>JAZHEH010000681.1:26795000-28292002 GCA_036589455.1 Ateles fusciceps | reverse complement strand
AATTAACACAGAGTAAAGCAATTGGGTATATCTAACATTCTTGACTCATTACATATTGCTCGCATCCCCCACCTCCTGGGTTCAAGCAATTCCCCTGCCTCAGCATCCCGAATAGCTGGGCTTACAGGCATGTGCCACCATGCCCAGCTAATTTTGTAGCTTTAGTAGAGGCAGGGTTTCTCCATGTTGGTCAGGCTGGTCTCAAACTCCTGACTTCAGGTGATCTGCCCACCTCAGCCTCCCAAAGTGCTGGGATTACAGGTGTGAGCCACCACACCCAGCCTATCATTCTGTTTTCATTTTTTGTGCTCTCTGTTCTTCCACAGCATCATTTCTGAGACTACCTTAGCTTTTGAGGACAAGGTGTGTTTGAAGACAAGGCTACCCCAAGACAAGCAGAGAGAAGTCAGGCCCAGAGCCTACCTGGTTTATCAGCCGGTGGAGTGAGCAAGTCCCGAATTTGAGGGTCCTTGATCTCCACTGCCCACCGAAGATCAAGGGTCCTGAGAAGGGGGCAGCTGGAGGTGCTGAGGGCAGAGACTGCAGACCAGGAGCAGCCTGCTAGGAGGAGGTCTTTTCAGTCCTGCAATGGATGGAATGAGCCACGTAATAATACACTGTTTCCCAGCATACTCAAAGCTGTAACAATCTGAGCAAAGTCAGCAGACTTCCAGTCTAATAGGAGAAAGGACTATGCCTAATCTTTCAGTCATTCAGCTAAAAGATTTCCATGGTATCCTATACTACATCTTCTAGCTTTAGTGGTAAAGTGATTGCTTAGTTCCCACCAGAGCAATACAAGAATGAGTGATTTCTCTTTCTAAGCTCAAAATGCTGAAGAGAATTCAAGGGCTTTTAAGGGGCTGACCAAAGTAACATCTGACTCAAGTTTCCTCTTCAGTGGTTATGTGGAGGAAAACTGCAGCACTGGCAGTAACACCAATTCCATTCTCTTTGCTGTCCACTGCAGTGACTGGCCTGCCAGTGCAGAGTGCTGCCTTGGAGACTGGCAGTTAAGATGGCCCTGGGTAAATCTCTTGCTAAGCAACAATGGTATGGGACTGCTGCCCTACATTGCCCTCAGATGATGCTAAGAAGCACTGCCAACAATGCAACTTTTCTGGCCTGATCCTTCTGGGCCCCCGGAAAGACAGTGGCAGGGCTGCTCACCTACCTGGCAGCCTATTGACGAGCCATGTCAGTTGCTTTTTAGAGATGTTGGTCCAACTGAGGTCAAGGCTGACTGGCTGCCTCTTGATGATGCCACTGAGGGCCTGGGGCACTATGGCCTTACACCTACTCAAGTCAATTTTTGTCCAAAGTCTCTTGTCGCAGCACCTATGACAGAAAGGAAGAGAATTTGCCTTCATTAACTTGATACACCATCAGTGGAGCTCCCACCACAGGCTGCTGATGGCTTCTGGGAAAAGCAGAGCACCTGGAGGGTCATTCTCCCTAGGTTCTTCCACAAGTATTCAGGGAGCACACCTTATCATTTTTTGCCTCACAGAATAGGCAAAAAATTGCCTTGAACTCTACGACTAGATGCTTTGCAAACCTGTATGTTGGTAGTATATAACTTGACCACTTAACCCTGATTGACTCTAGAGTGTTTGAGAATACAACAGTTGTTAGGGACACACAGCAAGCAGTAGTCTATAACCCCTTCACCTGCATGAAAGTGGCATGGTTCCTGCTCAAGTGTATACAAGGGAGCCTCTTAAAGTTTCTAGACTTGTTACTGTCTGAATCTAAGAAGGCTTGCTCCATTCTCTCCCTTGTCAGTCACTCGAAGCTGCCTGAGATGCAAGGTGCTGCTCAGCACATCCACAATTCATTAGGCCTTCAGTCCATTACTGTATCACGTCAAAGAGGCTCTTTTATGAGGCTTACAAAGTCCTCTTCCACCCTCAAGTTCTGCCTGCGTGCTATCCTTACATTTTCTAGCCAGTCTAAGAGCAGAACTGAAAGGGATAGGCCTGCCTTTCCACTGCAGTCTACAAATCTACAGGCCACAAACTACATCACGCAGGCTTCCATTTAATATGTTATAGCCCCAGCTCCCCAGCCTGGTTAGCAAGGCACATAATGGGAATCTGATGTGCCTTGCACTGAAAACCAAGAGGTAGAGCCAGGCAATCCTACTAGCCCTACACAGAGAAATATTAAGGAGAATTTAGCTACATCACACATTAATTCAGATTTGGAAAACAAATTCATGTTTGCAAAGAACAGGGTCTTTATTTAAAGACTGAAAAGATTTTACCAGTGGCACATGAAGTTTCTATGGCAGAAGCAAGCTGCTGATAATACGGCAGATTTGCTGCTGTAAACTTGAGCATGCATCAGAGTCCCCTGGAGGAGGGCTTGTTAAAGAGGTTCTGATTTAAGAGGCCTATAAGGGCCCTGAGAGTTGACATTTCTGAAAGTTCCCAAGTGAATGCCACTGGTCAGGACACCAGACTACTGTGATAGGATGTGTGTGTGACCCCAGATAAAAAGGAAATATCCTAGCATAAATGTATACCAGACGTTAAGGAAAAACCAACAACACCCAATGGGAAGCTCCTTGTTCATCATCAGTAGGAATTTTTCCCCTCAAGTGTCTGTCCAACTTAAGAAGAAATGGTAGCTTTCACTAAGGAAGCTTCAAAAGTGGACCCTGTTTACTGGAAAGGGAATTCTGATCCAGGTTTGGGGATGAGCATCAAAACTGAAGAAAAACGTAAGCACCTTCAAATTCATCTTGAAAAGCATGCCCACTACTCTCACTAAATGGAGAGGTAAGTGGTCAGGGGCTTAAATCAGGTCAACTGTGTTATCAGCACCAGAAGAGTGACTAGAACATCATAGGCTCTCAACTAACACGTGATGAGTTCAGCTGACTTGAGGAGGAAGTTTTTAGCCCACAAGACTCTGAAGTTTCAGCACAAACTACAAATGTATCTCCCAAATCAGTCTCCTTCCCCATAACAAAAAGAGATGAGAAAATATAGAGTAGGGCGAGCAGGCAAATGGCCAAAGTTCCCTAATGACATCTGTGGGCACAACTGACCACATCTTTAAACAGGACCCAAAGTTTGGGAAACAGGGTCAATTCACTCCTCATAGGATTCCACAAGCTTTCAGATGCCAAGGTGCTTGCTGTTCTCATATGGAAAACCTGCCACCTACTCCCATACCCCTAGTTCCTGACCCCCTGAATCCCTGCTCACCATTTATACCACGTCTTGCACACTCGCATACATTCACAAAGTTCTCTGCGGCTGAGGTAGCGGAAGACAGACATCCAGACCTCCCGCTGCATCCAGCTTTCGTCTCCATCCTGAGCCCAACTGCCCCGGCCATTCAGCCTGGCTGCACCCCCCTCCCTCTGCACTGTCATCTTCCTCCTCCTCCTCCTCCTCTTCCTCCTCCTCTCCCCCCAGCCCCTCCTCATCCCCACGCTGGGGGTTCGGGCTGGGCAGTGCTGCACTAGCACACGGGGGGGAATGGCGAAGGTTGGCAGAGGAGGCCGTGATGGCCTGCAGCTTGGGCACAATGGATGTCCCGTGGAGCTCTTTGGTGGGCCTCTGTAGCGTGACAGTGAGGTACGATCCCCGGATCTTGGCTTTCTCAACTTCAGACAGCTCCTTTTTGCCGCTGGGATTGTTCTCCTTTTCCCGTACCATGGTGCGCTCTGTGGCCTGCAGCCGCAGCAACTGCCGCCGTTTGAAGCGCTCATCACGGCTGGCACTGTGGTGGTCGCTGGGGCCAGCCCCAGGGGATGACCGAGTCACCATACCCCGGGGGGAGCCGGGTCATGGATGAGCTGCAGCATGGAAGTGGGTGAATGAGGCGGGGGCGTGAGAGGCTCATCGCAGCTCCGCAGGGGCCGAAGGACTTTGGCTTGCACGGCTTCTTCATCACTCTCTTCCATTTTCCGCTTCTGCAAAACAGGCCCAGAAAAACAACATCAGCGCTTCCTTTCTTCCAAACCCTCTGAACAGACAAGGTGGGCCTCCCTTGCTCTCAGGACTAGAGAAGAGACTGTTGGAGAGGGGGTGATTCCCTCAGAGTTGGCTCAGGCTGGTTTCCAATCTTGGGCTCAAGTGATCTGCCTGCCTTGGCCTTAGAAAGTGCTATAATTATAGGCATAAGCCACTGCATTTGGTCTGACCTTTTTTTTTTTAAATTGAGACAGAGTCTCACTCTGTCACTCAGGCTGGAATGCAGTGGCCCGATCTCAGCTCACTGCAACCTCTGCTGCCCGGGTTCAAGCAATTCTCCTGCCTCAGCCTCCTGAGTAGCTGGGATTACAGGGGCCCACCACCATACCCGGCTAATTTTTGTATTTTTAATAGAGACGAGGTTTCACCATCTTGGCCAGGATGGTCTCAATCTCTTCACCTCATGATCCACCTGCCTCCGCCTCCTAAAGTGCTGGGATTACAGGTGTGAGCCACTGTGCCTGGGCAGCCTGACCATTTTTAATAGTGTCTCTGACTTACCTCTTTCACTCAAGAGATGTATTTCTGTTTCGTGGTGGAAAAGCCCACATATACCATTTGAACTAAGAAGCCTAAGTCTGACAGCAGTAAACACCATTGACTTCTAGTTCTACCAGAGACTAAGTTTGACTCTACCAGGCTGCATCTTCCACTCCATCCCCCACAACAAAAATAAAGCAGAGAACGAGAACCTCTCTGAGAAACTGTGTTGCTACAGAGAGATTCAGTCAGGATTATGGTGAGGAATCCCACAAAAGCCCCCAACTTTATCTGTGGCATTTGTGCTCTCCCGATACTTGTCCTTTCCTGGAACCCACTATGACTATGCTATGATAAAGCCCAGTAAACATGTCCCACTAGGAACCATATTATTAGTTCAGGTTTTTTCAAGGAGACATTTTATGTCTCTAAGCAACAACTGGTTGGAAGAAAATGATCACCTTTGGGTGCTGCCTTTTCCAGTGTATTAGAAGGTAATACTAAAACACAGCATCTGCCAACACATCTGCTACAGCAGAGATGCAAACACTCAACATCACTAGTGAAGACACATGTAAAAGCTACTCATGTAATAACTTGGGAGGAGAACGTTCGCTCTAGTCAACTTCAAAAATCCTTGCCCTCAAAGAAAAATAGATTGAAAAAGGTAAGAAAACTCCCTTCTGCCCCCTTCCCCGCTTCTGTGCAAGGAGCCTTGAAAGACTGACACTAGAACAGCCATCCCCTCCTGTAGGTGTCCACAGCAGGTCTTGCCTTGCCAGTCCAAGTAACTACAGTCCTTTTGGCCCTTTGACATTACTGGCAACCACTGGTCAGCAACCTCAGCTCCTCTGAGCCAAGGTCATAGTGCTGGTCCTCTCTGGGGGAGTGGCTGCCTCTGCATGACACATTTGGGCATGTGGGATGGGCAGGGCAGGGCTTTCTGCCAGGCCACAAAACTGAAGATGACAAAAATGTGAACCTGCTTAACCGGAAGCTCAAGTACACTGTTACACTCACTGGCTGCCGCAGGCCACTGGCTCCCCTCTAGTTAACATTCCTCAGGGGAGGTCCTACTCACCTAATTTCTCTCCTCAAACAGCCCAGCCATGGTTCTTCTCTTTGTAGGGCCCCAGAGTATAAAAGGACCTTAGGAATTTGCAGATCCCAAGTGGAACAATATTTAGTAATACAGAAGACAATACTACAAACTCTAATACTAAATACAAAGAAAATGCTAAAAATTAACCAAAGAAAATAGATACCAAATCAAACAATTATCTCCTAGGTCAGAGAAACCGTGTGACCAATGCAAAGGCAAATGCGTAGAATCCCCTACATTTGAAGCCTCCTTTCTGTCACAGTGCAAATCTGATAAGGTTCCTTTACCTGGGCTTTTTCCGAGCTGTCCTCCTGGTAGCATTTTGGACATTCCCCAGCAATTTGGCAATTCCTCATTAAGCAACCCCTCTCCATCCATCTACAGGAAGATAGACATATTTTTAAAAGCTCGTCTCTCAAGCTGCCTTTATCAAACAATAACACAGTTGGGGAAGAGTTACCCAGTTCTGAACACACTGGTCCATAAAGGAAGAAACACTGTGAGAGATTCAGCCCCAAATAGCCAATGGTGCTGAACTTGATCCTGACAGTAGGCCTGACAGCTTGGGTTTAGAAACTAATCATCTAGTCTCTGTGACTCAGTGTTCTCCACCGTAAAATATTAGCTGATATTATTATCTTCACTCCCCCTCAGGAACTAATATACAGAGATATAATATAATTTCCAAGGATACAACAAAACCCACCTTATAGGGTTGTGGTGAAGATTAAATTATTCATTGTGTAAAGAATTTAACAAAGTACCTGGCATACAGCAAACCCTTTGTATTAGCCATTATCATCATCATGGAATCAATACCCTATTTCACTAATTCTGTAGGTTTGAGATATGTTAACAGATCTAACACGTACCATTTAAATCTTCAAGTTATAATTGATAAAATGGACTTTTAAGATTGTAATGCTGGCTGGGCAAGCCAGCATTTGGGAGGCCAAGGTGGGCGGATCGCTTGAGGCCAGGAGTTCAAGACCAACCTGGGCAACATGGTGAAACCCCATCTCTACTAAACACAAAACTAGCTGGGTGTGGTAATGCATGCCCGTAATCCCAGCTACTCAGGAGGCTGAGGCAGAAGAATTGCTTGAACTCAGGAGATGGAGGCTTCAGTGAGCCAAAATCTCACCACTGTACTCTATAGCCTGGGCAACAGAATGAGACCATGTCTCAAAAAAAAAAAAGAGATTGTAATGTTGTTGAAATATCGTAAGAATTGGGCTGGGCACAGTGGCTCATGCTTATAATCCCAGCACTTTGGGAGGCCGAGTTGGGTGGATCACTTGAGGTAAGGAGTTCAAGGCCAGGCTGGCCAACATGGTGAAACCCATCTCTACTAAAAACACAAAAATTAGCTGGGCGCAGTGGCGCGTGCCTGTAATCCCAACTACTAGGGAGACTGAGGCAGGAGAATCACTTAAACCCAGGAGATGAAGGTTGCAGTAAGCTAAGGTCGCGCCACTGCACTCCAGCCTGGGTGACAAAAGCAAGACTCTGTCTCAAAATAAACAAAACAAAACAAAAAACAAATACAAAAAAAAAGAAGTATCGTAAGAATAATTTAAATCATTAAATGAATTTAAAAAACCCTGTTCTTCATTCAACATATGCTTAATGTCTCCAAATACTGAACTACTATTGTTTCTGTTATAGATTTGCTGCTATACAGTATTGAAAAAAACCAAAAATCTATAAAAGGTGTACTTTTCACATTTTAACCTTTCTGAAATTGGGCTGCTTCTCATGAATGACAGTGTCTTTATCACTCTTAGGCGACAGTCATGATTTTAGCTGATACTTTCTGAGAAGGCCAACATGTACTTTAGATTTAAAGAAAGATGGTAGATTCAATTTCATATAGTTTTCTTAAAAATTAAACACAGATTCTTCTGTGTAAGAGCTTTAAAAAAAAATTAAACACAGAATGCATGTAAAACAGTGGCTCTCCACACAGGCTGCAGAATTCAGATCAGTGGGGAGCTTTTGGAACACAAGGCCCACGCTGGACTCAATCTCTGAGGCTGATATCTGAATTTGTTACTTTTTTATTACTTTATTTTTTTTTTCAAAGTTCTTTAGCTCTGCACTGAGCCTGATACAGACTCAGTGCTCATTAAATGTTACCTGATATTATTACCCTTACTCTCCCTTAGGAACTAATATCCAGATGTACACCGAAGTATACATATCAGCGATGCCTGAAGGCTTGAGGCATCCTAAATCACACCATGCAGTTCCATCATGGCCTAGGGACTCTACACACACTGTCCAGATGCCAGACTATAAGCTCCATGAGGACAGGAACTGGGTCTATTTTGTGTACTCTTCTATCCTCAGGGCCTAATGCAGTACCTGACACAATGTACATATATGAATCAAGGGCTGATATTAGACCACTGCATTATGTGACCACAGAGCTGATGGCCTACAGGAGGGATGCTGGCACTCCCATGATAGGTGTCTCATTCTATTGCATCGCTCACTCCATCAGCTGAGACTTCAGGAACCCCTTAAACCTCTCCTCACCTGGAGGCAGCCAGGATGAACAATCTCATTGCAGATACAGCATTCCATGAGTTTCTTCTCAAAGTCTTGTGTCTCTTCATTCTGATCCACCTCTCCACAAAGGGAACATGTGACTGAGTGAGGCAGTCTGGGCTACAAGAGGACAAAGATAGAATCCAAGAGAACTGACTTAGATCCTTATCATTTCAGTTTCCCGTAAAGTGAAGATGGCAGATTTGGGTCCTATAATTTTCTAGTAAACACCTGGAAGCATGGAGGCAGGATGGAGAGAAGAGAGGTTTTTGGTAGGAAAAATGGGGAAGAAGATGAGGATTCAACCACCTGGGCACTGGAAACTAGTTTATTTTCAGTTGGCCTATCCTTGGCCTCCCGGGTCCTTTCTAATCTACTTGAAGAGGGGAAAGAAGGCAATGATTTGCCCTTCAAATGCTGGTCTCTTGTTTGAAAATCAGGTTAAGCTGAACGATTAAATCAGATCATTTTTAGTACTACTTTCCATGTAAATCTGGGGAGAAAAGGGATAAAATAAAGCCAAAAGAAAGTATAAACCTTTTCAACTCTGAAGTCTCTTTAACTCTATATGTATTTCAGTTCCTTTGGCACCATCACCCCTCCCCCAAATTCTTTACCCAGCAGATCACTCACTGCCAAGCATTGTCGGAGGACACAGGACTGCTTCATGCGTCCAGGCCCCCCCAAACTTCTTCATGTCTCTGCAGTAGTGGCAAACACCACACTCTCCTTGTACACAGGCTTTGCATTTTCGACACCGCACTCGTCTCCGTCTGGCCCCTGACACAATCGGGGAGGCAGCAGCTGGCCTCACAGGTGTTAACCGTGGAGCTGGTTTCATAGTGTGAGGCTTTGTAATGGGGATGGTAGGAACCCGCACCTTTGGCCGTGTGGGGGAATTTAAGCTGGAAAGAGAAAGCAGCGAGGTCAAATATATTAGGTTGCTTTAAGACTGGAGAGGGTAGAAGATTACATGGTAGCATACCTAGCCTGGGGCTTGGTCCACTCTGGCCTATGGGCAGAGCTGCCCACTGTCTGTTTTCAGAATACATTTAATTGGCACACAACTCATCCTGTATATGTATTATCAATGGCCGCTTTCATGCTACCATGGTAGAACTGAGAAGCTGTGACTGTGTGGTGTACAAAACCTAAAACATTTACTATCTTGATCTTTACAGAAAAATTTGCTAGCCCTTTGGCCTACTAATTCAGCTGTTTCCCTTTCATTTTGCAGAGCTGTTAAGATAGACTGACCACTCCCTGAGCTTTCTGTGTGAAATGCCATGTACCACAGTCACTCCAGGAGCCCTCCAATATTTCTTCATCTTGACTGCTCAGATTATACTCCTAAAGGAGACAGTAAACTACTTGAGGGTAAAACTAGTCTTGTTCATTTCTTTAGTACTCCAAATCCAAGCATACAACCTGGTACACAGCAGACACTCTAATAATATTTAAATGTGGAACACATTTCTTAGCATTCATACTTACCCTGCTGGTGACTGTTTCAAGGACAAGAACCATGTTTTCTACTACTTTAATTTCTTACCATATCTTAGACACTTTTCTGACACAAAATACTCAACAACCAGAAATGACTGAATTGTTTTAAGGCAGTCTCCTGTGGCCAAACAGAGGCAAAGTGGGATTCCTCTCTCAAGGGACGAGGCGGTGGTTCTTTAAATATATTGTTCAACTCCATACCTTTATATTCTGCCTAAACACCCCTGGAATGTGATGGCTTTGCAAGTTTCAGCTAGGGAACAACAGAAGCCTAATTTATTTGCCAAATTCATGGCCAGGATCAGAATGCTATCATTTATTAATATATAACCTTGATAGAGGACAGTATGGGAAAAAAATAATACAAGATCTAAACTGAAGAGCCATGAAAATTCATAATTGACAACTTATTAGCTGACAGCAATTCCTTTCTTTTCTCTTTCTTTTTTGAGACAGAGATTTGCTCTTGTCACCCAGGCTGGAGTGCAATGGCACATTCCTGGCTCACTGCAACCTCCACTTCCCGGGTTCAAGGGATTCTCCTGCCTCAGCCTCCCGAGTTGCTGGGATTACAGGCGCCCACCACCACGCCCAGCTAATTTTTGTATTTTTGGTACAGACAAGTTTCACCATGTTGGCCAGGCTGGTCTTGAACTCCTGACCTCAGGTGATCCACCTGCCTGGGACTCCCAAGGTTGCTGGGATTACAGGCGTGAGCCACCGCGCCTGGCCCCTTTCTTCTCTTTTCAATTTTATACTGAAAAGTCCAAGTTAAGGGGAATTTTGAGAGCATGATCTTACTATGTCAAAGAAAACTCTGCTCCTTTTAGATATCTATGTAATTATTTTAACTGGCTTTTAATCATATCTGTTAAGATAATAGAGTAACTGGTCAGAAGGAGAGGAGCTGATGCATTTTGGTGAACAAGCGCACAATTTGGCATCTGAATCTGGAAGGAGGCCTCCCAGTTTGATAGTTCTGTTAAAAGAGTCACCTCCAAAGATAGCCAATTATCCTGACCTACAAGTCAAAACAGAACCAAGTAATGATTTTCTGTCAGTTTGTATTAATGCACCAAAAGCCATCTGCCTCTAGTTGTTCTTTTTTCCCCAGAATAGTAATAATCAACTAGCCAAAGGCTTAAGTAGCCTGAAGATCAAGCAAAATAGTTTCTTACCTTATCCCTTTTTGGCCACTGTACTATAGGAACTCCAGTGAGGGCTAACTTGGGATCGCTGTTGGCAAGCTCCTCCAGCAAAACCTAAGTGTAGGAGGGGAAGAAGGAAAAAGCAGGGCAGGGTGAACAAAGAGCCAACCACTCTGAACAGCATCTAGACTCTGCCTCAGTACCCTTGAGTGGCAAGTGAGGCAGGGTGGCAACTGTCTATATTTGCCCTTCATATAGAGACTCACAGGAAAACAAATAAAGATGAAAGAGAAAACTCAAACTTGGGCCACTGCAGTATTATCAATACTTTGAGGCTGGGCACAGTGGCTCACGCCTAAGAGACGGGAAGATCACTTGAGCCGAGGAGTTTGAGACCAGTCTGGGAAACACAGCAAGACCCATCTCTACTGGGGGCAGAAAGGGGCTCCCTTTCTGCCCCCAGTAGAGATGGGTGGTGGGGGAGCAGAAAGGACTTCAAACTCACCTTTGCACCCAATCCCTTACTTGTGTACTCATTATACTAACACACTGAAGCAACTAGCTTACTGTGGCGACAAGTATTACTTCTCATACAGTTCTATATGACAGTAAAACTTTATTATTGCCTCTTCACTTTTCTACACCAGTTAGTGAATATTATTAGGTAATTAAGTAGTGCCTTCATTTCTCAGATTGAGCAAAGTGGCATAAAAATGATTGGCTAATACAGAATTAATGAGATGAACAGTACAGCCTAATGTGCTGATTCAACCCAGGGCTCTTTTCTTCTAAGGCTGAAACAGAAATCTCAATCTCAAATCTCTCTCTCTCTTCCCTTTCTCTCTCACACATACACACATACACCCCCACCCACCCACATACAGAATCTGCAGTTTGCCTTTATTCCTCTAAATGGGGAAAGGAACAATCTTAGGGGCAACAGTTCTCATGTCTTTACCAATCAAATTTAAATGACTTAGGAACAATGCTATAGTGAGAAAATGCCACTTAAGTAAATCACGCTGGTTGACTTATTTTGAAACAAATCTTTTTTTTTTTTTTAGACGGAGTCTTGCTCTGTTGCCCAGGCTGGAGTGCAGTGTTGTGATCTCGCTCACTGCAACCTCCACCTCCCAGGTTCAAGCCATTCTCCTGCCTCTGCCTCCTGAGTAGCTGGGATTACAGGTGCCTGCCATCACACCCGGCTAATTTTTGTATTTTTAGTAGAGACGGGGTTTCACCATGTTGGCCAGGCTGGTCTCGAACTCCTGACCTCAGGTGATCCGCTCGTCTTGGCCTCTCAAAGTGTTGGGATTACAGCGTGAGTCACCACACCTGGCCAAATCTTTTTGTTTTAGACAGACAGAAACTCCTGAAGCCCAATCTTCTGGTATAATGAAATCCTTCTTTCTCTGACCTAATGAGCCCTAAAGCAACACCAACAGCAAAATAACTCAAATGTGAGAGACAAGTTACATGATTCCTTTTCTGGCTGCCTTAGGTATGTACAGGATAGTAACTGTTTCAGCAAATACTAAACTCTGATCCTGGACACGTTAGCAAGTCTGGGCCATTGCTAATAACTGTTCTCATAATCCTGTGTGCTCTGCCCCTGGAGATGAGCACTTTTATGTATTTTCATCCTTAACCTAAGGATTCTGCTCCAAATTCCAAAGTTGGGACTCAGATCCTTTAACTCATAGCCAAGAAGCTCCTCTACTAAGATCCCCTTTTGCCAAGTCTCCAGATGCCTCTCACCTTCCCCCAAACTGATTTCATTTGCGGACGTTTTATTTACTTCAAGTTGCTATGGCATCCTTTTCTGTTAGCACCATACAGCGTGGGGGGTGAAGAGGCGGGGTGTGGTGCCCCACGTGGGACAAGGCTCTGGTATGGGCTCCTAATCTCCCTCGGGTGAAAAATTCAGGTCCATTCAAAATGTGTGCTAGGGAGTGCATGACTCCCCTCCCCCCACTTCGCACTGCCGGAGTAGGACTCTGCCCATTTCCTCTGCCGAAGAGAACTGAGCTGTCCACAAACAGGGACTTTCCACTTTCACCAAAACAGACTGCACAGTAAGATATGCGATTAAGAGAGTAGAAAAGGAACTTAACTGTTCACCAAAAGCAGTCTAATTCTACCTGCAAGATTTTTGTGGGGGAATAGGGAAGGATAGGCTGAAAACTGTGTTGGTGTGTGTGTGGGGGGCGGCAGCTGTTCATACATACACGACTCAGTTACTGGGGTATGTGTGGGTGTGGAGGGAAATGCAGATTTCCTTCCAAGCCTTATTTTGCTGGGGCCATTCAACCAAGCACGCCCTGCTTTCATCAAAAAAGGCAGACTCCAGCTGAGGCCCTACAAGAAACCATATAAAGAAGCCACCACCCTTCACTAGCGGGGGTTTGGGATAGGAGAGCGGGGGTGGAGTGCGGGAAAGCTGACGCCTATCTCGGCTCCAGGCATTCGGGAGAACAGTTAAACACAGGCCCACACCCTACAGATCACAGGAAGGGAAAGAGAACAGAAGGTGCCTGGGCAGAGAGAGGTAAAGGATTCTCAAAAGCCAAGCAACCCAATTCAAAAGCACATCCCACCAGGTGAGGGAACAAGTGCAATGACGGCTCAAGCAACACGAAGTAACAGCATTGTCCTGGACTCGCCCGGCAGGCAGCTTCTTCTGCCTCTTCACTGAGACAGAAGTCCCTATAGTTACACGCACCCCAAACCAGAAAGGGTTTGCCGATCGACCGCCTGACCTTTCGTTTCCTGTCGCTCTGGAGCTGCCGAGGCTCTTGGTGAAGTTTCCCCAGCGTCTTTGTTTTGTTTTCTGTATTGGAAGTTCTCCTGAAGGAGTTAGATATTCTGCCTCTAGGAAAATCCGGATTTACTTGAATATTCTGGAATCTCCCAGAGCACATAGGGCAGGGCAGTCCAGCTCTGACCCTTCAGACTACCCAGAGGGAGCAGCGTGCAGCGCTCTGGGCTCCTTCTCGAGCCCTTCAGCTCAGCCGCGGCTTCCTGTGCCTGCGAACAATGCTGCTGCGTCACCCACATGCAGCTCCCAGAAATGCTTTGCAACGGAAGATGGCAGGAGGGGGAGCCGAGCGAGAGTGAGCGAGCCAGGCAGAGGGCCCAGCCGTTCTGCTGCAGAGCCGTGAGGGGGTGTGTTCAGCAACTGCTTTCTTCCTCGCGATTGGAAGAGGCCATGCCAGGGAGGGGGAGCTCAGCCACAGCCCCGCCCTGTCTCCCTCCCACCACCACTGCAATAGGAGAACCTAGGGCCAGCCCCCTGAGGGCTCCCGGTGGCAGACTTCTGAAGGCGCCAGCCAAAGGGAAGGCTTTAACTCATTCTGCAGGCTACACTAGGTACCTTGGCCCACATTTGTCCTTGTCTCAGTCCACACCCTTCCCCTCAGGGTCACCTCTGTTAAAGCCAGAACGCTCTGACTAACGGCACACACACTTATCTGTCCCCTCTCAGCAAGCAGAGGGGATTGCCCAAGTCCCGCCTCTCTGGATGAACTAGACAAGGAAGCTGAGTTCCTCTTGAGTTATCTTCTCTCTTTGGCACACTTCCTGCTTCATCTGCCCTCACTGACTTGCTCCCAGCCCACAATCCAGAATCTGCATATGTGTTCCAAAAAACCTTCAGAAATGGCCCATGTCAGCCAATATTGAGATAGTTAATAAATTACGGCTAACATCAACTACATCCAAAACAGATGCTTGCTTCTGATTCTGACAAGGCCTCCACCCCCCACAGTACAGTACTAGAAATATCTGCACAGCAATCCTCCAGCAGGTCCACCACGACCAAGTCAAACAACTGAGGCACAACCTAAGGGCAACACACTTTATCCCAACTCCGGCAGTACCCTCTGCCCGTAAGATTTATCTCACCCTCAGAATACCATTTCCATTTGGATTTCCATTTCTACTCAAGTCTGTTTGCCTGTCTCATTCTTGATACTCCCTAGATGAAGCAGCCAGTCCTGCATCCTGTCAAAGACACCTCACTGCCACTTTTTGACAGCCCCTTGAATAAGTATTGCTCACACCTCTGCACACCGATTCCCCAATCCCCCAGACCACCAGCTGGGATGAAGCTCAGACTGCATACACACTCCCTTCAGTCTACAGGAGGAAGCGGAGCACATTCTGGTTGAGTTTCCAGCGATCCAGTGTACCAAACATCAGCATGGGAAAACCTCAGTAGGAATCAAATACTTGGCAGAAAGTTTGGGTTTGAATTTATGCGATTTTTAGACCCTTACAAATGTAAATTGCCTTTCTGCAGATGCTTTGATTTAAACATCCAGCTCTTAAGCATTCTTATTTATTTCCAGGACAGTTGTTTCTGGTACAGATTTAGTGGCTAAACACGCTTTCTAAAGTCTGGGGCTTTGCTGCCAGGGGTTACATATGTTATTTTTATGGTAGTTTATGAGGGGGAAGGAGAGACTTTTGTGCTCTCGGCTGAACTCTTCCTGGAAATGCTTGTATGGTCATCCTAACCCTAAACCTCTCCCTGGCACTGTATCTTAAGACTCAAGACCCAGTGCAATCAGCTTATGTTGTTTGAAAAGCTTTCCTTAACAGTGATCTAGCTCCAAGAGAGGTCTTCTTGGAAAATGCTTGTTTTGATCTTCAGTGCTATCTACACTAGAGATAATCAAGCACAAATACATAAGAGAAAACATGTTATTTTAAAACAAACATAAGTTCAAGTTGCAGCAAGTGCAAATTCTAGACACCACCAGGAAAGGACAAAAATCAGACAGGGCACTAGGAAACTCACTCCCAGTAAGTTTCCAAATCACAAATTAAACAAGGTCTGGCAGGGCGCAGTGGCTCACGCCTGTAATCCCAGCTACTATGGAGGCTGAGGCAGGAGAATCGCTTAAAGCCGGGAGGCAGAGGCTGCAGTGAGCTGAGATTGCGCCACTGCACTCTAGCCTGGACAACAGAGCAAGACTCTGTCTCAAAAAACAAACCAACCAACAAACAAAAACACCCCCAAAAAACAAGGCCTAACTTTTCCCCCTCCTGCTAATTCAGAACAAAAGGCAAAAAAGAGGCTGGGCGAGGTGGCTCACGCCTGTAACCCCAGCACTTGGGTAGGCCGAGGCAGGCGGATCATGAGGTCAAGAGATGAAGACCATCCTTGGCCAACATGGTGAAACCCCATCTCTACTAAAAATACAGAAATTAGCTGGGCGTGGTGGCATGCGTCTGTAGTCCCAGGTACTTGGGAGGCTGAGGCAGGAGAATTGCTTGAGCCCAGGAGGCGGAGGTTACAGTGAGCTGAGATTGTGCCACTGTATTCCAGCCTGGGGACAGAGAAAGACTTTGTCTCAAAACAAACAAACAAAAGGCAAAAAAGATAAGAATTGCTAAGACCATGACATTACGTAATACAATATAATGAAAATATTTAAAATAATTATATGTACTTTAATGTAACCATATATGCTTCATAACCAAGTTATATTATTTAAAACTTTCTATTCAGTAAGAATGTATGAATTATTACAAGTATCTTGTTAGTAAAAATTGCAAATGAAGTTTTATTTGTATAGGTCGGTCCTTCTTCTGGAGACAGGGTTTTGCTTTGTTACCCAGGCCGAAGTGCAGTGGTACGATGATGGCTTACTACAGCCTAGACGTCAGCCTCCCGAGTAGCTGGGATTACAGGTGCACACTACCATGCCCAGCTAATTTCTTAATCTTTTTCTGAAGATGGAGCTTGGAGACAGAGCAAGACTCCATCTTAAAACAACAACAAAATATCTGTGGCCAAGTGTCGTGGCTCACACCTGTAATCCCAGCACTTTGGGAGGCCAAGGTGGGCGGATTATGAGGTCAGGAGATGGAGACCAGTCTGGCCAATATGGTGAAACCCCATCTCTACTAAAAATACAAAAATTAGCTGGGGGTGGTGGTACGCGCCTGTAGTCCCAGCTACTCAGGAGGCAGAAGCAGAAGAATCGATTGAACTTGTGGAGGTTGCAGTGAGTCGAGATGGCACCACTAAACTCCAGCCTGGTGACAGAGTGAGACTGCTTTTCAAAACAAACAAACAAAACAAAACAAAACAAATCTGTAAGCCTGGACACCTGGGACTTAAAAAAATAAAAAAAGTCTGGCTTGGCTGGGTAAGGTGGCTCATGCCTGTAATCTCAGCACTTTGGGAGGTCAAGGTAGGAAGACAGCTCAAGGCAAGGAGTTCAAGATTCAAGACCAGCCTGGTGAAAACAGCAAGACCTCATTGCTAAAAACAATAATAAAGAAAAATTTTAAAACATTTAAAAATCTGGCTTAATGGAGTAAAAGCTAACTATATTGGGTCTTCTACTAGTTCTCTTATTAGTGTCAGAATCACCCCCATTGTCAGCTGAAGAGAATTCCTAATTAGTATTTCTGGAGTTATTTGCAACCATAACTCTTTCTGATTCAATCTCATATCACATTCCTAGGATGGAGCTTAATGTAAATTTTCAGATCACAGTTCCAAAATAAAATGTTAGATTCTTAGATAAGAGTATCAGTAGCCTATTACATCAAAAATAACAATTTTCCAATTTATAAATTGAGAGCTTTTACCATTTATATAATGTTGTAGTGATAAATTTATATCCTATAACAGGAAAGCTTATTAGCTGGTGATGAAGAAGGCTAGAACATCTCCTTCCCTCAGGATAGACTCTGCCACCCTTACTCATTTGCTCTGTGCCTTGTGTCATGCCAGGCACCTGCAAATCTGGACTGCACTTATTTCCCATTTCTTAGCCCACTTTTATATCTGCTTTGCCACTGAACTCTAAGGCCCTTGAGGGCTAGGACCACGGCATGTCTGCATAGTTTCCTTAACACTCAATCTGATTCCTGGCACAGAGTAGGCAGGCATTAATCAGAGCAGTGGAGTAAGTGAATTTCATAGATTTGTGACATCTAATTTTTTACTGGCTGTAATAATGCACTGCTTATTAAGTATTTTACTAATCTTGTTAATTTAACAATATCACAAGATATTTTATAGAGGAGAATATAGGTTTTTGTAAGTCACAAAGTATGACTGGCAGGTTTATCAAAATGTTTTAGAGAAAACAGAAAAGTAGAAAAGTATTCAACAACACTGAATTTGCTTTATTAAGTGAGCTGGGCAGCCAGATATATTGTTATATTAAAAGCTTCTTTTACATATGCATATATGTTAAGAACTCCTTTATCACCAAAATGAATATCAACAAAAAAAAGTTTGATTAAAAACTCAAATTCTGGCTGGGTGTGGTGGCTCATGCCTGAAATACTAGCACACTGGGAGGCCTAGACGGGCAGATCACTCGAGGTCAGGAGTTCAAGACCAGCCTGGCCAACATGGTGAAACCCCATCTCTACTAAAAATGCAAAAACTAGCCAGGCCTGGTGGCACACACCTGTAATTCCTTGAACCTGGGAGCTGGAGGCTGCAGTGAGCCTAGATCATGCCACTGCACTTCAGGATGGGTGACAGAGCAAGACTCCATCTCAAAAACACCCTCAAATTCTTCCAGTTGACTACCACCACCCTGCTGTGCCCTGCTATCAACAGGATGGGGTGTACCCTTCTAGATTCCTCTGCAATGCACAAACACGCATACAATTTTTCTTGCATTAATGGATCGTACTACACATATTGTTCCATGTCCTGCCCACCCCCTTTTTTTTTTTTTTTGAGACGGAGTCTCCCTCTGTCACCAGGGCTGAGGGCAGTGGCGTGCGATCTCGGCTCACTGCAACTTCCGCCTCCCGGTTTCAAGCGATTCTCCTGCCTCAGCCTCCCAATTAGCTGAGACTACAGGCGCGCATCACCACATCTAGCTAATTTTTGTATTTTTAGTAGAGACAGGGTTTCACCATGTTGGCCAGGATGGTCTCAATCACTTCACCTCGTGATCTGCCCGCCTTGGCCTCCCGGTGTTGGGATTACAGGAGTGAGCCACTGCACCCAGCCTCTTTTTTTTTTTTTTTTTTTTTTTGAGACAGAGTCTGGCTCTGTCCCCAGGCTGGAGTGCAATGGCACGATCTCAGCTCACCGCAACCTCCGCCTCCTGGGTTCAAGCAATTCTCCTGCTTCAGCCTCCTGAGTAGCTGGAATTACAGGCACCCACCACCATCCCTGGCTAATTTTTGTTATTTTTTAGTAGAGATGGGGTTTCGCCATGTTGGCCAGGCTGGTCTGGAACTCCTGACCTCAGGCGATCTGCCCTTCTTAGCCTCCCAAAGTGCTGGGATCAGAGGCATGAGCTACCGCGCCCAGCCCCACGTTCTGCCTTTTTATTCAACATAAAGCAAGAATACAACTTTTCAATTTTAGAAATGTTAAGAATATTTCATAGTAAGAGAACCCCATTCTACCTATGTACACTTTCAGGTGTCAATATTACCCATAACCCCTCCCAAACAGAACCTTATAAACACGTTGATAGCTTTACCAGTAAGTCAGTACTTTACTTTCTTTCTTTTTGAGCCTAGGTCTCACTATTTTGCCCAGGCTGGAGTACAGCGGTGAGATCATAGCTCACTGAAGCCTCAACGTGCCCAGCTCAAGTGATCCTCCCACCTCAGCCTTTCAAGTAGCTAGGATCACAAACACACCACCACGCCTGGCTAATTTTATATTTTTTTGTAGAGATGGGATTTTGCCATGTTGCCCAGGCTGGTCTCAAGCGATCTGCCTGCCTTTGCCACCTAAATTACTGGGACAAGTGGTGCAAGCCACTGGGCCCAGCCTAAGTCAGTACTTTTTAATGCCCTATTTTTAAACTTAATCTCCTTCCAACTCTATATTCTATGACTTGTTCTTCAACACTGTAGAACCTAACCTTTAAGAATCTTCAAAGCCCTTTTATCACAGCACTGAAATGCACTCTTTTTCCTTGGAATATTATGAATATCTCATCTACCACTTTTTCCCTCATCTCTTCTACTAATTATTTCTGAAAGCCAGATAGGTTAAAACAAGAAACAATTCCTCTCTCTGCAGGAAGGGTAAAACTGTACTTGCTTTGTCCCCCACTGAAGTGTAGCCATCAGTGCTATAAGCACAAAATTCTCCAGCACTGCAGAGTCCCTCGCTGTGCAGTAATTCACCACCTACCCAATCTAATGCTTTTTTCTTTTGAGTGATGCTCAGATTCTCAAGGTATTCAAGCTCTAAGCTCAATATAGCTGAACCTGAGATTTAGCATAACTGATCAAATATAGGAATAATTAATCTATTTGATCTTAACACTTGTAGAACTGGAATCTAAATCTGTCCTCTTCTGACGTCAACTACATTTTGACTGTGGTTTTGGGTAAATGAGAAGGTGTGGACAAGTCCCTGGAGGGAGAATTTAAATACTGTCAGCCTGTGTAGTCATCTTACTGGCTACTTGTTCCTCATGCTCTGGCCTCTGCCACTGTACCTTAGCCAGTAATGGCAGTCATGTTTTTCAGTGGTCCCTGATAAACACAAGGAAGCTCTCTCTGGACACTTTTCATAATGCTAAGCGTCCTCATCTCTCTTTGTGCTGACTCTGCTTAACATATGACCCAAATCTTTCTACATTTTCCCTTGGTATATCACTGTATCATTCTGTTGCCTCAAATCTCCTTAATTAGCTACTTTAACTAGTTAAACTACTCCAATGGTTTTTGTTGTTGTTGTTGTTGAGACAGGGTTTCACTTCCGTCACCTAGGCTGGAGTGCAATGGTGCAATCTCAGCTCACTGCAACCTTTGCCTCCTAGGTTCAAGCAATTCTCCTGCCTTAGCCTCCTGAGTAGCTGGGACTACAGGCAAGCACTACTATGCCCAGCTAATTTATATATATATATATATATATTTTTTGTAGATATCGGATTTCAACATGTTGACCAGGCTGGTCTCAAACTCCTGGGCTCAAGCGATCTGCCCACCTCAGCCTCCCAAAGTGCTGAGACTACAGGTGTGAGCTACCAGGCTCAGCCTCCAATAGTTTCATTTAAGGGAGTTTGTGTATTTCTACCACACTTGTATAACTGATTAGTGGATTATAACATGGCTTTTTACAATTGGATTAAATGGAGTCAAATCTATCTATAGGCATCCCCTAGGGCTGAAAAGACTTTTTTTAAAGTCACGAATTAGAAATACAGATACCCAGGCCAAAAGAATGTTATGAGGTGTAAACTTAGAAGTCTTTCTTCTTAGGGTTCCTAAGACAATTATACAAGTTAACAAGTCTCAAAAGTCACAATATAGGCTGGGTGCGGTGGCTATCGCCTGTAATCCCAGCACTTTGGGAGGCCCAGGTGGGTGGATCACCTGAGGTCAGGAGTTCGAGACCAACCTGGCCAACACGCTGAAATCCCGTTTCTACTAACAACACAAAAATTAGCCAGGTGTGATGGCATGCTCCCGTAGTCCCAGCTACTCAGAAGGCTGAGGCATGAGAATCGCTCGAACCTGGGAGATAGAGGTTGCAGTGAGCCGAGATCATGCCATTGCAGTCCAGCCTGGGTGACAAGTGCAAAACTCTGTCTCCAAAAAAAAAGTCACAATGTAAAGTTTCCCACATGCATCCATAATGGAATTTAAGTCCTACCACAATGGAAATGAAAAATCTGGGCCGGGCACAGTGGCTCACACCTGTAATCCCAGCACGATGGGAGGCTGAGGCGGGCGGATCACGAGATCAGGAGTTCGAGACTAGCCTGATCAACATGGTGAAACCCCGTCTCTACTAAAAACACAAAAAACTTAGCTGAGTGTGGTGGCAGGCACCTGTAATCCCAGCTACTCAGGAGGCTGAGGCAGGAGAATCACTTGAACCCAGGAATCGGAGGTTGCATGCAGTGAGCCAAGATCATGCCACTGCACCCCAGTCTGGGCGACACAGTGAGAATCCATCTCTAAATAAATAAATAAATAATTTAAAAATCTGAATATCCTTTGTCCACTTAAGGGTATGAAGTGAGTCTGGGAAAGTATGGTTAAATCTGTTTTGTTACACCCATGAATCATTACAGAAGTAGGACCACACCTATCTGGAACTTCCTCATTTCCTCCCATAAATAAAAGCCACGATGATAGCAACTGCATCTTCTATAGTAAACATTATAAAACCAACTATAACACCAACTGTCCAGCTTCTATAGCTAAGGAGAACCAATTTCACCAGGTTATCGACCCTTTTAAGTTTCTGTTATTTTTTGTCTTTTCATTGATGCATAAACAATTATAAGATCTAATGAAAATGTCAATGGCAAAACGAGTAAAATATGAAGTCCTATCCTAGTCTTTGGAATTCTTTCCTGAGGTGGCCAGGAGAAGCTGGGGGAGCACCTTATCTGGTTATATGGTGGCCACGGAAAACCTGGATGAGGAATCAAGGATGGAAAAGACCTACTATGAGACATTTAGTCCATTTTCACTGAGGTCACAAAATTATTCCCTATAAGTTTTTATTTCATTTATTTATTTATTATTTTTTTGAGACGGAGTTTTGCTCTTGTTGCCCAGGCTGGAATGCAATGGCGCGATCTTGACTCATTGCAACTTCTGCCTCCCGAGTTCAAGCGATTCTGCCTCAGCCTCCCAAGTACCTAAGGAGGTACCCACCACCACACCCAGCTAATTTTATTGTATTTTTAGTAAAGATGGGGTTTCACCATGTTGGCCAGGCTGGTCTCAAAACTCCTGACCTCAGCTGATCTGCCCGCCTTGGCCTCCCAAGTGCTGGGATTACAGGTGTGAGCCACCATGCCCAGCCCCCTGTAAGTGTTTAAAATGGTTTAGAAGTAACTTGAAGTAATCTATGTGACAAGGTTTTTAAAATAACACTACAACTTACAGACTAACTTTCTAATATATATACCCATAGTTCCAAACACTGATTTAAAAAGAAAATTACTATTTCCAGCTTTATACTTCTTGGTGTTCACATTAATCGTTACTTAGGAGAAAAACCTAAAAGAATTTCCCCCAGTTTAGATAGCTCAAGGTCAGGGCCGGGAGTGGTGGCTCACACCTGTAATCCTAGCACTTTGAGAGGCCAAGGCGGGCAAATCCCTTGAGCTCAGGAGTTCAAGACCAGCCTGGCCAACATGGTGAAACCCTGTCTCTACTAAAAATAGAAAAACTAGCCGGGCATGGTGGCACGCACCTGTAATCCCAGTTACTCAGAGGGCTGAGGCAGGAGAATTGCTTGAACCCGGGAGGCGGAGGCTGCAGTGAGCCAATAGTGCTCCAGCCTGGGCAACAAAGCAAAACTCCATCTAAAAAAAAAAAAAAGATCGGGCATGGTGGCTTACACCTGTAATCCAAGCACTTTGGGAGGCTGAGGTGGGTGGATTACTTAAGGTGAAGAGTTCAAGACCAGCCTGGTAAACACAGTGAAACCCCATCTGTACCAAAAATATAAAAAATTAGCCAGGCATGGTGGCGCATAATTCCAGCTACTCAGGAGGCTGAGGCATGAGAATTGCTTGAACCCAAGAGGCGGAGGTTGCAGTGAGCCAAGATCTCACCACCGTACTCCAACCTGAGCGACAGTGAGATTCTGTCTCAAAAAAAAAAAAGACAGCTCAAGTCTGGATTCCTTAAGAAAAATACACAATATGAAAAAACATGATAAAGCAATGAGAGGAATTATTTTAAAATGACACTTTTCCAGTGTATTTAAGTCTTGATGCTAGATAAATTTGAAACTAAAGATGCTAAAGCTACTCAATGTTAACCCAGCCTAGAACAAATTCATTTCTCTCACTCTGCTTAGGATGAAACTCCTATCAGTCACTTTTGTACTGCTTTTTATGTCAAGGTAACTTAAGTTTAAAGTAACATTTTGTATATGAACACTTTCTAAGGCTCTCCTTTGTTTTTGGGGTGAGCCGGAAACCTATGTTTTTAAGACTAAATTTAAGTCCTCGATGAACACACAAATGTTAGTATTTTCAAAACACAGACATAACCTCACTCTAGGAACTGAAACATTGGGCAGTACTAACAAACACGCATGCATATTAACTTCTGTCTGGCTGAACCAGAGATTACCCCAAATTCCTATACTTTCTCCCTCTGAATCCAGAAACTCGACTGTCCTAGCCAGATGAGTAGCTGTCATGTAACACATCAAACCCTTACCTTTACATCAGCAATGAGAGCATCTTCATCTTCTATCCCTGTGGGGGACACATTTCTTGTGCAGTGGCAGAGACTCCAGACTTATCTACAAGGCAGCGAAGGCCTTCAAGCTCAAAATGGGTCAGATGCACTTGCCTGTCCTTTCGGGGACCACACTGGGGATCCCACACTTGGCCATTGTGGGAACCCCGGCTAGAGTCAGAAGATGAGTCCCCAGACAAAGTTTTCTTCAGACTTGGAAGACTTCGGCAGGTTTTGCCCAGTCCATCATAATCCACGTTGACACCATTGGCTACAGGGCTAGTGAGGACAGAACGCCTGCTGCTCAAGCGTCGGGGTTCTCGATCCACTGCTTCCTCATCCCCCATTTCCAGACTCCAACCCATTTAACTCCAAATCTACCAATATGAAGAAAAAAATGCAGTAAGAATATTTCCCTTTGCCATGTGATCAGCAAGAGAAATAGGTGGCATGATAGGGGCCTTGAGGCTATAAATAACAAAGTTACCACATTTAAAAAATGGCCTCTCTTTATTCCAACCCATTTGTCCACTGATGAAAATCACGTCACAGGTAGAAACAGGATCCAGGAGGACATCTAGGTAATAGTCAATTGGATTTTTTAAAGTTTGGGTAGGACCCAATCTTTGAATTGTGTACTAGAAATCAGTGACTTATCAAAGTGGCTGTAAATCGGTTTCAAGTTAAAGCTTGAATCTGGGATAATGACTTCATTACCTTTTAAAAGAGAAGACAGTATGAAGCACACATGTTTAAAAAAGTTTTAGCCTGGGTAACATGGTAAGACCCCATCTCTACATTTAAAAAATTAGCTGGGTATAGTGGTGCATGCCTGTGGTTCCGGATACTCCGGAGGCTGAGGTGGGAAGACTGCTTGAGCCGGGGAGGTTTAGGCTGCAGTGAGCCGTGATCATACTACTGCACTCCAGCCTGGGCAAGAGAGCGAGAGACCCTGTCTCAAAAAACAAAACAACAACAACAACAACTTTTTGTCCAAAGTTTTGGTCTTAAAATTAAGCTTTGGAGTTGAAATCTAACAATATAAATAACAAAACAAAGTGACTATTTTTGAAAAGGAAGATTTTGATAGTCAAAACACAGTGATAATATTCACTAGTCTTTTCTATTATAATTTAGAAAACGCAAGAAGGTGCAAAGTAGTAAATAAGTCATCTCTTATCCCTCCACCCTAACAATAACAACCGAACAGTACAATATATTTTCTTTCCGTGTTTTAACAGATGTGTATGACTATGATTATATGTGTTTTTTTTTGTTTCTGTTGTTGGTTGTTTGTTTTGAGACAGGGTCTTACTCTGTTGTCCAGGTTAGAATGCAGTGATGCAATCATGGCTCACTGCAGCCTCAACCTCCTGGGCTCAAGCAACCCTCCCATCTAGCCTCCCAAAGAGCTGGGACCACAGGCATGTGCCACCACACTCACCTAATTTTTTACATTTTTGTAGTGACTGGGTCTGGTCATGTTGCCCAGGCTGGTCTCAACTTTCTGGGCTCAGATGAGCCTTCTACCTTGGTTTCCTAAAGTGCTGAGATTACAGGTATGAGCCACCATGCCTGGCCAAGATGTGTTTTGTTGGTTATTTTTTTAGATGGGAGGTCTCACTATGTTGCCCAAGCTGGTCTTGAACTCCTGGACTCAAGTGATCCTTCTGCCTCAGCCTCCCAACTAGCTGAGACTACAGGTACACACCACAGTGCCTGGTTCTATTAGATGTATTTTAAAACAAGATTACGATCATGCTGTTTATACAATTCTGTATCCTGCTTTAATATATTAACGTTTTTTCTATTTTTTTTTTTGAGACGGAGTCTCACTCTGGCGTCCAGGTTGGAGTGCAGTGGCGTGATCTCAGCTCACTGCAACCTCTGCCTCCCAGGTTCAAGGGATTCTCCTGCCTCAGCCTCCTGAGTAGCTGGGACTACAGGCATGCGCCACCATGCCTGGCTAATTTTTGTATTTTTTAGTAGAGACGGGATTTTACCATATTGCCCAGGCTGGTCTTGAACTCCTGACCTCATGATCCACCCACCTCAGCCTCCCAAAGTGCTGGGATTGCAGGCGTGAGCTACCACACCCAGACTATTTTTTATTTTCAACTAAGAATATAAACTATGAGTAAAATCATGCAGTACAAGTAAAATGCTAAAGCAAAAAGTATCTTGCTTGGATTAAAGATTCCATAAGAACATGTGATCCACAAGGTCAGAAGTTCACGACCAGCCTGGCCAAGATGGTGAAACCCCATCTCTACTACATATACACAAATCAGCCAGGCACGGTGGCAGGCGCCTGTAGTCCCAGCTACTCGGGAGGCTGAGGCAGGAGAATCGCTTGAACCCGGCGGCAGAGGCTGCAGTGAGCCGAGATCCCATCACTACACTCCAGCCTGGTTGATAGAGTTAGACTTGGTCTCAAAAAATAAAAAAAAGAAAAGAAGTCTCAAAAAAGAAAAGAAAAAATAAGAACATGTGATCCCAGCATATTAGAGTTGAGTCCTCTCCAATTTCAGACATAGAAGAGTAACTACCCTGTCATCCAATTAAAATATTTCTCTGACAGATGTTAGAGAAACTTGAAAACACAAAGATTAAGAGCATAAACTGTAGAGTCTGACCAACCTGGTTTAAGCTGTGAAGCTGAACCATGCTGGTCAGACTCTAAAAGTTGTGGCTTTGCCACTTATTAACTTCAAGATCATGGAAAAGTTTTTAAATATCCTTGAACCATAATGTCCCCATTTTTAAAATGAGGATAATAATACCTACCTCTTCAGTAATAAGAATTTAATAAATGTAAACTGCTTAGTATAGTGCCTGAAACACAACAGGTTATTTTGATGACATATTCCTAGTTTTTATTCTGCCAAAGACCATTCTTTATCCAATAAAACATATTAGACAACCGGGCCAGGTGTGGTGGCTCACGCCTGTAATCCCAATACTTTGGGAGGTAGAGGCAGGAGGACAGCTTGAGGCCAGGAGTTTGAGACCAGCCTGGGCAACATAGCAAGACCGCATCTCTACAGAAAACAGGAATTAGCTGGGGATAGTGGTACATATTTGTAATCCTAGCTACTCAGGAGGCTGAGGTGGGAGGACTGCTTGAGCCCAGGAGTTTGAAGTTACAGTGAGCTATGATCATGCCACTGCAATTCAGCTTGGATGACAGAGCAAGGCCCTGTCTCTAAACAAAAACAAAAAACATATTAGACAACTGATCATCTTTCTTTCTCTTTTTTTTGTTTTGTTTTGTGACACGGTCTCTCACTCTGTTGCCCAGGCTGGAGTGCAGTGGCATGATCTCGGCTCACTGCAGCCTCAAACTCCTGGGCTCCAGCAATCCTCCCACCTCAGCCTCCTAAGCATGGTGGACTCGAGCCACCATGCTTGAATAATTTTCTGTAGTTTCTATAGAGACAGGGTTTCACCACGTCGCCCAGGGTGGTCTTGAACTCCTGGGCTCAAGCCATTCGCCCATCTTGGCCTCCCAAAGTGCTGGGATTATAGGCATGAACCAGCACGTCCAGCTTGATCATCCTTCTTGAGGAGCTAATAGCAACTCAAAGACCAGATCCAGAGTATTTCATTTGGCCATTAACTCACAGCTGGGTAGGTAACTGGTATTCAGTTATAATGAATAATTTGGTACTTCCAAGTAGATAAATTAAAAAACCAAGAACATATTGAGTAACAGCCTACTATTTTGGGCCTTACCCTCAGTTCTATAGGCAGAGTACTTACCCATGCTGAGGGACTCTTTCTGAAATTCCTTGGTTAGGTGGGAACGGTTGGTTATGCAGTACACATAGCGTTCTAACACGTACCAACACATCTCATAGTAGAATGGATAGCGAAACTTATTTGGAACCTACAGAGGAATACAATAATGAGAAAAGCAAGATGACGATTTTCAAGGAAAGAGAGTACAACAAATGAAATCACTGGAATCATTAATCCAGGAAATACCCTCACCAGTCAACCTGTAAACCTTGCTTGGCATTTGAGGCAAAAACTTAAGTAGATCCATCAACTTAGAAAATGCTGGTTTTAGGCCTGGTGAAGTGGCTCACGCCTATAATCCCAGCACTTTGGGAGGCCAAGGCGGGCGGATCACCTGAGGTCGGGAGTTCGAGACCAGCAGCCTCACCAACATGAAGAAAAGAAAAAGGAAAAGGAAAAGGGAAAGGAAAGGAAAGAAAGAACAAAAAAGAGAAAATGTTGGTCTTGGGAAACAATCACTGAAGACAAAAGGTACTTGGGAAAGACCATTTAGAACCACAAAGAAGCTGTCTTGGTTGAATGGGAAAGCATCAAAATGAAGGTTTGGGTTTTGGGATAGAGTAAAATGAAAGAGTAAGCCACAAAACACTTGAGAAAAAGGCATGCAAAGTACTCTTGCTTTACTATGTTTTCCCCTGAATCAGAAGGCTATAGAACAAAGAATCTCATAGAAAAACAGAACATGAGATGAAGTGACATGTTTGTATTAGCTAATTACATATGCTAAAGTTTGACTAAAGACTCATTCTGAGGCCATGTCTAGTCTAGGGCACCAGCCTGGGTATTTTCCCAGTATCAATGCTCAGCTTGCTTGCCTCACACTTTGTAGTCTGCCAAGATGGTATGTTCACAAACCAGATTAATGTTCTATATGACCTGATCAGTCACCATCTATAATTTTCCTTCCATTCTCCCCAAAAGAGCATTTTCATTATTATTTCACCTGGATACTAATTTTTTAAAAGTACTCTTTAGATGTATCGTGTTCCAGGAAAGGCCAAATCAGCACAGATTTCTCAGCGAGGACGACCAATGATGGGGGACTATCCTAAATATATTTTGTTGCCTTTTTAAAAACTTTTTTTTTTAACTTTTATTTTTAGAGACAGAGTCTTGCTCTTTCTTCCAGGCTAGATTGCTGTGGTGCAATCATGGCACACTGCAGCTTCAAACTCCTGGGCTCGAGAGCCTCGCACCTCAGCCTCCCTAGTTGCTGAGATTATGTGTGCCATCACACATCTGGCTAATTTTTTAACCCTTTTCCCTTTAGTGCAGCTCGCTGCCAGAGCTCATTAAATTTTACATAAACATGCTTTTGATGCTGAAGGAACTCTGATCTTGAAGGTGAGAATAAAATATAAAAACTGCCCTTGGAGTTATTTCTGAACAAAACTAACATCAAAGGGGAAAAAAAAAACCCAAAAAACTAATATCAGAATAGTCTGAATCATTAGGATTGTCTATTTCAGAAAAGTGAGATTCATCAAATCAATCTATGGCCAACAACTGTTCACGAACGATTTTTTTTTTTTTTTTTTGAGATGGAGTCTTGCTCTGTTGCTGAGGCTAGAGTGCACTGCAGATCTCGGCTCACTGCAACCTCCACCTCCCAGGTTCAAGCATTTCTCCTGCCTCAGCCTCCCAAGTAGCTTGGATTACGGACGTGTGCCTCCACACCTGGCTAATTGTTATTTTTAATTTTTATTTTTTTTTGAGACAAAGTTTCAAACTTGTTGCCCAGACTGGAATGCAATGGTGTGATCTCAGTTCACCACAACCTCCATCTCCCGGGTTCAAGCGATTCTCCTGCCTCAGCCTCCCGAGTAGCTGGGATTATAGGCATGTGCCACCATGCCTGGCTAATTTGTACTTTTGGTAGAGATGGGGTTTCTCCATGTTGGTCACGCTGGTCTCAAGCTCCCAACCTCTGGTGATCTGCCCACCTCAGCCTCCCAAAGTGCTGGGATTACAGGTGTGAGCCACTGCACCCGGCCTATTTTTTTTTGGTTTTTTCTTTTTTTTTTTCTCTTTATGCAGAACACTCTTCATGCAGAGATAAGGTGGTCACTTCATGTTACTGAATATATATTTTCCTTTTCTTCCCTGAAACTGAATCAGTTAAGCCCCATAAGAGTCATCTTTAACCACAAAAAGGGAATGCACTCTAAAAACCAATTTTCAGACTGAATCTTAAAGTGTGTACACAATTACCTCTTAGAATGAAAGAGTTAAACAGGAGTATTTTACTGTGGAATCATACATTTTTTTCTCTTTTGAAACATTTTACCTACTGTAGAATATATACCTTTTTTTAAAATTAAGAGACTGTGTCTCACTCTTCCACTCAGGCTGGCACCATCATAGCTCACTGCAACCTGGAATTTCTGGGTTCTAGCAATCCTCTCACCTCAGCCTCCCCAGTAGCTAAGATTAAGGCATGTGCCACCACACCCGGCTTTGTTGCTCAGGATAGTCTCAAACTCCTCACTTCAGGTAATCCTCCCACTTTGGGCTCCCAAAGTGTTGGGATTATAGACGTGAGCCACTGTGCCTGACTTGTACTTTTGTTACTCTTAACAAATAAACAGAAATTTATTTTTATAAAATGTATTGAAGAAACACTGCTTCCTCTCTTAATTCTACTAGTAGGGCAATTCCTGTAACTCCAACAATAATATCAATGGTGTATATAATGATAACACAGCTCATACACCAAAATAAATGTTGCAAAATAGGCACCATAATGGTTGACTATTATCACAGTACATAGGTCAGTGACCATTCCTTATAAAAGTTGTGAATTCCTCACTAATTGCTATTTAAAAATTTTTAATACTTTAAATTCTACCAAAAAGTTTCAAGAGCAGTACCATGAATACTTCTATACTCTTCTCTGCAATTCTCTGCTAACATTTCTCCGCATTTGCTGATCTTCATGTTGGCTTAGTATTCTGCTAAGCTACTTGAGAGTAACTTGTAAATATCACAACCCCCAAACATCTAATTGCTATTTAATCCCAGTATCATTTATACTTTCATATATGATTTAGCCCTTACCAATTAGAATTCTGCTAAAAAATAAGCCCCCATTCTCTAAGGCACAGGCTAGCCAGCAAACAACACTTAGTAGATTTGGCCTGCTGCCTCTTTTTATGATTCCTGTGAACTAAGAGTGTTTTTTACCTTTTCCCCCCTCCTGGGTCAGATAGGTAATGTGCTGACATATTAATAGTAACAAGGTTCAAGGGTGGCACATTTCACATCTGTGCATGAACACCCAATCATCATGGTCATGAACTACAAAAGGATCTTTTTTACGTTTTTTAATGGTTGAAAAAATTTAAGAGTATTCTGTGACATGTTAAGTTATATGAAATTCAACTTTCAGTGTCTATGAATAAAATTTTATATTATTTGAGTCATACTCATTTAAGTATCTCATGCTACAAGGTAGGGTTTCAGTTACAACAGATACTTTATGATCCATGAAGCCTAAAATATTTATTATCTGGTCCTTTGCAGAAAAAGTCTGTCAACTCTTGCCTTAAAGTATCCACTGTATATAATAAATTAACGTTTTTCTACGCGTCTAGAACGGTATCAGCTGTGTATCATTCCACGGAAAACTGAGAAAATAAGATAAACAAATTATTTTCTTTTGGGCTTAATTCTCTCTTGAAACCCCAATTGAGAAAGACAGTATTATGTATTTATACAATTAAAGTAAGATGCTCTGAGTATAGTCATCACTGTAGGAAAAGATATGAATTTAAAGTTCTGAAATTTGAGTTTATAAACCCCATTATATCAAATTATTCTGTGAGCATAAACATGAAACACCCAGCTCAAGAGATTACCAGATGTCCATGTCTGGCCTTATAAAAATCCAAGATACTGCTGGATGCAGTAGCTCATGCCTGTAAATACCAGCACTTTAGGAGGCAAAAGCGGGTAGATAACTTGAGCCCAGGGGGTTCAAGACAAGTCTGGGCAACATGGCAAAAACCCCAACTCCAAAAAAATACAAAAAAATTAGTCAGGTATGGTGGCATGTGCCTATAGTCCCAACTACTTAGGAGGCTGAGGTGGGAGGATCAACTGAGAATGGGAAGGTCAAGGCTGCAGTAAGCCATGACTATGCCATTGCATGCCAGCCTGGGCAACAGAGTGAGACTATGTCCCAAAAATTTAAAAAAAAAAATGTTACTTTTTCCCATTCAGTATGGTGTTGGCAAAGAAAAAAAAAAAAAAAAAGGAGGCCAGGTGGGTGGCTCAAGCCTGTAATCCCAGCACTTTGGGAGGCTGAGGTGGTCGGGATCATGAGGTCAGGAAATCGAGACCATCCTGGCCAACATGGTGAAACCCCATCTCTACTAAAAATACAAAAATTAGGCCAGGCACGGGGGCTCACACCTGTAATACCAGTACTTTCGGAAGCTAAGGCGGTCAGATCACAAGGTCAGGAGTTCGAGACCAGCCTGACCAACATGGAGAAACCTCATCTCCACTAAAAATATAAAATTAGCCAGTCATAATTTTATATGGCACATCGCTGCAATTCCAGCTACTTGGGAGGCTAAGGCAGGACAATCACTTCAACCCAGAGGCAGAGGTTGCAGTGAGCCAAGATTGCTCCATTGCACTCCAGCCTAGGCAACAAGAGCAAAACTCCGTCTCAAAAAAAAAAAAAAAAAAAGGCTGAGTGCAGTGGCTCACGCGTGTAATCCCAGCACTTTGGGAGGCCAAGGCGGGCAGATCATGATGTCAAGAGATCAAGACCATCCTGGCCAACACAGTGAAACTCCGTCTCTACTAAAATACAAAAATTAGCTGGGCATGGTGGCGCGGGCCTGTAGTCCCAACTACTTGGGAGGCTGAGGCAGGAGAATTGCTTGAACCTGGCAGGAGGAGGCTGTAGTGAGCTGAGATCGTGCCACTGCACTCCAGCCTGGTACCTGGTGACAGAGCGAGACTCTGTCCAAAAAAAAAAAAAAATTAGCCAGGTATGGTACCACACACCTGTAGTCCCAGCTACTCGGGGACTAAGGCAGGAGAATCGCTTGAACCTGGGAGGTGGAGGTTGTGGTGAGCCAAGATCACGCTATTGCACTCCAGCCTGGGCAACAGAGTGAGACTCTGTCTCAAAAAAAAAAATTTAGCTGGGTGTGGTGGCGTGTGCCTGTAATCCCAGCTACATGACAGGCTGAGGCAGGAGAATCGCTTGAACCTTGGAGGCGGAGACTGCAGTGAGTTTGAGACCACGCCACTGCGAGACTCCGTCTAAAAGAAAAAAAGAAAGAAAGAAATCCAAGATACCAAAAACCTCACAGAACTGGAGTCTCCCAAAACCAAGTATGTAAATCCTGTTAAACTTTTTTTTGGTCAGCTGCAGTGGCTCACACCTATAATCCCAGTACTTTAGGAGGCTGAGGTGGGAGGACTGCTTGAACCCAGGAGTTCTAGACCAGCCTGGGCAATGCAATGAGGCCAAGTCTTTACAGAAAAAAATAAAAAATTAGTCAGGTGTGTTGTGCACCCGTAGTCCCAGCTACTTGAGAGGCTAAGGCAGGAGAATGCTTGAGCCTGGGAGGTTGAGGCTGCAATCATCCATGATCACGCTACTACACTCTAGCCTGGAAAACAGAGTAAGACTCTGTCTTTAAAAAAAACATTAAATTTAAAATTTTCTGTGTTCTCAAAATGTCAATACTGCATTTTAACTGAAAGAAAAATGGAAGTTTTGACAAACTATCATATCAATGAATCTCTTGTAACATCTATCTTAACTGGAGTAAACCTCTTCATATCCAATTGTTACATAAGATTACTTACCCGTGTCCGATCTTCAATGTTGTATATTTTTAACTGCATAGGGATGTTGAAGCTATGCAAAAAATTGCCTCCGAACACTAATGTGTCTGTAGGAGTATACACAGCATGAATCCAGCCTAGAAGGAAGGAACAGAGGGCAGTGGTTGAAAGTACACATTACAGTAAGTCTCTCTCAGAGAACTAGTACAAGACCCCTAGATCACACTCTCTATTCTGATTCTGCTTCTTAGTGGTAGGCCAAGTTATTTAATCTCTCAAAGCCTCAATTTCCTCTATAAAACCAGTTTAAATAATACTTCTTATGGTTGCTTGTGAGAGTAAAATGAGAAAATGCACATCAAATGCTTAGCACATAATAAACATTTATTGGAGCACCAACTATAAACCAGGCTCTGTAGAAGATAGTTTACAATTCAGGGGTGTCCGATCTTTTGGCTTCCCTGGACCACACTGGAAGAAAAATTGCTTGGGCCACACATAAAATATGCTCACACGGCTGCGCAAGGGGGCTCATGCCTGTAATCCCAGCACTTTGGGAGGCCGAGGCAAGTAGATCACGAGGTCAGGAGTTGAAGACCAGCCTGGCCAACAGGGTGAAACTCTGTCTTTACTAAAAATACAAAAATTAGCTGGGCATGGTGGCATGCGCCTGCAATCCCAGCTACTTGGGAGGCTGAGGCAGGAGAATTACTTGAATCAGGACCCAGGAGGCGGAGGTTGCAGTGAGCTGAGATGATGCCACTGGACTCCAGCCTGGGTGAGAGAGAGAGACTCTGTCTCAAACAAAAAACAAAAAAACAAAAAACGCTAACACTAACAACAGCTGACGAGCTTAAAAAAAAAACTGCAAAAAAAACCGTATCTCATAATATTTTAAGAAGATTTATGAATTTATGTTAGGTCACATGCAAAGCCATTCTTGGCTGCATGAGGCCTGTGGCCTGCAGGTTGGATAAGCTTGTTTACATGTATCCTCATTTATATTCCTTATAACAAAATGAGACACAGATTTAAATATTTGCTCAAAGTGTAGTATCTAGCAGGTAAATGCAAAGTCAGAATCCTAATAGAGGTCTGTGACTCCAAAATCTGTGATCTTTATAAGCACTTCTTTTGATTTAATGACTTCGTCAAAAACATCCCTGATTCAACATGCTAGCCTTCACGGCCATTCCCTAGAATAGTGGGCAGCTCTTCAACATAGGTTGTATATCACTTGCAAAACAGGTCCTATCTATAGAGATTCTGAATTACTAGGGCTAACACAGAGTTCAAACATGTATATCTGAAAAGCCCTGGCTGGCAATTCTGATATACTTTAGTGGAAAACCACTGCCTTTCAAACTGAAAACAAAACAAAACAAAACCTCAGTATCTACCCCATAATGACAGGAAGAAGCACTGTTTTTTCCTGCAGACCCCAGCATCATGATGATTCTTGGTGGTAATCCATCAATTTCTTTTTTTTTTTTCCTGAGACAGGGTCTCGCTCCATCGGCCAGGCTGGTGTGCAGTGGCGCGATCTTGGCTCACTGTAACTCCACCTCCTGGGTCCTGGTTCAAGCAATTCTCCTGCCTCAGCCTCCTGAGTAGCTGGGATTACAGGCACGAGAAACCATGCCCAGCTAATTTCTATATTTTTAGTAGAGACGGGGTTTCACTGAAAATGTTGGCCAGGCTGGTCTTTGAACTCCTGACCTCATGATCCGCCCACCTCGGCCTCCCAAAGTGCTGGGATTACAGGCATGAGCCAGTGCACCCAGCCCAATTTCTTTTTCATTAAAAAAAAAAGTGGCTAAATAACCCACTCTTCCCATTTTGCTTACCTGAGGGAATGACGAAGGTATAGCCCTGCTTGAGCTCAATGCGCTGGCAATCTGATACCCGGTCACCCAGAAAGATGTCTCCCTGTTTCCCTGAGAGCAGCCAATTCTCGTACAGCTCCAGGTTGTGGGCTGTAGGGGGGGATGAGCCAGAAGACCTGTGAGTTAAAAAACTTTAGTCTGTTAACAGCCATTGACATGACCCAGTCGTCTCCCTCAACTGATAAACAGGTACAAAATTAAGACCACCAGGTAGAAGAAAGGCAAACAATTTTCCCAGCCTATAGAAGCTGACTATTTGGTAAACTCTAGAAGATTCAAGGTAGTAGATCTTTCTTATCTTCCACTTGATCCAACGATATTAAGGCTTCCCCGGGGTTTGACTCTAGAATCCAGATCCCATCCAGGACTCCGAGAGAAGAGGGTAATTCGGCTCATTACCTAGGCAGTGCCTTTAAACACCCCTGACTCTCTGGCCTCCAGAGTCCTAAATAGCCCAGTTAATTAGGTACAATATCTTCAAGAGACTGGCTCGAGTTGTTTTGTCCTTAGTTATAAGGAAGATCAACAGGGCTTAAAGGGATCTGAAGTAAACAAAATGACTTTTAGATTTGGAGATACAGTTGTTCTGATTAAGACCTCTTTTTTTTTTTTTTGAGATGGGAGTTTCACTCCTCTCCCCCAGGCTGGAGTGCAATGGCGTGATCTCAGCTCACAGCAACCTCCACCTCTGGATTCAAGTGATTCTCCTGCCTCAGCCTCCCAAGTAGCTGGGATTACAGGCATCCGCCACCACCCCTGGCTAATTTTGTATTTTTGGTAGAGACGGCGTTTCTCCATGTTGGTCAGGCTGTTCTCTAACTCCCGATCTCAGGTGATCCGCCCGCCTCAGCCTCTCAAAGTGCTGGGATTACAGGCGTGAGCCACCGTGCCCATCCAAGACCTTATGTTTTAAACAATGTATTATCTGTTCTCATTCTAGTTCTACTTTTTTCTTACAAATGCATTCACTGCAAGTAAGAGTAACAAGAGTGTAATACTATAAACCTTGGATATTAATTCTAGATTTCCATTCTCATATAGCATTCAGAATCATTTTTACAAGCTGGAATATAATTCTGAATGAATAAAGATTATCTTTCAAAACCTATTTACATCCTCAAAAAGGACTTAAAGGTTTCCTTTGGTTACATTTCAGACCAATGCCTACAAAGAGGGAAAGTTGGTTTATATCTTAATTTGCTGATTTCACAGTGAATCCATCCAAAATTTGTGTTCCCTTCCACTATTTATTATACTTCTAAGTACAGAAATTATCTTGTCCTTCTAAAATCACTTCTTTGGCTTCATTTGAAGAACTCTGATTCAGGAATCTATAAACAGGACCGCTGAGATTTACTAAGTACTGTGCCAATATTGGTGTAATGACAGTAAACTAGATGAATACTATTTTCTACTGAACACTAGTCAAAGAAGGTGAACTTAATCTGTAATTCTTTCCAGACATGAATGGGGACAATTCCCTAACAGATTCATTTCCAGGGTATATTAAGCATACATGAACTGAAACAAAGTCATATAGATTCCAAACCCCATTAAAACTATGACCATACCTTTCCCCTTTGATGGATGTGATACCAAACAGAGGTACCACCAAAGTCCACATGGAAGTCAGTATAGCAGCCTCGAACACTCATTAGACAGTACCTGACCCAATAAAAAGCAGCAGCGTTAGTGTACTGATGGAAAAAAATGCATCTGACCCACCAAAATGCCATACTCTCCTCTTGTGTACTCCCTTTATCTTTCACCTAATCAAGTTCCAGAGGACAAAAAGTGATGCATTTTCAAGTCATCATATTATCAGAAAAAGTTTTGTATTTTTTTTAGCTACCCTACTGACCAAAACGTAAGTTTTTTTTTTTCCCATTAACCATGTGATTGTGTGCTATGGTATGCTCACATACACTCTTCCTTGTGGAATTATAAAGTCTATTCTTTAAATAATTCATCTTTTTAATCATTTAGGACACAGAGCAAAGCCTGTAAGAGAGAAACCAATCCTTACTATTACTTTAGTCTCCCATAGCATGCTGAAGAAGATGCAGGGCACATGACTTACTTCTGCACTTTAGGGTACTGCATCTCCAAGATGGCATTTGTTGATTCAGTCTGGCTTTCCTTCAAGTGCCTTGGCCACATGTTGTCTACCCAGTCGATGAAATCCACCTTTAAACAGAAGAAAACACTTGGGCTCCAAGGGAATGGTTGGGGGTCAAAGATAATTTTAAAGTCAGGAAAAACAGAATTTCTTAAAATACACACCAAAAAACTGTAATTATAAGCAAATTAAAATAATCAGTTGGTGAATTTTAGGGTTACCAGGCCACCATCCTAGAAATAATTGTTAAAGGAGAATAAAGACTAATCATTCCATCAAATGATAATAGTAGAGACAGCACTAGTCAAAATGGAATAATTGATGATGCAATAGTGTACAACTATGACCTCTCTTCTATGTCAAAACTCATTTAATTTGCTTTATTTTTTAATCCAATAAAAGGTGTTGCCTGGAAGGTATCTACAAATTCAGCAAAATATATACCATTGTTAGTACAGTTAAGATGCCAAAAGTTGGGCAAACCAAAAAAATATATATATAAATAAATAAATCCAGTATGGATTTGTAGCCTTGCATTGACAATGTTATATAGAAACTACCAGCTTAGGAATAAGAAGCTGCAGGTCTGTCATGTCTTTTCAAGACTATATAAGGCCCTGAAACTCATCTGTAAAACTAAGACAGACCAGGCACAGCGGCTCACACCTGTAATCCCAGAGCTTTGGGAGGCCAAGGTGGGAGGATCACTTGAAGCCAGGAGTTCAAGACCAGCCTGGGCAAAACAGTGAGAACTCACCTCTTCAAAATAAAATAGCCAGGTGTGGTGGCTTATGCCTGTAATCCCAGCACTTTGGGAGGCCGAGGCAGGTGGATCACCTAAGGTTGGGAGTTCGAGACCAGCCTGACCAACACGGAGAAACCCCGTCTCTACTAAAAATACAAAATTAGTCAAGCATGGTGGTGCATGCCTATAATCCCAGCTACTTGGCAGGCTGAGGCAGGAGACTCACTTGAACCCAGGAGGCCAAAGTTGCGGTGAGCTGAGATTGCACTCCAGCTGGGGCAGCAAAAGCAAAACCCGACTCAAAAAATATAAAATAAAATAAGTAAACAAAAATAATAAAATAAAAATAAATAAAAAGTAGCCAGGCATGGTGGCATGTGCCTATAGTCCTAGCTACTTGGGAGGCTACGATGGGAGGTTTGCTTAAATCTAGGAGTTTGAGGCTACAGTAAGCTATGATCATCACAGCACACCAGCTTGGGCAACAGAGTAAGACTCTGTCTCAATAAAAAAAAAAAAACTAAAAACACACACAAAAAAACTAAAATAATTACCTCAAAGATATGTTGGAAGGATTAAATGTAAACACGTTTAAAATTTTGAAATAACGTTGTGAAAGTATAGAAACCTTTCTTTTTTTTTTTTTGAGACAAAGTCTCACTCTGTCACCCAGGCTAGAGTGCAGTGGTGTGATCTCTGCTCACTGCAGCCTCCACCTCCCGGGTTCAAGCAATTCTCCTGCCTCAGACTCCTGAGTAGGTGGAATTACAGGCACCCACCAGGGCGCCCAGCTAATTTTTGTATTTTTTAGTAGAGACAGGGTTTCACCATCTTGGCCAGGCTGGTCTCCAACTCCTGACCTCATAATCCACCTGCCTTGGCCTCCCAAAGTGCTGAGATTACGAGTGTGAGCCAATGCGCCTGGCCAGGAATCTTTTAAATAATATTGGCTGAAAAAAAAGAGAAGTGAAAGCAATACAAATTGCAACATTTTACACTAAATTACAACATGTCCTTGTACCTTCAAGTGTCTACACTCAACCACTGAACTCCAGGTAGGTAAAGCCTGAGACCCAAACAACCACGAATTCAGGACAGTGCTTGGTAAACATCTAACTTATGGCTGTAAAAAACATGTATCTGGAAAGCTGTGTAACAACATCCATGTATTTGATCACTTACTTCCCTTATAATGCGAATCAAGACTAATGCATATAACCGTGCATGATATGAAGCAGTTGTCTAAAGGACACCCAGATGTTAACTGTGGGAGAGTGTTTATAGAAAGCATCCCCAATGACATCGAAGAAACAAACAAGATGAGGAGTAACTGTTAAGGTTAATCTGCTGCTCCATTTCAAAGAATTTCTGCTCAGGGAGCCAACAATTTTAACCAAGCATCCATTGGTCCTAGAACACTGAATAAGCCCCGGCTGCCTTTCTTTCCTTCAAATAAAATTTACTGTTTCTTAATGTAGTGGCCACCATCTCCCATCTCCATGTGTTGTCCGTGAAAATGCCTTTAACAGAATAATAAAGTACTTACTTAATACACTGTAAGCCCCCATGTCTGAATGGGGAGAGGAACGGTTCAAAACACTTGAGTATTTTTTTTACCAAGCGTTAATTCACAGAAAGCAGAATTTCTGAATTGCAGCAACAAAGTCAGTCATTATTGCCTGCCTTTCTTTGGTATTATTAGGTATCTTCTGACTACAGAGAGTTTGTGGTAACATGTTCTGCTTTTCTTCTTAGGTTAATCTTTAGCCTTGGGATAGATCCTATGCTAAATACCCTGATCCATAGGACAGCAAGTCTTCAGTAAGAACAATCACCAATTACAATCTCTTCTGCACCAACACTAGGGTCAAACTGATAAGAAGTCCAATATCATGAACCTAGTCTATTCATAAACAACTCATGGCCTTCCAGGAACTTATTTACTCATCACCAAACAAATGTGTGTTATTTGTGATTTTTATATCTACCTCTCAGTTATTGCTGGCATGGCAACACTAAATAATCTCTTCTCACAGAACTCTACTTTATGCTAGCTCCTATAATAGACATGTAAAAGTTGCCCATCTTACCTCCTGGAACCTAGTTTTGTTTTTTTTTTCTTTCTTTTTTTTTTTGAGACAGAGTCTCGTTCTGTCACCCAGGCTGGAGTGCAATGGCTTGATCTTGGCTCACTGCAACCTCTGCCTCCTCGTTTCAAGCGATTCTCCCACCTCAACCTCCCAGCTGGCTAGGACTACAGGCATGCACTACCATGCCCAGCTGATTTTTGTATTTTTAGTAGAGGCACAGTTTCACGTGTTAGTCAGGCTGGTCTTGAACTCCTGATCTCAAGTGATCTGCCAGCCTTGGCCTCCCAGAGTGCTGGGATTACAGGGGTGAGCCACTGCACTCAGCCTATTTTCTGTATTTTGATTGTGGTGGTACTTACATGAATAAATAAGTTTGTCAAAACTCACTGAAATGCACATTTAAAACGGGAGTCCACTTTACTGAATGTCAACTTTACCTCAATAAAGATGGTTTTCTAAAAAGCACTAGTGTGGCCGGGCGCAGTGGCTCACGCCTATAATTCTAGCACTTGGGAGGCCGAGGTGGGCGGATCACCCGAGGTCAGGAGTTCGAGACTAGCTTGACCAACATGGAGAAACCCTGTCTCTACTAAAAATACAAAATTAGCCAGGCATGGTGGTGCATGCCTGAAATCCCAGCTACTCGGGAGGCTGAGGCACAAGAATCACATGAATTCGGGAGGCGGAGGTTGCGGTGAGTTGAGATCGTGCCATTGCACTCCAGCCTGGACAACAAGAACAAAACTGTCTCAAAATAAATAAATAAAATAAAATAATATGCGCTAGTGAAATATACTGAAAAAGACCTAGATAAATGAAGGGATATACTGTAGGGGGAATAAGAATTCTACCAAAAGAAACAGCAACAAAAATAACATAATTATAGCTATAAATGTTTTTTTGTTTGTTTGTTTTGAGACAGGGTCTCATTCTGTTGCCCAGGCTGGAGTCCCGTGGCACTATATCAGCTCACTGCAACTTCTGCCTTCTGGGTTCAAGCAATTCTTGTGCCACAGCCTCCTGAGTGGTCTTGAACCCCTGGGCTCAAGTGATCCACCCACCTTGGCCTCCCAAAGTGCTGGGATTAGAGATGTGAACAACCACGCCAGGCCTCTAGTTATAAATATAAAACTTGATCTGGTCAATACTTTTCCATTATTAAGATTTTGAAATGTATGACTATTCCACACAAAGTCTCCTATTTTATTCTACCAATAGAATAGCCATGTTATTGCTTATATAGCAAGGTCACAAAAAGCTTACCTGCTTTTAGAATGTGAGCTTGGTAATAACTCATTCAATCTTTCTAATCATATTTTAGGTCTCTGTAAGATATTGGTAGTGTGGCCTCTGCCCTCTTAATAATTTCCTATTTCTGAGCCCTCTCATAGGTTCTTCTCCTCCATTTAATGATAATATGTTTTTCTAATTTTTATAAAATGATGTCACATTTTTATCATTAGAACTAGGGACAGAGTGAATAAATTCAGAATGCCACAAAGAAGGCTTCATGTAGAATAGTCACACATTTCAAAATCTTAATAATGGAAAAGTACTGACCAGGCGAAGTTTTACATTTATAGCTACAATCATGTTATTTTTGTTGTTGCTGCTTAGTTTTGTTTTGTTTTTTCCTTCATAAGTAGAGACAGGGTCTCATTATGGTGCCCAGACTGGTCTCAAATTCCTAGGCTCAAGCAATCCTCCTGCTTCAACCCCCTAGTAGCTGGGACTACAAGGGGGATGCCACCATACCCGGCTAATTTTTCTGTAGAGACAGGGTTTTACTATGTTTCCCAGGCTGGTCTCAAACTCCTGAGCTCAAGTGATCTGTCTACCTTGGCCTCCCAAAGTTCTAGAATTACAGGCATGAGCCACCATGCCTCGCTTCTATTTATATTTTTTATTATTTTTTCAAGACAGAGTCTTGGAATGTCAGCTAGGCTAGAGTGAGGTAGTGTGATCACAGCTCACTGCAGCCTCAACCTCCCAGACTAAAGCAATCCTCCCACCTCAGTCTCTTGAGTAAGCAGGACTACAGGTGCATGCCACCATGCCTGGCTAATTTTTAAAATTTTTTGTAGAGATGAGGTCTTGCTATGTTAACCAAGCTGGTCTTGAACTCCTAGGCTCAAGGGATTCTCCCGCCTCCGCCTCCCAAAGTGCTGGAATTACAGGCATGAGCCAATGTGCCTGGCCATTCCTATTATTTTAAAATTAAAATTCTATAAATAGGCCGGGTGCAGTGGCTCAGGCCTGTAATCCCAGCACTTTGGGAGGCTGAGGGAGGTGGATCACCTGAGGTTAGGAGTTTGAGACCAGCTTGGCCAACATGGTGAAACCCCATCTCTACTAAAAATATAAAAATTAGCTGGGCATGGTGGTGTGCCCCTGTAATCCCAGTTACTTGAGAGGCTGAGGTGGGAGAATTGCTTGAACCTGGGAAGCAGAGGCTGAGATCACGCCACTGCACTCAAGCCTGGGCAACACAGCAAGACCCTGTCTCAAAAAAATAATAATAAAAAATTTTTTTAAAATTCCAAAAATATTAAGGAAATAAAATTACAAATAAATAATGTTACTGGAATTCTTACATCCCACTAAATTTCTATTTAGCAAACCACATTAGGCTAATAAGAAGGCTAAATTCTTAGCCACCTGTCTTCCTGTAATTCCACATGACCAAATAGACAATGATGACTAATATAAAAAATAGTTTTTTTGGCCGGGTGCGGTGGCTCACACCTGTAATCCCAGCACTTTGGGAGACGAAGGCAGGTGGATTATTTGAGGTCAGGAGTTCAAGACCAGCCTGGCCAACATGATGAAACCCCATCTCTACCAAAAAAAATACAAAAATTAGCAGCACTGGTGGCCTGTAGTCCCAGCTACTCAGGAGGCCGAGGTAAGAGAATTGCTTGAATCAGGGAGGCAGAGCGAAGATCGTGTCACTGCACTCCATATCCTAGGTGACAAAGCAAGACTTGGTCTCAAAATAAATAAAAAATAAAAATGTTTGTTTTTATTTTGGGGGTCTCAAGACATTCCCCAGACTAGTCTTGAACTACTGGCCTCAAGCAATACTCCTGTCTCAGCCTCTCAAAGTGTTGGGATTATAAGTATGAGCTACCATGCCTGGTTAAGAGTTACATTTTTCTTTTTTTTTGAGACAGAGTCTCACTCTGTTACCCAGGCTGGAGTACAGTGGCATGATCTCAGCATACTGCAACCTCCGCCTCCTGGGTTCAAGCGATTCCCGTGCCTCAGCCTCCCAAGTAGCTTGCACAAGGTGCGTGCAACCACACCTGGCTAATTGTTGTATTTTTAGTAGAGATGGGGTTTTGTCATGTTGACCAGGCTGGTCTCAAACTCCTGACCTCAGGTGATCCATCCGCCTTGGCCTCCCAAAGTGCTAGAATTCCAGGCATGAGCCACCGCGTCTGGCCACAAGAGTGAATTTTAATACTCCTCTCCATTACATGCAAAGCTCAATGTTCCTACATTAAGCTACTGGTGACACAAATCAGAATAATCCTGCCCTATGTAAAATTAAGTAATTTCACGTCCAGGCACAGTGGCTCACACTTGTAATCCTAGCACTTTGGGAGGCCAAAGTGGGAGGACTGCTTAAGCCCAGGAGTTCAAGATCAGCCTGGGCAAAATAGTAAGACCCTGTCTCTAAAAAAAATATATTTTTAAAAAATTATAATAAATTTTAAAATTTACCCCCCTGCAAAACTTTAAGTGATTTCAGAAAATGCAGCTGGTCTTACCAAATACAGTATTAATATATTCGTATAAAAGTACAAGTTATTCTTGTCGAATAGTCTTGTTTACCTTTAGCTTAATCTTGGTATGTGCAAAAAATTATAAATTTTCCCAGTATAAAAACAACGCATTTTATTTTAATTTTTTGAGACAGAGTCTTGTTCTGTCACCCAGGTGGGAATGCAGCGGTGCAATCATGGGTAACTGCAGCCTCAGCTTCCTGGGCTCAGGTGATCCTGCCACCTCAGCCTCCCGAGTAGCTGGGATTACACACGTGTGCCATCATGCCCAGCTATTTTTTTTTCTGTACTTTTTGTAGAGATGGGGTTTCACCATGTTGCCCTGGCTGGTCTCAAACTCCTCAGCTAAAGAGATCTACCAGCTTTGACCTTCCAAAGTGCTGAGATTACAAGCATCAGTTACCAACACCCAGCTGAAAACAACCCTTTTTGGTCACAATGACAATACGAAGAAAATGATTACACTAACCGTGGAGGGCCTCTGCACCATGTTCTCCAGTCTGGTGTGGCTAAACTCAAGGCTGATGACATTATAGAGTTTCTCTCGCTCCTCCTCTGGGGTCTCATAGTAGCGTGTCCACTGAGCCATGGTCATTTCAATGCCTTTTTGTGTGTTCACGTCCATGACATCCACCATGCGACGACTCCCTGTCATAAAAGATGCATCAATCATCTCTATCAAGCCACTAATATCCTTAAATATACTAAGAATATTTTTAAAGAAAGAAGGAAAAAAACTATCCTTTCTTATTTTCAATAATAGACAAGCAAAAAGTTCTCACTCAACATAATCATAATCAAATCACAGAGAATGGAAAAGATAATGGATAATGTTAATAATAACAATTATTCCCTAAGGCATGTTTACTATACAGTCAGTTGTTGAATCTTTTATCTAAGGTCTCATTTAATACTAACAATTCTAAATGCTAAATACTAATCTCCATTTCATACATGAGAAAGCAGATGTTAGGTAATGTATAGAACAAAGCAGGACAAGAACCCAGGCAGGCTCACTCTAGAGTCAAGCTCTTACTTACTGAGCTATACTGATTTGATGCAGGCTGACCTAATCTATTCCATAATTTGAATAAAGGATCCATGATTTAGTGGGTAATAGACTGATTTTGAATTTATATTCTTTTGTTAAACAGGGTTATTTCCCAAACCTGTCAATAATATCCTAGCCCGTGAAGATAATTATCCTAGCTCATGAAGAATAAAGTCCCCTTTTCATTCATTCCACAAATATTTATAGAATGATAAAGATACCAGGATGGACACCAAGATCTCTATCAGATTCTTGTTGACTGTAACAACTACAACAAAATGCAGAAGGCCGCAAGAGTCAGCATAAAAAAGTAATGGAGAGAAAACAATAGCTTTGGAGCCAAAGATACCTAAGTTTGTTTGTTTGCTTGTTTATTTATTTATTTGGAGATGGAGTCTCCCTCTGTCACCCAGGCTGGAATGCAGTAGGCAAGACCTGGCTCACTGCAACCCACCTCCTCTTGGGTACAAGCAATTCTGCTTTAGCCTTCTGAGTAGCTGGGACTACAGGCACATGCTGCCACCCCCGGCTAATTTTTTGTACTTTAGTAGAGACAAGGTTTCACTGTGTTGCCCATGCTGGTCTTGAAATCCTGAGCTTAGGCAATCTGCCCACCTTTGCCTCCCAAAGTGCTGAGATTACAGGTGTGAGTCTCTGCACCTGGTCTATTTATTTTATTTTATTTCATTTATTTTGAGACAGAGTCTCATTCTGTTGCCCAGGCTGGAGTGCAGTGGCGCAATCTCAGCTCACTGCAACCTCTGCCTCTCGAGTTCAAGCAATTCTCCTGTCTCAGCCTCCTGAATAACTGGGATTACAGGTGTGCACCACCACGCCCGGTTAATTTTTATATTTTTAGTAGAGACGGGGTTTTACCATGTTGGTCAGGCTGGTCTTGAACTCCTGACCTCGTGATCCACCCGCTTCCGTCTCCCAACAAGTTGGAATTACAGGTGTGAGCCACCACGCCCGGCTATTTATTTGAGACAATCTTGCTGTCACCCAGGCTGGAGTGCTGTGGCATGAAATCTTGGCTCACTGTAACCTCTACCTCCCACGTTCAAGCAATTCTCGTGCCTCAGCTTCCTGAGTTGCTGGGACTATAGCTACATGCCACCACACCTGCCTCATTTTTGTATTTTTAGTAGAGTCAGGGTTTTGCCATGTTGCCCAGGCTGATCTTGAACTCCTGACCTCAGGTGATCTGCCCGCCTTGGTCTCCCAAAATGTTGCGATTACAGGCGTGAGCCACTGTGCCTGACTGAGACGTAAGTTTAAATCTCAGTTCCTATATACTACCTAGACAAGTTATGTAATTTCTCTGAACATTAATATCTTCTGGAGGATGAATATCACCTTGTGGGCCACTGTGAAGATTTAAAGTTGATGAAGTAAAATATTTAATAAAAAGTAGGTGCTCAAGCAGCAGTAAAAACCAAAGGAAAGTATCATACTTTTATTAGACAGATCAGAAAAGGCGTTAGGAAAAGTGGGGGACGAATAAGTAGAACACTAACAAGAGATGATTCAACAGGGACAATTCCAAGTAGAAGTAAAGGTATAAACTAAAAGATTCAGAAAATGGTGGTCAAGGAAGGGAGACAGAATAAAAAGCTGACAATATTGTCTGCCTGGCTGGGTGTGGTAGCTCACATCTGTAATACCAGCACTCTGGGAGGTCAAGGTGGGCTGACTGCTTGAGTCCAGGAGTTTGAGACCAGCCTGGGCAACACAGCAAAACACCGTCTCTACTAAAAATACAAAAAATTAAAACACACACATACACACAAAATGAAAAAATACAAATACAAATACAAAGATTTAGCTGAGCATGGTAGCAGGTGCCTGTAATCCCAGCTACTCAGGAGGCTAAGGTGGAAGAATCACCTGAGCCCAGGAGTTTGAGGCTATAGTGAGCTGAGATCATCACTGCACTCCAGCCTGGGCAACCAGCATGAAACTACTGAAAACAAAACAACTATCTATCTATATCTATATCTGTATCTATATATATATAATATATATATATATATAGAGAGAGAGAGAGAGAGACTGCCTTGTAAGACAAATAACACTTACCTGTCCTGGCTGGATATACCACATAGCATTAGAACCTGATTCCCTGCCTTTAAGAAATTTATAGTTTAAAGATAAGAGGTAATACCCTTGAGAAGAAGAATATGGTCAGTATAAAGTAGACAAGGCAGAATATATATATTAATAGTAAAACAACTAATAATGTAAGGCAATAGACTGAACCTGCCCATCATATTTTAAAAGAAAAAGTGAATGTCAAATCAAAACTGCCAAGAAATACAACTTCACACCCATTAGGATCACCGTAATTTTAAAAAAGGAAGATAACAAGTGCTAGCAACAACACAGAGAAATCAGAACCCTCAAATATTACTGGTGGGAACACAAGATGATGCAGCCACTATGGTTGGCAGTTCCTCAATAAACTAAACACAGAATGACCATGTGACTCAGCAATTCCACTCCTAGGCATATATCTAAAAGAACTGAACAAGGTGTTAAAAAAAAAGCTTGTACATAAATATTCACTGCAGACTATTCAAAGCAGCTAAAAGATAGAAATAACACAAACGTTTATCATGATATAAACAGATAAACAAAATGTGGTTGATCCATTCAAGGAAATATTTGGCCATCAAAAGGAATGAAGTACTAATACATGCTACAACACAGACATAACAAGACAACATACTGTATCAAAGAAGCCTACACAAAGTAGGTGTTCAACTCGCTAATTCTAGTTCTCTCACTACATACAATATAGTTTCCTTTATATGGAATATATAGATTAGACAACTTCACCAAGACAGGGAGTACATTCATTGTTGCCAGGAGTTAAGCGGAGGAGAAAACAGAGAATGACTGCTGAATGGTATGGAGTTTCTGTGGGGTGACGAAATTCTACAACTACACAGTGATGGTGGCACACCGTGAATAAACTTAATGACACAGGCATACTTTAAAATGGGTATATGACAATGAAATATTTTATGCAAAAAGAAAAACAATGTAATGGTTATGGTGGTAAACTTTATATTATCTGTATTTAACCCTAATTTAAGAAATTACAAGTAAATGCTTTCCTTCAACAATGCAGAGGAGGTTGGGCATGGTGGCACTTGGGGAGGCGAAGGTAAGCAGATCACTTGCGGTCAGGAGTTCCAGACCAGGTTGGCCAACATGGTGAAAACCCAACTCTACTAAAAACACAAAAATTAGCCAGGTGTGGTGGTGCGTGCCCATAGTCCCAGCTATTCAGGAAGCTGAGGCAGGAGAATCGCTTGAACCCAGGAGGCAGAGGTTGCAGTGAGCTGAGATCGCACCATTGCACTCCAGCCTGGATGACAGAGTGAGACTCTGTCTTAAAAAAAGAAAAGAAAAGAAAAGAAAAAGAATGTAGAGCAAAGTAGAGGAAAGCAAAGTTTTATTCTTTTTTTCCTTTTGAGATGGAGCCTCACTCTATCACCCATGCTGGAGTGCAGTGGCACTATCTAGGCTCACTGCAACCTCTGAAGCCTTCCGGGTTCAAGCGATCCTCCCACCTCAGCTTCCTGAGTAGTTGGGACTACTGGTGCATGCCACCATGCCCAGTTAATTTTTTTGTATTTTTAGTAGAGACGAGGTTTTGCCATGTTGCCCAGGCTGGTATTCTTTTATTACTATAATACTTAGTATAGGCCTATCTTGGAGATATTGTGGGCTCAGTTCCAGACCACTGCAATAAAGCAAATATTGCAATAGGCAAGACACACAAACTTTTTGGTTTCACAGTGCACACACAAGTTATATTTATATTATACTGTAGGCTATTAAGTGTGCAACAGCATTGTGTCTACAAAAACAAGGTACATACTTTTATTTTAAAATACTTAATTGCTAAAAATGCTAACAATCATCTGAGCCTTCAGTGAGTCATAATCTTTGCTTGTGGAGGGACTTGCCTCAACGTCGCTATTGAGGGCTGCTGACTGATCAGGGTGGTGGTTGCTAAAGGTTGGTGGATATGGCAATTTCTTTTTCTTTCACTGAAGTGTAAACTTTTCTTTCTTCTTTTGAGACAGGGTCTTGCTCTGTTGCCCAGGCTGGAGTACACTGACGCACAGCTCACCGCAGCCACAAACTCCTGGGCTCAAATGATCCTCCCGCCTTAGCCTCCTGAGTAGCTGGGACTACAGGCACGCACCACAATGCCTGTGTAATATTTTAATTTTTTGCAGATATAAGATCTAGCTATGTTTTTCAGGTTGACAATTTCTCAATTTCTCTTGTCTCAAAATAAGACAAGAATGAAGTTTGCAACATGGATTGATACTTCCTTTCACAGAAACATTTCTCTGTAGAATGCAATGCTGTTTGATAGCATTTTACCCACAGCAGAACTTCTTTCAAATTTGGAGTCAATCCTTTCAAACCCTACTTCTGCTCTATAAACTCACCTCATGTAATATGCTAAATACCTTGTTGTCATTTTAACAATGTTCACAACATCTTCACCAGAAGTAGATTCCATCTTAAGAAACCAACTACTTTCTTTGCTCATCTATAAGAAGCAACTCCTCATCTACTCAAGTTTCATTACAGATTGCAGCAATTCAGTCACATCTTCAACTCGTTAATTCTAGTTCTCTCATTATTTTCACCACATTTGCAGTTACTTCCTCCACTGAAGTCTTGATCCCCTCAAAGTCATCCATAAGGGTGGGAATCAACTTCTTCCAAACACCTGTTAATGATGGTATTTTAACCTCCCATGTACCACAAATGTTTTCATTTTAATTAATTTTTTAGAGACAGGGTCTCACTCTCATGCCCAGGCTGGAATACAGCGGCAAGATCAGAGCTCACTGCAGCCTCAAATTCCTGGGCTCAAGTGATTTTCCCACCTCGGCCTCCCAGATAGTTGGGACTACACGTGTGCACCACCAAGAATGGCTAATTGTTGCCCAGGCTGGTCTCAAACTCCTGGCCTCAAGGGATCCACTCACCTGGGCCTATCAAAATGTTGGGATTACAGGCATGAGCCACCATGCCCAGCCACAAATGGTCTTAATGGTATCTATAGTGGTGAATCCTTTCCAGATGTTTTTCAATTGATTTGGTCCAGATCCATCAGAGGAATCACTATCTATTGCAGCTACAGCCTCATGCAATCTATTTCTTAAATAATAAGACTAAAGTTGCAATCACTCCTTGATTCATGGGCCACATACTGTTATCTGGCATGAAAACAATATTCATCTCAGGCAGGGCATGGTAGCTCATGCTTGTAATCCCAGCACTTCAGGAGGCCGAGACAGGTAAATCCCTTGAGCCTAGAAGTTCAAAACCAGCCGGGGAAACACAGCGAAACCGTGTCTCCACCAAAACATACAAAAATTAGCTGGGTATATTGGCGCCTGCCTGTAGGCCCAGCTAAAGGCTGAGGTGGAAGGATCACCTGAGCCCAGGGACACTAAGCCTGCCATGAGCTGTGATCATACCACTGCACTCCAGCTTGGGCAACAGAGTGAGACCCCGTCTTAAAAAACAACAAAACAAAAAACAATATTAATCTCTTGTACATTCCCATCAGAGCTCTTGGGTGAACAGGTACATTGCCAATGAGCAATAATATTTTGAAAGAAATCTTTTTTCCTGAGCAAATCTCCACAGTGGGCTTAATATATTCAGTAAACCATACCGTAAAACAGATGTGCTATCATCTAAGGCTTTGCTGTTCCATTAACAGAGTAGATTTAGCGTAATTCTTAAGGGCTCTAGGATTTTAGAATGGTAAATAAGGTTTTCTGGAATGGTAAATTTGGTTTCCAATTCAAATCACCAGCTGCATTAGCCCCTAACAAGACAGTCAGCCTGTCCCTTGAAGCAGTTGGTTTCTCTCTAGCTATGAAAATCCTAGATGGCATCTTCTTCCAATAGAAGGCTGTTTCATCTACATGGAAAACCTGCTGTTCAGTGCAGCCTCCATCATCAGTGATCCTAGCTGGATCTCCTGGATAACTTGCTGCAGCTTCTACATCAGCATGTGCTGCTGCTTTACCTTGCACTTTTATGTTACAAAGATGGTTTAAACTTCATAAACCAACCTCTCCTAACTTCAGACTTTTCTTCTGCAGCTCCCTCACCTCTCTCAGCCTGCACAGAATTAGGGAGAATTAGGGCTTTGCTGTGGCTTAGGGTTTGTTAAGGGAATGCTATAGCTAGTTTGATTTTCTGTCCAAACCACTCAAACTTTCTCCATATCAACAATAAGGCTATTTTTCTTTCTTAACATTCCCATGTTCATTGGAGTAGCACTTTTAATTTCCTTCAAGAACCTTTCCTTTGCATTCACATCTTAGTTAACTATCTGATGTAAAAGGCCTATCTTGGCTTTTGGCATGCCTTTATCACTAAACTTAATCATTTCTAACTTTTGATTTAAAGTGATTGTAATATTAATAGTGGGCCTAATTTCAATATTGTTGTGTCTCAGGGAATAGGGAGGCCTGAGGAGAGAAAGAGAACAGGGGAACAGCAATTTGGCAAAGCAGTCAGAACAAACACAACATTTCAAGTCTGCTCTCCTATATGGATGCAGTTCATGGCACCCAAAACAAGTGTAATAATAATGTCAAAGATCACTGATCAGCTGGGTGCACTGGGCCATGCCTGTGACCCACTTTGGGGAGGCCGAGGCGAGTGAATCACCTGAGGTCAGGAGTCTGAGACCACCCTGGCCAACATGGGGAAACTCCATCTCTACTAAAAATACAATAATAGCCAGGCATGGTGGCACATACCAGTAATCTCAGCTACTTGGGAGGGAGAGGTATGAGAATTGCCTGAATCCAGGAGGTGGAGGTTAGAGTAAGCCAAGATTGTGACACCGTACTCCAGCCTGGGTGACAGAGTGAGACTCCATCTCAAAAAAAAAAAAAAAAAAAAAGACCACTGATCACCACTAACAAATAATAATGAAAATGTTTTAAATAGTGCGAGAATTACCAAAACATGCTATTGGAAAAAGGGTAGCTATGAATTTGCTCAATGCAGGTTTGCCACAAACCTTCTATTTGTTAAAAAAAAAAAAAAAAAAAAAAAAATATATATATATATATATATATACTATCTGCAAAGTGCAATTAAAGCAAAGTGCAATAAAATGAAGTGTGCTCATACTCTGGGTATGGACCAGAGCACATAGATAAAACTGTGATGGTCAAAGTAATAGCTAACCATTTACTGAGAACTCAGCACAGTTGATCCTTGAACAACACAGGTTTGAACTACATGGGTTCGCCTACACATGAATTTTCTTCCCCCCTGCCACTCCAGAGACAGCAAAAGCAATCCCACCTTTTCCTCCTTAGCCTACTCATCATGAAAATGAAAAGATAGCAAACATATTTTCTTTTATGATTTTAATAATTTTTTCTTACTTTATTGTAAGAATATAGTATACAATATGTATAACATAAAATACGTATTAATCAACTGTTTACATTATCCATAAGGCTTCCAGTAAACAGTAGGTTATCAGCAGTTAAGTTTCTGAGGAGTTCCAAGTTATATGTAGATTTTTGACTTGCTGGGGGTTGGTGCCTCTAGCCCTTAAATTGTTAAGGGTCAACTGTATATGCCAGACAGTGTTCTAAGTACTTTACATTTAAGTAAGTTGTTCAAGATTACAGAGCTAGTAATTAGTGTCGCTGGGGACCGCTTTGCTACAGAGTCCACATTCTCAACCAATACATTCTATCATAGAAAGTTTACATGACAGAATGGCTTACTTCTTTCTGAGACATAAACTGACACTGAAGAAGTAACATTCCACCACAGACTGAAAAGAGCTGGATCAGCTTTTTCACTGCATTTTGCCAGTGATTAGCTATGCAAGAAACAAAAAACATCCAGACTTTTAAAAATCTGGGTAGAAAATTAGCTACTGGCTGGGCACAGTGGCTCACACCTGTCCCAACACTCTGGTGGGCCAAGGCGGGTTGACTACTTGAGCTCAGAAGTTCCAAGACCAGCCTGGGCAACTTGGCAAAACCCCATCTCTACAAAAAAATACAAAAATTATCTGGGCATGGTGGTGCCCACCTATGACCCCAGATACTTGGGAAGCTGAGATGAAAGGATTGCTTGAGCCCAGGAAGTCAAGCCTGCAGTGAGCCATGATTGTACCACTGGGCTCCAGCCTGGGTGACAAAGCAATATCCTGTCTCAAAAAAAAAAAAAAAAAAGTTAATTTCAGATAAGGTCTGTTAGGTTAGATATAATTGCTACTTTAAGTCACAGCAAAGATATCTGTGTTTATATTTGGGTTTATTTAGAAAATATAAGGTTACAAAGGGCTTCCAAAGATCACTACTAGTAGTAAGAAGATTATGGAGGAGATGAAAACTGATAAGGAAGTGGGAAGAAAACCAAAGAAAGACTGATGACTGAGTAAGATCTTATATATGTGTATAGCTCAGAAATTTGAATACTGTATCCAGGAGTCTACTTTCTTTTTTTCAACTTGTAAAAAATTGTGGTAAAATACAAAAAACATAAAATGTTCTATCTTAACCACTTTTAGGAGTACAGTTGAGTGTTATTAAATATATTCACAATGTTGTACAACCATTACCCACCATCCATCTCCATAACTCTGTTCATCTTAAACTGAAATTATGGCCCTTTTAAGTCTCCACTGCCCTTCTCCCCAGTAACCACCATTCTATTTTGTCTCCATGATTTTGGTTACTCTATATACTTCATTCATGTCAGTGGAATTACACAGTATTTGTCTTTTTATGGCTGGCTTATTTCACTTAGCATAAGTCCTTAGGATTCATACAATTTGTGGTATGTATCAGAATTTCCTTTTTTTTTTTTTTTTTTTTTCAGACAGAGTCTTGTTCTGTCATCAGGCTGGAGTGCAATGGTGCGACCTTGGCTCACTGAAACCTCCACCTCCCGTGTTCAAGCGATTTTCCTGCCTCCTGAGTAGCTGGGATTACAGGTGCGTGCCACTACACCCAGCTAATTTTTGTATTTTTAGTAGAAACAGGGTTTCACTATGTTGGTCAGGCTGGTCTCAATCTCTTGACCTCGTGATCCACCCGCCTCAGCCTCCCAAAGTGCTAGGATTACAGGCATGAGCCACCGTGCTGGCCCTTCCTTCCTTTTTAAGGCTAAAGAATATTCCAGTGTATGAAAATACCACATTATGCTCATATATTCACCACTGATGGACCTTTAGGTTGCTACCACATTTCTGCTACTGTGACTAATCACTGAGCCAGGCACTCTGGCACGTGCTTGTAGTCCCAGCTACGCAAGAGGCTAAGGCAAGAAGATAGCTTGAGTCCAAGATTTCAACGCCACCTGGACAACATAATGAGACCTCATCTTTTAAAACTATAATAGGCCCACTTGCTCCCGCCTGCCATCTGGCTGACATGAAACTGGAGGTGGCAGCAGCTATAGCCTGCATCTGAGGTTCATGGGCAGCAAAGCCCTGCTCGTGCACCATGAATGACTTTGCCAAAGGAGGTTTCCCTGTAGTGGATTATGCCTTGTTAGAAGATTGCCCTAATGTGGACGATTGTGCCACTGCTCCTCAATTTATGACCAACAATTATGTTTGCGTGACTCAGCTTGACTGTGATGGGGTGGGTATGCAATATAAAGATTACATCTAAGTGAGAGAAATTTAGCAATTTTTGTGCTTCTGAGATAAGTCTGAAGAAATCACAACATCTTGAGTTGATAGAAGATACTGTGGATTTGGCAAAGAAAGCTACTCTAAGTGGTAGAAAAATGATTCATTCCTTATTGGAGGCTTATTGAGAACTGGTTATAAAATAGAAAATAAAATACTGGCAATGGAAGCAGCTTTGAAGTGGGTAAATACACAGGCAATATAATAATTCTAACTAAATTAGGATAAGCTGACAATTGTTGGCTTAAGTATTTTCTTTAGCGAATATAATTACAACATAACTGAAGTTCTAACAGAAAACTGTAATTTGCTTGATGAATGTAAAAACCAAAGGTATACAGACTGCATAGAGCACAGACAACTAATAAAAATAAAAGGAAATGAAGAGTTTTGCAAAGAAAGACCTGATATAGCTCTATTACACCAGAGCCACGGAATAGAAACCAGAAAACCACTTTCTTTATAGTAACTGAGCTCTTTGTTTTCTTCATACTGAACAGTTTAGAACACAGTCCCATGATATAAAATCTGGAAAATATAAGAGTTTAAAAAGAAAATAAAAATCACCAGTAATCCAACCACCTTGGAGAATACTGCTATATTAGTTATGCAACTGAGTTAAACCAATGTTATGCAACTGAGTTACCAAGGTTGAGATGTTTTGAAGGATGCTACATCTGGGAACCTGGCTGAGCAGCTGCAGGGACAGCTGGGGGTAAAGCAACCACCCTCCCCCAGTTTAGGCAAAGATGTACTCCTCAGCTGTTCCACAAGGTCAGGATTCCTATCTGCTGTCGTTGAAGCAAGAATTGAGACATACAAAGAGAACAGAAATGGAACATTTTAAGCTAATACTAGAAAAGAAAGAAATAAAGATTAATATCCAAAATGGCAAGATTAATATGGCAAGATTAGTATCTAAATGGTAGTCAAATGCAGTGAGATCACACCTGTAAACTCCGCACTTTGAGAGGCCAAGGCAGGAGGACTGCTTGAGGCCTGGGGCTAGAGACCAGTCTCTTTAACACAGTGAGACAACCCTTGTCTTCATGAATATATATGTATTTAAAAGGATAAAAATCGTAATACTATCTCCTACAACATGGCTGTGATTCTTCTGGGCACTTTATGTGTGTTAACTTTTTTTTTTTTTTTTTTTTAAAGACGGGGTTTCACCATGTTAGTCAGGCTGGTCTTGAACTCCTGACCTCAGGTGATCCGCCCGCCTTGGCCTCCCAAAGTGCTTGGATTACAGGCGTGAGCCACCGCGCCCGGCCTGTGTATTAACTTTTAAAACTAGAGTTTCTGCTATTAGTGACTATGAGAAAGTGGTAACAGTATAAAAGGGAATGTGAAAGTTTAAAAAATTTAAAAATACATGGCCCAAATAGTTAATCAACATTTCTGAGAACATGATTATCCTTACAGGACACGTAGATTAAAAACTACAAGTTTCTCTTTCATAACCATGAGACTGTCAAAAGTTTAAAAATCTCTTCCGGACGTGGTGGCTCACGCCTGTAATCCTAGCACTTTGGGAGGCCGAGGTGGGTGGATCACCTGAGGTCAAGAGTTCAAGAACAGCCTGGCCAACGTGGTAAAACCCCATCTCTACTAAAAATACAAAAATGACCTGGGCGTGGTGGCAGGCATCTGTAATCTCAGCTACTTGGGAGGCTGAGGCAGGAGAATCCCTTGAACCCACGAGGCAGAGGTTGCAGTGAGCTGAGATTGTGCCACTCTCCTCCAACCTGGGGAATAGAGTGAGACTGTCTCTGCCCCACCAAAAATAAAAATAAAAATAAAGTAAGTATCTCGTAATATCAAGTATTTAAGAGAATATGGAACAAAGGACACTCTCATACTTGACTGAACAAAGTGTAAACTGGAACAATCACTTTGGAGAGCCATTTGACAAGGTGAAAATGTACATACTTTTCAGCCCACTTCTAAGTTCAGACCCTCTATGATATGTACTCATGAAGAAATGTATTAGCCTTCATTGTAGCATTATTTTGTAAGAGTAAAGAAATGGAGGCTGGGTGTGGTGGCTCATGCCTGTAATCCCAGTACTTTGGGAGGCCAAGGTGGCTGGATCACATGAGATCAGGAGTTTGAGACCAGCTTGCCCAACATGGTGAAACCCATAAAGATACAAAACTGGCCGGGCGAGGTGGCGCATGCTGTAATCCCAGGTACTTGGGAGGCTGAGGCAGAAGAATCACTTGAACCTGGGAGGTGGAGGTTGCAGTTAGCCAAGATTGGGCCATTGCACTCAGGGCACCAAGAAATGGAAACAACGTAAATGTCCATCATAGGGGGAATGAGTATATTGCGGATAAATTATGGTATATTCATACAATGGAATTCTATATGGCAGTTAAAATGAATGCAATGTTGAGTAAAAAAGCAAGATGCAGAATGATTTGTACACTATGATGCCATTTGGTTAATGTTTAAAAACATGCAAAACAGAGAGATCCAAGATGGCCGATTAGCAGCAGCTCAGGATTGTAGCTCCCACTGAAAGCGCAGAGAGTGAGTGGATGCCACATTTTCAGACGAATTTTTATTGCCCACGGACCAAGAGATTCTTGGCGGAGGAGCCCCACAGGTTGCCAGTGCGACTCTTTTGGCAGGCACGGCCGTTTTGCAGGCGCCCCCAGCGCGGCGGTTCTCAGTCCGGAGTATACGGGACTGAGTGCCCTTTTGGTTGGCGTTGGAGCTCCGGGAAGTCAAAGTCTCCCATTCAGCTGATTGAAAAGCGGACTGAAGTGGGGAACCAGACCGGGAGATTCCCGGGCAGAAAACCGCCACGAATCTTAACGCTGCTGTTTCAGCCAGCGTGGTGGGTCGCCGCAGGGGAAGGCTGGTACCCCCCTACACACAAAAATAAAAAAACAGCAGTTGGAACTGCTGAGGATTGAGAGTTTCACAGCAAGTACAGCTGAACCCGGGAAGGTCCAGCTCTGTGGGGGGAGGGGCGTCCACTGAAGGAAAATTAAGAAACAGAAAAAACTTTACCACAACAAGCTGGACGTCCACTCAGAGACCTAATCTGAAAGTCAGCAATTACACAGACGACAGGTGGATAAATCCACAAAGATGGGAAGAAACCAGCGCAAAAAGGCTGAAAACACCCGAAATGAGAATGCCTTTCCTCGTACAGAGGATTGCAGTGCCTCATCACCAATTGAAAAAGGCCTGATTGAGAATGAATGTGAGGAATCAATAGAATCAGGCTTTAGAAGGTGGATAATGAGAAACTTCTGTGAGCTAAAAGAACATGTTCTAGCCCAATGCAAGGAGACTTAAGAACCTTGAAAAAAGGTTTCACGAAATATTAATGAGAATGGACAATTTAGAAAGGAATATAAGTGAATTAATGGAGCTGAAAAACACAATACGAGAACTTCGCGAAGTATGCACAACTTTTAACAGTCGAATTGATCAAGCAGAAGAAACCATTTCAGAGGTCGAAGACCAACTTAACGAAATAAAACGAGAAGACAAGATTAGAGAAAAAAGGGTAAAAAGGAATGAGCAAAGTCTCCAAGAAATATGGGACTATGTGAAAAGACCTAATCTACGTTTGATAGATGTACCTGAATGTGACGACGAGAATGAATCCAAGCTGGAAAATATTTTTCAGGATATTATCCAGGAAAACTTTCCTAACCTAGCAAGGCAAGACAATACCCAACTCCAGGTAATACAGAGACCACCACAAAGATATTCCTCAAAAAGAGCAACCCCAAGGCACATAATCATTAGATTCATCAGGGTTGAAATGAAGGAGAAAATACTACAGGCAGCCAGAGAGAAAGGTCAGGTTACCCATAAGGGGAAGCCTATCAGACTCACAGCAGATCTCTCAGCAGAAACCCTACAGTCCAGAAGAGAGTGGGGGCCAATATTCAACATCCTTAAAGAAAACTTTCAACCCAGAATTTCATATCCAGCCAAACTAAGTTTCATAAGTGAAGGAAAAATAAAATTTTTTGCAAACAAGCAAGTACTCAGAGATTTCATTACCACCAGGCCTGCTTTACAAGAGCTTCTGAAAGAGGCACTATATACAGAAAGGAACAACCAGTATCAGCCATTCCAAAAAACCCATTGGTAAGCTGCATCCAGATCCATCTCATATGCAAGGATATACAGAGACTCAAAACAAAGGGATGGAGGAAGATTTGCCAACAAAATGGAGAGCAAAAAAAAAAAAAAAAGCAGGAGTTGCAATTCTCATCTCTGATAAAACAGACTTTAAAGTAATAGAAACCAAAAGAGATAAGAAGGACATTGTATAATGGCAGAGGGATGAATGTAACGGGAAGAGCTAACGATCCTAAGTCTATGCGCACCCAATACAGGAGCACCCAGATACATAGGGCAACTTCTTGGTGACTTACAAAGAGATTTGGACTCCCACACAATAATAGTGGGAGACTTTAACATTACATTGTCAATACTGGACAGATTAATGAGACAGAAGGTTAACAAGGATACCCGGGACTTGAACTTAGACCTCGAACAAGTAAACTTAATAAACATTTACAGAACTCTCTACTCCAAAAAAAAAAAAAAAACATGCAAAACAATATGCTTATCTACAGACCGTGTATTAAAAATCAAGGGAGTGGCTATCTCTGGAGAGAGGAGGAAGGAAAAGAGACTGAAGATGGGAAGAATGGTACACAGTGGATGTCAACTCTAATAAACTTCTGTAAAAAGAGGTGAAGTAAATATAGCAAAAGGTTAATTTCTTACTAAGTTGTACACAAGTGGATGTTCATTTTGGGTTCATAGATGGGCATTCATTTTGTTACTGATATTCTCTAATTTTATGTATACTTGAAATATTTGATAAAAAGCAAAACTTAAGTGTAATTTAAGACACGCATGATAAAAGAAAAGAAAAATACTAATAACAACAAATAAAAAGATTGTATCATCTGCCAACAGAGGTGACTTTACTTCTTCCTTTCCAATTTGCATGCCTTTTATTTCTTTTTTTTGCCTAATTGTACTGGTTAGGACTTCCAATACTACACTGAATAGAGGCAGTAAAAGCAGGCATCTTTACCTTGTTCCTGATCTTAAATGCTTTTGGTCTTTCGCCACTGAGTATGATATTTACTGGGAGTTTTTCATATAAAGCTTTTATTACGTTGAGGTAGTTTCCTTCTATTTCTAGTTTGTCAAGTGTTTTTATCATGAATTTTGTCAAATGTGTTCTTTGTATCAACTGAAATGATCATGTGACTTTTTTCCTCCTTCACTCTGTTAATGAAATTTTCATAGATTGATGTTCACATGTCGAGCATCTATTCCAGGAATAAATCCTACTTGGCCATGATGTATAATCTTTTTAATATGCTGCTGAATTTAGCATGTATTTTGTTGAGGATTTTTACATCATTGTTCAAAAAGGGTATCAATTTGTAGTTTTCTTGTACTGTCTTTTTCTCACTTTGATAGGGTAATGCTGGCCTCACAGAATGAGTTAAGAAGTGTTCCCTCTTAAATTCTTTGGAAAAGTTTGAACAGAATTGGTGTTCGTTCCTCTTTAAATGTTCAGTAGAATTCACCACTGAAGCTATCAGGCCCAGGCTTTTCTTTGTTGGGAGATTTTTGAATTTTGACTTAGTCTCCTCACTAATTACAATATAGTTCTATTCAAATTTCAAATTTTCTACTTCTTAGTGATTTAGTCTTATTAAGTTTTGTGTTTCTAGAAATTTGTCCGCTTCATCTAGGTTATCCAATTCATTGATGAACAATTGCTGTTTTTTTTTTTTGAGACACAGTCTTTCTGTGCTGCCTAGGCTGGAGTGCAGGGGCACAATTTTGGCTCACTGCAACCTCCACCTCCCCAATTCAAGTAATTCTCATGCTTCAGCCTCCTGAGTAGCTACAACTACAGGCACATGGCACCACGTCCAGCTCACTTTTTGTTTTTAGTAGAGACAGAGTTTCGCCATGTTGCCCAGGCTGGTCTCAAACTCCTGAGCTCAGGCAATGCACCCACCTCAGCCTTCCAAAGTGTTAGGATTACAGGGGTGAGCCACTGTGCACAGTATTCCCTTATAATCATTTTTATTTCTACAGAATTGGAAGTAATGTTCTTTGACTTCCTTTTTTTTCTTTGAAATGAGTTTCGCTCTTGTCTCTTAGGCTGCAGTGCAATGGTGCAATCTTGGCTCGCTGCAATCTCCACTTCTCCCAGGTTCAAGTGATTCTCCTGCCTCAGCCTTCTGAGTAGCTGGGATTACAGGCATGCACCACTATGTCCAGCTAATTTTTGTATTTTTAGTAGAGACAGGGTTTCACCATGTTGGCCAGGCCGGTCTCGAACTCCTTGCCTCAGGTGATCCAACCACCACGGCCTCCCAAAGTGCTGGGATTACAGGTGTGAGCCACCACACCTGGCCCTTACTTTCACTTCTGATTTCAGTAATTTGATCTTTCTTTCCTTAGTCCATCTAGCTAAAGCTTTGCCAATTTTGCTTATCTTTTGAAAGAAGAACGAACTTTTTGCTTCTTTGACTTTATTGTTTTTCTATTTTTTATTTCATTTATCTCTGCTCTAATCTTTATTATTTCCTTCCTTTAGCTTTAGGTTTAGTATGTCTTTTTTTCTAGTTATTTAATTTGTAAGGTTAGAGTGTAGATTTTAAGATGCTTTTCTTTTGTTAAAGAAGTTTATTTTTTTTTGACACGGAGTCTCACTTTGTTGCCAAGGCTGGAGTCCAATGCGTGATCTCAACTCTGCTTCCCAGGTTTAAGTGATTCTCCTGCCTCAGCCTCCTGCGTAGCTGGTACTACAGGTGTGCACCACCATGCCTGGCTAATTTTTGTATTTCTAGTAAAGATGGGGTTTCACTAAGTTGGTCAGGCTGCTCTCAAACTCCTGACCCTCAGGTGATCCACCCACCTAAACCTCCCAAAGTACTGGTATTACAGGCGTGAGCTGCCTCGCCTGGCTGAGACAAGGTCTTGGTACGCTGCCCAGGTTGGCCTCAAAATCCTGGGCTCAAGCAATCCCAAGTGCTGTGATTATAGGTGTGAGCCATTATACCGGGCCCCTTTTGAAACCATTCTTTGATTTAAAGTCTGCTTTAGGGTCCAGTACGGTGGCTCACGCCTATAATCCCAGCACTTCCGAAGGCTGAGGCAGGCAGATCACTTGAAGTTGGGAGTTTGAGACTAGCCTGGCAAACATGGTGAAACCCACTCTCTACTAAAAATATAAACATTAGCTGGGCATGGTGGCAGGCACCTGTAAACCTAGCTACTTGGGAGGCTGAGGCAGGAGAATCACTTGAACCAGGAGACAGAGGTTGCAGTAAGTCGAGACTGCACGACTGCCCTACACCCTGGGCGACAGAGCAAGATGCCATCTCTAAATAAATAAATAAATGAAAATAAAAGTCTGTTTATCCGATATTAGTATAGCCACCCCTGCTCTTTTGGTTACTATTGGCATGGAACAGCTGTTTCCACCCTTTCACTTTCAATCTACTTCTGTCTTTTTTTTTTTTTTTAAATAAAGATGGGGTTTCACCATGTTGGTCAGGCTGGTCTTGAACTCCCAACCTGAGGTGATCCGCCTGCCTTGGCCTCCAAAGTGCTTGGATTACAGGCATGAGGCACCACACCCGGCCCTATTTCTGTCTTTTGGATCTTCAGTGAGTCTCCTGTGGATAGCATATAGTTGTATCATGCCATTTTTATCCATTCTGCCAATTTCTGGTCTTTTGATTGGGGAGTTTAATCCATTTATATTTTAAGTGCTTGTAAGGAATTTCTGTCATTTTGGTATTTTATTTCTATATCCTTACAGCTTTGTTCCTCATTTTCCTAAATTACTGTTTTCTTTCGTATTTAGATACATTTTCTTGGTGAAATGTGTAAATTCCTTTCACATTTCCTTCTGTATATATATTATAGATATTTTCTTTACGGTCACCATAAAGATTACATCCAATATCTTAAAAGTTAAACATTCTATTTTTAATTAATACCAGTTTGACTTCACTACTATTCAAAGAATCTGCTCCTTTATAGCTGCCTCTACCCTTTTTTGTTACTGATGTCACAAAAGCCATCCTTATATACTGGACCACTATTAATTATTAGTTTATGCCCCTAAACATAAACTAGTATTTCATTCAATCATGGAGTGGGATAAATGAGTCTTTGCTATGCTGCCCAGGCTGGTCTTGAATTCCTGGGTTCAAGCAATCCTCCCACCTCAGCCTACTGAGTAGCTGGGATTACAGGCATGTACCACTATATCTTGTTCTTTTTTTTTTCTTTTTTTCATCCAGCCCAAAATGTCATACCTGGTTCTAATAATTTTTTAAAATGTATTAATCTCTTAAATTATGTACAAATAAAATGTGGTGCTACACTCGAAGTTTCAGTGCTAGTTTTTAGGCTAACAATTATCTTTTTAAAAATATATTCATCTCTTAAACTATAGAGAAAACAAAAAGGAGTTACAAGCCATTGTTAAGATAATACTAGCTCTTATAATTACCCATGTATTTACCTTTATTGAGACATTTCGTCATATGGCTTCAAGTTACAATCTAATGTCCTTTCCTTTCACTTTGCAGGACTTTCCTGAGCACTTCTTACAAGGCAGGTCCAATGGTCACAAGTGTCCTTAGCTTTTGTTTTTCTGAGAATGTCTTACTTTCTCGCCCCTTTTGAAGGACAGTTTTGCCAGATATAGGATTCTTGGTTGACAGTTTTGTTTTGTTTTCCTTTTAGCACTTTGAATACATTGGCTCACTGCCTCCTGGCCTCCAAAGTTTCTGATGAGAAACTGGTTCATAATTTTACTGAGGATACCTTTATGTAATGAATCATTTAGTTATTTTCTCTCTTGAGGTTTTCAAGAGTTTGTCTCTGGCTTTTTGAAGTTTGATTATAATGTGTCTTGGTGACAGTTTCTGAGTTCATCTTACTTGGAGTTCACTGAGCTGTTTGGATGTTTATATTCATGTCTTTCATCAAATTTGGGAAATTTTCAGGCATTATTTGATCAAATACATATTATCCCTGCTCCTATTTTCCTTCTGGTACTTCTGTAATGTGTATGTTGGTGTACTTAATGGTGTCAAAAATGTTCCTTTAGGTTCTAAGTCCGTTTTGTGTTGCTGTTAACAGAATACCTGAGTAAGTAATTTATGATTAACAGAAATTTATTAGCTCACAGTTCTGGAGGCTGGGAAGTCTAAAATCAGCATGCCAGCATCTGGTGAGGGCCTTTTCACTACATTATCCCATGGCGAAAAGCAAGACAGTAAGAGAATGAGAGAAAGCAAGAAGGGGCCAAACTCACCCTTTTATAACAGCATCAATCCCACCCATAAGAGTGAAGCCCCTGTAGCCTAATTCTCTCTTAAAGGTCCCACCCCTTAATATTGTAACTGGCAATTCAATTTCAACATAAAATTTGGAAGGGCTAACTTTTTTTTTTTTTTTTTTTTTTTGAGACAGAATTTCACTCTTGCCACCCAGGCTGGAGTGCAATGGTGTGATATCAGCTCATTGCAACCTCCGTCTCCTGGGTTCAATCGATTCTTCTGTCTCAGCCTTATGAATTGCTGGGATTACAGGTGCCCGCCACTATGCCCAGCTAATTTTTGTATTTTTAGTAGAGACTGGATTTCACCATGTTGGGCAGGCTGGTCTAGAACTCCTGACCTCAAGTGATCCACTCGCCTTGGCCTCCCAAAGTGCTGGAATTATAGGCATGAGCCACCAGCAGGGATAACATTTAAACTATGGCAGGCTATGTTCACTTTTCTTTAATTTTTGTCATTCTGTTCCTTAGACTTAATAATCTCCACTGTCCTATCTTCACTGATTCTTTTGCTTGTTCAAATCTGCCTTTGAATCGGGTTTTCATTTGAATTACTGTATTATTCAGCTCCAGAATTTCCTTTTGGTTTAAAGTTTTCTGTTTATTGATATTTCCATTGCGTTCATACATTACTTTCTTGACTTCCTCCACAAATTTCTTAAGTTTTTTGAGCATCTTTAAGACAGCTATTTGAAAATATTTGTCTATTAGATCCACAATCAGGACTTTTTCAAAGACATTTTCTGTTGATTTTTTTTTCCTTTTTAATGGGCCATACTTTCTTCTTTCTTAGTATGCCTTACGATTTTTTTGTTGAAAACTGGACATTTGAATTTAATAATGTGGTAATTCTCAAAATCTGATTCTCTCTCTACCCCAGAGTTTTCTGTGTTTTATTTTTATTTATTTACTTTTTTTGAGACGCAGTCTTGCTCTGTCACCAGGCTGGAGTGCAGTGGCGCAATCTCTGCTCACTGCAACCTTCGCCTCCTGGGTTGAAGCGATTCTTCTGCCTCAGCCTCCCGAGTAGCTGGGACCACAGGCGCGTGCCACCAAGCCCGGCTAATTTTTGTATTTTTAGTAGAAACGGGGTTTCACCATGTTGGCCAGGATAGTCTCAATCTCTTGACCTCGTGATCTGCCCACCTTGGCCTCCCAAAGTGCTGGGATTACAGGTGTGAGCCACCACGCCCGGCCTTTTCTGTGTTTTATTATTGTGTGTTCTGTTGTTTTTGTGTAGGCTATCTCTGTGTCAAAGATCAATCTGAGGTATACACATAAGTTTTCTTATGTCTTTTCTGAGCCTGCACCTTTCAGGTGCATATGCAGTCACTTCCTATTCTGAATGTGCTAGTCTTTAATGTCTGGCTCTCAAAGGGGAAAAGAGAAAACTAAATTGCCCCCCCCAACTTTTTTTTTTAGACAGAGTCTCCCTCTGTCACCCCAGGCTGGAGTGCAGTGGCACAATCTTGGCTCACTGCAACCTCTGCTTCTTGGGTTCAAGGGATTTTCCTGCCTCAGCCTCTTGAGTAGCTGAAATTATGGGTGCCCGAGACCAGCCCAGTTAATTATTTTTTTTTTTTTTTGAAATGGAATCTTGCTCTGATGCCAAGGCTGGAGTGCAGTGGTGTGATCTCAGCTCACTGCAACCTCCGCCTCCTGGATTCAAGCAATTCTCCTGCCTCAGTCTCCCAATTAGCTGGCACCACCACGCCCAGCTAATTTTTTGTCTTTTTAGTAGAGACGGGGTTTCACTGTGTTAGCCAGGATGGTCTCAATCATCTGACCTCGTGATCTGGCCAACATGGCCTCCCAAAGGGCTGGGATTATAGGCATGAGTCACTGCAACCAGCCACAATAGCCCTTTAAATCCCCTGGAAGTCAGTTCAACTGATGGGAAGAGGCCTGCAAAAATTAAAGGAAGATGCAACAACAATTGCCCCACGTGTCTTTTATTTTGGCACAGGGTCTCACTCTGTTGCCCAGGTTGGAGTGCAGTGGTATGATCACAGACCACTGCAGCCTCAACCTCCAAGGCTCAAGGAATCACTCCCCAAGTAGCTAAGCTTATCAGTGCATGCCACCACATCCAGCTAATTTCTGTATTTTTTGTAGAGACAGGGTTTCACTGTGTGGCCCAGGTTGATCTCAAACTCCTGGACTCAGGCAATCCACCTGCCTCAGCCTCCCAAAGTGCACGATTACATGCATGATCCACCGTGCCTGCCCCTACTTGCCTCTATGTCTGTACTTCTGTGACCAGAAGCAGCACTCAGTGATCACAGGTGGATCCCATTATTTCAAGGAAAGGTTCCTCTTTGCTCACCCTGGCTCCCATAAGCTGTGTACAGGTTTTTCCGAGAAACATATGCACAGCTGCCTGTCATGGGGCTTGGCTGGCAGGGAAGAGTGGAGAAGCTGTTACTGTGCTAAGGCCTGAAACTGACTGAAATTAACTGTATTTTATTGTCCAAGCTGTTCCCTGAAATTTGCAAGCCTTGAATAGACTCCTGGATTCCAAAACAATTATATCAGGCAGATTCTGCCAGTACAATTATTGTCTAGGTAAGGAGACAAGTTCCTAGTGCTTGCCACTCTGCCATCTTCCTACAATCCTCTCTGGGAGTCTACATTTTTAACATTATCACAAAAAATTGTGAGGCAGGTCATCTGTGGACCACAAACTCTAAGAATCTCTCATCAAGAGGGTAGCTACGGTGGTCTATTGCCTTATAAATACAGGGAATTACTGTCCTGGAGGTTCTTTAATAAAGGAGGTCAAATGATAAACTATTACGTATTCAGGTGGGTTTTCTGAGGTCCCCTGAGAATGTTCTGTCTTGTGAAGAGTGGGAGAGCATTTCAATTATTCAACAGATTTACTGAGCACCTACTATACTCCAGAGACTGTGCTAAGTTCTAGGGAATACACGGCAATAGGCAGATGGCCAGGATCTAACACAGAAACAGTAAAGGGATGAATAAAACAGAGATTTGAGAACTTTCCTCTACCTGGGATATCTGTGACTTTCACCTTTTAGATAAACAGAAGAGTCGGTAGTCTAACAAGGACCCTCAAGTGGCCAGGAGATAGTACTGCAGTATTTAATTTTCAAAGCAAAGGAATGGCACTGGAACTTTGGTACAGAGGACGAAAGATCATAGAAATTCTAGTACTAGGAAGAAAATAAAAAAGGTCCCTTCATTTTAAGTTCTGTTGGAAGCTTTTGAAAAAGACTTTATTCTGGCCAGACACAGTGACTCAGGCCTGTAATACCTGCACTTTGGGAGGATGAGGCGGGTGGACTGGTTGAGGTCAGGAGTTCCAGACCAGCCTGGCCAACATGGTAAAACTTCATCTCTACTAAAAATACAAAAATTAGCTGAGTGTGGTGGCAAGTGGCTGCAATCCCAGCTACTCAGGAGGCTGAGGTGGGAGAATCGCTTGAACACTGCAGGCGGAGGTTGCAGGGAGCTGAGATAGCGCCACTGTACTCCAGCCTGGGTGACAGAGAAAGAGACTCTGTCTCAAAAAAAAAAAACTTTATTCCATTTTACTAACCATTCCTGAACTCCTAAGGATGCTGGGGTGTCTCAGGACCATAATGAACACCACTGTCTGCAGAAAACTAAGCTGAAACTTTACTAACATCAGGAATTTTCTTCTTTAATTAGATTGATCTAATTTGCTTTCTTTTTCCTAAATTTTGAACATAATAAAATAATTAAAGACTCAATTTAACCAGTCACTGATGAAGATAAATTTTAATGTATCTACTTCTCAGCTTATAAAGTTTCAAGTCTTAGGCAAGTTTCCAAATGCAGCATTGGTGAGCATTTCCTGGAAATTTCTCTACTGCTTTTAGGAAAAGAAAGGGAATCATGGTATTAATGAAACTTCATTCTTAGCTCAGAGATGTAAGTTTTTGGTTTCTGGGATAGGTTGCCCTAGAAGGCACACCCTTCATGGAGAAAAGGAAGTATGTAGGTAGGAAAAAGAGATTCCAATGTTTTATGTTTAATGTGTATTAAATAAAGCAACTTCTGTAACTCTCTAATAAAATTCTGAGTTCTTAATGAAAATGTAGTTTCTAATCAAATATATACTTCAACGTTCTTATGCCTTAAATCTCAGTCAGAGATTTAGATGAGTCCTAAGTCTTAAATATTTGCCTTAAAGACAGAGGCCAAAACCTCGATACTTACCTACACACATTTTGACATCATTCACAGTGAAGTCTAGATCCGGCATTCTACGAAACAAACACCAGTAAGTATATATGGAAAACACAACTTCTCAAGTAATGCAAGTTTTTTTCTTAAAGTACTGAGATCTCCTCAATCAGATACAGCAATATTCACAATCAGGTTTAAAATTATTTTTAAAATATAGGTGAGTGTATATTTACATATATGCATAGAAAAAAGGATATATAAATAAATGCATGATTTAGCTAACAGTGGTAGATTTCAGGAGATTTAAATTTGCTGTTTTTTTTGTGGGTTCATCTATATTTTCTCATTTACCTCTAATATGAATCACTTATGTATCAAAAGAAGAAAAACATACATTTTTAAAACTAAATGGGAAATTATTTTCAATTACTACTGTTTTGGGTTATCAATACCACCACTGTTTATAGTCCTGGGTGTAACAAGGCCATTTTGCAACTATATCCAGCCAGGCTGAAAACACTTACTTTATTCCAAGTCCATCAGAATTCTTGAAAATCAGAGGATCTCTCAAGCCACCCCGCTGGATATACTCTACATTAAAATCTGTCAACATAGAAAAATAATTATTAGAAATACAGGGAGTATAGTTAAAAAATAGATAAAAGGATCACAAAAAGGATCCTAAGTACTAAGGTATAAATAGTGTTTGTTATTGTGTATACAGTTATGCTGTTAGACAATAAAATACATGCTTATTAAGAAGCATCTCTTAGAAAATATGGAGAGCACATTGAAAAGCAAAGCTTGAGGGGTTTGCCAAGTCTATATATTTCCACAGGAAATTTACAGCTTAAACAATATGGAGGTAGTACTATTAATGAGTCAATGCTAAACAGAAATTATCATCATCTTGTCTCTTAAGAGTAAAAAAAATTAATTTTGACCACTACAATACATATATGATATCCTTGTCAGTTTGCCAACAATCAAAGATGCATGGTACACATGGAATCCCACCCTCAGTTTTGGTGGGGTAGGTATACACATAAAATGATTTTTATCATAGTTTTTTTTTGTTTTGTTTTGTTTTAAATAAAGACGGGGTTTTCACCATGTTGGTCAGACTGGTCTTAAACTCCCGACCTCAGGTGATCCACCCGCCTTGGCCTCCAAAGCGCTTGGATTACAGGCGTGAGCCACCATGCCTGGCCTATCGTACAGTTTTTAATTAAACTGAAAACCAAGGGAAGGAAGAAGGAAGAAAAAACCATTAGGCAAAAAAAACTCTAATAATACTCCTGCCCTAATAAAAGATTACTTCTAATATAGCAGAGAATGACTCACAGGGTGGGAGGACTGGGGGGGCGAGTGCATATAAGGGGCACTGAATAACAAGAGAAAATAACATCAACAGGCAATATTTTAGCTGGATAAATGCTAAACCCCCAATGCTCAGAGTCTATGACTTCCCACATCAAAGGACTGTTTGTTGGAACCAAAATTATACTGACCTTTTCCTTCCATAAAAGTAACAAAATTGGCATTATATTTGTTGGTATGCAGTTTCTCTTCCAAGTCAAAAGTTCTTTTCCCTTCAATTTCATCATCTGAAATGCCATCATCTTCATAGCGCCGTCGCATGGTGCCACGCTGGCAGAGAAGGGAACATATGGATGAAATCATGCGCTTTTTCATGCCTACCTACAAGTGGTCATAGATTTCCCTACGTGTGTAAAGTGCTACTTTCAAACTCATTTGCTATTTTCCTTGCCTTATGGATCTTTCTTTCTCTCAAGATAGGTGATACTCTCAGAATGCACAGTATATAATGACGTTTTAATGAGCCACTGGGTCCTCTATGCATTTTGCCTTTGCTAATTCTTTGAGTCTAGATATACAAATTCACGATAACAACAGGACCAAACAGAGTCTACTATCTCTTTCATTTCATTTGTCTATCATTGTTTATCAGAGTGGGGACAAACCGTCTTCATAGAAATTTCAGGCCAGGATACAAAGTGTCATTTTTTCATAAGGGAGAGCTGTATTTAAAATTAGCTTTGTAAAGCAATCTCAAGAACAGACTAAAACATTTGAATTAATGGATCAAAAACTCTTGTCTCAGATAAAGGAAGAAAGCTAATCTAGAGAATGGCATTCAAGGCCGGGTGCGGTAGCTCACGACTGTAATCTCAGCACTATGGGAGGCCAAGGTGGGCGGATCACCTGAGGTCGGAAGTTTGGGACCAACCTGACCAACATGGAGAATTCCTGTCTCTACAAAATACAAAATTAGCCGGGCATGGTGGTGCATGCCTGTAATCCCAGCTACTCGGTCAGGAGGCTGAGGCAGGAGAATCACTTGAACTCAGGAGGTGGAGGTTGCGGTGAGCCAAGATTGCACCACTATACTCCAGCCTGGGCAACAAAAGCAAAACTTCGTCTCAAAAAAAAAAAAAAAAGAATGAACAGCATTCCATCAATATTTAGCTTTAAAGATAACATGTCTTTCCAAAGAAGATACACAAGTGGACAATAAGCACATGAAAAGTGCTCAATTCTCATTAGTCATCAGAGAAATGCAAACCAAAACCACAATGAAATAACCAGAATGGCTATCATCAAAGGAATAAACAGTAACGTGTGCTCATGTGAATGTAGATCAATTGGAAACCTCATACATTGCTGGTGGAAATGTAAAATGGTGCAGACACTGGCAAACAGTTTGAAAGTTCCTCAAAAAGTTAAACGAAGTTATCCTAAGACCCAGCGATTCTTCTCCTAGGTATATATCCAAAAGAACTGAAAATATATGTTTTTCTTTTCAAAACGAAAGCTTATACACATGTTCACACTAGCATTATTCACAACAGCCTTAAAAGTAGAAACAATCCAAATGTCAATCAATTGATGAATGGATGAACAAAATATGATATACCTACACAATGAGATGTTATTTAGCCACAAAAAGGAATGAAGGGATTTCTAGCTGTCTGGAATCCCCTCCCACATAGTGGAAACAAAAAAAAAGGAATGAAATACTGCTATGTGCCACAACATAACAGTATGTATATTATGTTCTGAAAACATTATGCCAAGTACAAAAAAGCCAGACATAAAAGACCACGTATTTTATGACTTCGTTAAAATAAAATGTCTAGAATAGGCAAATCCATAGAGACAGAAAGTAGATTCATAGTTGCCAGGGCTGGAGAAGACGAAGTATAAGAAGTGACTGATAATAGCATGCATTTTTTTGAGAGCAATGAAAATGTTCCGGAATTAGATAATGGTGACATTTGTACAACTCTGTGAATATACTAAAAAGCCACCGGATTGTACACTTTATTTTTTATTTTCTGAGATGGGGTTGTGCTCTGTCACCCAAGCTAAAATGTGGCGGCTCGATTAAGGCTCACTGCAACCTGAAACTCCTAGACTCCGGTGATCACCTACAGACTCCCACAGCTGGGACCACAGGTGCACATCACCACACCCAGCTAATTTTTTTTATTTTTAGTAGCGACAGGGGTTCACCATGTTGGCCAGGCTGGTCTTGAACTCCTGTGCTCAAGCAATCTGCACACCTCAGCTTTCCAAAGTGCTGGGATTATAGCTGTGAGTCACCACACCCGGCTAACTTGTATACTTTAAATGAGTAGACGGTATGGTATGAGAATTCTATCTAATAAGCGGTTACTTTTAAAATGTTGCTTATACTTCAAGTTTACCTTTTAATACAGTCATGTGCAGTATAATGACATTTCAGTCAACGATGGACTGCATATATGACAGTGGTCCCATAAGATTACAGTAGAACTAAAAAATGCCTATATCCTAGTGACACTGTCGCCATCAGGACGTCATAGCACAACAGATTACTCCTGTTTGTGGTGATGCTTGTGTAAATCTAACTGTGCTGCCAGTCATGTAAAAGTGTAGCACATACCATTACAAATAGTACACAATAAATGACTGTGTTACTGGTTTACGTATTATCTTGTACTTATTATTTGAGCATGCATTCCTTCTACTTATTTTTTCTTAATTTTAGCTGTAAAACAGCCACAGGCAGGTCTTTTAGGAGGTATCCAAAAGAAGGCATTGTTATCACAGGAGATAACAGTTCATGCATGTTACTGTACCTGAAAATCTTCCAGTGGGAAAAGACACGAAGGCAGAAGACAGTGATAATGATGTTCTGTGATACTGATGATCCCAACCCTCTGCAGGCTAATGTGTATGTTTATGTCTTGGTTTTTAACAAACAAGTTTAAAAAGTTAAAAAAGATTTTAATAAAAGCTTATAGAATAAGGATATAAAGAAAACGCTTTTGTATAGTGGTATATCTGTGTTTTAAGGAAAGTATTATTACAAAAGTGGAAAATTTGAAAAAATTCAAAAGTATATATAAAGCTAAAAAGTTACAGACTAAGCTTAGTTTTATTATTATTATTTTTTTTTTTTTTTTGAGACGGAGTCCTACTCTGTTGCCCAGGCTGGAGTGCCGTGGCATGATCTTGGCTCACTGAAACCTCTGGCTTCCAGGTTCAAGCAATTCTCCCACCTCAGCCTCCCGAGCCAACATGCCCGACTAATTTTTGTATTTTTAGTAGAGACAGGGTCTCACCATGTTGGCCAGGCTGGTCTTTAACTCCTGACCTCAGGTGATTCATCCACCTTGGCCTCCCAAAGTGCTGGGATTATAGGCATGAGCCACAATGCCTGGCCTAGTTAATTATTGAAGAAAAAATTTTATAAATTAAAAAATAAAACACTGTTCATAAAATCTACAAAAGTGTCCTAGGCCCTCACATTTACTCACTATTCACTCACTGACTCACCTAGAGCAACTTTCAGTCCTACGGGGTCCATCACGGGAAGTGCCCTACACAGGTATACCACTTTTTACCTTTTATAACATATTTTCACTGTACCTTTTCTATATTTGGATACACAAATATTTACCACCATGTTATAACTGCCTATAGTATTCAGTACAATAACATGCTGTACAGATTTGTAGCCTAGGAGATATAGGCTATACCATATAACCTAGGGGTGCAGTAGACTATGCCACCCAGGTTTGTGTAACTACACTGTATTGTTAATATAATTATGAAACTGCCTAACTATACACTTCTTAGAACATATCCCCATGTTGAGTAATGCATGACTGTACTTTACTTTAGCCAGTGTTAAAATTTGTCGAAATTTCTCAAATACATACCCAACAGGCAACTGGATGTGCCAGTGGTAGTGGTAAGGGTAAAGTCGCCCTACCTTTATTTTGCTAAGAACAACCAAATCTGGAATTTAAAGCTAAATATTGATGGTCTAGAACAGATTACGTAGCACCTGAAGTTACATAAACACATAAGAAAATGAGATGCTGGAGAAAGGTCTCTTAGGAAGTGGAAGTCTGTGAAAGGGCAGAAATAAGTCATAAAAAACGAAAGAAACAAATCTATTACACACTAGAGGAAAGCAAGATTCAACTTATCAGTTTTAGGCAAAAACACAAAGGAGAAATCTGGTATATTTTCCATATTTAGTAAAAAACTTTACAACACTCTCACCTAGTAACTTGGCTGCCACAAATCACAGTTCAAAAGTCAAAAGAAGGTTTAATTTTGATAGGCTTCACTGACACCAACAATGCCATCATCCTTCAAAATATTTTTAGGATATGGAGCTGCTGCACTCCAGTCTGGGCAGCAGAACCAGAACTTGTCTCAAAATAACTAAATACAAATAAAAATAATAAAAATAAAAACCAGGTTGGGTGCAGTGCTAGGATTACAGGCTCACACCTGTAATCCTAGCACTTTGGGAGATCAGGTCAGGTGGATCACTTGAGCCCAGGAATTAGAGACCAGCCTAGTCCATGTCAAAACCTGTCTCTATTAAAAAGACAAAAACTGACTGGGCATAGTGGCTTACACCTATAATCCCAGCACATGGGGAGGCCGACACAGGCTGATCATTGCAGTCAGGAGCTCCAAATCAGCCTGGCCAATATGGCGAAACCCCTTCTCTACTAAAAACAAAAATATTAGGCTGGAGCAGTGGCTCCCACCTAGCACTTTGAAAGGCCGAGGAAGGCGGATCACCTGAGGTCGGGAGTTTGAGACCAGCCTGACAAACATGGAGAAACCCCGTCTCTACTAAAAATACAAAATTAGCTGGATACGGCGCCGCATGCCTGTAATCCCAGCTACTTGGGAGGCTGATGCAGGAGAATTGCTTGAACCTGGGAGGCAGATAGACTGTGCCATTGCACTTCAGCCTGGGCAAGAGTGAAACTCTGTCTCAAAATAACTAACTAAAGAAGCAGCCAGGAGTGGTAGAAAGCATGGTGGAAGGCGCCGGTAATCCCAGACACTTGGGAGCTGAGGCAGGAGAATCGCTTGAAACCAGGAGATGAAGGCTGCAGTGACTGAGAGGGCACCACTGCACTCCAGTCTGGGTGACTGAGTAGACTCCGTATCAAAAAAAAAACAAAAAAAACCCTGGGCCGGGCAGAATGACTCACGCATGCCTATAATCCCAGCACTTTGGGAGGCTGAGGCAGGTGGATTACCTGAGGTCATGAGCTCAAGACCAGCCTGAACAACAAGATGAAATCCCATCTCTGCTAAAAATACAAAAATTAGCCTCACGTGGTGGTTGCAGGGGCCTGTAGTCCTAGCTACTCAGGAGGCTGAGACAGGAGAATTGTTTGAACCCGGGAGGCGGAGGTTGCAGTAAGCTGAGACTGCACCACTGCACTCCAGCCTGAGTGATGAAGCGAGACTCAGTCTCAAAAAACAAACAAACAAATAAGCAAAAACTGTGGTGGGAGGTCACCTGAGCCCGGGGAGGTCCAGGCTGCAGTGAACTGTTACAGCGCCACTACACTCTAGCCTGTGTGACAGGGTGAGACCCTGTATCAAAACAAAAATAAAAACCTGTTCGTGACGTTACATCTACAATATTGCATCTTTTTTTTTTCTTTTCTATTTGAGATGGGGGGGTCTCACTCTGTCTCAAAAAAAAAAAAAAAAAAAAAAAGGAAAGAAAGAAAAACATACCTAATGTCGAAAGACTGAAAGCTCTCCCCCTAAGATTAGGAACAAGACAAAAATATGTTTGTTCCTCATTTCTATTCAACACTGTATTTAAGTTTCTAGATAGGGCAATTAGGCAAGAAAAAGAAAAGTCTGGAAAAGGAAGAAGTAAAACTACCTCTAATTACAAATGACATGATCTTGTACACAGAAAACTATAATACACACACACACACACACAAACACACACAAAACTGTAAGAGCTAATAAAATCAGTTCAATTTCTATACACTAGCAATGAAAAATCCAAAAATGATTTTTAAAAAAATCCATTTACAATAGCAAAAAAAAACCTAAGAAATAAATTTAACAAGATAAGTACAAGACTTATATACCAGAAAACTACAAAGCATTGTTCAAAGAAATTAAATGAGAGCTAAATAGAAAAATGTCCTGTGTTCATCAACTGAAAGGCATTATTAAGATGAAAATACTCTCCCAAATTGATCTTCAAATTCAAAGCAATTCTTATCAAAATCACAGCTTTTTTTTTTTTTGTATTTTTAGTAGAGTGAGGTTTCACCGAATCACAGCTTTTTTTTTCTTTTTCTTTTTCTTGGCAGAAATTAGCAAGATGATCTTAAAATGCATATGGAAATACCAGGAAACCAGAATAGCCAAAACAATCCTTAAAGAGAACAAAAGAAAGGTGGGAAGATCACTTGAGTCAAGGAGTTCATGACCAGCCCCTGGCTCTACAAAAAATAAAATATAAGCCAGGCATGCTGGTGTGTGCTTGCAGTCCCAACTCCACAGGAGGCTAAGGTAGGAAGATAGCTTGAGCCCAAGTGACCGAGGTTGCTGTGATCCGTGTTCACGCCACTGAACTCAGGCTGAGTAACAGAGTGAGATCCTGTCTCCAAAAAAAAAAAAAAACTTGCTATAAAACTATACTAATCAAGACTATGTGGTACTGGTGTTTAAGGGCTGATGTATAGATAGAATAGAAAGGAGAATCCAGACATAAACTCTTGTACTTATGGTCAATTGATTTTCAACAAGCACACGAAGGCCAGGAGTGGTGGTTCATGCCTGTAATCCCAGCACTTTGGGAGGCCGAGGTGGGCGGATCACTTGAGATGAGGAGTTCAAGACCAGCCTAGCCAACGTGGTGAAACCCCATCTCTACTAAAAATACAAAAATTAGCTGGGCATGGTGGCACACGCCTGTAATCCCAGCTACTCGGGAGGCTGAGGCAGGAGAATTGCTTGAACCCAGGAGGCGGAGGTTGCTATGAGCCAAGATCGTGCCACTGCATTCCAGCCTGAGCAACAGAGCGAGACTCCATCTCAAAAAAAGAAAAAGGAAATTTAAAAAAAAGCATGCCAACACAATTTAATGGAAAAAGTATTTTTAAGAAACTCTGCTGGGACAACCAGATATGAACATGTCAAAGAATGAAAGTGGACCTCCACCTCATACCACACACACAAAAATTAATTTAAGATGAATGAAAAGCTTAAATGAAGGATCTAAAATTAAAAAACTCTTAGAAGGTTTTATGTTGTAAATATTCATGATTTTTGATCAGGCAAAGGTTTTAGATTTTTTCTTTCCTTTTTTTTTTTTTGAGACAGGGTCTCACTATAGCCCTGGCTGGAATGCAGTGACATGATCTCAGCTTACCGCAACCTCTGCCTCCTGCGTTCAAGCAATTCTCCTGCCTCAGCCTCCCAAGTAGCTGGGACTATATAGGCATGTGCCACCACACCTGGCTAATTTTTGTATTTTTTGGTAGAAAAAATTTTGCCATGTTGGCCAGGCTGGTCTGGAACGCCTAACCTCAAGTGATGCACCTGCCTCGGCCTCCCAAAGTGCTGGGATTTTTGTTTAAGAGACAGGATCTTACTCTGTTGCCCAGGCTGCAGTATAGTTACACAATCATAGTTCACTGCAGCTTCAAACTCCTGGGCTCAAGCAATCCACCTTCCTCAAACTCCCAAGCAGCAAGGACTATAAGCCCCTGTCACCATTCCTGGCTAATTATTTTTTGTGGGTGGCAGGGGGAGGTCTCACTATGTTGCTCAGGTTGGTCTTGAACTCCTGGCCTGAAGCAATCCTCCCCCCTGGGCCTCCCAAAGCACTAGGATTACAGGTGTGTCCTACTATGCCTGGCCTACACAATGGTTTCTTAGACATGACTCCAAAAGCACAATTTAACTTTGACTTCCTCAAACCTTTTATGCTACAAAAAACAGTCAAGAAAGTAAAAAGATAATCTATAGAATAGGATTTTCTCCCATTTGCAAATCATATATCTAATAAGGACCCAGAATCTACAATATTGAAAGAACTTTTATAACTCAATAATAGAAAGGACCAAAAAATGGACAATTTAAAAATGGGCAAAAGATCTGAATAGCTGTTTCTGAAAGATACACTGATCAATAAGTATATAAAATATTATAGTAATTATTTCAACATCATTAGTCATTAAAGAAATGCAAATCAACACCACAATGAGATATCACTTCATATCTAATAGATAAGTGTTGGTGAGGAGGTAGAGAAAGTGGACCCTCATTTGCTGCTGTTGAGAATGCAAAATAGCACAGCAATACCTTTGGAAAATAATCTGGCAGTTTCTCAGATTGTTTAAACATAAAATTACCATATGACCCAGCAATTTCCACTCCTAGGTCTCTACCCAAGAGAGGGAAAACATACATCTAAACAAAAACTTGCACATAAACGTTCACAGTAACATAATTATAATAACCAAAAGGTATGGAAAATAAGTATGTGCAAAAAATAAACAAATAACCAAAAGGTAGAAAGCACCCAAAGATTCATCAACTGATGAATGAATAAAATAAAATGTAGTATATTCACACAATGGAGTGTTTAGCAACAAAGGAGAATTAATTACTGATAAATGCTACAACCAAAACACCCTGCTTAGTGAAAAAAGCCAGTCACAAAAGACCACGTTATATGATCCCATTTATATGAAATATCCAGAATAGGTACATTCACAGATACAGAAAGTAGATTAGTGGTTGCCAGGGGCCAGGAGGAAGGGAGATGAGCAATAAATGCTAAATGTGTACTGGGTTTCTTTGGGGTAATGAAAGTGATCTGAAATTAGATAATGATGACTGATGTTTGCATAACTTTATGAATATACTAAAAACCACTGAACTGCATACTTTCAAATTACTTTTTTTTTTTTTTTAAAGATGGGGTTTCACCACGTTGGTCAGGCTGGTCTTGAACTCCCGACCTCAGGTGATCCTCCCGCCTTGGCCTCCAAAGTGCTTGGATTACAGGCGTGAGCCACCGCGCCTGGCCTGAACTGCATACTTTCAAAAGAGTGAATTCTATGGCACATAAATTTTGTCTCAAAAAATAAATGGCAAGCCAGGCAGAGTGGCATGCACTTGCAGTCCCAGCTACTCAGGATGAGGCAAGAGAATTGCTTGAGCCCAGGAGTTGGAGGCTGTAGTGTGCTATGAATAGCTACTGCACTCCAGTCTGAGCAACTTAAAAAGATTCAGTCACTATATAATAATAATAGTAGTAGTAAAAATTGGCAATTTGTTGTTTTGTTTTTTTTGTTTTGTTTTGTTTTGAGACGCTGTCTCATCCTGTCACCCAGGCTGGAGTACAATGGCATGATACCAGCTGACTGAGACCTCTGCCTCCCAGGTTCAAGCGATTGATTCTCGTGCCTCAACCTCCCAAACACCTGGGATTACAGGTGTGTCCCATCACATCCAGCCTTTTTTTTGTTTTTTGAGATGGAATCTTGCTCTGTCACCAGGCTGGAATACAGTGGCGCAATCTCGGCTCACTGCAGCCTCCACCTCCCAAGTTCAACGATTCCCCTGCCTTAGCCTCCCGAGTAGCTGGGACTAGAGGCATGCGCCATCATGCCCGGCTAATTTTTTGTATTTTAGTAGATGGGGCTTCACCATGTTGGCCAGGATGGACTCAATCTCTTGACCTCATGATCCACCCGCCTCAGCCTCCCAAAGTGTTGGGATTACAGGTGTGAGCCACTGCGCCTGGCCTTTTTTTTTTTTTTTTTTTTTTTTTTTGAAACTTGGTCTCACTCTGTTGCTCAGGCTGGAGTGCAATGGTGTGATCTCAGCTCACTGCAACCTCCACCTGCCAGGTTCAAGTGATTCTCCTGCCTCAGTCTCTGGAGTAGCTGGGATTACAGGCACCAGCCATAACACCCGACTAATTTTTGTATTTTTAGTAGAGATGGGGTTCCACCATGTTGGCCAGGCTGGTCTTGAACTCCTGACCTCAAGTGATCCACCTGCCCTTTGGCCTCCCAAAGTGCTGAGATTACAGGCCTAATTTTTGTATTTTTAGTAGAGACCGGGTTTCACCATGTTGGCCAGGCTGATTTCTAACTCCCAAACTTAGGTAATCTGCCTGCCTCAGCTTCCCAAAGTGCAGGAATTACAGGCATTTGCCACTGTGCCCAGCCATAAATAGGCAGTTTGAAAAAGAATAAAAGGTAATGATATACATATATATATATATATTTTTTTTTTTTTTTTTTTTTTGAGACAGAATTTCACTTTTGCTGTCCAGGGTGGAGTGAAACGGTGTGATATCGGTTCACTGCAACAACTGCCTCGCCAGTTCAAGGGACTCTCCTGCCTTAGCCTCCCAAGTAGCTGGGATTACATGCATGTGCCACCACGCCCGACTAATTTTATATTTTTAGTAGAGATGAGGTTTCACCATGTTGGTCAGACTGGTCTTGAACTTTTGACCTCAGGTGATTCACTCACCTTGGCCTCCCAAAGTGCTGGGATTACAGGTGTGAGCCACCACTCGAGGCTGTGATGTATATATTTAAGAAGAGCTATGCATTTTTATAATATGAGAATAAGGGCTGATGTAGACCAAGAGAAGGCACACTTGTTTAAGAAATTTTTTTAGAAAGTACAATCTTTCTAGGCAATTTCCACAACCATTAAAGAAAAAAAAAAAAAAAGCAGGTACTTTAATTAACTAGTATAATATGCCAGGAATGCAAAAGCAGCTTGTTATAAGAATTTCAGCTCCATCTATAACTCACCACCTAACCAGATTAAAGGAGAAAAACTACATGATCATCTGGATCTGTGCTGCCCAATATAGTATCATTTTCAAAAAATCCTCCCTATACAGGGTGTGGTGGCTCACACCTGAAATTCCACCTCTTTGGAAGGCAGAGGTAGGAGAAGTGCTTGAGGCCAGCTTGGGCAACACAGCAAGACCCTGTATTTACACAATTTTTTTTTTTTTTAATAAGCTGGGCATAGTGGCACATGCCTATAGTCCCCAGCTACTCAGGAGGCTGATATGAGAGGATCATTTGATCCCAGGAGTTTAAGGCTGCAGTAAGCTATCATCAAACCACTGCATTCCAGCTTGGACAACAGAGCAAAACCCTGTCTCAGAACAAAAACCCTCACCCCACTACTTGCCATATGTGGCTACTGGATTTAAATTATGATTAAATACATTTTCAACAAGTGATGCTGGCAAAACTAGATATCCACATGCAAAACAATGAAGTTAAATTTTACTTTCTTTATACCATATATAAAAAAACCTTCAAAATAGATCAAATGCTGGGCTCTCTTGTGTAATCCCAGAACCTTGCGAGGCTAAGGCAGGAAGATCACTTGAGTCCAGGAGTTCAAGACCAGCCTGGGCAACACAGTGAGACCTCCTCTCTACAAAAAATTTAAAAATTAGCCAGGAGTGTTGGTGTGCACCTGCAGTTCCAGTTACAAGAGATGCTGAGGCAGGAGGATCTTTTCAGCCCAAGAAGGAGAGGTTGCAGTGAGCCATGTTGTACCACTACACTCCAGTCTAGGTGACAGAGCAAGACCCTGTCTCAGGAAAAAATAAATAAATAAACACAAATGGATTCGAAGATGTAAGAACTATAACTATAAATTTTAAGAGCTAAAATTCTTTGGAAAAAACAGTAGGAAACATCTTGACATTGGATTATTTTTTTTAATGACACCCTTTAAGCACAGGCAACAAAGAAAAAAACAGATGAATGCTCTTTCATCAAAATTCAAATTTTTCCTGCAAGGCCAGGTGCAGCAGCTCATGCCTGTAATCTCAACACTGGGTGGCTGAGGTGAGAAGACCACTTGAGGCCAGGTGTTCAAGACAAGCCTGGGCAACACAGTAAGGCTCTGTCTCTACAAAAAATAAAAATTAAATTTTAAAATGGTCAGGTGTGGTAGCTGACACCTGTAATCCCAGCACTTTGGGAGGCCAACGCAGGAGGATCATTTGAGGCCAGGAGTTTGAGACCTATTTTATATCAAATAGTCTTTCTTGACTAAGATAACCACACTGTAAGAATTAGGACGAATGATGGATGTATTTTACAGATGAACAGAAAGGTAAAACTGACCCAAGTTAAACTTTTTGGGTAATAGCAGAAAAACAACAAAAAAGCAAATGTGTCTAAAGGGAAAATATATCTAGTGTGGCTTCTACTATTACTTTGCTGTGTGACTGTAGGTAATTTAATAAATCATTTAACCTCTCAGAGCTCAACTTTCTCTTGGAAGTAAACAACTTAAGGTCCCACTGTGTTCTAAAATAAAGTCCTCTACACTCTGATTCCAACTCAGATCATTTCAATCTCATTCCTATTTACATTATATATTGAAAATTTGCTATATACCTATCCCTCTGGTCTGTTTCTCTTGTATTCAGAGAATATCTGATTTCAGACTCAGCCCGCTCCGTCCTGACTAGGAACACTGAGGGAGACCTGGTGGTGGGGTTGGCAGGGAACTCTCCTAGGGCCTTCTACATCTTCCTCTCAACCTCCCACAACCCACCCCCTACTTCCACCATCAAAAAAGTTAAACTTCTAGGTATCGCAAATCTCAATCAACCAGACGTTAAAGGCTATTTTTTCTGGACAGCTTAAGCAATTCCCATTCTAAGAGGCACAAAGAAGTCAAAGCGTTTGAGTACCTACCATTGCCAGGTACCGTAACAAGCACTATGCATGTATTGATGTATTTAAAACCAACATCCCTATGAGATATTAATACCCTCTTTACAAACAAAGAACTGAAAGACAGAAGCAACCTGTCCGAGTTACAAAGCTAGTAACTGGTGTGGCTGGGATCTGAACCCAGGCACTTTGGTTCTAGAGCTGACAGTCCTAACCACTACTCTATACTACAAAAATCCACTTAGGTTGACACTTCAACCAGACCAGTCTTTTAAGGCAAATGGAAGAAACTGTCAAAGATGACCTCAGACAGCTTAAATGGGTCTGGCAGAGAGAAGGTGTAGTGGTGGGACCAGTTAGCAACAAAGGAGAAAAACATGCTTGGTAGGTAAAGTATTAGCAAAGGATCTTCCCTGGAGTGAGAGATTTCCGATATTTGCTAAGGGATACCACATTTCTAGCTATACCATGGTTTATCTAATATTCCACCATTCCTGGTTTCTAATTCTAGCTTTTCTTTGACAACTGGTCGTTCAACTACTCTGGCAAAAATGAAAACACTGCTATTTCTAATCAGCATTTTGTATCACAAAGTGTTTGAACCCAGTACATTTATTGTGTGTATGCTATGAAAATGTGCTCTCACTTCCTGTATTTGTAATTATAATTTATTATAGACCTTCTAAAAAGATGAAGTTGGCATTTTGTTATTTTTTGAGATGGAGTCTTGCTCTGTCCCCAGCCTGGAGTGTAGTGGCATGATCTCAGCTCACTGCAATCTCCGTCTCCTGGGTTCAAGTGATTCTCCTGCCTCAGCCTCCTGAGCAGCTGGGATTACAGTCCCACCACCCCCGCAACCACACCTGGCTAATTTGTATATTTTTAGTAGAGACAGGTTTCCCTATGTTGGCCAGGCTGGTCTCAAACTCCTGACTTAGGTGATCCACCCACCTCAGCCTCCTAAAATGCTGGGATTATAGATATGAGCCACTGTGCCCAGTTGGCCAATATTTTCTATCAAAAATAATTTGTCATCTCCTATTTTCTCTAAGGAATAAAAAATTCCAATCTATATTACTCCACTGCTTGTCAGTGAACTTTTAATTACAGAAGCCTCTTGCTGGTGATGGCATAAGAAACCAAGTAACCTCTAGGTGCAGTGGCTCATGCCCATAATTCTAACACTTCAGGAGGCTGAGATGTGTGGTTCACTTGAGCCCAGGAAATCAAGACCAGCATGGGCAACAAGGTGAAACCCCATCTCTACTAAAAATGCAAAAAATTAGCCAGGCGTGGTGGCAGGTACCTGTGGTCCCAGCTCTCAGGGGACTGAGGTGGGATGATAACCTGAGCCTGGACTGCGGAGAGCCATGATCATGCCACTGCACTTTAGACTGGGCAACAGGAGTGAGACCCCAGGGAAAGGGAAAAGAAAAAGGAAAGGAAAGGAAAGGGAAAGGGAAAGGGAAAGGGAAAGGGGAAGGGAAAGGGGAAGGGGAAGGGGATAAGGGAAAGGGAAAGGGAAGGGGAAGGGGAAAGGGAAGGGGATGGGGGAAGAGGACAGGGAAGAGAAGGAAAGGAAAGGAAAGGAAGGGAGGGAGGCAGGCCAGGCGCAGTGGCTCACTTCTGTAATCCCAACACTTTGGGAGGCAGAGGCAGTTTAAGGCCAGCCTGACCAACATGGTCAGCCTGACCAACATGGTGAAATCCCATCTCTACTAAAAATAAAAAAATTAGCCAGGCGTGGTGGCATATGCCTGTATCCCAGCTACTCAAGAGGGTGAAGCAGGAGAATTGCTTAAACCCGGGAGGCAGAGGTTGCAGTGAGCCGAGATCATGCCACTGCACTCCAGCCTGGTGACAGAGGAGGGAGGGAGGGGAGGAAGGAAGGAAGGAACCAAGTGACAACTAGAATTATGTCTCACACTGTGATACCTTTTTTTTTGAGAAAGAGTCTCACTGTCGCCCAGGCTAGAGTGCACTGGCGCGATCTCGGCTCACTGCAACCTCTGCCTCCTGGCTTCAAGCACTTCTCTTGCCTCAGCCTCCCGAGTAGTGGGACTACAGGCGCGCACCACCATGCTCGGCTAATTTTTCGTATTTTTAGTAGAGATGGGGTTTCACCATGTTGACCATGATGGTCTCAAACTCCTGACGTTGTGATCCGCCTGCCTCAGCCTCCCAAAGTGCTGGGGATTACAGGTGTGAGCCACCGTGCCCAGCCGATACCATTTAAAAAAATATGTATTTGGGGCATTGTTTTGTAAAGTTATATAAAACTACATGGATTAAATATGAACCTTTGTAACATATACCAAATCCCCACTTAATAGCCTTAATATGTACTTAAATAAATAAACTTTAAAAGCAGCAGCTCAGGCTTTCACTCTGTTCTCCCCCAACATATGAATGCATACATATCCAAAAAAAGTCAACCTCAAAATGTTGTTGCTCTCATTTTCTTTCTTTGCAACCTTTTGAATACTCAGCACTGCTGCGAGGTCACACAGTGGGCCATATGTGGAAGAGGGACACTGCTGTCTATTCCCCCCAACCCTGTGTGCGTGTGTATATGTACACTACAATTCATACAAGACCATACTGAATACAGAAAAATAGCTAGACATGGCTGGGTGCGGTAGCTCACGCCTGTAATCCCAGCACTTTGGGAGGCGGAGCAGGCGAATTACCTGAGATCAGGAGTTCGAGACCAGCCTGCCCAACAGGGCAAAACCCCGTCTCTACTAAAAATACAAAAGATTAGCTGGGCATGGTGGCAGGTGCCTGTAATTCCAGCTACTCAGGAGGCCGAGGCAGGAGAATCGCTTGAAACCAGGAGACAGAGGTTGCAGTGAGCCAAGATGGCACAACTGCACTACAGCCTGGGCAACAAGAGAGAAACTCCATCTCAAAAAAAAAAAGAAAGAAAAGAAAAAAGAGAAAGGAAGGAAAATAGCTAAACATTCACATATAAAAATTAAAATGCACAGTCCTAGCACTCAAGAAGACTGCTGGCCAGTAGGGGAAGACAAATATGTAAATAAATTATAGTATTATAATTTAATGTGCTATGTATTAAGACAGGTATTGAAGCCCAGGAGGAAGAACAACTAACACAGGGGGGATTGGGGGAAGCTCCATGTAAGAAGCCACATAAGAAAAATGCTGATGCATTCAGTATAACTTTACTGGACATCTACCAAGTTCCAAAGACTATAGATAGACTGTGTTGCTCCTCTATAGCAATGATCTCTTCAAACTTTTTTTGGGTTTCTCTTCATTTACTAGAGTTATCAGTATCTCCTTTATTTATTTATTTATTTTATTTTATTTTATTTTATTTTACTTTATTTTGAGACGAGTTTCACTCTTGTTGCCCGGGCTGGAGTGCAATGGTGTGATCGTGGCTCACCGCAACCTCTGCCTCCCAAGTTCAAGCGATTCTCCTGCCTCAGCCTCCTGAGTAGCTGGGATTACAGGTGCCCATCACCACATCTGGCTCATTTTGTATTTTTAGTAGAAACAGGGTTTCTCCATGTTGGTCAGGATAGTCTTGAACTTCCAACCTCAGGTGATCCACCCGCCTTGGTCTCCCAAAGTGCTGGGATTAAAGGCATGAGCCACTATGCTCGGCCCAGTATCTCCTTATTAATAATATATATATATATGCACATAAAACATTTCTCTGAAATATATTATTAAACTTGTTTACAAAGTTTGAAAATTTCATTATATCTCATGAGGGATTTTAATGAGAATACCCTAAGGAAGTACAAAAAGAGCTGGAATCACTGCCTTACAATGACTAAGCCTTGGGCCCAAGTTTTCACCTTTTGATCTATGTAAAATGTTTTCCCCCTAAATGATAAGTGGCCTGAGCACAGAGAAGAAGGAAGAACACAAGTTTAGTTTTAACATAACTGCCTAATATATTACAAAGAAGATGCAGTGATAAATTAACATGGCTGAAAAACTTGCTTTTCTTTTATTGTAAGGTCAGCCTTCAAATATATTCTGGAAAAAGATCAACTTCTACAGAGATCAACAGCACACAGAACAGTTTTCACATAAGAAAAATGTTAGCAGATCACAGTAATTCCAACAACCAGATAGTATAATCCATAAATAGAAGGCATCATCTACAGAATTTAACAGCAGGAAGCTCATGCATACCTAAGTCTCTTGATTAAAAAAATATTTAGTCAGTAGAACCTTTAAGAAAAAAAAAAAAAAAGATAGTGAAGGCAAAATGCTCAAGAGAAGATGAATATATAAAACAAAAGTAAACTATTCCCTAAAAAGTTCCCTCAAGAATAGTGTCAAATAGCTACCTATATATAGAATGATCCTGACCACAAACATGCCCTCCACAAAACTAACTGGCCAAGAAATGAGTTAAAAGTGCTAGATCTCTCCCAGCGTTGCCTGCTTTCCTACATACCATGAGGTATAGTCAACTGCTCAGTATGCTTGCTACGCATTTAACTATAATATCATCACAATTCTGCAACAACAACAACAAAATGTGGCTATCAGTTCAAGATGAAGATAAGTCACCTCAACATCATCTTGAGGAGAAGCAATCTGAGTTTAGCACATTCTTTGTTTTTCCAAAGGTTTTTACTAGAATATGCACATATTCTTCTCCTTGGGTGCCACCAAAAGCAGTAACTCACAATACTAAACTTTTTTTTTTTTTTTGAGGCAGAGCCTCACTCTGTTGCCCAGGCTGGAGTGCAACAGTGTGATCTCAGCTCATTGCAAACTCCATCTCCCAGGTTCAAGCGATTCTCGTGCCTCAGCCTCCCAAGTAGCTGAGATTACAGGCGTGCACCACCACACCTGGCTAATTTTTGTTGTATTTTTAGTAGAGATGGGGTTTCACCATGTTGACCAGGCTGGTTTCAAACTCCTAACTTCATGTGATCCGCTGGCCTCAGCCTCCCAAGTAGCTGAGATCACAGGCGTGCACCACCACACCTGGCTAATTTTTGTTGTATTTTTAGTAGCGATGGGGTTTCACCATGTTGACCAGGCTGGTTTCAAACTCCTAACTTCATGTGATCCGCTGGCCTCAGCCTCCCAAGTAGCTGAGATTACAGGCGTGCACCACCACACCTGGCTAATTTTTGTTGTATTTTTAGTAGAGATGGGGTTTCACCATGTTGACCAGGCTGGTTTCAGACTCCTGACTTCATGTGATCCGCTGGCCTCAGCCTCCCAAAGTGTTGGGATTACAGGCGTGAACCACCACATCTGGCCAATATTAAACTTTCTACCAACAAGCAAGTGTTCAGTGTATCCTCCAAAGAAAATCTAGTCAAACCACCAAAGAAACTGGAAGTAGGCAAGTAATGGCATTTGTCAGTGTCCAAGCCAACATGGGGTTGTATTTTTTAAGTAACTATGAAGTAAACATGTATAATTCCTTACTCGCCCTCTGTCCCATTATTCCAAATCTTTACTTCCTTTTTATAGGCCCCAAACAATTTTAAAAATTAGCACTCTTAATATATGACATTTTAAAATTAGCCTGAGCTAAATGAAATCATAACTCAAAAGGAAAATAAAATATTTGCTTTTTCTAATTATTTGCCTCCTAGAGCAGAAAAGAAGGGGATTTTAGAAGGCCTAATCACTAAGAAATAAGCTAAAACATTACTTTAAGAGACAGGGTCTCACTATGTTGCTCAGGCTGGAGTACAGTGGCTATTCACAGGTGTAATCACACTACTGATCAGCACAGGAGTTTGTTTTTTTGTTCTGAGACGGAGTCTCACTCTTGTTGCCCAGGCAGGGAGTACAGTGGTGCAATCTCAGCTCACTGCAACCCTTCACCTCCCAGGTTCAAGTGATTCTCCTGCCTCGGCCTCCTGAGTAGCTGGGATTACAGGAGTGTACTATCACACCCAATCAGTATACTGCATTACAGCCCAGAACTCCTTGCTTCAAGAGATCCTTCTGCCTTAGCCTCTCAAGTAACAGGGACTACAGGCCCATGCCACCATGCCAAGCCAAGAAATAATCTTTAAAGCAACCCCACTCTCCCCTCATACACAAATACTACCCATCAAAAATGGAAACAATAATATAACTCAGAAATACTCAGTTTCTCAGCCAGGAGTGGTGACTCACTCCTATAATCCCAGCACTTTGGGAGATCAAGGCAGGTGGATCACTTGAGGTCAGGAGTTCAAGACCAGCCCAACCAACGTGGCAAAATCCCATCTCTATTAAAAATACGAAAATTAGCTGGGCATGGTAGCACGTGCCTGTAGTCCCAGCTACTTGGGAGGGTGAGGCCTGGAATCATTTGAACTCAGGAGGTGGAGGTTGCAATGAGCCGAGATCACACCACTGCACTCCAGCCTGGGTGATAAAGCAAGACTGTCTCAAAAAAAAAAGAAAAATATTATTTTCTCCTGAAAGTCAACCCAATTTTTATACTTGATTTTCATCAGCCAATGAAACACCTACTGAAACACAAATAGTCCGTGACTACTTCTGTTTACTGCCTGATCTGTTTCTATATCAACAAACACACAGAATAAAGAATGATAATGCCTAGTTTTTTCACCACCTTTTATAATTGATGCAACTGCAAGTCATCAGTATGATACGTGGTACTGGTCATGCCAATTTAGTTCCTAGAAGGTAAGGATTAATGAAAGTATTTATTACACAAATAACAATTTATGGAAAAAGAAAAAGCCCCTGACAGTTTGCCATAAATCTAAAGGGGGAAGTAAGAGTGACCATTCCTTTTGCCAGACAAGAAAGGTACTATGAACCTGAAAGGACAGCTTATCTTGAAAAACACTAACTCTAGACCTTTGCTCAGTAAATGATAAAAACCATAAAATTTGTCACACACGCTGCTTCTCCTAAGTCTTTAAGTGAATTCAGGGAGATACCAAGCAGTCACTTGAAACCAGAAAATATTTGATAAATGCACCTGTTTCCAGCTTTGCTACATTCCTCTCATCAGGAAGCTTTCCTACATGATCCTTCTCTCTGGAGCTGTGATTAATGTTTTGATTCACAGACAAAGGTCAGCCTCTTAATCAACAAATAACCTCTATTTCAAACTGTCAAACTTGAGATTTATGAAATTTCACATCTAGGAGTGGAAGCTTTAGAAGGAACTGGCATAAGATCAAGAGCTGGTATCCTAAATTACTCCCTTCAAACACATATATTCCTACCTGATCCACTACCCCATTACATTATAGTCCTGCCAAGACCTCTTTTCTTCTATGTGTTCAGTCACCCCATCCACACCAACTGAAGTTAAAGCAGAGAAAACTATGTCTTCATTTCTGAAATTAGCTAGAAAAGTTACTCTAAGAGTGGTAAACTGACCCACATCATCAAAAGTCCAATAGCAGGCCCAGCGTAGTGGCTCACGCCTGTAATCCCAGCACTTTGGGAGGCCGAGGTGGATGGATCACTTGATGTCAGGAGTTTGAGACCAGCTAATATGGTGAAACCCTGCCTCTACTAAAAATACAAAAAAACAGCCAGTCCCAGCTACTCGGGAGGCTGAGGCAGGAGAATCACTTGATCCTGGGAGATGGAGGTTGCAGTGAGTCAAAATCGTACTGCTGCACTCCAGCCTGGGCGATAGAGTGAGAGTCTGTCTCCAAAAAAAAAAAAAAAAAAAAAAAAGGCCAATAGCAGCTAAGTATAATCGCTCATTCCTGTAACCCTACTGCTTTAGGAGGCCATGGTAGAGGATAACTTGAAACTAGGAGTTCAAGACCAAGACTGAGTAAAAGAGAAATATCCCATCTCTACCAAAAAAATAACCTCAATTCTAAATCTTTTGGGAAAAAAATTAAAAAATAAAAAATTTAAAAATAAAGTAAAATAAAAAAACAAAAACAAAAAAAGTCCAATAGCCAAATCAATACTTAATGAAAGTTATACTCAAGCCACCAGAGAAACTAAAAATGTAAGTTAATTATCACATCTTTGCTAAACTTCTCCAGATTTAAGTATTCCATCTAAAACATTATGAAATCACCTTCGGTCAAACTAAAATTGTTGTATCTGAAATCAAAAATTCACTTTCAGGTATGAACTTATATTTATTATGTTTAGCAAAACTGCATAATCAGAAGAGCAGATTAGGCTCAGAAGTTGGTCTAGGTCTAGGCACTGCCACTTTGAGCTTCAAATTCCCTAAGCTTCCATTTTCTCATGTGGAAATGTCAAGAATGTCACCTAATGCACAGGAGGACTGTGATGTTTAAACAAAAACATATATACAAATACTTTGCAAACATGGCAAGAGACTGTACAGAGTAGTGGCAGCGTCCAGGCCAGGTTTCTAGAGTTCAAATCCTAAGTTCAGCCTCTTACTGTGCCTGACCTACTTAACTAATAATAACAGAAGCCACTGCACAGGGTTGTATGAGGATTAAATAAAAGATGTAAAGTATCTAGCACATGCTCAAAAATTATCAGCAATTGTGATTTTTTTTTTTTTAGACTGGTTACTGGCAATTTTTCTTTTTTGAGATGGAGTCTTGCTCTGTTGCCAGGCTGGAGTGCAGTGGCACGATCGCAGCTCACTACAACCTCCATCTCCCGCATTTAGGCGATTCTCCTGCCTCAGCCTCCCAAGTAGCTGGGACTACAGACGCGCACCACCACACCCGGCTAATTTTTGTAAGTTTAGTAGAGACGAGGGTTTCACCACGTTAGCCAGGATGGTCTTGATCTCTTGACCTCATGATCCATCTGCCTTGGCCCCACCAAAGTGCTGGGATTACACAGGTGTGAGCCACCGAGCCTGGCCCAGCAATTGTGATTTTGAACACGATTCAACATTGGACTGGAAATCAACTGTATGTCCCAAAAAGAATGGCCTATATGACTAGAGACAAGTTATGCTTGCCTCTTCTCCAGTGGCATTAAATGTCCTTCTTTATCATTCCAAGTCATAGAAATTTCCAAGTCCATACTGTTTGGGATTAACTCTTTTATGATTCCATCTCTAAATCTCCCCATATCAAATGTCTAATCCTAGGGATGAAATTTTATGAAATTCAACAACTGTATCCTGCCAGCAATTTAATATGAAGTGTCATCCCTGTAAGACATTATTTGAGAAGTCCCTGCCCTAAGTGGTAGATTTGGTTATACAGCTGCTGATTCGTCAAGAGAGCTTTAAGGAAAGGTCAAACATGAATACGAAAGTGTAGAGCTACAAGACAGAGTAGCAATGAAGTTATACAAGAACACACTTCTGGGTATCAGTCTGACTAAGGCAGATGACTGAAAACAAACTAAAGGAGAAAAGGAGTAACTAACAAAAGTAGGATACAGTTCAATTCCTAACTTAAAAAAAAAAAAAATAGGCCGGTGCAGTGGCTTACACCTGTAATCCTAGCACTTTGGGAAGCCAAGGCAGGTGGATTGCCTAAGCTCAGGAGTTCAAGACCAGCCTAGGCAACATGGTAAAACCCGTCTCTACTAAAATACAAAATAATTAGTCAGGCGTGGTAGTGTGCACCTGTAATCCCAGCTACTCAGGAGGCTGAGACAGGAGAATTCTTTGAACTTGGGAGGCCAAGGTTGCAGTGAGCCAAAAGAGTACCACTGCATTCCAGCCTGGGTGACAGAGTAAGACTATGTCTCAAAAAAAAAAAAAAAAAAAAAAAAAATTCATGGCCACATTTGGTGGCTCAAGCATATAATCACAACACTTGGGAGGCTGGGGCAGGAGGATCACTTGAGGCCAGGAGTTTGAGACCAGCTTGGGCACAAAGCCAGACCCCATCTCTAAAAAATTTTTTCAATTAGCTGGGCAAGGTGGCATATGCCTACAATCCCAGCTACTTGGGAAGCTGAGGTGGAAAGACTGTTGGGGCCCAGGAATTTGAGGTTCCAGTGAACAACGATCACACTACACTACACTCCAGCCTGGGCGAAAGAGCAAGACCCTGTTTTGCAAAAAAATAAAAATCACATCTACTTTTCTGTGTTGCTATAAATCTCAGTAGGTGCTTCAGGAGACGCGACCATTATATATTTACAGGCAATAAGAATTAAATCAACTTTACCTGAATTATCTGGCACCTATTGCTGTGATTTTCTTGTATGATTGGGATGTAATGAGAAACTGGTGAAAAGTATGCCAACTACACTAGAATTTCATACAGCCAAGAGAAACAAGATTTACTAAATAAACCAAAATGATTTAATAAACTATAATTTATCCATCATTATATTTCTTAGGGAGCCTATTCAGTAGTAGAAGGAAATTTCTGAGAGGCAAAGTAAAAAATCAGACCAGTAGTAAAGAATCAGAACTGTAGGTCTAGAACATGTGAGGTACAGTCTTTAGTGAGGTACAGATTACAGCAGATATAACCAAAGACAGATACTAAGGACATAATATAAACACTGAAAACTGAGTTAAATCTCTGAAAAAGCCCCCCTTTTTTTGTGAGACAGAGTCTCATTCTGTTGCCCAGGCTGGAGTGCAATGGTGTGATCTCGGCTAACTACAACCTGTGCCTCCCAGGTTCAAGCCATTCTGCCTCGGCCTCCCGAGTACCTGGGACTACAGGCGCATGCCACCACTATTTTAAGTAGAGACGGGGTTTCACCATATTGACCAGGCTGATCTCGAACCCCTGACCTTGTGATCTGCCTGCCTCGGCCTCCAAAAGTGCTGGGATTACAGGCGTCAGCCACCATGCCTGGCCAAAAGCATCTATTTATACATTAAACCTACTACCTTAGGAAATTGTAGAAAGTAAAGAATCTCAGCCTGAAGTGGGGTGAAAGAAAAAAAAAAAAAAAAGAAAAGAAACAATACACAAATATACACTCCATTAGTCCTGAGAACATTAACATCACACATGATATAGTTCTAGAAAGCTCTACTATACTTCTGGAAAGTCTACACTTATTAGTGAATGACAGCAAAAAAAGGCAAATAATAGTATTTTTATGAATATAGTTTTGACTTCACAGGCCACTAATAAAAGAATCCTTGTGTATATCCCCAGACCACAAGTTTAGAATTACTATTCCAGACCATCTTAAAGCATGAGTCACAAAAATCAATTTAGGTTATAATAGTGTATATGTTTTAAATGAAATTAGAGTAAATCAGAAAACACACCGTGAATAAATAACATTTCCTGAAACATTTGTTAGTTACATATATCCGTGCATATAATAAGTAATAATACAAAATGTATTTCCTGCTACAGGTCAGTTAGAAACTGAAAAACACTGTACTACAACATACTAATTTTACTCATCTAAAGCAAAAGCTTTGCATACAACCTGTAATCTGTAGACTGAAAACTAAACACTTGTGATGCACTGGATAGTCTCCAAAGTGAAGACAATTAAAAGGTGTTCAGGTGGATACAATTTCCACAGATTGAAAAAAACACGGTTTATTATGATCATGCTGTCATCAGAGCCATCACCGAAGTCTTGTTTTTTTCTTTTGTTTCAATAAAATGTTTTTTGTTGTTTTTTTTTTGTTTTGAGACAGAGTCTCACTCTTGTTGCCCAGGCTGGAGTGCAATGGCACGATCTTGGCTCACCGAAACCTCCACCTCCTGGGTTCAAATGATTCTCCTGCCTCAGCGTCCCCAAGTAGCTGGGATAACAGGCATCCGCCACCACACCCAGCTAATTTTTTGTATTTTTAGTGGAGACAGGGTTTCAGTATGTTGGTCAGGCTAGTCTCAAACTCTTGACCTCAGATGATCCACCCGCCTCGGCCTCCCAAAGTGCTGGGATTACAGGCGTGAGCCACCACGCCTGGCCTCAATAAAATGTTTTTTAATAGACACAGGATCATACTGTGTTGTTCAAGCTAGCCTCAAACTCCTGGCCTCAAGCGATCCTCCTGACTTGGCCTCCCAAAGTGCAGGGAATACAGGTGTGAGCTACTGTGCCTGCCCACTAGTCTTTTCTACCACCACCTTGTTCGCAGTTAGTTCAGGCAAAAGGAAAGAAAAGAGAAGTCCAAGCTCCATCAGCCACAAATAAAGGTGTTCTTTCCTTCCATCTAAACAAAGCTCTTGCTTTTTTTCCCCATTATTTATTTACTTTTAGAGATAAGTTCCGGCTATGTTTCCCACGTTGGACTTGAACTCCTGGGCTCAAGCAATTCTCTGGCCTTAGCTTCCCAAGTAACTGGGTCTACAAGCACATGCCTCAGTGTCTAGCAACCTCTTGCTATTAATCAGAAGGTCTATTTCTTTCTTTCTTTTTTTGAGAGGGAGATTCCCTCTTTTTGCCTAGGCTGGAGTGCAATAGCGCAATCTTGGCTCACTACAACCTTTGCCTCCTGGGTTCAAGTGATTCTGCTGCCTCGAGTAGCTGGGATTATAGGTGTGTGCCACTACACCTGGCTATTTTTGCATTTTTAGTAGAGACAGGGTTTCACCATGTTGGCCAGGCTGGTCTTGAACTCCTAATCTCAGATGATCCACCCACCTCAGCCTCCCAAAGCACTGGGATTACAGGAGTGAGCCACCACGCCCGGCCCAAAAGATCTATTTCTTAAATGAAGGGCTTCCTCCCTAACAAATTGGTCACAAAATCACTTTCCTGCTGGCATTAAGGTTACTGCTCTCATCCTGAACCTAGGATTTACTAGGTCAAAGCAGCATTCAGACAATGGTTCCAGCTATAATCTCTTCATAAACTGGCAAAGGAAGGCCAGCATCTGGTGAACCGCAATAAATGGAAAAAGCACTCAGCAGCTGAAGCTTCACCCACAGACTGAGCATAATCCAAGATACCCAGAGTCATCAATAATGATCCCTGAAGCTACAAAGACAAACTCTACTGATGCCAATTGTTGAAATACAACATCACTGCCTGTTCCTAACAGAACTGAACTATATAATTTTATCTCAGAAAGAGTTTTTCTCCCAATTAGTCCTAACAGACCAACAGGAAGCCTAATGAAAATTATCAGGGAAGAGGAAGTGAGGCAGGGCTAAATTCAGTGGTATGCCATCATAGTGGCATATACTTTCGTGTATGTGGTAATATACACACAAAGTTTTCCACTTTATCAATATTTAAGTATATAGTTCAGCAGCATTAAATACGTTCATATTGTTATGCAATCAATACCACTATCCATCTCCAAAATTTTTTCATCATCCCATACGACAATTCTGTATTAACTGGCATATACTTTTTTGTGGATTCTATTTTTCTGATATGTACAAACGCAAATGTTCTCTGCTCCAAAAACAGATCCATTCCCACTACTGTCTTCAAAATCTGGAATAAAAAAGGTAACAACCGTCAGAATACAAATCTCTTTAAACCACTGTCTTCCTAGTACCTAGTACATGCCTGACAAATATTGATTGAAATATTTCTGTTTATGGCCAAACTATCACCCTACAGATTATTTACTAATTGCAAATGGCAAAATGTGCCATTACAATAGGAAAATCTGCAGGTTACCACTTTAATCAGTTTTTACCATCACTACCAGTGGGACAATCGAACATCATTGTGTTTCTCTACTAAAAATACAAAATTAGCTGGGTGTAGCAGTGCACACCTGTAATCTCAGCTACTTGGGAGGCTGAGGCAGGAGAATCACTGGACATGATATAATTTGAAGTGCTCAATCATCTAGGAAACATTCTTGCCAAAATGTTTAAGATGAATCTAATCTTCTAGACCCAACTATCAGTTTACAAAGAATGTAGCTTAGGAAAACAAATTAATCTATACAACAAGAAAACAGACAACCCAGAAAGAAGGGTTTAAGATAGTATCACCCATGTAACTACAGATAATTATCTTTGACACAGGACCAAAGGTAATTCGATGTAGAAAAGTAGTCTTCTCAACAAATGGTGCTAGAACAACTGAACATCCACAAGCAAAATAACTAAATAAATCTAAACACTAACCTTATGCCTTTCAGAAAAATTAGCTCAAAAAAGATCACAGGTCTAAATGAAAATCACAAAACTATAAAACAACTAAAAGATAACAGGAGAAAGCCTAAGTGGCCTTGGGTTCAGGAATGGGGTTTTAGATACCATACCATAAGCATGACCCATGAAAAAAATAATAAACTGGATTTCAATGAAACTGAAAACTTCTGCTCTGTTAAAGATACTATTAAAGGAATGACAAGACAAGCCTCTAACTGGGAGAATGTGCAAAACACGTATTTTATATAAAGACTTCCTATTCAAAATATACAAAGAACTTTTAAAATATCACAATAAAAAAAAACAAAACAATAAAACAGTAGGCAAAAGATCTAAACAGAGATGATATACAGATGACAAATAAGCAAATGAAAAGATGCTCAGGCTGGGGCGGTGGCTCACACCTATAATCCCAGCACTTTAGGAGGCCAAGGTGAGAGGATCCCTTGAGCTCAAGATCAGCCTTGGCAACATAGTGATATCCCATCTGTATTTCAAAAAAAGAAAAAAGAAAAGATGCTCAACATCAAATGTCATTAGGGAGTTGCAAAATAAAACTATGAGATACCACTACACACCTATTAGAATGGTCAAATTCAAAACACAACACCAAATGCTGACGAGGTGAAGCAACAAGAATTCTCATTCATTGCTGGTGAGAATACAAAATGGTACAGCTACTTTGGAAGACAGCTTGGCAGTTTCTTACACCCTTACCATAAAATACAGTGATTGTGCTCCTTGGTATTTACTCAAATGAACTGAAAACTAATGTCCACATAAAAACCTACACACAAATATTCAGACCAGCTTTATACATAATTGCCAAACCTTGGAAGCAACCAAGATTTCCTTCAATAGGTAAATGAATAAATGAAATATGGCACATCCATACAATGCAATATTATTCAACGATACAAAGAAATGAAATATGTAGCCACAAAGAGACATGGAGGAACCATAAATGCATATTGCTAAGTGAAAAAACCCAGTCAGAAAAGGCTGAATGATTCCAGCTATATGACATTTTAGAAAAGGCAAAACTATACGCAGCAAAAAGATCAGTAGTTGCTGGTGTATGGGGAAGAGGAAAGGCGATGAGTAAGTGGGGCACAGTAGATTTTTTTAGGCTATTCTGTATGATACTGTAACTATTCTGTATGATACTGTATGAAACTATTCTGTATGATACTGTAATGGTGGATACATTTGTCAAACTCAGAACTGTACAACACAGTGAAACCTAATTTAAACTATAAACATGAGGTTATAGTTACAGTTAATAACAACATATCCATTTCTTTCTTTTTGAGATAGGGTATCACTATGTTGTCCAGGCTAGACTCCAATTCCTGAGCTCAAATGACCCCGACCACCACAGGCACCCACACCCAGCTTTTAATAATGTATCATTATCGGTTAATCAATTGTAACAAATGTACAACATTAATGCAATTTTCTTCTTTTGAGACGGAGTCTTGTTCTGTCGCCTAGGCTAGAGTGCAGTGGTGCGATCTCAGCTCATTGCAACCTCTGCCTGCCAGGTTTCAAAAGATTCTCCTGCCTCAGCTTCCCGAGTAGCTGAGATTACAGGCATGCACCATCACATCCAGCTAATTTTTGTATTTTGAATAGAGACAGGGTTTCACCATTTTGGCCAGACTGGTCTTGAACTTCTGACCTCCGGTGATCCGACCACCTTGGCCTCCCAAAGTGCTGGGATTACAAGCGTGTAATTACACATCACTGCACTCCTGCCTGGGCATTAAGAATGAAACTCCGTATCTAAATAAATAAATAAATAAAGTTTACTACTTAAAAGGTCAATCACACACATACACACAAAAGGACTACTCAAAACTAGCCAACTTTTACTGAAAGGGGCCAGAGAGTAAATATGCTAAATTTTGTGGATTGTACAGTCTCTACCATGTTAAATGAATGAGTGTGAATTTATTTATGGGCACTGAAGCTCCCATTTCATATTCTCTTTTTTTTTTTGAAACGGAGTCTCGCTCTGCCACCAGGCTGAAGTGTAGTGGCGCAATCTTGACTCACTGCAACCTCTGACACCCTGATTCAAGCGATTCTCCTGCCTCAGCCTCTTAAATAGCTGGGATTACAGGCCACTGCCTCCAGCTAATTCTGTATTTTTAGTAGTATTTTCTCCACGTTGGTCAGGCTGGTCTCGAACTCCTGACCTCAGGTTATCCGCCTGCCTTGGCCTTCCAAAGTGCTGGGATTACAGGCGTGAGTCACTGCGCCCAGCCCTTGTGATTTTTTTTAGCCATCTAAAAAATGAAAACCCACCTAGCGCAGTGGCTCACTCTTGTAATCCCAGCAACTTGGAAGGCTGAGACAGAAGGGTCATTTGAGGCCAAGAGTTCTAAACCAGCTTGTGCAACATAGCAAGACCTTGTCTCCAAAACAACTCAAAACTTAGCCAGACAAGGTGGTGCATGCCTACAGCCCCAGCTACTCAGGAGGGTGAGATAGGAGGATCGCTTGAGCCCAGGAGTTGGATGCTGTAATGAACCATGATCAGGACACTGCTCACTCTCCAGCCTGGGCAACAGGGTGAGACTGACTCTTAAAACAATAAGTGGGCCGGGTGCAGTGGCTCACACCTGTAATGCCAGCACTTTGGGAGGCCGAGGGAGGCAGATCACGAGGTCAAGTGATAGAGACCATCTTGGCCAACATAGTGAAACCCCATCTCTACTAAAATATAAAAATTAGCTGGGCGTGCTGGCATGTGTCTGTAGTCCCAGTCTGACCAACATGTTTAGTGAAACCTTGTCTTTACTACAAATACAAAAATTAGCCAGGTATAATGGCACATGCCTGTAATCCCAGCTACTTAGGAGGCTGAGGTGGGAGAATCGCTTGAATCCAGGAGATGGAGGTTGCAATAAGCTGGCATTGCACCACTGCTCTCCAGCCAGGGCAACAGAGTGAGACTCTGCCTCAAAAACAAAAAGATATGCCATGAGCACTACAAGATGAATTCCTGAAAAATAACACAAACACACACATGCACACACACACACACAATCTGGCACTGTAATCCTATAGTCTCACTGATTTATAAAGCTAAAAATGTTTTTGTTTCTGAGCAGAGGATGCTAAAAAAAAAAAAAAAGCTTTTGTTTTCCTCATCAAAAAAAAAAAATCTGATTCTATAAAAGTAACTTAAATATTCTTACTGAACTGAAATCATTAAACATCTATGGAATGATCCACATGAAATTCTACAGCAAGAAAAAAGAACTACTTATCCCTGGTACAGGTTGTTCCAGGCCAGTGGAGCTTAACAGAAATAAAATGCAAGCTACATATATAATTTAACATTTCCTAGTAGCCAATTTTTTAAGGGATTTTTTTTTTTTTTTGGTGACTAACAGGGTCTTGCTCTGTCACTGAAGCTAGAGTGCAGTGGCATGATCACAGATCACTGCAGCCTTGACTTCCCAGGCTCAAGCGATCTTCCCACCTCAGCCTCCCAAGTAGCAAGGACTACAGATGTGCACCACCATGCCCAGCTAATTTTTATTTTATTTTTTGTAGAGATGAGGTCTCTCGCTCTGTTGTCCAGGCTGGTCTCAAACTACTGGCCGCAAGCAATCCTCCCACCTCGACCTCACAAAATGCTTAGAATAACAAGTGTGAGCCACTGTACACAGGCCAGGGAAATTAATTTTTCGTTGAGATAGGGTCTCGCTCCATCACCCAGGCTGCAGTGCAGTGGTGCAATCTCGAACTCACTGCAACCTCCACCTCCTGGGCTCAAGAGATCCTCCCACCTCAGCCTCCTGAGTAGCTGGGATCATAGGTGAACACCACCACACCTGGCTATTTTTTGGTATTTTTAGTAGACATGGGGTTTCACTACGTTGGTCAGGCTGGTCTTGAACTCACAGGCTTAAGCGATCTGCTTGCCCCGGCTCCCAAAATACTGGTATGAGAGGTGTGAGCCACTGCACCCAGCAGGAAATATATTTTATTCAAGCCAGTAAATCACTTCAAATGTAATCAATAATGCCATTTCAGTCCAGGGTTATGTAAGTAACGAAACCCTGTCTATATAAAAAATAAAAAAAATTACGCAGGTATGGTGGTGCATGCCTGTAGTCCTAGCTACTCAGGAAGTTGAGGTGAAAGAACTGCTTGAGCCCAGGAGTTCAAGGCTGCAGTAAGCTAAGATCAGGCCACTACACTCCAGCCTGGAGAAGAGAGTGAAACCCTGTCTGTATAAAAATAAAGAAATAAGAAATAACAGTAATACCATTTCAATATGTCATCAATGTAAAAAATTATTGGGCTATTTTAATCCTTTATTCATATCAAGTCTTGAACATTTGAGGCCAGGCACGGTGGCTTACACCTGTAATCCCAGTTCTTTGGGAGGCCAAGGTGCGCAGATCACCTGAAGTCGAGTTCAAGATCAGCCTGGCCAACATGGTGATCCTCCCACCTTGGCCTCACAAAATGCTTAGAATAACAAGTGCAAGCCACTGAGCCCAGGCCAGGGAAATTAATTTTTTGTTGAGACAGGGTCTTGCTCCATCACCCAGGCTGGAGTGCAATGGTGCAATCTCAGCTCACTGCAACTTCACATCCTAGGCTTTACTAAAATACAAAAAATTAGTCAGGTATGGTTGCAGGGACCTGTAATCCCAGCTATTCGGGAGGGTGAGGCAAGAGAATCGCTTTGGAGGCAGACATTGCAGTGAGCTGAGATGGCACCATTGCACTCTAGCCTGGCAACAAGAGCGAAAACTCTGTCTCAAAATAAAATATAAAACAAATGAAAAATAAAACATTTGGTGTGTATATTTTATACCTACATCTCAATTCACAGTAGCCACGTTTCACACACTCCCTAAGCAACCTGTAGCTAGTGGCTACCATAGTGGACAACACAACTCTAGGCTATTGGAAGCAGCAGCAGAACCAAAGCTGAGAAAACTAGCCACCAAGAAATTGACTTAATGTATGTATGTGAATCTCCTAAAGCAACATATGCTGTAACAGTTCTATATTTTCAGCATAATCAGATAAATACATTATTTACCAAGGTATAACTTACAAATTAAACTGAACCCTTGCTTCTAATATCCTCCATGATATCCTCTAAGCAAAGGAAAATATCACATCTCTATTCCATGCAATGAGGCTTTACTATATACTGCCTCCCACTCACACTGGGTATGGGAGTTTTGTCCTTTGGCCTTCAACACTAGGTTCAGCCTGAAAACTAGGATGAAATAAGAGGTGCTAAATGTTATGCTCCATTCTCTACCCCACCCCCACCTCCAAAATGGTTAGAATTAACGCCATTTACCTTGGCGTTTTTATTTTATTTATTTATTTGAAACACAGCCTTGCTCTCTTGCCAAGCTGGAACGCTCGGCTCACTGAAACCTCCGCCTTCCAGGTTCCAGCGACTCTCCTGCCTCAGTATCCCAAGTAGCTGGGACTATAGAGGCACGTCACCTCACCCAGCTAATTTTTTTGTATTTTTAGTAAAGACGGGGTTTCACCGTGTTAAACAGGCTGGTCTCAATCTCTTGACCTCATGATCCACCCGCCTTGGCCTCCCAAAGTGCTGAGACTACAGGCATGAGTCACCGTGCCCGTCCTTTATTTTCTGTAGAGATGGGGTCTTGCTCTGTTGCCCAGGCTGGTCTCATACTACTGGACTCAAGCGATCCTCTCACCTTGTCTGCTCTGCTGACCCTCCCTCCTACAGTTTTCTCCAACTCACCTCTAATTCCCCAGAGAAGAGAGACCATGTCTGACACATCCTCCAACTCTTAGATCCCTCCTCCCAAAGTATTAATAACTATGGCCAGCCCTTTCCTCTTGACATTCCCTTAATTAAACAAGTGGTTTCCAGAGAACATGATTTCAAAATCAATCTTCTTAAGTGGCCTGGGATCCACTTCCCAAGTGTACATATAGTAAAAAAACAAAAACCAAAAAATACTATAGATTACTACAAAAGAAATTTAACTACACTTGAGAATCAATGATATGCAGAAAGAAGTTTCAATTACTCTTCTCTAATAACTTCCCCCCAACCTCTTCCTTGCCCCAGTAAGGCAGTGGTAAATTTTTCACATTTTTTGAGAAAAGAAAACATCATTTTTTACTTGTTAGACTAACAAATGATACCTCTGGCCCTTGGTTGTAAAATTTAAGGTAAACTGAGAGGCAGTGAATTTCGTAAGTTCTCATCTATTTATTGGCTAGAAAAGCCAATGCATATTTCTGGGCTAAACAGCTGCAGCTGTTTCTTACTTCTAGTTTCTTCCCTTTGATTAAACTTGTCTAGGGTTGTAAAAAATTCTGTAATTTGGTGCAAGATCTGCCATGACACAACAAACTGTTGAATTCTGCTATCCTTTGGTTACTGCGTACACAAAATACAGATTCTAGGCTGGTTCACGCCTGTAATCCCACCACTTCTGGAGGCCAAGGAGGGCAGATGACCTGAGGTCAGGAGTACGATCAGCCTCGCAAACATGGTGAAATCCCCATATTCTCCTAAAAATACAAAATTAGCCAGGCATGGTGGTACATGCCTGTAAGCCCAGCTACTCGGGAAGCTGAGGAGGGAGGATCACTTGAACCCGGGAGGCAGAGGTTGCAGTGAACCGAGATCAAGCCACTGCACTCCAGCCTGGGCAAAAAGAGCATAACACCATCTCGAAAAAAAATAAAAACAAACAAAAAAACCAGATTCTAATACCTAGTAATTTAATATTTATAAAATTACAGAATACTATCTTTTCTATTCTTCATCGATGAAATTAAGAATGCGTGTGTGTGTATGTGTGTGTAAAAGCAAAGAAAGAGATGTGGAAGGATATATTAACTAATAAAATGGTTACCTCTGGTGAAGGGGTTAGGATTGAGGTGGCTAAGGGGCTCTTTAGCCTTATCTGTAAAATTTTGATTTCTATAATAATACAGCTATATGTTACCTGTTTAACTAAAAAATCAAATTTAAAAGACATAAAAGTAACTTGTTATATATAATAATTTATTAAGCTTTGAGAACTCTAACAGATACCTTTTATTGAAAGCTCACTGTTGGCAAAGCAGTCTACATTCATTATCCCATTAAATCCTCAAACAACCATAAAAGGTAGGTATCAGTACCACCCACACTTTAGAAATGAATAAACCTGAGACTCAGAGAGGTCAAGTAGTACCCTGCTCACGGTTACACAAATATTAGAACCTGGAAGGGACTCCATCAAAACCAGATTATAGCCCTACACTAAGGGAACAGTCCATTTATTTAGGAAGGGAATATTCATTCAGTTAATTCAGGAATACAGATAAAACACTTTTTAACTTTTGCCATTATTAAAGAGCTTCAGGGGGAAAAATCTGCTTTTTCATCTGCCACCATCTGTAAAGGAAGCAAAAATGAATGTTTTGGGATATTTCTTCATTGGCTTATTAACTATGCTAAACATGTTGTAACAACCCAAACCTATAAATAGTTTACAAGATTTAGGTAGATCTGTAATGCTAAGCTATGCGCCACCAACCCCTACCCCAGTTCCTTTGGTTGATTCTAGGCAAAGTATCATAGACAATTCAGCTAAATTGTACTTTAGGGTGATTATCTCTTTATTATCTGTTTTGTTTTTGGTTTTGAGACAGAATTTACAAGCTCAGGAAGGAGTGCAATGGCATGATGTTGGCTCACTGCAACCTTCACCTCCCAGGTTCAACCATTTCTCCTGCCTCAGCCTCCCAAGTGGCTGGGATTACAGGCGCCCACCACCACACCCAGCTCATTTTTGTATTTTTAGTAGAGACTGGGTTTTACCATGTTAGCCAGGCTAATGTCAAATTGCTGACCTCAGGTGATCCACCGGCCTCAGCCTCCCAAAGTGCTGGGATTACAGGTGTGAGTCATTGCACCTGGGTGGATTATTTTTTCTGATGGGGGGAAAAAGGACTCAATTGTCACCTATTATTTGAGTTTTATCCCATGAAAAAACATAATTTTCTTTTCTTTTTTTTTTTTTTGAAATAGGTCTCACTCCATTGCCCAGGGTGGAATGCAGTGGTGCAATCACAGCTCACTGCAGCCTCAACCTCCCAAGCAGCTGAGATGAGGTCTTGCTATGTTTGTTCAGGCTGGTCTCCAACCCCAGAGTTTAAAAACAACTCTCCCAACTTGGTCTACCAAAGTGTTGTGATCATATGTATGAGCCATAGCACCTGGCCCTAAAATTTTCTTAAAGGAATGCAAAAGTAACAAATACTTCTAACAAAAATTAGTGATCTAGTAAAGACTTTAGGTAAATCAATCAATATATATGTACTGAGTTGATTTACATTACCACTAGATGATCAATTAGAGACATTTGCTACAAGAATCTCTAATGAGGGCCAGGCGAGGTGGCTCATGCCTATAATCCCAGCATTTCGGGAGGCTGAGGTGGTTGGATCAAAAGTCAGGAGTTCGAGACCAGCCTGGCCAAAACTACTAAAACTACAAAAAACTGGCTGGGTGTGGTGGTGGGCGCCTGTAATCCCAGCTACTGAGGAGGCAGAGGCTGGAGAATCGCTTTAACCCGGGAGGCGGAGGCTGCAGTGAGCTGAGATTGCGCCACTGCACTCCAGCTTGGGAAACAGTGCCAGACTTAATCTCAAAAAAAAAAAATCTCTAATGAAAGGGAACTACTCAGTCTCCAGAGAAAGCCTTTGATCCTTGAAATTCTCACTTCTTCCTACTTTAATAAGGTTTAGCTAGGTTCACTGACACTTCAAATCCAGTGAAAGTCCTATCTTTTAACCTGACCTTTCCCAGAATAGCAAAAAAGATCTGGCCAAGCCTGGATGAAATACAAACAGGCGTATTTCTATTCTCCTACACCAAACTGTCAACAGTGTTCACTTTTAAGTTGATGACATACTTTGGACTTATATGGCAGAGACTTTCATAAATCTTAGCTCAGTTTCAACTTCCATCTTGTTAGGCTTTCTATTTATATCTGATTAAGGACATTTTTACTATTACTGCTACAAATTAACTTTAGTCTTCAGTGAAGTTCAAGGAAGTCTGAAACATTAACATGATCCCAAATGAGATCAGGAAACTATGTGCCTTTGATAAACTTTTATGAAACATATTTACACTCCAGTTAGGGAATAAATAGATAATATCCAATAAAGTGAAAGACAAAAGCATTGCATTAGACTTTCTAATAATATTAAAGCACATTCTGGGCACAGTGGCTCACGCACCAGCACTTTGGGAAGCTGAGGCAGGTGGATCGCCTAAGGTCAGGAGTTCAAGACCAACCTAGGCAACATATAAAAACATGTCTCAAAAAAAAAATTACAAGCCAGGCATGGTGGCTCATGCCTGTAATCCTAACACTTTGGGAGGCTGAGGTGGGTGGATCACCTGAGGTCTGGAGTTCAAGACCAGCCTGGTCATCATGGTGAAACCCCATCTTAAAAAAAAAAAAAATTACAAAAATTTAGCCAGGCGTAGTGGCACGCACCTGTAGTCCCTGGTACTTGTGGGGCTGAGGTAGGAAGATTGCTTAAGCCTGGGAGATGGAGACTGCAGTGAGCCTAGATTACGCCACTGCACTCCAGCCTGGTAAACAAAGTGAGACTGTCTCAAAAAATAAAAAGGAAGACAGAGAGAGAATCTGTCACGAGTAGATAGAAAATTATATTCAACTGAATATATTAAATGTTTTAACTTCAACCATGTGCCAGAAACAGTCAACACTCTGATAAGTAAGACTGCCATGATTCTTGCCCTTAGGATTTATAGAAAATAAATGGAAAGACAATCAGTGTGTTATTTCCTGTAACAGCAGGAATATTAAATGTTAAAGAAATGGGGGTCGGGTGCAGTGGCTTGCGCCTGTAATTCCAGCACTTTGGGAGGCTGCGGTGGGTGGATCACTAGGTCAGGAGATCAAGACCAGCCTGGCCAACATGGTGAAACCCCGTCTCTACAAAAAATACAAAAAAAATTAGCTGAGCGTGGTGGTGTGTGCCTGTGGTCCCAGCTACTCGGGAGGCTGAGGCAGGAGAATTGCTTGAACCCGGGAGGTGGAGGTTGTAGTGAGCCAAGATCATATCAGAAACAGAGGAAGATATCAAAAGTTTCCCAGAGATACATACAGCTCATCAAAAGCAGAAATTAAAAAAACATATTCCCAAAGGATATAACACTTAAGCTAAAACCTGAAAGGTGGAGTTAGAAAGGAAGGAAAATGTTTGATTCAGAAAGAACAGCATATGCAAAGGTCCAAAAGTAAATAAGAGGGAATAAAACTTTAAAAAAGAGAAAGTAGCCAAGTACGGTATCATTTTCAGATAATGAAAAAGAGAAAAGCAAAATACGGTATAATGGAAAGAAATTCAACCTGAAGAAAGACCTGGTATCCAGTCTCTGCTCTACTGCTTACTAGTTGTATAACATTAGGGTAAGTAATTTTGCCTCTATGAACCTTTATTTCCTAATGAAAAAACCGGAATGCTGCTATATTCCCCCTCAAAGGGATGACTCAAAGATCAGGTTTTTTTTTCTTGAGACAAACTCTTGCTCTGGAAGGCTAGAGTGCACTGGTGCAATCTCAGCTCACTGGCACCTCTGCCTCCCGGGTTCAAGCTATTCTCTTGTCTCAGCCTCCCAAGTAGCTGGGATTATAGGCACACGCCACCATACCTAATTTTTTTTTTTTTTGGTATTTTTAGTAGAGACAGGGTTTCACCATGTTGGCCAGGCTGGTCTCGAACTCCTGATAACAGATGATCCACCCACCTCAGCCTCCCAAAGTGCTGGGATTACAGGAGTGAGCCACAGCACCCAGCCTCAAGGACCAGATTTTAAAAACCATGTGAAAGGTCGGACACTGTGGCTTACACCTGTAATCCTAGCACTTTGAGAGACCGAGGTGGGTAGATCACCTAAGGTCAGGAGTTTGAGACCAGTGCGGCCAACATGTGAAACCCCGTCTCTACTAAAAATACAAAACAATTACCCGGGCACGGTGGCAGGCATCTGTACACCCAGCATCTTGGGAGGCTGAAGCAGGAGAATTACCTGAACCTGGGAGGCAGAGCTTGCAGTGAGCTGGAATCATACCACTACACTCCAGCCTAGATGACAGAGCAAGATTTCCTCTCAAAAAAATAAATAAAAATAAAAAGTCAGGCACAATGGCTCACACCTATAATCCCAATACGTTGGGAGGCTGAAGCAGGAGGATCGCTTAGGTCAAGAGTTCAAGACCAGCCTGGGTAACATAGAGAAACCCTCTCTCTACAAAAAAAAAAAAAAAACCCCATCAAATATTAGCTGGTCTTGGTGGTGCACACCTGTAGTCCCAGTTACTCAGGAGGCTGAGGCAAGAGGATCAATTGAGCCCAGAAGACTATGGATACAGTGAGCTAGTACTGTTCCACTGCACTCCTGCCTGGGTGAGGTAACACAGCAACACTTGTCTCTAAAAACTTCATACTAAAAAAAATTGGAGGGCCAGGCACGGTGATTCACACCTGTAATCCTAGCACTTTGGGAGGCCAAGGTGGGTGGATCACCTGAGGTCAGGAGTTCAAGACCAGCCTGGCCATCATGGTGAAACCCCATCTTTAAAAAAAAAAAAAATTGGGGGTCAGGCACGATGACTCATGCCTGTAATCCCAGCACTTTGGGAGACCAAGGCAGGGAGATCACCTGACGTTGGAAGTTCAAGACCAGCCTGACCAATACGGAGAAACCTCATCTGTACCAAAAATACAAAATTAGCTGGGCATGGTGGTGCATGCCTGTAATCCCAGCTAATCGGGAGGCAGAGGCAAGAGAATCACTTGAACCCGGGAGGTGGAGGTTGCAGTGAGCCAAGATTGCACCACTGCACTCCAGGATGGGAAATAAGAGCAAAACTCTGTCTCAAAAAAATAAAAAATAAGAAAAGGCCAAGGGCCAGGAGCAATGGTTCACCCTGGTAATCCCAACACTTCAGGAGGCAGGCGGATCACTTGAAGTCAGGAGTTCGGGACCAGCCTGGGCAACATGGTGAAACCCTGACTTACTAAAAAAAAAATACAAAAATAGGCCGGGCATGGTAGCTCACACCTGTAATCCCACCACTTTGGGAGGCTGAAGCAGGCAGATCACGAGGTCAGGAGTTTGAGACCAACACAGTGAAACTCCATCTCTTCTAAAAATACAAAAATTAGGCCGGGCACGGTGGCTCACACCTATAATCCCAGCACTTTGGGAGGCTCAGGCGGGTGGATCACGAGGTCCAGAGATCAAGACCATCCTGGTCAACATAGTGAAACCCCATCTCTACTAAAAATACAAAAATTAGCTGGGCATGGTGGCGCATGCCTGTAGTCCCAGCTACCCAGGAGGCTGAGGCAGGAGAATTGCTTGAACACAGGAGGCGGAGGTTGCAGTGAGCCGAGATCATGCCATTGCACTCCAACCTGGGTAACAAGAGCGAAACTCTGTCTCAAAAACAAAAACAAAAATTAGCCAGGCATGGGGGTGCATGCCTGTTATCCCAGCTACTCAGGAGGCTAAGGCAGGAGAATCGCTTGAACCCAGGAGGCGGAGGTTGCAGTAAGCCAAGATTGTGCCACTGCACTCCAGTCCAGTCAACAGATCAAGACTCCATCTCACAAAAAAAACATAAATTCTTTTTAAGGCCAGGCACAGTGGCTGATGCCTGTAATCTCAGCACTTCAGGAGGCTGAGGCAGGTGGATCACTTGAGGTAAAGAATTCAAGACCAGCCTGGCCATGGTGAAACCTCGTTTCTACTAAAAATACAAAAACTAGCCAGGCGTGGTGGTCAATGCCTGTAATCCCAGCTACTCAGGAGGCTGAGGCAGGAGAATCGATGGAATCCAGGAGACGGAGGCTGCAGTGCTCCAACATCGCGCCACTGCATTGTAGTGTGGGCAACAGTGAGACCCTGTCTCAAAAAAAAAAAAAAAGGGAAAAAGAAAGAAAAAAGCAAAACTAAGTTGTAATTCCACTAAGAAAAAGGAACTACTGATTGGGAAAGTTGTAAAAAAGCTTTTGAAGTGGTGGCAATTTCAAATCTTGCATGAGTAGTAGTTACACAGGTATTTGCTTCATGATTATTCACTACACTACATACATTTATGGTTTATGGTCTCTTCTGCATGTGCTTCTTCACAAGAAGTTAGTTTTCAGAAACTGAATAGACACTATTTCATACTGATGCTAGTGCTCCCAAAGTTCTGTAGCAAAGACACAAAGACCCTCTCAGATGCTTATGAAATGAACAGACAGGCCGGACACAGTGGCTCACGCCTATAATCCCAGCACCTTGGGAGGCCAAGGCAGGAAGATCACCTGAGGTCAGGAGTTCGAGACAAGCCAACGCCATCTCTACTAAAAATACAAAAATCAGCCAGGCATAGTGGTAAGCACCTGTCATCCCAGTTACTTGGGAGGCTTAGGCAGGAGAATTGCTTGAACCTGGGAGGTGGAGGTTGCAGTGAGCTGAGATCACGTCATGCACTCCAGCTTGCTCAACAAGAACAAGACTGCATCTCAAAAAAAAGAAACAAACAAAATATATATTATACAACTGAAGTGTTTACAAATGAAATAATACTATCTGGGATTTATTTCAAGACAACTGAGAGGGAGTAGAAGATAGAGATAAAAGAAGAATTTAACGTTTTGATGATTATTGAAGCTTGGCAATGGGTATACAGGTGTTAATTACACCATTGTTTACTTCACATATGTTTAATTTTTATAGTAATTTTTAAAAATGTTTCTAATTTTAATTACTGCACTTTTAGGAATGATAAGGATTTAACAGGACACAGAAAAACAAATACATAATTGAGCTCCTTGTATTTTTATTTTTAATGCCCTAAAAAGTAGATATAATTTACTGTCTAGTAAGAGAAAAATGGGCAAATAAACTATAGGAAATCCCAGCCTGTCCAACTTGGTAAAATCCCATGTCTACTAAAAATACCAAAAATTAGCCAGATGTGGTGGCACGCACCTGTAGTCCCAACTACTAGGGAGGCTGAAGCAGGAGAATCGCTTGAACCTGAGAGGCGAAGGCGGAGGGTGCAGTGAGCTGAGATTGCACTACTGCACTCCAGCCTGGGAGATAGAACAAGACTCCATCTCAAAAACAGAAACAAAAACAAACTATAGGAAATTACGGCACAACTTTTACAAGTTTTTAATGACGTACAGAATGACTATAAATTTAGAAAGGAAGGTATATAACTTTACCAAATACAATCTCAGCTACAAAAAAATACCTGTATGCATGGAAAAAAACTAGAAGGAATATGCTTAAAGTAGTAATGATGGTTAGCCCTGGCATTATAAATGACACTTTCTCTCGCTCTCCCCACGTGTGTGTGTGTGTCTGTGTGTGTGTACACACACACACACATATATATACATATATATATATTTTTTTTTTTTGAGAGTCTCACTCTGTTGCCCAGACTGGAGTGCAGTGGTGTGATCTCAGCTCATTGCAACCCGTGCCTCCCAGGTTCAAGCGATTCTCATGCCTCAGCCTCCAAAGTAGCTGGGACAACAGGCACCCGCCACCACATCCAGCTAACTTTTGTATTTTTCGTAGAGACGGGGTTTCACCATGTTGGCCAGGCTGGTCTTGAACTCCTGACCTCAAGTGATCTACCCACCTCAGCCTCCCAAAGTGTTGGGATTACAGCCTCCAGCCGCCGTACCCGGCCGTCATTTACTTTACCTTTCTTGTATTTTCACAACCAACACATATAACTTTTATCCCTAGGTCCTTAAAGCTTCTTCCTCATTGACTTGCCCAGGGTATTGATTCTATCAAAGTTGAGGCAAAAACACTAAAAAATTATGGAAGAGTCATCAGTCCCACATTCCAAAAAACTGATCAATATGAAAAAAATTACAGAAAACTTGATGCATGGAAAAATCCTATTTTAATTCTCGTCAAGGTCTTTGTAATATCCCCATATTTAATTACAATTTCAAAAGGAGTCTTTTTAATGTCAAATTAATAATACAACATAGCTAGGTATAGTGGCTCATGCCACGAGGACAGGAGTTCAAGACCAGCCTGGCCCACAGAGTAAAACCCCATCTCTACTAAAAATACAAAAAATTAACCGGGCATGGTGGCAGGCGCCTGTAATCCCAGCTACTAGGGAGGCTGAGGCAGGAGAATTGCTTGAACCTGGGAGGCAGAGGTTACAGTGAGCTGAGACTGCACCATTGCACTCCAGCCCGAGTGGCACTGCGAGATTCCCTCTCAAAATAATAATAATAAGAGAATAGCTGGGTGCAGTGGCTCACGCCTGTAATCCCAGCACCTTGGGAGGCTGAGGTGGGTGGATCACCTGAGTCAGGAGTTCAAGACCAGCCTGGCCAACATGGTGAAACCCCATTGATACTAAAAAAACAAAAATTAGCTGGGCGTGGCATGCACCTGTAATCCCAGCTATTAGGGAGCGTGAGGCAGGAGAATCACTAGAACCCAGGAGGTGAAGGTTGCCGTAAGCAGAGATCGCGCTATTGCACTCCAGCCTGGGCAACAGAGCAAGACTCCAACTAAAAAAAAAAAAACCTACAAATCCTACAGTATAACTAGCCAATAAACTGTTTTCGGAATTTAACAGCATATGAAAAAAGGACTACACCCAAAGGAACTTCTCGTTTTCAGAAACTGAACAGAGATTATTTCACAAACCGGTGCCCCTAGTCTAAAGTGCTGTGACAAGGAACCTACTGGATGCCTATGAAATGAGCAGACAGATTTCACTTCAAATGGACATGTGCCAGCTTGTCATTCTATTTTCATTAGAACTTCAGCAGAAACCAACAAATATGACTAACATAAATAGGCACACTTAAGCCATTCAAATGATTATTACAACAGAATAAGATTAAGAAATTTTAGCCAATAGTTCTACTGTAACGTAGGTCTTAAAACTTATGCTCATGTCTGTAATTCTAGCGCTTTGGGAGGCCAAGGTGAGAGGACGGCTTGAGTCCAGGAGTTCAAGACCAGCTTGGGCAACATAGCAAGACCATGTCTCTAGAAAAAAAATTTTTAAATTAGCCAGGCATGGTAGCATGTGCCTGTAGTCCCGGCTACTCAGGAAGCTGAGGTGTGAAGATCACTTGAGCCTGGGGGCAGGTGTCAAGGCTGCAGTGAGCTGAGACTGCTACACTGCACTCCAGCCTGGGTGACAGAGGAAGAGTATACCTCAAAAAAAAAAGAAAACAAAAAAGGCTGGGAGCGGTGGATCACGCCTATAATCCCAGCATTTTGGGAGGCCAAGGCGGACGGATCACAAGGTCATGAGTTCGAGACAGGCCTGGACAACATGGTGAAACACTGTCTCTACTAAAAATACAAAAATTAGCCAGGCATCATGGCACATGCCTGTATTACCAGCTACTCAGGTGATTGAGGCAGGAGAATTGCTTGAATTCGGTAAGCGGAGGTTGCAGTGAACCAAGATTACACCACTGCACTTCAGCCTGGGTGGCAGACTGAGACTCTGTCTTTAAAAAAAAAAAAAAAAAAAAAAAAAAAGACTGTAGGCCAGGTGCGGTGGCTCATGTCTGTAATCCCAGAATTTTGGGAGGCTGAGGCAGGCAGATCCCCTGAGGTCAGGAGTTTGAGACCAGCCTGACCAACATGAAGAAACCCCGTCTCTACTAAAAATACAAAATTAGTCAGGTGTGGTGGCACATGCCTATAATCCCAGCTACTCTGGGAGGCTGAGGCAGGAGAATCGCTTGAACCTAGGAGACAGAGGTTGCTGTGAGCTGAGATTGAGCCATTGCACTCCAGCCTTAGCAATGAGAGTGAGACTCCGTCTCAAAATAAAAAAAAAAGATGATGTGGCTGGGTGATTAGAAGACTCTCAATCTATGCAAAATGAGATGGCTATTCTTACACAGGATACTTGAGACGCCTATACCACCACAACTAATGACTTGACACTGACCATGCTGCTTGAAACTCCTACTCTTTTACCCATTGGGGTTCCTTGGCTCACGGTTGCTGAGAATCCCCCAAGTTCCAACTTGACTTAGGATTCCACAAGTATCAATGGAGGCTTTCCTGAATGTGCTGTCACAAGGGCCACATGGATTCCATAATGGAGAAACTCAAGACATAAAATGTTTTGTTTTGAGATGGAGTCTCGCTCTGTTGCCCAGGCAGGAATACAGAGGCGCAATCTTGGCTCAATGCAACCTCTGCCTCCCGGGTTCAAGCAATTCTCCTGCCTCAGTCTCCCAAGTACCTGGGATTACAGACACAAACCACCAGTCCAGCTAATTTTTTGTATTTTTAGTAGAGATGGGGTTTCATCACGTTGACCAGGTTGTTCTCCAACTCCTGACCTCAGGTGATCCACCCGCCTCGGCCCCTCAAAGTGCTGGGATTACAGGCGTAAGACACCACGCCCAGCTCTGCATTCCATATTTTTCAGCAGTATTCACAGTACCAAAGATATGGAATCAACCAAGTATCCATATGAATGAATATGGATAATGAAATATTATTCAGCCATAAAAAATAATGAAATCCTGTCATTTTTGGCAACATGGATGGAACTGGAGAACATTAAGTAAAGTGAAATAAACCAGGCACAGAAAGACAAGTATCACGTGTTCTCACTCAAACATTAGAACTAAAAAAGTTGGTATCATAACGAGAGAATAGAATGATGGACATCAGGGGCTGGGAAGCGTGTGCATGTGTATGGGGGGCAAGGGGATGCACAGAGGCTGGTTAATGGGCATGAAGACACAGTTAGAAGGAGTAAGTTCTAATGTTCAATAGCAGAGTAGGGTGACTATAATAAATAACAATGAACTGTATATTTCAAAATAGCTTGAGGACTTAAAATGTTCCTAACATCTAAAAATATTAAATATTCAAGGTGATAAGACACCCCAAATACTCTGACTTGGTGATTCCAATCTATGCATTTAAGAAAGTATCACACGTACCCCAAAAACAATATGGAAAAATTGTTTCACATATGAAGAAACGGATAAAAAATAAGAGACAGAAGTAAATGGATGGATAACTTCAGATGCTTATATTCCCCAAAATATAATGTTTAGGACAGTTTCTTATATTTTCATAAATGATATAGAGGACAATGTGGAGTGACAGTCCAAAGAGAGGGGGATAAACTGAGAAAGTGCCCACAAAACTAAATGAGTAGTATTTATCAACCTTTGACTTGGGCAATTATGAGGCAACAGGCCTAAAGAACAATTAAGTAATCCATGTAGTAATTAAAATATAGTGTTTTTTAACTAGTTTCTACCTAATAAAAAGTGATCCAAATCTATTCAAATCATAACCCAGAATCTCTGGTAAGGTTCTTCATAAAGTAGACTCAATAAATAACTGGTGACATAAATACGCTACTAGAGACATAAAGGTTAATATAAATAAATCAAAAGTATACTTGTAACTTTTTTGTGTGTGAGACGGAGTTTTGCTCGTTGCCCAGGCTGGAGTGCAATGGCGCGATCTTGGCTCACTGCAACCTCCACCTCCCAGATTCAAGCAATTCTCCTGCCTCAGCCTCCCAAGAAACTGGGATTACAGGAGCCCGCCACCACGCCCGGCTAATTATTTATTTTTGGTAGAGGCGGGGTTTCACCATGTTGGCCAGGCTGGTTTCAAACTCCTGACCTCAGGTGATCCACCTGCCCTGCCCTCCAAAAGTGCTGGGATTACAGACATGAACCACCAAGCCAGCCTACTTGTAACTTTTTTTAAGGTTTTCTTGAGACACGGTCTTGCCATGTTGCCCAGGATGGTCTTCCAGCCTATATTCTTAACTTTTGTATAAAACCATGGTATTCTCTTTTCTTTTTTTTCGAGACAAGGTCTCACTGTCTCCCAGGCTGGAGTGCAGTGGTGCAATCATGGCTCACTGCAGCCTTGACCTCCCAGGCTCAAGAGATCCTCCCACCTCAGCCTCCCAAGTAGCTGGGACTACAGGCACATGCCATGACAGTTGGCTCATTTTTGTATTTTTTGGAGAGACGGGATTTTGCCATGTTGCCCAGGTTAGTCTGGAACTCCTATGCTCAAGCACTTCTCCTGCCTCAGCCTCCTAAAGTGTTGGGATTATAGGCGTGAACCACCGCACCCAATTCCCAAACCACAGTATTCCCTCTCAATTGGTGACACCACCCATCAACCAGGAACTCAAGCTAAGAACCCAGGAGTAGGCCAGGTGTGGTGGCTCATACCTGTAATCCCAAAACTGTGGGAGGCCAAGGTGCGCAGATCACTTAAGGTCAGGAGACCAGCCTGGGCAACACAGTGAAACCTGGACTCTACTACAAAAAGTACAGAAACAGCCAGACTTGGTGGTGCACACCTATAATCCCAGCTACTAGGGAGATGAGGCAGGAGAATCACTTGAACTCAGGAGGCAGAGGTTGCAGTGAGCCAAGATCGTACCACTGCACTCCAGCCTGGGTGACAGAGCAAGACTCTGTCTTTAAAAAAAAAAAAAAACAGCAGCAGCAGCAACCTTGCAACCTTTGGGGCCAGTCACAGTGGCTCATGCCTGTAAGTCCTGTACTTTGGGAGGCTGAGGCAGAAAGATCACTTGAGCCTAGGAGTTTAAGACCAGCCTGGGCAACCAACACAGAGAGATCCATCTCTTTAAAAAAACAAAAAGAGGCCAGGCACAGTGACTCACACCTGTAATCCCAGCAATTTCAGAGGCCGAAGTGGGCGGATCACCTGAAGTCAGAAGTTCAAGACCAGACTGGCCAACATGGAGAAACCCTGTCTCTACTAAAATTACAAAAATCTGCTGGGCGTGGTGGTGGATACCTGTAATCCCAGCTACTTGGGAGGCTCAGAAGAATCACTTGAACCTGGGACGCAGAGGTTGCAGTGAGCCAAGATCACACCACTGCACTCCAGCCTGGGTGACAAAGCGAGACTATCTCAAAAGAAAAAAAGGAAAGGAAAGAAAGGGAAAAAAAAAAAAAAAAAAAGAAGAGGCAACCTTTGACTGACAGGGCTACAGGGTGCACTTACTTGCCCTGGCTTGGTTCACTGGTGTCACCAGGAAGGGCATAGTAATGGGCCCATTCTGTACTCACTGAAGGTTATTTAAGTAAGACTTGCCAGGCGCAATGGCTCACGCCTGTAATCCCAGCACTTTGGGAGGCCGAGATGGGTGGATCACCTGAGGTCAAGAGTTCGAGACCAGCCTGGCCAACATGGTGACACCCCATCTCTAAAAAAATAAATAAACAAATAAATAAGACTTAAGACTTTAGGAGCGTGGGGGAAAGAAGCAGTCTTCAAAAACTTAATCTACTGCCTGTGATTCAAGGATACTGTGCCTAAGATACCATTAGTGGTTTAGAAAAATGTCAGCAAATTCAACTGGCAGGAATTATGAAGAAACAATTTTAAAGTACCTCTAATCTGTAAAGTTTGAAATTAAGGTAGCGACCTCTAGTTATTTTTTTTTTTTTTTTAAACAAACAGAAAAACTGCTACAACAGTTCCAATGGTTCTCAAACTTTACCATCTGAACCACCTGGAGAACTAGTTGAAACACAGGCTGTTGAGTCCCCCACTCCCAGAGTTTCTGATTCAGTACATTTGGGATAGGATCCAAGAATTCCATTTCTTTTTCGTTTTTTGCTTTTGAGATGGAGTCCTGCTCTGTCACCCAGGCTGGAGTGCAGTGGTGCAATCTCAGCTCACTGCAACCTGTGCCTCCCAGGTTCAAGTGATTCTTCTGCCTCAGCCTTCCTAGCAGGTAGGACTGCAGGCACACATCACCATGCCTGGTTATTTTTTTGTATTTTTAGTAGACATGGGGTTTTGCCATGTTGGCCAGGCTGGTCTCAAACTCCTGACCTCAGGTGATCTGCCTGCCTCAGCCTCCCAAAGTGCTGGGATTACAGGCGTGAGCCACCATGCCAGGCCCAAGAATTCCACTTCTAACTAGTTCCCAGATAATGTGGTCTGGCAACATTCTGAAAACAACTGGCTTAAATTGTTAAAACTATATCCTGTGTTTTAAGAACTGGTTTAATGCAAAAAAAAAAAAATTGTTAAAACTAAGAAACTTGTAGATGAATAAAATAAAGCTAGATAACTAACCTACACTTCCTGATTACCAACCTAATCAGGAAGGTTCTTTGCACTACTGAAATTCGGTTGTTGTGTTCTCTCTATATTTTACGTATTTTTAGGACTACATAACACATTTTTGTTCAATTCAATACACATTTTTTGAGCACTTGAATGAGACATACTCCTTGTTTAAAGAAATCTATTTTTACTTGGTAAAAGAGACTCATGGTCAAACATGTGCCACTTAATGACATTTCAGTCAACAACCATATATAAAACAGCGGTCCTGTAATATCATAATACTATAGTTTGGCTGGGCACAGTGGCTCACACCTGGAATCCCAAGCACTTTGGGAGGCTGAGGCGGGCGGATCACTGGCAGTCAGGAGATTGAGACCATCCTGGACAACATGGTGAAACCCCGTCTCTACTAAAATACAGAAAATTAGCCAGGCATGGTGGTGTACACCTGTAGTTCCAGCTACTCAGGAGGCTGAGGCAGGGGAATCAAGTGCTTGAACACAGGAGGTGGAAGTTGCAGTGAGCTGAGATTGCACCACTGCACTACAGCCTGGCAACAGAGCAAGACTCTGTCTCCAAAAAACAAACAAACAAACAAACAAAAAAACTATAGTTTTAGTGTGCCTTTTCTTATTTTTTATTTTATTTATTTACTTATTTTTTGAGACTGAGTTTTGCTTTTGTTGCCCAGGCTGAAGTGCAATGGCACGATCGCGGCTCACCGCAACCTCCGCCTCCCGGATTCAAGTGTTCTCTTGCCTCAGCCTCCCAAGTAGCTGGGATTACAGGCATGTGCCACCACACCCGGCTAATTTTGTATTTTTAGTAGAGATGGAGTTTCATCATGTCGGTCAGGCTGGTCTCGAACTCCCGATCTCAGGTGATCCACCCACCTCAGCCTCCCGAAGTGCTGGGCTCACAGTCTTTTCTATGTTTAGGAAACACAAATACGTATAATTGTGCTACAATTCCCTACAATATTCAATATAAAGTAACATGCTGGACAGATTTGTAGCCTAAGAGTAATAGGCTGTACCACACTGTCTAGGTGCGCAGTAGGCTATGCCATCTAGGTTTGTGCAAGTATATTCTCCAATGTTCACATGATGAAATCGCCCAATGAAGCATTTCTCAGGACATATCCCCATCATTAAGAAACACATAATACAAAGTGACTGGTCCCACAACAGAAATACACATAAAATGTTCTGGGAATACAACGGAGAGTGCAAGAAAAGGTCAATCTCTGGAAGCTTTAGGGGGTGATTAGGAACTTGCCAAGAAAAAAGAATGAGGCTGGAGGAAGAGCATTTTAGATGTGAACATTCACAGAAAACAAAACAAAACAAAACATTAAGCACCTCATAAGGCATTATACCAAGCACAGTAATGAAATGGTGAGAAAAGACATGATAGCAGCCTTTAATGATATGTATACCCTAACAGTGGAATAATCAAATACTCCAAAGAAATATAAAATGGCAACTTTGGTAAGTGCTATACGTAAGAGTTATTTCATACCATAAGAACTTAACAAGCCGGGCACGGTGGCTCATGCCCGTAATCCCAGCACTTTGGGAGGCCAAGGCAGGTAGATCACTTGAGGCCAGGAGTTTGAGACCAGCCTGGCCAACACGGTGAAACCCCATCCCTACCAAAAAATATAAAAATTAGCCGAGCATGGTGGCACACACCTATAGTCCCAGCTACTTGGGAGGCTAAGGCAGAAGAATTGCCTGAACCCAGGAGGCAGAGGCTGCAGTGAGCCCAGATCGCGCCACTACACTCCAGCCTGGGTGACAGAAGGAGACTCCATCTCAAAAAAAAAAAAAAAAAAAAAAACTAATTATGAAAGTAGTCTGGAGCTGAGGTGGGACATCACTTGAGCTCAAGAGTTTGAGACCAGCTTGTGAAAATAGTGAGACCCCCATCTCTTAAAAACAAAAGCAGTCTAGTGAGCACAGAGTAAGACAAAGGTTTCAAGGGACATGAATAGTCTGTTCCTCTTTTCACCAATGACTAGAGTAAGTGGGGCAATTAGATATAGCAAATTTTTAGTCCTTGGCTCCCCCTTCTCTTTGACTGTAATCTGACCACCACCCTCCTAATAATTACAGTATTACCATCAGCATGTAACCATTGAATAAAGTGAATTAATTTTATTACATTCTACTTTGTTGTCATGAAACCATGCATTATTAACCAACCAGTAAAATTAAGAGTCTCAATGATTTGAATAGTATCATGCTTTCTTCCATTTTTTTTTTTTTAAAGATGGGGTTTCACCATGTTGGCCAGGCTGGTCTCGAACTCCTGACCTCAAGTGATCCGCCTACCTCAGCCTCCCAAAGTGCTGGGATTACAGGCATGAGCCACCAAGCCCGGCTCTTTTCTTTTTTTATTGAGATGGAGTCTTGCTCTGTCACCCAGGCTGGAGTGCAGTGGCACGATCTCGGCTCACTGTAGTCTCCGCCTCCCGGGTTCAAGCAATTCTCCTGACTCAGCCTCTTGAGTAGCTAGGACTACAGTGCCCGCCACCATGCCCAGCTAATTTTTGTAATTTTAGTTGAGATGGGGTTTCACCATATTGGCCAGGCTGGTCTTGAACTACTGACCTTGTGATCCGCCCATTCCGGCCTCCCAAAGTGCTGGGATTACAGGCATGAGCCACCACTCCTGGCTTTCTTTTAATTGAGACACAAGGTCTCCTTCTGTTGACCAGGCTAGAGTGCAGTGGCACCATCTCAGCTTACTGCAACCTCCACCTCCCAGGTTCAAGTGATTCTCCCACCTCAGCCTCCTGAGTAGCTGGGATTATAGGCGCCCACCACCACAGCTGATAATTTTTGTATTTTTAGTAGAGACGGGGTTTCACCATGTTGGCCAGGCTGGTCTCAAACTCCTGACCTCAAGTGATCCACCTGCCTTGACTTCCCAAAGTGCTGGGATTATAGGCGTGAGCCACTGTGCCCAGCCATAAACTTTCTATTTTATATCCAGTTATATAAGAGAGGAAAGGAGAAAAAACTACAGACTTAGAAAAACAGGTTTCCTTCAACACACGGTATTTCAAATGGGCTATAGAGGATGAAAGCTAGGGTAGAAACTGAGATACAGGATATTACATGTATGTGGAAAAAAACAAGCGGGCGGGCAGCTTGGTTTGACTGAAATATGTAACAGTCAACTGGGGCCTGAGTATCAGGCTAAGGAGTTGGGGCCTACAATGGCAACCCCTTTAAAGTTAACTAAGCACTTAGAAACTATTTCCAAACAGTTAGTTTTATTTTCACTATTACACAAACGAAAAAGTAAAGTTCAACAAGATTAAGTAATATTACAGAGTTTACAGGCTAAAATTCAAAAGCCGGTCTATTACCGAAGTCCAGTGTCCATCCCACCCACCAGTGACCTTATAGAGTGGGAAAATCACAGAAGGTGAGAACACCATAATCAGAACCTTGGAAGCACAACATAAGAAATAATAGAAAAGACCAGGCACAGTGCCCACGACTACAATCCTAGACTTTGGGAGGCCAAGGTGGGTGGACTGCCTGAGCTCAGGAGTTCGAGACCAGCCTGGGCAACATGGCGAAACCTACTAAAAATACAAAAAATTAGCCAGGTGTGGTGGCGTGCACCTGTAGTCCCAGCTACTCAGGAGACTGAGGCACAAGAATTGCTTGAACCGGTTGGGGTGGTGGGGTGGGGAGGGTGGAGGTTGCGGTGAGCTGAATAGCACCACTGCACTCCAGCCTGGGAAATAGAGTGAGACTCCACCTTAAGAAAAAATAATAGAAAAGATACATGGGGCCAGGCGCTGTGGCTCATGCCTGTAATCCCAGCACTTTGGGAGGCCAAGGCAGGCGGATCACTTGAGATGAGGAGTTTGAGACCAGCCTGGCCAACACTGTGAAACCTGGTCTCTACTAAAATTACAAAAATTAGCTAAGTGTGGTGGCAGGCGCCTGTAGGCCCAGCTACTCAGGAGGCTATGGCAGGAGAATCACTCGAACGTGGAAGGCAGAGGCTGAAGTGAGCTGAAATGGCACCACTGCACTCCAGCCTGGGCAACAGAGTAAGACCCCTTCTCAAAAAAAGAAAAAAAAAAGATCCAATCATATGCCAATAAGTGCTTCCTGAGGCCCAGAATCATACCCAATTACCTACTCAACAGTTCTACTATGATATTTCACAAGCACTTCACATTCAACCTCTTTAAACTTTTTCAAAACTGAACTTAGGCTCCTTTGCTCAGTCCCCAAACCTGCTCTTCCTTCAGTGTACCCTATTTCAATAAAAGAACTAGGAAAACTTGGGAGTCATGCTTATATTTACCTCTTTTTTTTTTTTTTTTGAGATGGAGAAGTCTCGCTCTGTCACCAGGCTGGAGTGCAGTGGTGCGATCTTTGCTCACTGCAACCTTTGACTCCCTGATTCAAGTGATTCTCTTGCCTCAGCCTCCCGAGTAGCTGGGATTACAGGAACCCACCACTTCGCCCAGCTAATTTTTGTATTTTTAATAGAGACAGGGTTTTACCATATTGGCCAGGATGGTCTTGATCTCCTGACATCGTCATCTACCCACCTTGGCCTCCCAAAGTGCTGAGATTACAGGTGTGAGCCACCGAGCCCGGCCATATATTACCTCCTTTACACTGACCCTCAAAACATTCAATGAAAAGTCCTATGATTCTATTTCATACATATTTCTCAATCATAGAATCAATCTCCTCTCTGTCAGCACTCAACCATACCAAATCATATCTTATCTGAACCATTATAGTAGCCTCCTAATTAATCTCCCCCAAATTTACTCCTGCCCTCTCCCTGACCCTTTCTCTACATTGCCTACTGATATTAGTCCAAATGCATTACTACTCTGCTGAACTTCTGCAGAGTATCCTTCTCAACGGCTTCAGGATAACACCCTATTCGATCTGACCTGTCTACCTTGTCAAGATTTTAACTCTCATCCACTCATGTCTCTTCAGTTACAACGGCCTTCTGGTGTTTTGTTTAGTTAGTTGGCAGGTTTCTCAAACATGGCAAATTCTTGCCAAACTTAACAGTTTCTGCATGTGCTAATCACTCTGCATCTTTGCCTGGTTACCTCCTAGTCACCCTTCAGGTCTCAACTTCAAAGGCTTTCTCAGGAAAGTGTTCTCTAACGTTTCTACCCACTGAAGTCTGGATTAGCTCACTCTATCATATACTCTCACTGCAGCCTGTGTTTACCTTTGTAGCCCTCTGTGTAACTATAATTAACATTCCTAGTATTTGTTTAATGTCTGACTTTTCCCCCCCAGATCAGAAGCTCCATGACAGAAGGACCATACCTGTTTTATTAATTACTGTAACCCAGAGCCCTACATGGTATCTGAACATGGTTAAATGCTTAGCATTATTTTCTCATTCCTACCTTGAGGCTTTGCATGGCCTGTTCCCCTATACCTAGAGTTCTCTCAGCCCAGATCTGGTCCCGACCCCTTGAACATCACAAGATTGGCTATTCATCACTCAGATCTCAGTACAAAATGCCATCTTCTCAAGAAGCCTTTCACTGATGACTTAATTCTCCATCCTACAAGTATATCATCATCCTCATAATTTCTTCAAAGCAATTATCATTATCTAAAACCACAGCATTTGGAAGACCCAAATAAAATGCTTAGTACAACGTAAGCCTCGACAAACATTTGTTTAAGTGAATGAATCTCCTGAATGAGAAAAGATGACTTGGGAAACACCCTAAATCCATCAGCAAAACACTTACAAGCTGTGTCACAACAAAATTGATGAAGAGGCAGTATAACTTAGTATGCTCTGGAATCACCAGACTGTTTACTTTGAATTCTGGCTCTGTCTCTTAACTGGATAACCTGAGACAAGTTATTTAACTGCACTTTGCATCTGTTTCCAAAACTGTAAAATGGGAGTCAAAGAATCCATTTCAAAGGGTTCTTGAGAATTAAATTAGTGAGTATATGGAAAACGCCAGGACCAAGCACAGAGTGTACATTCAATCAATGTGTGCTATTATCCATGAGATTGGGCTTTTGTCTCCTAGTTTCAAATACGCGGTGTGACTTTTCCTTTACCCTATCCCCCAAAAAGGTTTCTGGTCTGGTGAAAAAGTCAGATATTAAACAAATACTCATACTAGTAATGTTAACTGTAGTTACACAAAGGCTACAAAGGTAAACACAGAATGCAATGAAAGTATATGAAAGGGTAAGCTATCTAGAATCTAGACTTCAGTAGTAAGTAGAAACACCAGTGCACAGTTCTACAGGGTGTGCACCGTAGAACTCCAAGGGCATCCGTATTCACATAGATTAAGATATGCAAACGGCAACTTTTGGGATTACGCAACATGTAATACAGTCCACAAATTCTAGGAACCTCAACCCAACAATGGTGATGATCAAAAGACTAAGATGACAGAAAGACACATGAGACATGGAAGTACTTTGGAAACTATAAAACTACTATAAAATGATGACTACATTTATGAATATACACTACCTTGAAGTCACTATCAGACATGAGTCAGTTAGTCAGATTACTGCCTTGACACACAAAAAAGTTCCTAACACCTGTAATCCAGAATCTAAAGACATGGATTAAGGCTGAGGGCCACAACCAGCTCATGAGGTAGTTTTTCAGAGTGATCATAGAGTCTTCAGCTACAGGGCAATTAATAATAATTTAACATTTGCTCACAACAGCACAACTTTTCTCTCATTTCCCTATCCTTCAAAGAGAGTATCAAGCCAGGTGTCGTGGCTCATGACTATAATATCAGCACCTTGGGAGGCCGATGCGGGTGGATCACAAGGTCAGGAGTTCAAGACCAAACTGGCCAACATGGTGAAACTCCATCTCTACTAAAAATATAAAAAATTACCCGGGTGTGGTGACGAACGCCTGTGGTCCCAGCTACTCGGAGGCTGAGGCAGGAGAACTGCTTGAACCTGGGAGGTAGAGGTTGCAGTGAGCCGAGATCATGCCACTGCACTCCAGCCTGGGCAACATAGTGAGACTCCATCTCAAAAAAAAAAAAAAAAGAGAGAATATCAAAAGGAAATCTGCTGAACTTAAATGACTGATGTCTAGACAGTAAATGCTTATGTTACTGAAACAAGTTGATCTCTGCATATGTTAAAAGGAGTAAAGAAAATATGCAACTGAGTTAAGAGTTGTCATGACCATGAAGTTAGTTTTGTGAAAATTCAACAACAAAAAAAGGCCTTCATGCTTACTTTTGCAAAGCATGATGTGGGAAACACAATCTGAGACTACTTTACAGATGTTTTATGTTAGATTTAAAATTCCAGGCTGTGGTGGCTCACACCTGCAATCCCAACACTTTGGGAGGCCAAAGCGGGTGCATCATTTGAGGTCAGAAGTTCGAGACCAGCCTGGACAACATGGTGAAACCCTGTCTCTACTAAAAAATACAAAAATAGCCGGTCGTGGAGGTGCGTGCCTATAATCCCAGCTACTCGGGAGGCAGAGGCACGAGAATCGCTTGAACCCAGGAGGCGAAAGTTGCAGTGAGCCAAGATCAGGCAAGAGAACTGCTTGAACCCAAGAGGCAGAAGCTCATTTAAAACACACACACACACACACACACACACACACACACACACAGTTGGAGGCTGGGTGCAGTGGCTCACACCTGTAAACCCAGCACTTTGGAAGGCCGAGGTGGGCAGATCGCCTGAGGTCAGAAGTTCAAGACCAGCCTGGCCAACATGGCAACACCCCGTCTCCATTAAAAATACAAAAATTAGCCGGGCATGATGGCGGGCACCTGTAATCCAAGCTACTTGGAAGGCTGAGACAGGAGAATCATTTGAACCCAGGAGGCAGAAGTTGCAGTGAGCAGAGATCAAGCCACTGCACTCCAGCCTGGGCAACAGAGTGAGACTCTGTCTCAAAAAAAATAATAAAAATAGGCCGGGCACAGTGGCTCACACCTGTAATCCCAGCACTTTGGGAGGCCAAGGTGGGTGGATCACGAGGTCAGGAGGTCAAGACCAACCTGGCCAATATGGTGAAACCCCTGTCTCTACTAAAAATACAAAAATTAGCTGGACATTGTGGCACGCACCTGTAGTCCCAGCTACTTGGTAGACTAAGGCAGAAGAATCGCTTGAACCCAGGAGATAGAGGTTGCAGAGATCCGAGATCACCTACTGCACTCCAGCCTCGGCAACAGAGAGAGACTCTGTCTCAAAAAAATAATAATAATAAAATATAAAAATAGGCCAGGCACGGTGGCTCACACCTGTAATCCCAACATTTTGGGAGGCTGAGGCAGGTGGATGACTTGAGGTCAGGAGTTTGAGACCAGCCTGACCAATATGGTGAAACACCATCTCTACTAAAAAAAAAAAAATACAAAATTAGCCAGGCGTGGTGGCGCATGCCTGTGATCCCAGCCACTTGGGAGGCAGAGGCAGGAGAATCACTTGAACCCAGGACGCGGAGACTGCAGTGAGCCAAGATCACACCACTGCACTCTACCCTAGGCAACAAGAGTGAAACTCCATCTCAAAAAGAAATAAAAATAAAAGCACAGTTGGTTAATAGACTTGATACCAAAATTCAAGGGTCAACATCCCCCAATTAAGCACGCTTTTCTATTATAATATGCTGCTATCCATCCATCACCAAGTTTAGTCAGTCCTTCACTGGCAATGTGTCTTGCTTTTATCTCTTCCTTTCCATTCCTACTCTACAGCAATGGTTCTCAAACTTTTGCATGCATCAAAATCACTTGCCTTGTTAAAACACAGATTGCTGGGCCCCAACTCCAGAGTTTCTAGTTCAATAACTTTGGGAAGGGCCCAAAAATTTGCATTCTACATGTTCCCAGACACCCAGTTAATGCTGATGCTGCTAATGAGAGAGCCACACTTTGAAAACCACTGCCTTAAGAATTTAGGGTTCCTGTCACCTCAAAAGGTAAGCTATCTTAATATCCTTCTAGACCAGCCCCTAACCTGAAACTGGAGATTTAATCCCAAAATGCCACTTTGGCCAAATCACTGTTCTATTAAAAACAAACCAGCTGGGCACAGTGGCTCATGCTGTAATCCCAGCACTTTGGGAGGCTGAGATGGGCAGATCACTTGAGGTCAGGAGTTGCAGACCAGCCTGGCCAATAATAGTGAGACCCCATCTCTACTAAAAACACAAAAAATTAGCTGGACGTGATGGCGCATGCCTGTAATACCAGCTACTTGGGAGGCTGAGGCAGGAATCGCTTGAACCTGGGAAGTGTAGGTTGCAGTGAGCCAAGATCATGCTATTGGACTCCAGCCTGGACATGAGACTCCGTATCCAAAAAAAAAAAAAAGACAAATCAAGGCCGGGCGCAGTGGCTCACGCCTGTAATCCTAGCACTTTGGGAGGCCGAGGTGGGTGGATCACCTGAGGTCAGGAGTTCAAGACCAGCCTGGCCATCATGGTGAAACTCCATCTTTATATAAATTTAAAAAAAAAAAAAAAAAAAAAGACAAATCAAAACTTAATGGCTACGTCCATATTTGGCTTTCAAAGTTGTTTAAAATTTCTACCCAACATTATCAGCAGTGCCCCTCAAGTACTGCTCATCTATTAGAGATCTACAGAATAGGCCTTATAGTAGTAGTATAAAGCTTATGCTGTCTTTACCAACTGAAAGGCCACCCTCTTCCCTCCTCCTCTCTACCTACCTGAAGGAGGCCTTCACCAATGTATTTGCCAAAAACATTCGTTTGGTCACTATTTGCTGCCTTTTATCTTTAGGGTTTAACTTTTTACCAAGTACTCACAGACAGAGAAAAACCTCAAGAACCTAAAATTTAAAACAGAAAACAAGGATATGAGTGACACACATAAATAAAAGCCTTGACATACACACTAACTGCACAATACTGCTGTTTTAACAGACCAAGTGCAGTAAGTTCAAAGTTCATGAAAAGAAAGGATGTGCCATCTTTTTTGAAACATGATCAAACACTGGCTATCAAATATTTATAGTTATTTCATTCAAGATGTTAAGCAGACAGATGTCAGGAAGAAAATGTTAAAGAAGGCCAGGTGCGGTGGCTCATGCCTGTAATCCCAGCACTTTGGGAGGCTAAGGCAGGTGGATCACCTGAGGTCAGGAGTTCCAGACTAGCCTGGCCAATATGGTGAAACCCCATCTCTACTAAAATTACAAAAATTGGCCAAGCGTGGTGGCGCACGCCTGTAGTCCCAGCTACTCAGGAGGCTGAGGTGGGAGAATCACTTGAACCCAGGAGGTGGAGGTTGCAGTGAGCCCAGATTGCACCACTGCACTCCAACCTGGATGACAACAGTGAAACTCCATCTCAAAAAAAAAAGAAAAAGAAAACATTAAAGTAGCGTCAAAAAAAGAGAAAATACTCAGTCTACACACAGTGCAGTAAGAGTGGTTATTATTACATTTATTTTTTTTGAGATGGAATTTCCCTCGTTACCCAGGCTGGAGTTCGATGGCACGATCTCAGCTCGCTGCCACCTGCATTCTCTGGGTTTAGGTGATTCTCCTGCCTCAACGTCCCAAGTAGCTAGGACTACAGGCATGCACCACCATACCACCCAGCTAATTTTGTATTTTTAGTAGAGATGCAGTTTTGCCATATTGGCCAGGTTGGTCTCAAACTCCTGACCTCAGGTGATCCGTCCACCTCGGCCTCCCAAAGTGCTGGGATTACAGGCGTGAGCCACTGCACCCGGTCTGTTTTCTGTATAAAGTACACAAAAGACATTGGATGGTGTAAGAGAAGAAACTTGGAGTTTGGAGTCAGGGCACCTGAGTGCAAGGTCTGGTTTCACCTCTTACCAACTCTGTGATCTCGGGCAAGTCATGGCCCCTCCCTGAGCCACTCTCCATAATTTAAAAAGAAATTAAGGTTTAAAACTATACCATCTACCTTGGCTGGGCATGGTGGCTCATGTCTGTAATCCCAGCACTTTGGGAGGCCAAGGTGGGCAGATCACCTGAGGTCAGGAGTTCGAGACCAGCCTGACCAACATGGAGAAATTCCGTCTCTATTAAAAAATAAAATAAGGCCAGGCGCGGTGGCTCATGCCTGTAATTCTAGCACTTTGGGAGGCCGATGCGGGCGGATCACGAGGTCAAGAGATTGAGACCATCCTGGCCAATATGGTGAAACCCAGTCTCTACTAAAAATACAAAAATTAGCTGGGCGTGGTGGCGCACGCCTGTAGTCCCAGCTACTCAGGAGGCTGAGACAGGAGAATTGCTTGAACCCAGGAGGCGAAAGTTGCCATGAGCCGAGATCGCACCACTGCACTCCAGCCTGGCTCCTGGCAACTGAGCGAGACTCTGTCTCAAAAATAAAGTAAAATAAAATAACATAATAAAAGTAAAACTATACCATCTACCTTACAGGGTTGTTTTAAGAATTAAATAAGGTAATATATATGAAATAACCTAGCCTACTACCTGGCACATAATAAATGTTTACTGAATTTTAACCCTTGTTGATGGGAAAGGGCAATGCAAAAACAAAGTACTATTCCAAAAATGAGATAAACAGAGAAAATTAATGAAACATAATTAAGAGTGTCCATTTCCCCCAAAAATAGAAGATATAAACAATGTATATCTATCTACATGATATACATAATGTACCAATCCCTTGACTTAATAACCAAAGCCAAGACCTGAGAATAACACAAACATCATTACTTGCAGCTTCACAGCTTTGAGGCTGTCTAAAGGTCACCAAAACCTAGACACAGTTTAGGACAGGATTACAGCAGGAGAGCTGAAGGCCAGGCCTGGTGGCTCGCACCTGCAATCCAAGCGCTTTGGGAGGCCAAAGCAGGCGATGACGAGGTCAGAGGTTCGAGACCACCCTGGCCAACATGGCCCCATCTCAAAAAAAAAAAAAAAAAATTTCAGAGTAAACTTTTTTTTTTTCTTTAGAGGCGGGGTTTCATGGTGTTACCAAAATAGTCTCAATCTCCTGACCTCGTGATTCGTACGCCTCGGCCTCCCAAAGTGCTGGAGTTATAGGTGTGAGCCACCGCGCCCGGCCCAGACTAAACTTTAATTAATTTTATTCATTTATTGAGACGGAGTCTCACTCTGTCGCCCAGACTGGAGTGCAGTGGCACAATCTCAACTCTCAGCAACCTCCGCCTCACAGGTTCAAGCGATTCTCCTACCTCAGCCTCCCAAGTAGCTGGGATTACAGGTGTGTGCCACCACACCCAGCTAATTTTTGTATTGTTAGTAGAAACGGGGGTTTTTCCATATTGGTCAGGCTAGTCTTACACTCCTGATGTCAAGCAATCCACCCACCTTGGCCTCCCAAAGTGCTGGGATTACAGGTGTGAGCCACTGCACCCAGCCAGACTAAACTTTTAAAGTCAACTAGACACTTTATTACTTGTTCTAATGGTCCAAATACCAAATACCATAAATGTGGTATTCTGATATATGTGCTACACATACGTTTTTACTTGTTATAGCTTAGATCTTCCGGTTCTACCTACACTGCAAGATCTAATATCCAGATATCCTCCTCATCCCTGCATGCCAAAGTGTCCTCCATTCTAATTTATTAATTTTTTTAGGGACAGGGTCTTGCTCTGTAGCCCAAGCTGGAGTGCACTGGCACAGTCATAGCTCATGGCAACCTTAAACCCCTGGGCTCCAGTGATACTTCGCCTCAACCTCCTGAGTAGCTGGGACCACAGGTGTGAGCCACTGCATCCAGACCCTCCTCCATTCTAGTGGCTTACTTCTAGCATTCAAGAAAATTAGTAGCAAAGAAGAGCATATATCAGGGCTTTCAACAATATCAACAAATACTTATTCAGCACTTGCTATGTGTTAGGCCCTATTTGAAGCATCTAGCACACTGTATAAACAAAAACAAAGTATCAATTCTCAAGGAACTTATACTCTAGTAGAGACCTATACACAAAAGTACAGTAGTGATTAGTGCTCAGAAAAATAGAACAACAGAAAATGATAGGGCTTAAATATAATCTTCAGTCAGCCGGGTGCGGTGGCTCACGCCTGTAATCCCAGCACTTTGGGAGGTCAAGGCAGGCAGATCACGAGGTCAGGAGATCAAGACCATCCTGGCTAGCACAGTGAAATCCCGTTTCTACTAAAAATACAAAAACCTAAGCTGGGTGTGGTGGCATGCACCTGTAATCCCAGCTACTCGGGAGGCTGAGGCAGGAGAATCACTTGAACCCAGGAGACAGAGATTACAGTGAGCCGATATTGTACCACTACACTACAGCCTGGGCAACAGACAAAGACTCCGCCTCAGAAAAAAAAAAAAAATTAGCTCCTTCATTATCTGCATTTTTGAATCACTCAAAAATGGTTAATAAGTTTTTCCTACATCATTAGGAGGGAGGCTGCAACAATGAGAATAGTGTGTTCTCTACCAACACAGACTCAATACTAAATCTCATAAAATAATTAGAAATAAACTAATTCAACAATGTAGACCACCTACACTTTTTTCTAATTGCTAACATTATACTTTCATACTAGAAAAAAAAAGGTTTAAAATAAATATGCTATTTTGCCTAGTCTATTCCCAGTCAGAAAGACCTCAGAGTGATAATGGCGCTGGGCACAGCAGCACACACTTATAATCCCAGCACCTGGGGAGGCTGGAGAGGCCTCCAGGCAGGAGAGAGGATCACTTAAGCCCAGGAGTTCGAGACCAGCCTGGGCAACACAGTGAAAACCCATCTCTACATTTCTATAAAGAATTTAAAAATTACCCCCCAAAAAAAAGCCAGGTGTGGTGGCGTGCATCTGTGGTTCCAGCCACTCAGGAGGCTGAGGTAGGAGGATCACCTGGGGAGGCTGAGGCTGCAGTGGTAGTGCCATCGCACTCGGGTCTGGGCAACAAAGCAAGACCCCATCTAAAAAATAAAAAAGATAATCTGGTAATTGCTGCTGAATTTGGGGGAGACAATTTCAAGGGCAACCCAAGGAAGGTGGGACTATTACCAGAGTTTCAGTGGCCCCAGTTCCTTGCAACAGATAAATGATTTAGCTATTTCATAGAGAATTATATGTAAGACAGGTTAACAGGATTGAATACGTGATAACATCCTTAAGAACAGCTCTCTGTTTTATTTTTGCTAAGTGAAAGCTCTTAATTTCATCATCAGATTGACAAGCACACCAGGTGTAGTGGCTCACACCTGTAATCCCAGCACTTTAGGAGGCCAAGGTGGATCACTTGAGTCTGGGAGTTCAAGACCAGCCTGAGCAAAATAGGGAGAGCCTGCCTTTACAGAAAAAAAGTAAAAATTAGCCAGCCATGGTGGCACATGCCTGTAGTCCCAGCTATATGCTGAGATGAGAGGATCACTTGAGCTAGGCAGTTGAGGCTACAATGAGGTATGATCATGCCACTGCACCCCAGCCTGGGCAAGAGTAAGACCCCGTCACCAAAAAAAAAAAAAAAAAAAGAAAAACACAGAAATAAATCATTATTACCTCAGAACAATCCACCCCAGCATCAAAAGGAAACTTCTATCCCTCCCACTTGAATACCTCCTCAGGTATATAAACTTGCCTCAGAGATCTGGCTTTGTTCTGGGAATGTGTATACAAAAGTACTAATATTTTCATTACCTAAAAAAAAACTAAGTCTTGCTTAAGAAAAGCCAAACATTGTTTATCCACCCTCATCATTTCCTAGCTGTTCAACTCCAACACTGCAAAATATTCTAGTTCCAGAAAGTGTAGCTTATGCTCCAAATCTACATACATACACCACATTCAAAGGCATGTTTCTTTTCCACACGTAACAGATAAATAATAAAGCTTGGCAAAAGGCAAAAAAACAATTTTTTTTTTTTTGAGACAGAGTCTCACTCTGTCCCCCACGCTGGAGTGCAGCTGCGCGATCTCAACTCACTGCAACATCCGCTTCCCAGGTTCAAGCAATTTTCCTCTCAGCCTTCTGAGTAGCTGGGACTATAGGCACCTGCCACCACACCCGGCTAATTTTTGTATTTTTAGTAGACAGGGGGGTTTCACCTTGTTGGTCAGGCTGGTCTTGAACTCCTGACCTCAGCTGATCTACCCACCTCGGCCTCCCAAAGTGCTGGAATTACAAGCGTGAGCAACTGCGCCCAGCCAAAAAACAATTTTTTTGTGTGAGAAACAAGGATCTATGTTGCCCAGACTGGTCTCGAACTCCTGGGCTCAAGCAATCCTCCCTCCTTGGCCTCTCAAAGTGCTGTGAGTATAGGTGTGAGTCACCACAACTGGCAAAAACAATTTTTTTAAACTAGTTATTCCTTTTTCCCCACTCCCGCCCCCGGAGATGGAGTTTCGCTCTTGTTGCCCAGACTGGAGTACGAAATCTTGGCTCACTGCAACCTCTGCCTCCCAGGTTCAAGTGATTCTCCTGCCTCAGCCTTCTGAGTAGCTGGGATTACAGGCATGTGCCACCACACCTGGCCAATTTTGTATCGGCAGTTGAAAGTGGGTTTCTCCATGTTGGTCAGGCTGGTCTCAAATGCCAGACCCTTGGTGACCTGCCCACCTCAGACTCCCAAAGTGTTGGGATTACAGGCGTGAGCCACCCTGCCCGGCCTTTTTTTCTTTTTGAGACAGAGTCTCGGTCACCCCAGGCTGCAGTGCAGTGGCACGATCTCGGCTCACTGCAACCTCCGTCCGCCTCCGGGGTTCAAGTGATTCTCCTACCTCCGCCTCCTGAGTAGCTGGGATTACAGGTGCCTGTATGCACGCTCGGCTAATTTTTTTTTTTTTGAGATGAAGTCTCACTCTGTCGCCCAGGATGGAGTGCAGTGGAATGGAGTGTGGTGAGGAAATCTCGGCTCACTGCAACCTCCGCCTCCCAGGTTCAAGCAATTCTCCTGCCTCAGCCTCCCAGGTAGCTGGGATTACAGGCACATACCACCACACCCAATGCCCAGCTAATTTTAGTAGAGACAGGGTTTCACCATGTTAGCCAGTCTGGTCTCAAACTCTTGACCTCAGGTGATCCCTCTGTCTCGGCCTCCGAAAATGCTGGGATTAAACACATGAGCCACCACTAGTTATTTCTGATTTTTTTTTTCCACAAAAGGACTTGTTAGGAGGCCAAGGGGGGCAGATCATTTGAGCCCAGGAATTCGAGACTAGCCTTGGGAACACGACAAAACCCCATCTCTACAAAAAATACAAAAATTAGCCAGGCATGGTGGTAAAGGGCTGTAGTCCCAGCTACTTGGCAGGCTTAGGTGGGAAGATCACCTGAGCCCACGATGTCGAGGCTGCAGTGACCTGTGATCATGCCACTGCACCCCAAAGTGGGCAAAGAGACCCTATCTCAAAAAAAAACAACAACAACTAAGAACGATCCCTCCAAATATATAATGTGCCCGCTTACACAAACACTGCTAAGATAGCACATTAAACAAAAGAAAATATATGCTAGTTAAGGGTTCACGTGTAGGCAACAGGTAGCAATCGCCTCACAATTTAAAGAAAAAAAGAAAAAAAAAACCTTACCAAGACAAAAATCATGAGTGCTTCAATCTCTTCCCACTACACTTCCCTAACTTGTTTAAAAAAAAAAAAAGCCAGGCACAATGACTCACACCTGTAAACCCAGCACTTTGGGAGGCCAATGTGGGTGGACCACTCGAGGTCAGGAGTTCAAGACCATCCTGACCAACATGGTGAATCCCTGACTTTACTAAAAATACAAAAATTAGCTGGGTGTAGTAGCAGGCACCTGTAGTCCCAGCTACTCAGGACACTGAGGCAGGAGAATCATCTGAACCCAGGAGGCAGAGGTTGCAGTGAGCCCAGATCATGCTACTGCACTCCAGCCTGGGCAGCAGAGCAAGACTCGGTCTCAAAACAAACAAACAACAACAAAACCCAAAAGTCCGGGTACAGTGGCTCACGCCTGTAATCCCAGCACTTTGGGAGGCCAAGGCAGGTGGATGACCTGAGGTCAGGAGATCAAGACCAGCCTGGCCAACATGGTGAAACCCATCTTTACTAAAAATAGAAAAATTAGCCAGGTGTGGTAGTAGGCACCTGTAATCCCAGCTACTCGGGAGGCTTGAGACAGGAGAATCGCTTGAACCTGGGAGACAGAGGTTGCAGTGAGCAGAGACAGTGCCATGGCTGCAGTGAGCAGAGATAGTGCCATTGCACTCCAGCCTGGGTGACAAGAGTAGAACTTTGTCTCAAATTTAAAAAAAAAAAAAAAGTGAAAACTTTTGCTCGCTGGAAAGGCTCTTCCTTTGAAGTCTTGAATGCAAAATCCCTTAAATATCTACTTAACAACTTGACATGATAAAAGTGAATTCCATATAGCAATAACTACCTGGGAAAGAAGTTTTACAGCATCTTCTCTTTTTCTGTTCCCAAAAGTTTAATTCAAGAAATATAAAAATAAAAATAAATCCCAAAGGTACAATATTCCACTACGATATGCTTAATTTCTACAAAGTTAGAGATAAAGATTATAATCTCAACACATGAATGAGACAAAATCTCTGAAATTAGGCTCACCGGAATATACACATGCTGAATATACTTCCCAAAACACACCAGATCTTTCTAGCAGTCACAAAAAAAAAAAAAAAAAAGGCCTGGTACTGTGGCTCATGCCTGTAATCCCAGCACGGTGGAACGCCAAGGTGGGAGGATCACTTGAGGCCAGGAGTTCAAGAGCAGCCTGGGCAACATAGCAAGGCTCCGTCACTACAAAAAAAAAAAAAAAAGGGAGGGGTGGCCAGGTGTGGTGGCTCACACCTGTAATCCCAGCACTTTGGGAGGCTGAGGCGGGCAGATCACTAGGTCAAGAGATTGAGACCATCAAGGACACCATGGTGAAACCCCATCTCTACTAAAAATACAAAAATTAGTTGGGTATAGTGGTGGTGCGTGCCTGTAGTCCCAGCTACTCAGCAGGCTGAGACAGGAGAATCACATGAACCCAGTAGGCAGAGGTTGCAGTGAGCCAAGATCACGGCCACTGCACTCCAGCCTGGCAACAGAGGGAGACTCTGTCAAAAAAAAAAAAAAAAAAAAAAAAACCTGAAAATTAGCCTGGCATGGTGGCATGCACCTATAGCACCTATAGTCTGTCCCAGATACTCAGGAGGCTGGAATGGAAGACTTTTTGAGGCTACAGTGAGTTATGATCACGCCACTAAACTTCACCCTAGGCAGAGCAAGATCTTGTCGCTATAAAAACAAAAATATGGCCAGGCGAGGTGGCTCACGCTTGTAATCCCAGCACTTTGGGAGGCCTAGGCGGGCAGATCACCTGAGGTCGGGAGTTTGAGATCAACCTGACCAACATGGAGAAACCCGTCTCTACTAAAAATACAAACTTAACCAGGTGTGGTGACGCATGCCTGTAATTTCAGCTACTTGGGAGGCTAAGGCAGGAGAATCACTTGAACCCGGGAGACAGAGGTTGCAGTGAGCCAAGATCACACCACTGCACTCCAGCCTGGGCAACAGAGCAAAACTCAAGTCTCAAAAAAATAAAATAAAATAAAAATAAAAAACAGGCCATGGCTGGGTGAGGTGGCTCATGCCTGTAATCCCAGCACTTTGGAAGGCCGAGGAGGGCGGATCATGAGATCAGGAGATGGAGAGCACCCTGTCCAACATGGAAAAACCCTGTCTCCACTAAAAATACAAAAATTAGCTGGGCATGGTGGTGCACACCTATAGTCCCAGCTACTCGAGAGACTGATGCAGGAGAATTGCTTGAACCCGGGAGGCGGAGGTTGCAAGGAGCCAAGATCGAGCCATTGCACCCCAGCTTGGGCAACACTCTATCTCAAAAATAAAATAAAATAAAATAAAATATAAAAATAAGGCCATGGCTGGGTGCAGTGGCTCACGCCTGTAATCCCAGCACTTTAGAAGGCCGAGGCAGGAGGAACACAAGGTCAGGAGACGGAGACCATCCTGGCCAACATAGAAAAACCCCATCTCTACTAAAAATACAAAAATTAGCTGGGTGTAGTGATGCACGCCTGTAGTCCTAGCTACTCGGGAGGCTGAAGCAGGGGAATCACTTGAACCCAGGAGGCGGAGGTTGCAGTTAGCTGAGATCTTGCCACTGCACTCCAGCCTGGGCGACAGAGCAAGACTATCTCAAAACAAATAAATATAAATAAATAAAAAATAATAAAGAAGTATTTGCTCAAAAAAGAGTAAGGATCGTCAGAAAATGGATTAGAGAACCATTCTTCTTTCCCCTAAATTCAGTCTAAAATGCAGAGCCAAATAAAACCACCATAAATTCCTTTAATAATCTTCTGGATCTTTCAGTTCAGCAAATTTCACATACTACATACAATTCTGTGGCTTTCCTCATGGCCCACTCTTCAAACACAAATTCAAATTTTTTATTAATATTGTGAGGCTATCAATAAAGCTCTCTTTGACTAAGAAAAACAAAAATTGAATTCTTAAACTCCAATAGGGAAACCTTAAGAGGAAAGCATGGCTTAAAGGAGCCAAGCATTTGTACACACATGTAAGTTAATCCTTATATGTGTATACATTTCTAAATGCCTAAAATTTCTTTCAACAATATCTATCTCATACATTCCTCCCAAAACACAGAACTTTATCAGCATCCAGCATTCTACCTACCTGTCTTCAATCAATCCCACCAACCCTTCAAAGCTACCAAAGTGTTAATTTATAAAATCAAAGAAAATAATCCATAGTTCTCCTCCCAAGCTCAAAGTCACAAATCCTGGGACAACAAAATCTTAACGTATTGAACTATCCTTCCCCAAACAGCTTTAGCCCTAAAATTTATATTCTAATCTAACTTAATCAGATGTATTACAATGTTAGTACTGTAAAATTAGAAATCTTTGTCACATTGTAATTCACAAAATCCTTTGGTATAGAATAGTTTCTATAAAAGCTACATATATAGGCCTTCATGGAGAAACATATTGTTGAAAGAATAAAAAGAATTAAAAAAATAAAATAAAAAAAGCTACCTATAACTCCATTTCCAAACAGGATAAATATATAAAAAACTAAATATTTTTGGCCAAAAGCCAAATTCGATATTAATACACCTTTCCCCCGCCTATGGTGCACAAAAAAAGTCACTTGAGAAGTTTTAATCACAGATTCACAGTATATTCACAAATAGAAACAAAACAGTTATCCTACTTCAAAACTGGAGGGTGTGGTGGGGGGAGAAAATACTAACCAATCTCTGGCTGTAACGAATCCTTTCTTCTTCGGGTTCCATCTCTCACTCTTCTGTTGAAATTAGTGTAAAGAAACCACTCCAGGGCTGCCTTCCTCTTCCTCCTTAGGAACCAGATTGCAACACTAAAGAATAATGATATAAGCAGAAATGAGAACTCATTCTCCAACTTGTGCTTTCTGTTCACGGAAAGATGTATTTAAGGTATGTGTTAAGTTAAAGGCTCTCTGAAAAATCAGGTTCCTCTTCATGAGTTTGGGATCTTTCTGCTCTTGAGCAAGTGGTTCCATGTCATGTTCAACATTAATCACATTACAACTGTCGGAGGCCTAGGCGAAAACGAGATGTCGATTTCAGTTCCTTGAGGACGGGTCACACCACTAGTCTCTCCCCCACAGGATTACAACTAGCAAGGATCCCCTTCGTGGCAGCATTAGCAAGAAAAAAAAAAAAAAAACCCAGGACTTTTATCTCTAGAGAGCTGACCAGGTGAAGCAGCATTGAACTAATCCAGATCTTAACCATATTAGTTCTCTCTCACCGGTAATCAGAAACTAAAGGAAAGAAGGACAGACTGGCTATGTAAAAAGAGGACAAGAAATTAGGATTTAAATGACCCCAAAACAATTTCCCATACCCCCTCCTGTAAGGCCGTGCACAATCGTCGCCTTCCTTGCTAGACTCCCGGATCTTTTCATTCCCAAACCTACCCTCCACCCCAACACAAGACGTGCATAACTCTGAAACAAATTTCAGAGGTGCAAATCAGGGGCCAAAATTCCATCTGATTCTTTTTGGATACGTTAACAAAATAAATGATCGCATGTATGGATACACGTAAAATACATCTTTTGCAAAAATTAAATAAAAGACCGATCGGCGCCACGGCCGATCCGTAATACCAAGAAAGGGTTTCTTTTTTTCTAAATATTCTCATGGATAATGGCTTCCATTGAGAACGCAGGTTCCCCCCCCGTTTTTGTCACTACATTACAGTCACGTTAACAGCATCCTTTCAAAACTGCTACGAGACCAGAGGACCCGATGACACAGTTTGCGAGAAGAGTTGGTGGCAGAGCCCTCCCGAAGGAAGCCCTGGCCCGAAGTCGAGAGGGAAACCGTGCTTGCACCCCCTGGGCGACGACCGCCCGGGCCAGGGCCGGAGAGGAAAAAGGGCGAATCTCTCTGGACTCCCCCAGGAAAAGGCGTTTCAATGGTTCACCCATCGGAAAAAGAAATAGAAACTTTGCATTCGGTCTTTGGATAACACAGTCAACCAAACTTCCAAATGAGGGGGGAGGGGGAAGCTCACCGGAGATTCTGCTCTTGAGTTCTTGTCCAAGTGAGAAGTAAAAGACTCCAAAAGCTGAGAGGAATAATTAAATCCCAAACGTCTTCGGTTTTTCCGTGGATCGACCCAGTATCCGGAGAGGGTCAGAGCGACCAGGAAAAGGGAGCAAACAGTTGCTGAATCAAACCTCCTCTTCTGGCTTTGGAGACCGGGAGTCGGAGGCGTCAGGAGAGGGGGAGCGCGACCCCTCGGCGCCGAGCCCGGGGCGCCCCCGCCTCCCCCGGGCCAGCGGTCAGCAGCCCGGGCCCGAGCCCCGGGCCGGCCCCGGCCGCAGGGAGCGCCCTCCTCGCCGTGCCCTCGGCCAGCAGCGGCTGGTCGCCTCCGGGAGCGGCAGCCGATCAGCTGAGACCGGCTGGCCCGAAGATCCCCGCGCCGCCCCGGCCCCCCGGAACGCGGGCCCCGGCCCCGGGGGGCGGACAGGGCGGGAGCGGCGCGGCGCGCCGGAATGGGGGCCCCAGCTCCCCTAGCGTCTCCCGCTCAGCTCCGGCTCTGCGCTGCGGGACGAGCCCCCCGGCTACTCCCCAGTCGCAAAGGAGGGATTCCGGGGGGATGGGCCCCCTGGCGTTGTCCCTCCTCCCCGGAGCGCCCCCTGCCCAGGAAAGACAGAGCGGCGACAGGCCCAGCCGCTGGGAAGGTGCTCCGCGAGCCGCCGCCGCCGCCGCCGCCGCCGGGGAGGGGTGTTGTTTCCCTCACACAGGAGGAGCCGCTGGAGCAGCCGCCGCCATTTTGAACCCGTCAGACTCTCACATACACACAGCTCCTCCGAGGCGCACTGCGCAGGCGCCGCCTCCCCACCCCTCCTCCAGCTCGCCTCTCCACCCCCCCCCAACAGCCGCTTCAGGCCTCCCTGCGCTTCTTACCGCTCTCCCGGGCGCGCGCGAACGCGCACGCGTCACTCCCCCTCTAACGCGGCTACACCGCCGGCGCGCGCACGCGCGAATGCGTCAGCCTCGAATCGCCCGCGCCCCGCGACGCCGACGCGACTCCCCGCCCCCCCTCGCGTCAGGCCGCCAGCCCGCCCGTCGCCCCCTCTCCCGCTCCCCGTCGGCCTTCTTCCAGAGCTCGGGCCCGGCCGGCTGCTCGCGCCTGCGCGCAGGGCACCGATCCTCCTCCGCGCGCCCCTCCCCCCACACACCCTGGCTCACACACACTTCGCCTCTGTGACCCCGCCCCTCGCAGCCAGCTGCGCCGGCCGCCCTCCCCCACCCCTCCTGGGAGGGTGGTGACCCCCCGGCCCCCCCACAAAGCACATCACCCCCCCCCAAGCAGTGGGAGACCTGCGCCCCCTTCCCCTTCAATCGCCTTCGGCCCCAGGCGGCCCGTCACAGTCACACAACCTGAGGGCCGGGAGGCCTGAGCCAGGGCAGCCGATGCCCGCCTCAAAGCGGGGTCTCCCGGGGTCAGGCCGCCGGGCTGAGCCCGCGGGACTTGGGCTCCCGGCTCAGCCTGCCCAGGGCGAGAGGTCTCAGGGAAGAGGTCGCATGGCCGCCGGCTGCCCTCCCTTCGCGCGCCGGCCGGTGGGCCGAGGCCGGCCTGCCCGCCATCCCTGGGCAGGCCCCAGCGCCCCCCTCCACGGGGCCCGTCCGCCCCTGAGCCCGGGGGCTCCTCGGTGCAGCGGCCTGGCCCCGCCTCACCCACTGCTCGCCGCTCCGAAGGGGCAGGAAACAGGAGTAGCATGTCTGTTCTGGGCTCGGCTCCCCGGGGGGAGCTGCAGGCGTTTAACAAGGACGTCCACAGGTACCAGGCGCAGGAGCGGTCTCCGCGACGGCCCGGGGGCTGCGGCGGCCAGCGCGCCCACCGCAGGCCGGAGGCGCCCCAGGAGGTGGCCCAGGAAGCCCCCGCTCCTCGGCCACGCTCAGCTTTCCGCCGCGCCGGTGCCCCCGGCGGCCCGGGTGGGACGTGACCCCGCCCCCGACGAGTCGGGGCGCCCCCCACGGAGAGGTGCACGGGCCGCCCCCGGCCCTCGGCCCGACCCTGCCGCCCCGAGCCGTGGCGGGCGCGGGAGGCCCGGCCGGGAAGATGTCTCCTCTTGGTGCGCGCAGCTTCGCGCGGGGGTCAGCGACGGGGCAGCGGCCGCCCGAGCTGCACCGGACCTGCCCACGGACCAGCTCCCGGGGCCCGACAGCTGCCCGACGGGCCAGTAGGCTCCGAACGTCGACGGAGCCCCGCCGGAGGTACCCGAGCAATGCCATGCGAGCAGCCCAGCGGCGATCCGGGCATTTCCCCAGCCAATCTCTTGCTCTGGGGCCCGTTTAAATGCTAAATCCCACAAAGGACGGTGACTGGGGCGTTACACATCGGGGTTGGCACTGTTGGCTCCACTACGCCTTTGCTGAGCGGTGTGACACAAATCTTTTTCTCCCTGCCTTGGTTTCCCACTTTTTAAGCTCTTGACTCCTGGGAGGAGGGAATGGAGCAGAAAGGTAGGGCATGGAGTGAATCATAGAACCTGCATAAACAGCCATCAACTCTTTCAGGAGGACGTTGGCGAAGACGATTAAAATAATGATACCTTCTAATTCTGTCAAGGCTTGAACTCTAAGGTAAAAGCGCTACGTAAATGCAGGGTATTATTATTTATTACCACACAAGGTTTTTCTACATGCAGAACTTGGGGAGTTTGTACAGACATTCTCTGCTTTGTTTCACAACATCCTTAGGAGACAAGCTAAAGTGCCTCTTGGCGCTTTATTCATTTTAAAGATAGACAACTGAAGTATAGAAAGGTTAAGGAGCTTGCATAATTACTCCAACAGCCGACTGAAACATCTCACACACAGCAAAATGGTTTGTTAATACGATATCATCCTCTTGCATTCTAGTCACTGGGAAATAGTCTCATTTTTTTCTTCCTTTTTTTTTTAGGGTTTGCACCTTCTGGCGGGGGAAATATTCTTTATTTTGATACCAGTTTTGTGCAGACTTCTTAGACTTTCAAAGTACTGACACGAAGAAGATAATCACAGAAACTATATCAGATCTAAAGCCTCTTTAAATCTTTCCGACTATAGTAAAATATATTTTAAAAGCTGCAGTCTCTCACACTGGTGCTACCAGATTTGGTTCCATAGGGATCTAGCTCCCTGTAGGCATAGAAAAGTCAGCAACTTGTTTGGTTTTCAAGCAGGAGAGAAAGACTTTTGCCGTTGTCAGATTAAGTGTAGGGCCTTGCTGCTATTTGCAAAATAACAGCTTTATTTCCTTCCCACTTTCCCTTATAACCCAGGGCAAACCTGGCGGCAAAGAGAAAGTTTCTAGGGGTAACTCAACTTGGTCTTGCCCTTTTGCTTCACATCCAGACCCCCTTAGGTAATTAACCCTCAAGGAGGGAAGTTGCACACCCTTGGCAAAAAGGTACCTCCCAAGTTTAACTCAATGGTCGTGCTGGGAGGAAACCCAGGAAGATTTTAGAACAGGCTGGACACGGTGGCTCACGCTTGTGTAATCCCAGCATTTTGGGAGGCCAAGGTGGGTGGATCACCTGAAGTCGGGAGTTCTAGACCAGTCTGGCCAATATGGCAAAACCCGTCTCTACTGAAAAAAAAAAAAAATTAGCTGGGAGTGGTGGTGCATGCCTGTAATCCTAGCTGCTTGGGAGGCTGAGGCAGGAGAATCACTTGAACCCAGGAGGTAGAGGTTGCAGTGAGCTGAGATCGAGCCATTGCACTCCAGCTTGGACTACAGAGTGAGACTCCATCAAGAAAAGGCTCTAAAATAGTAATAGTAGAACTTTTTTTTTTTTTTTTTTTTTTTTTTTTTTTTGAGACGGAATTTCGCTCTTGTTGCCCAGGCTGGAGTGCAATGGCACGATCTCGGCTCACTGCGACCTCCGCCTCCTGGGTTCAAGCAATTCTCCTGCCTCAGCCTCCCGAGTAGCTGGGACTACAGGCACGTGCCACCATGCCCAGCTAATTTTTGTATTTTTAGTAGAGACGGGGTTTCACCATGTTGACCAGGATGGTCTCGATCTCTTCACCTCGTGATCCATCCGCCTCGGCCTTCCAAAGTGCTGGGATTATAGGCGTGAGCCACCGTGCCCGGCCTTGTAGAACTTATTTTGAATGGGACTGCAAGTAGAGCAAAATTTGTCAGATTGCAGCCAGCTCTTTTCCAGCAGAAAACCATACTAGTCTGCATTAGGGGAATGGGACATTTAAACAGTTATACACAATGGTTTCTCCACAGGCAGGCTTTGTTAATATTCCAGAGCAGATATGCAGGGTGAGATAAGAGATAGACAGATGGCTAGTGATTCCTCCCACCATCACAGTGGCTCTGATTGGCAAGGGCAGATCTGTGAGGCTCACTGCATTGTCCTAAAAGAGCCATTTTCAGGGAGAATAGAGCTTGGGGGATTCCCCAAAAGGCCACTGTAACTATGAACTCTATGGCTTCAACCCTATGGGAAGAAGGAAAGAAAAATGCATTCTAGAGGCATTGAGAACAGTCCCTGGCTGGAATCAATTGGTATCTTAGATATTAATAAATCATTGCCTTTTTGAGCAAAGCTAAGACCCAACAAATGCTGAGAGTCAAATTCCAGTCACCCATTTCTTTTTTTTGAGGGGGGCAGGGGATGGAGTCTCCCTCTTATTACCCAGGCTGGGGTGCAGTGGCCCAATGTTGGCTCACTGCAACTTCCGCCTCCCGGGTTCAAGCAATTCTCCTGCCTCAGCTTCCTGAGTAGGTGGGATTACAGGTGTGCCACCACCACACCCGGCTAATGTTTTGTATTTTTAGTAGAGACGGGATTTCATTGTGTTGGCCAGGCTGATCTCGAACTCCTGAGTAGGTGATCCACCTGCCTTGGCCTCCCAACGTGCTGGGATTATAGGCGTGAGCCACCACACCCGGCCTACCCATTTCTTTTGGGAGACTTTAGGGTGTGAAAAAAAGTATTCTTTAGTCTGGTTAAGCTAAACTATTTCCAATTTCTCCTTAAACATTAAGGAGGAAGTAAGGATGTCCCAAGCAGCGTAGCTCTAAACTAAAATAGAGAAGTTGGTCATGAAGTTTCCCCAGGAGGTAGCATAACCAGTGGTTAAAAAACTTTGGCCAGGCACAGTGGCTCATGCCTGTAAAGAAAAAAAGGGATGGCCAGGTGCAGTGGCTCATGCCTGTATTCCCAGCTCTTTGGGAGGCCAAGGTGGGCAGATCACATGAGGTTGGAGTTCGAGAACAGTCTGGCCAACATGGTGAAACCTGGTCTCTACTAAAAATACAAAAAACAGCCGGACATGGTAGCACGCACCTGTAGTCCTAGCTACTCAGGAGGCTGAGGCAAGAGAATCTCTTGAACCCAGGTGGCAGAGGCTGGCAGTGGCATTCCAGCCTGGATGACAGAGCAAGACTCTATCTCTATTTAAAAAAAAAAAAAAAAAAAAGCTTTAACATCAGAGACTGAGGGGCTACTCTGCTGCCTACTAGCTGTTTGATCTTAATGAACTCTTTAAAGCCTCAGTTTTTCTTTTTTCTTTCTTTCTTTCTTTTTTTTTTTGAGACGGAGTTTCACTTTCGTTGCCCAGGCGCAATCTCTGCTCACGGCAACCTCCACCTCCCGGGTTCAAGCGATTCTCCTGCCTCAGCCTCTCGAGTAGCTGAGATTACAGGCATGTGCCACCACACACAGCTAATTTTTGTGTTTTTAGTAGAGACAGGGTTTCACCATGTTGGCCAGGCTGGTCTCAAACACCTGACCTCAGGTGATCTGCCTGCCTTGACCTCCCAAAGTGCTGGGATTACAGGAGTGAGCCACCAAACCCCGCCCTCTTCCCTTTCCTAACTCCTGATTTCTCTCTCTGATCTCCAACCCTGGTGTCTCCGGTCTCTATTTTTCCCTCTTCCTGACTCCAGCTGGCTGTTTCTCATCATCACCTACCTCCTGAAGTCTCTTTCTCTCCAGCCTTCTCTCCATCATTTGGCCCACCCCCCTCCTCCATGTTCATTCTCACTCTCCTGGCCCAGTATCATCTGACTGAACTGCTTGCCCACTTTCCTTTACCATCCACTCAGTGCCCTTTATCACCTCAATCCCGTGCTCTCTGATTTTGTTACTTAGCAATTTCCTGAACATCTCCCTCCACCCACCTCCACTAGACTGTAAGTTCCTTGAAGGCAAAGGCCAGACCACATCTGTAGCCCTCAAAGGACTTTCCAAGGGCTTTTATTGCTAGAAGGAATAAAAACTTCTCCTATGGTTAAAGGGTGTTGGGTGGGGTGATTATAAGCTTTAAGTGATAGAAAATTTTCTTTTAAGTTTGGAAGTTGAATCTGAATTGATCAGAGGGTAAAAAAAAAGGAAGCCAGGAATGCCCTGAAGATTCTTGTATCATCAAACATGGATATCACATGAGGTTCTTGTAAATTACATGGAACATGGCTGACCCTTTCTTTGGGACCCTCCCCTGACCCCGAGCTTCCTTGCTGCCATTTTTTCCAGGTATGTTACCTTCTGCTTACAGACCCACTGCTCCTGAGTGCTAGGGTTGAATTTGGCTGTTGGGGCAACTGCAGCAGTGTCTGGGACCCACCTGCTCTTTAGCAGCCTCAGCTTCGCTTTGGGGCCAGGCCACCACTTCTCCCTTCTAAAAGGGTGGAACTTCCTGCCATGCCCAAGAGTGGAGCTCAAAGATTCAGAGCCTGTGCCTTAGCTACACCTGTGCTTGCTAGAAGTTTCTGGCACCTTGGGGCTTCAGGGTCTGTTTGCAACATTGGACTAGCTTCCCAGCTTGGGTTGGTGGTGATAGTCATACAAGGCTCCAGCCACTTGCCCACAGGGCCGAGTGCTTAAGCACTTAAACCTGTTTAGCTCCTCCCAGTGAGTCTGATCTTTGTTCATCTTGTTCAAGGGCATTCACTACCTTTCATCAGTTTCTGCTTAAGCTGGGTTTCCTTCAGCCACTTTGTGAGAGGTTCTGAATCCATCAGAACTTCAATTCTCTCTTAATAAAACAGAAGCAGGCCAGCACTTTGGAGTGGTTCACGCCTGTAATCCCAGCACTTTGGGAGGCCGAGGTGGGTGGATCACCTGAGGTCAGAAGTTCAAGACTGGCCTTTAACAGGCCGTCTCTACTAAAAATACAAAAATCAGATGGACATGGTGGCACATGCCTGTAATCCCAGCTACTCGGAAGACTGAGGCAGGAGAATCCCTTGAGCCCGGGAGGCAGAGCTTGCAGTGAGCCGAGATTGTGCCGCTGCACTCCAGCCTGGGTGACAGAGTGAGACTCTGTCTCAAAAAATAAATAAATAAATAAAACAGAAGTAGTGACTCCTGCCCTGTTTCCTCCTATTATTGTTGTGGAGTGAAATGGACTAACGGACATGAACACCCTTTGGAAACTAGAAGATAACTTATTTTAGAAAGGATTTTTTTTTTTAAGTTTTTAAAAGGATTCCTATTTTTTTAAAGTTTTTTACTTGTTAACATTTTTTCCACAGAAACAGGGTCTCACTGTGTTGCCCAGGCTTGTCTCAAACTCCTGGTCTCATGTGATACTCCTGCCTTTACCTCTCAAAGTGCCTGGTATTATAGGCATGAGCCACTGCACCCAGCCAGTTCTCCTATTTTTAAATTTATTTTTATTTTATTGTGGTAAGAACCCTTGATGTGAGATTTACCCTTTTAACAAAGTTTTAAGTGTACGGTACATTATCCAGTTTCTTTTTCTTCTACATTTAAGATTTGGGTACTTAACTGAGTACATTGTGCCCAATGCTAAATTAAGTGCTTGGATAGAGAAAGGAGTTTTGAAAAAGTAGAAGGCTTGGCTTTTACCTTTGAAGACTTCACATCATTGAAAGGACACCATGAGGATGTGACATACTCAGAAAACAATTATCATTCCAATTAATTGCTATAAGATAATTTAGACCATAAGAACTAGTCTTCAAATTGCATTTGGATATAAGCCCCGTGGGGCAGGAAGTTTGGTTCATTGCTGAATCCCCAATGCCTAGAGTGGTGCCAGGCATAGTTGGCACTCATTCCTTCATATTTATTGAATTGGCCAGTAAAGTAGTACAGTGATGCTTTTGAGGGAAGGAGGAGTGTGAAGGCTAGAGAGCATTGAATCCTTGCATAGAAGCTTGGTTTTGTGAGAGTAAGAAAGGCACATATGTTCTGGAGCAGAGAAGTTGATGCAATAATAATTGTTCCAGAGAAACTGTTCCTGCAGCTGTCATTGCAGCTGGAATAGAAGTGATAGAAACCAAAGCCTGTACCACTGCAAACCAAACCAGGAGGTATGTGCATCTTAGGCCAAGATTATCTTTTCTTTTTTTGAGATGGAGTCTTGCTCTGTTGCCCAGGCTGGAGTGCAGTGGCACTATCTCGGCTCACAACTTCTGCTTCCTGGGTTCAAGCGATTCTCCTATCTCAGTCCCCCGAGTATCTGGGACTGCAGGTATGCGCCACCATGCCTGGCTAATTTTTGTATTTTTAGTAGAGCTGGGTTTCACTATGTTGGCCAGGCTGGTCTCGAACTGACCTCTTGATCTGCCCACCTCAGCCTCCCAAAGTGCTGGGATTATAGGTGTGAGCCATGGTGCCTGGCTTTTTTTTTTTTTTTTTTTTGAGACAGAGTCTCCCCCTGTTGCCCAGGCTGGAGTGCAGTGGCACCATCCCAGCTCACTGCAACCTCCACCTCCCAGGTTCAAGTGATTCTTATTGCTGGGACTATAGGGACCCGCCACCAGGCCCGGCTCATTTTTGTATTTTTAGTAGAGACAGGGTTTCACCGTGTTGGCCAGGCTGGTCTCGAACTCCTGACCTTTTTTTTTAAAAGACAGGGTTTCACCATATTGGTCAGGCTGGTCTTGAACTCATGACCTCAGGTGATCCACCCGCCTCAGCCTCCCAAAGTGCTAGGATTACAGGCGTGAGCCACCGTGCCCGGCGGCTCCATATGTTTTTAGTGCATCTGTTTCCATGGGTGAAGGTTTATGCTTTGCATAAATGTTGGTATTTTCTATAATATGTCTTAGTATTTTACATTTCTTTCTTTTTTAGACGAGGTCTCTCTGTCACCCAGGCAGGCGGGGTGGCACAATCATAGCTCACTGTAGCCTCAACCTCCTAGGCTCAAGTGATCCTTCCACCTCAACCTTCTCAGTAGCTGGGACTGCAGGCATGCGCCACCACACCTGGCTGATTTTTTAGAATTTTTGTAGAGATGGCCGGGCGCGGTGGCTCACGCCTGTAATCCAAGCACTTTGGGAGGCCAAGGCGGGCGGATCACCTGAGGTCGGGAGTTCAAGACCAGCCTGACCAACATGGTGAAACCCCGTCTTTAAAAAAATAAAAAAAATAAATAAAAAATAAATAAAAAAAGAAAAAAAAAAAAGAATTTTTGTAGAGATGAATTCTCCCTGTGTTACCCCAAGCGGATCTCAAAACCCCTGGTCTTTGCCAGGTGTGGTGGCTCACGCCTGTAATCCCAGCACTTTGGGAGGCGGAGGCAGGTGGATCAGCTGAGGTCAGGAGTTTGAGACCACCCTGGCCAATGTGGCAAAACACCGTCTTAAAAAAAAAAAAACTAAAAAAAAAAACCTGGCCTCAAGTGAGGCCACCTGACCTCCTCAGCTCATCCTCCCAAAGTGCTGGGACTACAGGTACACATCACCATGCCCAGCAGTATTCAGTATTTTCTTTTCTTATTTTGAGGCAGGGTCTCACTCTGTCACCCAGGCTGGAGTACAGTGACACTATTTTAGCTCACTGAAACCTCCGCCTCCCGGGCTCAAACCATCCTCCCACCTCAGCCTCCAGAGTAGCTGGGATTACAGGCATGCACCACCACGCCAGGCTAATTTTTTTGTATTTTTAGCAGAGATAGGGTTTTGCCATGTTGGCCAGGCTAGTTTCGAACTCCTGACCTCAAGTGACCACCCACCTCAGCCTCCTAAAGTGCTAGGATTACAGGTGTGGGCCACCACGCTGGCCAATTTTTGTATTTTTTGTAGAGATATGGTATCACTGTGTTGTCTGGGCTGGTCTAGAACTCCCAAAGTGCTGGGATTACAGGCATGAGCTACCATGCCCACCATCGGCAGTATTTTCTATTTCATTTTACTATTTACTACTCATGTAATATATCCTATAATATATTTTGTGCATTTTTCTTGTCAGCAAATTCAGAAAAGTGGACAAATGGAATATGCAGTTCTGACTTGCTGGAACATAAAGTGGAATCCTCAGTAGCTTCCTTTTTTTGAAACCACGTTGTGCCTCTTAATGGGACCATGTTTCTTTCTTTTTTTTTTTTTTTTTTTTGAGATGGAGCTTCACTCACTCTGTTGCCCAGGCTGGAGTGCAGTAGCATGATATCAGCCCATTGCAACCTCCGCCTCCTGGGTTTAAGCAATTCTCCTGCCTCAGCCTCCAGAGTAGCTGGGATTACAGGTGTGCGACACCACGCCCAGCTAATTTTTGTATTTTTAGAAGAGACAAGGTTTTACCATGTTGGCCAGGCTGGTCTCGAACTCTTGACCTGAAGTGATCCACCCACCTCAGCCTCTCAAAGTGCTAGGATTACAGGTGGGAGCCACTGTGCCCGGCCTCCATGTGTATTTAAGTTGGTTCTTAATACACAGGCAAATAGGCATATAACTTTGATGCTCTTGATAAAACAATGTCCATAATTTCCACTGCTTTCTCTTTGTTCTCTGGTGTATTTCTTTCTTTCTTTCTTTCTTTCTTTTTTTTTTTTTTTTTTGAGACAGAGTTTTCTCTTGTTGCCCAAGCTGGAGTGCAATGGCGCTATCTCTGTTCACTGCAACCTCTGCCTCCCAGGTTCAAGTGATTCTCTTGCCTCAGCCTCCCAGGTAGCTGGGATTACAGATGCCCACCACCACACCCAGCTATTTTTTTTTGTATTTTTAGTAGAGTCAGGGTTTTACCATGTTGGCCAGGATTATCTCGATCTCTTGACCTCCTGATCCGCCCACCTCGGCCTCCCAAATTGCTGGGATTATAGGCGTGAGCCACCGCGCCCGGCCAATTTTCATATTTTTAGATGCAGTTTCACTATGTTGGCCAGGCTGGTCTCAAACTCCTCACCTCAAGTGATCTGCCCTCCTCAACCTCCCAAAGTGCTGGGATTACAGGCGTGAGCCACTGAACCCAGCCTTCTCTGGTATATTTCTGATTAAACTGCCACCCACTGTCTAACATTTGATTTGATTGGATCTCTATATGACTATGATCATCAACCACAAAATATATGCCAGTTCCTTTTTTTTTTTTTTTTTTTGAAATGGAGTCTTGGCTGGAGTGCAGTGGCACGATCTCGGCTCACTGCAACCTCCACCTCCTGGGTTCAAGTGATTCTCTTGCCTCAGCCTCCTGAGTAGCTGGGACTACAGGGACATGCCACCACATCCAGCTAATTTTTTGTATTTTTAGTAGAGACGGGGTTTCACCACGTTAGCCAAGATGGTCTTGATCTCCTGAACTTGTGATCTGCTGGCCTCGGCCTCCTAAAGTGCTGGTATTACAGGAAGCCACCACGTCCAGCTCCAGGTTCTAACTTAAAGGACCTCAAGATTTGAAGCATAAGACTTGGAACCTGTCATCAAGAAGCTCACAGTTTAGTTGGAGAGAGAAACAAAAAATAGCCAACGTGCATATTAACCAGAGTCAGCAGCATGACAGAGCTGGCAGAGGGAGAAATAAAGATGGTTCCCGCACAGCTTCAGGAGCTGCAGCAACACTCTGGATCTTCAGGACTTCCTGGTGTGTGTACTCAGTGCCACACTAGCTGCTGCCATTTAGTGTCTGTGAGGTCCTCGTCTATTAAGGGGACGTTAACTCTGAATCACAGAATCTTAGAGCTAGCATGGAGGAGCAGAGGTCATTTAATCCAATTTGCTCATTTAAAAACTGGCAGTCTGAGGCCCAAAGATGTTAAGCAGCTTGGCCAAGGTCATGCAGCTAGTTTAGTGATGAAATTAGAACCATAAACCATGTCTGCTGATAGCTAGTCCAGTGCACTTTCTGCTACTCTGCAAATTGATGGCATTTTTTAACCATCAGATCAAATGTTCATTTATTCCTCTCCTTCCCCCAGAACACCTGTTTGTGCAGGGCACTGGGATTGCAATGTGAGTGACATGAGGCCACATTGTCTGGGGGCAAGTCAGGTGAAAAAGAAATTAGCCTCTACACTGAGACACTGTGTGTGCATCTCAGGTATAAACCAGGACTGAGTGCCATGGTGGACATCAGCTCTATATAGGATATAGGCAAGTCTCCCAGTCAGGGCAACATAGTGAGACCCCATCTTTACCAAAAAACCCAAAACAATTAGCTACTCAGAAGGCTGAGGAGGGCAGATTCCCTGAGCAGGAATTCAAGGCTACAATGAACTGATTGTGCCACTGTACTCCAGCCTGAGTGACAGAATGAGACCCTGTTTTTTGTTTTTTTTTTTTAAAAAGGCTGGATCTGGGTGCCGTGGCTCACGCCTGTAATCCCAACACTTTGAGAGGCTGAGATGGGCGGCTCACCTAAGGTCGGGAGTTTGAGACCAACCTAACCAACATGGAGAAACCTCATCTCTACTAAAAATACAAAATTAGCCAGGTGTGGTCGGGGGTGCCTGTAGTCCCAGCAACTTGGGAGGCTGAGGCAGGAGAATCACTTGAACCTGAGAGGCGGAGGTTGCAGTAAGCCAAGATTTCTCCATTGCACTCCAGCCTGGGCAACAGGAGTGAAACTCCATCTCAAAAAAAAAAAAAAAAAAAAAAAAGGAGGGCGTAGGGGCTCACGCCTGTAATCCCAGCACTTTGGGAGGCCAAGGCAGGTGGATCACCTGAGGTCAGGACCAGCCTGGCCAACATGGTGAAATCCAGTCACTACTAAAAATATAAAAAATCAGCCGGGCGTGGTGGCAGGTTCTTGTAATCCCAGTTACTCGGGAGGCTTGAGGCAGGAGAACTGCCTGAACCCGGGAGGCAGAGGTTGCAGTGAGCCGAGATCTCGCCATTGCACTTCAGCCTGGACAACAAGAGCAAGACTCTGCCTTAAAAAAAAAAAAAAAAAAGCACAGTCTCTCTACAGGAATCTGTGAGGGCACAAAGGTGGGAGGAGCCACATCTGCTGTGGGAAGGAGTCACATCTGCTGTGGGGAGGAGTATCAACTCAGGGAAAGCTTCATGGAGAAAGCAGCACTTGAGCTGATTTAGAAATTACAGGTTATAGGCCGGGCACAGTGGCTCACGCCTGTAATCCCAGCACTTTTGGAGGCCGAGATGGGCGGATCACCTGAGGTCAGGAGTTTGAGACCAGCCTGGCCAACATGGTGAAACCCCATCTCTAGTAAAAATACAAAAATTAGCTGGGCATAGTGGGGGGTGCCTGTAATCCCAGCTACTTAGGAGGCTGAGACAGGAGAATGCTGGAATCCAGGAGGTGGAGGTTGCAGTGAGCCAAGATTGTGCCATTGCACCCCAGCCTGGACAATAGAGCAAGACTCCGTCTCAGGGAAAAAAAAAGAAAGAAATTACTGGGTACAGGCCAGGCGCTGTGACTCACATCTGTAATCCCAGCAATTTGGGAGGCTGAGGTGGGTGGATCACTTGAGGCCAGGAGTTCAAGTCCAGCCTGGCCAACATGGCAAAACACTGTCTCTACTAAAAATACAAAACTTAGCCTGGCGTGGTGGCAGGCGCCTGCATTCCCAGCTACTCAGGAGGCTGAGGCATGAGAATTGCTTGCACCCAGGAGGCGGAGGCTGCAGTGAGCTGAGATCATGCCACTGCACTCCAGCCTGGGCAATAGAGCAGGACTTCATCTAAAAAAAAAAAAAAAGGGAAATTGGGACAGCTCCTCTGAGGAAGTGACACTGGAGTTGAGATTGTATAGCAAAAAGGAACCTCCCAGGTAGAGGGAACAGCTTGACCAAAGACCTCCCGTGGGAATGGGCGTTGGTGTACTAAAACAGCAGCTGCCAGAGCGCCTGGGGCAAAGTGGCCAAAGTGGAGAATGGTGTGAGATGAAGTCACAGAATGGCTGGCCAAGTCACACAGGCTTGTGTATTCTCAAGCTGAGAGTGTTTTCTCAAGGCAATCCATGGCGATCATAGAAGTAGGGAAATGACAAGGTCAAGTTCATGTTTCAGAAAGAACTCTGACAAAAAAGCCAATACTGTTGAGAAAATTAGGGTGTTTTATCATCCCCATGCTAGAAGGACATGGTCTCAGGCAATAAACAGAGTATGGAGAGGAGAGCTGAGAGGTATAGGAGGAGGAGCATTCTACAGGATGTGGTCGTACGCGTACGTTGGATGTGCAGGAGGAGGGGTCGTGGATGTCTGCCGTGTGTGTGTCTTGACTGATTTGCTGTGCCATCCCCTCAACTGGGAAATACAGGAGAAGCAGTGGGTCAGACCAAGAGGACAGGGTCACATTTGTACAGGCTGAGTCTGAGGGACTCTAAGACATCTGCTGCTGGCTTTAGGAGGCCTGGGATGGAGGGGGAGCAGTACACCGTGGAGTCAGAGGTCTGGGCACCCACAGTGCCAGATCCAGGTTGTGGGAGGAATAAGGTGGCCTGTGGAAAGGGCATGGAAGGCCAATCATGCTGGCTCATGCCTGTAATCCCAGCACTTTGGGAGGCTGAGGTGGGTGGATCACTTGAGGTCAGGAGTTCGAGACCAGCCTGGCCAACATGGCGAAACATCATCTCCACTGAAAATACAAAAATTACTCAGGTATCATTGTATGCTCCTGTAGTCCCAGCTACTCGGGAGGTTGGGCAGGACAATCACTTGAATGAGGGAGGCAGAGGTTGCAGTGAGCCGGGATTGAGTCACTGCATTCCAGCCTGGGTGACAGAGCGAGATTCTGTCTCAAAAAAAAAAAAAAAAAAGAGCTGGGCTTGGTGGCTCCCGCCTGTAACCCCAGCACTTCAGAAGGCCGAGGTGGGTGGATCACAAGGTCAGGAGTTCAAGACAAGCCTGGCCAAGATGGTGAAACCTCGTCTCTACTGAAAATACAAAAATTAGCTGGGCGTGGTGGCAGCCGCCTGTAACCCCAGCTACTCGGGAGGCTGAGGCAAAGAATTGTTTAAACCTGGGAGGCAGAGGTTGCAGTGAACTGAGGTCGAACCACTGCACTCTAGCCTGGTAACAGAACAAGACTCCGTCTCAAAAAAAAAAAAAAAAAAAAAAAAAAAGAGAGAGAGAGAAGGCACATAGAAGGAAACCAGAATCCCAGGGACTAGGCATCAGAGAGAACTGTGCCCAGCCGCACTGTAGGTGCCCAGTAAATGCTTGAAAACTGAATGGGTAAGCAAAGTAGCCAGGAGAGAAAGCAGAGCCTATGAAAGCAGCTGAGAGGGGCAGAGTGGAGGCGGCAGGGAGGAGCCTGCCAAGGAGAGGAGTCAGGGAGGAAGATGAAGCTGGAAGACCACCCTTGGATACAGCCATTATGACATCGCCAGTGACCTTTGACAGCTGTGTCAGTGAAGTTGGGGGTCGGGGAGTCGGCATGAGGTGAACCAAGAATGAATGAAAAGAAAGGAGGGCAAACAAACATCTTCTTTCAAGGACTGGCTGTAGCGGGGAACAGCAATGCGGGAAGGCCTTACAGAGTGCCTACATAAAATGGTTACAACTGCTGCGAACAGAAGTTTGCTTCCCCAGAGGCCTGATGCAGTTTGCTGCGGTTTACGGTTCCCAGTACTTGTAACCATTTTATGTAGGCACATCTGTAAGCCCTTCCTCCATTGCCATTCCCCCCCAATACTGGCTTTGGAGAGAAGCTGCGGCAGAGGGAAGACAGGATCAGGGGTTGTAGTGGGAACATAAAGAGTTTGTGTGTGGCCTGCAAGAAGATGTCAGTAGAGACGGGTTTTGGCGGGGTGGGACTAGAAGCTGGAAATAAGGGATAAGGGATAGAGCAAGAGGTGCTTGGTGCTGGAACAGCCAGAAGAGCCAGCGGGCCCTGAGGTAGCTTCCACCGGTTGAGGACGTGTCTTCTGAACCTGGGGAGAGGTTGCCAGGGCCGTGTGCAGATTGATCATTTTGAGGATGTAGGTACAGGAGATTGAGAGAGTTTAGGCTTGAAAACCCCTGGAATACTCTTGGGAGTTGCTATGGTCTGAATGTGTTCCTCACAGTTTATGTGTTGGAAATAATCCTCAGTGCAACAGTGTTTGGAGGTGGGGCCTAATGGGAGGTGTTTAGGTCATGAGGGCTTGGGCCTCAGGAGTGGATTAACGCTGCTATGAAAGAAAGTGGGTTCACTGCCATGTGACCATGCAGTCCGAAGGCCCTTACTAGATGTCAGTGCCTTGATCTTGGACTTCTCAGCCTCCATAGTGAACTGTGAGAGTTCACTATGTTACCCAGGCTGGTCTTGAACTCCTAGGCTCAAGGGATCTTCCCACCTCAGCCTCCTGAGTAGCTGGGACTACAGGCATTTGCCACTGTTCTTGGCTATAAATTTCTATTTTTTATAAATTATCTAGTCAGCTATTTTGTTATAGCAGCACAAAGGGACTGGACAGGCATGGATAAGGTAACCCCTTTCTCTCTGACAAAAGCCAAATCTTTTTTTTTTTTTTTTAAGACAGGGTTTCACCATGTTGGTCAGGCTGGTCTTGAACTCCCGACCTCAAGTGATCCACCTGCCTTGGCCTCCAAAGTGCTTGGATTACAGGTGTGAGCCACCACGCCCGCCCAGAAGCCAAATCTTATTATGTTACATATATATATTTTTGAGATAGGGTCTTGCTCTACTGACCAGGCTGAAATGCAGGAGCATGATCATGGCTCGGTGCAGCCTCAAACTCCTGGGCTCAAGTGATCCTCCCACCTCAGCCTCCCAAAGTGCTGGGATTACAGGCATGGCTAGGCATGGTAGCTCATGCCTATAATCCCAGCACTTTGGGAGGATGAGGCGGGTAGATCACCTGAGGTCAGGGGTTCAATACCAGCTGGCCAACATGGTGCAACCCTGTCTCTAATAAAAATACAAAAAAATTAGCCAGGCGTGGTGGTGCACTCCTGTAGTCTCAGCTACTTGGGAGGCTGAGGCACGAGAACAGCTTGAACCTGGGAGGTGGAGGTTGCAGTCAGCTGAGATTGTGCCACTGAACTCCAGCCTGGGTGACAGAGTGAGACTCCATTCTCAAAACAAAACAAAGTCCTGGGATTACAGGCATGAACCACCATGCCTGGCCTTCTTTCTTTCTTGTTTTCTTTCCTTTTTTAAACTTCCTACTTTCTGTCTACAGTCTTCTACCCCACAGAAGTGGAGAGAGAAGTGGGTGAATTCGGGAAGCATCATGAACACTCACAGGAAACCAACTTTCTGTGAACACCGATTATGCCAGAGGTGAGTGAGAACCAAGGCAGGTCCAGGCACTGTGCACAGGTGCCCCACACAGGAAGGAGAGCGTAGAGTCCCAAACAGACCACAGTGGCCCAGGCTGACAAATAGGAGTTTCTGCCTCGTGTGGGCTCACCCTCTTCCCCTCTCTCCCACCCCCTGTCCTTGGGCTTTCCGGAAGGCCTAATCCTCGGCCCTCTGCTCTGCTGTCCCTTGAGGCCATCATTTATTGTCAGAACTTCATATGTCTTCTCTGTGGGTTTGTCTCCTGTGGCTGCTCCGTGGCTACTGCGGCCCTGAACTTTCCCTCCACCTGGCCAGCGACTTTGCTGTTGGAGATTCTCCTGCACCCTCCTGTGTGAAATGAGGTCATGCTGTCCTCCCCTTCAAACAGCTGCTGGCTACACTCTCTCCTCCCTGCTCCCTCCTCTGCCTCCAAATGCATGCATAGGCCTTCCTTGCGGCCCCTTGTGAATTCCCACAGCCCCAAAAATCCATCCACCCAGCCTGGCAATTACTGCATGGTTGCTTGTGTGCTTTTTTTGTTTGTTTTTTTGAGATGGAGTCTCGCTCTGTCGCTCAGCCTGGAGTGCAGTGGCAAGATCTCGGCTCACTGCAACCTCCACCTCCCGGGTTCAAGCAATTTTGCTGCCTCAGCTTCCCGAGTGGCTGGGACTACAAGCGCCCGCCACCACACCAGGCTGCCTTGAAGATGCTCCCTGGGTGGTCCTGGGGAGAGTAGAAACATCTTCCCTCTCCTAACAGGGTATAGCTGGGTCAAATTCAGTTTGGCCCAGCAGACCTCCTCTTATGGGATGCTGACTCCTGAGCAGGTAGCCTGACAAAGTGGGAACAAATGGACATCATTTCCACCTGGCTGTCAGTCTATTCCAATAAGTCATTTCCAGGTGGGGCTACAGGACTCCCTGGCTTTCTGCCCATCCCAAACCTAGTCCTCCAGCCCCCAGTCAATTCTTTTTTTTTTTTTTTGGAGACGGTGTTTCATTCTTGTTGCCCAGGCTGGAGTGCAGTGGGACAATCTTGGCTCACTACAACCTCTGCCTCCTGGGTTCAAGGAATTCTTCTGCCTCAGCCTCCTGAGTGGCTGGGATTACAGGTGTCTGCCACCTTACCTGGCTAATTTTTGTATTTTTAGTAGAGACGGGGTAACTCCTGACCTCATGATCTGCCCACATTGGCCTCCCAAAGTGCTGGGATTACAGGTATAAGCCACCGCACCCAGCCACCCCCCAATCAATTCTGAGAGCCACCTTTACCCTGACAGATATGTACATAGACACACATGTGCTTCAGTTACATTCTTCTCTGCTTTGATTAGCTGGAGTTAGCTTCTGTTGCTTGTAACCAAGAACTCTAACTCAGTTCATTCCTGTTAGGCCAGGCATGGTAGTTCACACCTACAATCTCAGCACTTTGGGAGGCTGAGGCGGGCAGATGATGAGGTCAGGAGATTGAGACCATCCTGGTCAACATGGTGAAACCCCATCTCTACTAAAAATACAAAAAATTAGCCGGGCATGGTGGCACACACCTGTAGTCCCAGCTACTCAGGAGGCTCAGGCAGGAGAATCACTTGAACCCAGGAGACAGAGGTTGCAGTGAGCCAAGATTGCACCACTACACTCCAGCCTGGGTGACAGAGCAAGACTTTGTGAAAGCAAAGAAAAGAGAAGTGAAGAGAAGAGAAGGAAAGAGAGAGAAAAAAAAGAAAGACAAATATAACAGCCTGGGTGACAGAGCAAGACTTCGTCAAAGAAAAAAAGAGGAAGGAAGAAAGAAAGAAAGAAGAGAGAAAGAAAGAAAGAAAAGAAAGACACATACAACAGGCCCTGCTCTTTTTTTTTTTTTTTTTTTTTGAGACAAGGTCTTGCCCTGTCACCCAGGATGGAGTGTAGTGGCACCATCTTGGCTCACTGCAACCTGCGTCTCTTGGGCTCAAGCAATCCTCCCACCTCAACCTCCTGAGAAGTGGCTGAGACCACAGGCATGCCACCATGCCCAGCTAAGTTTTTTTTTTTTTTTAGTTGGAGTCTTGCTCTGTTGCCCAGGCTAGAGTGCAATGGCACTATCTCGGCTCACTGCGACCTCTGCTGCCTCCTGGGTTCAAGAGATTCTTCTGCCTCAGCCTCCCGAGTAGCTGGGATTACAGGCATATGCCACCACAACTGGCTAATTTTTATGTTTTTTGTAGAGACAGGGTTTTGCCATATTGCCCAGGCTGGTTTCCAACTCCTAAGCTCAAGTGATCCACCTACCTCGCCCTCCCAAAATGCTGGGATTACAAGCATGAGCCACTGTGCCCTGCCCAGACCCTGCTCTTAATGTAGGCAAGTGAGTGTGTGTCTTACTTTGTTTTTTTGTTGTCCGGTCTTTTTTTTCTGAGACGCTGTCTTGCTCTGTTGCTCAGGCTGAAGGGCAGTGGTTTGATCTCTGCTCACTGCAACATCCGCCTCCCAGATTCAAGCAATTCTCCTGCCTCAGCCTCACAAGTAAGTGTGATTACAGGCGCCCACCACCATGCCTGGCAAATCTTTGTATTTTATTAGAGACGGGGTTTCGCCGTGTTGGCCAGGCTGATCTCAAACTCCTGACTTCAGGTGATCCACCTGCCTCGGCCTCCCAAAGTGCTGGGATTCCAGGCATGAGCCACTGAACCTGGTCCAGTGTGTCTTATTTTGAATTCACCCAGAAGCAAACCCTGAGGTGAGGATTCAAGTGCAAAAAGTTTATTTTGGAAATGGTCCTAGGAAATACTGACAGAGGAGCGGAAAATAAGACAAGGGCGGGAAGAGAGCCAACAGAGGGTGCATCGTCAAGCAAGCTACTGTGGTGGCTGCTGGTGCTGTCTGGCCGGACGCCTCTGGGAGACAGTGTAGAATGGGTCTCAACATTTTCCTTACCCACCCGCTGCCACGTGCCATTGGTTGTGGGCTCCTTCCAGAGGCTGTCAGCAACCTGGCATACTCACTGCCCCACGTGTGTGCAGTCAGTGGCCTGAGCAACCTCTGCGCAGAGACACAGAATCGGGACTGCCCAGAGCCCATGGCAGGCACCACATCCAGAGCTACAGAGGGCAGTGGAGAGTTCTTTGGGTACTCTGAGAGAACTAGGGTAGGGCATGGTGGGCACCAGAAAAAAATGGGTCAGTTTGAGAGAATGTCAGACTTAGTGACATCCTTTACCAAGGCCTTCTAGGGATCATGGGCATTGAGTCTGCAGATGTGGTAAGGAAAGTCAGCTGGAAAGAAAACCTCCTGTGCCACAGCCCACTGCAGGAGCCAGCCTGCTGGGAGGCAGCCTGTTGGGCTCTAAGGCAGAGTTGGGAAGGAAGGAGGCAGGGGAGTGGAGGCCCCTGGTAGCAGTCTGCTGGCCTGGCCTCCCTGCTCGCATGGGGCCCCCGCAGCAGCCAGGCCAGCCTGGTCTCCACCTAAAACCAGAGGTGCCCTTTATTTACTATCATTATTACTTTTGAGACAGAGTCTCGCTCTGTCACCCAGGCTGGAGTGCAGTGGCACAATCTCCACTCACTGCAACCTCTGCCTCCCAGGTTCAAGTGATTCTCCTGCCTCAGGCTCCCCAGTATCTGGGATTACAGGCACCTGCCACGACCCCTGGCTAATTTTTGTATCTTTAGTAGAGACAGAGTTTCACCATGTTGGCCATGCTGGTCTTGAACTCCTGGCCTCAGGTGATCTGCTCTCCTCAGCTTCCCAAAGTGCTGGGATTACAGGAATGAACCACCACGCTCAGCCAATGAGCCCCCTCTTTTCTATTCTTTTCTTTTCTTTTCTTTTTTTTTTTGAGACAGTTTCACTCTTGTTGCCCAGGCTGGAGTGCAATGGCACGATCTCGGCTCACCACAACCTCCGCCTCCCAGGTTCAGGCGATTCTGAGAATCGCCTCCAGCCTCCACAAGTAACTGGGATTACAGATGTGTGCCACCATGCCCAGCCAATTTTATATTTTTAGTGGAGATAGGGTTTCTCCATGTTGGTCAGGCTGATCTTGAACTCCCGACCTCAGGTGATCTGCTCACCTCGGCCTCCCAAAGTGTTGAGATTACAGGCATGAGCCACTGTGCCCAGCATTTTTTGTTTGTTTGTTTAGAGAAAGGATCTCATTTTGTCACTCAGGCTGGAGTGCAGTGGAATGACCATAGCTCACTATAGCTTCAAACTCTTGGGCTCAGGTGAACCTCTTGAGGAGCTGGGACTACAGGTGCACTTCAGAGAGAGAGCACCAGGGAGGGGGCTAATACCTTTCCTTTAACCTCCTCACAGGTCACACCTATATGGGCCAGGGCCTTGCAGAGGTGGCAGCCAAGAAGCAGGGGGCAGAGGGTGGCCCTGCTGCAGGAAGGCTACTCCCTAGTTACTGCTCCCTAGTTACTAATGGGGGACAAGGGTCCCAATTCTCCCCTGAGCCCCAAGCATGTCGCCTGCAGTGTGAGCACTTCTCTGCAGAGGACAGTTTTTTCCCCCAGTCCTCAATTGCAACTGACTAGCAGCTTCAAGGGACAGGACAGGGAGAGGGGCAGGCTCGGCCCTTGCTGCTTAGATGAGGGGTCTTCATCCTGAACCCTGCTTGTCTTCACCCTGAGCGGGTGCTGGAGCATCATCCATCCAGACAGGTCTGCAGGTCCGTCCAGCCCATCCTGCGCATCCCGCCACTGTTGTCACTCCTGCTCCACGACCAGCCCAGCTGTGAAAATTCTCCCAGTGTTCCCTCACCTGGCTCAGCCCCGAATCCTTCCCTTGCTTCCACCGAAACCCCAGCATCGCCGCCCAGCCCCATGCACAGCTGACCACAGATCACTGCCCTGTGAGGCTGGACTGCAGCGAACTTCAGCCAGAGGCATATGGAAGGTCAGGTTTTGGGTACATGGAGGGGAGCAGAGGCCTTTCTGGCTGGTGGACAGCTGTGCCTGGTGTCCCCTGCAGGTACCTGGGCCTCCAGCACGCTGGCCTGGCAATCCCTGCTCCCCCCTGCCCCACCCCCTGGCAGGGTTTTAATACCTGGCATAATCTCTTCTGCTGATGCAGCTGGTTTGGAGGTGGGAAGAAGGGCCAGTGAGCTTGGAGAAGCCCTGGGAGCTGCTCTGCCCACAGCCCAGAGACAAAAGATGGGTGGGGAAAGGAAATTTGAGTGAACAGATACCAGGAGGGAAAATGTGTGAGCAAACCTATCAGGGGCTGTTTTTATTTATTTATTTATTTATTTATTTTATTTATGTTTTTTTCTTTTTCTTAGACCACAAGAACAAATTTACCTATTTATTTTTGAGACGGAGTCTTGCTCTGTTGCCCAGGCTGGAGTGCAGTGGCATGATCTTGGCTTACTGCAACCTCCACCTCCTGAGGTGATTCTCCTGCCTCAGTCTCCCTAGTAGGTGGGATTACAGGTGCACACCACCATGTTCTGCTAATTTTGCATTTTTATTTCAACATGTTGCCCAGGCTGGTCTCGAACTCCTGACCTCAAGTGATCCGCCCGCCTCAACATCCCAAAGTGCTGGGATTACAGGTGCATGCTACCACTTCTGTCTGTTTACATTTCTATTGTCAGCTGCCAGCTGAGGTTTGTTTAAACCTCAGGTTTCCCCAGGTTCAAGTGGGAGGGTCTCCCTTGGGTTGCTGCTCCACCCTGGACTGGAATTCACAAGTAGGTGTACGTTGCACTCGTCCTATAGGTCTTGCCTGGAATTGGGGCAGTTCAGGTCTTGCACTGCACACATGCATTTATTGAACAATGCTCTGCACTGAGGGAGGCATATAGGTCACCACTGGGTCTCTGGGACCTACCCTCAGCCAGTATGCCGTCTAGGTAGCAGTAGAGGCAGGCCTCAGGCGGCCCAAGCAGCCAGGGCAGTGCAGCAGGCGGGAATAGGTGCTCAAGGACTCAACTCAGGCCCTAACAAATTAAGGCCTTTAGAGCCTCTCAGTGCTGAAAGATTAATGGATCCACCCCAGCATAGATAAGACAACTTAAAAAGGGGGCTAAAGGAAGTCCTAGGACTTCCAACCTACTCTCAGGATTTCACCTGACTACTATTATAATTTCTGGTTGACCACTTTGATTTTTTAAATAACCATTTTACTTTAGAACAGTTTTAGATTTACAGGAAAAGTATGTTTCTATATAGCCCTGCACCCAGTTTCCCTATTATTAATATCTCAGATTACTGTGATACATGTGTTACAAGTAGATGATACCTGGCCGGGTGCAAGGGCTCACGCCTGTAATCCCAGCACGTTGGGAGGCCAAGGTGGGCAAATCACTTGAGCTCAGGAGTTCTAGACCAGCCTGGCCACCATGGTGAAATCCTGTCTCTACTAAAAATACAAAAAATTAGCTGGGTGTGGTGGCACACACCTATAATCCCAGATACTCAAGAGGCTGAGGCAGGAGAATCGCTTGAACCTGGGAGATGGAGCTTGCCATGAGCCGAAATTGCACCACTCTACTCCAGCCTGGGGGACAGAGTGAGACTCTGTCCAAAAAAAAAAAAAAAAAACAGGCCTGGCGTGCCGGGCTAGTGGCGCATGCCTGTAGTCCCAACTACTCAGGAGGCTGAGGCTGGAGGATCACTTGAGTCCAGGAGTTCTGGACTACTGGACTATAGTGCGCTATGTGGATCGAGTATCTGCACTAAGTTCGGCATCAATATGGGGATCTCCCGGGAGCAGGTACCACCAGGTTGCCTAAGGAGGGGTGAACCGGCCCAGGTCAGAAACGGAACAGGTCAAAACCCGTGTGCTAATCAGAGTGCAGTTGGCTATTCAGCGCCTGTGAATAGCCAACTGCACTCCAGCCTGGGCAACATAGTGAGACCCCGTCTCTAAAAACAAAAACAAAAAAACAGGCCTGGCGTGGTGGCTCATGCCTGTAATCCCAGCACTTTGGGAGGCCGAAGTGGGAGGATCAGGAACTCAGGAGATCCAGACCATCCTGGCTAACACGGTGAAACCCCATCTCTACTAAAAATACAAAAAAAAATTTAGCCATCTGTGGTGACATGCGCCTGTAGTCTCAGCTATTGGGAAGCTGAGGCAGGATAATTGCTTGAACTGGGAGGCAGAGGTTGTAGTGAGCTGAGATCGTGCCACTGCACTCCAGCCTGGGTGACAGAATGAGATTCCATCTCAAAAAAAAAAAAAAAAAGTAATGATACTTACAATATTGATATATTATTTTTAATTAAAGACCATACTTTACAAACTAATACAGGAACAGAAAACCAAACATCGCATGTTCTGATTCCTAAGTGGGAGTTGGACAAGGAGAACACATGACATAGGGAGGGGAACTTCAGACACCGGGGCCTGTCGGGGGCTGGGGGACAAGAGGAGGGAGAGCATTAGGACAAATACCTAATGCATGTGGGGCTTAAAACCTAGATGACAGGTTGATAGGTGCAGCAAACCACCATGGCACATGTATACCTATGTAACAAATCTGCACGTTCTGAATATGTATTAGAACTTAAAAAAAAAGGCTATACTTTATTCTTATTTCCTTAAGTTTTTCTTTGTTTGTTTGTTTTGTTTTTTTAAGATGGAGTTTTGCTCTCATCACCCAGGCTGGAGTGCAATGGCACAATCTCGGCTCACTGCATCCTCTGCCTCCCAGGTTCAAGGGTTCTCCTGCCTCAGCCTCCCAATTAGCTGGGATTACAGGCATGCCCCACCATGCCTGGCTAATATTTGTATTTTTAGTAGAGACTGGGTTTCACCATGTTGGCCAGGCTGGTCTTGAACTCCTGACCTTGTGATCCGCCTCCTTGGCCTCCCAAAGTGCTGGGATTACAGGCGTGGGCCACTGTGCCCGGCCCCCCTCCCCCTTTTATTTTAAGACAGAGTCTCCCTCTGTCACCTAGACTGGAGTGCAGTAGCGCCATCTCAGCTCACTGTAATCTCCACCTCTTGGGTTCAAGCGATTCTCCTGCCTCAGCCTCTTTTTTTTTTTTTTTTTTCCAGACAGAGTCTTGTTCTGTCGCCAGGCACCAGGCTGGAGTGCAGTGGTGGAATCTCGGCTCACTGCAACCTCCGCCTCCCAGGTTCAAGCAATTCTCCTGCCTCAGCCTCCCGAATAGCTGGGACTACAGGCTCACGCCACCACGTCCAGCTAATTTTTTTCATTTAAAAATTTTTTCCTTCCTGGTACTTACTAGCGTTCAGCTAATTTTTGTATTTTTAGTGGAGATGGGGCTTCACTGTGTTAGCCAGGCTGGTCTCAAACTCCTGACCTTAGGTGATCCACCTCCCCCCTTCGGGCTCCCAAAGTGCTGGGATTACAGGTGTGAACGACTGTGCCTGACCAACGTCTTTTCTTTTTTCTTTCTTTCTTTCGTTCTTTCGTTGGTTGTTTTTTGTTTTTTTTTGAGACGGAGTTTTTAGCTGTTATTGCCCAGTCTGGGGTGCGTTGTGGCGATTTCAGCTCACTGCAACCTCCACCTCCCAGGTTCAAGCAATTCTTCTGCCTCAGCCTCCCAAGTAGTTGGAATTACAGGTATGCACCACCACACCTGCCTAATTTTGTATTTTTAGTAGAGACGGGTTTTCACCATGTTGGTCAGGCTGGTCTCAAATTCCTTACCTCAAGTGATCCACCCGCCTTGGCCTCCCAAAGTGCTGGAATTACAGGTGTGAGCTACCACGCCCGGCCAACACCATTTTGATCTTACCTAAGCACTTACTGTGCACTGCAGCCATAACTTTTGCAGTTTGAGGTGAAGTAGCAAAACTGGCACAAACTTTTTTCCTTTACAATTTCACATAGGAGATTCATTCTTACCACAAATCTTAGCAGCTTCAGCATTCAATCTTTTTTCTTTCCTTACGTTGGGAACTTTCACCTTTTCAGTGAAAGGAAGCTCACTACAGTTTCTCTTTGGCTATCCGAATTGCCAGCATCACTGTGCCCTGGGGCCATTGTTAAATGCAATTTAACAATGCACTTGGTGCTGTGTTAATGCCCTAGGGTGAAGACTGCGCCTAGACTGCTGAGACCCTCCAAGATGTAATCAGAGTGGTCTATCTCCTGGATGGTGGGCCTGAGGGCCGGGGGGAGGGGAGGATGTAGGTAAGGGGATTGGGAACTTTCAGGGAGATGCTAGGGGATGTGATGAGGGGCAATGGTACAAAATATCTTGGCAGGCTGGGCCGGTGGCTCATGCCTGTAATCCTAGCACTTGGAGAGGCTGAGGCGGGTGAATCACCTGACGTCAGGAGTTCGAGACCAGCCTGGCCAAAATGGTGAAACTCTGTTTCTACTAAAAATACAAAAAATTAGCCGGGCGTGGTGGCAGGCTCCTGTAATCCCAGCTACTAGGGAGGCTGAGGCAGGAGAATCGCTTGAACCCAGGAGGCAGAGGTTGCAGTGAGCCGAAATTGTGCCACTGCACTCCAGCCTGGGCGACAGAGACAGACTCAGGCTCAAAAAAAAAGAAAAAAAGAAAAAAAATTCTTGGCCAGGTGCAGTAGCTCATGCCTGTAATCCCAGCCCTTTGGGAGGCCAAGGCAGAAGGATCACTTGAGCCTAAGAGTTTGAGATCAGGTTGGGCAACATAGTGAGACTCTGTCTCTACAAAAAATAAAAAATAGGCAGTGAGCCGTGGCTCATACCTGTAATCCCAGCACTTTGGGAGGCTGAGGTGGGCGGATCAACTCGAGGCCAGAGGTTTGAGACCAGCCGCCTGGCCAGCATGGTGAAGACCTGTGTCTACTAAAAAAATACAAAAAATTGGCTGGACATGGTGGTGCACACCTGTAGTCCCAGCTACTCAGGAGGCTGAGGCAGGAGAATTGTTTGAATCCTGGCAGGTGGAGGTTGCAGTTAGCCAAGATCACGCCACTGCACATGAGCCTGGGTGACAGAGTGAGACTAGCTCAGAATAAATAAATGAATGAATGAATGAATAAATAAATAAATAAATAAGCCGGGCGCAGTGGCTCACGCCTGTCATCCCAGCAGACTTCTCCCAGACACCGCACTTTGGGAGGCCAAGGCGGGTGGATCACCTGAGGTCAGGAGTTTGAAACCAGCCTGACCAAGACAGTGAAATCCCATCTCTACTAAAAATACAAAAATTAGCAGGGCGTGGTGGCGGGCGCCTGTAATCCCAGCTACTGGGGAGGCTGAGGCAGGAGAATCGCTTGAACCTGGGAGGCGGAGGTTGCAGTGAGCCGAGATCAAGCCATTGCACTCCAGCCTGGGTGACAGAGCAAGATTTAGTCTCAATAAATAAATAGCTGGGCGTGTTGGCACACACCTGTGGTCCCAGCTACTCGGGAGACTGAGGCAGGAGGATCACTGGAGCTCGGGAGCTTGAGGTTACAATGAGCTAGGATAGCACCACTGCACTCCACCCTGGGTGACAGAGTGAGATTCTTGTCACTAAAAAAAAAATTCTTTATCAGGCTATCTCTTTTCTGATTCTCAACGGAGGTGTTGGAGTGGGGAAGTGAAAAAAACTGGAGAGTTGGGGGTGTCTGAAGTGGCTGGGCCGGGCCAGACAGAAGCCCCTGAGAGGTCTGTCACCTCTTAGCCCTGTGGAGGCAGCAGCCCTTTGCTGTTGGAAGGACGAGGAGGAGTTCAGAGTTCCAAAACCTTTCCCAGCGCCCCACAAGGGGACTAGTCTCTGCCTGGGTTTGTTCTCCAGCAGGAAAGTCCTGCCAGCCGCCAGCCGTCCAGCCTGCCCCCACAGGGTCCTCCAGCTCCTCCCCTTCTCAGGCAACCTTCCAGGATTGTTCTGGCCATATGCAGTGGGGCGTGCCCCCTCGTGCCTGCCCACAGCACCTCACTTTCTAGGATCACTCTCTCGGGGTGCCTTAACACTCTTAAGTATTTTGATCATCTCCCTGAACTGTGTTGCAAATTCTGGGGTGAGGTCAGGAGAGAGCAGTAGCTCTTTAACGCACTTCCCACGTTTGATCTCACTCCAGCCCGGCCCGCCCGATGCTTGACTAGAATTCCGCCAGTTGGCAGGTGCAGGACGGGGATTCAAACCCAGTCTCTCTGACTTTAGAACCATAACTGATTCAGGACAGCATGATTCTTTTTTGGGTCTACCTAGACTAACTGAATGGTCAACTTACACAGCCACTCTGAGCCCCAGTTTTTCTTCTATAAAGTGTTGGTAGGGCAGGCAGGGCTCAGTGGGTGGTGGCAGGTGGCAGTGATGTGTTGCTAAACATGCCCCAGGCAGGAGCAATAGGGCTGATCCCCACACCTGCCCCATGGGGCCTCTCAGGGAGTGGGGAAGGCGGCTCTCCTTGGGCCCTGCTGCCCTCTGCTGGTCGAGGTCCAGCACCTGGACAGTGCCCAGGGGAGGCCAGGAGCTGAGGCTGAGAGTTGGGGTCCTGTGTCCAAGCACCCAGCTCTGTCACTCACTGCTTTTGATCCTGCCCTTTATCTTTCTTATTTTTTTCTGTTCCAAGAATTTTTTTTTTTGGCTTTGTTCCAATATGTTCCACTAATTTTTAAAAAAAATCTACCAGCCTTGGCAACATAGTGAAACTTTGTCTCTACAAAATTTTTTTTTTTTTTTTTTTTTTTTTTTTTTAAGACAGGATTTCACCATGTTGGTCAGGTTGGTCTTGAACTCCCAGCCTCAGGTGATCCGCCCACCTTGGCCTCCAAAGTGCTTGGATTACAGGTGTGAGCCACCACGCCCGGCCTCTACAAAAAAATTAAAAACTTAGGCCAGGCTTGGTGGCTCACTCCTGTAATCCCAGCATTCTGTGAGGCAGAGGCAGGTGAACCACAAGGTCAGGAGTTCGAGACCAGCCTGGCCAAATGGTGAACCCCCATCTCTACTAAAATAGAAAAATTAGCCTGGCATGGTGGTGGGCCCCTGTAACCTAGCTACTTGGGAGGCTGAGGCAGGAGAATCACTTGAACCCGGGAGGAAGAGGTTGCAGTGAGGTTGCAGGTTGGTACTGCACTCCAGCCTGGGCAATAGAGCAAGACTCCATCTCAAAGGCATGGGCCTGTGATCCCAGCTACTTGGGAGACTAAGGCGGGAGGATCACTTGAGCCCAGGAGGTTGAGGCTGTAGTGAGCAGATACTGTGCCACTGCACTCTAGCCTGGATGACAGAGTGAGACCTGGCTCAAAAAGAAAAATAATTTTTTTGGGCCAGGCATAGTGGCTCACGCCTGTAATCCAAGCACTTTGGAAGCCAAGGCGGGCGGATCACCTGAGGTCGGGAGTTCAAGACCTGCCTGACCAACATGGTGAAACCCCGTCTTAAAAAAAAAAAAAGAAAAGAAAAATAATTTTTTTTTAAAGAGACAGGGTCTCGCTGTGTTGCCCAGGCTGGAGTGCAGTGGCTATTCACAGGCGCGATCCCACTACTGATGAGCGCAATAATTTTTTTTTTTTTATAAGAGAAACTCCGTCTCAAAAAAAAAAAAAAAAAAGAAAACGAAAAGAAAAAATTTTTGGTAGGAGCTAATACAACATATTTCCTAATCAGACATATTAATATTGTCAGCGCTGGGGCTGAGCACTGCTCAGTTCAGTGTGTCCCGTGCAAACAGGAGCCCTGGAGGAAATTCCAGCCCCATCCTCCTTGGCTCTGCTGAAGGTCCAGCCACCTCCTGCAGGCCTGCAAACAGCGGCGGCCTCATGTTCCATTCCGTCTCCTCCATGAGGCTTCCCTCTCTTCTCCTCCCAGGCTTGGTGACCCAGATTGGGAAGAGGGGGCCAGCATCAAACACTTACATGCTTGTTTCTGCTTCGCAGGCCCTGCAACAACCCTGCACAGTAGACAATTATCCTCATTTCATACTTAATAAATCTAGTCAGGAGTTAGCACTGAGGGAGTGAATAAGCACTCTTTGCTTATTGAATCCAACCAGTCTAGGAGGTCAGAACTACTCATACCCACGTTTGACAAATAAGGAAACTGATACATAAGAAAGCCCTCGTGTCTCCTTCAAGATCGCACAGCTGGTAAGTTGCAGAGCCAGGATTTGAACCGAGGAAAGTCCCCTTCTTGTCACAATCTGACCTATTAATCAGCAGCATTACCGTGGAGATTAAGTCCTCGAATGCAGGGGTGGGCAGTCAGCCGTTCCACTCTTTTTTAGTTTTTTTTTTTTTTTTGAGATGGAGTCTCGCTCTGTCATCCAGGCTGGAGTGCAGTGGCACAATCTCAGATCACTGCAACATCTGCCTCCCGCGTTCAACTGATTCTCCTGCCTCTGCCTCCTGAGTAGCTGGGATTACGGGCGCGCACCACCACGCCCAGCTAATTTTTGTATTTTTGGTAGAGATGGGGTTTCACCATGTTAGCCAGGATGGTCTCAATCTCTTGACCTTGTGATCCGCCCAAAGTGCTGGGATTATAGGTGTGAGGCACCACACCCGGCCAGCCGTTCCACTCTTTTGACGCCCACTGCCCTCAGCCTGGCCACATGCTTTGTTCGTTCCTGGCCAGCAGCTGAGCGATGACTTCCTGGGGGCTGTGAGTGCTTATCCTCTGAAGGACAGGCCCCCAGGAGGAAAAGAGGCTGGAGAGCAAAGAGGGTGGCCTGGAGTGGGGTAATCTGCTAGCCACCACGCTCTCCCTATGTCCAGACAGGGACCCAGAGTGCTGATGGGGCACAGGGGAAAGGGAAGCTCTGTGACTCATACAGTTTGCGCCCCCGCCCTCCTCCCTGCCCTGAGGGTGTCAGGGAGTTGCCTGTCCTGGAGGAGATGACTTGAGGTCCCCACCCCTGCCCTCTGTCTTCCCAGCAGACAACCCCAAGGCCGGGCAGAGGCAGCGTGGGGAAAGGAAGACGGTGGTTTGTGGCTCTTGGCTCGGGCTGGCCTCCGGGCTGGGCCTTCCCCAGCTCCCACTCGTCTGGCCCTGCCTGCCCTGCCAGGCCGGGTTGTGAGGAATTGAAAGAGGGGATTGTTGAGGGAGAAGGAGGAGGAGAATAGTAATAACTCTGTCTCCTGACAGGCGTCTCCAAGGACCCCCCCACCCCGTGCCTTCCTTGGACACATTGGAGAGCTATGTGTGGTGGACTAGGCAGTATGGGGCTGAAACACAGGCTGGACAGAGGGAGAGAGGCCAGAGGAAGAAGCGGCCACCCCGACTCAGATCCCCCGCCTCTCCCAGTGTGGAGTCAGAAAGAAGTGCTTGCCCTCCCCGCATTCCCCCGCTCCACCCCAGGTGGGAGAGGCCTGCATTCTTCCCTCCCTCTCAAAGTCCCCACCCTTCCCAAAGTCCACCCTTGGTGTTACAGCTCCCAGCCCTTAAGTCACCAAACCTTGACTTGTGGTGGCTTCTTTTTTTTTTTTTTTTGAGATGGAGTTTTGTTCTTTTTGCTCAGGCTGGAGTGCAATGCCGTGATCTCGGCAACCTCTGCCTCTGGGGTTCAAGTGATTCTCTTGCCTCAGCCTCCCAAGTAGCTGGGACTATAGGTGGCCACCACCACGCCCTGCTAATTTTTTGTACTTTTAGTGAGACAGCGTTTCCCCATGTTGGCCAGGCTGGTCTTGAACTCCTGACCTCAGGTGATCCACCTGTGTCAGCCTCCCAAATTGCTGAGATTACAGGCCTGAGCCACGGCACCTGGCCAGCACATGAGATTTCAACAAGCCCAGCCTGTGCTCTCAGAGACCTGGCATGACCGTGGGGGAGACCAACAGGACGGACCATTTCAGGTGCTGATGAGCTCTCAAAGAAGGAGAGGAGGGCAGCCCTCGTCAGGGAAGGAAAGTCCCATGTGTGTGCTCCGGAGTCCTACTGCCTCTCTCCCAGGAACTCCCTCCCCAGCACAGCAGGCAGGCGCCCACTTCCCCTCCTCTCATGTGGTAGCCCCAGATGCCTCTCCCCCCAGCTTCTGCACACCTCTGGATCTTTCAGCTCCCCTGCGTTCATCCTGTTTCTCCTTTGCCCACAGAGCTCAGTTTTTCCCCTGACCTTGACCTCCCAGCAGGCGTCCTCAGTGAAGTGCAATGAGAAGCTGAGCTGAACTCCAGCCCTACCTCTGGTCACATGACCCTACACAGACCATTCTTCTGCTCTGAGCCTTGTTTTCTTTTCTGAAATGGGTCTAATAACAGCATCTTGTCAATCAAGCATCTGGCATGGGGTGGGAACCCAGGAAGTCCCACTGCCTGCCTCTTCTGCCAGGATCCTCAGGTGTTGCTCAGCCTGCTCCGTATTTTGACAGCCAGCGGGCCCTCCTGTGAGCTGTAGCTCTGCGATGTCTGGGGCAAACCGCCTGGTCTTTACAGCCTTGCACCCACCATGTTGCTCCCAATCCCTGAAAGACAGTTCTAGGCCTTCTTGTCTCTATAAAGTGTGAGCTCCTTGGACCCTGGAAATTCTGGTACAAAGCAGGGGTCCAGGGCTGGGGGTCCAGGGAAGAGGTCCAGGGGTGTGTGTGTCCAACACAGGGGTCTCAGGACAGGGGTCCAGCGTAATGGTTGACAGCCCAGATTCTGGAGTCAGACTGTCCTGGGCTTAAACCTTGGCCCTAATACTTGCTGAGGTCATGAGCATTTGACCGACCCTCTGTGCTTCTGCCTCTTTATCTGTGAGGTAGGTGTGTACCTGGTCCTAGCTTGCTGGCGCCCGTGACTACTAAATGGGATACTTCGTGAAAAATGATTCAGCACAGCAGTGATCACTCAGTAGTCTTTTTTTTTTTTTTTTTTTGAGACAGAATCTCTCTCTGTTGCCCAGAGTGGAGTGCAATGGTGTGATCTCAGCTCACTGCAACCTCCACCTCCCGGGTTGAAGCGATTCTCATGCCTCAGCCGCCCAAGTAACTGGGATTACAGGCGCCCACCACCACGCCTAGCTGATTTTTGTATTCTTAGTAGAGATGGGGTTTCACCATATTGGCCACGCTGGTCTTGAACTCCTAACCTCAGGCAATCCACCCAACTCGGCCTCCCAAAGTGCTGGCATTACAGGCATGAGCCACCACACCTGGCCCCACTCAGTGAGTCTTAAGTCAGTGTGAACTTATTAAAACCGATTCAGGCTGGGTGTGGTGGCTCATGCTTGTAATCCCAGCACTTTGGGAGGCCAAGGCAGGTGGATCACCTGAGGTCAGCAGTTCGAGACCAACCTGGCCAACACAGTGAAACCCTGTATCTATTAAAAAAAAAAAAAAAACAATTCAGTGAACAAGCCCACCCCCCCATGATCTGCCCTCCTCCATAGCACTTAGAACCCTGCAGGGGCATTAGCCAGGTGTGGTGTGCACCTGTAGTGCCAGCTACTCAGGAGGCTGAGGCGGGAGGATCACTTGAGTCTAGGAAGTTGAGGCTGCAGTGAAGCATGATTGCACCATTGTACTCCAGCCTGGGCAACAGAGTAAGAGTCTGTCTATGAAAAACAGAATCCTGCCGGGGCTTGAGAGGGAAGTCATTTCCTAGGAGACATCTTAGGGTGTCCTGAATCAGATGCAGTCTGAGCACCCCCACTATCTACCCACCTGGCCAAGCTACAAGGTGAGCAGGGTGCTTATGATCCCATGGCTTCATTTCTGGCCTGAATAAGTAACTTCCTTATGCTCAGGGGCTCGATCTGAACCAAACCATGAACCAGCAACCAGAGCTGCACTAATTACTCTATGCTCATGTGCTCTGGACTCAAACCCAAATATTCTTCAGCTGTACTGTGAACCTAATCAAAGCTCTTTGTAAACTCCAAAACCAAACGTGTATTTTCTTTTTCTTTCTTTCTTTTTTCTCTTCTTCCTTCCTTCCTCTTTCTTTCTTTCCTTCCTTCCCTTCCCTTCCTTCTTTCCCTTCCCTCCCTCCCTCCCTTCCTCCCTTCCCTTCCCTTCCCTTTCCTTCCCTTTCCTTCCTTTTCCTTCCTTCCTTCCTTCCTTCTTTTTTTTTTGAGATGGGGGTCTCACTCTGTCATCCAGGCTGGAGTGTAGTGGCACTATCTCGGCTCACTGCAACCTTTGCCTCCTGGGTTCAAGCGGTTTTCCTGCCTCAGCCTCCCAAGTAGCTGGGACTACAGACACATGCCACCAAGCCAGGTTAATTTTTGTATTTTTTGTAGAGACGCGATTTCACCATGTTGCCCAAGCTGGTCTCAAACTCCTGGCCTCAAGCAATCCACCCACCTCAGCCTCCCAAAGTGCTGGGATCACAGGCAGGAGGCACTGTGCCCAGCCAAATTGGATCATCTCTTTTGCGCTAATATGCATGATCCTTAAGGAGAACCAGCTGCTGACACCGGTCCCGATAGTTTCATCAGAAACAGCTCCAGATGGGGGACTGCCTGAGCAACGTGGAGGCTCACAGCTCAGGTTATATGGCCGAGCTGCAGCAGGTGCAATAGTTAGAGGCCTATGTGGAAAACCCCGTGGGTAACACCCCCATGGGCACCGGGGAAGGAGAACTGTCCAGACCCCAGGCACAATTAGTGCCTGAAGAATATCTTAGTCTATAGTGTTATTACTCAGCTATTTCCTTTATATAATCCTTCATATATAATCATATATTAGTTTATAGAATTAGTGCCTGAAGCATAACTTACTGCTTACATATATCTAGCTTATGTAATCATACTTAGTACTTATATCTAGCATACATAGTTCTATATAGTCTTTCTATATAATCATATAGGTATTGCAGTCGGAGCTGTACCGACACATTTAGTGCTGATTTATAGAATCCTTCTATATAACCACAAAGTAGTTTGTAGTAGGAGGAATGCCTAGAGCAGTCACAGAACAGAAGCAGTACATGGGAAAACAGCCAGACCAGAACGAGAACCAAAGATCCAGGCGGTGGCGTCCCTGCCTGAAAGGGCGTACGCTGTATGGCAGGCTTGGAGCAAGAGCCTCTCCTCCTGACAAAGGAGTCGTAGCACCTTGCATCCAGTTCCTGTGGAAAGTAGGCCTCGGGCCTGAGATCCTGGAAGTAACCAAGGGAGAACCCCTCTGGTGTGACCAGTCACGGCGGCTGTACACCCTGTCAGTCTTTTCTCGCTTCTGTGCTAGCTCAAAGAATCCTCCCATAAATATCTTAAGAGAAGAGCACAAGTCTGCCAGCTCCCACTGCATTAAGCTTACAGCAGCCTTCTATTAGAAATCCTTTGAAGTCTCCAGCCCCCAGATAAGAAGTGTTGTGCACGACACCTATTGCACACAGCCCACCGCCTTGCCTCGGTGACCTAATGGGGGTGACCCCTTTTCTGCACACAACCCTCTACTATTGTGGATGGCATGGCCCCCTGCTGCGCACAGCCCATCTCTCTGTCCAGGTGACATAATGGGGTGGCCCCCTCGCTTGTGACTCACGTGATTATGTATGCCCTATTACTAAGCCTGTAGATGATGACCTCACTCATGACCCCATCCCCCTGCTTGTACCTAGTAAATACAGATGCTCTTGGGCATTTGGGGGGGCCGTCACTGATCTCTGCTCACAGGTGGCGTGGCCCCCCGAGTCCAGATGCTTTTCACCAGTTCTTCAGTGTCCTGTCTCTTTACTTCTCGGATCCTGCACTTCAACACAGCATAAGGGACACCCCATGACCCTGTGGGGCCCCAATGGCCCTACAAAACCCCACTTGGATTCCAGTCCCCACTGTGAGTGGCTTTTTTTTTTAAAACAGGGACGGGGTTTCACCATGTTGGCCAGGCTGGTCTTGAATTACTGATCTCAGGTGATCCACCTACCTCAGCCTCCCAAAGAACTGGGATTACAGGCGTGAGTCACTGTGCCCGGCCCTGAGAGTTTTTTTTTAATTTTTATTATTTAAATTTATATTTTATTTTATTATGATTTTTTGAGACAGAGTCTCACTCTGTTGCCCAGGCTAGAGGGCAGTGGCATGATCTCAGCTCATTGCAACATCTGCCTCCCAGGTTCAAGCGATTCTCCTGCCTCAGCCTCCCAAGTAGCTGGGACTGCAGGCATGTGCCACCATGCCCAGCTAATTTTGTATTTTTAGTAGAGATGGGGTTTTACCATGTTGGCCAGGCTGGTCTTAAACTCCTGACCTCAGGTGATTCGCCTGCGTCAGCCTCCTAAAATGCTGCAATTATAGGCGTCAGCAACCGTGCCCAGCCCCCCACTGTGAGTTTTTTTTTTTTTAAGAAAGAGTTTCATGTCATCTCCAGGCTGGAGTGCAATGGAACAAGCTTGGCTCACTGCAATGTCTGCCTCTCAGGTTCAAGCAAATCTCCTGCCTCGGTCTCCTAAGCAGCCTGGGATTACAGGTGCCCACCACCACGCCTGGCTAATTTTTTTTGTATTTTTAGTAGAGATGGGGTTTCAGCATGTTGCCCAGGCTGGCCTCGAACTCCTGACCTCAGGTGATCCACCTGCCTCAGCCTCCCAAAGAGCTGGGATTACAGGCGTGAGACACTGCGCCCCGCCCCACTGAGTTTTAACCTGCTCAGGGGTGGGAAACAACTTTTGCTGTCCTCCGTTTCTAGCCTGATTGCTCTTCCCCTAAGCATACCCTACGTCCAGGATATTCTTCCCCATTCTCCCCAAACCCAGTGAGCTTAACCTAGCACAGGCAGCTCTCCTTTGTAATTTCCCAAAATGTGTGTACCTGGAGCCCTTGATGGGTTTTTTGCTGTTATTCTTTTTACACAGACTTCTTGCAGATCCATCTTCTTGTACGATTCTCACCTGCTCTGAAGTCAGGATTCTTTTTTTTTTTTGAGACGGAGTCTTGCTCTCTTCCCCAGGGTGGACTGCAGTGGTGCAATCTCAGCTCGATGCAACCTCTGCCTCCTGGGTTCAAGCAGTTCTCCAGCTTCAGCCTCCCGAGTAGCTGGGTCTATAAGAGCGTGCCACCGCATCAGGCTAATTTTTGTATTTTTAGTAGAGACCGGGGTTTCACCATGTCGGCCTGGCTGGTCTCGAACCCCTGACCTCAGATGATTTATCTGTCCACCTCAGCCTTCCAAAGTGTTGGAATTACAGGCGTGAGCCACCACGCCTGACCACCTTTTTTTTTTCTGCTTTGTAGCCCCAGCTGGAGTGCACTGGTGCAATTGTGGCTGGGACAGGTGTGACACCACACCTGGCTGAACCTTTTTTTTTGAGATGGAGTCTCGCTATGTCACCCAAGCTGGAGTGCAGTGGCACAATCTCAGCTCACTAACTTCTGCCTCCTGGGTTCAAGCGATTCTCCTGTCTCAGCCTCCCGAGTAGCTGGGATTACAGGCGCACACCACCACGCCTGGCTAATTTTTGTATTAGCCAGGCGTGGTGTAGTAGAGATGGGGTTTCACTGTGTTGGTCAAGCTGGTCTCGAACTCCTGACCTCGTGATCCACCCATATTGCCCTCCCAAAGTGCTGGGATTACAGGGGTAAGCCACTGCATCTGGCCCTGACTGAACCTTCTGTGAGCACTGTGTGCTAGGCACCTACTAATCTCTTTGCATGTGGGGTCCTCATGACCCTCTTACTCATCCAAAAGCCCCATGGCTTAGTCTGTGATCCGTTTCACAGGTGAGGAAGCTGAGGCCCAGAAGAACTTGCCCAAGGTCACGGAAGCAATAAAGCTTGGTTTGGATCCGAGCAGACCCATCCCAGTGCCTAGATAGGGTGGGCTCTTACCTACCTTGGAAGGTGTGTGTAAAGCTGCTTTGAAATTAGAGGTGTGACACAAATGCCAAGTGATATCAGTTCGTTGTTACAGTTACCAGCATGACAGGTGGGAAGGGGCCAGGTGTGGGTTGTGGCAGGAGGGTCCTTAAGAACACTAGGTCCTGGCAGGTGCAGCCCTGGGAGCAGCCACGAGGGGGCATCAGCCTGCACAGGCAGCTCCAGGATGTCGATCCGGGAGCTGGTACCCGGGTCAGTGAGTGATTCCTGGGCACCACGGGGTGAGCCCTCCACAGGGCAGGTGGGCCCAGGAACCCCCTTTCTCAGGCCAGGACTCCCAAGGCCTAGCCTTGGTGGCACCCGTCTGTTGCGGTGCAGTTCGGCGGTCACAGCCTGGGGACCAGGTCCAGCCCAGCCAGCTCAGCAGCAGGTCAGTGCCCAGCCCCTTCCTGCGCCGCTGGGACGCCAGGCACCGCTCAGGTCACCACGCAAAAGCCCTGGGAAATCTGCCTCCAGAAGTTGCGACTGCGGCTGCTGAGAGCCACCTTGGCCGCCTCCTGGAAGACGGCGTGGACGTTGTCATGGAGCCGAGCCGAGCACTCAAGGTAGGCCACCGCACTCACGGATCTCGCCATCTCCTGGCCCTAGAGGGAGAGGTGAACAGGGCTGCCATGAGGGGGGCACTGGGCGGTGCTCACGTCCTCGCTTCCTTCCCTGGACAAGAGTGGAAGGTGGGGTCTGCCGGGCACCCACAGCTCCCGTACCCTGGCTGCCCAAGCACCCTCATGTACTTCATCGTGTTTCTTTTTTTTTTGAGAGGGAGTCTTGCTCTGTCGTCCCAACTGGAATGCAGTGGCATGATCTCAGCTCACTGTAATCTCCGCCTCCCAGGTTCAAGCGATTTTCCTGCCTCAGCCTCCTGAGTAGCTGGGATTACAGATGCCTGCCACCACGCCTGGCCAATTTTTGTATTTTTAGTAGAGACTATGTTGTTCAGGCTGGTCTCGAACTCCTGACCTTGTGATCTGCCCACCTCGGCCTCCCAAAGTGCTAGAATTACAGGAGTGAGCCACCATGCCTGGCCTTTTTTTTTTTTCCGAGACAGGGTCTTGTTCTGTTGCCCCGTTGTCCAGGCTGCAATGCAGTGGTACAAATCTTGGCTCACTGTAACCTGGAACTTCTGGACTCAAGGGATCCTCCCGCCTCAGCCTCCCAAGTAGCTGGAACCAGAGGCGTGGCCACCATGCCCCACTAGTTTTTTTTTACTTTTTTGTAGAGATGAGGTCTCTCTACGTCGCCCAGGCTGGTCTCAAACTCCTGGACTCAAACAATTCTCCAGCCTCAGCCTCCCAAAGTTACAGGCATGAGCCGTCGTGCCTGGCCTTCATTGTGTTTCTTACCTCTGTTCTGTGCTGGGCCTCTTTGCCTCTCAAGGCACCAAGAAATGAACTTCCCATGGACCCAAGTGTGTAGCAGAGAGGGACCCACAGTCTGAGTATGTGGGTGCCTGCCTGGGCCTCCTCTCTGGGTCTCAGGCTGGTGGTGGAACTGACTCTGATATGCCTCCTTTCTTGTTCTCCCTTCTGCCGACAGAGGCCCCCAGGGGATTCTAGGGACCATTTCCAAGTGCTGGAAGTTCCTGACCCGACAGCCTCTAAGATGACCCCTGCTCTGACCTACACCCTCAGTGTGCTGGATGCCTGGTGCCACTGAGAGGCATCCAGAGGTCCCCTCCCCCAGTCACCCACTCCCACCTCAGGCTGGGTTTCCTACCCTGTGGTAGGTCACAGGCTCCAGCCCGTTTCTTCGGAGCTTGTTCACCAGTGATTTGTCCTTGCGCAGGTCAGTCTTGCAGCCCACGACGATGATGGGCACGTTCTTGCAGAAATGATTCACTTCTGGGTACCACTGCAGGGGGGCAAGGGGCGTGTGTGAGCCCTGGAGAGTTCTGGCCCTCTCAGTGGGCCACTCTCCCGCTCCCCAGCCTGGACTCTGATATTGGTAATCTGCACAGCCAGCATCTAGGGAGAAACTATTCAATACCAGACTCTCATCTAAGAATTTACACATATGGACCCATTAATTGCCCAAGTCCCCAGCAGCAAGTTCATAACCGATCCCACTGTACAGATGTGGTAACTGAGGCACAGAGAGGCAATGTAACTCGGCCTTGGCTGGACATGGCAGGATTTGAGCCTAGAGGTGGGGCTCCTGCCCTTCTAGAATCCTGCCTCTCTGCAGGGTAAGGGCCCTGACGGCCACCCCCTAAACTGGGCAAAATATATAAGGAAAGAAGTGATCCTTTGAGAATAAATCTGGCCAGGTGCTGTGGCTCATGCCTGCAATCCCAGCATTTTGGGAGGCCGAGGCGGGTGGATCACCTGAGGTCACGAGTTCCAGACCAGCCTGGCCAACATGGTGAAACCCCCATCTCTACTAAAAATACAAAAAAATTAGCTGGGCGTGGTGGTATGCACCTGTAATCCCAGCTACTTGGGAGGCTGAGGGAGGAGAATTGCTTGAACCCAGGAGGCGGAGGTTGCTGTGAGCCGAGATCGCGCCACTGCACTCCAGCCTGGGCATTAGGGAGAGATTCCATCTCAAAAAAAAAAATTAGCCAGGCGTGGTGTCACACGCCTGTAGTCCCAGCTACTTGGGGAGGCTGAGGCAGGAGAATTACTTGAACCCGGGAGGCGGAGGTTGCTGTGAGCTGAGACGGAGCCACTGCACTCCAGGCTGGGTGACAGAGACTCTGTCTCAAAATAAATAAATAAGTAAATAAATCTGCTCATAAAATGTTTGCAGCAGCTGTCTGCCTCAACTGCTTGCCTGGTGGAGGGGAGGCTGCTCTTCGAAATGTGAGGCCACCAGGCCCGAGTTATTTCAGCCTGGACTGCAGGTAGGGGGCCAGGAATCCAGAGAGGGGGCTTTCTATCTTCAGGAGCACCGAGTCTGCCAGCTCAGGTGTCAAACTTACCCAGTAAAAATTGGCATCGGCTGGGCTTGGTGGCTCAAGCCTGTAACTTCAGCCCTTTGGGATGCCAAGGTGGGCAGATCACTTAAGGCCAGGAGTTTGAGACCAGCCTGGCCAACATGGTGAAACCTTGTCTCTACTAAAAATACAAAAATTAGCTAGGCATGGTGGCAGGAGTCTGTAATCCCAGCTGCTCAGGAGGCGGAGGCAGGAGAATGGCCTGGAACCCAGGAGGCGGAGCCCAGATTGCACCGCTGCATTCCAGCCTGGGCGACAGAGTGACACTTTGTCTCAAAAAAAAAAAAAAAAAAATGGCGTCAAACTACCTCATTCCTGGAACCAAATGGGGCCTTTGTGGGGTCCCTGGCAGATTCCCCACACCCCAACCGTCCACCAAAGTGTCAGTGAAAAAGGTTTCCTTGGTGCCTCCCACTTGATCCAGCAGTGCATCTTCTTTTTCTTTGAGACGGAGTCTCACTCTGTCACCCAGGCTGGAGTGCAGTGGTGCGATCTCGGCTCACTGCAACCTCCACCTCCTGGGTTCAAGCGATTCTCCTGCCTCAGCCTCCTGAGTAGCTGGGACTACAGTTGCCTGCCACCACTCCTGGCTGAGTTTTGTATTTTTAGTACTGATGGGGTTTTGCCATGTTGGTCAGGCTGGTCTGAAACTCCTGACTTCAAATGATCCACCCACCTCGGCCTCCCAATGTGCTGGGATTACAAGGCGTGAGCCACTGTGCTTGGCCACCAGCAGTAAATCCTTAGCCCTGCTCCTACCAGCTCCCTCGACAGCCTTGACCCTGGCATCACTCCCTCCTACCTGACTGAGCCTGCACTTCACCCCAGGACCCCACTGTCCTGGTTCTCCTAGGTCTTATGGGGCCTTGTCCTCCTCCTCCTCTCCCTGGGGCTCAGGCTGTGGACTTTCCTCTCCTCTAGCTGCTCTCCCCTCCCCGGGCGGCCTCCCCCAGGCTTGACTGCACCTGTAACTTCTAAATGTGCAGCTGCATTTAGGCAGCCCAACAGGCCTGCCTGCTCGGAGGAATTGCAGACGCATGCCTCGCACTGCCTGCCGGACACCTCCACTAGGATGTCCAGCAGACCTACCTCTCCCCCATCCCACTCCCCCGTCCCCAGCTTGCTCCTCATTCTAGGCAAGGGCGACTCCACCTTCCAGCTGCTCTGGTAAAAATTCCTCCCTCCCATCCACCTCCAGTCCATCAGCAAACCCTGATCATCAGCAAACTCCGCCTTCTAGACTGATTCAGAATCAACCCCCCTCCCTCGCCACCCCCCATGGCTAGCATCCTGGTCCCAGGCACCACCGTCTCTCCTGGTCCCCAGTGCCCAGAACAGCACCTGGCAGACGGATGTGCTCAATCATTCGTTCTGAATGAATAGGTGGAGCAGGCTGCCTGGGTTCAAATCCAGCGTTACCACTTTAATAGATGTGTATCTTTGGACGAGTGACTCGATCCAGGAATAATAATACTCCATAAGGTTGGCCGGGGTGGGTAAATGAGTAAATACATGCAAGTACCCAGAGCAGTGCCTGGCACGTGGTCAGTCCTTAAAATTGTCACCATCAGTGTTGTTGTTGCAAATACTATCATGGGTTGTACCCCGAAGAACCTCGGAGGCCCTGGCAGCAGTGGGTGAGGGGCTGTGCCATGGCTAAAGGCAGCTAGAGCAGAGAGGAACTCAAGGGACCACATCCCTGATGCCCGTGGGCAGCCTCTGAGAACCAGCAGCCACAAAGAGCTGCTGGACTGTGACTTGACAGTTTACGTGCCTCGGGCAGGTGCAGGCTGCGGAGATGCAGGAGCCTCTGGGTCACCAGCAACCTCAGGCAGACTCGAAGTGGGAAGAGCCACAGTGTTCGGAGTCTGAAGCCTAGGGTAGGCAAGGAGCACTGAACTGGGAGTCAGAAGGGCAGATGCTGCCACCAAATCCCTGTGCCAGGGACCCTGGGCAAGCCACTGCCCCACTCTGGGCCTCAGTTTCCCCATATATACGCCAGAGGCTCTGGACTCAATGTCATCTCGGGCCTGCCAACCTCTGACAGTCAGCTGGGTCAAGGGTGGGCGGCAGAGCAGAGTGGCCTGGCTATGGGGGCTATGCCTCCCTGCAACCCAGTACCTACCCGGGTAAAGACGTTGTCAAAGCTGTTCGGGCTGGTGACATCGAAGCAGAGCAGCAGGACGCTGGCGTCAGGGTAGAACAGGGGCCGCAGGCGGTCGTAGTCATCTTGCCCTGGGCAGAGTGGGGGTGGTCACTGCCTTCAGGGCTTCTGGCCCCTATCAGCACCGCCCCAATGTCAGGAGGTCACCCCATTAGATGGGGAGCTTCTGGGGACAGGGCCTAGTTTTGTGCCTCAGAGTCTGGCACAAATTTGGCTCTGAGGTGGCTACTCTATGTGAGTGCCCCCTTGGGGCAGTGCTCACCTTGCCTGTGGAATGTCTGGAAGGGATGCCAGGTAAGGCAGAGGTCAGGCCTGGCGCCACCTGGAGGAACTGGGGCCAACTGCTCGAGAAGCCAGCTTTGCCCTGAGCTTAGGAGTGAGAAATGAGGGGTAGGTGGGAACCTGGCAAAGACATCTTAGCCTGTCCAACTAAGAGGGCTGCTGGGATGCCCTGAGTTTAGCTTAGAGCTCACCCTTGAATAGGCAAGCTCAGGAGGCTGGAGGGCAGAGGCCAGGGACAGGCGTATCTTACAGAAGCTAAAAGCAGGGAGGAGTGCTCGGAAGGCCAAGAGCAGCCCTGAAAGTGAAGCACTGGATTCATGCTTGCCTCCAGATGTAGCGGGCAGCCCTGGGGTGCTGGGGGTACAGGTGGACATGTCTGCAGAGGTAAGGAGGACTCTCCTGGCCCACACCTGTCCTTTGGAGACTGGCTGGCCTCCCTGGTTCAGAAGAAGGCAGAGTGGAATCTGTCCCAGGTGTCTGGGGGACATCTGGGGCCCTGCCACCGCCCCTGCACACCCACCTGCTGTGTCCCAGATGTGGAGGTGCACAGGTTTGCCTTTCACTTGCAGGTTGATCAGGTGCCGCTCAAACACCGTGGGGGTGTAGCTCTGAGGAGAAGCAGGGCAGGGCAGGCTGTGAGGACGCTTCCGAGAGGCGCGGGACCCTGGGCTGTTCACGGTGCCGCCCCCTCCGTGGGTCAGTGCAGTGTAGTTGTTTCTGAGAAGCCTCTTCCTTGGCCTGCCTGGGTGGCGGCCTAGAGGCTGTCTATTTTTGCAAGGTCTTGAACCTCCCCAGCTTTGTTCTCAGTTGTGAAATGGGAATATTAAAAGTCCCTGCAGGCCGGGCACCATGGCTCACCCCTGTAATTCCAGCACTTTGGGAGGTCGAGGTGGGTAGATCACTTGAGGCCAGGAGTTCCAGACCAGTCTGGCCAACATGGTGAAACCCCATCTCTACTGAAAATACAAAAATTAGCTAGGCATGGTGGTGCCTGTCTGTCATTCCAGCTATTCAAAAAGCTGAGGCACGAGAATCGCTTGGGACCAGGAGGTGGCAGTGAGCCAAGATTGTGCCACTGCACTCCATCCTAGGTGACAGAGCGAGACTCTGTCTCAAAAAAAAAAAAAAAAAAAAAAGGCTGGGTATTGTGGCTTACACCTGTAATCTCAGCACTTTGGGATGCCGAGGTGAGCAGATCACCTGAGGTCAGGAGTTTGAGACCAGCCTGGCCAACATGGTGAAACCCCGTCTCTACTAAAAATAGAAAAATTAACCAGGCATGGTGGCACGCACTTGTAGTCCCAGCTACTCAGGAGGCTGAGGCAGGAGAATCAACTGAACCCGGGAGGCGGAGGCTGCAGTGAGTCGAGATCGCACCATTGCCCTCCAGCCTGGGTGACAGAGCAAGATTCCGTCTCAAAAAAAAAAAGTCCCGACCACAGTGCCACCTGCTATAAGGATTCAGTGAGGTGTTCCATGCGGAGCACTTAGCTCAGGGCCTGGCATAAAATAAGCACATCTACATGCCAGCTACTGTTATTTTTATCATTGCCCTCTGGATAAGGGCAGGGTTTTTTCCTTTTTTTTAGAGAAGGGTCTCCCCTGTGTTTCCGAGGCTGGAGTGCAGCAGCTATTCAAAGGCACCATCATAGCTCAATGTAGCCCCAAACAATCCTCCTGCCTCTGCCTCCCAAGAGCTGGGACCATGGGCACATATCGTTGCGACTCCCATTTCTGCTGTCCCCCTCTTCCTAGAACGACATTAACCTCCGTGTTCATTCATTCCTTGTTTCCCTCATTCACCTATCTGTTCAGCAGCATTAGCACCTTCTCTAGGCCCAGCTCCAGACACTGGGAAGCAGGCAACAAGACTCGATCCCTGCGCTGGGGAACTCGCAGCTTTTTGGGGTTCTTCCCTTGCCTCTCAACCTCTCACAATCCAAACAAGACGCTCCCCCCTTTTTTTAGATGGGGTCTTGCTCTGTCGCCAAGGCGGGAGTGCAGTGGCGCGATCTTGGTTCACTGCAACCTCCACCTCCTGGGTTCAAGCGATTCTCCTGCCTCAGCCTCCCGAGTAGCTGGACTACAGGAGCGTGCCACCATGCCCAGCTAATTTTTTGGATTTTTAGTAGAGACAGGGTTTCACCATGTTAACCAGGACTGTCTTGATCTCTTAATCTTGTGATTCACTGGATTTGGCCTCCCAGCGTGCTGGGATTACAGGCGTGAGCCGCCACGCCCAGCCTGTTTTTGTTTTTATTTTTTTTTCTCTCTTTTTCTTTTTCATACATATTCTGTTTATGTATCTTTTTCTTTTTTTGTAGAGAGAGTTTTGTCATGTTGCCAGGCTGGTCTCAAACTCCTGAACTCAAGCAATTCACTCACCTTGGCCTCCCAAAGGAATTTTTTGTAGAGATGGGATCTTGCCATGTTGCCCAGACTGGCCTTAAACTCCTGGACTCACGAGATCCACTTGCCTTGGCCTCCCAAAGTGCTAGGATTACAGATGTGAGCCGCCACGCCCAGCGCCCCACATTTGGGCTTTCTTCTTTGTTCTGCCTGGGCTTGGGAGGAGGTCATTCAGGACAGAGGCCCCTCACTCCAGCCCTGCCCAGCCTAAGCTAACTGCCTTGCCATGAAGGTGAGATGAATGGGCAACAGGCCAGGTTTTGTACATAGATGAAAATGCAGGAATGAAGAGGGAGCTTTTGCAAGATGGGTCTGCGCGACAGGTAAAGACATTTGCAAAACTCTGCCATAACCTGTGCCCTCTGCTCCAAGGGGCATGCTGGGCTGCCTGCTTTTGGGACCCTAGGCCTTGACTGCCTGCTCAGGGCCAGTTGGTGGGGCCACAGTCTGGGGGGCCCCTATCCTCTTCCCTTCGCATGCTGGGTGGGGCCCCCACCTGCCTATGACTCAGGAGAATTTCGTGCCTGCCTGCCTGCCTGCTGGCCCTCTGAGTCAGGCTCTGGCCAGCTGGGAGGGGCAGCACCTGAGCAGTAGGTCAGCACCATCCTCCAGGGAAGCTGCAGGGAGTAGGGTGGGGAGAAAGGCAGGTCCCAGAGTGGGCAGCTGAGGAAGATGGAGACGTCAGGATGGCCTTGAGGTAAGGGCTGGCCCCACCTCAGACTCTAGACATGCTGTCACTCCCTCTACCAAAAGGAACCCACAGGAACAGACAAGGGCCTCACCCACCTCCCCATCCCCCACTTGCCTGCTCAGGGCACCCTCCTTCAGGCCCTTTGCCTTGTGGGGGGCAGTGTGACCTGATAGCTAGGAGCGCTAGCTTTTGGGTTTAGATGTGCTTGGCTTAAGACCTGGCCCTGGTACTCACTAGCTATGCGACCTTGGGACGGTCCCTCACTGGTTAAAGGGGAAGAGTGTCATCCCATGATGTGGGAGGCAGGATAGACTGACAGGTGAGGCCCCAGCATAAATACCCACCAACGGGAAAGCTGGTGGCCAGGAGCAGTGTCCACACCAGCCCCCATCCATCCTTCCAGAAACATTACCTTCTCCGGTGATATGGTTTGGCCGTGTGTCCCTATCCAAATCTGATCTCAAATTGTAATCCCCACGTATGGAGGGAGGGATGTGGTGGGGGGGGTGATTGTATCATGGGTGGTTTCCCCCCATGCTATTCTTGTGATAGTGAGGGATTTTATTTTTTTTGACGAGTCAGGCTGCAGTGCAGTACTGCGATCTTGCTCACTGCACCCCTGCCTCTAAGGTTCAAGTGATTCTCCTACCTTAGCCTCCCAAGTAGCTGGGATTACAGGTGTGCCACCACACCTAGCTAATTTTTTTATTTTTAGTAGAGATGGGGTTTTACGATGTTGGCCAGGCTGGTCTCAAACTCCTGACCTCAAGTGATCTGCCAGCCTCGGCCTCCCAAAGTGCAGGGATTACAGGTGTGAGCCACCATGCCTGGCCAATAGTGGTAATCTTCTTACCAGATCTGATGGTTTAAAAATGTGGCACTTCCCTCTTCTCTTGTTCTCTCTCCTGCCGCCATGTAAGACGTGCCTTGCTTCCACTTCACCTTCCACCATGATTGTAAGTTTCCTGAGGCCTCCCCACCCATGCAGAACTGTGAGTCAATTAAACCTCTTTTCTTCATAAATTGCCAAGTCTCACGTAGATCTTTATAGCACTGTGAAAATGGACTAATACCCCCAGACCCTCACCAGCTTCTGATCTTTGTCCTAGAGCAGGGGCCTGTCATTATGAAGGGCACCAGCGTGCTTCCGCCTGAGCTCCCAGCTTGACCACCCACTCAGTCAACTTCTTGATCTGAGCTGCAGGGCAGCCTGCTGGGAATCTCTTGGGGCACATGTTTCAGTGTTTTGCAAATGCCCATGGCAATGACCTCGTCACCCACCATTCTCTAAGGATCTTCTGTGTGTGGCTGTGTGCCGGCTGGCACCATCTCTGATCCTTGCAAGCTTGGAACATCAGTACCACCTCCACTTTCTGACAATGCCAGAGAGAGGAAATGAGTTGCTGAAGGTGACACACTGGACAACTGGCTAGTGACAGAGCCAGGGCTTTGTGGTTCCAGAGACCAGGCTCTGTCACCAGCCACCTGCCTTTCCTGAGGTTACCAACTCCAGTTCCTGGAGACAGAAAGGGGCTGGGTTTCCCCCTCTGGCTTGTAACTGTCACAGCCCTTTCCCCAACTCTGGACATCATCCTAGAGACTCTGTCTGTACCTTTTGTCGTGTTGTTCTTTGACCCCCAGGCAGGGTCACCCTCTGTCCATGGGACCAATGGCGCCTAATCTTATCTGTTAAGCTATCCTCAGCTGAAAAAGAAGGGCTGGGCCTGTGCTGGACCAGGACAAAGATGACTCAGGCTTGGGTCTGCCCTCCAGGGGCTCACAGACAGAAAATGGATCATTGCCAAGATAGGGGACCCGGCTCAAGAGGGGGGTGTCAGAGTATCCCTGGTTAGGACGCCCATGGGAGTCCAAGTGCAAACCAGGAAGGACTCAGGGGGTTCTAGCCAGCAGGGCCAGGTGCTCCCCACCACCTCCTATCCCCATGCTGGTGTGGGGGGCTGCTAGGCTTTGAGCCTGTGGCAACGGTTGCAGCCCCAAATGCCAGCCAGGACTGGGCAGAGACTGGCACCCAAACCTGGGGTTCTCCCCCCGCCAGGAGCTCTCTCCATCTTGCCCTCCCCTGCTGCTCTGAATCCGGGGTTGGGCCACAGCTGGATGAGGATCACTGATGTCCCTCCAAATCCTCAGGCTGCTCTCAGCCCTTTGCTGTGTGCAGGAAGTCTGGGAGATGGACTCCAGCCTCCTAGCTGCTGACCCCTTGGGCTTCGAGGGCTGCCTGGAGGAGGAGTCTGGTGCCAGGGACAGGGGCAGGAGGAGGCTGGGTCCAACAGGCAGAGCATGGGGGTCTGTGGAGAATGCCCTGGTCGGGAGTGGGAAGACCTGGGCTGCAGATCAGTACTGCTACCACTGGGCCACGTGCCTCAGGCAAGCCTCTGGGCACTGGACTCAGTTTTCCCATCTGCAAAATGAAGCCTTTCCAGCTCTAAGACATTGTGGGTTCTCTCTTTCTTTCTTTCTCTTTCTCTCTCTCTCTTCTTTCTTTCTTTTCTTTCCAAGCCACAACTTCAGCCTCTGCTTCCTGAGTTTGTGATTCTCCCGCCTCAGCCTCCCAAGTAGCTGAGATTACAGGTGTGTGCCACTGTGTCTGGCTAATTTTTTTTGTACTTTGGTAAAGACGGGGTTTCACCATGTTGGCCAGGCTGGTCTTGAACTCCTGACCTCAGGTGATCTGCCCTCCTTGGCCTCCCAGACAGCTGGGATTACAGGTGTGAGTGACCGCGCCCGGCCCCTTGTGCATTCTTTAAAAGAACTCTCCTGTTCCTGGGAACCCAGGGCCCCCAGACAAGGGAAGAGCCTGGACAAGTCCAGCCCATCCCCCCTCGTGACAAGCATGCCCTCCCCCACATTTCTGGCCAGCCCCAGAATGTCCCTCAAAGCACTCACATCTTAAACTGCAAGATGCCCATTTCCACATCATTACTGCTCTGAAATCGGGATGGTCTCATCATCAAGGACATCTCAGAGCTGATGGTGAGGCACCAGCCTTCCAGCCCCCACCCATCAGGTGCCTTCCCCTGGGCCTAGGCCGCCTGTCACCCTGTGGTGCTCTTCCCCTGGGTGCCATCATTATTGAGTTCCCATGGGCAGCATCTAGGGGCTCAGAAACATGTTCCCCTAAACTTAAAAAAAGTGTGATTTGGCCGGGCACGGGTGGCTCACTCCTGTAATCCCAGCACTTTGGGAGGCCGAGGTGGGTGGATCACCTGAGGTCAGGAGTTCGAGACCAGCCTGGCCAAGATGGTGAAACCCCATTTCAAAAAGAAAAAAACAAGTGTGACTGGCCAAAGGAGGTGACATCAGCTCCACAGACCACTAAACAAAAGTGGCTCAATGCCACTGCAGCAGAAAGCATGTGGCAGGGCCCAACACAGCCCCGGGGCTCACAGCCAAGGGTGGGAGACAGGCAGGACATCAGCATGATAAGAACTACAGTGTGATAAGAACTGGGTAGGCCCGACCTGCCCTGCCTATGCTCAGGTGCCCCAGCAACTGTACAACCCCAGGGGCTTAGAGGATGCTGGGAAGAAAAGGAGGAAACGGTGGCTCACACTTGTAATCCCAGCACTTTGGGAGCCTGAGGGAGGCAGATCGCTGAGGCCAGGAGTTCGAGGCCAGACTGGCCAATATGGCAAAACCCTGTCTCTATTAAAAATAAAAAAATAAGCCAGGCATGGTGGCGGGTGCCTGTAATCCCAGCTACTCAGGAGGCTCAGGCAGGAGAGTCACTTGAACCTGGGAGGCAGAGGTTGCGGTGAGCCGAGATTGCGCCATTGCACTCCAGCCTGGGTGACAGACTGAGACTCTGTCTCAAAAAAAAAAAAAAAAGGAGGAAGAAGAGATGCTGGGGGCAACCCTGTGGACTCCCAGGACAACAGGGCTGAGAGGCGGCAGAGCAGGGACTGCCTGGTGCCCATGGAGTCTGCCTGGGCAGTCAGTGAGCATGTCAGGAAGCATTAACAGTGGGCATGCCCACAGCACCAAGGACGTGCCAGGTACCACACGGGAGCTGCCTGTCAGCCTCCTCTGGGCTCACCTCACCACCACCCTACAGTCCCTCTACACCATGGGGCTGTTGTGAGGAAACTGAGGCTCAGAGAAGCTAAGCAGGTTACAAAAGGGGCACGGGGCTCCTAAGAGGAGAGCTAAGGCTACAGCTGGCGAGCTCTGCCCTCGGCAGAGCCATGGCACGTGCATTCCAGCGGCAAGAGCTGGAGGGGGAGACAATGTTTCCCAAGAGCCACATGTGCCAGCTCTCCATGAGTCCTTCCTGTGCACAGGCTGGGGCTGTTTGACGTCTGTTAACTCACCGTCACGGTGATCCTGTGTACGGGCACTGTCACTCACCTGGATGTGGTTAGGGACATAGGCACAGCGGGGTTAGGGGACTTGCCCAGGGGTACAGGGCTGTAAAGCCGTAATTTGAACCTAGGCAGTCGGCTCCCGAGCCCTCAGTCCCTCTTGGCGGAATTGTGCGGCCACGTACTGTCTTAGGGTCTTGTGTGCGCCCAGGTTGCCCCATTCAGTCCTTGTGCCACCCCCTCCGAGGTAGGTGCCATCCTCCTGCTTTACAGATAACATCACTGAAGAATTCATTCCCAATGGCATGGAGAGAAGAACTCTGCCCTGGACTCCAGGCCCCGCTGGGACAGGCGCACAACCTGGGCCGCTCTGGCATGGACCGTGCACACCCGGGCGCGCTAGCCGAACCGGGCGAGGCGGAGGCGCGGGGCACTCACCTCGGGGAAGGCCCCATCGGCGAAGACCGTCAGCAGCGACGTCTTCCCGCAGCCGCCGTCGCCCACCAGGACCACCTTGACGGAACACACGCCTGGGGGCGCCTCCTCGCCCGCGGCCTGGGCCGCCGTCATCCCGGGCCGGGCAAGGAGCGGGCGGGCAGGCGGCTGCGGCGCAGGGACCGGGACTGCGCGGGGCAGGCCCGGCGGGGCAGGAATGTGGAAGGGGCGGGGCAGTGGGAGGAAGTGCGAGCCGGGCGCCCCGAGAGTCAGGTGAGAGGCTCGGGCGGCTGGGCTGGGGCCCTTCCCCCTCCAGGCCCGCTAGGCCCCTGAAGAAACGCTGCCCGAGCACCTACTGTGTGCGGGCGGCGCTGGGGCCACGGGAGGTGGGGAAGGGAGAGGACAAACAGCAGGCCGTGACAGTGGGGGGTGAGGGGGTGCTCAGGCCCTGGGTCCCAGATCCCAGGCAGGAGCCAGTGACCTTTACCGAATGAATGAATGAGTGAATGAATTGTGCATTTCTCCAGGGCCCTTAGGACAGAGAACAACACAGGCGTTTCCTGCCAGGTGGGGAAGAGGATGACCTCCTTATGGGTCAGTCACTGGCCCTACCAGGCCTGGCCTGCCCTCCCCTCCACCGGCACCAGGAAGCTTTGCTGCAGGTGGGCAGCCACCTGACTCACCCTGGCTGGCCACGATCTAGGGAAAGCGATGGAACCTTCCCTCTATAAAGTATGAATGTTTCTTATTGTCACACCGTGAGATGTATCCCTCGTACCCAAGGGCCTGGGGACCCTGAACTGTTCAAGACCAAGTCCAGGCCCTGCCTTGAGAAGCCCACAGCCTAGAACCGTAGACAGGCAGGCCATCAGTGTGATCAGAACTACAACGAGGGTAGGGACAGGCAGCAGGACAGGAGTAGGGGGAAAGGAGCCCCTCGCCCAGGTTGAAGGAGGCAGGAAACCCTTCTGAGAAGAGGCTCAGAGCGTTGAGGAAAAAGTGAGACACAGTCAGATGGGGGTGGGAAGAGGTGTTCCACAGGAGATTGCCACAGGTGTGAGGCCGTGGAGGCCGGAGCGGAATGCTGCCCCGCCACCCCAGCAGAGGGTGAGGCTCGCTTGGGCAGCTGGTGCTTGCACAGTAGAGCACTTTGGATGCCAGGAATAGATCCAGCGTCGAACTGGAAACTCATTGTCACCTGATCTCTCCACCTCTCCTAATGGCCAGAGTTGAAATCTTTAAAAAATGGGCACAAGGGTCTTCCCAGATCTTGGACGGTTTCTATTGAAGCTTAAAAGAACAGGAGGCAGTCGTCGTTAGGTCCCACCTATTTATTTATTTTTTATTTTTATTATTTATTTATTTATTTTTTGAGACAAAGTCTTGCTCTTGTCTCCTAGGCTGAAGTGCAATGGTGCGATCTCAGTTCACTGCAACCTCCACCTCCCGGGTTCAAGAGATTCTGCCTCAGCCTCCTGAGTAGCTGGGATTGCAGGCGCCAGCCACCATGCCCAGCTATTTTTTTTTTTAAGAGACAGGGTCTCGCTATGTTGCCCAGGCTGGAGTGCAGTGGCTATTCACAGGCGCGATCCCACTACTGATCAGTACGGGAGTTTTGACCTGCTGTTTCCAACCTGGGCCAGTTCATCCCTCCTTAAGCAACCTGGTGGTCCCCCCACTCCCAGGAGGTCATCATATTGATGCTGAACTTAGTGCGGACACCCGATCGGCATAGTGCACTACAGCCCAGAACTCCTGGCTCAAGCGATCCTCCAGCCTCAGCCCCCTGAGTAGCTGGGACTACAGACACGTGCCATTGCACCTGGCTAATTTTTGTATTTTTAGTAGAGACGGGATTTCACCATGTTGGCCAGGCTGGTCTTGAACTCCTGAACTCAGGTGATCCGCCCACCTCGGCCTCCCGAAGTGCTGGGATTACAGGCGTGAACCACTTCGCCCAGCTGTCCCCCCCAATTTATGCTGGTCATGATATCACCCCTCATGGAGTTCAAAGTCAGGCAGGTGAGAAAGCACCTTCAACCTCCTTTGAACTCACTGTGGTCTAAAGAGGCAGCTGGGGCAGGAGTCACTCAGTACGTGGAGAGGCAGAGCCCAGCTCCCTGACTCCTCTGCCTGGCTCCCCGCTCCGGGCTGTGGTCCACAGGCTGGATGGAGCTCCACCTGGCTGGATGGAGCCTCCCCAGGACAGCTCTGCCTTCCAGGTGCCCCTTCCTCCCCCGAAACTGCCATAGGGCTGGGCAGTGACTTGGCACCGGGCTGGGCAGGTAGCTCCTGAGCAGGGCTCCCCCCACCCCAAGGAGTGGTGGGAGGAGCCCCACCCGCAGGAGTGGTGGGAGGAGCCCCAGCCCCAGGAGTGGTGGGAGGAGCCCCACCCCCTTGGATCAGCTGTGAGCATCTTCCTCCGCACTGCTGCTGTCATCAGGCCTTGGGTGGCAAGGCTGGAAGGCAGGTGGGGCCAGACCGGGGGTGGAGGGAGCCGAGAGTCAGGCAGAGGCGTTGGCCTTGGTTGCTATAGGGATAATCACTGCAATGACACACTTGACGTCTGTCAGGCTGTACAGTTTCACTGAGCATTTCCTAATAGCACCCATTATGGATTGCAAACCATGTGTAGCCACTGTTCCCTAGGAGGCAGGCACTCTTAGCTCCATTTCACAGATGAGGAGCCTGAGGCCCAGAGAGGCTAAGTTGTTGTCTAAGATCCACAGCGAGCAAGAGGCTGAACTAGAATTTGGATCCAGGCCTGACCCCAAAGCCAGGCTGCTCCCTCCCATCACACCTCGGCTGCACAATTTTCCTTCAGGTCTCAGACCTCGAGGTAGACCAAGCAGATGACCTGCTTCCCCCTCATTACAGCCTCAGAGAGCGGCAGAGGCGTGTCTCAGGCCAGCAGGACACAGCCAAGATTCGATCTGATGCCAAGCCCCAGCCTCACCCCCCACCTTATGCTTACGCTCCTGTGAGAGGGAGATTAGTCACCAGGCCACAGAAATCAGCCCTGGCCGGCAGGGAATTTCCCCCGAATCTCAGACATTGCTGAACCTGGGACCGCACTGTTTTCCTGGAATTTATTTTTAGAGTGGTGGCGCAGGTCACACAGTCTGCCTGGCCAGGGTACTGTTTACTGTTTTACTGTTTACTGAGGCTTCGCTGGACTTGCAGCCTGTGGGTGACTCAGGCCCCTCTCTGAGGCTGGCACCCAGCTGTGGCTCAGGACGGTATGTCCAGTTGATCGCCTGGCTGGACAAAGCAAAGGGACAAGAAGGAAAAGAACAGAGTGAGGAAGAGAGGAAGGAAAGAAGGAAGGAAGGACAGACGGAAGAGGGGCAGGCTTACCAGAATAAACAAACTGAAGAAATGAATGAAGGAACAAATGCTTGCATGGATGAACGAATATCACATGTGACATGAATGGAGAATCTGTGGGACAGGTGACCACTCTCCAGCCTCCGCCTGCTCCAAGGCCCCCTGGCCTCACCCCATCCCCCATTTTCTCACACCGCACCCCCCATTCTAAGGCCTAATCCTGCGCCATCCTGACCGAGTCTCCGCTGCCCTCATGTGGTGGCCCAGCTCCCCTGCACGGTCATCCCCTGGGGCTGCCTCCCTGCTCAGGGCTCCTGGCTTGGGGGATATGGAGTGTTTGTGGATGGCTGAATAAAAGGGGAAAGTGTATTCAGGGGGTGGGTAGAAACTCAGAGATACAGCCTTTCCCCTTGGGAGGGCTTGGCAGGGTGCGCGGGCACTGGTGTGTAGCTCCCGAAGCATCCCCCTGTCCTCCCAGCTTTCCTCCTCCCCCTCCACTCCCCTTCTCTCTCCCTCTCCTACCCCCCTCCTCTCCTCTTTCTTTCTTGATGGAGGCTCACTCTGTCCCCAGGCTGGAGTGCAATGGCACGATCTTAGCGATCTCAGCTTACTGCAACCTCTGCCTTCCCTGCCTCAAGTGAGTTCAAGTGATTCTCCTGCCTCAGCGTCCCCGAGTAGCTGGGATTACAGGCACATGCCACCCCCGCCTGGCCTAACTTTTTTATATTTTAGTAGAGACGGGGTTTCACCATGTTGGTCAGGATGGTCTCGATCTCCTGGCCTAGTGATCCACCTGCCTTGGCCTCCCAAAGTGCTGGGATTATAGGCGTGAGCCACCAAGCCTGGCCTCGCCTCCTTTTTTTCTCTTTTTCTCAGGTAGAGTGTTACCCAGGCTGGAGTGCAGTGATGCGATCTCAGCTCACTGCAACCTCCGCCTCCTGAGTTCAAGAGATTCTCCTGCCTCAGCCTCCTGAGTAGCTGGGATTACAGGCACCTGCCACCACGCCCGGCTCATTTTTGTATTTTTAGTAGAGACGGGGTTTCACCATGTTGGCCAGGCTGGTCTCAAACTCCTGACCTTAGGTGATACGCCCACCTCGGCCTCCCAAAGTGCTGGGATTACAGGTGTGAGCCACCGTGCCCAGCCCACTTTCTTTCATCCAAAATACCGGATCCCAAAAGCCCTTGCCTTAGCCTGAATTCTTCCACCCAAAGCCTTGACCTCACCTTTACTGAGCATCTTTCTGTGCTGGATGCTTGACATATGCCATTTTGTGTCATCCTGTGACGTATGTTCAATTCTTATCCTCCTTTGACAAGTGAGGAAACTGAGGCCCAAAGAGGTCAGATAATTTGCCCAAGGTCCCACAGCTGGTAAGCATAGGAGCTGGGATTTCCACCCATGCCCTTGGGCTCCACAGCCCATACACACAGAATCCCTAAAAGTCAGAGTTACAGGGGTCTTTAGAGGTCATCTTATCTAACACCCCCCATTCTTCAGATGGGGAAACTGAGGCCTGAGAAGGGAAGGAACTTACACAGCAAGTAAGCAGTAGACTCAGCTCTGTGCCAGGTGGAACCCCACAGGGCCTCTGCACCCAAGTTTCCTTTTGCCTGCCCAGACAGCTCCAGCTGCCATCTAACTGGGCCCCCGGGCCATGGGGACATGGCCTCCTGCCCCAGCCTCCTCTCCTTGCCAAACCATTACTGATCTTTCTGGGTGGATGGGAGGGCTGATAATAGGGTGGGGAGGGGGTGGAAAGAGGGGGAATCTCCTTCTTAGTGCTTATTTAGCCTTTTGATTTGTTCCTTTGGGGGTCTGCAGGCATAGACAGACGGGAGAGAGGAAGAGAAGCTTGGAGCTTGGAGCTGCACTGACTGTGATGCAGTGGCTTGTCCTACCTTGCCCACATGTAGGCCTGGCCCAGGCAACGCTGCTGGGCAGGTCAGAGACCACACCGGAGACCTCCACTCTTCGGTGGGGCTTCCAGACAGAGGGGGCCTGGGACCTTGGAGGCGTGTCCATGGGTCCAGGGCTGGAGGAGGGGAGATAAAGGGGCAGGGAGGGATGGGACCCGGGAGGTGGGGTGGCCCAAGAAAGGACAGAAACAGGTTGGGAGATTACAAGAGAAAGGAGGAGGTAAGACAGCTTCTCTCAGCCTGGGTTGTCCCAGCTTCTCTCCAGGAAGGCGCCTCGGTTTGAGTCCTGCTGAATGAGCCCAAACCTAAAGGCAGCTCAGAGGCCTCCTGCCTGCCCCCTCCCTGCCGCTCACTGTCGAAGATAACACTCACTGATGTCCCCTCCGTGTCACTGCCAAAGCTTCTTTGAGTGACCCTCCCTCCCTCGGACCTGCTCCTGCTCAAGATCCCACCATGGCTCCCCCACCACCAGCAGGACAAGGAGCTTCTGCCTGAGCCTGGACAGGCAGCCTCCACAGCCCGACCCCACATAGCCTCTCTAGCCTTAGCCCAGCTGTGTCTCCCCCAGACACTGTGACACCTTTGCTCAGGCAGTTTCAGACCCCTCTCCCTCCTCCATGTGTACAGTCCCCTGCTGCAAAGCCAGCTCTCGTGCTTCTACCTCCTCCAGGAAGCCTTCCCAGGTCTCTGCCCCCCCTCATGGGCTCCTGCCACAGCACGTTTCATTGGTTGCCTCAGCTCTTCAGAGTGAGTCCCTGTAGTAGGCAGGCCCCCCGGGGGCTGCTGGGGATTCTCCACCAGCTCATCCCTGTCCATGCTGGATGTCCCATGCTTGTGATCCTCCAGGGCTGGGGAGGGGAAGCCAACAGACTGGGATCCAGGGGGGGGTTTCTCTTATGCCCTTCAGCCCTACCTTCGAGGAGCTGGGGAAGTGGGTGCTGTTGCTGATGATCCAGAGCACTGGCTCTGTAGCTAGACAACCTGAGATTGAGTCCCAGCTCTGTGACTCTCTGGCTGTGTGGTCTTGGGCTAGTTACCTAACCTCTCTGAGCTCTTTTCCACATCTGCAAAAAAGGGGATGGCAGCAGCACCTACTTTTAAGTGTCGCAGGGTTGTAGGCTGAACACCAGCATTCACTGAATGTGGAAGGCCCTTCTCCCCTCCAGGCCTCACCCTTGGTGCCCTTCTTCCCACCCCTCTCACTCCCCCCCACCATCCCTCACTTCGTTCTGGCAAGATGGATACACTGGCCAAGTTTTCTCTCTTTCGTGCCCTTTTGTACATGCAATTCCCTGGCAGGAATGCTTCTCTTGCCATGTCCACCTAATCTCCTTCTGGCCCTGAAGCCTCAGCTGGGTGTCACCACCAGGAAGCCTTCCTTGATACTCCCTATCATTCTACTCTCTCCTGCCAGAGCTGGCTCAGGGACCCCTCCCTCTGAGCTTCCCAAGGAGTCTGATATATGATGCGTTGGTCTTTTTTTTTTTTTCCTTTTGAGACAGAGTCTTGCTCTGTCACCCAGGCTGGAGTGTAGTGGCGCAATTTTCAGCTCTCTGCAGCCCCTGCCTCCCAGGTTCAAACGGTTCTCCTGCCTCAGCTTTCAGAGTAGCTGAGATTACAGGGGTGTGCCACCATACCTGGCTAATTTTTGTATTTTTAGTAGAGATGGGGTTTCACCATGTTGGCCAGGCTGGTCTCAAACTCCTGACCTCAAGTAATCTACCCTCCTTAGCCTCCTAAATTGCTGGAATTACAGTTGTGAGCCACCACGCCCAGCCTGCATTGGTCCTTGTGATAGTCTCCCCAGCTGGCAGGGGCCTCACTCCCCTCTGCGTACCTGGTAGCAGGAAAGGAGGATGCACAGTAACTCTGGGAAGTAGAAAAATTCCTTTTTAAAATTTCCTTTTTTGTTAAAGAATAAGTGTGCTAATAGCTTTGTTAAGCCCTAACCTACGTAGCTGTTAGACATGCCGTGCTTACAGGCACATAGTACATTCTATGTCCTTGTATTTTCACTAAGATATCTGTGCTAGACGTGCTCACAGGCATATCCCAGCTCTCCATTGCTTTGACCCGTTTAGAAAAGTTTTAAGTTGTTAGCCAATCGGGTTTTAGTTTAGATTGTGAGGTCTGGCTCCAGGCAACGGAGATCAGACACAGCAGTAAGGACGACCCCCAAATGTATAAGAAATGAATTCGTGTGTTTTCCTTTGTTCATTGTACTCTCGTGGCAAGATGGCTAGTGAAAGTACCCCTTCCTGCAGTCCAGGAAGTAAAAATTGCGTTGCTGAAAGATCCTTTGTCTCAGTGCTGATTTTTCTTGCGGCACTGAGCATCTATTCCAACAGTAACCCACAGGAGGCCTGAGTCCCTGATTCCTAGAGAAGAGATGAAGGTGATTCAGGGCCAAGCAGAGCTCCCTGGAAGCCCCCTGTTCCTACCCCTGCTTTATTTTGGTTCTAGAATCATTCCAGTCGGCATACCAGGTCCCCACCACGGCCATCCTGGGCACACAGTTAACATGTCATGCAGTTAGGGGGAGGGAGAGAGGGGAGACAGCGGGGAGTGGGGGAGTCAGTGGACCGCACTGCACAGCCACTGGGTTAGAGAGAGTCGGGGTCTCCCAGGCTGCAAAGCCTTGCCCAGCCACATGTCTCCTGGCCCTGGGCTGACCTCCTGCTGTGGCCACAGGGTAGAAGCCTGGACTTAGGGCTGGGCCCTGGCTATATCAAGTGGGGAGAGCTACCATCCTGCCTCCAGTCCCCTGGGCCCCTGTTCTAGCCCCCTCCTTCCCCCATATCATTGGGGATAACTGGTTGACCTGGGTCTCCATAGCTCACCAGTTATGGAGCAAGGAACAGGGGGCATCCCGCCTAAGGGTCCATGCTGTCACCTGTGCGTGGCCTCACAGAGCAGATGCTCCCCGACCTGTTGGCCTGGGTGAAATCAGACCTCCCAGCACTCAGCCGTGAAGGCAGGAAGCTGCTTCCTGGGACTGCGGGATTTCGGGCTGGGGAGATGAGCTCTGCCTGCCCTCATCCTACTGGGGCTGGGGGGTAACCAAAGACGGACACCTGTAGGGGTGCAATACCCCAGCCCCTCTGCTTCTGGGTGGGACCCCCCCAGGGTGCCCCTCGCGCTCCAGACCCCTGCCTCCACAGCGATCAGGCCAAGGCAGATGGATCTGGAAGCCACACTTTATTGGCTTCCTCCTTCCAGCCTGAGCTCCCTTTCTCTGGTAAGTTTCTCTGAGAGCACTCACCCACAAGAACCCACTGGCCCAAGAATCCCCATCTCAGGTTTTGCTTCTAGGGGACTCACCGAAGGACACCCAGTGTCGGGGGCACCACCCGGTGATCGAGAGCTGCCTCCTTTGTAGTCCGGCCTTCTGTCTTCTCCGGGTGTCCCTCAAGCTCCCCTTCCACCCTGGCCTCCCCTAGCTTCCCATAGGGCCTCAGCCACCTGAACTGTCCTTTCCCCGCCACCCCTCCAAGGCCCAGCCCGAGGGCCTCCTTGTCCACCACATCTTCCCAGGTGCCTGCATCCCACCAAGACCTCTGCTGCCAGTATTCCCTCTGCCCCGCCCCTGCCACCCCCCAGGCTGAGACCTGCCTGAGGTATCTTCCCCACAGTGGACCTGGCCTGGAAGGGCATCGACAGATGCTTGCGGCCCTGGGCCTGGTTTGCACAGCACTGAGCACAAGGACCTGGGGCTGGGCCTCTTTTGACCTCTGGTTCTCGCCATAGTTGAGGTCCGGGGGAGTAGATTTCACAGAATAACTCCAGAGCCAGTGTTCCATGTGGCCGGCGGGCTTCTGCCTGGGCCTGGTCTCTTGGTCTCTTCTCTGGCCCAGAGAGAGGCCCGCCCTTGTATCGGCTGCAGTGGGCTGAGCACTGCATGTGCGATGGGAAAGTTCACATCCTGCCATTGCTCAGGCTGGGCCCGCTGCCTGGGACATGCTCGGTCCTTTCCCTGCCCCTCCAAAAGCAGCTCCTACGTTGTCAAAGAGAACCTCCCTGTTCCCCAGACCTCAGAGCCCCCTGAGTCCACACAGCTGGGTCGCCATCAGCACTGCACAGATCCTCTGGGGGAGGGGGAGCTTGTCTTCCTGATGTCCTAGGGGCTGCGTCTTGTTCGTGTTACCCAGCACAGTGCTTGGCCCCCAAGATTCGCTGGGTTCCAGAACATAGCCCGGCTTGACAGCTGGCCTCCCAGGAGGAGCAGGGTTGGGGAAGCTTGAGATGGAACACAGCTGTCCAGTGCTCAGAGCCTCCCTCGGTCCTGGCCCAGCACAGCTGGTCATCATCAGGAGAAGACCCTGGGGTCCCGGACACAGAGCCATGCCCACTCCTCTGCTGCAATCTGGACAGAGAGACCAGGATGGCTCATGAGGACTCTGCCAGGGGACCCCAGTGTTCATGGCTCCAGCTGGGCTATGAAGAGGGCATGAGACAGAGCCGAGTGGGTGCCAGGCTCCAGCAGCTCCACTGCCCACCTGGCCCGCCCTGGTTGCTAGTTTCGCCGGACAGTGTGCCACATGGACACGGGCCTGCGCAGTGTGGCCAACATCTGGTTCCAGTGTGTGGTTCCCATGCCGCTGGCTGACGGCCCGATGATGACATGGCCCACGTTGTCCCCACGGCCGTCGATGCTACTCTCAGCCACCGTCACACGGAGAGACAGGTCCTGAGGAAGAGGCAACGTGGGTGCTGAGGACCAGGAGCAGCCAGAGGTACTTCTTGGCTCCTGAGTCCAAGGCTACAACTGTCAGGCCCTAGAGGGGTGCCAGGCGCAGCTCCCTGAATCCTCGCCTCTGATCTAAGAGGGAAGGAGACTTGGCCCGGGTCACTCAGCAAATAAATGGCGGGCAAGAGTTGAGACTAGGCCTGCCTAGGCCCGCAGGCTTCTCTCGCTGCCTCCCCCTCCAAGCCGCAGCACCCGCCTGCCAGGGTTCAAATGCCAGCCTCCCAACTTGCCTTTTTTTTTTGAAACGGAGTTTCACTCTGTTGCTCAGGCTGGAGTGCAGTGGTGTGATCTTGGCTCACTGCGACCTCTGCCTCCCGGGTTCAAGTGATTCTCCTGCCTCAGCATCCCAAGTAGCTGGGATTATAGGTGCCTGCCACCATGCCCGGCTAATTTTTGTATTTTTAGTAGAGACAGAGTTTCACCATGCTGGGCGGGCCATTCTCAAACTCCTGACCTCAAGTGATCTGCCCACTTTGGCCTCCCAAAGTGCTGGGATTACAGGCATGAGCCACTGCGCCTCGTCCCCACTTCCTTGCTGTGTGACCTTGGGCAGTGACTTGGGCTCTTGCTACCTCAGTTTCCCCATCTGTGATATGGTGATGATAATATTTGTTCTGGCTGGGCAAGGTGACTCACGCCTACAATCCTAGCACTTTGGAAGGCTGAGGTGGACAGATTACTCGGAGGTCAGGAGTTTGAGACCAGCCTGGCCAACATAGTGAAACCTCATCCCTACCAAAAATACAAAAATTAGCTGGGCATGATGGCACATGCCTGTAATCCCAGCTACTCGGGAAGCCAAGGCAGGAGAATTGCTTGAACTGGGGGAGGCGGAGGTTGCAGTGAGCTGAAATCACACCACTGCACTCCAGCCTGGATGACAGAGTGAGACTCTGTCTCAAAAAAAAAAGAAAAAAAATTGGTTTCTATTTCATAGGGCTGTTCCAGGAACAAAACGAGTGAATTGTGTAGAATGGAGCCTGTGCACAATCAGAACATGCTAGAAGCTGCGTTGCTATTACTAGTATCATCACGTTGCACTCACAGCCGAAGACAAGAGAGGCCATGCTTGAGATGAGAGCGGGAGCCGAACTCCAACCCAGCCCGACGTGTCTCCTCCCCCACTTCCCCGAGAGTCCCAAGAAGTCTCTTGCTTTTAGAGGTTGTGGAGTAGTGGCACTATGACACCCAGGGAGAGTCAGGGGACACATGGGCAGCCTGCCCTACAAGGGTGGCAGGCAAAGGCTTCGATAACCAGGATGGGCCAGAGAGGTTGGGATGTGCCTGGGTCAGGAACACCCAGATCGAGGCAGAATTCTGGGCCTTTACATCCAGGCGGGGTCCCCGGGGGGGAGATTAGGTGGGTTTCTGTACAGCCCCGGAGCTATGGGGCAGGTTTTGGATCAAGGCACATAGGACTTTCTCATTGTCAGGAGTGCCCGAGGAGGGCTAGATAGTGAGGGAGAGTGGTGCAAGCCCCAGCCTCCGAGGCATGGAAGTGGGCCCAAGCCCTATCTTCTGTAGTCCCCCCACCCGTGGTCTGTGATGTCCCTTCTGGGAGAGGTCTCTCTGGAGCATGGGAACTTGGGGGAGTTCTTCTGAAGGCCATGGGAACTTGGGGAGTTCAGCAGAACCCTGAAATAGAGCCTGGGAGATTCAGAGCAGGAACTCTGGGCGCCTGGCTCAACCCCGGCTCTCTCCACGCCTCTTCAGTTCCCTCCACCGGGAATGGTCCTCCCTCAGAGCTGGGTATCCCCTCCTGCAGGAAGCCCCCCTTACCTGATGGAGGGAGTCTAGAATACTCTTAGTGGATTAGGGACTCTCCTGCCTGTCCCTTGTTACCACCAAGAAAGCCGGCCTGTGTCCCTGGCACCCACCCTAGGGCTGGCCCCCAGCGGCACTCAATAACTGCGAGAAAGGAATGGCTGGAGGCAAACCACTACCCCTGCAGGGCCCCTGAGAAGCGAAGGTGGAGAGATGGCAGGCCCAGAGCCCTGGGGTGACCTGGCCCTTCCCATACCCCAGCCCCCTCACCTGGAGCACAATGGCTGGCACCGAGAAGATCATGGCTTCGTTGAACACCGGGTTAGGGTCATCCCCTCTTCACAGCTGTCTTCTTTTTGCTCATCTTCCTCCCATCCTGCAGCAGGTATACCTTGACGAAGGGGTCTGTGGACAGGTGGAGGGGTGAAGGCCAGTGCCACACTCACTTGCCACAGCCCCGCCCAGTCTGGCTCCGCCCACTGACTACAAACTCCCCAGCGCTTTGCTGTTGCCGTGACCTCCTGCAGCCCTGCCCTTGGTCCTTTATTGTTTTTCCCATTTCACAGATGAGAAAACTGAGGCTCACACAGCACAGCAGGTGACGGGCGGGGGGGACGCTTTATGCTCAGGCAGCTGCCTACAGCCCACGTGCTCCCCCTCCTAGGATGCTCTGGGGATCTCAGCAGCCCCACCACTTTCCTTCTATAAATGGCCCAAGTGCAGACGTCAGCCCTGAGTCACCGGGCGCCCGCACAGCAGAGCCTGACTCAACCGTGTGCAGGTCTGAAATAACAAGCTGCCGTCTGGCCATCACCTATTGCCCACGGGGTGTCCTTGCTGCACCTGCCTGGAGCTGGGGTCCCCGCCACCCAAGGCTTGCAACTCCCAACAGGTCAGGCTCCCCTAGCCCTGTCTTCAGTTCCCTAGAATACAGCTGCCTCCACAGTCACTGCTTTGGGAGGGACCGGAGGCTTCTGCAGACCTAAGGCATCAGGTCCTGCCTGACCCCCATCCCAAACCCGTGGCCCTGGTCCTTGGTTGGAGTCTGGGATACTGCCCTGTCTCTGAGAATGGAGCCTCCACTGTGAATTCCAGTTCCAGGAAACAGATGCCGCCCTTTCTTCCCTGCCCATTCCCCGAGCCCTGAGTGCTGCCTTCTGCCCTCAAACCCCCCATCACTCTGACCCCCTTCACTCTGCCCTCACAGGGGCCCCTGACACCCTCCAGGGATCACAGGTTTTCCCAGCCAGATTCATCGCCCCAGTCCCACCCCCCCACCCACCTGCACGACTCCTGGGCTCAGCAAAGCTGAGGGGGCCCTGGCACTGTGTCCCACACCTGCTGATGCCTCCCAGTGCCTACAGCACAGCAGCTGGCCCACAGCTTCCACCAAGCCACATGGAGGCGCCGGGCTGCCCGCTGGCCCTTACCCGCTGTGGTCTTGTCATTGGTCCAGATGAGATTCTTGGCCTTAACCACGACCACGGTGAGGCGCTCGGCTGTGGGGGAGGTAGCTGAGGGAGAGCAGGATCTCCCCCAACAGCGTCGGCGGCCTGGGGGACAGGCGGTGGCTCAGGGGGCTTCTCCCCCACTGGACTTGAGGGGTCCAGGGAGAGCCTTGGCTGCCAGGGAAAAGCTGAGGCTTCCTTCTCCATAGAAAAGTGGCTGCACTGGGGGACCCTTACCGCAGGCTCCAGGCTGGCAGGGTTGAGAAAGGGACAGCCACCCACCCCCCGCCACTGCAGGGAGCATGCCCCATCCCCTCCCTGCCTGGGACGGAGGACCAGAGGCGGCCTATCAAATGTAGCTATCAAATGTAGTTTTGTTCCCTCATTCCAGGCCAAGGAAAACACTCTGCAGTAGTAATACCCAACGATCCCAGTGGAATGGAATTAGATTCTCTGCTTAAACAACAGTGATGTTCTGTGTGCATCTCCTACAATTACAAAGCTACGCTGCAGCCTGGCCTCTGCCTGAAATCATCCCCCTCTAAGGCCAGAGGAATGTTTCTCCAGCAGAAGCCGAGTGGGAGAAGAACCTCTGAAGCTCTGGTGCTAAGAGCAGCAAATGAGCTGTAAACAGAGGTCAGGATGTTTTTGTCATTTGCCTGCAGTAAGCAGTTTCCTCGGATGTGGCTCGGGTCTTCCCTGCTCTCCTAATGATCTTGGGGTTCAGGCAGTTGCAGAGGATGAAGGAGCCCCTTCCTGGAAGTGTATGTGTGTGCACGCTCTTCTGTGTTGCAAGAGCAGGCGGGAGCAGGCAGGTCACTTACCTTGTTCTGGTCCTGTAAATAGAGCCAGCCGCTGAAGGGCTGCAGTGGGAGGTCAAGCACAGAAAGCTTCAGCTCCACCACCCCCGTGCTGACGTCCGCTCGTCCTCGTCAATGCCAAATACAGAAAACCGCAGGCTCTTCTCCTCCAGGGCGGTGGGATCCAGGGGGATGGAGAACTTCTCATCGAAACAGATGGAGTAGGCATTCCTCTGGATCTGCAGAAGAAAGGGCCATGGAGGGCGCTAGGGGCCTGAGAGGCCGCAGCAGGGAGAGAGCACTGGACAGGCAGTCCAGAGGCCTGGGCGAGAGTCCTGGCTCTGTTGTCGTGACAGCCTCAATGGCAATCTTTCCTTTGGTGGCTCAGCCCAGAGGTTTAAAAGTCTCCTAGGCAGGGCGTGGAGGCTCACGCTTGTAATCCCAGCACTTTGGGAGGCTGAGGCCGGCAGATCACCTGAAGTCAAGAGACTGAGACCATCCTGGCCAACATGGTGAAACCCTGTCTCTACAAAAAAAAAAAAGCCTCCTGTCCTCTCCTCAGTGATGGCCAATCTAGTGGCCTGGCGTCTGAAGCTCCCACAATCTGATCCCAGCTAATCCCCGTCCTTGGTGCCATGGCACACCAGAACCCTCAAGATGACCTGGACGAGCCAGTCTCCCATGATTCTTGCACCTGCTGGAGTCTGCCCTAGGCCAGCATGCCGTGGAGTGGGACAGTTGTCTGTGGAGTCAGGAGCCACTGAGGTCCCAGGTTCCTGCAGAGCCTGGCTCAGGACTGTTTGAACACCGTAGGCTGAATGGGTGGATGGAAGGGAGAATTAGGCAAGGTTGGGCTGACTCTGTTTCCAAGCCCAGTCCTGCCTGGTGGGCGACACTGGCCTCCTCCCAGGAAGTCGTGGGCAGGTCCCCCTGGGAAGGTACATTGCGGGCACTGCTCTCTGGGGAATAGGGGAGACGATTTAGTCACTGCCTGTTGATATTTAAAGAAAGGCGCCCTCATCCCTGGACTCTACCTGAAGCTGGGGGACTGCCTAGCTTGGAGGCAGCACCCCCTGGTGGGACTGGCCAGGCTGTGATGCTAGGAAGCTTGCCTTCCCAGGAATAAGTCAGAGCCACCAGCCACCATGACCACATTCTTCTGTCACTGCCTGGGCCTGGAAAGACTCCTCTCACAGTGCTCCCTGGGAGCCACGTTCCCTACACAATCCCTTGCTCTTGAAGGGCTCCTTGCCCCCCAAGGGATAAAGCCTACCTCCTGACCTCCTGACCTCCTGACCTCCTGACCTCCTGATGTTGGCATTCAGCTCTTCATGATCTGGCTCCACCTCTCCCCTCCTTTAGCTAAATAGCCTCTCAACTGTCCCCTGCCCAGGGGGGACTGGGCCCCCCAACCAGCCATTCTCTGAGCGTGCACACATGGGTGGAGGAGGATGGAACCCTGGGTTTGAGTCCTGGACCTCCTGCTTCCTTACTGGGGTTGTCTTGAGCAAAGCACTTTCCCGAGCCTCGGTTTCCTCATCTGTAAGATGCCCTAACCATCCGTCCTGTTGGCCTGAGGGGCTAATGAGAAAATCACGGATGTGCTGGGCTCTGTGAACCAGGTTCTCAGCACACATCAGGCTGTGGTGGCTGCTGTCTGCCAATGTCCCTCCTCGAGGAATGCATCCTGAGCCACCCAGAGTCCTCGAGGCAGCCCAGGCCACAGGCAACATGGCTGGGCGTGACAGAGCTTTGCACGGTCCTGAGAGCCAACCTGCCGGGCACTGACCAGGGCTGGGCTAAGAACTTTGCATGCATTAACCCATCTCCTCCTCAATAACTATGATGCCCATTTAACAGACAGGGAAAGTGAGTCATGGGGTACTAAACTGACTTATCCAAGGTCATACTAGTAGGAAGAGGTGGAAACAGGATTTGAACCCAGGCAGTCAGACTCCACGGTCCTGCTCCTAATCGCCCACCGTACTGCCTCTCAGAAGCTGGGCCACCCCAACTTGGTGCCCTAAACACGCCCTCCCTGTACTCTGGTCACAGGCTATCTCCACCCTTCAGCCCAGATGTGGCTCTGTTGGCTTGGCCCTGTGAGTCGCAGGGATGTGTGGAGCGTAGCCTAAGGGACTGGTGCCTTCCCCTGCCCCCTCACACCTTATCTCCGCCCTTCCCCACCCTGCTCTGTCCCTGAGGGTTGACATCCATGGGCTGTGTCAACAGGTTCCTTTGGCCTTTAGCTTCTGCTGGGGGCACCCGGTGAAGGTCACCAGAGGGAAACTGGAGGGGAAGACAGGTCCTTCTCTGCAGGATTGCTGCAGACTGACCATGTTCCTTGACCAAAGGGCACAGCTCCCACTGAGGTAGCCGTCTCCATACGAGGTGGCCCTCTAGCCTTTAGGGCCCAGTAACCTCAACTTCCCCCTCATCCCTTCACACCTAGAGTGGGACCGCCCCTCCTGTTACACCCCTCCCAGGTACTGTGCCATCCCTGAGCATCCCACACTCGGCACTCTAAATGGTCGTTACTTTCATTATTAAAATTTATTTATTATTTTTGAGGTAGAGTCACTCTTGCCCAGGCTGGAGTGCAGTGGCATGATCTCGGCTCACTGCAACCTCCACCTCCTGAGTTCAAGTGATTCTGCTGCCTCAGCCACCCGAATAGCTGGGATTACAGGTGTGCACCACCATGCCAAGCTAATTTTTGTATTTTCAGTAAAGACAGGGTTTCACTATGTTGAGATCAAGCTGGTCTTGAACCGCTGACCTCAGGTGATCCACCCGCCTCAGACTCCCAAAGTGCTGGGCTTACAGGCGTGAGCCACTGCATCCGACCAGTCCTGTTATTAAGCTCTTCGCAAATTAGTCATCCCTTTTCTGCCAGGACCCTATGTTGACACAGGGCAGATGTGGACAGGGACAGTTGCCACATGCTGTATTCACTTGGCAGGAGAGCTAAGAACTCCACACAATGGGAGCCTTCAGGTGGAGGCCCCCAGCCTCCCAGCCTTGTTCTCCCTACAGTCTGCAGCTTCAGCTCGGGGATCAGCATTCATACCTGCGCTCTCAGTGCCTTTCTGGGGTCCTGCCGGGCCCCCGCTGCCCTGCCTGCCTGGGAGGTGTCTAGTGAGCCCAGAGCACCCTTCTGCCCCGCCCCCGAGCCCCACTTACCCGGGAAATGCCCACAATCTGCTCGTCGGGTAGCAGGCTGACGCGCATGAAGCAGGACTCGAAGCTGGCCTCCTCCCCGCTCCAGGAGGTCCTTGCCCTGCAGCACCGCCACGTGCAGGGTGTGGGAGGCGGCGTCGTAGTCCATGCTCCACCTCCACCTGGCCCAGTGTGAAGTCCTGCCCAAAGGTGTTGCTCACAGAGGAGATGGAATTCAGGGAGTGAGCCGACTGGGACTTCCGGAGGGTCCCATAGGGCGCCAGGTCCAACTCCCGGCCCATCAGCTCCAGGGGCCCCAGTTCACTGATGCTCTCGAAGGTGTCCTCCATGCTGAGGCTGCCTTTACGGCTGGGTGTTCCCCCGCGTGCTGCCCCGCTGGGTATTCCAGGCAGGCACTCTCTAGGGGTGAGAAAGAGGGACGTGGGGAGCATCACGGGGCCACAGGCAAGGTCACTAGGAGACGGCACAGAGATGAGTAAGGCCTGTTCATTCACGGATCTCCAAGTTCCCCTTTCACAGAAGCCCTGCATCCCTTAGTTAGGAAGGTCCTTGTTTAATATTATCTCATGTCACTTATTTTTCTTGCTTTAACCAAGATGTAAGAAAGCTTTTTCTTCTTTCTTTCTTTTTTTTTTTTTTTTTGAGATGGAGTCTCACTCTGTCACCCAGGCTGGAGTACAGTGGCACGATCTTGGCTCGCTGCAAACTCCACCTCCCGGGTTCAAGCAATTCTCCTGTCTCAGCCTCCTGAGGAGCTGGGATTACAGGCATGCACCACCACGCCTGGCTAATTTTTGTATTTTTAGTAGAAACAGGGTTTTGCCAGGGTGTGGTGGCACACGCCTGTAATGTTGGCCAGGCTGCTCTTAAACTCCCAGGCTCAACAGAGTCCTTCCATCCCCGGCCTCCCAAAGTGCTGGGACTGCAGACGTGAGCCACTGCGTCCTGCCAACTTTGTCTTAATATGTTTATTTGTAGGGTCAGAATTCCATACATCAAGTTGTCGACTGCAGTGATGTTTAGAAAAAGGAAAAGCAGGCCGGCTCACGCCTGTAATCCCAGCACTTTGGGAGGCCGAGGCCGATGGATCATGAGGTCAGGAAATAGAGACCATCCTGGCCAACATGGTGAAACCCCATCTCTACTAAAAATACAAATATTAGCTGGATGTGGTGGCACATGCCTGTAATCCCAGCTACTTGTGAGGCATGAGAATCACTTGAACCCAGGAGGCGGAGGTTGCAGTGAGCGAAGATCACATCACTGCAATCCAGCCTGGCGACAGAGTGAGACTCCATCTCAAAAAAAAGAAAAAAAGGAAGAGCAGCTAGCAATAAGCGTCCCAGAAGAAGGGGTAAGAATATAAGGAGTCAGCCACTCAAGAGGTGATGGAGCAGCTGCGAGGGAGGTTTACAACACAGGAAGTTTTCACGTTGAGTGACACTCACATATTTACATTTTTTTTTCCCTTGGTCAGGCGTGGTGGCTAAGGCCTATAATCCCAGCACTTTGGGAGGCTGAAGAAGCGGATCACCTGAGGTCAGGAGTTCAAAACCAACCTGGCCAACGTGGTGAAACTCCATCTCTACTAAAAACACAAAAATTAGCTGGGCATGGTGGCATGCACCTGTAATCTCAGCTACTCAGGAGGCTGAGGCAGGAGAACTGCTTGAACCTGGGAGGCAGAGGTTTCAGTGAGCCAAGATTGAGCCACTGCACTCCAGCCTGGGCAACAGAGCAAGATTCTGTCTCAAAAATAAATAAATACATTTTTTTTTTTTTTTTGAGACAGAGTCTTGTTCCATCGCCAGGCGCCACCATCTCTTGACCTCGTGATCCACCCGCCTCAGCCTCCCAAAACTGGGATTACAGGCTGGTCTTGAACTCCTGACCTCAAGCCATCCACCCGGCTAACATGGTGAAACCCTGTCTCTACAAAAAATACAAAAAATTAGCGGGGTGTGGTGGCTTGGGCCTGTAGTCCCAACTACTTGGGAAGCTTAGGTGTGAGGATTGCTCAAGCCCAGGAGGTGCAGGTTGCAGTGAACTGAGACTGTGCCACTGCACTCCAGTCTGGGCAACAGAGTGAGACCGTGTCTCGAAAAAAAAAAGAAGAAGAAATAAATATATCAGGTTACTCGACACACTGCCTATGGGGGTACCCCTGCTCCGAAAAGAGCATATTAAAAAAAAAGGCTGGTCATGGTGGCTCACACCTGTAATCCCAGCACTTTGGGAGGTTGAGGCAGGTGGATCACCTGAGGTCAGGAGTTCGACACCAGCCTGACCAACATGGTGAAACCTTGTCTCTACTAAAAATACAAAGTTAGCCGGACATGGTGGTGTGCACCTGTAATCCCAGCTACTTGGGAGGCTGAGGCAGGAGAATCACTTGAACCTGGGAGGCAGAGTTTGCAGTGAGCCAACATCATGCCATGGCACTCCAGCCTGGACAACAAGAGGGAAACTGCAGCTCAAAAAAAAAAAAAAAAAAAAAAATGCAGAGGAAAAGAGACCAAAAAAACAGAGAAAAAAAGTAAAAAAAAAAGAAGTTGAAGGTGTGAAAGGGGATGAAAGAGGTGTGCTCCCCATTCAAAGGACATGAACCAGGAGGCGGTGATGGAGGGAGAGGGGCTGAAGGCTGATCTGATGGATTGGGGGCGCGTGGGGGTGTACTCGCTGTGCACCTGCCGGATGAGAAGCCTCACCTTCTGTCTGGCCTCTGCGCCGTTCTCACCATACTTCTGCTGAAGGTACCTGTAGTCGTAATTGGGAAACGGAGAGGGGCTGGGGAAGCTCCCCCCACGTCCAGAGCTTCCACAGGCTCACAGCGGCGATTCCCAGCAAGGCCAGGGCCCCTGCAGCATAGACACCCACCTCCCAGCCAGGGGGGCTCTTGATGACTGCAAGGCAAGGGCAGCCTCTCATTAGGGCTTCCTAGTGGAGACAGATGCCCACCTGGGGGAGCAGCACCGACTTCTTCATTGAATGGATGTTTATTGAGCGCCTGCTATGTGCTAGGTGCTGCAGATCCCATGTCGAACAAGACATGTACTTTCCTGTGTGGCTTGGGACCACAAGTGCTTTGGATTTCAGATTTTTTCTGATTTGGGGATATTTGCAGTACACTTATAGGTTGAGCATTCCTGATCCAAAAATCTGAAATCCAAAATGCTCCCATGGGCATTTCCTTTCAGCATCACATCAGCCCTCAAAAAAATTCAGATTTTGGATTTCAGATTTTTGGATTTAGGATGCTCATCCTGTGTATGTAATATCCAGAATAGGCAAATCTATACAGACAGAATTGATGGCAGTCTGAACAGTAGATTAGTGACTGTCAGGGCTGGAAAATTGGGAGAAATAGGGTTTCTTTGGGGATGATTAGAATATTCTAAAAAGGGATTGTGTGGCTGGTTGCACAATATACTAAAAACTACTGAATTGTACACTTTAAGTGGGTAAATTATTTAGTATGTGAATCTTATCTCTCTGTGAATCTCTCACCAAAAAACAAACAAACAACTCAGCCAGAAGAGAGAGGTGGCTGCAGGTGGTGCAGGGCTTGGAGACACATCCAGATGCTCAGAAGGTTTTGCTCTGCTGATGAGTCAACCACCTTCCCTCTCTGAGCCTCGCTGCCCCAGAAAACGGAAATTAGCAACCCGCTCAACTGTGGCAGGCGCGTCCTCCCCCTAGCACCGTGCTTGGCACGCGGCAGACCACACACGTTCCAAGGTTTCGCCTTTCTCTCCTAGGAAACCTGGCTCTGCTTCTCCAAAGGAAGCCAAGAAGACACTGATTCATTCTGCAGGTCACAGTGCTGGCAAATACCGTTCTCTAAACTGTTCTTAGTACTGCGTCTGCCTCAATTCCAGTGAGGAAACTGAGGCACAAGAACTTGCCCAAGGTCACAGAGCCCAGAAGGGGTGGTGCTGGGACTCCAACTCTGGCAGCCAGACCCCAGAGCAACTGGGGTAACCACTGCCCCACTTGGCCTCGACCCTGCACAGTTCCTTGGCAGCAAGGTGGGGGAGGGGTTCGAAGGGCATCTCAGTGCTGGAGATTGATCACTGCACATCATTGAGCACCCACCCTAGTGTGCCAGCAGCCTATGGGCATGGGTAGCCAGGGGCTAAGTCAGCCCCGGCCCAGTCCCTGTCCTTAAGTAGCTCGCAGTCTAGGGGGCGGGGTGGGGCAGGCAAATAAATAGACAAGTCAGCATACTAGGAATGGGAGTAGCCCGGGAAGGCTTCCCGGAAGAGGGACATGTAAGCTGAGATATCATGAGGGGCAAGAAGTGTGCCAGGCCATGGCAACAGGAGCTGGAAGTTAAGGGTGGGGAAGAACAGAGGGGTATAAAAAGCCCAGAGTGGGCAGAGTGCCCTGGGAAGGGAGAGAGGGGACCCGGGGGTTCCTGACCACTGCTGCCCTGAAGCCCAGCTGCACAGGGAGGAATCATGCAGTGGGACAGCCCCTCTAGCCTGCCCTGCTCTCCTCTGAGTCAGCCGCCTGAGCCAGAATCCACAGCACTAACTCACTGGCCTCCAATCCTGAGCCCCCTCCCAGCACTGAGCACCCTGTGAGGCCCTATTTTCTAAAAGAGGAAAACTGAGACCAAGGGAGGGTAGCGGGCACATGTGTTTCTCCACTCAAGGCCAGTGTGAGAAACGGCAGAGCCAGGCGCAGGTGTCTTGGCTTCCAGGCAAGTCACCCAGCATCTTTGGGCTTCAGTCTCCATCTGGAAAATCCAGACGACAACAGCAGCCCCCATCCAGCGGTCCCACTCTGGCGAATTTATTCTAAAGGGAAAATCCCGATAAGTTTTATGTCTGGGATGAGTCATCGAGGCTGTATTTATAACGGCAGAAATCTGGAGACAGCCTGAAGGTCCCACCGAGGGGGGCCAGTGAGCGCTGGTGGCGCTGTCTTGGGAGAAAATGTCACTGACCTTGGAGAACCACAATTGAGGTCATTAGGATGGCACTGTGACGATGCAGAGAAACATTTCTGGCATTGTTAAAAGAGGGAAAAATGAATCCCCAACATGGTCTAACCACGCGCTTGTGATGTATGTAAAAGTCACGAAGCACATAGTCACGGGCTGGGCAGAGCAGGGAAAACAGAAGGAATAGGTAACGACAATGGAGGGACTGTGAACAAACCCTCCTTCCTCCTGCCTGCTCTTGTTAACAGAACGTCATCTGCGGGCTAAATACACCCATAACAAAGAGGTCCATGGAGGCTCCCAGGCCCTGACTGGCAGGGCTTGGTGCGTTCTGGGGAACAGGGTCACGGCAGGGCTGGGTGGTAGCCGGGGGTTGGCCAGAGGGCAGGACCAGAGGCCCAAGGTCTCCGAGCAGGCTGTGGGCACAGTCAGGGGGCAAGATCCGTTCAGGGCCCCCTGCGCCCTGAGGCTCTTGGGAGCTGAAGGATGGAGCCCATGCCCCGGATGGCAGAAAAGGGGCAGGTCTGGGGGCACAGAAGGAAAAGCCCCAGGAAGGTGGCATGAAATGACAATTCGTGTTCACTCGTTTATTGATTTGATGGAACACCAGCCTTGGGGTGATATGGGAAGTGAGGTCTAGGCTAAGACTGGAAATGAGGGGGAGGAGGAGGAGGAGGAATAGCTCCCCTACAAAGCACTTACTATTTATGATTTGCCAGGCCCTGTTCTAAGCAGGTCGGTCTATTAACCCATTGAGTCCTCAAGACAATCTGGAGAGGTTGGTTCCATTGTTTTCCCGGGGAAGTGGGGGACGGAGGCGAGATCTGCTGCCCCTACAGACGGGGTCCAGATCTGCACCTGTAACCCCGACACCAGGCCCTAGGACTCAGGCAGGCAGAGGCAGGGGCAGGGGAAGAGCTCCAGGCTGGGGGACAGCATGTGCAAAGCCCTGGTGTTGTGAGAGTGGTGTTTGCACTTGTACATCAGCTCACTAAGTCTTCCCAGCAGCCCTGGGGTGGCCTCACTGTTTGCATTTTACAAATAAGTAAATAGAAGTTCAGGTTTCACCACCTGCCCAAGGCCATAGTGGGGGGCGGACGGGAGGGGGTGTATGGGCAAGACCTGTGAGCCCGTGGGTGAAAAGTGAGGCTCCCTGGCTGGGGGATGGGAAAGGTGATCCCGGGCACACCCTTCAGATCAGGCCTGGGCTTCCCAAGGGCTCTGTTAGGGCTGGAGCTGGAGTGATGGGGAGCATGGGCCTGGGAGACCTGAGTTCACATCCTGACCCCGTTACTCACTGTCCCTTTCCCTCTCTGAGCCTCACTTCTCCCGTCTGTGAATGGGGGAGAGGAACAAAGGGAGAAAAGACGGCTGGTATGTTTCAGCTCAGACCCCGTCTGCCATCCATGGGGAGGGCTACAGGATTATGTCTGGAGTCTTGAGGCCATCTCTTGGCCATCTCCCATCTCCCTGCTGGGGCACAGGGTGAAAGGGCGGGAGCCATGCCATGGATTGGGTGGTCTCTCTCTCTCTCTCTCACTCTTTTTTAATGAGACAGAGTCTCACTCTGTCACCCAGGCTGGAAAGTTGGAGTGCAGTGGTGTGATCTCAGCTCACTGCAGTCTCTGCCTCTGGACTGGGTGGCCTCTGATTTTAATGCCCCATGAATCTAACATTGACTGTCCTGGGTTTATTTTCCCTTGGGGACTTGACAGCCTCCACAAAAGGCCCCAGTGAGTGGATTCCGAGTCACAGTCTCATCCCCAGGGTGCAGCAGGATGAGAGTCTCCCTGGGCACCCTCTCAAGTGAAAGAGAGAAAGTCACTTTAACAGGAAGGAGCCACCTGAGTGGCAAGATGATGAGATCTCAGATTGGGCCAAGCTTGATGTCCCCAGGGCTGTCTGATGTTGGGCAAATCATTGACTGTCCTTTCGAGTAAAGGCAATAATGGCAAGGACGGTCAAGAATTAGGGCAGCGTTCTTGCCATTATTCACGTCCCACGGACACTTCCCACCCCAGGCGTGGTGCATGGGTCCCGAAGGCATGATCCAGGAGGGGCTTGCCCTGGGGGACTCACCGCTCAGATGGTATTCTGCCACATCCACGGCCATGATGCCTGCTGAGGTGCCTATGACTGGAAGGGAAGAGACAGTGAGCACAGAGGACTGTGCTGGAGGGTGAGCGCCCTGCCCCTAGGTCCTGGCCCCCACCCCCCCCGCACCCGTGTGCCTGTCATCCAGAGCTTATGCTCAGCTGTAAGGGGACAGCCACCAAAGGGAGGCTTGGCATTTTAAGAAATGGTGTTTAAAGCTCTTTTCAAGCATTCTAAGACTTTTCAGGATTGCCAGATAAAACAGGATGCCCAGTGGCATGTGAATTTCAGGTTTTGTTTTGTTTTGTTTTGTTTAGATGGAATCTTGTTCTGTCTCCCAGGCTAGAGCGCAGTGGCACAATCTCGGCTCACTGCAGCCTCCGCCTCCTGGGTTCAAGTGATCTCCTGCCTCAGCTCCCAAGTAGCTGGGACGACAGCCGTGTGCCACCACACCCGGCTAATTTTTGTATTTTTAGTAGAGAGGGGGTTTTACCACATTGTCCAGGCTGGTTTCAAACTCCTGACCTCAGGTGATCCACCAAGCTCGGTCTCCCAAAGTGCTGAGATGACAGGCATGAGCCACCATGCCTGGCCAAATTTCAGATCAGTTTTTAATATGTGGGTCCCAAATATTCCATAGGACATACTTACACCAAAACCTTTTCCGTTGTTCATCCGAAGCTTCAATGCTCCTGGGCGTCCTGTTTCCGTATTTGCCAGATCTGGCAACCCCAGCTCATTTCCATCCTAACACCACCAGCTGACCAGCAGAGACCAGGTAGGTGACTCGTTAGAGCAAGGCCCCTGGCTTGAGCCTCCCTTCAAATACTTCCATTTCGACTGGGAAGGAAAGCCTGCATCTCTGCAATCTTTCACTGCCTGGCATGGTTTCTTCCCCACCCCACCCTCCACCCCCAGGTTTTAGGAACCACTGAGGCCTAAGTTGTCCTAAAAAGGCCTGGGAGCTCATACAAGCCATCACCTGAACCTAGGCGACTGCTCACTGCTTTATTATTATTGCTAAGAAGTAAATCTGGTTCACAGATGTGTTCTAAATGGGTGTGTGTGTGGAGTCCTGGAAACAGGAAACTGGGATGGGGTGTACTGATCTCAGGTCAAGGGCACAGAGGGCCAGGATAATGCCCACCCCAACTTCCCAGTTCCCTTGTAGTTCAGGGAGGTGGTTCTACATGGTGAGCCTGCAGGCCTGGAGCAGGGTGGTAGGGCGAGGGGGAGGCTGAGGTAGGAACTGCAGAGCAATGGCCTGGTCCAAGGGCAGCTGCATTTCTGCGCCAGCAGGAACGCCAACCACATGGCTTGATCTTCTGGCACTTTAGAGAAAAGCCAGATATCTGAATTTTTTATGTGCAGTTTCCTGAGCTTTAAAGGTAGCAACCGATTTGCAAAAAATGCAAACACCAGCCAGGTGCCATGGCTCACGCCTGTAATCCCAGCACTTTGGGAGGCCGAGGTGGGCGGATCATGAGGTCAGGAGATCGAGACCATCCTGGCCAACATGGTGAAACCCATCTCTACTAAAAATACAAAAATGAGCTGGGCATGGTGGCTCGTGCCTGTAATCCCAGCTACTCTGGAGGTTGAGGCAGGAGAATCACTTCAACGAGGGAGTCGGAGGTTGCAGTGAGCTGAGATCATGCCACTTCCCTCCAGCCTGGCCACAGAGAAAGACTCCATCTCAAAAAAAAAAAAAAAAAAGCAAACACCATTCAGGCACAGTATAAAATGTCCTCAGGCAGTGTGACCTACCAGTTCCCAACCCCTGGGAGCATCCTGTAGACCCCTTTGGGACTGGGGTCAAATCAGAGGGTAAAGCTAAGGCCCTTGATGTTTTCAGGAAGCCCAGGGTTCTCCCCAGTCTGAGGCTTTGGAGTCAAGAAGCTGGGGTGCCATGCTCCCTTCAGGGTTATCCAGCACATTTGGGGGTGCCATAAGTCCTAGTCCACCCCCATAAGTCCTGGGAGTGCCCAGGAGCCTCGAGAAGCAGGTCAGGTAAAGTGCACAGCCAGCTCCAGGCTCCCAGCGATGCTGCCCCCACTCCCACAAGGAGCTGTGCGTTGTTATGGTGATGGAAGGGCGGTGCTAAGCCAGGAAGGGCTTTGCCGGTCTGACTAGAGTGAAAGCTCATTCCTGGGCCTGGGCTGGAGATCATGATAGGAACAGGCAAGCTTGCTGAGCATTTCTCATACAGCAAGGGCAGTTCTAAGCACTTTGCATATATCCGACCTCATTTAATCCTCCTAACAGCCCCATGAGGTATGTACAATTATTATCTCTGGTTTGCGCGTGAGAGCCCCAGGGCGTAATTTGCCCCAGGCCACACAGCTAATAACCTGTTCAACCCAGGCCTTCTGGCTCCATAAAAAGTTTCCTAAGAATTTGCAGGTCAAATGGGTCACCATGTACCTGTCCAAGGTGGCTATAACTCCTGGCGGAAGCTGGTGTGAATACGCTGAAACACATGCTAACGTGCACACACGCACTTCCCAGCCTGCTTCTGCCTTGCCGGGAATCAGATAAGCCTTCGGCTTTTTCCTGCTTACCTGGCACAAGCTGACTTTGCAAGAGTGAGGCCAAGCTGCTACAGCAAATGCCAGCAGCACGTGAGCAAGGTATTCGTGGCGAGGTATACCCCACAGCACAATAGGCGGGCACAGACAAAACCTCAAACTGCCATCAGGTCTCTGACTGTCAGGGGGCCCATCCCCTTCATGGCTGGTCCAGCTGAGACCCCAGACTCTCATAGTGTCTGTCTCTTTCCTCTCTCTTTAACACAACATCCTTTCCCAGGGAGCTGAGATTTCAGTGCGGGTGTGAATGACTGCTAGGCACACCCCAGACAGAAGTTCCTCTTTTTTTTTTTTTTTGAGACAGTCTCACTGTATCAACCAGGCTGGAGTGCAGCGATGCAATCTCGGCTCACTGCGACTTCTGCCTCCCGGGTTCAAGCGATTCTCCTGCCTCAGCTGCCCAAGTAGCTGAGATGACAGGCGTGTGCCACCGCCTCTGGCCACCAGACAGTTCCAGTCTGTTACCCTGTGAAGGCAGAGCTTACCTGCCTGAGTGGAGGGAGAAGAGAACTGGGGGAGATGTCGAGGTTCCTAGAGGGGCTCCGCCTGAGCACAGGGTTTGCAGTCAGCTGCACTCAGCTCTGAATCCCAGATCTGCTCCTGGCTAGCTGCAGTGACCTTGGGCAATTTTCTTCGTCTCTCAGAACCTCAGTTCCCCATCTGTAAAGCAGATGTGAGGCTGCCAGGAGGGTGGAATGAGAACTTAAGTGTAGTCGGGCTTGGCATATATCGGTTGCTGTGGTTAGTGGCCTGGTGATGGTCCACACAGGCGCCCTGTCCCCTAGTCTGGGCAGTGTGGGCAGCACTGCCAGCCTACAGATGTGTTTTATTTGTCTTACATTTAGGTGAGTTGCCAACATTTTAAAATTGAAAAATTTAGCTGCGTGCAGTGGGTTGAACCTGTAGTTCCAGCTGCTGAGGAGGCTGATGTGGGAGGATCTCTTAAGCCCAGGAGTTCAAAACCAGCCTGGACTACATAGTGAGACTGTGCCTCAAAAATAAAGCCTGGGGTGGGGGGGGGATTTCCCACTAAAAATTGATTTTAAGGCCGGGCGTGGTGGCTCACGCCTGTAATCCAAGCACTCTGGAGGCCAAGGCGGGCGGATCACCTGAGGTCGGGAGTTCAAGACCAGCCTGACCAACATGGTGAAACCCCGTCTTTAAAAAAAAAAAAAAAAAAAAAGTTTAAAAAAAATTGATTTTAAAAGGATTTCCAGCTTCCCTTTGAAAGTTAGAAGATCTGGGGATAATGGTTTTGCATCCCCCGACTCCAGCAGGAGTTGGAGCTAAGTGGGCTCTGCCCCTTCCCCGGCTGCTCCCATGCTTCCATTCACTACTAGAACTTGTTGGCCCCTGGAAGCACCCCTGCTCATAAGTCTGGTAAGGTGGACTTTGAATGAGCTATGGGACTTTTTTCTGTTTTGTTTTGTTTTTAATTAATTTTTTTTTTTGAGATGTAGTTTGTCTCTCGCCTAGGCTGGAGTGCAGTGGCACAATCTCAGCTCACTGCAATCTCCGATTCCCAGGTTCAAGTGATTCTCCTGCTTCAGCCTCCCAAGTAGCTGGGATTACAGACGTGTGTTACCACGACAGGCTATTTTTTGTATTTTTAGTATAGACAGTGTTTCACCATGTTGGGCAGGCTGGTCTTGAACTCCTGACCTCAGGTGATCCACCTGCCTCGGCCTCCCAAAGTGCTGGGATTACAGGCGTGAGCCACCGTGTCCAGCCAAGCTGGGAGATTAAGAGACGTTAAGTGACTTGCCCAAACCCACACAGCCAGCGGTGGTAGAGCTGGGCCTGGCAGCCATTCCTGCTGTCCAGTCCAGCCCCTCTTCCGTTAGCAATGACAACCCTCATGCCATCTTCCCCCATCACCCGTAAGACCTACAGGGCAGATCCTGTTACTACCCCCCACTCCACGGAGGAGGAGAGGGAGGCTCAGAGAAGGGCAGTGAATTGGCCCAAGGTCACCCAATTCACCCAAGTGCTGGCAGCAGGTGCCCTTCTCAATGGCTTTGCTCACTGCCCCCAAGACCCCCTGACTCCGTGTCACCTGGGACAGCCTCAGTGGGTTCCCACTGGCAGCCTGAAGGTCTGCCAGGCAGAGGGACTGTGGCTTCCGCTAGAAGAGGATGGAGACCAGGTACATCGAGACCAGGGAAGCCTGTGACCAGAGCATCCCCCGGTGTCCAGACACACAGCAAAGAGCATAACATGGGGGCCAGAGTGCTCCAGACCCTCGTTGAGCTCCCAGACTGCACATGTCCTCCAGCAGCTCCTCCCCGAAATCCGACCAGTTCTCAGCCCCGAACCCCCAGACCCTAAACTGCACAGAGCTTACTCATTGAAAACAGCTCTAGGTTCCAATTTCAGCCCGATCGTACCTACCTAGCAATATCTCCTTACTGCTGCCTGCATGTGAGCATAACGTGTGCTAAATGCTTAGCACTCTGCCTGGTTGTCGTAGGTACCCGGTGTGGACCTGGTGATTCAATGGATTCATGGATCCCTTTTTACAGATGAGGAAGCTGGGGTCCCAGGTCACCTCGCATACCAGTAGCAACACTGGGATTGGTGCCAGGGTGCAATGGATCTGGGCCTGGGCTCTTGGCCACCATGCTGACTCCTGACCAGGCAGACCTTTTGGGGGTGGGGATGGGAAGAGCCCCTGCTCCCCCTGGCTTTGCTGGAATCAGACCACGGCAGGGGGCCCCCTCCGGGGCTTGTCAGAGAAATGGCTTTCCAAGAAAGCTGTGCCTCAGCAGGGGAAAGGGGCCTTCTGTTCCTGCCCTCTGCTCTACCCACCCCTCTTGCCCAGTGTCCTCACAGCATTCTGTGGCTAGCAAGGCAAAGGGAAGGATCGGGAGAGCCTCACCCTTCAGGCTGTGAGCCTCTTCAGGATCTGGAGGTTGAAACCTTTTCAAGTCCCCCTCCTCCGCTTTCTGAGATAACCACATCCAGCTCCCACCCTCTAAACAGCCCACAGAAACCGCAGGACAGGCTGGCTGAGAGGTGCTGGCTGGTATTTCCTGGGCACCCCTACTATGTGACTTGCGTTATCTCAGTACCTCAGCCCTCTGAGGGGGCTGCTACCCTGCTCCTTGTACTGGAGAGGAAACTGAGGCACAGGAAATGACTTGCCCAGTCACCAGAGCTGACCAGTGTTAGAGTCCGGGTTTGAAACCCAGGCTGGGAGCCCCTGCTCTGCAGGGTTGCTGAGGAAAGCTTTCAGAATTCAGAGTGGGGAGGCTGGGGGCTTGGGGACTTGTCCTGATCCTTCTTCACACTGGCTGTGATAACTTGGGTAGGTCTCCTGCCCTCTCTGAGCCTCTGTTTCCCCCATTTCTAATAGGAAGCACTAGTGCTGCTATCACCCCCTAAAAAACTGTCACCCCCTGATGGGGGGGAGAAGGAGCTGACATTCCATGGTGCAGCTTTTCCAGGCTTTTGAGAATGGAGGAGAGCGGCACACAGTTTCTCTGCAGCCCCTGGAAAAGGGCTCCCACGATGGCCAGCTCAGAGCCAGGCTCCCCGACCTCCCCTCCCCCGACTTCAGCCCAAATCTACCCCAGCCTTGAGTCCCGGCAAGCTGCCTCCCCTGCCCCGCCATACCCCTCTCCTGAGCAGCAGTGGCAAAGGTTCCAAGGAGCCTCTGGAAAGTCCCCCACTCAGCCCAGTGACACCAGAGACTGAGGGTCATATCTGGCTCTTCACACAGCCAGGGCCTCCTTGGGATGGGGTGCAACGTTCCCCTCCAGACTGGGACGGTCCCCGCAGACCAAGAGCTCCTGCCTCGGGAACCCTCAGGGTGTATGAGGACCCGAGTGTCTGGAGGGGGTGTGAAGCCAGAGCAGAGGCAGTGAGGACAGTCAGGGCGCTGAATGTGAAAGTGAGGGGCGTGTGTGCAGCGTGGGCGCGGGGAGGCGTGTAAATGGCGGGGTGAGCCGCGTGTGTGCAGGGCGCGATGCGATGCGCAGTGCGCGGAGTGGCTGGGCCGAGTAAGGGCGCCCAGCGTGCCGGTGCCCGGCATTCGTTCGTGTGCAAGCGCGGCGCGGGGGTGCAGGCGCTCGGAGTGCGTGGGGCTCTGGGCTCCCGGGCCCGGGGTCGGAGGAGGGGATCTGCGTCCGCGATCTGAGTGCGATTCCGGCCGCGCGCGGGGGTCTGCAGGGTGCGTACTCACCGGGGCTCCGCGGAGGGACCGCCGCTCCGGTTGGGCTCTGGCTCCTGGCACGCCTCCCGCAGCGCGCACACACCCGCGCCTAGCCCGGCGGCCGGCGGCAACGCCACCCCTGCAGTGTCGCCGGGCGCCCGCCTCCGAGGAGCGCGGCGCGGGCCGGGGGCTCGGCCGGGCCGGGGCAGCGGACCGGAGCTGCGCCGCAGTCCGGGCACGCTCCCAGGAGCCAGCCGCGCGCTCCCTCGCGCTCTCCCGCTCGCCCGCCCGCTCCCTCTTTAATTTAAAGTGACAAGCTCGAGCGCTGTCTCTGCTCCCGGGGTCCGAGCCGGAGATCCCCAAGCGCGTCCGGGGATCCAGGGACGCCCTGAGGCCAAGCCCAACCCCTCGCTCCCAGGCCTGGGAACAGGGGGCGGGTGGGGACGTGCCCACAGGCCTCTAAGAGGCAGGCCGAGCGCTGGGCGCAGACCCAGCAGCCTGAGTTCTAACCCCAGCCTCCGCGCCCCGGGTTATCCTGTTCCTTTTCTAGGCCTGAGTTTCTTTACCTTAAAAATGGACCCAATACTGCGCACCTCCGGGAGCCAAGAAAACAGAGCGACAGGAGGTGCAGCGGAAAGTTTCCCCTTTTCTGAATGAATAATTATTCCCTCCCACCACGATTGAGCTGTGACTGTAGGTCAGCTCCGTGCTGGTGCCTTACAACGTCATCTCGGTCCTCGCCATGGCCTAATCTGGTGGTGGTGACTCCATTTTTTACATGAAGAAACAGGTTCAGAGAGGCGACCAAGGTCACAGAGCCAAAGGTCAGAGCCAGAACTTGAACCCAGGTCTGTGTGACTTCAAACTCCATACCCTTAACCACTAAGGGGTCATGCTTTCTCACCCCAAAGGAATGAATGAATCATTCAGGAGATATTTATGACGCCCCCCACAGGGGCTGGGCACAGTGCCAGGTGTGGGCGATCTTCCATCTTCCGGGAACAGGGGGACAGGTCCCTCCCTGCCCGCGCAGTCTGGCGGTGAGGCATGGCTTGCATTGGGAGGGGCTGGGTGCGGGGGAAGGTGCCACGTGTTGTGGGCACACTAACCAGGGGGAGCAGGCTGGGTGGACACCTGGGGGAGAGACCTCTCCAATGATCTGGGGTGGAGTGAGGAAGAGGGGGAGAGGGTCCCAGATGGGGAGCAAGTGTGCAAGGGTGGTAGTGCTTCCTGGCTCATCCACACCCTGGGCCTTTAGAGCTGAGGGCAGCCTGTGGGCACTGCCCTCTCAGTGGAGGCTGGGTCTGTGCTGGCCTGGTGCAGAGCAGGCATCCTTGGTCTAGAAGACAGGACACTGGGGAACCCTGGAAAGAGAGCTGCATCTTACCCTCACCCACAGGGGGCGCTTTTGCCTTCATCTCATTTCCTGGACCTGGAACAGAACAAAAAGAAAGGGCATTACTAGGGGGCGGGCTGGTTAACGGGCACTGAGCTTTCAATGCCATTTCCCATGTAACTCAGCATTTGCAGGCAGCAGCAGCTGTGGTATGATTGAGTCCATTTTCTTCGCAGGACACCCAGGCTTGGGGAATGAATGGCAGAGTTCCTGGTTTGGAAGGGAGTTGGGAGTCAGACACACCATCAGGGCATAAAAGGGGCAGACTCTCATAGGGGATTCTACCGAGCAACAAAAGACAAAGTTGAGGCCGGACACAATGGTTCAGCCTGTAATCCCAGCACTTTGGGAGGGTGAGGCAGGTGGATCACTTGAGGCCGGGAGTTCGAGATCAGCCTGGCCAACATGGTGAAATCCTGTCTCTACTAAAAATACCTGTAGTCCCAACTATTCAGGAGGCTGAGGCAGGAGAATCGCTTGAACCTGGGAGGTGGAGGTTGCAGTGAACCGTGATCGAGCCATTGCACTGCATCCTAGGTGATAGTGCGAGACTCCATTAAAAAAAAAAAGGCACAGTTGAGGCTGGTCCAGTTCTGGTGTCACCCTGGGGAGCTAACGCAGGAGCGGGAGTGAGCTTGACATGAGATTTTGTCAATTTCATATTGAGCACCCTTCAATGGTCAGAAAAGCGTTCACGGGTGCACCAAAAGACAGGACTACAGGACTAGAATGTGTACAGCAGCCCCAAACAGGACCACAAATGCCATCATTAACCGAATGCATAGATGCGTTGTGGTGCAGCAACACAATAGAAGGCTGTGCAACTAGGAAGAGAAGCAAAACCACAACCACTGATGAAAAGTGGGTGAATCAGCCAGGCGCGGTGGCTCACGCCTGTAATCCCAGCACTCTGGGAGGCCGAGGCGGGTGGATTGCCTGAGCTCAGGAGTTCGAGACCAGCCTGGGCAACACAGTGAAACCCCGTCTCTACTAAAAAATACAAAATTAGCCTGTATGGTGGCACATGCCTGTAATCCCAGCTACTGGGGAGGCTGAGGCAGAAGAATTGCTTGAACCCGGGAAGCAGAGGTTGCAGTGAGCTGAGATCGACGCCACTGCACTCCAGCCTGGGTGACAGAATGAGACTCCATCTCAAAAAAAAAAAAGGGTGGGTGAATCTCACAAATGTACTGCTGAGCAAAAGAAGCCAGGCACAGAGAACACTGCTGAATGGTTCCATTTATAGGAGGTTCAAAGACAAGCAAAACTACTCTGTGCATGGGACTCTGCTCCCCCATGGGGGTGGTGACTAGAGGGGCCTATGAGAGGATGCTGGGGTGCTGGCCACGTTCTGGTTTTGATCTCAGTGCCCATCTCCTGGATGTGTTCACTTTGTGAAAACTCATGGCATTGTACACTTGTGATTTGTACACTTTTCTGGATGCCTGATACGCTTCAGTACAATTTACAAAAACAAAAACATATCCTGGGGCTGCATGCTGCACTGGAAATGGAAGCCAAACTCCTTTCTGGGGCCCACAAGACCCTGCTGGCCTCTCTGAACTTTCATGCCACCATCCCTCTCACCCGCCGAGCTCCTGCCTCCTGGGCCTTCTGGCCTTCCTGATGCCTGCCAAGGCATTTTCCGCCTCAGGGACTCTCCCTTGCTGGTCCCTCTGCCTGGAGTGTTTTCCCTGCTCTCGCCATTTTCCTCCATCTTCTGTGCATCACACCCTACATAGGTCACCTCTCCGAGATGCCCTCCTGACTTCCCTGCCTGGAGGAGCCCCTCCACCCTGACTCATGTCTCCCACACCACACTGTTTTCCTTCAAAACACCAAGCGAAGTCCGGGCGTGGTGGCTCACGCCTGTAATCCCAGCACTTTGGAAAGCCAAGGCGGGCAGATCACGAGGTCAGGAGTTCGAGACCAGCTTGGCCAACATAGTGAAACCCTGTCTCTACTAAAAATACAAAAATTAACAGGGCATGATGGCACATGCCTGTAGTCCCAGCTACTCAGGAGGCTGAGGCAAAAGAATCACTTGAACCTGGGAGGTGAAGATTGCGGTGAGCCGAGATCACACCACTGCCCTCCAGCCTGGGCAACAGAGTGAGCCTCCATCTCAAAATAAATAAATAAATAAAAACACACAAGCCAAAATCTGCAACGATTTTATCTATTTACAGTTCATTTTCTGCATTCCCCCACTAGACTAATCACAAACACATCGGCACACTTACTATGGATCAACTGCTCTTCTGACACCATAGCCCATGAGGAGGTGCTGTTCTGAGCCCCATTTTACAGTTGAGGTTGTTGGGGCTCAGAGACGTTATGTCATTTGCTCATGGTCACACAGCTGGAAAGCAGTGGAGCCAGAATTTGAACCCAGGCAGCCTGGCTCCTGAGTCCCTGCTCTTAACCCTACGCTTTGACAGACTTTGTCTCTCTTCTTCCTTGTAGTATATCTGGGATGGTCCCTGGCACACAGTATGTGCTCAATAAATGTTTGTTGAGTGAATGAATAAATGAATGAATGAACTGGTACAGGATGGGAGTGGAGGGGCTCGGGGGAGCTTGGACCTCAGTGTGGGTGCCTAGGAGAAGGGGCGTGCTGTGGTATCTGGAGTCTGACTAGCAAGGTCCTCAGGGAGCTGATAGCATTGGAAGCTCTGAGGCAGCTGGGAAGAACTGCAAGTTGTGGTCAGGGCCAAGGCTCCTGCGTAAGTCTGTCCACCTTCAGCCTCCCTTAAGGACCCTGGAAGGCACAGAGGCTGTTCCCTGAGGGGCCTCTACCTTGAGGGTCCACATCTTGCCTGGGGTCCCTACCAGCATGCCAGCCCCCTGGCAGGTGATGCTGCTCTACAGGTGCCCAGGTTAAAGTGGCCCCCGAGAAGTGACATGAATCACCTGCCTCTGGCCAGAGACTCCCTGAACCTTTGGAATTTCCCCAGGACTAGGAAGCTTCCAGCTGACTTTGAGTCTAGGTTGTGACTGGGAGACCCGTCAGTAAAGGCCACAACCCTGTGTCACCATCCCCTTCGAGCCTGCCTTTCAGTCCCCATGCTCCAGTCACTGAGCCAGAGAAATCACTGCTTCCTGGTCATCTTCTTCGCCAGCCTGTCCTGGTGGGATGGCCACAGCTGCGTCCATCTACCTGAAGTAGGCCTGCTTGCACCATCTCCCAGCGGAGCCCCTACTCATCCTTCCTTGGCTTCTGGGACAGACACCTGGGACCAGTTCCTGAAGAGCAGCGCACCTCAGGGGGAGGCCTCGCCCTGAAGTCTGGCCTGAAACACGCTCCATCTCAGCCCCACAGGGATGTTGTGCATGGAGTCAGTGACACTTACGGTTGGGTGAAGAGATTAGAAAGGAAAGGCCCCCAAGGTCACACAGCTGGGCCCTAAGACCAGCGCTTCAGCAAGTGGCTTGTCACTTTCTTCTTTTCTTTTTTTTTTTTTTTAAGACAGGATTTCACTCTGTTGCCCAGGCTGAAGTGCAGTGGCACAAGACAGCTCACTGCAGCCTTTACCACCCAGGCTCAGGTGATCCTCTCACCTCGGCCTCCTGAGTACAGGAGAGATTATAGGCTCTTGCCACCACGCATGGCTAATTTTTTGTATTTTTGTAGAGATGGGTTTTGCAACATTGACCAGGGTGGTCATGAACTCCTGGGCTCGTGATCCTCCCTCCTTGGCCTCCCAAAGTGGTGGTGATATGGTTTGGCTGTGTCCCCACCCACATCTCATCTTGAATTGTAGCTCCCATAATTCCCAAGTGTTGTGGGAGGGATCCAGTGGGAGTAATTGAACCACGGGGGTGGTTCCTCCATACTGTTCTCGTGGTAGTGAGTAAGGCTCACGAGATCTGATGGTTTTATAAGGGGAAACCCCACTCTGCTTGGCTTTTGTTTTCTCTCTTGTCTGCCGCCGTGTAAGATGTGCTTTTCACCTTCTGCCGTGATTGTGAGACCTCCCCAGCCGTGTGGAACTGTGAGTCCTTTAAACCTCTCTTTGTTTGTAAATTACCCAGTGTTGGGTGTTTCTTTATTAGCAGCGTGAGAATGGACTAATACAGTGGGGATTATAGGCTTTGAGCCACTGCACCTGGCCTCAGTTCTCCACTTTCCAGGCCCTGGCTCGAGCTCACCAGCCACTTGTCTGCCCTGTGCATCCCACAGGCTCAACTCTTTCACTTTTGTTTTTCTTTTTCTTTTTCAAGAGACAGTCTTGCTCTGTCACTCGGGCTTGAGTGCCGTGGCAAGATCATGGCTCACTGCAGCCTCGAATTACAGGGCTCAAGCCCTCTTTCCACCGCAGCCTCCTAAACAGCTGGGACTACAGGCATGTGTCACCATGCTCAGCTATTTTCTTTTCTTTGTCTTTTTGGTACTGCTCCTTTTGGAGTAGGGCTACCCCATAGGCAGTGTACCCAGAGTAGCCAGCCCAGCTATTTAAAAACCTTTTTTTTTTTTTAGATGGAGTTTTGTTCTTGTCCCCCAGGCCGGAGTGCAATGGCGCGATCTCAGCTCACTGCAACCTCTGCTTCCCAGGTTCAAATGATTCTCCTGCCTCGGTCTCCTGAGAAGCTGGAATTATAGGCACGCACCATCACGCCTGGCTAATTTTTTGTATTTTTAGTAGAGACGGGGTTTCACCATGTTGGTCAGGCTGGTCTTGAACTCCTGACCTCAGGTGATCCACCCGCCTCGGCCTCCCAAAACACTTGGATTACAGCTGTGAGCCACCCCGCCTGGCCTTTCAAAATTTTTTTGTCTTGGCCGGGAGCGGTGGCTCACGGCTGTAATCCCAGGGCTTTGGGAGGCTGAGGCGGGCAGATCACCATGTCACGAGTTTGAGACCAGCCTGGCCAACATGGTGAAACCCTGTCTCTACTAAAAATACAAAAAAGCCAGGCATGGTGGCAGGCACCTATAATCCCAGCTACTTGGGAGGCTGAGGCAGGAGAATTGCTTGAACCTGGGAGGCTGAGGTTGCAGTGAGCCGAGACTGTGCCACTGCATTCCAGCCTGGGCAACAGAGTGAGAATCTTTCTAAAAAAATTTTGTGTGTGTGTGTGTGTGCTAACATGGCTGGTAGAAATTAAAAAAAAAGAAAGAAAAATTTTTTTTAGTACAGATGGGGAGGGTGGGGCGGGGGTCTCCTTATGTTACCCAGGCTGGTCTTGAACTCGTGGGCTCAAATGATCTTTCTGTCTCTGCCTCCCAAAGTATATGGATTATAGGTGTGAGCCATCACACCTGGCCTTAACTCTGTCACCTTTGGAGATGCTCAGAGTAATGCTCTGGGGTCAGGATGACATGAACTTGAATTACCATTCTGGGCTAATGGCTTCCCTTCCCTGAGCTAAATGCCCTCCACCTGTAAAAGAGGGACGAAGCTGTTCTCACTAATGAGGTTGGCGGACCATTAAAGGGGCTTATGCCTTGTGTATAGCAAGTCGTCAGCCAATGAGAGCTGCAGCTGTTACCCTCGCCACATCTTTTCTTTGAAATAATAATAGAATTTATGTAATATTTGACATTGTGCAAAGCGCTTTCTTACTTATGATCTGTGTAATCCTCACAGCACTGCTGCTGTTCGGGCAGATGATCCCACTTTATGAGATAACTGAGGGTGGGCACAGAGAACTTTCCAGAGCTCCCAGGCAGAGCCAAAGTTCCCTCTGGGGCAGTGCTGGCTTCTAGGGGGACGTCTGAACAGCTGAGGGCCTCTTGGGAATGGCTGCATGGGCATGAGCGTGGCTCCCAGACACCCTCCGCTGAGACCCACAGTTCCAGAGCTGGGTCTTGCAGCACCGCGTCCCGTCATGCCAACTCCGAGGCTCACAGAGAAGGGCGTGCACGGTTCCAGAACGAGCCCACCTTGGAAAGTTTTTGGGAAACTCTTTTTTTTGGATAATATACGCCACTTTCAGACTCTGTCTTAGCATATTTCAAGAAACACCAGTCTAGCATCTAAACTGGCTAAACATCTTTCCTCTCTAGAAAATGCCAAAGAAGTTCACTCATCACACCTGAGAAGGAGCTCTCCTTCCCATATTCTCTTACCCATGTCTGCTGCTCCCCAGATTTCTGCTCCAGCTCCAAGCTCCTTCCCAGGCGCTCAGTTCAGCGCTTCTGAGCAGCCCACTTCCCTCCCCCATCATGTTTTTTTTTTTCACTTTTGAGACAGAGTCTCTCTCTGTCATCCGGGCTGGAGTGCAGTGGCGCGATCTCGGCTCACTGCAACCCCTGCCTACTGGGTTCAAGCAATTCTCTGCCTCAGCCTCCTAGTAGCTGGGATTACAAGCACCCACCACTATGCCTGGCTAATTTTGTATTTACAGTAGAGACAGGGTTTTACCATTGACCAGGCTGGTCTTGAACTCCTGACCTCAGGCGTTCAAGACCTGCCTCAGCTTCCCAGAGTGCTAGGATTACAGGCGTGAGCCACTGCATCCGGCTTTTTTTTTTTTAAGGAGACAGAGTCTCACTCTTATCATCCAGGCTGGAGTGCAGTGGCATGATCTTGGCTCACTGCAACCTCCATCTCCTGGGTTCAAGTGATTCACATGCCTCAGCCACCCAACTAGCTGGGATTACAGGTGTGTGCCACCCCTCCCGGCTAATTTTTGTATTTTTAGTAAAGATGGGGTTTCAACATGTTGGCCAGACTGGTTTCGAACTCCTGACCTCACGTGATCTGCCCGCCTTGGCCTCCTAAAGTGCTGGGATTACAGGTATGAGCCACCACACCCGGCCCTCCCATCATCTTTTCGTGTATGATATTTTTCTCTAGCATGAGCCCACTGGCCTTCCCAGTGTGAATCGGCCCCACCTCTGGCTTCTCCAACCCCCTTCCTCCCGCTCCCAGCCTCCTGAGATCCAGAGTCCTCCTTTCCAGCAAGGGAGGCGGGAGAGGCTGTGGACCCTCCTGCACTCACATCTGTTCTGGCCACATACATGGAGGAGGTTTACAAAGATTCAGTGTTTATCATATGAAGGGATTTTAGCACTGAAAGCCACAACAGCTGGGAACTGTCAGGCATGTCCCAAACCCTCTCCTTATTCATTATCTTCTTGACGCCCATCTGTGAAGGCGATGCTGTTTCTGTTTTTGCTAAGGAGGAACCCAAGTCCAGGACAGCAAAAACCCCTGGGCCTGGCCATGTGCAGTCCACCAGTCCTAGCGCTTTCTCTCCCCCAGGAGCCCTTCCCTTCCCTTTGTTCCCAGCTGGGACTCCCATCATGCCACAACCTGCCTGATGGCCCCCTGCCTCCATGCCAGGGTAAGGATGTAGGCCCCGGAAGCAGCTGTCCATAGCACACCTCCTCGGAGAGCTCCTCGTGGGGTGCAGAGAGTGATGCTGAGGAGCGGGGCCTGTGTTGGGGGCCAGCACTCATGAGGCCAGGCTGAGCCTAGCAGGGGTGGCAGGGACTTGCTCTCCCAGTGCTGGCCTTAGCTGCCCTTCCCTCCTGTTGCAACCCCTCTCCAGGGACTACTGATCTCTACTTCCACAAGACACCTGAGCTGCCCCTCCACTTGTCACCAGGATCCCTTTGGTTGGGGAAAGCTCAGAAAGGAGCCACAGCTCTGGAGGCAAGGCAGGATCTCCCATTCCAGCCACCCTGTACACACCCAGGGCAGTCTGGCTGCCACCAGCCTCCAGGGAGCGTCAAGAGTGGGAGTGAGGAGGCCACGAGGGTCTCCACTGCCCTGGATGGCACGACAGGGAGCCTGGCCAGGTTTGTGGGCCACAGCCAGCCAGCCAGGCACCTAGGCTCCTCTGGGTTCTCAGATACCGAAACCACGCCTCCCTGCTGCCTCTATTTGAGTCAAAACAGCTTTGGGGCCTGCCTGCTACCCCTACCCACCCCCCCCCCCACCACCCCCTATATGATCCCTTAGCCGCTTATTGTCCAGTCTGAGTCTCACCCACAAGGCCCCAAGCTCCCACCAGCTACCAGTTGCTGGGTCCCCTGCCTGGCTCACAGGCAGGCCTCAGTGCCTGGCAGAGGGCAGCCTGGCAGGAGCGACTTCTACAGCCCTCTCCAGAGAAGCTGGTGCTGGGAGCGTCAGCAAAGCCAGCCCATGGATCTGTGGGCCCTCACCTGTGCCCCGCCCTCATACTCAGCGCCCCCAGGCATCTGCTCTGGGCGCACTGCTTGGATTCCCAGTCGTGAAATCCATGAACAAGATCTTCACTCCCCCCCAGTGAGCATTTTCCATGGGAATGTGGAGGTGAAGGGGACACCCTCCCTGACCACGGACACATCTACACGCATCTAGGCTGATGGGATGGTTGTAGCGGGTTGACTTGTGATCCCCAAAAAAGATGCATCTGAGTCCTAACCCCTAGCACTCGTGAATGTGATCTTTTTTGGAAATAAGGTCTTTGCAGACATAATTAAGTGAAGGATCAAGATGTAATCGCTCTAGCTTTAGGGTGGGTCCTGCATGCAATGGCTGGTGTCCTTATAAGAAGGAAAACAGGGACATCACGGCCACGAAGGCGCAGAGAGAAGAAGGCCACGTGGAGACGTAGGCAGGAACTGGAGTATGAAACCCTCAGCTGGGGCACACAAGGGTTGTTGGCAGCCCTGGAAGCTGGGAGGGAGGCCTGGGACGGATTCTCCCCCGAGAGCCTTTGGAGGGAGCCAGCCTCCAGAACTGTGAGAATTAATTTCTGGTTTTGTAAGCTGCCAAGTTTGCAGGAATTTGTCATGGCAGCCCCAGGAAAGGAATGCAGACGGCATTAGCCCCAGCCTGTGCTAAGGGCGGTGAGCAGACTGTAGCAGAGTGGAGGGCAGGGAGGCCCTGCCCTGGGGGCCATGCTTGACAGGGGCCTGCAACCTCACGGGAAGACACACAGACAGGGGAGGATCCATTCAGTAATGAGGTAACTGGATAGTGGGGCCCCAGGCCAGGGAGGGGGCTTGTGGGCCAGGAGCCTAGAAGAGTGAACAGGATGGGCTCAAGGACTAAAGGCTTTGACTGTCAGGATTGGGGGTTGGGACAAATAGGAGAGAGGCAGGAGCCCTGGCTGAAGACCAGGAAAGGCCAGATGCTCACTCAGCTCCTGGAAGAGCTACAGGGAGAAAGGAAAGAAGGTGCAACCCTGCAGGGCCCAGAGCACCGCACCCTGAGGAAGCTGTAGGAGGCAGGTATAAGCTCAGCAGACACAAGAACATGGCATGGTCAGAGCCCCCACAGTGAAAATGACCCTGAGATGGGGCAAGCTCCCCATCAAGGGAGATATGTAAATAAGATGCCTGGTAGGGACCCTAGCCCCAATTAAGTTTCATTATGGTAGTCCCTAAAGACCCCTTTGCAACCTGAGACCCTACAGGCTGCCTGGCTGGGCGACTCCTCCCCCACTCTGCATGTCAATTACACTGAATTGATCTGCCTCAAGCCATGTACACCCACTTTCCTTCTGGATTCTGGGGTCTGCACCTGTGAAGACATGGACTCACCCCTGGAGACCCAGAACTCAGACAGATTTCCAACCCCCTCCTAAAGGAAAGGATGACCCCCCCCACACCCAGGTCTCAAAAGCATCATCTCTTCATAGTCCCCTCCCTTTGAAGGAACAAACACAACAGCCCCCTTTAAGTATGTGCTTGCTTCATGCTAAATCTGACACAGCACACATGGTTAAGAACACTGAAGTCACTGTGTGACCTTGGATTAGTTTCTTACCTTCTCTGTTCTGCCTCAGTTTCCTCAACTGCAAAACGTAGTTAATAACAGTGCCAACCTTCTAGATGAGTGAGGCCCTGAAATGATACCTGCAAAGTGATAGCTCTTAGCATTTTAAGGTTGATAGAGAACCAGCCCCAGTGCTGACTTCAAGGTCCTTTTGCCCCATTTCCCTGCTGATATTTATAAGCACTTTACGATGCCTTTTTTTTTTATAGGCATGGTGGCTCATGCCTGTAATCCCAGCACTTTGGGAGGCTGAGGTGGGCAGATCATAAGGTCAGGAGTTCCAGACCAGCCTGGCCAACATAGTGAAACCCCATCTCTACTAAAATTACAAAAATTAGCCAGGCATGGTGGTGTGAGCCTGTAGTCCAAGCTGCTCGGGAGGCTGAGGTAGGAGAACTGCTTGAACCCGGAAGGCGGAGGCTGTAGTGAGCCGAGACCACGCCACTGCATACAGAGTGAGACTCTGCCTCAAAAAAAAAAAAAAAAGAAAAAATCAGGCTGGTTGCAGTGGCTAACACCTGTAATCCCAGCACTTTGGGAGGCTGAGGCAGGCAGATCATCTGAGGTCAGGAGTTTGAGATTAGCCTGGCCAATATGGCGAGACCTGGTCTCTACTAAAAATACAAAAATTAGCTAGGAATGGTGGCAGGTGCCTGTAATCCCAGCTGCTTGGGAGGCTGAGGCAGGAGAATCACTTGAACCCCAGAGGCGGAGGTTGCAGTGAGCTGAGATCGTGCCATTGCATTCCAGCCTGGGTGACAAGAGCAAAACTCCGTCTCAAAAAAAAAAAAAAAAAAGAAAATCAAAGTTAATATATGTACTTTATTATTTCATTTCCTTTTGTTAGAGATGGGGTCTCATTATGTTGCCCAGGCTGGATTCAAACTCTTGGGCTCAAGAGATCCTCCCCACTCAGCTCCCCAAGTAGCTGGGGCTACAAGCAGGTTCCGCTGCCCCTAGCTAAAGTTAACATTTGATTGTTGGAAATAGATGCTCGGTGCCACAAAGAAAAATTAGCAGTGAGACAAAGGATTTTTCAGCAATGCAATTTTTGCTTCCTGGACTGCAGGAAGGGAACTCTTATCAGCCATCTTGCCACAAGAGTACAATGAACAAAGAGAAACACACAAATTTCTTTCTTTCACATTTGGGGTCGTCCTTACTGCTGTGTCTGATCTCTGTTGGCTGGAGCCAGACTTCACAATCTAAACTAAAACCTGATTGGCTAATAACTTAAAACTTTTCTAAACAGGTGAGAGCAGTGGAGAGCTGGGACATGCCTGTGAGCACATCCAGCACGGATATCTTGGTTGAAGTACAAGGACATAGAGTGTACTACGTGCCTGTAAACGTGGCATGTCTAACAGCTACATAGTTAACAAAGTGATTAGCACACTTTAACAAGAAAGGAATTTTTTGACTTCCCATATTGATAATGCACAAATATGTCAACTAGTGTACTGTACCTGAACATAGTGTGATAAAGAATTCTACTTACTACGACATGCGACGTGTGTTTGTGTATTACGGGACATATTTGTGTGGCGTGCTGTGGGATGAGGCGTTTAGGAGAAAGAAGACACAGGCCCTAGGCAAAGTCTTAAATGGCTCTGACCCTAAATTCTTTCTCCACTTTCACAGGCCTGGAATTCCTTTGGTTCAATTTGTTCTAGGAGTCGAGACAAAAAATGGTGTGGGTACCATCCCCCAAAAAAAACCCTGTAAACACAGGGCAACCAGAAGAACCACAGGAATGAACACTTCCGCTGACCCGGCCCCTCCCCAGGCTTTGAGCCACAGCTGGAAGCTGCCCTTTCCCAGGTTGCCCGGGGACAGGTCCCAGGGCCTCACTGGCATAAGCAGGATGTAGGGCAGCCACAGAAGGCATTTGAGGTGGTGGCAGGTGTCACCAGCAGGGTCCTGGGCAGCCAGTTAACACGAAGCCAGAATAGGCCTGGCAAGATGAAGGGGCATGAGCTCAGGGTTGGGCACAGAGTCCAGGGACGACGGGGGGGGACCCGAGGTTTACTGGGGCTTGGCTACATCATGCTGTCCACTGTCTGGACACTACCCCCGTCTTGGCTGCAATCTCTCCTGCCCGGCCCTCTGGGGCCCAGCATGTGAGAGCTGGAGGCTGGACTTGGGCAAGGTGGCTAGCTCCAGAAGTCATACTGTCACCACCTGCCTCACCATGAGGGAGTCTGGGAGAGAAATGGCATAGATGTTGCTGTGGGGCGGAGTGGATGGGTGGCGATGCTGCTTCAGGGTAATTCCTAGGACTCAGTTCTGTCTTTCTAGCCTGGGAGAGACAAAACATTTTCTCCACATGTCTCCGGAAGCCAGAAATCAAAGATCAGATGGGTTCAGAGTTTTCTCACCTGTCACTTCAGCCTCTTTTCTGGCTATCACTGTCCTTGGGCCATAGACTTTAACCTTCTGCCACCATCATGCCCTACTCACTGTTTCTCAAACACGCTTTTTTTTTCTTTCTTTATTTAGTTTAAAAAATTTTTTTTTTTTTTGCATTTTAGGTTTTGGGGTACATGTGAAGAACATGCAGGATTGTTGCATAGGTACACACATGGCAGTGTGGTTTGCTGCCTTCCTCCCCCGTCACCTATATCTGGCATTTCTCCCCATGCTATCTCTCCCCCAACTCCCCACCCCCCCGGTGTCCCTCCCCTATTTCCCCATGAACAGACCCCAGTGTGTGATGCTCCCCTCCCTGTGTCCATGTGTTCTCATTGTTCAACACCCGCCTATGTGAACATGTGGTATTTGATTTTCTGTTCTTGTGTCAGTTTGCTGAGAATGGTGGTTTCCAGGTTCATCCATGTCCCTACAAAGGACACGAACTCATCATTTTTGAAGGCTGCATAATATTCCATGGTGCATATGTGCCACATTTTCCCTGTCCAGTCTATCATTGACAGGCATTTGGGGTTGCTTCCAAGTCTTTGCTATTGTAAACTGTGCTGCAATGAACATTCATGTGCATGTGTCCTTATAGTAGAATGATTTATAATCCTTTGGATATATACCCAGTAATGGGATTGCTGGGTCAAATGGAATTTCTATTTCTAGGTCCTTGAGGAATCACCACACTGTCTTCCACAATGGTTGAACTAATTTACACTCCCACCAACAGTGTAAAAGTGTTCCTATTTCTCCATATCCTCTCCAGCATCTGTTGTCTCCAGACTTTTTAATGATCACCATTCTAACTGGCAAGAGATGGTATCTCAATGTAGTTTTGATTTGCATTTCTCTAATGACCAGTGATGATGAGCATTTTTTCATATGTTTGTTGGCCTCATGTACGTCTTCTTTTGTAAAGTGTCTGTTCATATCCTTCACCCGCTTTTGAATGGGCTTGTTTGTTTTTTTCTTGTAAATCTGTTTTAGTTCTTTGTAGATTCTGGATATCAGCCCTTTGTCAGATGGATAGACTGCAAAAATTTTTCCCCATTCTGTTGGTTGCCGATTCACTCTAATGACTGTTTCTTTTGCTGTGCAGAAGCTGTGGAGTTTCATTAGGTCCCATTTGCCTGTTTTGGCTTTTATTGCCAATGCTTTTGGTATTTTGGTCATGAAGTCCTTGCCTATGCCTATTGGTTTTGCCTAGATTTTCTTCTAGGGTTTTTATGGCGTTAGGTCTTATGTTTAAGTCTTTAATCCATCTGGAGTTAATTTTAGTGTAAGGTGTCAGGAAGGGGTCCAGTTTCTGCTTTCTGCACATGGCTAGCCAGTTATCCCAACACCATTTATTAAACAGGGAATCCTTTCCCCATTGCCTGTTTCCAACACACTTTTCATGTGTGTTCAAGTAAAAGCATGGAAAGTCTCCATGCTTTTACTCAATGCAGTTCCTTTTGCCCGGAACACCTTCTATCTGCTTCTTTCCAGAGGATGTAAACTCTTCATCCTTTAAATTACTCTCCCATGAAGACTTCCATAAATGCTCCAGCAAGTCACTCACTCCACTTTCCCACAATAGCTGGACTCTCCCTCTAACACATTTATGGTGTCTGTCCTGGAATTATTTGTTCCTGTGCCTGTTCCTACTGGATGCTGGAAACTTGAAGCACAGATGAAGTCCCTCATACATCTCTTTAGCCTTCAGCCCCAGCATATAGCAGTATGTTTTGTCAGTATTTAAAAATCAAGGGCTGGGCGCAGTGGCTCACACCTGTAATCCCAGCACTTTGGGAGGCCAAGGCATGGGGATCACTTAAGCTCAGGAGTTCAGGACCAGACAGGACAACAAAGCAAGACCCCATCTCTACAAAAAAATACAAAAATTAGCCAGGCGTGGTGGCACACGCCTGTGGTCTCAGCTACTCAGGAGGCTGAGGTGGGAGGATTGCTGGGTCCGAGAGGTTGAGGCTGCAGGGAGCTGAGATGCTCTGTACTCTAGCCTGGGCAACAGAGCCAGACCCTGTCTCAAAAAAACAAAAACAAACAAAACCCCAAGAACCAAAATGTATGAAGTCCTTATACATCTGGCATCATTCCCAGTACATTACACATACTGACTCATTCCATCCTCCCAGCACTGTTATCACGAAGGTTCCTTTATCAGCCCGTAGGTTACACATTCAGGACCTGAGGTACAGAGAGGTTAAGAAATGTAGTCAGGCTAGGCGCAGTGGCTCACACATGTAATGCCCTCACTTTGGGAGGCCAAGGTGGGTGGATCACCTGAGGTCAGGCGTTCAAGACCAGCCTGACCAACATGGTAAAACCCCGCCTCTGCAAAAATATAAAAATTAGCCTGGCATGATGGCGTGTGCCTGTAATCCCAGCTACTCAGGAGGCTGAGGTGGGAAAATCGCTTGAATCCAGAAGGCAGAAGTTGCAGTGAGCCAAGATCACACCATTGCACTCTACACGACTCCATCTCAAAAAAAAAAAGAAGATGTAGCCATCTCACACTGTAGTCCTGGCTACTCTGGAGGCCAAGGTGGGAGAATCACTTGAGCACAGAAGGTTGAGGCTGCAATGAGCTATGATCACAGCACTGCACTCCAGCCTGGGCAACAGAGCAAGAACTTGTCTCTAGGAAAAGGAGAAAAGTAGCCAAGAATAAACACTAGCAGGTGGCAGAGATGGGATTCCAACCACTAGTAACAAGTAACAGTAATGAGTTGATGAACAAGCAGGGAATAAAGAACTAAAAGGGAGAAAAAGTCAGATTAAGAAGGGCTTCCTCAGGATCAGGAAGGAAGTGCTCCTCATCAAAAAAAGAAAAAACGCTCAATCCAAATCCAGTATTTTAATAAAGAAATACATGATTCCTCCTCCCCCACCCACCCCCTTTTATTATTGCCTCCCACTCAAGAACTCAGAACTCTGCAGGTAAAAATAGCAAACCTGAAGGAGTTTGAAGGAAGCACTCAATGGAACAACCCCACACAGCTATGACCCCTGTGGGCGGTGGCTCTTGGGTCACAGCTGCCCCCTGAGGGCAGAACCTGAGACGGAGGCCCCTGGGTAAGGCTGGGGACAGGCCACGGTGCAGTCCTGGGAAGGTCCTTTGCCCCCAGTCCCAACAGGGCATGAGATTTCCTGTCTCAGCCTTCCCTTAGGGATGAGTTGCAGAGGCTTCTGGGCCTCCTATGCCAGCCCCTCTGGGCCAGGAGATCTGGAGCCCTGCTGTGGTCCCTTCAGCTCCTACTCTCTGGGCCTACCCTGCCTCTCCATCACCCCCGGTCTTGGCCTCAACCCCACCAGGAAGTCCACTCCCACACCATGTGGTCCACTCCCATATATTGCTCATCTGACTCATTTTCCCTTCTCTGGTGAAGCCTTCTCAACCCCTAACAGGTAACAGAAACCAGCTTAAGCTGGCTGAAGCAACAGAGGGACTTTAACAAAAAGATCCAGCATTGCAAGGCACCTCAAGGCAGCAACGCTGCCAAATGTCCATAAAGGACAGGATCAGGGTTGGAGAGACCATTATGAGCCCAAGTGCCGTTCAGCTTCCTTTTTCCTTCTCTGCCAGCCACAGCTCCTCCAGTTAACATTTTCTAGAACTTCCACCTGAGCCAGTGTCAGGAGAGAGCTCTGATTGGCTGGCTTGGGTCAGGTGATCAGCCCTCCTCCAACCCACAATGGCCAGGAGAGTGGGGTCACGTGACACATACAAACACGGCTGCGGAAGCCTGCCCTTGACAAGGAGAAGAGTGAGGGATATTGACAGCTAAGAATACATAGATGATGCCTGCTCATTCTTCACCTCACTCTTTCTGTGGAACTAATCTCTCTGCCTTTGCAACTCAATTTCCTCTCTGCTTGTGTTTTGCTTGCTGTTTGAACTGGTTGTATGCGTGCCTACCTCTGTGCATAAGCACACATCAGGACTCCAGCCTGCAGTACACATGAACCCTTGACCTCTGTATCTAGTTCAAGGCCGTCCTCAACCTGTCTTCAGGGCTGGCTTAATGCTCTGCTGTTGCTGTCTTAAAACTAGTTTTTTTTTTTTTTTTTTTGAGACAGGGTCTAGCTCTGCTGCCCAGGCTAGAGTTGAGTGGCGAAATCACTGCCCATTGTGTTACCGGAAATGGGTCACAATCCAGACCCCAAGAGAGGGTTCTTGGATCTTGTGCAAGAAAGAATTTGGGACGAGTCTATAAAGTGAGAGCAAGTTTATTAAGGAAGTAAAGAAACAAAAGAATGGTGACTTCATACTCAGAGTAGCCCCAAGGGCTGCTGGTTGCCCGTTTTTATGGTTCTTTCTTTTTTTTTTAAGACAGAGTCTCACTATGTTGCCCAGGCTGGAGTGCAGTGGTGCAGTCTCAGTTCACTGCTACCTCTACCTTCTGGGTTCAAGCAATTCTCTTGCCTCAGCTTCCCGAGTAGCTGGGATTACAGGCATGCGCCACCATGCTTGGCTAATTTTGTATTTTTAGTAAAGACAGCATTCTCCATGTTGGTCAGTATGGTGTTGAACTCCTGACCTCAGGTGATCCACCTGCCTCAGCCTCCCAAAGTGCTGGGATTTTTCTGTCAATCTAAAACTACTCTAAATTAAATAATACACTGAAAAAGAAAACAGACAAGAGACAGCCTGGGAGAAAATACTTGCCATATACAAAACAAGGACACTTCATCTGTACAAAAAAATAAATAAAATTAGCCAGGCATGATGGCACATGCCTAGAGTCCCAGCTACTCAGGAGGCCGAGGTGGGAGGATCCCTTGAGTTTGGGAGGTTGAGGCTGCAATGAGGAAAACTTTTGTAGACAGAAAACATAAGAATGCCTATAATTTTTTTTAACCTGGTAGAAAACAACCCAGTCGGAAAATGGGCAAAGGAAGGAAATGGCAAATTCACAGAGGAGGGGACAAACAGGTCAATACACACAAGAAGAGATGCCTGCCCGACTGCCCTGTCATAGAAATGCAAATGAAAACGACATGAACCATCATTTTCTCCCAGTGAGACTGGTAAAAATTAGAGCAAATTGATGATGTCCAGTGTTGAAGAGGGCATAGGGAAATTAGTGGTGTAGGCAGGTAAAATGGTACCACCTTTGGAGGTAAAGGTGGCAATTTGGCTATAACTTTTCTTTCTCTCTCTCTCTTTATTTTATTTATGTATTTTTATTTTGAGACAGAGTCTTTCTCTGTCACCCAGGCTGGAGTGCAGTGGCTCGATTTCGGCTCACTGCAACCTCTGCCTCCCTGGTTCAAGCAATTCTCTTGCTTCAGCCTCCCGAGTAGCTGGAATTACAGGCACGCAGCACCACTTCTGGCTAACTTTTGTATTTTTAGTAGAGACAGGGTTTCACCATGTTGACCAGGCCGATCTCAAACTCCTCACCTCAGGTGATCTGCCCGCCTCAGCCTCCCAAAGTGCTGAGATTACAGGTATGAGCCACAACACCCAGTTTTCGGTTGTTGTTTTTTTTTTTTTTTTTTTTTGAGATGGAGTCGCTCTGTCGCCCAGGCTGGTGTCCAGTGGCACAATCTCAGCTCACTGCAACTTCTGCCTCCTGGGTGGGTTCCAGCGATTCTCCCGTCTCAGCCTCCTGAATAGCTGGGATTACAGGCGCCTGCCACCACATCCAGCTAATTTCTGTTTTAGTAGAAATGGAGTTTTACCATGTTGGCCAGTTTGGTCTTGAGCTCCTAGCCTCAAGTGATCCATCTACTTCAGCCTCCCAAAGTGCTGGGATTACAGGCCCATGCCCGGCCAGTAACTTTTTATTTATTTATTTATTTTGAGACAGAGTCTCACCCTGTCACTAGGCTGGAGTGCACTGGCATGATCTCAGCTCACTGCAACCTCCGCCTCCTGGGTTAAAGCGATTCTCCTGTCTCATCCTCCCTTGTAGCTGGGTTTACAAGCGTGTGCCACCATGCCTGGCTAATTTTTGTATTTTTGGTAGAGACCCGGATTCACCATGTTGGCCAGGCTGGTCTTGAACTCCTGACCTCAAGTGATCCGCCTGCCTCAGCCTCCCAAAGTGCTGGGATTACAGGCGTGAGCCACCGCGCCGGCTTTCTCTACTGTAAGTTACTCTTTTCTTCCCTTGTCTCTTGTCTTTTGTTGTGTTTATAGTGACTTTCACGTAGAAATTTGACATATTCAGTCTCATTAGAGCTGGACCTCTGGCGTCTAAAGGAGAGCAGCCATGGCGTTGGCAGCTCCTAGGTTTCAAGTGCTCCTGGCACACCTAGCCCTGTGCTAAGAGCTTCCAAACATCACCTCACTGGCCCCTCAGCACAGCCCATAAACTTGGTCCCGATGTTGTCTACATTTCTTAGATGAGAACACCGGAGCTTCCAGCCATGAGCCACTCTGGAGCTAGCCAGTGGCAGGCTCAAGATTCATACCCTGGCCTATGTGACCCTGCACGTAACTGCTTAAATGTAGAATCGAGGCCAAGAGATGCTTGTCCAAGTCTGTCCAGCAAGTCAGCGGCTCTGCCCAGGACCCTCCCTATGGCCAGGCCACCTCCGACACCACTAAGTCTGCAGTTATTTCTCACCCACCACGCCCGGCTCTGACCTCAGTCCCCGCTTCAGGCTGCCCATTCCTGAGCCTCCTCCAGCTTGTGTCCTTTGGCTGCCATGGCTTCTAGCAGCCCCAGGGGGGAAGAGACCCAGACTTCCCAGCAAATAAACACCGCCCACAGATTTCCAAATATACAGAGATAAGTACTCCCTCTTGCCACAGCTAAGACTGGCTGGAATTCCAAACGTCCCATGTAGCTTCTGCTTCTCCTGGTGATGGGCTCTGGGTCCTGAGTTCTCACTGGAACAGCACGTGGCCTCCTCTGCGTGGTGGAGGTGATACCTGCACCGTGGAACGTAGTTATCAACAACGGCAGTGGTAGGAACGAACAGCCACATCCTGGTTTGGGTGCATTTTATGTTTATTTTTAAGGACAGGGTCTTGCTGTGTCACCCAGGCAGGAATGCAGTGGCACCTTGTTTTGTTATTGTTATTATTGTTGTTTGAGACAGGGTCCTGCTCTATCGCCCAGACTGGAGTGCAGTGGTGCGATCTCAGCTCTCTGCAGCCTTGACCTTCCAGACTCAAGTGATCCTCCTGCCTTAGCCTCCCAAGTAGCTGGGACTACAGGCACGTGCCACAACAGTGTGCCACTTTTTTTGTATTTTTTGATGGGGTTTCACCGTATTGCCCATGTTGGGAGTGGCACCTTCTTAGCTCACTGCAGCTTTGAACTCCTGGGCTCAAGCAATGCTCCAGCCGCAGCCCTTACCCATGAGTAGATAGGCCTTGAATACATTCTATAAAACAATTGTGAGCAAAGTCTTCACAGACATCTTGGAAGCATCTTCATCGCCAGGCGGAGCCCCTTTGTGAGTTGTCCAACAAGGTTGTTGCGCCTGTAGTCCCAGCTACTCGGGAGGCTGAGGCAGGAGAATTGCTGGAACCCGGAAAGCGGAGGTAGCAGTGAACAGAGGTCACAGCCCTGCACTCCAGTCTGGGCGACAGAGTGAGACTCTGTCTCAAAAACAAACAAAACAAAACAAAACAAAACAAAACAAAACAAAACACTCTCTATTTGAACATATACAAAATTAGACGCTCCTAGCTCTACCCAGTACCCAAGCTGATCCTGCTTCACGTACATTCCCGTCCATTTCCCTTACCTTTGAAGCAAGTCCCAGACATTGGATTATTTCATTCATCACAATGAAAATAATCTAAAAGATGAGGACTCTTTTATCAGCACCATTATTATTATTTGAGACAGAGTCTCCCTCTGTCACCCAGGCTGGAGTGCAATGGCACGATCTCCGCTCACTGCAACCCCTGCTTCCTGGGTTCAAGCGATTCTCCTGCCTCAGCCTCCTGAGTAGCTGGGACTACAGGCGCATGCCACCAAGCCCAGCTAATTTTTGTATTTTTTTTTTTTTTTTTTGAGACAGAGTCTCACTCCGTCACCAGGCGCCAGGCTGGAGTGCAGTGGCGTGACCTCGGCTCACTGCAACCTCCGCCACCCGGGATCAAGCAATTCTCCTGCCTCAGCCTCCCGAGAAGCTGGGACTACAGGCGCGCGCCACCACGCCCAGCTATTTTTTTTGTATTTTTAGTACAGACGGGGTTTCACCATGTTGACCAGGATGGTCTCGATCTCTTGACCTCATGATCTGCCCGCCTCGGCCTCCCAAAGTGCTGGGATTACAGGCGTGAGCCACCGTGCCCGGCCAATTTTTGTATTTTTAGTAGAGATGGAGTTTCACCATATTGACCAGGCTGGTCTCGAACTCCTGACCTCATGATCTGCCCGCCTCAGCCTCCCAAAGTGCTAGGATTACAGGCATGAGCCACCATGCCTGGCCTCAGCATAACTATTAAGCAAAAAAAATTTTTTTAAGAATAAATAAATAAATAAGGACTATACTTTCAAGGATCATTTCCATAGTTTGTTACTAATTAAGTTTCTCTAAACATTAAAGCAAAAATTTTTTTAAGAAGAAAAAATAGGCCAGGTGAAGTGGCTCATGCCTGTAATCCCAACACTTTGGGAGGCCAAGGTAGGTGGATCACTTGAGGTCAGGAGTTTGAGACCAGCCTGGCCAACATGGTGAACCCTGTCACTACTAAAAATACAAAAATTAGCCGGGCATGGTGACGCATGCCTGTAATCCCAGCTATTGGGAGGTTGAGGCACGAGAATCACTAGAACCTAACAGATGCAGGTTGTAGTGAGCCGAGATTGTGCCACTGCATTCCAGCCTGGACGATAGCGTGAGTGAGACTCTGTCTCAAAAGAAAAAATAAATTATTACATCATTTTTGCTCCTAAAAAAAGGAATAGTTCTATAAGATCAAATATCTGCTCAATTTCTAGTCAATGTTCAAAGTTCCAAATGTCTCCTAAATATTTTCTTCTTTTCTTTTTGCAGTTTGTTTGAATTAATATCCAAATAAAAATAATGCAATTGGTTAATATCTCAGCTTTCTTTTAATCTAGAGCTTTCTCATCTCTCTTTTTCTCTTCATAATTTATATGTTGAAAAAAAGTGGCCAGGAGTGGTGGCTCATGCCTGTAATCCCAGCACTTTGGGAGGCTGAAGCAGGTGGATCACATGAAGTCAGGAGTTTGAGACCAGCCTGGTCAACATGGTGAAACCTTGTCTCTACTAAAAATACAAAAATTGTCCAGGTGCGGTGACTCACACTTGTAATCCCAGCATTTTGGGAAGCTGAAGCAGGTGGATCACAAGGTCAGAAGTTTGAGACCAGCCTGGCCACCATGGTGAAACCCCATCTCTACTAAAAATGCAAAAAGTTAGCCAGGCATGGTGGCATACGTCTGTAATCCCAGCTACTTGGGAGGCTGAGGAAGGAGAATTGCTTGAACCCGGTAGGCGGAGGTTTCAGTGAGCCAAGATCGCGCATTGCACTCCAGCCTGGGCGACAGAGTGAGACTCCGTCTCAAAAAAACTCACCTGAGCATGGTGGCAGGTGCCGTAGTCCTAGCTACTTGGGAGGCGGAGGCAGGAGAATCGCTTGAACCCAGGAGGCAGAGGTTGCAGTGAGCTGAGGTTGCGCCACTGCACTACAGCCTGGGTGACGGAGCGGGTCTCCGTCTCAAAAAAAAAAAAAAAAAAAAAAAATGCTGGGCTGTTTGTCCTGTAGGGATCCCCACCCTGCATTTTGCCAGTTGCAGCCCCACGGTGTGATTTAATATGTTTCTCTATCAACAGGGGTTCTTGTAAATTGGGGGTTGGATCTAGAAGCTTGATAAAATGCAGCCTTGACTTATTTAGGCAAGAATGTTTTATAGATAGTACTGTTTCTACCACTAGGAGATACATACTGTTTGGCTACCTCTCTTTTTGTGATGTTATCTTATTGCTTTATTTTCTTAATTTCTTATTTTGTTTTGTTTGTTTGTTTTTATGAAACAGGGTATTCTTCTGTGGCCCAGGCTGCAGTGCAGTGGTGTGATCTTGGCTCTTGGCTCACTTCAGTCTCTGCCTTCTGGGTTCAAGCCATTCTCCTGCCTCAGCCTCCTGAGTAGCTAGGACTACAGGTGCATGCCACCACACTCAGCTAATTTTTTTGTATTTTTAGTAGAGACGGGGTTTCACCATGGTGGCCAGAATGGTCTCGATCTCCTGACCTTGTGATCCGCCCCCTCAGCCTCCCAAAGTGCTGGGATTACAGGCGTGAGCCACCACGCCCCGCCCCTGATTTTAATTTTTATCAGAGCAACCTATGTGCTTAGTTTACAAAATCAAATAGTTGATTCAACCTGGGAAAGCTGATTAAAAAAAAAAAAAATCAAATAGTTGAAGACTTAAAACCATCAGCACTTTGCCCTATCCCATGCCAACCCCAGGGCACTCTGGGAGGTGTTTCCTCTGAGATTTACCTCTGTATTTCTAGATAATATGCTTGCATTGCAATTTCTTGGTTTTTCAAATTTGGACACCATCTATTGACTTTCTACTATAGAAGATAAGTACTTAACTCTTCTGTCTCCTTCCCCACCCCCGACATATATCCTTTCTTCAGGTCCTCCAAACAGTTATGTCGTGATTTTGGTTAAAAAAAATTTGTTGATTACATTCTTATTATGCAAATATCATTTACAGCTGAGCCACTTAGTGTTCTAAGTGTTCACTTCCATTCTTGAACTTGTTTTGATTTCATAACTACAGGGCTGGGGCTCAATTGTTCAGGGCTCCCAGAGTCCTGCCCAGAGCAGAAGTGGATACACATTTGCTAAATGAACGAATGACACTTGAGAGCTAAGCATGGAGGCTCATGCCTGTAATGCCAGCATTCTGGGAGGCAGAGGCAGAAGGATCACTTGAGCCCAGGAGTTCGAGACCAGCCTGGGCTATATAGCAAGATCTCATCTCTACTTTTTACCTAAAAAAATTCTGGGGGAGGGGCTGGGCACAGTGGCTCACGCGTGCAATCCCAGCGCTTTGGGAGAACAAGGTGGATGGATTACCTGAGGTCAGGAGTTCGAGACCAGCCTGCTCAACATGGTGAAACCCCATCTCTACTAAAAATACAAAACTTATCTGGGCATTGTGGCGCATGCATGAAATCCCAGCTACTTGGGAGGCTGAAGTGGCTCAATTGAACCTGGGAGGTGGAGGTTGCAGTGAGCCGAGATCACGCCACTGCTCTCCAGCCTGGGCGACAGAGCAAGACTCTATCTAAAATATGAAATAAAAATAAAAATAATTTTTTTAAAAGAGGGTCAGGGCAGACATGTGCCAGTAAATTCAAAAGATTAGAGAGGGAATCCCAAATTCACAAGTTCCCCTACCTGACCCAAGTTTTCTAAACTCTTGGATGCTGAAGCGTCATTCAACAAGTCATTCATTCACTCAGTTCAGTTAACAGCTATTAAATGAGCACCTATTAAGTGTCAGGTATTGGGAATACAGCAGGACACAAAACATCAAATTCCTGCCTCATGGAGCTGACATTCTGGTCAGGTAGACAATAAGTAAATGTCAGCCAGAATAAACAGGGTAAGGAGCAGAGAGGAAGGATGGGCTGGGGAGAGCTATTTTGTTTTGTTTGAGACACAGTCACGCTCTGTGGCCTAGGCTGGAGTGCAGTGATGCAATCTTGCCTGACTGCAGCCTCCACCTCCCGGGTTCAAGCAGTTCTCCACCTCAACCTCCCGAGTAGCTAGGATTACAGGAGTATGCCACCATGCTGTGCTAATTTTTTTTTTTTTTTTTTTTTTTTTTTTTTTTGAGACGGAACCTTACTCTGTAGCCCAGGTTGGAATGCAGTGGCGCGATCTTGGCTCACTGCAACCTCTGCCTCCTGGGTCCTGGTTCAAGCAATTCTCCAACCTCAGCCTCCCAAGTAGCTGGGATTATAGGCATGTACCACCATGCCCAGCTAAGTTTTTAGTAGAGACAGGGTTTCACCAGGTTGGCCAGGCTGGTCTCAAACTCCTGACCTCAGTGTTCTGCCTGCCTCAGCATCCCAAAGTGCTGGGATTACAGGCATGAGCCACCGTGCCTGGTAATTTTTGTATTTTTAGTAGAGCTGGGGTTTTGCCATGTTGTCCATGGCTGACCCCGAACTCCTGGCCTCAAGTGATCCGTCTGCCTCAGACTCCCGGAGTGCTGAGATTACAGGGATGAGCCACCTCGCCCAGCCAAGACCTGTTTTTGATAGAGGTCAGGGAAGGCCTCTGTGATGAGGCAGTTACTGAGCAGAGATGGTGAGGAAGTGAGGCGGGCATTTCGGGGAAAGTACTTCAGGTAGATGGACGGGCAGGTGCAAAGGCTGTGAGGTGGGATGTGGGCTGATGGACTCCAGGAACCACGAGGAGCCGGGGTGAGCGAAGCCCAGGGAGAGGCCTCCCGACGAGGTTGAGGGCCCCAGAGGGTAGGGCGTCCTGGGCCACGGAATTTGCTCCTCATGAACAGGGAAGCCATTTCTGAGTTTTGATCAGAGAAGGGCCTGGACCTGGCTTTCGTTTTAGAGGCGTGTCCCTGGACCTTGTGTGGAAAGTAAATGGCAGAGGGCAAAACTGAACGTGGCCACCAGCTGGGAGGCTGCAGAAATGATCCCAGTGAGAGATGACGGTGGCTTAGCCAGGGCTGTGGTGCTGAGCGTGAGGGGAGGAGCGCGGAGTCTGGATGTATTTGATTTTGAAGATGGGGCTGACAAGGCTAGCTGGCGGGTGCGGACGTAGAGTGACAGTAAAAGCGTTCCCTGCTTGCTTCGCTGCTTCCTCCATTAGTGCAACTGAGCCGCCGCATTTCTCTGTGAGATGTTTATTTCCATCTCTCAGGCGCTGTCCTCGAGGGAAGCTGGGGAAGATGTCTGGTCAGGCCCAGCGTCACACTGGTTTAGGAACTGGTATCTCTATTTAATCTCCCTCATCTCACTGCCCCACTTAGGGCTTAACTCCGTTCTGCTTCGTTGCAGAGCAACCCGTCAGGAAAGAGTCACCGACCGTGGAGGTTTCCATCCTTCCAGCTGTCTCCGGTCTGCAGACACTCAACGTCATCACACTAGACATTGTCTGGTGTCTGTGTTCAGGGGGTGACAATCATGAGAACAAGGGTGGAGAGGTGGGACCCATGGCTCCAGGTTGGGAGTGGGGACAGAGCAAGGGAAGGCCCAGGAGGCGTCCCACACAGGGGCAGGCAGGAGCGGGGCCCAGGCGTGCCACCAGCCATCACTCACACATCCGCCTCCTGCTGTCAGGTGTGATGCCTTCTCGGGGAAGGGGGAGGCCCAAGTGCCCCTGGCCTCCGGGAGCAGCTACTGGGGGAGGTGGAACTCAGGCAGGGGTAACAAGACAGAGGGTAAAGCTATGCCAAGTAGGCCAGGTGGGGTGTGGGGTGTAGGGCACTCAGCTGTGTGGCCCAGGGAAGCCCATCCCTCCCGCTAAGCCTCTGTCTGCACTCTTCCCAGTGGGCCCCGCTCGTCCTCCATGCTCACTTGACCACAAGGATTCTTTCTAAGCTGCTGCTCTCCCTCCTTTACTGAACCTGTGCAATGGCTCCACTGTGCTCCTCAGGGGCAGTTCAAACTTTGTTCTTGCCTTCCCAGTCCTTATTTTTTTTTCCTTTCTTGAGACAGGGTCTGGCTCTGTCACTCAGGCTGGTGTGCAGTGGCACGATGTCGGCTCACTGCAACCGCCGCCTCCTTGGCTCAAGCGATCCTCCCACCTCAGCCTCTCAAGTAGCTGGGACCACATGTGTATATGACCATGCCCAGCTAATTTTCTTTTTTTTTTTTTTTGAGAGGGAGTCTCGCTCTGTCCCCCAGGTTGTAGTGTAGTGGCGTGATCTCGGCTCATTGCAACCTCTGCCTCCCAAGTTCAAGCAGTTCTCCTGCCTCAGCCTCCCAAGTAGGTGGGATTACAGGCATGTGCCACCACCACCCAGCTGATTTTTGTATTTTTAGTAGACATGGGGGTTTCACCATGTTGGCCAGGCTGCTCTTGAGCCCCTGACCTCAGGTGATCTGCCCACCGTGGCCTCCCAAAGTGCTGGGATTACAGGCGTGAGCCACTGCGCCTGGCCCTTCCTGGTCCTTTGAGCTCTGTCCGTTGCCACCCTCTCAGCCCTAACATCCTCCAGATCCACCTTTCCTCCGGGAAACTGTTTGCCTCGTTCTCCCAGTATGCTGTTCCCCATCCCCGTGCCTGTGCATCTGCGGTCCCCTCTGCCTGGGGTGCCGTCCCAGCTCTTCCACTGGGGTAGCCCACACTCAGCTCTGCGGGCCCCTCCTCAGGAGGCTGCCTCTGGTGCCCACCCTCCAAGAGCCAACCTTGCCTTTCTCGGGGCACCTTTGCTCCTGAGCAGGTGCCCCTCATCCTTGCTGAAGTCCTCACCCTAGCAGGGCTCTGGGTGAGCCTTGCCAAATGTTGGCTGAGTGACTGCTTGTACCTGAAGCTCAGAGAAGGGAGACCTGGCCTGGCAGGCGTGGGGCAGGGAGGGTTCTTTGGCAGCCACAGTGGGAGTAGGTGGTGGGGGAGAGAGTTTGTTCCTCCCAAACCGTTAACCATGCAGGTCTCTAAAGGAGAACCCACCTCCTGCGAGGCCCCAGGACGGCCATCTGGTCTGGGGCTGGACCCACTTTCCCAGATCCTGACGGTCCTTCCCTGCCGCCCATGGCCCTGCCAAGGCCAAGCTGAGCCAAGGTGAGCTGAGGACACGCCGGGCTCCAAATGCTAGGCTTCCAAGGCACTCATTGAGCCGGCGCTTCTGTGGGCTGGCCCTGGGCTCAGCACAGTGTGTGCCCTGGCCCCCCTCATCCTCCAGGACGCCTCGAGCCAGGTGCTATTATTAACATCCCCGTTTTTCAGAGAAGCCTGCTGAGGCTCATAGGTGAGACCTGCCGGGGTCACACGGGAGAACATCCTGGCACTGCCTCCCGAGAACCAAGGACCAGCTGCTCTGAGTGTTTCACATGTATTAACTCAACAACCTTGTGAGGAGGGATAATCAATCTAAGGCACAGAGAGGTTCAGTGACTTGCCTGATGTTGCCCAGCTAGCAAGTGGCAGAGGCAGGATTCAAACTTGGGCAGTTTGGCCACAGAGCTTTTACTCTCCAGCATGATGAAGAGGGTGGTGAGGAGCAGGTGATGATGGTGTCGCCTCCCTGGACACAGCACACTGCAGTTTGCAAAGCATCTACACGCTCAGCATCTCATCTGCCCTTCAGCCCAAGGGAGAAATAAAGATCATGATCCCCATTTTATGGAGGAGAAAATGAAGACCAGAGGAGGGCAGGGATGCCCCCAGGGTCACTCAGCAAATTAGTTGCAGGGCGGAGGCTTGGACCTCAGGCTTCCGCCCAAGCCTGAGCCTCCTCCTGGCTTTCCTGACTGGTGGACAGTCTGAGTTTGGTGCCTCCCAGGGAAGGGGGCTTTGGACACCCAGTGCAGGCAGAGGGCTCTGGGCTGGGAGGTGGGAGCTCTGGCAGAGCCATCTGTCTGCATGGGTCGTGTTGCCCACCAACACTGGGGAGGCCTCCGCGGGCACCACAGCTCCTCCCGTGTGTCCACGTCAGCAAGGTCTGTGTGTCGGTGAGGGGGTGGGGGCAGGTCTCTGCAGGGTCGGCTTGTGGCTGGCTGGGGTTTCACCACCGGGAAGCTGCCTTATCCCTACTCCTCTCACCAGGTTTAAACCCAGCCCTGCTATGGCTCTGGCCAAGCTCAGTGCGGTCCCCCACACTTCCTCTCGTCACCTCACCCCACCCTAAGAGCTGGCAAGGAAGGCTATCATCTCCCTTTGACAGTGGAAGAAATGGAGGCCCAAGGGCATGAGTGTGTGGGCGGCAGTCACAGAGCCTGGCCTAAGGCCCAGCCAGTGCCTTTCCCGGCCACCCACCTGCCCCATGACTGTGAAGTTCTTATGTGCAGATGATACCAGGATGGGCAAGACCTGAAGAAGTCTTGAGTGGGGCAGGTAGCAGGGAGATGGGGAATCATTTGCAGCAAACATGTGCAGAGCCTGGGCCGGGGGCGTCTGCTGCATCCTGGACCATTGAATGCGTTGGCACTTCCCAGGCGAACTCTCTTCTCTCCAGCCTCTGGACCTTTCCCACACTGCCCCCTCCACCTGAAAGACTCATCCCCTCCCTTTATCCGGCAAACTGCTGCTCATCCTCCAGGTCTCAGCCTCAGTGCCTTCATTCATTCAGCAAATGCTTCTTCCTACAATGGTGGCCGACACTGTGCAGGGTGAGCTGCTCATGTTGAGTGGGAGACATGGCCCTGCCCTCAAGGAGTTTCCAGTCTCCTGAGGAAGCCATGTGTTATTAACATGGAATGAGCCAGGGTAGGCTCATGGCTGTAAAGAGCAGCCCCCAAGTCAGTGGCTTAACATGATGAAGGCCTATTTTGCACCCAAGTCACAGTCACAAACGGGAGGCAGGGAACTCTGTTCCAGGTGAATTCCACAAACACACCTTGTGAGTTTCCCGTGGCTGCTGTAACAAATTACACCAAACCCAGTGGCTGAAAGCAACAGAAATGGGTTCTCTCGAAGTTCTGGGAACAGCAGCCTGAGGTCAAGGTCAAGGTGTCAGTGGGACCACACTCCCTCTCGAGCCTCTAGAGGAGGGTCCTCCCTTGCCTTTTTCAGCTTCTGTGGTGTTGGCGATCCTTGGCTTCCAAGGTTTGTGGCCACATCACTCCAATCTCTGTCTCTGTCTTTGCATTGCCTCTCCTCTGTGTCCTTTCCTTTGTGTGCTGTGTGACAAGGACACCTGTCATTGGACATAGGGCATACCTGGATGATCCACAATGATCTCTTCCTCTCAAGATCTTAACTTCGTCACATCTGCAAAGACCTTTTTTCCAAATAAGATCACATTCACAGTTTCAGGGATTAGAACATGGACAAATTTCTTTGGGACCACCCTTGAACCCCCTCCATGCCCGATGTCTAAGTGCCTGGGGTCCTGGGGAGAAGCCAGGATTCTGGGAAGGGGAAGCATAGGGAGACCAGCTTAGTCTGGGGGAGCAGGAGAGGGACATCCCTGAGGAAGAGACACTTGAGCCAAAGATGAAGAGAGAATAAACTAGAAAAAGGGAGAGAAGAGCGTTCTAGGCAGAGGGAACAGCATGTGCAAGCAGCCACAGTGCCCCCAACGTCACTTTTTGAATCTTCATTTCTAGCTGGGTGCAGTGGCTCGTGCCTGTAATCCCCAGTTTGGGAGGCCAAGGCAGGCAGATCACTTGAGGTCAGGAGTTGGAGACCAGCCTGGCCAACATGGTGAAACCCTTTCTCTACTAAAAATACAAAAATTAGGCTGGATGTGGTGGTAGATGCCTGCAGTCCCAGCTACTCTGGAGGCTGAGGCAGGAGAATTGCTTGAACCTGGAGGGCAGAAGTTGCAGTGAGCTATGATAGCACCACTGCACTCCAGCCTGGGCGACAGCATGAGACTCTGCCTGAAAAATAAATGAATAAGTAAAACAAAATTAGCCAGGCATGGGGGTGCATGCCTGTAGTCCCAGCTACTTGGGAGGCTGAGGTGGGAGGATTGCTTGAGCCCAGGAGGTCCAGGCTGCAGTAAGCTGTGATTGCACCACTGCACTCTAGCCTGGGAACAGTAAGACTCTGTTTCTTAAAAAAAAAAAAAAAAAAAAGCTCACGCCTATAATCCCAGCACTTTGGGAGGCTGAGGCGGGCGGATCACAAGGTCAGGAGTTTGAGACCAGCCTGGCCAACATGGTGAAACCCCGTCTCTACTAAAAATACAAAAATTAGCTGGTCGTGGTGGTGCTCACCTGTACTCTCAGCTACAGGGGAGTCTGAGGCAGAAGAATCGCTTGAACCTAGGAGACAGAGGTTGCAGTGAGCTGAGATTCGTGCCACTGCACTCCAGCCTGGGCGACAGAGCTATACTTCATCTCAAAAAAAAAAAAGGCTAGGCGTGGTAGCTCATGCCTGTAATCCCAGCACTTTGGGAGATCGAGGTGGGTAGATCACGAGGTCAAGAGATGGAGACCATCCTGGCCAACCCTGTCTCTACTAAAATACAAAAATTAGCTGGGCGTGGTGGTGTGAGCCTGTAGTCCCAGCTACTCAGGAGGCTGAGGCAGGAGAATAGCTTGAACCTGGGCGGTGGGGGCTGCAGTGAGCCAAGATGGCACCACTGCACTCCAGCCTGGCACCTGGTGACAGAGCGAGACTCTGTCTCAATAAATAAATAAATAAGGCTAGGCACAGTGGCTCTCCACTGCACTCCAGCCTGGGCGATAGAGCAAGACTCCATCTAAAAAAAAAAAAAAAAGAATGAATCTTCATTTCTTCACCTGTAGAATGAGGACAATGGGGCAATGATGCCGGCCCTGCATGGCTGCCGTGAGGATGATTAGATCATAAGGATTCTTCCTCTGTTCTGGGCAGTGCTAAGGACCTTACAGTCCTAAGAGCCCCTCAGTGACCCTAGGAGCTGAGTGCCGTTATTTGCTGCATTTTACTTTTTTTATTTTTTATTTGTTTTTTGACAGAGTCTCCCTCTGTCACCCAGGCTGGAGTGCAGTGGCATGATCTCAGCTCACTGCAACCTCTGCCTTCTGGGTTCAAGCAATTATCATGCCTCAGCCTCCTGAGTAGCTGGGATTATAGACACGATAACATGCCCGGCTAATTTTTGTATTTTTAGTAGAGATGGGGTTTCTCCATGTTGCCCAGGCTAGTCTTGAACTCCTGACCTCAAGTGATCCGCCCACCTCCATCTCCCAAAATGCTGGGATTACAGGTATGAGCTACCGTGCCCGGCCATTAGCTGCATTTTACAAATAAGGAAACTGAGGCAGAGAAGATAAGTGACTCGCTCAGGGTTATAAACCAGCAAGCGTTAGAGTCAGGATTCAAACTCAGGTAGTCCGGACCCAGCGCCAGCACGCTTAATCACCGAACCCTGCTGTCTCCCCAGATGGCCCTGGCCGAGTGCCCAGCAGAGGGCGTGGACCCCGTGAGTAATCCAGAAACACTTTTCCTTCTTCCTCTTTTCCTGTTTGATAGTTCTTCAGGGACTGTTACTGACCGAAGAGCGGTCACCCAATTTAGAAATTCCTTGGCCACCCTCCTGGCTTTCTCCTGCTTGGGGACGTTTTCTTTCTTTCTTTTTTGTTTTTCCCCTCTTTTCCAAGTTATTGGTAAAGAGACAAGTTTTCTTTTATTTTTTAAAATTTTTTGTGAGACAGAGTCTTGCTCTGTTGCCCAGGCTTGAGTGCAGTGGGGAAATCTCGGCTCACTACAAACTCCATCTCTCGGTTTCAAGCGATTCTCTTGCCTCAGCCTCCCGAGTAGCTGGGATTACAGGCGCCTGCCACCACGTCTGGCTAATTTTTGTATTTTTTTAGTAGAGATGGGGTTTCACCAGGTTGGCCAGGCTGATCTTGATCTCCCACCCTCAAGTGATCCAGCTGCTTCGGCCTCCCAAAGTGCTGGGATTACAGGCATGAGCCACCGCGCCCGGCTGAGACAAGTTTTCAAATGGACCTCAGAGCCTGTTGTAAAGGTTACACCCAGCCATGGCAACCAGTCTGCAGCACCGCATGACTTTATTCCTTCCAGGAAGGCTATAATCACACACTGTGTTCCTCTTGACATTGTCCTCAGGCCACTAATGAGAGAGTCCCCAGAGAAACTATGCCCCAACTGAGAGCTACCCAGCCACCAGGGTCATGGAAGGGAGGTGTGTGTGTTGCCTAGGGCACATATCAAACTACCCGCCTCTACTGGGTTGCATTTTGTCTCCACCGAATTCATGCCCTTCTGAACCCTGTGAATGTGACCTCATTTGGAAACAGGGGCTTTGCAGATATAATCCAGTTAAGATAAGGTCATACTGGAGTAGAGTGAGCCCTAAACCCAATACAACTGTTGTCCTTATAAGAAGAGAGAAATTAGGCCAGGCGCAGTGGCTCACACCTATAATCCCAGCACTTTGGGAGGCCGAGGCAGGTGGATCACCTGAGGTCAGGAGTTTGAGGCCAGCCTGACCAACATGGTGAAATCCCGTCTCTACTAAAAATACAAAAATTAGCCAGCCACGGTGTCGTGCACCTGTAATCCCAGCTACTCAGGAGGTTGAGGCAGGAGAATTGCTTGAACCCAGGAGGCAGAGGTTGCAGTGAGCCAAGATGGCGCCGTCACCCTCCAGTCTGGGTGACAGAGAGAGACTCCATCTCAAGAGAAAAAAAAAAGAGAGAAATTTTGGCCGGTTGCAGTGGTTCATGCCTGCAAACCCAGCACTTTGGGAGGTCAAGATGGGAGGATTGCTTGAGACCAGGAGTTCAAGATGAGCCTGGACAACATGGCAAAACCCCATCTCTACAAAAAATACAAAAATTAGCCAGGTGGTAGTCACAGCTACCTGGGGCGCTGAGGCAAGAGGATTGTTGGCTCAGCTCAGCCATCAACTCACTGGGTGACCTTGGGCCAGTCCCTCATTCACTGAATGATAATTCACTAAACACCTACTTTGTGCCAGGCCCAGAGCTAGGCACTGGGGTCCTGGTAGGAAAAGATCAGGTCTCCATGGAGCTATCAGTGTAATGGAAGAAAAAAGGCCAGGTACTGTGGGTCACATCCATCATCCCAGCACTTCGGGAGGTCAAGGAGGGTGGATCGCTTGCGGTCAGGAGTTTGAGACCAGCTTGGCCAACGTGGTGAAACTCCATCTCTATTAAAAATATAAAAATTAACCAGGAGTGGTGGCGTGCAGCTGTAGTCCCAACTCAGGTGGACTGAGGCAGGAGAACCCAGGCTGAGGCAGGAGAATTGCTTGAACTGGGGAGGCGGAGATTGCAGTGAGCCAGGATCATGCCACTGCACTCGAGTCTGGGTGACAGAGTGAGATTCCATCTTAAAAAAAGAAAAAAAAAAAAAAAACAAAGAGAAAGAAAGAAAAAAGCACATAACTAGACAAACTGGTCAGAGTGTGACAAGTGGAATGGCCGGGAGTTGGGCTAGAGATTCTCTGAGGATGAAGAGGCTGGGAGGTTGGAGGGTAGCGTCCCGGAGGGTGAGAAGTCCTGTGCCATTCTGGGCACCATTTTCCTCCTCCAGACATTGAGAGGTGGGTCAGAGCTATGAATTTCAGTTCTGTTCCCTGGAGTCCTAGGGTTCCTCAGAGGCACCTGAGGGACTGCTGCAGAAGAGGCTGAGCAGGGCATCTGAAGTGTAAGCCCAGCCAGGCTCAAGGCTTCTGGTGGGTTCCCACTGTCCAGTTTCCCAGCCGGGCACCCTAGGCTCCCTGGAACAAAATTTTCCCAGCGGCCCCCTTGTTTCTGAACGGCCCTGATGGGGCCTGGTCTCTAGGGAAACGGGAAGCCACGCCTCTGTCTGCTGGACAATGCCCCCCCCAGAACAGATCGTGGACCAGGATGCTTAACTGCTCCCTCACCTTTGACCTTGGGCCTCCTTGAGCCTGGAGAGCCCCAGGGGCCCCGCAAGAAATGCCAGTGTCTCTCAAAGAGCTCAGGCTTTTTGGGGTCAGACCCTCCCCTTCCGTGTGGCCCTGAAGCAAGCCCCTTGGCCTCTCTGAGCTTCAGAATGAGCCTCGCCCCAGTGGGGTGAGTACAGAGGCAGGACGCTGAGAGCCAGATCCTCTGAAGCTGGCCTTGAGGTCAGCACAGGGTGGGTGTAATCCCTCTGGGGGAGAAAGGTCCAGAGAAGTGGCAGGAAAGGCCCAGCCTGCTGGGGAACCCACCCTGCCCCAGTCCCTGGTGCCTCTGCCCAACCATTCTGGGATGCTCTGGGCTTAGCCTGCCTCACAGGAGTTGGCAGGGGTGGGGTGGGGTGTCTGAACCAGCGAGTTAGCCACCAGGCAATCATCGGCTTCTTCTCAGCATCTTTATTACTGTGTTCCATTCCAGCGCTGGACAGGGGATGGGGCGAGGTGAGACCAGAGATGCCAAAAGCAAGAAATCCCTTCCCATCTCTGGGCCTCAGTTTCCCCCTCTGTCACATAGGGAGGGGAAGGCTTCTCCTGCTTCCTTCATCAGAACACCAGGAAGTTCAAAGATTTTCAGCACAGGGTGCCCAGTCCTGAGGGCCGCCCAGCTGTGGTCCTTGCCCCAGGGGGCTCAACATCTGGGAGGGAGACCTGCACCCTGGCTCCCCATCAGCAACTGACAAGAAGGGCAATTGGGTCATGGCCCAGTGACCAGGCAGCGTCTGTGAGCCTCTCAGGCATGGGTCTGGCTTCACCAAGCTCCGTCCTGGAAGGTGACAGCTGGTCTCGGGTGGGGCAGCAGCGTCCACAGCCTCCATTCTGGGCAGGCTCCTTCTAACCCTTCACAGAATCATAGTTCAAGGCCCTTACCCAAGCCCAGAGCGCAGAGAGCTGAACCCCCTTCTTTTTGGCCCTGCTGGGGTCTTCGAAGGGAGCTAGCTGCTGGGGTGGGAGGGCCAGAGGTAAGAGGGGCAGCCACATGGGACTCCAGTGAGCTGGTGGCAGAAGCCTCGTTGGGCCACCCAGCCATAGTCCAGAGAGCTGTGAAGGGGTAGGTAGGTCAGCAGACACGGCAGGCTGGTCCGGGCACAGCAGGGGGACCACCATGGCTTCCAGCATCTTTAGCTGATGGCGCCCAGTGTGGGCTACGGGGAGGCCGGCTGACTCAGAGTCACGCTGGGGAAGATGGTGACAAAGCTTTCCCACCTTCTCCTTACATGCTGGAAGACAGAGGTAGGGGAGGTCCCACGGGCTGAGTGGTGGGCTTAGCTGTTGTTCCACCCACAGCCACGAGGTGGGGGTAGACCCCAGGGAGAGAAGCACCGCTCATTCAGGACCCTTTCTCTTAGAGGAAGGTGGCAGGGTCCAGAAGCCAGCAGCTCCCCACAAAGGGGTCCGGATGTCCCCCTTTTCCCTGGGGTGAGAGGGTCACACAGTGTACTTCCCGGGAAGTTGTACTGGCTGATCTCCTTGCCTCCTGCTCCACTCCCCTGTCCAACATACTGTCAGATTAATCAGCTAAAAACAGCTCTTACCATATCACCCTCCTCCTCTAAAACCTTCAGTGGCTCCCCCAGTGCCTATGGGATAAATCCCAAATGCCTTCAGGGCCCTCTGAAATGTGGCTCTGGGGTATCTCTCTTTGCACCCTCATCTCCAGGCCACTCGGTTGTCATCTTAGTACACAGCCCTAGGTGGATCTCCCTCTGAACCTTTGCTGCCCTGGAATCCCCACCCACCTGCTGTGGCACCCTCCATCCTTCAGCCCGCAGTCATACCTGTTGGTACCACCTCAGCCACCGCCGGCTGCCTCCTCGCTGGGCTTGGATCAGCTGCTCTGTATCCCCCAGGCTACCCGGCAGCTGCTCCTGAGCAGAGGCATCTGGCCCTTCTGTGCCTCTATTGAGGCCCTGGGACCTGGACTTCTCACGCCCCTCTCTGAGGCTCAGTGCTCGGCGGAATTGGCCCTCCAGGGTCCTCCCCCAGGGTTCCTGCAGCTTTCCATAGGAGGGTCGGGGCCCTCGCAAGGACTGGCTTCGCAGCCCTGGTCCCATAGCTCTAGAGGCTGCAGGCACAGGATTCTCCCACCCTCAGCAAGACGCTGCCTCTCTGAGGTGCCCCAGTGCCTCCACCCATCTGACAAGAGATCAGCCAGGGAACAAAGGTTGGTGCTGCTGAGGTGGCTTTCATAAATCAAAGGGCAGGCCACAGGGCCAAGCATCCCTGAATCACCTCACCACTGCCACACCACCTTCTGAGTCAGGGAGTGAAGGCCAGCCAGGTGCAGTGGCTCACGCCTATAATCCCAGCACTTTGGGAGGCCGAGGTGGATGGATCACGAGGTCAAAAGTTCGAGACCATCCTGGCCAACATGGTGAAACCCTGTCTCTACTAAAAATACAAGAAAATTAGCTGGGTGTGATGGCACAAGCCTGTAGTCCCAGCTACTCAGGAGGCTGGGGCAGGAGAATTGCTTGAACCCAGGAGGCAGAGATTGCAGTGAGCTGAGATTGTGCCACTGCACTACAGCCTGGGCGACAATGCAAGACTCTGTCTCAAAAAAAAAAAAAAAAAAAGAAAAAAAGAAACAGGATGGCTCCAGGCTAGGAGGCCTGGATTTTTCCAGGCCCAGCGCTGCCCCTAACCTCACAGCAGCACAGCACAATGCTTGAGCACTCAAGCTCTGAGGACCAGCCGCCTCTGGGTAAACTGTGGCTTCATTCCTTGCTATTGTGTGACCTTGGGCACATCTTTCTCCTTCATCTGTAACAGGGACAAGTAAGGTGGGTAATTGCTGTGCGTATTACATATGATCCACAGGCTTGGCACACAGCAAGCCCTCAAACAGAGTTGGTGGTTGTTAGTCCAGTCTCCTGCGGCTATAAAGAAATACCTGAGACCGGGTGCGGTGGCCCACGCCTGTAATCCCAGCACTTTGGAAGGCTGAGGCAGGCAGATCATAAGGTCAGGAGTTCGAGACCAGGCTGGCCAACATGGTGAAACCCCATCTCTACTGAAAAAATACAAAAATAAGCCAAGCATGGTGGCATGTGCCTGTTATCCCACCTACCTGGGAGGCTGAGGCAGGAGAATTGTTTGAACCCAGGAGGCGGAGGGTGCAGTGAGCCGAGATCACACCACTGCACTCCAGCCTGAGTGATAGAGCAAGATTCCATCTCAAAACAAAACAAAACAAAAACAAAAATTAGCCAGGCATGGTGGCGGGTGTCTGTAATCTCAGCTATGCTGGAGGCTAAGGCAGGAGAATTGCTTGAACCCAGGAAGCAGAGGTTGCAGTGAGCCGAGATTGCGCCACTACACTCCAGCCTGGGCAACAGAGCAAGACTCTGCCTCAAAATAATAATAATAATAATAAGAAGAAATACCTGAGACTGGGTAATTTATAAAGACAAGAAGTGTAATTGGCTTATGGTCCTGCAGGCTGTACAGGAAGCATAGCGGCTTCTGCTGCTGGGGAGGCCTCAGGAAGCTTCCAACCACAGTGCAAGGCAACCGGGAGTGAGGCATCTTGCGTGATGGGAGCAGGAGCAAGAGAGAACGCAGCGGAAGGTACTGTATGTACACTTTTTCTTTTCTTTTCTTTTTTTGAGACAGAGTCTCACTCTGTAATCAAGCTGGAGTGCAGTGGTGAGATCTCAGGTCACTGCAACCTCCAACTCCCAGGTTCAAGTAACTTTCATGCCTCAGCCTCCTGAGTAGCTGGAACTACGGGTGCCCACCACCACATCCAGCTAATTTTTTGTATTTTTGGTAGAGATAGGATCTTGCTATGTTCCCCAGGCTGGTCTTGAACTCCTGGCCTCAAGTGACCTGCCCACCTCAGTCTCCCATAGTGCTGAGATTACAGATGTGAGCCACCATGCCCGGCCTAAACACTTAAACAACCAGATCTCACAAGAACTCACTCACTATTATGAAAACAGCACTAACGGGATGGTGCTAAACCATTTATGAGCATCCAACCCCATGATCCAACCACCTCCCACACTGGGGACTACAATTCAACATAAAGTTTGGTGGGGACACAAATCCAAACCACATCAGTGGAATTCACTGCCGCGGCAAATACTTTCCCCTCTTGGCCAGTCTTATCTGTAACACGGGTTGTTTCTTTTTTCTCTCTTTTCTTTTATTATTTTTTGAGACAGAGTTTCACTCTTGTTGCCCAGGCTGGACTGCAATGGTGCGATCTCTGCTCACTACAACCTCCACCTCTCAGGTCCAAGTGATTCTCCTGCCTCAGCCTCCCGAGTAGCTGGGATTATAGGCATGTGCCACCATGCCCGGCTAATTTTGTACTTTTAGTAGAGATGTGGTTTCTCCATGTTGGTAGGGCTGGTCTTGAACTCCCAAGCTCAGGTGATCTACCCGCCTCGTTCTCCCAAAGTTCTGGGATTACAGACGTGAGCCACTGCACTCGGCTCTTTTTAAATTTTTGTTTATCTGAGACGGAGTCTTGCTCTGTCACCCAGGCTGGAGTGCAATGGTGCAATCTCAGCTCACTACAACCTCTGCCTCCCGGGTTCAAGTGATTCTCCTGCCTCAGCTTCCCAGGTAGCTGGAATTACAGGCACATGCCACCATGCCCACCTTTTTTTTTTTTTTTTTTGTATTTTTAGTAGAGATGGGGTTTCACCATGTTGACCAGGCTGGTCTTGAACTCCCGAGCTCAGGTGATCCAAACACCTCGGCCTCCCAAAGTGCTGGGATTATAGGCATGAGCCACTGTGCCTGGCCCTTTTTATTTTATTTTTTTGAGACGGAGTTTTGCTCTGTCGCCCAGGCTGGAGTGCAGTGGCGCAATCTTGGCTCGCTGCAACCTCTGCCTCCCGGGTTCAAGCAATTCTCCTGCCTCAGCCTCCCAAGTAGCTGGGATTATAGGCGCCCAGCACCACACCCAGCTAATTTTTGTATTTTTTGTAGAGATGGGGTTTCATCATGTTGGCCTGGTTGGTCTGGCACTCCCAGCCTCATGTCCACCCACCTCGGCCTCCCAAGTTACTGGGATTACAGGCGTGAGGCACTGCACCTGGCCTGTAAAATGGGCTGTTTAAAAAATAAAACGAAATAATGAGTGTGGTTGCTTCTAAAGGTGAGGCTACTAGCAGCAACTATTTCCCCCAAGACAGGAGGAAGAGAAAGAGGTCTGGGGCTGGGCCAGCAGATTCCTCAGAATGCTTGTTTGGTTTTTTGAGACAAGGTCTCACTCTGTTGTCAGGCTGGAGTGCAGTAGCATGATCTCAGCTCACTGCAGCTTTGACCTCCCAGGCTCAAGTGATCCTCCCACCTCAGCCTCCTGAGTAGCTGGGACTACGTGTATGTGCCACCATGCCTGGCTAATTTTTGTATTTTTTGTAGAGACGGAGTTTCATCGTGTTACCCAGGCTGGTTTCAAACTCCTGAGCTAAGGCAATCTGCCCATCTCGGCCTCCCAAAATGCTGGGATTACAGGTGTGAGCCACCACGCCTGGGCTCAGAATGGTAGAATTTAAGGGCTGAAGGGACCTCATACATCTGTTCCATGCTCCTTTTGTTTTATTTTTATTATTTATTTCTTTGTTTATTTTAGAGATAAGGTTTCTCTGTTGCTTAAGCTGGTCACAAACTCCTGGTCTCAAGTAATCCTCCTGTGTCAGCCTCCTGAATAGCTAGAATTACAGGCACAAAGCACCAGGCCCAGCTCCTTTCTGTTTTAGCCACCTGTTTTGAGTCAATCCCTGCACAGATTTCATTTAAACCTCATGATAGTCCTATGATGTGGGGATTTTTACCTCATTTTATAGATCAGGAAACTGAGGCTCAGGGAGACTAAGCACCTGGCTAGAGAACATGCCCACTAAGTGGCAGAGCTGGTCAGCCGCCCTGGTCAGCCGGGCTTCAAAACCCATGCTTCAATCACCCAGCTCTTTCCCCAGATTCGGCAGCAGAGACAGGACTGGAAGCCCGATATCCTGCCTCCTCCATGTTTAGGATAGTGCAGAGGGCACCCCTATCCAGGGTCAGGGAAGGGCTGGTTGCAGCTCTTGGCTCACACTAGCCTTGCCCCCCGGGGCCTGGCCTTGCCCTCGTTCCTTCTACTCAGAGTTTCTGAATCTTCCTTGGGTGAAGGATTGCTTAAAATCTGCCGGGCTCGGCTCCCAGAGGAGCTAAGACAGGGCCAGTGTGAAGAGAATGGAAAAAAGGAGCCCTGACCCTCTGCCCCAGCCTGTCCAAAACACTGACTCTGATTTGTACCCAGGCCTTTCTATTTCAACCCTGACAACACTCCAAAGGTCAGTCCTGACCCTGGTTAAAAAGCAACATAACCATTACGCAATGTTCAACGCCCTCACTTCAGCACACATAGTCAACTCAAATCCCCACTCTCACAAAGGTCTGAGCCCAGGAAGAGCTTGCTGACTCACAGACTTTTGTGATGAGGTGGGATGAATCACTCGCTCTTGCGTCAAACACATAGCTGCGGAGTGCCCTCTTTCCAAGTGTGGTCTTAAAACAATTTCCCAAATCCATAGAGGAGGGGGGAGAGAAAATATGTGTTCTCCTCCTTCCCTCCTCACTGCTTCTCTGCCTCTTCACCTGGTATCTTAGTCTGACTTGTGTTGCTGTAACAGAGACTGGTTAATTTCCAAACAATAGTTCATTTGATTCATAGTTCTGGAGGCTGGGAAGTCCAAGAGCATGGCCTCAGCCTCCAATGAGGGCCTTCGTGCTAGGTCATCCCATGCAGACGGTGGAAAGGTAAGAGAAAGTAAAAGTGAGCAAGGGCAAGAGAGGGTTGAACTTGCTTTTATCAGGAACCCACTTCCTGGTAATTGCAGCAATCCAGTCAGGTAATCACCTCTTCACGGTCCCACCTCTTGATACTGTCATAATGGCAATTATAGTCTAACGTGAGTTTTGGAGCAGACATTCAAGCTCTAGCACCTGGCAAGCTCTTACTCACCTTTCAAAACTCTGCTTTGTGAGTGACACCTCCCCAGAAAGCCCGCCCCAACACCTCCAGGCTGTGTCATACAGGCAGTCCCCTCTCCAGCCCATCCAATAAACCACAGTAATACACACAGTAGCCCAATCACACACGTCTGTCTTTCCTTACCAGACTAGGTACCCCCAGAAGGCTAGAAGAACACCTTCATCTCTGTGTGCCCATGACCCAACACAATAAATAAATGGTGTTAAATATTAGAGACTGTTAGTTGTCTATTGCTGCCTAACAAATTACCCCAAAACTTAGAGACTTAACACACATTTATTATCTCAGTTTCTGTGGGTCAGGTATGGGTGTGTGGCTTAGCAGGTCTCTGGCTCGAGTCTCTCAGAGGCTACAGTCAAGTCTTCTCCAGGTCCTTCTGGGGTGGGTCTGCTTCCAAGCTCACTCTGGTGGTTGTTTGCGTAATTGGATTCCTTTCAGATTGCGAGACCGAGGGCCTCTGTTTCTTCATTGTTGATTGTTACTACTTGGGCCTCTCCAGTGAGCATCTTACAATGTGGCAACTGGCTTTAATCAGAGTAAGCAAGTGAGAGCAAGAGATGGCGAGAAAGACAGAAGCCAGGATCTGTGGGGGACCTAACTGCAGAAGTGACATGTGGAGGCCAGAGCAACTCCATCTTGGATGCTAATCCACCACGTTGATTTCCTATTAACCCCTACTCTGGGAATGCCTCTAAGGTTTCTACTGTATCTACTGTTACCATAAATCCTACCCTTAGACAGATTCATATCACATTCTTGCCTTTCCCTGAGGTCTCGACTTCAATTGTCTTATGCATTCCTTCCCTATGGTATATAAGCCCTGTGTCTGGGGGGGGTTATAATGTGGGGGGTTCACCATCATGTCTTGCCGCAGCCTGAGACACAGACTTGGCTTCTGTTCCTAAGTTCGTATTAAATGTTTCTTGATAACCCCTACTCTAGGCATGCCTCTAAGATTCCTACTGTATCCATAAATCCTACCCTTAGGCAGACTCATATTACATTCTTGCCTTTCCCTGGAGTCTGGGCAACAGAGTAACACTGTCTCAAAATAAAATAAATGTTTCTTTCTAAGAAACAGAATTTGGGGCCGGGCATGGTGGCATGCCTATAATCCCAGCACTTTGGGAGCCCGAGGTGGGCAGATCACCTGAGGTTGGGAGTTTGAGACCAGCCTGACCAACATGGAGAAACCCTATCTCTACTAAAAATACAAAATTAGCCAGACGTGGTGGCACATGCCTGTAATCCCAGCTAGCCAGGAGTCTGAGGCAGGAGAATTGCTTGAACCCGGGAGGCGGAGGTTGCGGTGAGCCGAGATCATGCCATTGCACTCCAGCCTGAGCAACAAGAGCAAAACTCTGTCTCAAAAAAAAAAAAGAAAAAAAAAAAAGAAAAGAAAATATGATGCCCACCAGAAGTAAGAGGAGAACTCTGCAGATATTCATATTTAATTTAAAATTGTTTGTGGGCCAGGTTCAGTGGCTCACACTTGTAATCCCAGCACTTTGGGAGGTCAAGGCTGGGGAGGATTGCTTGAGGACAGGAGTTTGAGACCAGCCTAGGCAACAAAGTGAGTCCCTATTTCTATAACAATTTTAAAAATTGGCTGGGCATGGTGGATTGCAAGTTCAGGAGTTCAAGACCAGCCTGGCCAAGATGGTGAAGCCCCATCTATACTAAAAATACAAAAATTAGCCAGGCATGGTGGCGGGAGCCTATAATCCCAGCTACTCAGGAGGCTGAGGCAGAAAACTGCTTGAATTCGGGAGGTGTAGGTTGCAGTGAGCCAAGATCACACCAACACACTCCAGCCTGGGTGACAGAGCAAGACTCTGTCTCAAAACAAAAAAAAAGTTTTCTTCTGTCCCTTATTCCCTCCTCACACCTCTACAAGAGTTGAGTTTAGCACATAGTAAATGGTTAATAGTCAGCCAATGGGACGGCCCAAGAGGCCAAGCAGAGTCCATAGAGTCCAGTGAACCCCACATTTATGGGGGGAGGGAAAAGTTCAAGAGATTATTACCTGGAACAGGTCAGGTTGGGGCATGAACTGAGAGGAGCAAATTCTGAGGAATTTCTGAAGCTTTGACAGTGTCCCTGGGCGGGGAAGGAAGATGAGGTGGTGGGAGGATATTGAGCCATTTCAGCAGCACCGTGAACAATGAGTTACCTTCCCAGACTAGTGTTGGGGGACAGACCGCAAAGCACCGCATTTCAAAGCAATGTGGTGCTGGGCTAGATATGATGCCCAGGGTGTTACAGGAGTCCTAGGAGGGCCCCTTACACGATGAGAGTGACCTTGGAGGGCTTCCTGAAGGAGGCAATGGCTGGGCTAAGTCTTGAGAGAGAACGAGAGAGAGAGAGCAGGAGACAGATGACAGGTAGAGAGTTTATCAGGTGAATCTACTGAGAAAAGGAATCCCATGCAGAGGGAAACAGCCCAAGCAGAGGCAGGAAGGCACGCTGGAGATAGAGGAATGACGATACGTCATTCCACTGGGGTGCAGGGAGAACAACGTGCCAGCAAGTTCAGACAGAATGGTGGCCAAGGCCAGGGCAACTAGGAACAAGAAGGCTGGAGGCATCCAGGTGGATGGGGGCTCTCAGCCAAAGCTACAGATCCTGGCGGGGCGTAGTGGCTCATGCCTGTAATCCCAGCATTTTGGGAGGCCGAGGCGGGTGGATCACCTGAGGTCAGGAGTTCAAGACCAGCCTGGCCAACATGGTGAAACCCTGTCTCTACTAAATAAATAAAGATAAAACTAGCCGGGTAATCTCAGCTACTAGGGAGGCTGAGGCAGGAGAATTGCTGGAAACTGGGAGCCGGAGGTTGCAGTGAGCCGAGATTGCCCATTGCACTCCAGCCTGGGCAACAAGAGCGAAAAACTGTCTCAAAAAAAAAGAAAGCAAGAAAAAGCATTTCTCAGTGAGGGCTTGTGTACCATTAGCAACAGCCCCTCTGTCTGGCTTCAGCTTCTGCTGCATCCTCCTAGGAGCTCAGCTAAGTCGCCCAAGATCCCCAGATCTCAAGAATCTCAAGAGAGCTTGCGGGGCGGGGGGGGGGGGGGGGGGGAATCAATACAAAGATTACTAGACCCCACCCCACATTTACTGAATCATTATCCACAGGGGTAGGTTGGGGCCAGAAACCTGGTTTTGTTTTTAAAGGGCTCTGGAAGATTCTGACCATCCAGGAAGCCTAGATAGTATTTCTCTAGGCCTGTCCGCGGGTCTTCACACTGACTCCATTAGAACCACTTGGAGCACTCCTAAAACTAGCACTGCAGTGCAGGGGTCTTGTTTCTGAAACACCAGGGGCTCCATCTAGGTCCTGCTGCTCTCTCTGCAGAAAGCCAATCACTGAGACAACAATTATGGCCAAGGAAGAAGGCTTTAATTGGGTGCTACAACCAAGAAGATAGAAGATCAGTCTCCAATCCATCTCCCTGAGTGATTAAAATTAAGAGTTAACATAGCAGGAAAGGAGTGTAACAATGTGTAAGAAAACAAGAACTAGGGGAGGGGTAAGAAAGCAATCAGGGCGAATGTGGGTTCTGGCATCTTGCCTGAATGCCTTGATCTGGTGAGTTTCAGTTCTCTGATACTTTTTTCTTTTTGAGACAGAGTCTCACTCTGTAGCCCAGGCTGGAGTACAGTGGTGTGACCTTGGCTCACTGCAACCTCTACCTCCCAGATCCTGGTTCAAGCAATTCTCCTGCCTCAGCCTCTTGAGTACCTGGGATCACAGGAATGTGACACCATGCCAAGCTATTTTTTGTATTTTTTGGAGAGATGGAGTTTCACCATGTTGGCCAGGCTAGTCTGGAACTCCTGACCTCAAGTGATCCACCTGCCTCAGCCTCCCAAAGTGCTGGGATTACAGGTGATAGCCACCGTGCCCAGCCTTTCTGATACTTTTTTTGGGAGTCCTGAGGTCCTTTCCTGAAGAAGGAACTCAGATAAAAGAAATGTAAGTTTCAAGCTTTAAGACCAGAAGGATCAATTTCTATGTTTATTAAAAAAAAAAAAAAAAAAACAACAACAAAAAACTGTCTATGGGACTATTGGGGCAGTTTCAGTCTCAGTCTCCAGAGATGGATTTAAGAGGCAAAGGCGACTCAGGTATTCTACTGGTGATTCTAAGACTGCTGAGTTGGTGGTTAATATGCATAAGAGCCATGGGATGGGCCTCAGGAATCTGTTTCCCACCTTGTTCCTAGGAAATTCTGTTGCCAATGGTACAGAAGCCCTCACTGAGAAATGCTTTTTCTTTCTTTCTTTCTTTTTTTTTTTGAGACAGTTTTTCGCTCTTGTTGCCCAGGCTGGAGTGCAATGGGCAATCTCGGCTCAATGCAACCTCCAGCTCCCAGGTTCAAGCAATTCTCCTGCCTCAGCCTCCCTAGTAGCTGGGATTACCCAGCTAGTTTTATTTTTATATTTTTAGTAGAGACAGGGTTTCACCATGTTGGACAGGCTAGTCTTGAACTCCTGACCTCAGGTAATCCGCCCACCTCAGCCTCCCAAAATGCTGGGGTTACAGGTGTGAGCCACTGTGCCTGGCCGAGACATGCTTTTCTAGCCACATCAGCCTCCTCACCCAGGCTATTGCCTGGAATTGAATACCCTTTCCTGCTTTGTCTACTGGGAAACTCATCCTACAGGTAGTAGAGAGCCTGGATGGAGAGGTGCCTTGTTTTCTAATCTACTTTAAACTAGATAATTTACATGCTGGAGCTGTTTTATTTTATTTATTTATTTGGAGACAGAGTCTCACTGTTCCCCAGGCTGAAATGCAGTGGTACGATCTCAGCTCACTGGCAACCTCCACCCCCTAGTCAAGCCATTTGCCTGCCTTAGCCTTCTGAGTAACTGGGATTACAGGCACACACCACCACACTCGGATAATTTTCATATTTTTCGTAGAGATGGGGTTTCCCCATGTTGACCAGGCTGGTCTTGAACTCCTGACCTCAGGTGATCCACCCACCTCAGCCTCCCAAAGTGCTGGGATTATCGGCGTGAGCCACTGTGCCGGGCGAAGAGCTGTTTTAAACTCTTACTTCCTTTGTTCTCAGCAGTCCATTTTCTGATTCTATTCAATTAGTTTCTTTGTTCAGGCCTCCACCTGGTAGTGTTGATGTGGGAGTCACCTGAACCTGGGTGGAGCCACCCACTCTGCTTCAAACCCTGGAGCTCACAGGGACCAACCAGGACTGAGTTGCCACATCACAGCCCCTGTTGAATGGCCAGCCCCAGAGCAGTACCTTGCCTTTTCTGAGGGACACAGGGAATTATGTCTTACACATCCACAGTAGGGGAGATTAGATACAGACAGGAAGTGATGAACTCACAAGGTAGTGAAGCAGGGTTATTGTCTGGGGTAAATACCTGAGGTTTGTCCTCTTACGCCACGGAAATCGAGAAAGTGGACACACAAGAAGTGAGTTGAGGAGTGGAGGTTTTGCTGGGCATGGTGGCTCACACCTGTAGTCCCAGCACTTTGGAAGGCCAAGGTGGGCAGATCATCTGAGGTCAGGAGTTTGAGACCAGCCTGACCAACATGGAGAAACCCCATCTCTACTAAAAATATAAAATTAGCCTGGTGTGATGACACAGGTCTGTAATCCCAGCTACTCAGGAGGCTGAGGCAGGAGAATTGCTCTAATCTGGGAGGTGGAGGTTGCAGTGAGCTGAGATTGCACCATTGCATTCCAGCCTGGGTAACAAGAGCGAAACTCCGTTTAAAAAAAAAAAAAGAGTAGAGATTTTGGCTGGGTGCGATGGCTCATGCCTGTAATCCCAACACTTTGGGAGGCCGAGGCGGGCAGAACATGAGGTCAGGGGTTCGAGACCAGCCTGGCCAACATGGTGAACCCTGTCTCTACTAAAAATACAAAAATTAGCTGAGCATGGTGGCACATGCCTGTAATCCCAGCTACTCAGGAGGGTGAGGCAGGAGAACTGCTTGAACCAGGACCTGGGAGTGGGAGGTCGAAGTGAGCCAAGATTGAGCCATTGCACTCCAGCCTGGGCTACAGATCGAGACTCCGTCTTAAAAAAAAAAAAAGTGAGCCGGGTGCGGTGGCTTGCGCCTGTAATCCCAGCACTTTGGGAGGCCGAGGCAGGCGGATCACGAGGTCAAGAGATCGAGACCATCCTGGCCAACACGGTGAAATCCCGTCTCTACTAAAAATACAAAAAATATTAGCCGGGCGTGGTGGCACGCGCCTGTGGTCCCAGCTACTTAGGAGGCTGAGGCGGAAGAATCGCTTGAACCCAGGAGGCGGAGGTTGCAGTGAGCCGATTGTGCCACTGCACTCCAGCCTCGTGACAGAGCAAGACTCCGTCTCAAAAAAAAAAAAGTGGAGGTTTAGTGGGTGAAAGAAAGAGAAAAGAGAATAGCTCTCTCTCCTGCAGAGACAGGGGTGTCCCAACAGGTCTTGTGGTTTTGTGGTGAAATGCACGGTGTTTTATAGACTGGCTTGAGGAGGCAGTGTCTGATCTACATAGCGCCTAAGAGATTGGTTGGACCAGGTGTGACGTTTACATAATGTGGCCATCCCCACCCTAATCTTGTATTATGCAGGTGATGTCTCTACTTGGCCACCATGTTGTCTGTTCTTTACATACACTCGATTGACAAAGAAAAGGGAAGACAGAGCCACTATGTTGAACATGCCTCGCTCACCAGGTAGCCTTTTCCGATTGGAACGGCTGCCGGCATTCACCCATGCAAGCTTTCGCTTTGCTTAGCTATGTCTCCAGCTTGATTTTACAGGCTGTTCTTTGTTAGAAAATAAGTGACTGTGGGGCTGCTTTTCGTTAAAAGGAAAACCTTACAGAGGTCTTTCTTACCCTCACTAGCTGCCTAAATAATTTCTTTTTAACTCCTATATTGGCTGGGCATGGTGGCTCACGCCTGTAATCCCAGCACTTTGGGAGGCCGAGGCAGGCAGATCACGAGGTCAAGAGATCAAGACCACCCGGACCAACATGGTGAAACCTCATCTTTACTAAAAACTGCAAAAATTAGCTGGCCATGGTGGCACGTGCCTGTAGTCCCAGCTACTCAGGAGGCTGAGGCAGGAGAGTTGCTTGAACCTGGGAGGTGGAGGTTGCAGTGAGCTGAGATCATGCTACTGTACTCCAGCCTGGTGACAAAGTAAAACTCCTTTGGGAGGCCAAAAAAATCTCAAAAAAAAAAAATCTCCTATATCAGTAGGCGTGCACTACAAGAGTAAAAGGGAATGACTGTAAATGACACACTCAGTGTCTACTAAGTCCAACCCCTTTTATGAGGCAATCCAGCCCAGAGAGCGAGGGGGCCTGCCCATGTTCACCCAGCTTTATCTCTTTCCTGCATAAAGTTGTTAGGTAGAAACATCTTTAGCTTAGGTTAGGCCTTTGGACTTGGACATCCAATAAAATATAAGCTCTATGACATGATGGCAGGAGCTGTGTCTTTTTCACTACTGTGTCCCCAGCACAGCACCAAGCGCATAGTGGTTGCTCAAGAGATATCTGTGTATTGAGTGAATGTGTGAATCTCGGGAACTGGGGTCTTTTGTTTTTACAATTTTTGTTTATTTATTTAGATATAGGGTCTCACTCTGTTGCTCAGGCTGCAGTGCAGTGGCGTGATCACAGCTCACTGCAGCCTCAACCCACCCAGGCCCAGGTGATCCTCCTACTGTAGCCTCCCAAGTAGCTGGGACTGCAGGTACACACCACCATGCATGGCTAATTTTTGTATTTGTTATAGAGATGAGGGTACATCATGTGGCCCAGGTTGGTCTCAAACTTCTGGGCTCAAGTGGTCCTCTTGTCTCGACCTCCCAAAGTGCTGGAATTACAGACTTTAAATTTTTATTTTTAAATTTATTATTATTATTATTATTGAGACAGAGTCTCACTCTGTTGCCCAGTCTGGAGTATAGCAGTGTGATCTTGGCTCACTGCAACCTCAGCCTCCCGGTTTCAAGTGATTCTCCTGCCTCAGCCTCCTGAGTAGCTGGGACTATAGGTCGCACCACCACGCAAGGCTAATTTTTGTATTTTTAGTAGAGACAGGGTTTCACCATGTTCATCAGGCTGGTCTCAAACCCCTGATCTCAGGTGATCCGCGCACCTCAGCCTCCCAAGGTGCTGGGATTACAGGTGTGACCCACTGTGCCCAGCCCACTTTGTAATTTTTAAAAGATAGAGATGAGGTCTTACTGTGTTGCCAAGGCTGGTCTCGAACTCCTGGACTCACGTATTCCTCCCGACCCAGCCTCCCAAAGGTGAAATGGGATCTCAATCCTCGATATGCTACTAAAATGGCTGTGTTGGATCCAACCCAAGGTTGGGGTTCTTCAGGACAGGTGGAAGGAAGGACAGGGAAGGTGGAGTGAGAAAGTACTTATACAGGAGTCTGAGAGAAGAGTCGTGTCTCTCCATGCTCAATAAACAATCAGCGAGATATTCTCATAGTCTTTGATTATTCTGTCTGGAAGCAGGCTTTTTTTTTCTTCTTGCCCTTATTACCATCTGATGTACCATACATTAATCTGCCCGCTTTCCTTGGTAGGCAGGATTTTGGTTTGTTTGGTCACTTCCTTATCCCTTGGTTGGCACAGATCCCAGTTCCCGAAGATGTGAATGAAAGTAAAAATCTCTGGCCGGGCATAGTGGCTCACGCCTGTAATCCCAGCACTTTGGGAGGCCGAGGCGGGCGGATCATGAGGTCAAGAGGTAGAGACCATCCTGGTCAACATGGTGAAACCCCGTCTCTACTAAAATACAAACATTAGCTGGGCGTGGTGGCACACGCCTGTAGTCCCAGGTACTCGGGAGGCTGAGGCAGGAGAATTGCTTGAACCCAGGAAGCAGAGGTTGCAGTGAGCCAAGATTGTGCCACTGCACTCCAGCCTGGCACCTGGTGACAGAACAAGACTCCGTCTCAAAAAAAATAATAAAAGAAAGTAAAAATCTCGGCCGGGCGAGGTGGCTCACGCCTGTAAGCCCAGTACTTTGGGAGGCCGAGGCGGGTAGATCACAAGCAGCAGTTCGAGATCAGCCTGGCCAACACAGTGAAAGCCTGTTTCTATTAAAAATACAAAAATTAGCCGAGTGTGGTGTCAGGCGCCTGTAGTCCCAGCTACTCGGGAGGCTGAGGCAGGAGATTTGCTTGAACCCGGGAGGCAGAGGTTGCAGTGAGCTGAGATTGCACCATTGCACTCCAGCCTGGGTGACAGTCTCCAAAATAAAAAAAAAAAAGTAAAAAATCTTAGGACCCCACCCCTGCCCCAATTTATGGAAAAGTGAAGATTAAGCTCTGAAGCTGAGTCATTCCAACACCCTCTTCCAAAAGAATAGCTGTTACTAGCGTTAGGCATCAGCCAGATGCACAGGGAAAGGCAAAAAGCCTCAGGCGTCTGGGAAGTGCTGCCCCCCACAGATCAATCACAGGTAAATTCTTGCTGGCCTCCCATAAACAAGGACAGGCCAATTGTAGTTTTAGGTCTACAATCTAAGTCTAGCTCCTAAAAATCCCACAATAATAATGTCATTACAGGCTTATCTTCCCAGGTGCAGAACAAAGTCAAGACTCCACCTACCCAGATACAGCTGCATAACTGACGCTTCTTTTGGTCCTTCTCTTGAGACATTTAATTTATTTTATGTAGATTTACCGGGAGGAATGTAACTACTGTTATTAAGGAGAATTGACTCAAAAAAGAAAAAGGAAAAAAAAAAAGGAATGTAACTACTGTCCCTAATAGCCTACTTGCCCTTCTTCCTACAGGCCTTCCCCTCACTCCCCCTTTAAGGAAATGTATAAATACTAAACCTCCCGAAAACCGCTTCGGAAAAACAACCACGGATGTGTCTGTGGTTCGCATTTTCCCGGGCACGCCCTCAAACTGGATTAATAAGCCTCGATGATAGAGACTTAGGCCTCAGTCACTCGTTCCACTTGTGAAAGCATTCCTAATGTGCCTTCAACAAGCCTTCCATACCCTCTAGGTCCTGAGCAGCTTCGCTTTGCCGATTAGAAAACCGAGACTCAGAGGTTAAGTTGCTTGCCCAAGGTCACACAGACAGACTCCAGACCCCCATCATCACCCACGGAGCTGCTAAATGACACAGTCATGTAACCCGTGTGGCACAACCGCTTTCTCCTTCCTCCTGCCCTTCGCTAACGTTAGCTTTTCCTCCGACCTCTTCTCCTTTCGCCAGCGCATATCGGCGTCTAGCTGAGACACCAGAGCCCCAGGGAGACTGTTATGCTTGCAGCTTCGGGAGACACGTGCTATTCAGCTGAATGAATCGAACGTCCCCACCCCCGCCGACAGCCAATAACTGCGAGCCGCAGCCCGGCCACTTCCGCCTATTGCGGGTCTTGGTCTGGTCTCCTGCGGCCCACGTGAGGCTCCGGAGACAAGGGAGTAGGCGGTGGCGCGCCAGGGGCGGGCTCTCCCAGCCTCGCCACCAATCCAGGCGCTCGCCGGGTACGGGGGGCGGGGCTGACGTGGGGCGCCAAGGCTTAAACGTGACGGACAGGCGGGAGCAGGGAGGAGTCCAGAGGCAAGGGGCGAAGAGAGACGGAGAACACTGCCCAATAACGGGAGGGGTTGGGCTGCCTGGACCAATAGAAAGTCCGCAAGGCGGGGCCGGGGCTGCAGCAAGTTCGGTTGCACGGAGACCGCAGCTGTTCTCTGTCAGTGGAGTCAGCGGCGGTAGAGGCGGAGGCAGGGACTGGCGGCGGCGAGGAGGTGAGTGTCTGCCGTGCTCCGCACGGTCCTCTTCCCGCGGCGGGTCGGAGAGGGTGGACGTGCGCGGGCGCCGCCGCGAGGGACGCTTATGTAAGGGTCGCGCGCGCAAAGGCGGCGCGGGCTCCGCGAGTGACGGCTGGAGGAGACGGCGGCGGGCGGTGCGCGACGCGACGCGACGCGGCGTGCGCCGCCCCTCCCCCTCGCGCGGGGCTCGGCCCGCCCCGGGCCCGCCCCCGGGCCCGCCCCGCCCCCGCCCCCGCTCCCGCCCCCACTCCCGCCCCCTGCCCCAGCCCCCGCCCCAGCCTCAGCCCCAGCCCCAGCCCCAGCCCCAGCCCCAGCCCCAGCCCCAGCCCCAGCCCCAGCCCGCGAGCGCCCATCTGCCGCGGCCGCCCCTTCATTACTCCTCTCGAGCCCATTTTGCAGATGGAGAGACTGACTAAAGCGCCTCGCGCGAGGTCCCTTAGGGTTCGACTCCAAGTCTGTCAGGATCGGGAGCCCAAGTTGTCCCCATCGTACTCGATGTGGCTCAGCTCTGCAGGAACCCGCGGCGTGTAAGGCGAGGGCTTTCCTTGTTCCTGGCGCTCGCACTCCGCCTCCCGTAGGATCCTCCACTTTATTTCCGACGGGGGGAGCTTGAGGTGCCCAGAGGCAGTGATTTGCCCAAGGCCGCTCATTCAGGAGGTGGGGGCTGGGCTCAGCTCCTTATTTCTCCAGGTTTTAGTAGTTTACAAAGTGCGTCATTGTGGAAGCCCTGGCTCTGTGGACCTGCCCTGCAGGTTACTCACAGCCTGTTTTGCTCTGTGCACTTGGATTGGAGGAGTTTTCATCTCTGGAGAGCTCTTTCTTGATCCCACAAATAATGGAGTTAGGCCGAGTCCCTAGGTCCCTGGCAACTTTGAAATTCTTTCTTTTCTTTTGAGACAGGGTCTCGGCATCACCCACCCAGGCTGGAGTGTAGTGGCATGATCTCGGCTCACTGCAGCCTCGACCTCCCGGGCTCAAGCGATCGTCCTGCCTCAGTCCCCCAGCTGAGGACTGCAGGCGGGCGCCACCACGCCTAGCTGTTTTGTATTTTTTGGGAGAGACTGGGTTCCGTCATGTTGCCCAGACTGGTCTGGAACTCCTAGGGTTAAGTGATCCACCTGCCCTGGCTTCCCAAAGTGCTGAGATTACAGGCGTGCCCGGCCTGAAATTTTTAAAAATCAGATTGTGTCTTCATTTTGTGAGAAGAGGTAGGGCAGGGCTCCTTACCCCCTTCTCCAGCTGAGAAAACAGGCTCAGAGAAGTACCAATACTTGCCAGTCGCGACCAGAACCTCCAGAGCGCCTGCCATCTGCTTCCCCATTGCTCCCTTAACCACTGCCACCAGCAGCCCTGGCTGGCCTCCCCCAAGGCCCCCTTTCCTGGTATGTGATACAAACACTTGTGCTGGGGTGGATGTGCTCAGCATTTCTCTCACTTGCAGCTACAGCTTCCTGCCTGCACGCTCTTCTTAACTGTTGAACTCTTAATCACATTATTTTGCACACCTACAGTGTTCCTCTCCCTGCGCTGGGCTGAGAGACAGCATGGGCGATGAGGTTAATCCTTGTCTTACAACTGCTGACAAACAGATTGAGGGGAGAGAAAATAAACGAAACCTAAGCAGCTGAGGCAGCCTGCTGCAGATGTTTGTAGAGAGCCTTGTGGGCAAGGTATTGGCCCTAGGAGGACATGGAAGTGGAAGTTCAGTAGAGGCCAGTAAATCACAGCAAGCCACACACTTAAGCAAGAGAGAGGAGAAATGGCCTGGAAGGGAATGGGTTTGGGAAGGCTTCATAGAGGAGGTGAATTGTGGACCTATTTTTTATGCCACTGGCAGTGGAGAAGCAGTGATTGGATTTGAGCAGTGAGAAAGTTTTGTCGTGGAGAGGTTTTGTTAAAGAGGTGTTTTGTTGTTTTTTTTTTAGACGGAGTTTTGCTCTTGTCACCCAGGCTGGAGTACAGTGGCGCATGTCGGCTCCCTGCAACCTCCCCGAGTTGAAGCGATTCTCCCTGCCTCAGCTTCCTGAGTAGCTGGGATTACAGGCACATGCCACCACTCCTGGCTAATTTTTTTTTTTTTTTTTTTTTGAGGCAAAGTCTTGCTCTGTCACCCAGGCTTGGGTGCAATGGCGCAACCTTGGCTCACTGCAACCTCCACCTCCTGGGTTCAAGCAATTCTCCTGGCCTCAGCCTCCTGAGTAGCTGAGATTACAGGCGCCCACCCCTTTGCCTGGCTAATTTTTGTATTTTTAGTAGTGATGGGGTTTCACCATGTTGGCCAGGCTGGTCTCAAGCTCCTGACCTCAGGTGATCCACCTGCCTCAACCTCCCAAAATGCTGAGATTACAGACGTGACCACTGTGCCCAGCCTCTGGTCAACATGTTCGCTGAGGAAGAGCATGGCCTTCTCTTTGGCTGCCTCCCAGTAGCATCTTGCCTCCATCTGAATGGGCCCTGATTCTCCTATCCTGAAAGTTCCCGCTTTGGGGCAGGTTCCTCATCCGGAGACGTTCTTCTCAGCAGCGGGGCATTTTGCCTGCTCACTCTGAAGCCTCACTGGGGCCTGACTGACTGGCCGTGCTTTCCTCTCTTAGCTGCCTTCTAGTCTCACCTGTGGACACTTTGCCAAAGGAGTCAGGCCTGACGGTGGAAGATGGGAAATGGCTGAAAGCATAAACAATTTCCTCTTACCGAATGAAAAGCTTGCTTCATCTTGGCCTTCAAGACTCTCTAATATAATTCTACCTGTTGAGCTCTTTCTTCCATTTGACCCCTCAGGTTCCCTCTTCTGTGTCAGCCCCATAGTGAGACTAGTCACTGTTCCCCTAAACTCGATTCTCACTGTTCCTCTGCTCTTGTTCTTGGTGACTTTGTTTTCTGCGGGGCCTTCCCTCTTATCTTGTCCTGTCAAAATAATTATTTTTTGAGATACAGGACTTTATTAAAGCTTGCTAAATCGATTCAGTTGGACTGGGCTCTCTTTTAATAACAATGATTATGATAAGTAATGATTTATTGTTTTTTTTTTTGAGATGGAGTTTCACTTTTGTTGCCTAGGCTGGAGTGCAGTGGTGCGATCTCGGCTCACCTGCGGCCTCCATTTCCCGGGTGCAAGTGATTCTCTTGCCTCAGCCTTCCGAGTAGCTGGGATTACAGGCATGTACCACCAAGCCCAGCTAATTTTGTATTTTTAGTAGAGACAGAGTTTCCTCCATGTTGGTCAGGCTGGTCTCAAACTCTGGACTTCAGATGGTCTGCCCGCCTTGGCCTCTCCAAGTGCTGGGATTACAGGCATGAGCCACCGTGCCCAGCGTTTGATTTATTATTTAAAGCCAACTACCGTGTAGTAGTGAGGGCCTTGCTAAGCCCCTTACATACACATAATGTGATTATCACAAGAATCCTATTACAAAGGTACTATTAGATCCGTCTCTTAGAAATGACGGACTCTCATAGATGAGACATGGAGGTGAAATAACTCGCCCAGAGTCATGCAGCTAGGAAGGCCAGGCATGCTCACTGCTGGAGTGCCTCTCACGTGCCATCCCATTTTTGCTTCTTTTAACCAGCCCCTGATAATTTGCTTTTTGGCACTTTGTGGGCAGAGCCTGAGTGTATATACAGTTCCTTGTGCAAGGCGTGTGCTCAGTGAATATTTTATTGAATTGAGTGCCCCAGACATTGAATTTCAGCCTTGACATTATCTATCAAGGCAGCTGGTTTTCTCTGAACAGGGATTTGAGCTTGCTGGCCTGTGTTTCCATTTTGCTGTTCATTGACTAATGGCTAGAGCAGGTGTATGTGGCTTTTTCGGAAATGAGCAGTCGATAAAACTCCGAAAAGTGATCACACAATCCCAACTGTGGGCTCCCATGGGCATAAACACGAGGTGTGCTCTTACGTATGGCAGGGAGGGGACTCTGCAGGAAAGGACTTGAGGAAATAGCTGGGAAATAGGGGACATATCTCAGGTCACGTAAGACAGCTCCTCATTAGTGTCAAGTTGTGGAGTGAGATAGAAACCAGACTCTGATAATTCAGAGGGAGCTCCTGAAGGATTAGAGACAGCTCTGCGGAAATGCAGAGAAAGTAGGCCTGAGGCTCGACGGAGTGGGCAGGAAGAGAAAGCACTTCAAATAAAACAAGAACCGTTTCTAGAACTTCATGTTCATGTGTAGTGGGTGTCAGAAAAGAGTTTTACTTAAATGCTTCCCACCAAGCCTGTCGGCTAACACCCCAGTGTGTCCTCTGTGCCAGGCATGGTGCCAGGGCTTTGCGTGTGATGCCTCATCGGGCATCCCCTAGAACACTGTGAGATGGGAGTTGTTATTATTCCCATTTTACAGATGAGGAAACACTTTGAGTGATAATAGAGCAGCTGTCAGAATAACAAGGGATGCAGTCCAGGCAGCGGGACAACAGAGCTGGCACTTCTAGCCCTGTGCCCTCCTGGTGCCCTCAGAGACTCCCCTGAGATGGAAGCAAAGAACGTCTCTGGGTTCTAAAATCTGTGTTTTTGGCGGGGTGCAGTGATGCACACCTGTGATCTCCACTTCAGGAGGCTGAGGCAGGTGGATCACCTAAGATCAGCAATTTGAGACCAGCCTGGCCAACATAGCAAAACCCTGTCTCTATCAAAAATACAAAAATTAGCCGGGCATGGTGGCGCACGCCTGTAATCCCAGCTACTCTGGAGGCTGAGGCAGGAGAATTGCTTGAACCCAGGAGGCAGAGGTTGCAGTGAGCTGAGATCACGCCACTGCACTCCAGCCTGGGCGGCAGCGTGGTGAGACTATGTCTCAAAAAAAAAAAAAAAAAAAAAAAAATCTGTGTTCTTGCCACTCCTAGGTTCTCTGGGGACTGCCTGGAGCAATAAGAGTAATACTTATTTTTCTTTTGCTTTAGATAGCGTCTGCCTTCTGGAGAGCTGACCAAACACTAAGGGTAAGTCCTATGCCTGAATCCAGGCTGTGGGATGTGTGGGGGGCTCCCCCAGGGAGCAGCTGTGGATGCCAGCAGTTTGGCATGTCAGGTCTCAAGCCAATCAATAAAAAAAGGCTGCACTCTGATTTTGGATAATACCCAAGCAGTCCTTGTCTGTTTCTGGTGGCCCTTGGTTTTTACAGGAAAGCGACATCTGGCTCCCTTCTGGCCCCAGTTGGCAGCTGGCCAGCCTCAGCTGGAGGCCCTGCTTCTGGAAGGGTATTGTCAGCTTGGGAAGCTGGGCGGGGAAGAATCCTTGGGGGATGGGCCGCCTCTGAGAAGACCCCTTGAGTCAGCGTGGAGAGCAGGCAGCTGTGGTGCGAAGTGGCTCTGCCAGCTGGTTGTAAAGTCACTTGACACGTGTTTTCAGAGGGTGACAGCCTTTGCCATTCACAGTGACAAGGAGGGAAAGGGGACCTGCCCCTTCTTCCCCTGTACATTTTATAGGCATGTGCCACCACACCTGGCTGATTCTTTTTTTTGAGACAAAGTCTCCCTCTATTGCCAGGCTGGAGTGCAGTGGCATGATCTCGACTCACTGCAAACTCCACCTTCCGAATTCAAGCGATTCTCCTGCCTCAGCCTCCTAAGTAGCTGGGACTACAGACGTGCCCCACCACACCCAGCTAATTTTTGTATTGTTAGTAGAGATGGGGTTTCACCATGTTGGCCAGGATGATTTCGATCTCTTGACCTTGTGATCTGCCCACCTTGTAATCCCTCCCAAAGTGCTGGGATTACAGGTATGAGCCATCGCACCTGGCCAGTTTTTGTATTTTTAGTAGAAATGGGGTTTCACTGTGTTAGCCAGGCTGGTCTTGAACTCCTGACCTTGGGTAATCTGCTTGCCTGGGCCTCCCAAAGTGCTGGGATTATAGGCATGAGCCACCGCCCCGGGCCTAATTTTTGTATTTTTAATAGAGATGGGGTTCACCATGTTGGTCAGGCTGGTCTTGAACTCCTGACCTCAAGTGGTCCACCTGCCTTGGCCTCCCAAAGTGCTAGGATTACAGGCATGAGCCACCGTGCCCAGCCTAATTTTTTTATTTTTAGTAGAGACGGGGTTTCACCATGTTGGCCAGGCTGGTCTTGAACGCCTGACCTCAGGTGATCTGCCCGCCTCAGCCTCTCAGGTGCTGGGATTACAGGTGTGAGCCACCATGCCCGGCTGGCTCTCCTGCTTCTAAGGTTTCCCCTAACACATATTTCCCTGGTGGCAGGTGCCTGGGAGGTTCAGTGGCCTCCTTCAGCCTAAATTCCAGAGTCTTCCAGCCGGTCCCCTGCTAGTCCAGTCCTCTGTCCCTCTGCTGGTCTTCAGGAGCAGCTGGTCCAGGGAGCCAGGTGCTCTCCCAGAGTCTGTGACACCAATAATGCTCCTCCTTTTAGGCTCACTGTGTCCTTGGGGACTTGGTGGCTCAGGGGACAGCTTTCTCCAGAGCTCATGTCCAGTGCTGAGTGGGGATTCCTTGGTACAGGAGTTTTTCGGTTTTTTACCCATTATATGGGGGTTTTCCTCAGATGACCCTTCGTGCCCAGGAGCTGGTTTCTTGTGTGAGATTTCCTGCAGTCCTCGCTTAGACCTAGATCTTGGGCCAGCAGCTGCTGTCCTCACTCTACCATTTAGTAAGGGCAGTGAGCCCTGGGTGGGGAATGGCCATAACGTGGAAGAACTCCACCCTCCACGATTTTCACCCCGTTGTTCTCTCTCTGCTTGTTCTGTCCTGTTATTCTTGGCTGATAGAGTTGGATGTTATTTCTCTTACTTGTGTCCCTACAATGAGAGGTGGGGTGTTGGAGATGTCTCCCCCCAAACCACTTGTCTTATGGAACTGAAGGAACTGAAGCCTGGAGAAGGCTGGTTAGCAGAATCCCAGATGCTGATCCCATTTTTTTTTCTTTTAAGATTGCCATCTTTTATTGATGTCTTCCCTTAGATCCATCAGTATGGAGAGAAAATCGGTCACCAGGAAGGGCCTTCTTCTTCCATGCTATGGAATTGTCAGAGCTCGTTTGGCTCTTGAGTTCCCAAGGCTCTGCTGACTTCAGCTTTGCCTAGGGACTGAGGCTCTGTGTTCTAAGCTTGTCACCCTCCCCTCCTCTTCAGCTTTCTCCTGGGATCCTGGAGGAACATGAATGTGGCTTTTGTTGTTAAGTGTTATGCTTGAAGGCATTGCCCCAGGTACTCCCAGCACTACTCTGCTTCCCTGCTCTTCTGTTACCTCCTTGTCCTGATTTGCCTTGAAGCCAGAGAAAGGGATGGGTCCGGGAGATCACAGGACAGCTGGGAGTACATTTCCACTGTCTGTGTGTGGAAGGGCCTGACTGCTTCTGTGGCAGCTCCTCTCCTGATGACGTCCACCATGACATCACAGCAAGGCTTTGGGAAAATTCCACGACCTGGCTGTGCTGAGTCATGCTTAGTCTCTGGGACTGTGTGTCACCTTTCCCATGTCTGTCACTGGGCGCTGCAGTGACTGAAGTGACATGTGCTGTCCATTTCTTATGTTTGCACATCGCTTTATGCTTCTCTGAATGCCTTCTCTCACGCACATGCTGTGTATCAATATGAAATGTATTAATGTTAAATCAATAATAAGTATATTTATTCTGGAAAATATTTTTCTCTTGCAACGGGTGAGGAACTGAAGGTTCGGAGAATCGAGAGAGATTAAGTGACTTGGTGAGTTTCGGGTGACTGGTGAGTGGCATGTCTGAGGGAGGTTTCGATGCCATACCCACTCCTACCCCTGGATTTTTGTGTAATGCAAAGATTATTCAGAAATTACTTTGGTTGAAAAAAGTTGATTTTCAATTTGATAAAATTGTGAATTCAGAAACCTAGTTATTTTAAGGGCTAGTCTTTTAAGTTTAGCTTCTAAGTGTAGCCTATAAATCTTTCTGATCTATTTATGATTCCAGGACATTTTAACAGTCACTCTCAGAGGATCTTGCTCTGTCACCCAGGCTGGAGTGCAATGGTGTGATCTTGGTTCACTGCAACCTCTGCCTCCCGGTTCAAGCCATTCTCTGCCTCAGCCTCCCGAGTAGCTGGGATTCTAGGCATGTGCCACCATGCCAAGTAATTTTTTTGTGTTTTTAGTAGAGATGGGGTTTCATCATGTTGGCCAGACTGGTCTTGAAGTGCTGAGCTTAAGTGATCTGCCTTCCTCAGTCTCCCAAAGTGCTGGGATTATAGGCATGAGCCACCGCTCTTGGCCTCAGGGGGCTTTTTGATTAATGCTTTGTTCCATTTGCAAACTTAGTGAAACTCATCTGAAAATTTTCAATTGAATTTATAAATTACATTCAACTTCCTTTAACTATTTTAATTATTATTCTGGCCGGGCACGGTGGCTCACGCCTATAATCCCAGCAGTTTGGGAGGCTGAGGTGGGCAGATCATGAGGTCAAGAGATCGAGACCATCCTGGCCAACGTGGCAAAACCCCATCTCTACTAAAAATACAAAAATTAACTGGGTGTGGTGGCGCACGCCTGTGATCCCAGCTATTCTGGAGGTTGAGGCAGAGAATAGCTTGAACTGGGAGGCAGAGGTTGCAGTGGGCCGAGATCACGCCATCGCACTCCAGCCTGGCGACAGAGTGAGACTCCATCTTAATAATAATTCTTCCATTTGTCTGATTAAAATACAATCTCTATACCTAAATGACTCTTGTAAATCTAATAAATAAAGCTGTATGTTAGTTTTCTTAAACTTTCCTGTATCGTTTTGTGTTTTATTTATTTTTGTTTATTTTGAGACAGGGTCTCATTCTGTCACCTGGCTGGAGTGCAGTGGCACAGCCTCCTCTCACTGCAGCCTCCTCCTCCCAGGCTCAGGTGATCTCCCTCTTCAGCCTCCTGAGTAGCTGGGACTGCAGGGTCAAGCCACCACACCCGGCTAATTTTTGTACTTTTTGTAGCGACAAAAGTACCACATTGCCCAGGCTCCTCTCGATCTCCTGAGCTCAAGCAATCAGCCCGCCTTGGCCTCCCAAAGTGCTGGGATTACAGGCGTGATACATTTTAGTTTTCTCAATAGCTTGATTGGGGTACTATTGAGATGTAATAAGTTGCACATATTTCAGGTGTACAATTTGACAGGTTTTAATACATGTTTACACTTGTGAAGCCATCACTGCAGTGCACATAGTGAGTACATTCACCACTTTTGGAATTTCTCCCTCTGCCTCCACACTCTTCAAGAAACCATGGAACTGCTTTCTGTTGCTATAGGTTAGTTTCCATTTTCTGGAATTCCCATAAATTGACTAATATAGTATATATTCTTTTTTCTCTGCCTTCTTTTACTCAGCATATTATCTTCAGATATGTTCATGTTGTTGCATGTATTGGTAGTTCATTTCCTTCTTTTCTTCCTTTTTTTTTTTCCAGACAGAATCTTGCTCTGTCACCCAAGCTGGAATATAGTGGTGTGATCATAGCGCCCTGTAGCCTGGACCTTCTGGGCTCAGGTGATCTCCTACCTCAGCCTCCTGAGTAGCTGGAAATACAGGTGTGTGCCCCTATGCCTGGTTATTATTATTATTATTTTAATCTTTAGTAGAGATGAGATCTTGATACATTGCTTAGGCTTGTCTTTTCTTTTTTTTTTTAGTTAGAGTTTTGCTCTGCCACCCAGGCTGGAGTGCAGTGGCACAATCTTGGCTCACTGCAGCCTCTGCCTCCCAGGTTCAAGCAATTCTCCTGCTTCAGCTTCCTGAGTAGCTGAGACTAGAGGCGCCCAGCTCACCACGCCCAGCTAATTTTTGTATTTTTAGTAGAGATGGGGTTTTGTCATGTTGGCCAGGGTGGTCTGGACTCCTGACCTCAAATGATACACCCACCTCAGCCTCCCAAAGTGTTGGGATTACAGGCATGAGCCACCACACCTGGCCGTTAGGCTTGTCTTGAACTCCTGAGCTCAAGCAGTCTTCCCCACTTCCCCTCTTGGCCTCCCGAAGTGCTGGGGTTACAGGTGTGAGCTACTGCTCCTGGTCAGTTTATTTTTTTATTTTATTTATTTTTATTTTTTACTTTTATTTTTTGAGACAGAGTCTCATTCTGTCACCAGGCGCCAGGCTGGAGTGCAGTGGCGTGACCTCGGCTCACTGCAACCTCCACCTCCTGGGTTCAAGCAATTCTCCTGCCTCAGCCTCCCGAGTAGCTGGGACTACAGGCGCGCACCACCACGCCCAGCTAATTTTTTTTGTATTTTTAGTAGAGACGGGGTTTCACCGTGTTGGCCAGGATGGTCTCGATCTCTTGACCTCGTGATCCGCCTGCCTCGACCTCCCAAAGTGCTGGGATTACAGGCGTGAGCCACCACACCTGGCCTATTTTTTTAAATTTTTTGAGATGGGGTCTTGCTCTGTCACCCAGGCTGGAATGCAGTGGTATGATCTCGGCTCAATGCAACCCCCGCCTCCCAGGTTCAAGCGATTCTCCTGCCTCAGCCTCCTGAGTAGCTGGGATTACAGGCGTGAACCACTACACCTGGCTGAGTTTTGTATTTTTGGTAGAGACGGGGTTTCACCATGTTGGTCAGGATGTTCTCGATCTCCTGACGTCATAATTTGCCTGCCTCAGCCTCCCAAGGTGCTGGGATTACAGGCGTCAGCCACCAGCTTGGCCACATTTTTTGTTTGTTTGCTGATTTTGTTATATGGGTATTACAGGTTAGCCCGTCCCCTGTTGTTGATCATCTCAGGTGCTTCTACTTTTTCGCCTTTAGAGATAAAGCTGCTGTAAACGTTTGTGTGTAAGTCTTTGTGTGGGCATATATTTTCTTTTCTTTTGGGTGAATGCCTAGGAGTGGAGTGGCTGGATCCTATGGTAGCTGTATGTATGTTTAACTTGAACTGCCAAATTTTCTGACGTGGTTGTAGTATTTTACATTCCTATCAGCTGTATATGAGAATTCCAGTTTCTCCGCATCCTCCCCAACAGTGGGTATGGTTAGTCTTTTAAATTTTAGCCATTTAAAAAGGTATATGGGGGTATCTCATGGTTTCAATTGGAATTTTCCTAGTGACTACTGATTTTGAGCATCTTTTCATGTGTTTGTCATCTGCCAGTACTGATTTTAAACTTAGTAACATTTCTACTTAAAATCACAAGTCTAAGCTAATTAATTACTCAGTTACATGTTTTTTGTTTTGAGACAGGGTCTTGCTCTGTCACCCAGGCTGGCTTGCACTGGTGTGACCATGGCTCACTGCAGCCTCCACCTCCCATGCTCAAGTGATCCTCCCATCTCAGCCTCCTGAATAGCTGGGCATGCACATTCTGGCTGATTTTTTAAACATTTTTTTGGTAGAGATGGGATTTCACTGTGTTGCAAGTGCTGGTCTCAAACTGGTATCAAGTGACCTACCTGCCTCAGCCTCCCAAAATGCTGGGATTACAGGTGTGAGGCACCACACCTGGCCGCAGTCCATGTTTTAATTGGAAACTCAAGACTGATTTGTAATTCTGAACAGACCATATTGTCTTAGTGTACACAAAGTAACAGGTAACACACAGATTTCTTAAAACTATAAATGCCATTTTCTTAGCCTTGTCTGTATTCAATCTGATTATCTTCCTGGAATTAGAGAAGCTTACGTAATAAGGGAATAAATACATGATTTTAAACTATGGTAAATTATTTTCCTAATCAGCTGTTGGCCTTGCTTTCTCAACTGGATGACATTTTCTTTATAATTAAAGAGATCTCTGGGCAGGATGAAACTGGCCTTTGAATCTATCTGCTATGCAGTCCTGCTCCATTGCCACCATTTTGCCTCCAAATGGGGATGGCCTCACAGCCCATGTGCCTTAAATAAAAGTATAGGTCTACCTATTTTTGTAGCCATACTTATTAAATATAAAATAGATACTGTTAAGTACAAAGTAGATACAGTTTAGATTCTTTAGATTCTCTGTATTTCTCAAGGCTTTCTCTGACCAAGGGCTGGTTGTAAAATCATGTCAGTGACCCACCATGGCTAGAATTTGAGTCCAGTCTTCTGAGTCCATGTGTGGCGCTTCCCCACGTCTCTTAAACATTTTCAAATAAAGAGAAAGAAGGCTGGTACTTAAGAGTTCTTGCTTTCTAATCATGCTTGGTTATGAAGAAATTATGGCATCTGGAGCCAGTGCTAGCTCTTTCCCGTTCTTCAGTTCACCTCCTCGGTAATGGTGAGAACTCTGTCCTCTCCCTAACCTCCCAGTGGAAAGCTACCAATCTTTGGAAAGGCCATTGCCATCAGATTCTTGTTAGAAATCTGCATCTTGGATAATAACTAGGTGCAGAATTGCATTCCTGTCCTGGTCACTGGGTACACCCCCAGGAAGCTTGTAGATCGTGAGTGGACCTCTTTTTTTTTTTTTTTTTTTTTGAGATGGAGTCTCACTCTGTCACCCAGGCTGGAGTGCAGTGGTGTGATCTCAGCTCACTGCAACCTCCGCCTCCCAGGTTCAAGCAGTTCTCCTGCCTCAGCCTCTCAAGTAGCTGGGACTATAGGCACACGCCACCACGCCCGGCTGATTTTTGTATTTTTAGTAGAGACAGGGTTTCACCATACTGGCCAGGCTGGTCTCAAACTCCTGACCTTGTGATCCACCTGCCTCGGCCTCCCAAAGTGCTGGGATTACAGGTGTGAGCCACCGTGACCGGCCTCTTTTTTTTTTTTTTTTTTTTTAAGATGGAGTTTTGCTTTTGTTGCCCAGGCCAGAGTGCAACGGTACGATGTCAGTTCACTGCAACTTCCGCCTCCCGGGTTCAAGTGATTTTCCTGCCTCAGCCTCCCAAATAGCTGGGATTACAGATGCCCACCACCATGCCCAGCTAATTTTTGTATTTTTAGTAGAGATGGGGTTTCACTATGTTGGCCAGGCTGGTCTTGAACTCCTGACCCCAGGTGATTCACCAGCCTCGCACTCCCAAAGTGCTGTGATTTCAGGTGTGAGCCACCTCGCCCAGCTTGACCTCTCCTTTGATGTCTGATACACATGTGGCCCCATGTGAGTAAGAGCAGAGGTTTGTAAAGTGACAAGGAAAGGACATTTGAGTGGGGGAGAAATTGGCAGGAGCCTGTCTTAGGTTTTTGTACTGCAGGAGGTTTTTTGTCCCCCATTTTAAAAAATTGTGGTAAAATACATTGTCTTTGTCCATTTGGGCTGCTATAACAAAACAATCTTATTCTGGGTAATTTATAAACAATAGAAATTTATTTATTATTTTTATTTTTTAAATTTGTTTTTTTGAGTTGGAGTCTTGCTCTGTCGCCCAGGCTGGAGTGCAGTGGCACAAGCTCAGCTCATTGCAACCTTCACCTCCTGGGTTCAAGCGATTCTTCTGCCTCAGCCTCCCAAGTCTCTGGGATTACAGGCACATGCCACCACACCCAGCTAATTTTTGTACTTTTAGTAGAGACGGAGTTTCACCATGTTGGCCAGGCTGGTCTCGAACTCCTGACCTCAAGTGATCTGCCCACTTCCGCCTCCCAAAGTGCTGGGATTAGAGGCATGAGCCACTGCACCTGGACTGAAGATTTTTTTTTTTTTTTTTTGAGACGGAGTTTCACTCTTACCACCCAGGCTGTAGGATAGCAGCGCAATCTTAGCTCACTGCAACCTCCGTCTCCTAGGTTCAAGTGATTCTTCTACCTCAGCCTTTCAAGTAGCTGGGATTATAGGCACCTGCTACGATGTCCAGCTAATTTTTGCATTTTTAGTAGAGATGGGGTTTCACCGTGTGGGCCAGGCCGAGAAATTTATTTCTGAACAGTTTTGGAAGCTGAGAAGTTCAAGATCAAGGCACTAGCAGATTGGGTATCTGGTGAGGGCTCGTTCCTCATAAATGATGCTGCCTTCATGCTGTGTCTTCACAGGGTGGAAGGGACAAGACAGCTCCTGTTGACCTTTACCTCTCTATTTTTCTCCAACTCTTGGGCTCGAGCAGTCCTCCCACGTCAGCCTCCCGAGTAGCTGGGATTATAGGTGCCAGCCACCGTGTCAAGCTTGACCTCATTTATAAGGGCACTGATCCTACTCATAGAATGGAACCCTCATGACTTACCTCCTCAAGGTCCCACCTCTTAATAAACATATGAATTTTGAGGGGGATGTCCACATTCAGACCATATGACATATATTATGTACACATACAAAATTTACTCTTATTTATGTATTTATTTATTTATTTTTTAAAGATGGGGTTTCACCATGATGGCCAGGCTGGTTTTGAACTCCTGACCTCAGGTGATCCACCCACCTCGGCCTCCCAAAGTGCTAGGATTACAGACGTGAGCCACCACGCCCAGCAAAATTTACTCTCTCAACCATTTTCCAGTGTGCAGTTCAGCCATATTAGGTACATTTATATTGAACAATCCTCACCACTATGTGCAGACTTTTTTCATCTTGTAAAACTGAAGCTCTGTAACCCTGAAATCCTAACTCCTCTTCCCCACTCACTGAAGCCCCTGGCACTCACCATTCTACTTTCTGTCTCTATAAATTGGACCACTCTAAGCACCTCACATAAATGGAATCATATAGTACTCGTCTTTTTGTGACTGGCTTATTTCACATAGCATAATATCCTCAAGGTACATCCATCTCGTAGCACATATCAGAATTTCCTTTCTTTTTAAGGCTGAATCCTATTCCATTATATAGATTTTACTTATCCATTCATATATCTGTGGACACTTGGATTGGTTCCATGTTTTAGCTATTATGAATAACGCTTCCGTGAACGTGTGTGTACAAATACCTCTTTGAGACTTTGCTTTCAGTCCTTTTGGGTATCTGCCTGATTGCTAGATCAATAGTAATTCTATTTTTAATTTTTTTGAGGACCTGCTGTGCTATTTTCCACACCAGCTGCACCATTTTACATTACTATTAACAGTGCACAAGGGTTCCCAGTTTTCCACATCCTCACCAACACTTACGTTGTTTTTTTGGGTGTAAGGTGATATCTCATGTTTGAATTTGCATTTCCTTAATGATTAGTGATGTTGAATCCTTTTTTTTTTTTTAGATGGAGTCTTGCTCTGTCGCCCAGGCTGGAGTGCAGTGGTGCCATCTCATCTCACTGCAACCTCTGCCTCCTGGGTTCAAGATATCCTCTTGCCTCAGTCTCCCAAGTAGCGTGGATTATAGGTGCACGCCACCATGCCTGGCTAATTTTTGTATTTTTAGTAGGGATGTGTTGGCTGGGCCAGACTCAAACTCCTGACCTCGAATGATCCACCCATTTCAGCCTCCCAGAGTACTGGGATTACAGACGTGAGCCACTGTGCCTGGCCTTGAGCATCTTGTGATGTGTTTGTATCTTCTTTGGGGAAATGTCTGTTCAAGTCCTTGGCCCCCTTTTTTTTTTTTTGAGACAGGGTCTTGTTCTGTTGCCCAGGCTGGAGTACAGTGGCACAGTCTCGGCTCATTGCAGCCTCAACCTCCTGGCTCCAGTGATCCTCCCACCTTAACCACCCTCGTAGCTGGGACCACAGGTGCACGCCACCACACTGGACTAATTTTTTATATTTTTTGTGGAGACAGGGTTTTGCCATGATGCCCAGGCTGGTCTTGAACTCCTGAGCTCAAGTGATCTGCCTGCCTCAGCCTCCCAAAGTGCTGGGATTACAGACATGAGCCACTGTACCTGGCAAACTCCCAGAATTCAACACGCACACACACACACACACACACACACACACAATGCACACGCATGCACACCTGATTCAAAATGGGCAGAGGGGCCAGGTGTGGTCCCAGCTACCAGGGAGGCTGAGTTGGGAGGATCACTTTAGCATGGGAAATCTAGGCTGCAGTGAGTTGAGATTGTACCACTGCATTCTAGCCTGGACAATAGAGCAAGACGCTGTCTCAAAAAAGACAAAAACAAAAAACACATAAAAAAACAAAAAACACATTAAAAAAGCTTTCTATATATTCTGAATATTAATTCCTTATCAGATGTACGATGTGTAAATATTTTCTTCCGTACTGTGGATTGTCTTTTTACTCCGTTGATACTGTCTTTCGATGCACAACATTTTTACATTTTCACGAAGTCCAGTTTGTCTGTCTTTGCTTTTTGTTGCCTGTGCGTACCTTTGGTGTTATATCCAAGAAATCATTGTTCACTCTAGTATCATAAAGGTTCTCACCTGTGTGTTTTCTAAGAGTTTTGTCATTTTAGGTCTTACATTTAGGTCGTGGATGTTAGGTAAGGGTCCAGTTTCAGTTCTTTCTCATGTGTCTCTGCTGGAGTTTTTTGTTTGTTTTTTTGAGATGGAGTTGCCCAGGTTGGAGTGCAATGGTGCGATCTCGGCTCACAACCTCTGCTTTCCAGGTTCAAGCAATTCTCTGCCTCAGTCTCCCTAGTAGCTGGGATTACAGGTGTGCACCTCTATGCCCGACTAATTTTTGTATTTTTGATAGAGACAGGGTTTCACCATTTTGGCCAGGCTGGTCTTGAACTCCTGACCTTGTGATCAACTGCCTCGGCCTCCCAAAGTGCTGGGATTATAGGTGTGAGCCACCGAGCCCAACCTCTACAGGAGTTTTAAGTACAATCTGTCCTCACCTGTGGCTGTGTTCCCCTTTCAGGTGGTCAAGGAGTATTGTGAGATACACCATTTAATAGCACAGTTGTTTCTTGGTATCCTCTGGGGACTGGTTCCAAGACCCCCCCCAGATGCTAAAATACTCCAAGTTGCTCAAGTGCTTGATGGAAAATGGCATAGTATTTGCATATAACCTATGCATATCCTCTTGTGTATTTTAAATCATCTCTAGATTACTTAAAATACCCAATACAATGTAAATGCCATGTAAATAGTATTATGCTGTATTTTATTTATTTATTTATTTATTTATGGAGAGAGAGTCTCATTCTGTCTCCAGGCTGGAGTGCAGTGCCATGATCTTGGCTCACTGCGACTTCCTCCTCCTGGGTTCACGTGATTCTCCTGCCTCAGCCTCTGGAGTAGCTGGGACTACAGGCATGCACCACTACATCTAGCTAATTTTTTTGTATTTTTAGTAGAGACGAGTTTCACCATGTTGGCCAGGATAGTCTTGGTCTCTTGACCTCGTGATCTGCCCGTCTCGGCCTCCCAAAGTGCTGGGATTACAGGCGTGAGCCACCGCGCCCGGCCTGTGTTATTTTTTATTGTTGTATTTTATTTTTTATTTTGCTTTTTCGAATATTTTTGATCCACAGTGGTTGAATTTGTGAATATGGAACCCACAGATACAGAAGACTGAGCATATACCAAATGAAGGCAGTGATGTCACTGAATGACAGACTGTCCTCTCAAGGAGAAAGGAAAATGTGTTTCACCATAGGGCTGGGTATTAAATGGCTGAGGGGTGCAGAGAAGATTAAACCTAAAAGTTACAATCATTTAACACAGCAATTCCAGTTCTAGAAATGCAACCTGTAGTATCATGGGACAAGCATGCAGACATATGAGGTGATAGCAGAAAATGGGAAATCACCAAAACGTACATCAGAAATGGTTGCTACATATGAAGTCTGTTCAGTGTCATACGATGTAGCCTTTAAAAATAGCTCATGTGGCCGTGCGCGGTGGCGCGTGCCTATAGTCCCAGCTATTTGGGAGGCTGAGACTGGAGGATCTCTTGAGTCCAGGAGTTCTGGGCTGTAGTGTGCTATGCCGATCGGGTGTCCGCACTAAGTTCGGCATCAATATGGTGACCTCCCGGGAGCGGGGGACCACCAGGTTGCCTAAGGAGGGGGTGAACTGTCCCAGGTCGGAAACGGAGCAGGTCAAAACTCCCGTGCTGATCAGTAGTGGGATCATGCCTGTGAATAGCCACTGCACTCCAGCCTGGGCAACATAGCGAGACCCCCGTCTCTTAAAAAAAAAAAAAAAAAACTCATGTGTCCTAATCAAGCTGTCACTCTAAATGTATTACCACAGGACAAGATGCCTTTACACAAAAAATATATATTATAAAACGGAATGTATGACATCTCATTTTTTGTTATTTTGGAATGCTGTACCAACAATTTGTTCAGGTTGCTGGAATTCTAAAATTATGTGTTAAAAAATTTTCTATGTAATGTGGTTTTTTTCCTCTACGTAGTGTTTTTTTTTTTTCCCTTGAGACGGAGTCTTGCACTGTAGCTCGGGCTGGAGTGCCGTGCTGCGATCTCAGCTCACTGGCACCCTCCGCCTCCTTTCACCATGTTGGCCGGGCTGGTCTTGAACTCCTCACCTTGTGATTCGCCCGCTTTGGCCTCCCAAAGTGCTGGGATTACAGGTGTGAGCTACCGCACCTGGCCCTGTAGTATTAATTTTAAGCTGTCAATTTAAAAAATCTAAATAGAGAAGGGTGCAACTCATAACACCACTTGCAGCTTAAGATCAAGTACTGGATACTTAATGACCAGAGTTCTACTCTTTTACCCCTCTTTTCCAAAAAATTGTTTTGGAAGATGAAAACCTCTTTTAAATGCCGTATGAGATATAGATTGCTGGGGAGTGGTGGAATGAGGACTTCATAAAAGCTGTTCCTTCATTAAAAGATATGAGAAAGTTGGCAAATATTGTCAAAACCAACTTTTCCAGAACTTGAGAAATTAATCAAAGGCTTGTAACAATCTAAGACACATTTATTCAGGAAAAATTGCAGAAAAAATTATTCTTGTTTTCAACAAAAAGTTATAAGGCATGCAAAGAAACAAGAAAGTATGGTTCATACATGGGAAGAGACAGTGTTTTCCAGCCCGGATGGTGGACTTCATAGGCAATAACATTAAATCAACTATTTAAAATATGTCTGAAGGACTTAAGAAAATGTGAGAAGAATGCCCCCACTAAGTAGAGATGATTAATAAGTAATGGAAATGACAAAAAGAGCAAAAAAAAAGAGCGATTGGAATTGCTCTGTTTTTCTTGAGGTAAAGGATGAATTCCCCTTTGTGGGCATTCTGTATGTCCAGGCATTCAGTAAAATGTTGTGAAATGCATGGTAATATTTTTAAAAGCTGCACAGAAATTCTGGAGTTGGACAGTCCTGTTACTGAAATGAAAAATTCACTAGAGGCTGAACAGCTGATTTGAGCAGCCAAAAGAAAAAAAATCTGCAAGCCTGAAGGTAGGAACCTTGAGATTGTTCAGGCTGAGGATGAGAAGGAAAAATGAGAGAAGAAAACTTAATAGACTGAGAGACCCATGGTGCACTGTCACTCAAATCAACATGCATGATAAGAGTCCTAAAAAGGAAAGGAGAGAAAGGGTCAGAAAGCACGTCCAGAAGCTGATGAAAAACAATAACCTACCCACTCAAGAAGCTCAGTGAACTCCAGTGAATGAATATCAGAGATCCACACCTAGATATTTCATAATTAAAGTGTCAAATGACAAAGAATCTTGGAAACAGGAAGAGATGATCAGCTTATCTTGTACAAAGGATTTTTGGTCAGATTAACAGCTCATTTCTCCTCAGAAACCATGGGAGCCCAAAGGCAGTGGGATGAAGGCTGTATGAGGCAAAACTTTCAGCTGTAATTATTGGACTTCTGAGTCTTAGATGGCCCTGACCTCTTTGTTTTCAGGGACAGTTTTTCAGTTTAATTCCTAATAACAATTCGTCAAACTTCGTTGACCTGTAGGAAGGCCTGTCTTGAGGCAAGGTGCAGTGGCTCACACCTGTGATCCCAGCACTTTGGGAGTCTGAGGTGGTTGGATCACCTGAGGTCAGAAGTTCAAGACCAGCCTGATCAACATGGCAAAATGCCATCTCTACCAAAAATACAAAAATTAGCCAGGCATGGCGGTGCACACCTGTGGTCCCAGTTATTCAGGAGGCTGAGGCACAAGAATTGCTTGAACTCGGGAGGCAGAGGTTGCAGTGAGCCGAGATCACACCACTGTACTCCAGCCTGGGAGCCTGGGTGACAGAGCAAGACTCCATCTCAAAAAAAAAAAAAGGGGCGGGGGAGGGGGAGTGGGGGGAAGACCTGTCTTTTACAGAGTTCCCTTCCTCAAGTTTTTCTAGAAATACCTCAGAGATACTTATGTGTTCCACCAAGTTTGGAACATAGTTAAGGAGTGAAAAATATCTGTGAAATGAATGTAATCTGTGTGGGTTGGTTATTTCCTTGGCCAGCTGTTCTCTTCTGCGTGTCATCTCGTTCTCCCTGCCTCGGGACTGTTGCCTCACCCTCATACCATGATGCCTTAAATATGCAAACGGCCTCTCTCATACCTTCTCAAAGTGCAGCTTTTAAAAATATTATCAGGCGTTTCATAACATTTTATTGAATGCTGGGAGATAGCAGAATGGAATTGCAATACAGAAAAAGATGTTTTCTCCACAAAGGGGAATTCACGCTTTACCTCAAGAAAAATAGAGCAAGGCCACCGAGAACAACAACGGTGGCCTCACCCCTGCCCATTAACCATCAAGGCTTCAACAAATCCTGGGGTCTAATCTCAACTAGTGTTACTCCAGGACACCATATGGAGCTGACTGACTGCTGATGTTCTGTTGTTGATAATAATGTGTATGTAGCACTTTATAGTTTTATTACTTTCTTTTTTACTTTCTCTCTTCCTTTTTTTTTGTGACAATGTCTTGCTCTGTCACCAGCCAGGAGTACAGTGGCACCGTCAAGCTCACTGCAGCCTCCACCTCCCGGGCTCAGGCACTCCTCCCACCTCAGCTTCCTGAGTAGCTGGGACTACAGGCATGTGCCACCACAACCAGCTGATTTTTCTTTTTTTTTTTTGAGACAGCGTCTTACTCTGTCACTTGACCTCCCAGGCTCAAATGATCCTCCTACATCAGCCTCCTGAGTAGCTGGGACTACAGGCATATACCACCATGCCCGGCTAAGTTTTGTATTTTTTGTGGAGACTGTTGTTGTGTTTTTTGTAGAGACTGTGTTGCCCAGGCTGGTCTCAAACCCCTGAGCTCAAGTGATCCTTCTGCACTGGCCTCCCAAAGCACTAGGATTACAGGCGTGAGCTACCGTGCTTGGCTAGTTTTATTTTATCAACCAGTTTTCCCTGGAACTTTTTATGGTTATGGTTTTGCTGTTCACGGATGACAGACCCGAGGTTCAGAGAGATTCAGTGTCTCACTCAGCTTCACTAGGAAGAGTTAGAGGCAAACTCTGACAGCAGCAAACCAGATTCTGGCCTGGAGTTCTTAGAATATGCTGCTGTTCCTCAGGATGTGACAGTATGGTGTGGCAGGTGTTACAGCGCACAGGGCTGCAAAGACCAATCTGAAACCCTCCCCCTTTCCTTCTGAAGTTGATCACTTGATGGACGTTTACAGCTTTTATCATAAGAGCCATTTGCTGTCATATGGCTTATGGCCAGCTGGGAGTGCCTCCACCTAAGGTAGGGCTCTCCTCCCTGCCAGGTTGCCCAAGGCTGTTTCAGTAGGCCTTAAGGTTTTCTTCAGCCCTCCTGGCTTCTGACTACTCCATTCCAGCAGGTTGCAAAATAGCTGTTTTGTGTTTTTGCTGACCTGCACCATCTTTCCATCTTTTCAGATACTGAAGTGGCAATTTCAGTATCTGGCAGAATGGATTTCCAATTTTCTAACCCTGAGTTTTCTCAGTTGACTGAGTGGCTTAAGGAGGACAAGTTATTACTGTGCAGTATTCCGAGAAATGGTTCTTTCCTTCAGCATTTACTGTGCATCTGTGATGTGCACAGCTCCTTACTGGATGCTGTGAGGCTGCAGGAGAATCTGACAAGGGCCTTGCCCTGAGTCATTTATCCGTGGTTGGGAGAGAAGGAATGCACGTGCTGGACAAAATACATGCTTCATAGTGACCGGCTAACTGCAGGGTGGTAATGACCTCATTGGTCCTGCTTCTGTGCCAGGTGAGATGCTAAATGCATGAACATACACAGGGGGCTGGGCATGGTAGTTCATGCCTGTAATCCCAGCACTTTGGGAGGCCAAGGCAGGTGGATCACCTGAGGTCATGACACCAGTCTCTACTGAAATACAAAAAATTAGCTGGGTGTAGTGGCACGCACCTGTAATCCCAGCTACTAGGGAGGCTGAGGCAGGAGAATCACTTGAACCAGGAGGTGGAGGTTGCAGTGAGCTGAGATCACCCCATTGCACCCCTGCCCGGATGACAGAGTGAGACTCTATCTCAAAAAAAACAAAAAACAAAAAGCAAAAAAAATCAAAACACATATGGAATTACCAGGGGAGTGGCATAGCAGGGTTGAGAACATGGACCCTGGAGTCAGGCAGACGGGGTGGAGCTCAGGCTTAGCCCCTGGTCAGCAAGTTCCTTAGCTTCTTCAAGTCCTGGTTTCCTCATCTATAAAATGGGGGCAGGAAGACCTTCCTTCTTTGTCTGTGGGGACTGTTGGGGGTGGAGATCAAATGAAATAACTTCTGTACAAATGAAATAACAGATAAACAAATGAAGTAACACAGTCTTGTGCCTGACACCTATTGGACACATCATGATGGTGGCTCTGTTAATGGGACCAGTGATGAACGGTTACAAGGGAACTCCATGAGGAGAGGAGAACATGAGTCCAAGGCCCTGCAAGATGAGGGGGACTCTCTCAGGTGCGCATGTGTGGTATTTGAGTTTCTAAAGGGGGAGTCCCTCCTGGGCAGTGGTCCAGGGAGTGAGGTCATGGTGATGAGACAGAGGATAATGCCGCAGCCCCCCTGGCGAGGGTGGAGAGTTGTGCCTACTTTGATCACTGGAATCCTCAGGGAAGCGGGAGCAATGTTGGAATTTGTGCTGGCAGGGCATAGTGAGCGTTAGGACTGGGAATTCATTCTGTGAGCCCCAGCTGCGTGTTGGGATTTGAGATAAGAAGTAGTCCCTGAGATGCTTCAGCCAGGACTACCCAGAGATGGATGGGATTTTGGAAAACCTGTGGAAGCAGTGGGCGGCAGACTCGGAATGGGGAGTCAGAGGTTGGGTGGGGACTAGCTCAGCGTGGAATATGGCTCAGACATTCTGTAATGATGCACGTGTAGGTGAGGCAAGCGGTTACAATGGGAGGGAACATGCAAATACGAAGTGTCACAGAAGAAAAGATGTCATGGGGCCACGTGGAGGGAGGGATTGGAGAGCTCTGAATTGCAACTCAGTCTTCATCTTGAAATGCAGGATGGGAAAAGCCACCCCATTTATTTAGCTGAAGGTAGCTGACTCCAAGACCTGAGGTCGGGGAAAAGTGGAGAGACAAATGGAAAAGAAATAGGACATGGGGGACAGGGTACCATGTTTGGAGATGGTGGGCTTTTAAGCCCAACTCAGTATTTCCCCGAGGAAATTGAGTTTGCTTGAGACCAGAGCAATTATCCTTGAGACTTACCCAGAGAAATTGTTACCCAAAGAAGAGAGAGGTCTGGTAGGGCCTGAAGATTCTTAAACTGGTTTTCCCCAGTTCTTGCCTCTTGGTGCCTCCCTTTTCACCTTATCTAATGGTTTCTCGATGAGACAGTTGCGTCCCATCTGTGGTGGGCCGCCTGCTGCTTGGCAAGGCTGTGCTGAAGGGCTAAGCCCTCTGGAAGAGCTGTCAGGAGAGAGACACCTTCAGGGTACTTGGAGCTTTTCCCTTGATTCCAGGGCAAGATAGGTGGAAGCTGAAACTGCCTCCTAGCAAACAGATTTACACTGACCAAAACAATATATTTGTAGGTGTTAGATTTAAGAGGTTTAGGTTTTCCCTTGCATTTTTTTTTGTTTGTTTGTTTTTGAAACAGAGTTTCGCTCTTGTTGCCCAGCCTGGAGTGCAATGACTCAATCTCGGCTCACCGCAACCTCCACCTCCCGGGTTCAAGCGATTCTGCTCCTGCAGCCTCCTGAGTAGCTGGCATTACAGGCACGCACCACCACGCCTGGCTAATTTTTTGTATTTTTAGTAGAGACGGCGTTTCTCCATGTTGGTCAGGCTAGTCTCAAACTCCCGACCTCAGGTAATCCACTGCCTCGGCCTCCCAAGGTGCTGGGATTACAGGTGGGAGCCACTGCGCCCGGCCTTCCATTGCATTTTTTAGGTGCATGGTGGGAGAGAGATTTTAGAGAGAGGAATTCTCCTGGCAGACACAAAATATGAATTAAGAACCTTTAGTTCTGTTTTTCTCCCAACTACTTCTTGATATTCATAGTTCCTATGCTGGGACTTTGGAATGGGTTTTGGTGTGCAGAAAAGACAGGGCATTTGCTGCCAAGAGGGAAAGTCCATTGAGACTAAATTCACAAGATAAAGGATGGTGTGCTTTACCTTCCAAGAAGAGCTGTGTCTGCTCCCGTATGTGGCTTCTTTCTTGTTGTTTACAGTAGCGAATCAGTTTTCTTTCCCCCAATGGCTAGCTTCTCCAGCTGGAGAGAACACACAGTTTAAAGATGCTTTTCCCACCAGAGCCAGATTAAGGACACTTCTGGGCCAAGGGACAAATATGCCATTCCTAGCAGATTTATGGCCCCAAAAGGACATTTCAGCCACTGCATCTGGGAGATTTTTGTCTCTGATCAGCTAGCCCGGTAGCGTAAGCCCAGGCGTTTAGTCATTGATGGAGTCCAACCAAGGGGTCTCTGTAGAACCCTGGGTTTGGGTGGGCTGGAGCTCTACCCTTCCACTGAAATGATTTGAGACGGTAGAGTGCCTTCCATGCTGAAAACAGGTCTAATGTAACAGTTACTGATGGGGCAAAGGGAGCCCAGGTATGACCTGGATAACTGCTCAGAGATGCTACCCTCGAACCTGATAGTCTTCTAGCAGGTTACCAAGCAGTAATCCAAAGAGTTAGTGTTTAACTTTAAAAAAAAAAAAGGGTATTCAATTCAGCTACCTAATACTTGCATCTAGTACAAACATTGAAATGTATTAAACATCTTTTTTCTCTCTCCCCAGTAACCCAGTTCCCCTCCCAGTAGGCCACTTCTGGTGAAATTATCTTGTGTGCCCTTTTGGAGGCGGTTTGCCCTTTGAAACAGAAACATAGTTGTGTCGTTGGTTTCCCCCCGTGCCCTCTCTGCTCCATGCCCTTTTCATTTATCAGTGTATCTTGGAAATCTTCCCATGTCAGCACAGATAAAAAGTCGACAGGACTGTGTGCTATTTCATGCTTTTTTTTTTTTTCATTTTGCCATTTGCTTATTGCAAAATCCCTCACACTTACAGAAGACATATTTAAAACATAATGTGTCATCCCCCAGGTTAAGTTTAGGACCAGATAAGGCCCTATGTTTCCTCCCCAGTTATTCTTTTTTTTTTTTTTGAGATGGAGTCTCACTCTGCTGTCCAGACTGGAGTGCAGTGGTGCCATCTCAGCTGTCTGCAACCTCCATCTCCCAGGTTCAAGTGATTCTCCTGCCTCACCCTCCCGAGTAGCTGGGACTACAGGTGTGTGCCACCATTTTTAGTAGAGACGAAGTTTTGCCATGTTGGCCAGGCTGGTCTCGAACTTCTGACTTCAGGTGATGCACCTGTCACAGCCTCCCAGAGTGCTAGGACTACAGGTGTGAGCCACCACACCCAGCACCCCAGCTATTCTGACTTTGGTGATATTAATTCTCTTGTTCTTGTTAGTTTTCCCACCGATAGCCAATCTCTGAATAACTTATTGTTTAATTTTGCCTGGTTTTGAACACCTGGACATGAAACCCTACAGTAGATTTCTGTTACTTGCTCAGCATTACACTTGTGATCCCTCCATGGGGAGGGACATGGCTCTGTTCATTTTCACTGCTGTAGAGCTTTCCATTGAATGAATACCCACAGTGTGTTTATCCTCCGTGTTGCCCTGTTGCCAAGGAGCGCTTGGTCTGCTTTCTTTTTTTTTTGTCTTAGGAATAACCCTGCTGGGAACTTTTTATTTTTATTTTTATTTTTATTCAGTGTCTGTAGAGACTGCCAAAAATTCCCAACGCCGACTATATTTCAAGTCGTCATGGCGGGGTATTGGGAAAAGTTTTCAATTAGCAATAATCGCGCCTCGGATAAACCTCATTGGCTATGATACTGCCACTGCGCAAAGCTGGGAACTTTTTTTTTGATAGAGCCTCGCTCTGTTGCCCAGGCTGGAGTGTAGTGGCGTGATCTCAGCTCACTGCAACCCCCGCCTCCTGGGTACAAGTGATTCTCCTGCCTCAGCCTCCTGAGTAGCAGGGACTACAGATGTGCACCACCCACCTGGCTAATTTTTGTATTTTTAGTAGAGACAGGGTTTCACCATGTTAGCCAGGATGGTCTCGATCTCCTGACCTGGTGATCCACCCACCTCAGCCTCCCAAAGTGCTGGATTACAGGTGTGAGCCACCACGCCCAACTTTTGTTGTTGCCCGAGCTGAAGTGCAGTGGCATCATCTCAGCTCACTGCAACCTCCGCCTCTCAGGTTCAAGCGATTCTCCTGCCTCAGCCTCCCAAGTAGCCGGGATTACAGGCACATGTTACCTGCCCAGCTAATTTTTGTATTTTTAATAGAGACAGGGTTTTGCCATGTCAACCATGCTGGTCTTGAACTCCTGACTTTGGTGATCTGCCCACCTCAGCTTCCCAAAGTGCTGGGATTACAGGCCTCAGTCCCGCACCTGGTGGGAACATTCTTATGGATGGCTCCTGGAACACATGAGCAAGAATGTCTCTGGGGTATAAACTAGGAGTGCAGTTGCTAGCATGTCTAACTCCTCTAAGTTATCCGAAACCAAAGTCTTGAGGTTTTAAAAACTAATTTGCCCTTCTCCCCACCAGCAATAAAGAGCACTGAGTATTTTCTGACCACCTAGGTGGTACGACTTTGGACTACAAGTCTGTGGGAGGGCTGTCCTGTGATTGCAGCTTCTTTGGGGCAGTTTTTCATTTTTCTAACTGGCTCAATGCCAAGGATTTAGACAGTTGATTTTTCTCGTAGGTAGTTCTTGGGGACAGGAAAGGTTAGATCACATTTATTTGTGGTTCACTCTTACATTAAGGGAGTATCCTTTGGAAGTCCCAACTTCCCTGGGGGTAAGATCTCCTTAGATTTCCCACGGTGGCTGGGCTCTGAGCTATGCTTCTGTGACCTTTTGAGGCTTTGAAAACTGAAGCTCAGGTTTGCCTAGTTCTGCAAATGCCCTCTAGATAAAAGCTTCAGTGTTAACTTGCCTCCCTGGTTTCTCCTTCTTAGGGTTTTAGCCTGAGTGTTCCTTATTTTCTTGCCAACTTGTCTGTCCTTTTAAGACAAAATTTAATCTGGCCAGGCATGATGGCTCACGCCTGTATTCCTAGCACTTTGGGAGGCCTAGGTGAAAGGATCACTTGAGCCCAGGAGTTTGAGCCCAGACTGGGTAACATAGTGAGATCTCTGTCTCTATTTCAAAAAATATGTAAAAAATAAAAAGGAGGCTGGACACTGTGGCTCATACGTGTAATCCCAGCACTTTGGGAGGCTGAGGCAGGTGTATCACTTGAGGGCAGGAGTTCGAGACCACTCTGGTCAACATGATGAAACCCTGTCTCTACTAAAAATACAAAAATTAGCCGGGCATGGTGGCATGTGCCTGTAATCCCAGTTACTCAGGAAGCTGAGGCAGGAGAATCACTTGAACCCTGGTGGCAGAGGTTGCAGTGAGCTGAGATTGCGCCACTGCACTCCAGCTTGGACAACAGAGCAAGACTCCATCTCAAAAAAAAAATTAAATTAATATGTGTTAATTTATGTATATACACACACATACACAGACACACACACACAAATACATATATGTGTATTTTATCATGCATTTGTAGTTATTTTCAACAGGAGGGATGGAAGGTTATTTAACTGCTGGAAAAACTCTGGTTTAGCTTTAAAGTAATTCTTGCTTGCTTGCCTCCTTTCTTCCGCTTCCCCCTTCCCTTTCCTTCCTCTTTCTTTTTTGCCAGAGTGTTGCTCTGTTGCCCAGGTTGGAGTGCAGTGGTGCAATCTCAGCTCACTGCAACCTCCATCTCCCAGGTTCAAGCAATTCTCCTGCCTCAGCCTCCTGAGTAGCTGGGACTACCGGCATGCCACCATGCCCTGCTAATTTTTGTATTTTTAATAGAGATGGGGGTTTCACCGTGTTAGCCAGGATGGTCTGGATCTCCTGACCTCATGATCCACCCGCTGTGGCCTCCCAAAGTGCTGGCATTACAGGCATGAGCCACCACACTCGGCCTAAAGTAGCACTTTCTTTTCTTTTCTTTTTTTTTAAGTAGCACTTTCAAGATGAGCCTTTGCATCCCTAGGGTTGTGCCTTCGATTATCAGAGGTCCCTGGCTTTCACACTTGAGAAGTAAGGCTGCCGACACCACAGTGATGAGACGGAAGTGGTTTGGGCCACTCCCCCCCCCAAATTTTAGTACTATGCTTGGGCCTGGAAATCTGACTCATGTTTCAAACTCACATGACACTGATTTGTCCCAGAAGACTACTTTATGAATTTATAATGGGAGATAGAATATCTGGGTTTCAGCCTCTTCTGGTTTAAAGATCTGTAGTTGGCCCGTCTGTACCAAGTAGGTCTTAGATGGTGGGTAGGTCCACTCTAGCATTCAATAAATAATAGTACAAATAGGGTTGCTTAGAGAGCAGGAATCACACACAGGCAATTGATATGTGTCTTCAGGGATTTTTAAATGATAATGCCCTATTTTTAGACCTTGACCCTCCTTGTCCCTGGCTGCAGATTCCCACTTTCATGTAGTGTTTCTTTCCCCACATATTTTGCTATCTTAGCCTTTTGATTTCTGAAATTCCCCATAATAATTAATGCTCACTTTTTTTTTTTTTTTTTTTTTTTTTGCACTACTGGGTAGACTGAATACCCCATGGTCATTCTGCTGCTGCCAAGTTCATCTTGGTAGGTGCTAATTTCAGGCTGGCTTGATTCTTGTTTTGTTTTTGTTTTTAGGTAGAGTCTTGCTTTGTTGCCCAGGCTGGAGTGCAGTGGCCTGATCTCAGCTCACCGCGACCTCCGCCTCCTGGGGTCAAGTGTTCTCCTGCCTCAGCCTCCCAGGTAGCTGGGATTACAGGTGCCTACCACCATGCCTGGCTAATTTTTGTATTTTTTTTTTTTTAGTAGAAACGGGGTTTCACCAGGTTGGCCACACCGGTCTCAAATTCCTGACCTCAGGTGATCTGCCCACCTTGACATCCCAAAGTGCTGGGATTACAGGTGTGAGCCACTGGGCCTGGCCTTGATTATTGTTTTAAAAAAAATTTTTCAGGACTTTTTATGTTGTCCTGTTGTCTGGATACAGAAAAGGGTACCTGTTTTATTTAATCTACATGGGGATTACTATCTTTTTATAGTGCCGCTCCATTTCCAAGGTACTCTCATGTGTGTGGTCTCATTCAATGCTTGCCTGCCTTCCACATTTTAGAGGACTGGCCCCATGTGACAGCCTTCAGCCACCGAGTCTCAGGGAGGTTCATTATTGCCCCCTGGACACCAAGCTGTAGATGAACTTCACTTCCAAGAGTAGTTGGCCTTTCATTTCGCACATTTCTGCGGGAGAGGAAGACAGGGGGACCATCACCTGTTGATTTGTTCATAAATACACAGGTTTTAGTTTCCAGGTTGGCATTATCTACCTTACTCATAATTGTATTCACACATTTAAAAGAAACTTTCTTTCAGAATACCTGTTCATTTTTCATGTTCTCCTTTTCTAGTGCTCCCTTCTCCCCTCCCACCTTTTCCACACAAATTTTGTATTATTCATTGTCTCAGTTCTCTAAGTTGCCTTCTGAGTTCAGTGATTGTAGCCACCCCCTTTCTAGCACGTCTGTCTGTCTGTGAAGCTTTGCCTGCGCGGTGTTCAGTCATCACCCTCTTCCCTTTGCCCTGTCCGCACAGGTTCTCTCTTTCTGCGTTCACTCTGCTCTCCAGGTTCCCCTTCTTTGCCAGGGAGAGGCCTTCCTGGCTCTTTAGTGGTTCTGCCCCCGGTCTGCTATCAGCCTGTCATGCTCACCTTATCACATTCACACCCATCTGTTCTCAGGGCCATTTTAAACGTTCGTTTTACTATTAAAAAACAAATTAGGCCAGGCACAGTGTCTCACGCTTGTAATCCCAGCACTCTGGGAGGCCAAGGTGGGCAGATCACCTGAGGTCAGGAGTTCAAGACCAGCCTGACCAACACGGAGAAACCCTGTCTCTACTAAAAATACAAAATTAGCTGGGCGTGGTGGCACATGTCTGTAATCCTAGCTACTTGGAAGGCTGAGGCAGGAGAATCGCTTGAACTCACGAGGTGGAGGTTGCGGTAAGCCTAGGTCATACCATTACATTCCAGCCTGGGCAACAAGAGTGAAACTCCATCTCAAAAAAAAAAAAAAATTACATATTTAAAATGTAATGTATGGATGGGTATTCACAGCAGCATTATTCAAATACAAAAAAAATTAGCCGGGTATGGTGATGCATGCCTGTAATCCCAGCTACTCAGGAGGCCGAGGCAGGAGAATCGCTTGAACCCGGGAGGCAGAGTTGGCAGTGAGCTGAGATGGCGCCATTGCACTCCAGCCTGGGCAACGAGAGTAAAACTCCGTCTCAAAAAAAAAAAAAAAAAAAAAAAGCCTAAAGGATACAACCCAAATGTTCATCAACCAATGAATGGCTAAACAAAATGTGGTCTACCCATCCAATGGAATGTTGTTCGGCCATACAAAGGAATGGAGTGGCTGGGCGCGGTGGCTCACACCTGTAATCCCAGCACTTTGGGAGGCCGAGGCAGGTGGGTCACCTGAGGTCTGGAGTTCGAAACCAGCCTGGCCAACCTAGTGAAACCCCATCTCTACTAAAAATACATAAATTAGCCAGGCGTGGTGGCAGGCACCTGTAATCCCAGCTACTTGGGAGGCTGAGGCAGGAGAATCGCTTGAACCCAGGAGGCAGAGTTTGCAGTGTGCCGAGATCACGCTATTGCACTCTAGCCTGGGCGACAAGAGTGAAACTCTGTCTCAAAAAAAAAAAAAAAGGAAGGAATGAAGTACTGACACGAGCTACAACATAGATGAACCATGGAAACATTGTGCTAAGAAAGAAGCCAGACACAAAAGGTCACATATTATATAACATTTCTATGAAATATCCGGAATAGTCCATAGAGATGCAAAGCAGATTATTGGTTGCCAGGGGCTGGGGGTGGGTGGGAATGGGGAATGACAGCTAGTGGTACCAGGTTTCTTTTCAGAGTGATGAAAAGGTTCTGGAATTGGAGAGTGGTGATGGTTGCCCACATTGTAAATATGCTAAAAACCACTGAACTGTATAGTGCTGGTAACTAGAATACGTGCATGATTAGGCCTATGTATTAAACAGTTCTACTTGGTCATGTCCCTAGTCCCCGGTTGTGTTGACGTGCCATGATTTGTTTAACCATTGCCTACTGTTGAGTACTTGGGTTATTTCCAGGATTTTGTTATCATTGATAACAGTAAGCCTTACTTTCAAAGTTTGATATGCTTTTTAAAAAATTCTACTTCCTACGAGATGCCAGGCACTTAAGAAGTACTCTATAAATATTTATTGAATTATCTATGCTTGCTATTCCTATTTCATTAGTGTAGATAATTACTTTCTGTTCCAGATTATTTCAAAAGACAATGTTCCTTAAACTATTAGCCTTTCAGTAAGAGCTGTGCATTTTACAGTGTAAGTGGTGTATTTCAGATAGAAAATAGTTTGCTTGCCTTTTTGATCACAAAGATAGTATCTGCTAATTATAAGAGATTCAGATAATGGCCTTGCCTGGGCAGTGACCTTTATCACAGTCCTCCAAACAATTCCACATCTGCAAAGAAACATGCTTCTTATCTCTTTGCCATATCATTATTATCTTCTCTGCATCTTGAGCTTGTTAGACTCATTTTCTTCCAAAAAATTTCTTAGGTACCTTCTGCTAGACAGTAGCCTACGATGTATGATGCCATTGTCCCTTTTTTTTTTTAACTCCCTTCCCCCTCCTCCTTTGTCCTCTTGTCCAAAGATCATGTCTATCCTGTTTGCAAATGAGAAGGAATACTGTAGCTGAACACAGGCTGGCTGGTGGGCTCCCTGGGCCAGCCCAGCTTGTGTGGGCTCTGGCTAAACCAGAGCATCAGAAGCCCACCTGCCTGGGATGGCCCCACACTGGCACCCAGCTGTTCTTTGGTCATTTCTTTCTAGATTGATTCTCTCCCATGCATTGAGCTCCCTTCTAGCTTCAGCAGGGCAGAGTCCTTCTCCAGATGTGTGTAACTTACGTCTGAGTATCTGGGAGTAGCTGAAGGACAGATAATTTCTTCCAAACATCAAGCCTCGGGATTATCGGAGCAAGCAGGAAGCCAGTAATCTCGCTCTATCTATTAGAGGTGGAGGATTTTCCTATGGTTCCCCTCACTTCCTGATGTGTATTCTCAGATGGATTAAATATTCTCCTGTTTCTAAACCAAAAAAAAAAAAAAAAAAAAAAGAGGGAATAATAGGCCAGGCTCAGTGGCTCACAAGGCCTGAAATCCTATCACTTTGAGAGGCCAAGATGGGCAGATTGCTTGAGCTCAGGAGTACAAAACCAGCCTGGGCAACATGGTGAAGCCCTGACACATGCTAATGTTTGGTCACCATAAAAAAATTAGCCAGGCATTGTGGCACACACATGTAGTCCCAGCTACTCAGGAGGCCAAGGTGGGAAGATCACTGGAACCTGGGAGGCGGAGATCGCAGTGAGCTAAGACGGCACCAAAACAAAGAAGGAAGAGTAGTGCACCATTTGTTCTGCTAAGTCAGCATCCTCAATTTCTAACTCTTTTCCTTTCTTTTTGTTTTTTAAAACTGAGGTGTGCACTATCATGCCCAGCTAGTGGGCTCCTTGCCTCAAGTGATCCTCTTATCTTAGCCTCGCAAAGCATTGGGATTACAGGTGTGAGTCACCATGCCTGGCTCAACTTTTCTTTTGTTTTTTTGTTTTGTTTTGTTTTGTTTTGTTTTGTTTTACAGAGTCTTGCTCTGTCACCCAGGCTGAAGTACAACGGTGCACTCTCGGCTCACTGCAGCCTCTGCCTCCTGGGTTCAAGAGGCTCTCGTGTCTCAGCCTCCCAAGTAGCTGGGATTGCAGGTGTGTGCCACCACACCTGGCTAATTTTTGTATTTTAGTAAAGACATGTTTTCACCATGTTGGCCAGGCTGGTCTTGAACTCTTGGCCTCAAGTGATCCACTGGCCTTAGCCTACCAAAGTGCTGGGATTACAGGCATGAGCCACTGTGCTCGGCCACTTTTTTTCTTTTCTTTTCTTTTTTTGGTTTGGGGTCTTCTGACATTCTGAAGCTGTGTGCTTTTCTGTGACCTTTTAAACCCTATGTATTGGCTGGGCGTGGTAGCTCACATCTGTAATCCTAGCACTTTGGGAGGCCAAGGTGGGCAGATCATTTGAGGCCAGGAGTTCAAGACCAGCCTGGCCAACATGGTGAAACCCTGTCTCTACTAAAAATACAAAAATTAGTTGAGTTTGGTGGCACACTTGCATGCCTGTAATCCCAGCTACTTGGGTGGCTGAAGCGGGAGAATCACTTGCATCTGGGAGGCGGAGGTGGCAGTGAGACAAGATTGCGCCACTACCGCACTCCTGCCTGGGCAGCAGAGCGAAACTGTCTCAAAAACAAAAACCCCAAACCCTGTGTATTCCATAGCTCTCTTGTAAGGAATGTACCGATGGGTCTCTTTTCTCTTTCCCTGTGTTGTGCAGTGGAGCTGTTCCTAGCCGGCCTCTGTCTGTTCACCTTTCCCTGCTGCCCCGTCGTTACTCAGCACACCTCAAGACGGGATGTGGCAGTGATGGTGGGCCGTTCTCTGTGTGTGAAGCTAGTAGTGTTATTGACTATGCCTTGCTGTTTTCTTCAGAGTCGTTTTTCTAGGAACTGTCTGAAACCCCTGTTTTAGCTAACAGCAAGCTTGGACAAGGTGGTTCATCAGAGTCAGGGTTAAAGCCTAGGAAATGAAGTGAAACTATTGAGCCTTCTCAGTGATGTAGAAGCCTCATCTTCTCCAGCTGTCTATGGCTCTGGGCTTCCTTGTGGGTGGTAAACTACTTGTGCCTGTGTTGCTGGCCGCCACGTAGGGATCTGGGCCAGAGACAGAAATGAAAGAGTGGAGGAAGACCCTAGGTATTTGTCCCTGGAGTTGTGGATGCACCTCTGGAAGTGCTAGCTGGGCTCACTGCTTTTTTTTGTTGTTTTTTTGGAGACGGAGTCTTGCTCTGCTCCCCAGGCTGGAGTCCAGTGGCTCGATCTCGGCTGACTGCAACTTCTGCCTCCCGGGTTCAAGCAATTCTTTTACCTCAGCCTCCTGAGTAGCTGGGACTGCAGGTGCCTAGCCCACCACCATGCCCGGCTAATTTTTTGGGTTTAATAATTTATTAGAGATGGGATTTCACCATGTTGCCCAGGCTGGTCTCGAACTCCTGAGCTCAGGCAATCTGCCTGCCTCGGCCTCCCAAAGTGCTAGGATTACAGGCGAGAACCACTGCGCCCTGGTGCTTTTTTTTTTTTTTTTTTTTGGACAGTCTTTCTCTTTCACCCAGGCTAGAGTGCAGTGGCATGATCTCGGCTCACTACAAGTAACCTCTGCCTCCCGGGTTCAGGCGATTCTCCTGCTTCAGCCTTCTGAGTAGCTGGGATTACAGGTGTGCACTACCACACCCAGCTAATTTTCTATTTTTAGTAGAGACGGAGTTTCAGCATGTTGGCCAGGCTGGTCTATAACTCCTGACCTCAAGTGATTTGCCAGCCTCAGGCTCCCAAAGTGCTAGGATTACAGATGTGAGCCACTGTGCCCGGCCTAGGCTCATTGCTTTTCCAGCCAATGCTGATGACTGAAAGACTGTTTTAATCTTAGAATGGTACAGTTATTTGTTAAATGAAAGTACCTCTGTCTGTAGCTGTCTCCTCATCCTTCTTGTCGTTATTCTATTTAGATTTCCAGCCCCAGACTCTCCTCTCAGATTTAAGTTAAGATTGTCCGAAATTTTTTTACTTCTTCAGTAAATCTGTTCTGGGATTGTAGGTGCTGATTGGGCTTTATATAGACCAAGGGACCCACTAACCTCATTCACAAGCACAGGGGAATTGTCATGAGGAAGATGGGGTGAGGGAGGGGAACGCCTTCTTTCTCTTTGTAGAGCCTTGTCAGTCAGATTCTCAGGGACAGCTCCAAAGTGTGGGGGACATGAGATTAGAATTCTTGGGTGTTTTTGGATCTGCTGTTTGGTTTTCCTCATCGAGAGCTAAATTTGTATAAAAGAATACAACAGTAGAATAATCATAGCAACTATAAATAATAACGGCAACTAAGTTCGTTCTGCTCTCCTGGGGCGTCTTCAGGAATTATCTCTACTTACTTACAACAGTCCTGGAGGTCAAAGATGTTTAATCTGAAGAAATTGAGGCTCCAAGGGATGAACTGCTTGTCCAGGGTCATCTAGCCGGGGAGCGGCAGAGCTCAGATCCAGGCTCCTGTCTGCGACCCCACTGCCATCCCCCTGCCTTCCCCTGCACCAGAACAAAGCCACCACCCCCAGACTGCTGCAGCATGTTTGTGCTTTTATTTCTCTGAATGGCTCCAGGATTTTGCTTTGTCATTTCTGTGCTTGTGTCCTTTGCAAAATCTTTTGCTTCCTTTTATTTTTCTGACCCCAGTAGCATCTGACGCGATGCCCGGGAGGAAGCAGGGTTCTTTGCTTAGACATCTTGGTTTTCATCTGTTTTGCAAAATTATCCTCGGCCTCTGTGCTCTTTTTCCTTTGATTTCCTCTCTGAAATACTGCTTCTTTAAGGCTATCGTGAAGATGAAGATAACCTGCCCAGGATTTGAGAAGTGTTTTTAGCAAGCAGCTAAGTTTTTAGCGGGGTTGTTTCCATGCTCCGCGTTGCCCTAGTGAAAGTGAGTTGTCTTCCTCACGCTGCCGCCATAGGAACCGGCGCACGGATGGATGCAGGTGGGTGGCAGCTGAGCCAAGGGCCAAGTAAGGCATTCCATCCTCGGCCACACTGCCCCGGTCTCACACCTGTATTTCTATGTCCTGAACACATTACATTTGCATCCAGGCTCAGCTCTGTTCCCTGAGGAGGTTGGAGTTCTAATAGCCCACTGAAGGAAGGAAGACAAAGAAATGACTGTGATTCTGGGGATTGCTGGGAAGCTGTTGCTTACGGTTGGCTCTCTGCCCTTTCGGATGCTCCAAGCAGGTCCCCAGGGGACAGGCCTTCCAGGGGGCTGCCACTTTCTCCAGTGTTAGATCCATGTCTGTTTTCCTGTCCCCCTCCCCTTGTCCCAGCTTTATCATCTGAGATCTGGGGCTTCTTTCCAAAGCTGAATTTAAGTTTCAGGCTTTCCTTCCTATCCAGCTGTTAGGCAGGGACTTGTGGCAGGAAAAAGAAGAAAGAAATTTCCGTTGCCCGTACGAGGGTGACGGGTGCTGGGTGAATACCAGTTATAGGGAAATTCTTGCTGACGAGTAGCCTGGCACCTTTCTGCAGGGTGTCTTCTGAGCCAGCTGGATTCATCGTGTTGGCCTGCGGAGTCTGAGAACACCATCTTGCTCGTCTTTCCCCCTCCTCCCCTCCTCTGTGCCCCAGGAGGAGGCGAGGTATACTCTGGGTCTTTCCTCGTCACACAGACTTCTCTCTGTGTTTGATTACCAGAATGAGCCAGCCTTATTCTGAGTTCATTCATTCATTTATTCATTCAACAATCATTTTGTGCGAGGCACCATGGTAACCTGCATTTCAAGGCTGTAATTGCTATTATCAAGCCATTTGCGGAAGTTTGGGTCACTGATGTGCCTTTGACCTGATGCCCATTTTATAAACCCAGGGATTCCTCTTGAGTAATATAGCATCTCTGTACCTCTTCTCCAAGAGTTATGGCTTAGGTTTTTGTTTTTGTTTTTATTTTTTAAATGAGGCTTTCTGGCAAAGACCTGAAAGCCTGCTAGACAAATTCTAAAAGAGCTGTAACACTAAGGCCTAGGTTTCAGTTCTGACTTCATGCAAAGAAGATGCCTGAAGCAAGCCCCTCACTGCCTGACTCGTTGTTTTCTCAGTGAGTTAGATCCCTCTCCCCCTCCTTTGTTATCTGTTTGCAGTTCCTAGCACAGATCCTCAGCATTGGTGTATCCACTACCTCTGGCTAAAGTGACTTCTTGTCACTACCCTGCCCCCTCCTCACCAGCCAATGGCTTATCATTTCTTCCCAGCTTGTCAAGCTCCTGGAGATCTCAGGAGACACAGGCCCTACTCAGGGCTCTGCAAAGATGTTCTTTAAGGGTGTGAGTAAAGAGATACTTTTTTTTTTTTGAGACAGAGTCTTACCCTGTTGTCCAGACTGGAGTACAGTGGCTTGATCTCAGCTCATTGCCTCCCAGGTTCAAGTGTTTCTCGTGCCTCAGCCTCCCGAGTAGCTGGGATTACAGTCATGTGCCACCATGCCTGGCGAATTTTTTTTTTTTTTTTTTTTTAAAGACGGGGTTTCACCATGTTGGTCAGGCTGGTTTTGAACTCCTGACCTCAGGTGATCCGCCTGCCTTGGCCTCCAAAGTGCTTGGATTACAGGCGTGAGCCACCAGGCCCGGCCGAATTTTTGTTTTTTTAGTAAAGACAGGATTTCACCATGTTAGCCAGGCTGGTCTGGAACTCCTGGCCTCAAGTGATCCACCTGCCTTGGCCTCCCAAAGTGCTGGGATTACAGGTGTGAGCCACACTGCACCTGTCCTGAAGAGAGAATTTGAAAATAGAAAAAAAAAATTTCCATTCATTATACCTTTTGAGGCTAACCCAGGCAGCTTGAGATAGTCCACCTGGGCCCATAGTTTCAGGATAATGTGAGTCTTCAGGGACTCTCCTGAAACCCTGTTGTTTCTATGGGTGCTGGAAACTTACGGGGCTTGGTTTAGTTCCTCTCTGAGCTGCCCTATTAAAGGAACTTCTGGGTAGATGAAATCTTACAGGGAGAAGTTCTGAATGTTGCTGCCCCCTCCTCCTGGGCCTTCTCCACTTGTCTGGGGCGCTGCCTTGAGGCCAGAGTTAAAAGACTATTTGGAGGTCACACATGCTCAGTGTGGCTTAGGGGGTGAGGAAGCCTTTTATTTATTCTTCTGCCGCTTAGCTCCCTACTTATCTCATCGCTACACCCATACCCCTAAAAAGAGAATGGTGGAAGTAGATTTTGTTGGGCCGGGAGTGGTGGCTCATGCCTGTAATCCCAGCACTTTGGGAGGCTGAGGTGGGCGGATATTTGAGGTCAGGAGTTCGAGACCAGCCTGGCCAACATGGTGAAACCCTGTCTCTACAAAAACACAAACAATTAGCTGGGCTTGGTGGTGCGCACATGTAATCCCAGCTGCTCAGGAGGCTGAGGCATGAGAATCTCTTGAACCCAGGAGGCAGAGGCTGCAGCGAGCCTGGATCGTGCCACTGCACTCCAGCCTGGTGACAGAGCGAGACTCTGTCTCAAAAAAAAAAAAAAAAAAAAAAAAGTAGATTTTGTATATGGTTTTTTGTTTTTTGTTTTTTTTTGAGACAGTCTCGCTCTGTCACCAGGCTGGAGTGCAGTGGCGCGATCCTGGCTCACTGCAACTTCTGTTTCCGGTTTCAAGCAATTCTCCTGCCTCAGCCTCCCCCAGTAGCTGGGACAACAGGCACGCACCACCATGCCTGGCTAATTTTTTGTACTTCTAGTAGAGATGGAGTTTCACCATGTTGGTCAGGATGGTCTCGATCTCTTGACCTCGTGATCTGCCCGCCTCGGCCTCCCAAAGTGCTGGGATTACAGGCGTGAGCCACCGCACCTGGCCGATTTTGTGTATGTTTTTTGAGATGATGTTTCACTCTGTTGCCCAGGCTGGTCTTGAACTCCTGGACTCAAGCAGTCCTCCTGCCTCAGCCTCCCAAAGTGCTGGTATTATAGGCATAAGCCACCACGCCCAGCCTAGAAGTAGAATGTTAATTGCAGAGTTGGTTTTAGTGGACTCAAAACATTATAGTGTGTTTACCTCCCTTCTACAGAACTTGGGAGTGGAAAGAGGAATTTTAATTGCCTTGCATATGAATTTTTCTTTTTTTTTTTGAGACAGAGTCTTACTCTGTCTCTCAGGCTGGAGTGCAGTGGTGCGATCTCGGCTCACTGCAACCTCTACCTCCTGGATTCAAGCGATTTCCTGCGTCAGCCTTCCGAGTAGCTGGGATTAGAGGTACCTGCCATCATACCCAGCTGGTTTTTGTATTTTCAGTAGAGATGGGGTTTCACCATGTTGGCCAGGCTGGTCTCGAACTCCTGTCCTCAGGTGATCCACCCGCCTCCACCTCCCAAAGTGCTGGGATTACAGGCGTGAGCCACCGTGCCCCGTCATGAATTTTTCTTTAATGCAAAATTCTTTAAGAGGCAGGAAAAGAGTTCTATTTGCTGTTTTCCTCACCACCTAGAGAGCTCAGTGGCTGCTGTGAGGGAAGGGACTTGGGCATTTGACTAAAGATTTTGCAAATGATGGTGGGTGCTCTATCAGGTATGTGCTAACTTAGGGGAAAGCTAACCAGCTTCCAGTTTGTCCCCTTCCTGCAGCAGGAGGTCCTCCTGGACAATCCCAGGCTCTAGGCCGCCCATGGAGCCCACCCTGGGGTGTGAATGCCATGATCCCAGAAGGCTGAGGCTGGGCTCAGGTGCCTCTTGCCCCAGGTAACCGAAGTTCGGGCCAAATAAATTTCCCCCCTTATTGTACAGAATGCCAAGGATCTTCCGGACCCTTTCCCCTTGTCAGTAACTGCCATATCCACCAGTGCAGTGGACAGGCATCATGTAGGTGTTAGACATTTCAAAGCTGAAGTCTAGCTAAGGCGACACACACACAAGACAGGCTGGAGGACGAAACGCCGAGCAACTGCAGCCTACGGAAAATAGCATCAGTCCGCCGGCCCAGTTCCGGTTTTCCTTGGAGCTTAGCTCTAGGATTTCAGACTTGACCTCTTAGCTTATCAATTCTTTATGCTCTTGAACTCCATCTTAGGTAAGAAAAGGTGAAGGGCGATCTCTGGAAACTTACACCAATTTGCATAGACCTTGTGATAAGTAGAGTGCTTTAGTATACATTTCTAAGTGGAGACCAGGTGGTTCACGCTTTGGGCTCCCAGCACTTTGGGAGACTGAGGTGGGTGGATCACTTGAGGCCGAGAGTTTGAGACCAGCCTCACCAACACAGTGAAACCCCTGGTCTAATAAAAATACAAAAATTAGCCAAGTGTGGTGGTGCACACCTGTAATCCCAGCTACGCAGGAGGCTGAGGCACGAGAATCCTTTGAACCTGTGAGGCGGAGGTTGCAGTGAGCTAAGATTGCACCACTCACTTCAGCTGGGTGATAGAGCGAGACTCTGTCTCAAAGAAACAAAAACAAAAACTTTCCTGCGTGGGGTGAGGGCTCTGGGTTTGTAGATGATTTGCCCAGGGTCACGAGAACTAGGGCTGGGATTCAGGTTTTCTGCTACCAAATCTTGTTTACTTTCTGCAGTGCCACGTTTTTTCCCCCCTCCCCAGGTTTATTATTTCCCTATTTGCCCAGTGCCTTCTTGGATCACTGCTCGGTTAGCCACTGGGGAGATTAAGGCGACTAAGCTGTCGTCTCAGGACTGGCAGCTTCTGGGAACTCAGGTTCCCCAGAACTGAGGTGAGTCACCTGCCTGTAGCCAGCGCTTTGCTTAGACGGTGAGGTCTTCCTTCACCCTGTTCGGAGCACAGACAAAACTGCTTGGCAGGTCTGGCGCGATGGCTCACACTTGTAATCCCAGCACTTTCGGAGGCTGAGATGGGAGGATCGCTTGGGTCCAGGAAGTAAAGACCAGCCTGGGCAACATAGCGAGAACCCGTCTCTACAAAATAATAATAGTAATAGTAAAATAAAACTGCTTGGCAATGCGCAGGACGGGCTTGCTGTCTACAGCTGTGGGCGTGGCCTGACCTATGCTAAGGGAAAGACCACAGGGGCTGGGCCAAGTGTGGTGGGTGAGGCGGGGGAAGAGAGGCGGCCCCTGCGCAGAGGGCGTTTGTTCCTGCTGAGCCCCTCCAGCAGTAGGTGACTTCCAGCAGAAGCAGTGGCTGAAACACAGTTGGTGTGCTTGTTTTGGAGGGTAAGGAGGAGGAAGGACCGAAGCAGAGGGGAGTGGAGGCTGTGAAGAGCGTTGCAGGAAAGACGGAGACTGTGGGAGGGGTTGAGCTCAATGTGCTGAAAGAGGCAGTGGCTGATGCCTGTGAAGGACAGAGAAAGAAGGGAGACAGAACCAAACCTGGGGCCTCAGAGGACTGGGACCAGGCTTCCCCCCCACAGCGTGTGCTCTTCAGGGCCAGGATTTTTGCCTGACTGCCCTCTCTCTACGTTAGCATGAGACTAGGATAAGTCAAGGAGGTCTTAGAACCTGGCCTGCCACCTCTGAGGCCTGTGGTCTTGCTGGTAGCTCCCCGCTGAGGGCAGGCCCTGGTAGCCCTCCATGGATGGAGCGGAATCACCCCTGGAGCCCTCGCTCCCTGCAGGATCACAGGGCACCAAGTGGTTGCAGCTGCCCTTAGCTCCAGGGGCCGCCATGCGGCTTAGGGAGACTTGCCTTTGCTCTAGAACTATTTACTGAGCACGACTGTGTTCTAAGCCGCAGGCTTCATGCTGAAGATACAGCAAGGAGAAGGCCCCAGCTGTCTCCTGTCATCAGGGGGGGACAGGCAGAAGGCCATTCTCTGTTTGATTACAGCTGTGAGCAGTGCTGCACAGGCAAAGCACAGTGGGTAATGAGAGTGCCCTAACCTGCTGGCCCATCAGGGGGAAGCCTCCTCCCGCTGTGGTTATCGGCCTCTCACAGCGGGCAGTAGCTGGGTGTGGAGCTTGGCAGAACATGGGGAAACTTAGGCAGGTTCAGAGACTCCACGGCAAGCTCTCTGTGAAATGGAGTGGAGGGCGGAAGGAGCTTATGGCACCGGCGCCCACCCTCCCTCCCTGGTTGGAGCCTGGTTGCTGGAGCTGTCCTTTTGCCTTGTGAGCCCCTTCCCATTGGTGCACCCTAGGACCCTGCTGGCACTAGTTTTTTTTTTTTTTTTTTTTTTTTTTTTTGAGGCAGGGTCTTGCTCTGTCACTCAGGCTGGAGTGCAGTGGCACCATCATGGCTCACGGCAGCCTCAAACTCCCCCAGGCTCAAGTGATTTTCCACCTCAGCCTCTGGAGTAGCTGGGACCACAGGCATGCACCACCATGCCCAGCTAATGTTTTATTTTTTCTAGACATGGAGTCTCCCTATGTTGCCCAGGCTGGTCTTGAACTCCTGGACTCAAGCCATCCTCCCACGTTGGCGTCCCAGAGTGCTAGGATTACAGGCGTGAGCCACCACGACTTGCCTGGCACAACTACTAAGCAGTCCCTGGTATTGTCATTGGAGGTGATGGCAGAAATGGCTCCAGGGGACAGGGCTTGTTTGGAGTTGAATTAAATGCTTCCTTGCCTGACAGTGAATTATCAGTTTGTAGATTATCTGTGTTTGTTCTTTCCTCATATTTTTTGAGCATTTACTATGGGCCAGTCTCAGTCCTTCCTTCCAAGGGCTCCTAGCAGTCTTGCTTTTTTCCTGGCTTCTTACTTGTTGACCTTATGGAGAGAGATTGGGCAGGGACAAGTAAAAATCAAAACAGGCTGGGTGCAGTGGCTCACGCCTGTAATCCCCGCATTTTGGGAGGCCAAGGTGGGTGGATTGCTTGAGGCCAGGAGTTCGAGGCTGGCCTGACCAACATGGTAAAACCTTGTCTGTACTAAAAATACAAAAATTAGCTGGGCGTGGTGGTACATGCCTGTAGTCCCAGCTACTCAGGAGGCTGAAGCAAGAGAATCGCTTGAACCCAGGAGGTGGAGGTTGCAGTGAGCTAAGATCATGTCACTGCACTCCAGCCTGAGTAACAAAGCAAGACTCTGTCTCCAAAAAAAAAAAAAAAAAAAAAAAAAAAAATCAAGCTATTCTGTTTGATCCAGTAGGAAGAACAGATAGAGATCATAGGGAGGAAGAGAAAGCCCTGATGACTTCCCGAAGTGTTTGGATTGCCCAGATAACTTGATAACCCCAGAGAGTAGGAGAGAACAGCTCTCTTAACCCTTCAAACCCATCTTTGTCGCTGTGTGTCCTCAGGGTCAGTACTAGCCTTAGGCCTGGGCACATGTGGCCCCTATGCCGACTGCACCTGAGGGGTACCTTCCTCCAAATTTTCCAGGTCCTCCTCCAGTGCCTGGGGCTGGTGGGGGCCCCCCAGTACCATTCTGGCTGGGTGTTGCAAACCCACCCTGGGATCCATATTGGCCCCTTCAGGGTACTCTCCATGCCTCTACCTTGCCCAGGGACAACAGGTGTTCTGTGGAGTTGTCCTGGGGCCCAGTTCCAGGAGATGGCTGCAGTATTTTAGTGGGAATCATGTGAGATTGGGCTGCCACGATGGTGCCAACACACTAATTTTGAGTGACTCAAGTCTTTATATAGATGGGTCCCCAAAATGTATTCGTCTGGGGACCTATGCATCCTAGAATCAACCCTGCCCAGGGGCCACCCACTGGGTCTTCTAGCTCTGCTTAGCAGCTCTGGGCCTGAACCAGAAAGGGGCATAAGGGCCTATTGTGTGTCCCTGGGGCCTGAATCGCGCTTTGTTTTCCGCCTTTGGCTCCGCAGGCCAAGAGGCTTTACTATGGCTGTAGTTTTAACAGTCTCGTCTCCAATGAGAAATTCCTTCCCACCCCAGATTGCACGTTGTTTTACTGAATATCCTGTGAGGACCGGGCTTTCAGCCAACTGGGGGTCTCGTGTGGGTTGCTGGGTGGGGCTTATAACTGCGGTGCTGAGAGATGGAGCCTTCCTGCCAAGTGATCTCAGCTGTGGCAGGAGGAGCTCTGCGTTAACGTCGAACTAGGGGGCTAATTGGTAGGAAGGGAGTGTGGTGGGAACTGTTGGGAGGCCCTTCCCCACCCCAGGTGAACTGAGGCTGGGGCAGCTGGGCAGAGGCAGGAGCTGATAGGATTTGCCTCCTCTTCCCTTTCTGCTGCTTGCCCTCCCTCCCCAGCCATTCCCATTCCCTCTCGGCCCACTGTAGTGGGGAAGAAGGAAAAGGATCCCACGACTTGAAGCTGCCTGCTTTGTGTTGAGGTCAAAGGAATGGAAAGGATGGAGAGGAAACCAGGGGAGAGCCCGTTGTTAAATTCAGAAGTGTCCACAGGAAGCGTCTGCTCAGCTGAGCTCCGCCCTTTACAGCTGTCAGTCATGTAGCACCGAGGTTACCCCCTCCCACCTACTCAGGCAGGAATCACCGCCACGCATCTCCTTGACTCTTTTTGTGTCCCAAGGTAAAGAAGGCTATTTGTTTTATTCTAAAATTGACTTTACTTTCTCCCAGGCCAGCGGGGGAATGTCGTCCTAGATTGGTGGTTCTCAAAGTGGGGTCCCCAGGCCCCTGCAGCTCCTCAAGACCATTCCGGGGGAGTCTGTGAGTCAAAAGGATTTCCATAACAATACCAAAAGGTTCTTTGCTTTTCCAGTGTGTTGACATTTGCACCAATGGTGGAAAGGCAGTGGTGGGCAAAACTGGTGGGCCATCTTGGATTGTGATGGGGATTGTAGTCTCTGTGGGGATATTACTATCTTAGCAACATGAAGACGCTAATCCATGAACATGTAGTATCTTTCCTTTAGGTTTTTATTTTCTTTCAATGGTCTTTTATAGTTTTCGGTGTATACGGTTTGCATTTCTTTTCTTTTTTTTTTTGAAACGGAATTTCTCTCTCTGTCCCCCAGGCTGGAGTACAGTGGTGCAATCTCGGCTCACCACAACCTCCGCCTCCCGGGTTCAAGTGATTCACCTGCCACAGCCTCAGTCATTGGGATTATAGGCGTGTGCCACCATGCCTGGCTAATTTTTGTATTTTTAGTAGAGACAGGGTTTCACCAAGCTGGTCTTGAACTCCTGACCTCGTGATCCGCCTGCCTTGGCCTCCCAAAGTGCTGGGATTACAGACGTGAGCCACCATGCCCGGCCTAAGGTTTGCACTTTTTGCACTTCTTTTGTTAAATTTATTCCTGAGTTTGTATTCTTTTCAATGCTTGTTGTCTTTCTCTTCCTCTTTACGCCTTCTTTCTTAACTAGACTAAGACAGAGATGTGTCTTACCTTTTTTTTTTTTTTTTTTTTTTTTTTTTGAGGCAAGCTCTGGCTGTGTTGCCCAGGCTGTAGTGCAGTGGCTATTTACAGATGTGATCATAGCTTACTGCAGCCTCGAATGCCTGGGCTCAAGTGATCCTCCTGCCTAAGCTTCTAAAGTAGCTGGGACTCCAGGCATCTGCCATTGCACCTAGGTTATGGTTTATTTTTTTCCATGCTGCTCCTGTGAAGAGGGCTTGTAATTATTTATTATCCCTGGTCTGTGGGGGAAGAAACTGAAGCCCAGGATCGTGGGATGACTCCCCTTCTTGGCACAGCACTGGTTAACAGTAGCAGAGATAGGGCCATGACTGATTCACAGCTCACAGCTCCTTCCAGTTCTCATCCTACATGAGACTGATATTCCATTCTTAGCCTCCCTGGGCTGTGTCTAGGTCTCTGCCTCTCTTATATTGAGGCCCCAGGGCATGACGGAAGAGAGAAGGATTAGGGCTGTTGTCACAAGAGCTAACCATTGGGATCATTTTTTTTTCTTTTCTTTCAAAAACGGGGTTTCACCATGTTGGTCAGGCTGGTCTTGAACTCCCGACCTCAGTGATCCGCCCGCCCCGGCCTCCCAGAGTGCTGGGATTACAGGCGTGAGCCACCGTGCCCGGCATGGGGTCATTTCTTGGGACATCTCTACTGTGCTAGACTCTCTTAGGTATTTCGAAAATGCATTACCTCATTGGGTTTTCATGGCAATTCCACAAGATGGCTCAGATCATTTGCGTTTTATAGATCAGGAAACTGAGGTTCAGGAGGTTACGTAAATTCCCAAGTCGGGGAGCAACTTAAGTATTGGAGACGCAGTGAAATGCACTTCTCAGAGCTCAAACTGCAATGCTGGGAGAGGGGAATGGTGGATTTATGTGACTTGTGTGGAGAAGGAAGGACACCAGTGCATTCTGGGACACTGTGAGACTGTCAACAGCTAGGGTTGGGTTGGATCAATCCAGAGCATTTGCTCTTTGGCCTAGATCCGGTATCACAAAGTGGTTGGCTCGTTGCATCTTTCAGGGGTCATGGAGAGACAGTAGAGGCCTGGAAACCTTAGCCCATGTGATCCCCTGCCCTGCGGCCTTATTCTTCGGCAGTTAACTCTGGGGTTGGATACTAATTTGCCGCATGCAGATCTTGCCTCCGCCGACCACGTTGTGAATTCTTAAAGTGTGGCGCCATCACCCTCTCTCTGCTTCCCCATGGCATCAAGCATCATTTCTGTTACATGGTGGACAGTCCTTACAAGCTTTCTGAATAAATGGAAGAAACTCTACTTGCTTGCTTTGCTCCATTGAAGTAATATGACATCAATGCATGTGTGGCTAGATTTGGGGTGGCACAGGAGAAGGGTGCATCCAGCTGCCCTGATGGCACAAGGAGCTTTGTGCAGGATGGACCATGAGCCAAGACAGGGACGGGGCAGATGCAAGCATTACCCTGAGCTGAGCACAGATTGGCTCGTTCTCCACCTGGAGCGTCGAGCTGGAAGCCTGGTTCTGTTTGTCACCCAGGACTAACAGTGCTGCTGAGCATGTGAGCCACTCGTTCGCCAGGGCAGCAGCTCATACCCTTGCTACCGTTTAACTAAGCCAGACTCTTGTTACCCACTTGTGGTTTTCTCAGATGAAGAAAACTTTCTAACTGTAAAGTCGTAGTAATTGTCGGTTTCAAGGGTATTTTACAATTGCGTAGAAGGTTAATTGTTGGGTTTTTCGACACTGGACTTTCTGTGTAAAGTGAGGACAGCATGGATCATGCTGTGTCGCTCTGCTGCCGTGAGTGGTCCGGCCCCTGTGTCCCCTTCGGCTCACCCCCGGTGCTCCAGCTGTGCCAAACTCTGCATGTTTGTGACCACACGATGGCCAGCGTCCCAGCCACGCCACTTCTCTTCCCTGTTCCCTTCCCCGCCAGTCCTCAGTCACTCAGCTTGTCTGTGAGTCTCAACTCCCATGGTTTCCTGATACCTGAGTCCCCTCCTCCCACCACTAGCTACTCGCTGGCGCTTGCTTCCTTTGGCCCCCAGCACACTTGGTTTCACCTCTTTGTTTACGTGTCTAGTGTCTTCCCTGATGTGAGCTCCTGGAGGGCAGGGACTGTGTCTTCTTGTCAGCTCTGGGTCCCCAGTGCTGATGGAGTCTCAGGCAGACTGCACTGGACCGAATAGGACGTGTGGTGGTGATGACATTTTTGGTCAATCCAGTATCCGCTGCCTGTGAAATGCTCACTGCGGGCAGAGCTGCGTAAGCTGTGGCCCAGCTCTCAGGCAGCTTCTCCTCTGAGGGGAGCAGTAGGGATACCTGTTCCGAAGCTCATGTCCTGTGTGATCGCCGTGTGCGGAGGAATGAAGCATGAGTGAAGTTGGCTGGGGCCCACGACAAGTATGACCTTGGGCAAGTCACTGGGACCAGCACTCCTAGATGAGGCTTAGGCCGGGGTGCAGGCTCAATGTGGGCATTTCCTCGGGCGCAAGCCCCCCCAGCAGCTCACCGACCAGATGGCAAATCTCAAGACGAGTGTGGGAGTTGGTGGCACCTCTCTGCCTCCAGCTGAGGAAGAGGCACCCAGTGCCTGTCCTGGTGCTAGGATAAGGACAGGAATTGTCACAACTAGCAGCTGTAGCACTGGACACGGGGACCTTCCACTATTTCCCGCTTCGGCGTTCCAGCGGATCATCTACTCCTCATTCCCAGACAGGGCCTCTAGTCTGAGTGTCATTCTGGGCTCACCTTCTGGGATCTTGGGCTGCCTGTCTTTGTCAGGGTTTCTTAGTGGGTAGCCCCCTTCCTTCATGGACCGGAAGGGAAGCAGAAAGCTGCTTGTGGTCATCTTGGGAAAAGATGGAGAAGTGGAAACAGAGGTGCCCGTGCTAGTCAGGATACTGGACCTGAAGGAACGTGCAGGATGCCTCCACGCTGACTTTCCAGTTAATGCGTGCTTATAGGATGTTGCAGTGTTCAGACCTCTGCCTGGCTTGGATCAGGCCGTGCTTACGTTTCTGAAGCAGGCTCAGCCCACCCGCTCTCTTCAGATGCCGGCTCCTGTCACACAGTGAGCGCTCTGAACCATTCAAGACTTCTCACCAATTAGCCGGCCAAGCAAAAGATCTGACGGTGAGCCGTTGACTGTGCCTCCTTCTCCAAGGAACTTGTCAGAGCTCAGCCTGGTGTTTGGCTGTTTTGCGATGGTGGAGTGGTGCCCAGTAGGTGGGAGCTCTCTCTGGCTCCTAGAGTGGCCTTTAGGATAACACTGTGTTAAATGAACTGAGCTGGGTGGCTTCATAGTATGTTCAAACATTTGAAAATCTGCTTGCTGATAAATCGTACTGGGCCACCAGTCCACATCAACCACCAGGTAACATGTGCCCTGGGGGAGGGATCCGTCTCCTGGCCCCGTGGGGGAGACAGGCCCATGATGTCACCACTTTCCAGGTGGACAACCCAAGGCACAGCGAGGTCTCGGCAGGAAGGAGGAAGACATTTGACTTCTTCTTTTTTCTTCTCCCCCATTGAATCTTCTCCTTTCCTTAGGCGAGATCCCTCTCTCTCTCCTCCTGGCTGGCTTTCCCAGCCCTGGCCCTGGCCCTGGCCCTGCCTCCTTTGTGAAACTCAAACACCACTGCCCTTCACCATTTCACCAGAACTCATGGGCAGTGGCTTTTGACCGCCGCTCTTCCAGCTCACCCCTGACCTGGTGTTTGTTTTTCACCCTTCCCTCAGTCTACTCAAGGCCCACCCCTAAGCCAGAGATTGGCTCCCAGGCAGCCTCTCTCTCCTGGGAGTGGTAAAGGAGGGGGGAATTTCTGGAAAGTAATTGACAGGGACTTAACCTAGCGCATCAATTATAAACAGGCAGCAGGCCTTGGGCCCAGATTTAGGTGTTCCAGGAACAGTGTGGCCTTCCTGGAACTCTGCAGACCAACTGCTGTGGTAAGGGGACCAACTTTCAGAGACCACTAGGCACTTTGTCCCGGGTAGGATTGCCCACACATCCTGGCCATTGTGGCTCTTCCCTCTGGACCTTGGCAGCCTTCTAGCACTTGGAAGAGCAGAGGGTGGAAGAATCCTAGGAACAGTCCTTAGAGAACAGGAATCCAGGGGAGGGTTGGATGAGATCATTTCTCATGGGCTCTGGGGACAGGTCTGGTCAGGCTTGGGGAAGCTGAGAAGCAGGAAGCAGCAAACCCTACTTGACCATGGGAACAGACTTTTTTTTTTTGAGTTTTACTCTGTTACCCAGGCTGGAGTACAGTGGCGTGATTTTGGCTCACTGCAACCTCCACCTCCTGGGTTGAAGTGATTCTCCTGCCTCAGCCTCCCAAGTAGCTGGGATTACAGGCACGTGCCACCATGCCCAGCTAATTTTTGTATTTTTAGTAGAGATGGAGTTTCACCATGTTGGCCAGATTGGTCTCGACCTCCTGACCTCAAGTGATCCACCCGCCTCCACCTCCGAAAGTGCTGGCATTATAGGCGTGAGCCCCTGTGCCTGGCCGAGAACAGATTTTGCCTGAGACCTTGGACAGAAGAGGATGGGCCATGGATCCTCGAGCTCTGGGCCAGAACCTCCTTGCATGGTGGTGACGGGGGGAAAGGCCACATGGCTCCCTGTGTAAAAGGCATAGCTGCCAGTGGTCATGAGGAGGCCCTGCTCTTAGTTTAGCACTGGGCCGGGCCCTCACGTGCTGTGCTGCAGCTCCCCAGCAGCTCAGTCCTTCCAAAATGCCCTGGAGTTACAGAACAGGAAGGCCTGCTTTACTTTAAGAATCTGGGAAATTGGAGGGCTGAGGTCATGTTCTCTTCAACATGTGAGGCATCCTAGACAGCAGTGAAGGAAAAACATGTTACTACCTGTACTTTAGGAGACCAGACCTCTGGTGTTTGAGTAGGACTCACTGCTCAGATCTAAGGGGAGAAAACATCTCCCATTTTGAAGAAAACCTTTTCCTCAATTCAGGAGGAGGAGAAACTGATCAGGTTGCAAATGGCCTCTGGTTCTTTAACTGCAAAGAGGCCGGGCTCCCTGCCCGGTCATGGGATAACAATCCAAGAAGAGGGAGAGACGCAGTGTGCCTGTGTGTGTACACTCACATGCTTATGGGGGGAGAGGCTCAGGGGGTGGAGGCGACGTTGACATCTATGTATGCTTCAGCTGGATTTTCCTCTGCTTAGTCCCAAACTTCTCGGGATCAGCAATTGTTAAGAACGTGCCTTTCCCTCCTGGGAGTTTAGGCCAGGGATAGAGGGACTGAGCTCTGTGGCTTTGTTCTCTGTGAGGTGGTGCCTTTTTCTGTGACACTGAGGGGGGAGACCTGCCATCAGGAGGGGTCTCAGGCCAGAAGACAGCACTTACCCATCAGGATGGATCTGGAATGGTCTTGTTTGTGCACTTGGTTTCCTCGCTGGAATGAAATGTCAGTTTCACGAGGACAGGGACCTGTTCTCTCCCGCGCGACTTTCTCTCTGATGACAGACAGTGCCTGGCATGTTGTAAAGGCTCAGTCAGAACTGATTGAATGAATGAATGCATACTTTTTTGGAGGGCTGCATATTGTTCTCTGAAACCTCCTGCTTCATCTTCTGTTCCTTCCATGTCAGCCTCTCACCTGGTTGGTGTCAGCTGGGTGCTGCCCTTCCTACAACTCTGAGAGTTCATGTTACCACAGGCTCCCTGCCCACCCACCTCTGCCTGAAACTTCTCTTCTGGGCTCCTGTGCTGTGACATACTAGCTGTATTTGTTCGTCCCTCCTAAGACCATCCCTTCAGTTTCATTCCTGCCTCAGTTTCTCCTCCTCACATTTCTGCTGTTCCACCTCTGCTCCTATGCTCTTCTCAGGAAAGCGGGTGAGTGGTGACACCTGGACAAAGCTCTCCAGGGCCTGGGCAGCCCAGGCACCCGTGGTTCTGGTGGGGAGGGAGCACGCTGGTGGCTGGAGCTGGGCTGGTGGGCAGCAGCCCCTTCCCACGTTGCCCAGGCCAAGCTCTTTCTCATGGCTTTGGCTGTTACCTCTATGCTGATCACCCCCAAATCATTGTGTCTACATTTCTCTGTTGGGGTTTCTGACCTTCCAAAAGGTCAGAATCCCTTCTGGTATTACATCCCTAATGCGGGCCAGTTCACATGCATTCTCATATTTAATCCTCCCAATGAACATACAAAGTCAAATAATTATTCTTGTTTTACAGAGTCTCAGACAAGTTAGTTCCTCTAGGTAACCAGATTAATTAGCATTAGGGGGTTGTGATCAGGCTTTGAACCGGCTCCACTGGCCCCTGACCCTGAATAGAGTCAGCTTGACCACACTTGGAGATGGGGACAGTTGGCCCTGATTCCCCCTCTCACCCCAGTGCACTCACACAGCAGGCGTTGGCGCCCTTCCTAGGGCCAGGCCAAGCGTCTCCTCCGTGAGCCTTCACTTGGCTCTCCTAAGCGGCTTGGCTGCCTCCTGTCCCTCTTCTCTCACAGCAGTGCCTTTGCGCACACTATGTGTTTGTTATATGTGGAGTGTGCCAGTCTTGCCTTGTCACCAGAGAGTCATTTTCTTAAAGGCAGAGGCCATGTTTTATGTGATCCTTCATCCTTTAAGTGTGTATTGCAGGCACATTGCTCAGTAAACACTTGATGGCTCTGATTAGGTGAAATCTAATCACAGTCCTTTGCATGTGTATTGTGGTGTACAGTTTATGAAACTGAAGGGACAATTTGAAGTTTCCTGTAAAACAGATCCCTTAATTGTCAGCCTTCTGTGCTGAGAGGGAGAAATCTGTTTCATAGACGGACTAACAGGTCCAGAGAGGTAGAATGAATTCCCTAAGGTCATATGATGGGTGGTAGCAAAGCTAGAATTTGAACCCAAGGTTTAACTCTAAATGCTGTTCCTTTCCCACAGAATTGCAGTGGCCTGCGGTCCAGCCTTAGCCAGGTGGCCCCTGCCAGGCCTTCCTTCTCACTTGGTCATATAGTTCCTTATTTGTGTTTGTCCTTTTTCTTTCATTAGAATTTGTGTCTTTTGTTTGTTTGTTTTGAGACAGGGTCTCGCTCTGTCACCCAGGCTGGAGTGCAGTGGCGCAATCACAGCTCACTGCAGTCTTGACCTCCCAGGCTCCAGTGATTCTCCCACCTCAGCCTCCTGAGTAGCTGGGACTACAGGAGCGTGCCACCATGCACAGCTAATTTTTGTATTTTTTGTAGAGACGGAGTTCCGCCACATTGTCCAGGCTGGTCTCAAACTCCTGGGCTCAAGTGATCGCCTCCCAAAGTGCTGGGATTACAGATGTGAACCACTGCGCCTAGCCTTAGAATGCCTGTCTCTTGAGGGCAGGGACCATGGCTGCTTTTCCCTTTGTCCTTCCAAAGCTCCAGCTCTGGGGCCATGAACCAGAAATCATTCCCTCAAGGATGTTGACACCGTGAGTCACCTGAGTGGCATGGGGTGCACAAGGGGTGGGGCAGGAGGTAAGGAATTGGTGTGGGATATTAGGGGTGAGAGATAGGCCAGAAAGCCCCACGCTCTATATAAAAGCTTCTATCAAATGAAGATGGTGTTTGTCCTGTCTACTAGGTGAGGTTACTCTGAGTAGCAATGAGAGTGTCTGCTAAAGCGCCTTCTAAACTGCAGAGCACTATAATATTGTTGTTAAATATAATTATAGTCTGTACCTGGGCGTGGTGGTGAGCACCTGTAATCCCAGCTACCCGGGAGGCTGAGGCAGGAGAATTGGTTGAGCCCAGGAGGCGGAGGTTGCAGTGAGCTGAGATCACGCCGTTGCACTCCAGCCTGGGTGACAAAATGATACTCTGTCTCAAAATAAATAAATAAATAAAAAATAAAATTGAGACGGAGTCTTGCTCTGTTGCCCAACTGGAGTGCAGTGGCGAGATCTCGGCTCACTGCAACCTCCGCCACCCGGGTTCAAACAATTCCCCCTGCCTCAGCCTCCCAAGTGGCTGGGATTACAGGCGTGCACCACCACGCCCAGCTAATTTTTTGTATTCTTTAGTAGAGATGGGGTTTCACCATGTTGACCAGGATGTTCTTGATCGCCGGACCTTGTGATCTGCCAGCCTCGGCCTCCCAAAGTGCTGGGATTACAGGTGTGAGCCACCGCACCCAACCTAAAAAATATTTAAAAAAATAAGCCGGGTACGGTGGCTCACGCCTGTAATCCCAGCACTTTGGGAGGCAGAGGCGGGTGGATCACAAGGTCAGGAGTTCGAGACCAGCCTGACCAACATGGTGAAATGCCATCTCTACTATAAATACAAAATTATCCAGGTGTGGTGGGGGCCCCTGTAGTCCCAGCCACTTGGGAGGCTGAGGCAGGAGAATGGAGGGAACCCGGGAGGTGGAGGTTGCAGTGAGCCGAGATCGTGCCGTTGCACTCCAGCCTGGGCAACAAGAGTGAAACTCTGTCTCAAAAATAATAATAACAATTATAGTCTGTAGGGACTAGGTCAACAGCACGGGCGGATGAAATAGTACTGGCCTCATGAGTACTGAGGAGACAGTCAGGATGTTGCCTCACCCAGGGTCCGGCACTCCAGCTATGATGGATTATTCTTGTTTTCATAATTATTCTAAGACATGACTTCTTCCTTTAGATAGGGGAAAGGAGTTGGTGGTGCTGAGAATGTACCCCTTCTGGGTTGGGACTGAGAAGATGGGAAAGGCAGTCTGTCCCCAGGGCTCTCATAGATCCACTCACTACCGCAGGTCCCCAGATCCTGTATACTTCCTTCCTCCCTGGGGGATTTTCAGCAATCTAATCTCTCACCCTTGAGGAGAAGCTGTTACAGGCTCCTGCCAGCCTGGCCTACCGCAGCCGCTGTGCTCCCCTCCAGTTCTGTCCCTGGGGTGTGCATTTCAGGGTAAAGGCGAACTGGGAGCTCTTGCTGTTTCTGCAGAACTCCAACACAACAAAACAAAATGTCCACTCAGCTGGGGGTTGGCTGGGGAGCTGTGATTACACAGTTAGCCAGGGGGAAGGGCTGTGGTCAGAGGTTGGGGGAGACATAGGTGTGACTGTGATACAGCTGGAGGAGGAGGAAGAGGGTGTGATCACAAGGCCTGGCAGTCACCAGGGCAGGAGTGATGGTAGAGGGAGGAGAGATTGGTAACTATTAATCACTAGCATGATCAGTCTTGACAGTCTGTCTACAAGGGACTCCCAGGTGGCAGGGCAGGACCTGAGGCACAGCTCGGCATGACAGGCAGACAGGGGTCTACGTGGTTTTGAGCTCTGAGACCATAGGCAAGCTGTTCATCTGGGTGTCTGTTTCCATGCTTGCAGTAGTATTCCCCTTACAAGTCCTCTGATGATTGAGATAATATAAATCACTCAGTGCAGTGGTGGGCACTCAGTAGTAGCTCACACAAATGATCAGCAGTTCCGACACTGGCCATGTGGCCATGACAATAAAATCTTCAATAGTCAATGCCCAGAACTCCATCTCCAGGAGGTCTCTGAGCCAGTGTTTGTGCTCAGACTCCAAAGCATAGGATGAAAGGTCAGACCATGAGGCTACAAAGCTGTGTTCTCCTAGGAGTCAAGAATAGGAGAGAAAGCAGCAGCAACCACAGTCAAGGTCATGTCACACCCGGGTTGCTGTTTACTTTCCTCTTCCAGGAACTGTTTGCCGTCGGATTTCTTTACTATCTCCCTGGCTCATGGACTGGGTACTTCGGTAATCAGTCTGCCCAGAGAAACAAGCTTTCATACTGACCTAGGTTCCCCAGTGCCTTCCTCCGTGGGCTGTCAGCTAGCAGAACAGCAGTCAAGGCTACCCAGTAACGGTTGAGGGTTGCACGCTATTTCTGATAAACTGAATTAATCAGCCAAGAAAAGTCAGACACCCGACAAGGGAAGTTGAGGCACCCAGGGACAAGCGACAGTGGAAAGCCATTACTACCACTAGGCTTGAAGGGGTCAGGAGAAGCAATAGCGTTTCCTGCAAACACTAGTGAGGGCTGAATAGTGGACACTGGGATGCCAGCAAGGACTGTCATAGCTGTAAGGCATAGCCTGGGTCAGGAGTGTGGCATCAAAGCTGGTGGAGAGTAAGGAAGGCACACCCCACGTCCCCCCCTCCACCTCCTACCTACCCTTGTTTCTCCTGCCTGTGCCTCTCGTTGGCTGGACCTACTGGAAACCAGCCAGCAAGGGAGCCCAGGGGCCTCCACCCATAAGGCTCAGAGAAGGGCATGCAGGGGAGGCGAGCCGGAGCCCCCAACCAGGCAGCCTCTCCCCCAAAAGGCAAAGCCCTGGAGGAGACATCCACTCAGCAGCTGTGGAAAGCAGGGGCAATGAGAGCCCTGGCATCCTAGGATCAGAGCGGCTGCTGCCAAATCAAAACTAGTTACTATTTCAAAATCTGATCATAAAGGGCAGTTAGGAAAGATAGTGAAATAAAGGGCATCCAGATTGGAAAGGAAGAAGTAAAAGTATTTTTATTTTCAGCTGACATGATCTCATATAATAGAAAAACCTAGCGAGTCCATTAAAAATCTGTTTGAACTGAATGACTTCAGCAAGGTTGCAGGACGTAAGATCAGCATGCCAAAATCAATTGTCGTTCAGCAGCAGTGGGCAAATTGAAAATGATGAGAACAATTCCATTTAAAATAGCATCAACATAAAATATTTTGGAATAAATTTAATAAAAGTACAAGACTTATACTCTGAAAACTATAAAATGTTGTTGAAAACAATTAAAGAAGACCCAAATAAATGGAAAGATACCCCGTGGTCATGGATTAGAGACTCACTAGTGTTAAGATGGCAGTACTCTCTGAATTGATCTGCAGTCGCTATCACAATCCAAGGTGACTTCATTAGCAGAAATTGACAAGATGATCCCGAAATTCATAGGGAAATGCAGGGGAAGCAGAGCAGCCAAACAAATCTTGAAAAAGAACAACAACAATGGAGGATTCGTACTTTCTGGTTTCAGAATGTAACTGCAGTGTGGTACTGATGGAAGGATAGACACACAGATCAATGGAATAGAACTGGGAGCCCAGAAGTAAACCCTCACATTAACAGTTAATTGATTTTCAATAAGGGTGCCAAGACAATTTAATGGGGAAAGAATAGTCTTTTCAACAAGTGGTGCTAAAACAATTGTATATCCGGATGCACACGAATAAATTGGACCTAACCTCATACCACATACAAAAATTAATTCAAAATGGTCCAAAAACCTAAATGTAAGAAGAGCTATAAGAAGAAAAATAAGTGTAATTCTCTGTGATTTCGGGTTAGGCGTGGTTTTTTAGATACGATGCCAAAGCACAAGCAGCGAAAGAAAATGAACTGCACGTCATCAGAATCAACTTTGTACCTCAAAGGACACTGTCAAGGAAGGGAAAAGACAGCCCACCAAGTGCGAGAGCATTTTGGAAATCATCTATGTAACAAGGAACTTATCTAAACTGTATCAAGAACTCTTGGCTGGGTGCAGTGGCTTACATGGGAGGCCAAAGTGGGAGGATAGCTTGAGGCTGGGAGTTCAAGACTAGCTGGGGCAATGTAACAAGACCCCATCTCTGCCAAAAGTAAAAAGAAAAAATTAGTCCAGCTACTTGGGAGGCTAAAGCAGGAGGATGACTTCAGGAGCCCAGGATTTTGAGGCTGCAGTAAACTATGGTGACGCCACTGCACTCCAGCCTGGGTGACAGAGTGAGACTGTCTATAAAATCAGTAATATTATGGGACCACCGTCATATATGCCTTTCGTCATTGACTGCAATGTCATTGTGTGGCGCTAACTGTAGTCATATGATGTGATATTATTTAGCCATAAAAAGAGGTGAAGTACTGACACGCGCTACAACACGGACGAGCCTTGAGAGCAATATGCTAAGTGAAAGAAGCCAGACACAAAACCCACATAATTTATGATTCTGTTGATATGAAATATCCAGAATTGGCCAGGTGCGGTGGCTCATGCCTGTAATCCCAGCACTTTGGGAGGCTGAGGCGGGAAGATTACCTGAGGTCGGGAGGAGTTCAAGACCAGCCTGACCAACGAGGTGAAACCTTGTCTCTACTAAAAATACAGAATTAGCTGAGCGTGGTGGTATATGCCTGTAATCCTAGCTACTCGGGAGGCTGAGGCAGAGTATCACTTGAACCCGGACGGTGGAGGTTGCGGTGAGCCGAGATCTCGCCATCGCACTCCAGCCTGGGCAAGAAGAGCGAAATTCCGTCTCAAAAAAAAAAAAAAAAAAAAAAGAAAAGAAAAGAAAAGTGTCCAGAATAGGCAGATCCATAGAAACAGAGAGTAGATTAGTTGTTGCCAGGGGCTGAGGGAGCTGAGGGGGTTGGGGCGTGCCAGCTAAGGGCTATGAATGTTCTAACAATGGATTGCGGTGGTAGATGCACGTATCTGTGAATGTACTCAAGCCATTGAACTACACTTCGTTTATTTTTTTTTTGAGACTTGCTCTGTCATCCGGACTGGAGTGCAGGGCAGTGCGTGGTCTCGGCTCACTGCAACCTCCGCCTCCTGGGTTCAAGTGATTCTCCTGTCTCAGCCTCCCAAGCAGCTGGGATTACAGGCACCCGCCACCACACCTGGCTAATTTTTTGTATTTTTAGTAGAGAGGGAGTTTTGTCATGTTGGCCAGGGTAATCCTGAACTCCTGACCTCAAGTGATCCACCCACCTCAGCCTTCCAAAGTGCTAGGATTACAGGCGTGAGCCACTGTGCCCAGCTTTTGAATTGCACTTTAAATGTGTCATCCGTATGGTATGTGAATTGTATCTCGATAAAGCTGCTAAAAACAAAAACCTGGCCCTGAAGAGCAGTCCAGTAGGCTAAAAGACTGGTTTAATGAAGAAACTTTCCCACTGGGTGCGACCGCTGGGCCTGGCTCCTTTTGGCTGAGTGGGGGTGTTGTCTGCCACCGAGGGCCCTCAGCCACTTTTTCAGGATCTCAGAACACGGGAAGACCCCAGCTCCAGAAGAAAATCTTAATTCCAGTTTAATCTTATTCTAATTTAATTTGGTTGAGTTAAACATTTTTGGAACCGTACTGTGGGCTAGGCACCGGGCTAGCTACTCTCATGAAAAAAACAGGGGGCCCTGGAGTTGGGTGGCCTTGATTATTCTCAAGTTTGCTACTTCCTGTGGGTCCTTCCCAGCCTCAGTTTTCTTACCAGTAAAATGAGGGTTGATAATACCCATGGGATTGTGGTGACAATTCAGTGGGCTATAAGGAAGATGCCTGGAATATAGTAGGCAGAACACGGAAGTTTCTTTCCAGGGCTCCTGGAGCCAGTTATCTCTACCAAGTTGACATAACAAAGATGAGTTAGTTATGTCTGCCCCATAGAGCTCAAGGCTGGATACATGATGTGCACTCACTAACCAGGGCCTGGGGAGGAGCAGGCCAGGAGGAGGGTACCTGGCTTACTCTGGTCCTGGGTTGGGAACTGGGGAAGGCTTCCTGAGGGAGCGGGGGAATGAAATGGGGCCTTGAAGAGGAGGATAGCTTTTCGCATGTTGTATTTTATTCGCTTTTTGTTTGTTTGTTTATTTTTTGGAGACAGGGTCTGTCTCTGTCCCTGAGGCTGGAATGCAGTAGCATAATCTCCGCTTACTGCAACCTCTGCCTCCCGAGTTCAAGCGATTCTCCTGCCTCAGCCTCCCGAGTAACTGGGACTACAGGTGCATGCCACCACACCCAGATAATTTATTGTAGTTTTTAGTAGAGATGGGGTTTTGCCAGGTTGGCCAGGCTGGTGACGAACTCCTGGCCTCAGGTGATCTGCCTGCCTCGGCTTCCCAAAGTCCTGGGATGATAAGCGTGAACCACTAAGCCCGGACTTACTTTTTGAATAGATGATCAAGTACATGGTGCAGATTCAAAAGGGCCAAGACTGGATGTGGTGGATGACGCCTGCAATCCCAGCATTTTGGGATGCCTTGAGCAGATCACCTGAGGTCAGGAGTTCAAGACCAACCTGACCAACATGGTGAAACCCCATCTTTACTAAAAATACAAAAAAAATTAGCTGGGCATGGTGGCACGTGCCTGTAATCCCAGCTACTCTGGGGGCTGAGGCACGAGAATCGCTTGAACCTAAGGGGCAGAGGTTGCAGTGAGCTGAGATCACACCACTGTACTCCAGCCTGGGTGATAAGATCGAGACTCCATCTCAAAAAAAGAAAAAAAAAAAGGATCAGCAGTGAAAGAGAAACCTTTCCAGAGGCAGCCAGTGTTACCAGCTCCTGAAGTGTCATTCTAGAAGTACTCCACATGTTTATGAGTGTACGTGCATATGGATAGGCAGATGCCACTCATCTAGGCAGATTTTCACAGCCTCTACATGCGGTCTGTGGGGGATCAGGGGCCTCCTGCGAAGGTGTGGGTTAGGCTCCAGGAGTTATATTTGTGCTGCTTTCCTGCCTTTCGGTCAGGTTTGGCCATAGGGCCACTCATCAGTAAGAGTGAGGCTTCATTTTCCTTGAGCTCCCCCTCAAAGGGAGCCAGTGGCGCCGTCCATCCTCCTCACCCCTCTGCTGCCTTGGGGTGCTCTCTCTAGGGATTCCCTCTTTCTCCTGTTGTTCTCCCCCTCTTCTTTCTTGTTTGTTTGCTCCCCTTGTTTGAGTACAGCACATTGATAGCAGCTTCCTAACAAGACTTTGCCTTTTCTCTTTATTTTACTTTTATACGTGATTGATAGTTTAGCTGGATAGAGAATTTCAGGTTGGGACAAGGAACAATAATAGCTCACACCTGTAATCCCAGCACTTTGGGAGGCTGAAGCAGGTAGATTACTTGAGGGCAGGACTTCGAGACAGCTTGGCCAACATAGTGAAACCCCATCTCTACTGAAAATACAAAAATTAGCCAGGCATGGTGCCACATGACTGTAATCCCAGCTGATTGAACCCAGGAGGTAGAGGTTGCAGTGAGCTGAGATTGCACCACCGTACTCCAGACTGGGTGACAGAGCCAGACTCCGTATCTGGAAAAAAAAAAAAGAATTTCAGGTTTGAAATAATTTTTCCTTGACGAGTTTGAGGGATTGCTTTGCGCTTTTCTAGCTTCTCAAACTGCTGAGAAATCCAAAACCTTTCTGATTTCTGATTCTTTTTTTTCTTTTCTTTTTTACCCACCTTTGGGAAAGCTTACAGGATCTGACATTTGATCCGGTTCCCGGTGTAGGCCTGCGTTCATCTGTTTCGTTAGGCTCTCAGTGAGTCCCTCCAGTGTGGAAACTCATGTCTTATCCTGGGAGTTTCTTGAAACATTCCTTTTCTTGCCCTTTGTTTTTTACTGTTCTTTCTGAAACTCCTGTTATTTAGTTTTTGAATCTCTTGGACTGACCCTCTAATTTTTTCCCCCTTTTTTTGCCTGTTTTCCATCTGTTTGTCTTTTCTCTTCAGTTTCTAGAAGATTACCTTTAAAAAAAATTTTTTTTTTTTAAAGAAAAGAAAAGAGAAAGAGAAGAGAGAAAGAAAGAAAAAGAGAATGAAAGAAAGAGAAAGAGGGAGAGAGAATGGAGATCTTGCTTTATTGCCCAGGCTAGAATACAGTCTAAAGATGGGTATTAAACCTCTTTTATGCTAATACTTGTGTTTAACAATGGACACAGGAAGGAGTAAGGGAGGAAAATAAACAAGCAGCCAACCAATATTTCATTTAAGCCTGTGAGATGCTGTGCAATTGCTGAGGAATGATTTACTTCCAATTATGTGGTTACTTTCAGAATAGGTGTGATACGATACTGAGAAAAATGTATATTTTGTGGATTTGGGGTGGAAAGTTCTGTAAATGTTTATTAAATTTACTTGTTTCAGGTCTGAGTTCAAGTCCTGGGTATCCTTGTTAATTTTCTGTCTCGTTGATCTGTCTAATATTGACAATGTAGTATTAAAGTCTCCCACTATTATTGTGTGGGGGTCTAAGTCTCTTTGTAAGTCATTAAGAGCTTGTCTTACGTATCTGGGTACTCCTGTGTTGGGTGCATATATATTTAGAATCGTTAACTCTTCTTGTTACATTGATCCTTTTACCGTTGTGTAATGTCCTTCTTTGTCTCTTTTGGTCCTTGTTGCCTTAAAGTCTATTTTATCAGAGACGAGAATTAAAACTCTACTTTTTTCTCTTTTTTTTTTTTTTTTTTTGCTCTCCATTTGGTTGGTGAATCTTCCTCCGTCGCTTTGTTTTGAATGTTTATGTATCGTTGCATGTAAGATGGGTCTGAATGCAGCATACCGACGAGTTTTGGCTTTTTATCCAATTTGCCTGTCTGTGTCTTTTGATTGGGGCATTTGGTCCATTTAAATTAGGATTAATATTAATATATGTGAGTTTAATACTGCCTTTTAATACTAGCTGGCTGTTTTGCCCATTAGTTGATGTAAATTCTTCATTATGGTGATGCTCTTTACCTTTTGGTATATTTTTGGAATGGCTGATACTGATTGTTGCTTTCTATATGTAGTGCTTCTTTCAGAAGCTCTTGTAAAGCAGGCCTGTTGGTAATGAAATCTCTGAGTACTTGCTTGTTTGTAAAAAATTTTATTTTTCCTTCACTTATAAAGCTTAGTTTGGCTGGATATGAAATTCTGGGCTGAAAGTTCTTTTCTTTAAGGATGTTGAATATTGGCCCCCACTCTCTTCTGGCTTGTAGGGTTTCTGCTGAGAGAACTGCTGTGAGTCTGATAGGCTTCCCTTTGTGGGTAACCTGACCTTTCTCTCTGGCTGCCCTTAGTATTTTCTCCTTCATTTCAACCCTGGTAAATCCAACAATTATATGCCTTGGGGTTACTCTTTTTGAGGAATATCTTTGTGGTGTTCTCTGCATTACCTGCAGTTGAGTATTGTCCTGCCTTGCTAGGTTGGGAAAGTTTTCCTGGATAATATCCTGAAGAATATTTTCCAGCTTGGATTCATTCTCTTCGTCACATTCAGGTACACCTATCCAATGTAGATTAGGTCTTTTCACATAGTCCCATATTTCTTGGAGACTTTGCTCATTCCTTTTTACCCTTTTTTCTCTCATCTTGTCTTCTCATTTTATTTCGTTAAGTTGGTCTTCGACCTCTGAAATCCTTTCTTCTGCTTGATCAATTCGACTGTTAAAACTTGTGCATACTTTGCGAAGTTCTCGTATTGTGTTTTTCAACTCCATTAATTCACTTATATTCCTTTCTAAATTGTCCATTCTTGTTAACATTTCGTCAAACCTTTTTTTAAGGTTCTTAGTTTCCTTGCATTGGGCTAGAACATGTTCTTTTAGCTCATAGAAGTTTCTCATTATCCACCTTCTGAAGCCTGATTCTGTCAATTCATCACAGTCATTCTCCATCAGGCCTTGTTCAATTGGTGATGAGGGACTAGGATCCTCTGTAGGAGGAGAGGCATTCTGATTTCGGGTGTTTTTAGCCTTTTTGCGCTGGTTTCTTTCCATCTTTGTGGATTTATCCACCTGTCGTCTATGTAATTGCTGACTTTCAGATTAGGTCTCTGAGTGGACGTTCAGCTTGTTGGTAATGAAGTTTTTTCTATTTCTTAGTTTTTGTTTGGCGGACGCCCCTCCCCTGCAGAGCTGGCCCTTCCCAGGTTCAGCTGTGCTTGCTGTGAAAGTCTCAATTCTCAGCGCTTCCAATTGCTGAATTTTTTGTGAGAGTGGGACCAGCTAAACCCGGTCTTCTGGCTCCCTGTCTCAGAGCCTCCTCTTTTTCTCTTTTCTTTTTCTTAAACGGTCGACCCTCTCCCAGGTGTTCCAGTCGCCCGCTAAAAAGGCGCTGGAATCTATGTAATTTCCCCTGCAGCGACCCACTACACTGGCTGAAACAGCGGCGTTGAGATTCTTGGCGCTTCTCTGCCCGGGAATCTCCCGGTCTGGTTCCCCGCTTCAGTCCCCCTTCAATCAGGTGAATGGGCGACTCAGCCTTCCCTGAGCTCCAACGCCAACCAAAAGGGCACCCAAGCCTGCACGCTCCACACTGAGACCCGCCGCCAAAAGAGTCGCCCTGGCGACCTGTGGGGCTCCTCTGCAGGGAATCTCCTGGTGGGTGGGTATAAAAATTCATCTGAAGTGTGGCGTCCACTCTCTGCACTTTCACTGGGAGCTACATTCCTAAGCAGCTGCTAATTGGCCATCTTGGATCTCTTTCTAGAAGATTACCTTTTATCTTTCAACCCTTCTATTGCTTTGTCTTACTGTATTTTTTAATTTTCAAGAGCTTTTTTGCTCTCCAAATGGTTCTTTAAAAATGTATGTAGCATCCTGCATTTTCACTGATGTAACCCTTTTTGATTTCTGGGAGGATGTGAATGCCATGTTTGTTTAAGTTTTCTTCTCCCTGCATAGTTGGTTTCCCCCAAATTGCTTTTTTCTGCTCTTTCCTTTGGTCTCCATCTTCTTTGAAAGAATCTACCTGAGGACCTTTGGTTGCCCACTCATAATTATTAGGAGGGGTCTAAAATGCTGTCTGGGAGCCGGAGCAGGTCGGGGTCGAGTCTAAGTTTCCCAGTAGGTGGTCTGGGCAGGCTGTTTGTTGGGGAAACCTCAGTACCAACATCTGGGAGCTCAGTTGGGGGAAGTGGGTAGCATGCATAGACTCAATTAACCTGCCACCGCCAGTTTTGGCAAGGTCCCCAGGCTGTCAACTGTGCCTCGAATTTCCCAGTCCAGAGACCCCACCCTTTACTTTTGCCAGAAAGTAAACCTCTGTTCTTCCAAGACTGGAGTGGGGAGGTCTCTGGCATGAGAATGTGGGAGGCAGGAGTCTGACTGCCTTTTTTTTTTTTTTTTTGAGATGGGGTTTTGCTCTTGTCACCCAGGCTGGAGTGCAGTGGCACGATCTTGGCTCACTGCAGTCTCCGCCTCCTAAGTAGCTGGGATTACAGGCACCTGCCACCATGCCCGGCTAATTTTTGCATTTTTAGTAGAGACGGGGTTTCACCATGTTGAGCAGGCTGGTCTCAAACTCCTCACCTCAGGTGATCCTCCTGCTTCAGCCTCCCAAAGTGCTGGGATTACAGGCATGAGCCACTGTGCCTGACTGAGACGGAGTTTTAACTCTTGTCTCCCAGGCAGGCTGGAGTGCAATGGCGCGATCTCAGCTCACTGCAACCTGCAACCTCTGCCTCCTGGGTTCAAGCAGTTTTGCCTCCGCCTCCGGAGTAGCTGGGATTACAGGCTCTCACTGCCATGCCTGCCTAATTTTTTATTTTTAGTAGAGACAGGGTTTCATCATGTTGACCATGTGGGTCTTGAACTCCTGACCTCAGGTAATCTGCCTGCCTCAGCCTCTCAAAGTGCTGGGATTACAGGCATGAGCCACTGTGCCCAGCCCTGACTGCCTTTTGAAAGCTTTCACCCCACCCTCTTTGTACACATCAGCCCATTCATGGTGGGGATGGGGGGGACCTGGAGCTGCAGTTCCATGGCCTTTGGAGGATTCCTGGTAGATGGTGGGAAGACGTGGGTTCTCAGCCTGCCCCGGAGCCAGGCTGTGATGTCAGCTGACATGAGCTGCGCTCCAGGGTGTACAATCATGGTGCTGTTGTCTCCTCTCCTGTTCTGCCTTTCAGGGTTCCTAGCTTTAAAAAAAAATCTATTTGCTGAAGTCTTAGTGGGATTTCATAAGGGAGGGAGAAAAATTAGATGCATACCTGAGACAGGAGCAGGATTTGCATGGGCAAAATATGGGATGGGGGAAGGGTGTTCTAGTGTTGAGGGAGTGTGTGGGGGAGATGGGCAGGGCTAGGGTTTCTGAGAACAGAGGAGGCAGGAGGATCCAGGAGGCTGGGGCATGGGGGGATAAGGCTGGACAGGCAGGGTGTGCTCATTATGGGGGAGGTCCCCAAGGAGACTTGAAATTCCCACCTGCGGACAGTGGGGAGTCAGAGAATTATCCCAGTTTTTAGGAAGAGTGCGGTCATGCCTGTATTTGGGGGATGCTAGCTGTCCCGTACCTAGTGTGGGTTAGTAGCTAGAGCTGTGGTAACGAGGAGGAGGGTTTACAATAGTTAAGCAGTAAGAAGAGGACATTTCAGGGTCTTCTTCTTAGAAATGGAAAGAGGGATTAAAGAGGTAAAACTGGCCAGACTTCTTGACCAGATGGTAGGTGAGGGAGGGGGAAGAGCTAAAGAGGACCCTAAACTTAACTGGTGCCTGGGGGAGAGGGTGGTGAGGAAAAAGGAGGAGGTGTCTGTTTGGATTTCGGGGTATGTGTGCTGTTTGGGAGGGGGGAGTGAGAGGGTGAGGGGCGGGGGCTAAGTTCTGCTGTAAAATAGGCATTTGCCATGTCCACCAAAAAGTCTGATTTCTACCCCCACGCTTTAACCTGCAAGTGCCTGTGCTGGTGGAGAGAGAGAAGGAAGGTGTTGAGAGTCGGGGCAAGGAAATCAGTCCCTTAGAAGACAAAAGAATAATTTTCAAGTTGTTAAATGAGACTATCAAAAGAATGCTTACATTGATATCCTTACAGATTAATTCATGTTGCAAAATGCCATTGGAACTCCCTTAAGACACTGATAGAGTGCTGTTTTCTTTCTTCCTTAGCTCATTCTCACGTTTGAATGAAATTAAGCACTTGTACACCAGGCCCATAAAAAAGAAAGGAGGCTTCTTTATTTGGATTCTGCAGGCAAAAGGGAGAGTGGAGAAGGGACTCTCTCTACCCTGCTCCCCCTCACCCCATCTCCAGTCCCTTCTGGGATATGTGTGCCACCCACTGTACTGTCAGGGATGGCCCTTAGGGAAGTGAGGAAAGGGCCCTGATTATAGTGTTTGCCAATTTCTGTGGCATAAATATGCCCGTTGTGGCCCGTTTCAGGCTACCAACATGATGTTGCAGCACAGAGCTGGAGTTGGGCAAGCCCGTGGGAGTGAGCTGTGCCCTGGGCACATGGCTCAGGGTGGTCCTCGCTGGCGTAGTGTGGCTGGACAGCAGGATCTCATCTTTCAGGTCGTCTGACTTGTTCTAAGGGTCTGTGAGGGTTGAATCGTACTGCCAAGGAGCATCTTAGCAACAGGGTATCTCATTGCAGCAGCCCCAGCCCCTCAACCTGGGCTTCTGTGGCCTTCTAATTCTTCCTTCTTTGCCCCACCCCCTCCCCCTAGTCATCAGCAGCAGATCCAACGTGAGTACTAAGCACTCACAGTAGTACTGAAAGCCAACATTTATAATAAGGGCTGCTTATATGTGAGGCACTATTCTAAGAACTTTACATGCATCAACTCATTTGATCTCTGTAATAATCCTATGAGGCAATTATTTTTGTTATGTCTGATTTTATTTTATTTTTGAGACAAGGTCTCGCTCTGTTACCCAGGATGGAGTACAGTGGCGTGGTCATACTTCACTGTACCCTCAACCTCCTGGGCTCAAGCAATCCTTCCACCTCGACACTGAGTGGCTGGGACTACAGGCACACACCACCATGCCTGGCTAATTTTTAAATTTTTTGTAGAGACAGGGTCTCACTATGTCATCCAGGCTGTTTTTGAACTCCTGGCATTAGACAGTCCTCCTGCCTTGACCTCGCAAAGTGCTGGGATTACAGGCATGAGCCACCGTGCCCGGCTGGTTATCTCTGATTTTACACATGACGAAATTGAAGCCAAAGCTTAAGCAACTTACCAGAGTCAGTGGAACCCTGATTTGAACCCAGGAAGTTTGGCCCCTGGGGCCTAACCACCATCTTTCCTGCCCTGTTACAGCAATGTCTGGGATTCTCTTTATGTTTCTTTTCTCCTAAGGCCCAGTCATGGCCTCAATGCTGCTGGCTCTTTAGGGTCACCAGATGAAATACAGGATGCCCAGTTCAATTCCAATTTCAAATAAGCAACAAATAATTTTGTACTAGAAGTATGCCCCAAATGTTATATAGGATATACTTAAACTTTTTTGCTGTTATATCTGAAATTCAGATTTTAACTGAGTGCTTTGCGTGAATTTGCTAAATCTGGCAAGTGTGAGGTCTCACGCTCACAACCCCAGCACTTTGGGAGGCTGAGGCAGGAGGAACGCTTGAGGCCAGGAGTTCGAGATGAGCCTGGACGACATAGTGAGACCGCCCATCTCTACAAAAAATTTAAAAATTTGGCCAGGTGCACTGGCTTACGCTTGTAATCCCATCACTTTGGGAGGCCAAAGTGGGCAGATCACGAGGTCAGGATTTCAAAGACCAGCCTGTCTGATATGGTGAAACCCCATTTCTCCTAAAAAATACAAAAATTAGCCGGGCATGATGGCACGCGCCTATAGTCCCAGCTACTTGGGAGGCTGAGGCAGGAGAATCGCTTGAACCCGGGAGGCAGTGGTTGCAGTGAGCCAGGATCATGCCACTGCACTCCAGCCTGGGCGACAGAGTGAGACTCCCGTCTATTAAAAAAAAAAAATTATCTGGGCATGGTGGTGCGCACCTGTAGTTCCAGCTAGTAGAGAGGCTGAGGTGGGAGGATCACTTCAGCGTGGGAGGTCGAGGCTGCAGTGAGCTCTGATCATGCCATTGCAGTGTAGCCTGGGCGACAGAGCAAGACCCTGTCTGAAAAATAAAATAATAAAATAAAATAAATTTGCTAATCTCTCATCACTTGGCCCAATGGCTTTATCTTGGGAAGAGTCAGGGGGATGAGAGGAGGTTGAAGCAACAGCCTTGCTGCTCTCATTTCCCTGGCCAGGCTCCCTGATGGCTCTAAATCTCTGATTCATGATATATTTTAAATGAAAACATCCTTAATACCTAAACCCCAAATATGTCTAACTTTTGCTGTTTTCCTCTAAAGAATGTTAGAAGAGCATTATGTAGGAACACGCCAAAATGCAGATTGAAAACTGCCATGCTTCTGTCCTCCAAGGTTAGCTAATCACAGCAGAAATTCGCGAAATCGCCTACAGAATCCGTCTAATGTTGCTCTTCCAGAAGAATCCCTTGACCTAAACCAACTCATTCAGAGACTAAATTCTTTTAAAACTCCCTCAGAGGGAAATGGCACTGCTTTTTCTTATCCGTTATCTTTTGCTAATCAGGCTGACCAGAGATTTTTCTTTTTTTTTTCTTTTTGTTTGAGATTTGAAACGGAGTTTCACTCTTGTTGCCCAGGCTGAAGGGCAATGGCATGATTTCTCACAACCTCCGCCTGCTGGGTTCAAGTGATTTTCCTGCCTCAGGCTTCCGAGTAGCTGGGATTATAGGCATGCGCCACCATGCCTGGCTAATTTTGTAATTTTAGTAGAGACAGAGTTTCGCCGTATTGGTCAGGCTGGTCTCCAACTCCTGACCTCAGGGGATCTGCCTGCCTGGGCCTCCCCGCAAAGTGCTGGGATTAGAGGCATAAGCCACTGTTCCTGGCCCAGACATTTTTCTTAAAGATCAATCTCTGTCATCTGTGATGCAGCTTGTACTCATTATTTCCATTCTTGGAGCAGCTGTGGCAAACGAGTAGCTGGATGTCAGTAGGAAGTCTTGTCTCTACAGGCTGTTCTTCCTTGGACTGTTGCTTTGCTCTTTTGGTTGTGCCTTCTGGAACGTGATGTCTGTGCTTGTCAGCCTTGATGAGTCACAGTGAAAAGTTCTTAGTCATTCCAGGCCGTGGCAGAGTCAGTGCATGAGGTGACACCTGGGGCCAAACACTGGATGTTTTACAATTGAGGCTGTCCCAGAACACCTAGGCGCTCTGGTCTCAGAGGGGAAGAGGTGTTCTTCATCTAGTTCAAGGCCAGTCTTTTACCTAAGCCTCACAGCCTCACTCCTGGACTCACCCCATCGTTTTTTTATTGTCACACTTCCTTCTTCAACTTGTCATTCCCTCTCAACTCCTTCCCCTTCCTCTTCCTGTAACTTGCTAAACATCCTCCCAAGCGTCTGCCACGGGTATAATAGAGAATGGATTCGTGTCTAGAATACCTAATTACACCTCAGTAAGGAAAAGACAGCCAGCCCAGCAGAAAAGTGGGCAAATGATATGAACAGGCAGTTCACAAAGGAAAAACCTAAAAATATGTCCGCAATCATAAGAAAATAGCCAACTTCAGTCATAATCGGGGAGTTAAAATTAAAACGATATGGTTTTATACTTAACAATGTTGACAAAAATCAAAGTTTAACAATGTAAGAGTTGGTAAAGATGTGGGGAAATAGATATTCTGTTGTATTTCTGGTGGCTTTGTAAATTATTAGGATAACTACCTTGGAGACTTATTTGGCAATATTGATATTAAAAACGTGTTTATTAGCCAGGCGCAGTGGCTCACGCCTGTAATCCCAGCACTTTGGGAGGCCAAGGTGGACAGATCACCTCTGAGGTCAGGAGTTCAAGATCAGCCTGGCCAACATGGTGAAACACCATCTCTACTAAAAATACAAAAAAAATTAGCCGGGTATGGTTGCGCGTGCCTGTAATCCGAGCTACTTGGAAGGGTGAGGCAGGAGAATCACTTGAACCCAGGAGGTGGAGGTTGCAGTGAGCCAATTTCGCACCATTACACTCAAGCTTGGGCGACAGAGCAAGACTGGGGAAGAAAACGCACAAAACTGTGCCTATTGTCTGATGCAGCAATTCCAATTCTAGGTATATGTCCAAGAGAAATCTTTACATATTTTATATATGGGGTCGAGGTTATTCATTTTTAATACTTTTAATTGACTACTTTTAAACATACACAAAAAGAGAGCAAATGGCATAATGAACTCCATGTACCTGTCACCCCATTTCAACAGTGATCATTTTGCCAACCTATCCAACAGTTTTTTTTTTTTTTTTTTTTTTTTTGAGACGGAGTTTTGCTCTTGTTGCTGCCCCAGCTAGAGTGCAATGGCACGATCTTGGCTCACTGCAACCTCCGCCTTCTGGGTTGAAGCAATTCTCCTGCCTCAGCCTCCCGGGTAGCTGGGATTACAGGCATGCGCCACCCCTCTCCCCCGCTGCCCCGGCTAGTTTTGTATTTTTAGTAGAGACGGGGTTTCTCCATGAACAACACAGTTGTTAATTGCTAAAAATTGGAAACAACCTATTTGTCACTGCCTAGGCTGGGCTGCTGTAACACAATACCATAGGTCTGTGAAACAGCAGAAATGCAGTTCTCACAGTTCTAAGAACTGAAGTCCAAGATCAAGTGTCAGCAGATCCAGCGTCTGGTGAGGGCCCACTGCCTGGTTCATAGATCACTGTTCTCACAGGTCGAAGGGGAAACAGTTGTCTGATCTCTTCTGTGAGGGTTCTAATCCCATTCAGGAAGGCTCTGCCACCCAGCCCCTAATGCTGTCCCTGGGGCCCCACCTTCTGACACCATCACATTGGTTAGGGTTTCAACATAGGAATTTGGTGGTGACACAAACATTCAGGCAGTAGCAGTCCCTCATGTGGCATGGGCAAATTGCTGTATGTCTGATACAGCGTCATACGGTCATTAGTGAAGTAGGTCTCCTTGTATCGACATAGATAGATTTCAAACATATGTTTGGTAAAAATAAAGCAAGTTAAAATGATTATATCATTTATGAAAAAAAACACATGGTTATGGGCACACAAATATCTCCTCCAGGTGAAATCAACAAAGGGGAAGGAGTAACTCTGCATTGTGGGCCCCCTGAGAGTAAAGGACCACGAACAGGATTAGGAAGAAACACAAAGGAACTGTATCGTTTGCAGAGTTCATTTTTCTCTTTGTTAAGTTTAACTTTTATCAATACATGTGAGGCTGGGCGTGGTAGCTCATGCCTGTAATCCTAGCACTGAGGCGGGCAGATCACTTGAGGTTAGGAGTTGGCCAACATGGTGAAACCCCCATCTCTATTAAAAATACCAAAAAAAGTAACTGGATGTGGTAGTGGGCATCTGTAATCCCAGCTACTCGGGAGGCTGAGGCGGGAGAATTGCTTGAGCCTGGAAGGCGGAGGTTGCAGGGAACTGAGATCCCGCCACTGCACTCCAACCTGGGTGACAGGGCGAGGCTCTGTCTCAATAATAATAATAATAATAGTAACACATGTGGACACTTCTGAAAGTCAGATTGTGCCCTGAGGCTCATTTCCTCCTGCCACCCCTGTCCCACTGGCCGTCCCTGTCCCACTGCCCTCCCCATGAGTGCCTCCCAGAGGCTGCCCTGTGACTCCTGCTCCCAATGGCATTACTCTGTTTAGTGGTCTCCTTTGATGGAAGATTGAGCTCACTTGTACAGCCCTCTCCACCTCAAACCCCACCCCATACATGAACCCCCTTTCCCTCCCTTCATCCTGCATGGTTATATAGAACCACGTTTTTGTTGCTGTTGTTTTGAGATGGAGTCTTACTCTGTCACCCAGGCTGGAGTGCAGTGGCACAGTCTCAGCTCACTGCAACCTCCACCTCCCAGGTTCAAGCGATTCTCCTGTCTCAGCCTCCCGAGTAGCTGGGATTATAGGTGTGCGCTACCATGCCTGGCTAATTGTTGTATTTTTAGTAGAGATGGGGTTTCATCATGTTGGTCAGGCTGGTCTTGAATTCCTGACCTCATGATCGCCTGCCTCAGCCTCCCAAAGTCCTGAGATTACAGGTGTGAGCCACCTCGCCCAGCCCTAGAACCACTTTTAAGTACATTTTCAGATTTTACCTTATTAAGTTAATATTCACATCTGAAAATACAGAGTGTCTACTATGGTAGCATTAACTTTTCATTTTCCTAGAGTCGATGTTCATCCCCCAGACAAGTTGTACATTGCCATCCCCTCTTCATTCTTTCAGAGACACCAGGTAGTTTGCCTTTTTGTTTGTTTGTTTAAGGCCACTACCCCAGGAGCTGCCTGTGCACAGCAAGTGGCCTGGGCCTCCCTCCGCATCGCCCTGGAAGTTCCCTTGCCTCCTCTCTGCTGGCTGCCCAGGTGTCTGGATCCCCTTGTTTTCCTCGTTCTCGGTTTTTTTACTCCTTTGCTTTGTTAATGCCCATCCCTGAGCTTCTTGGGCAAACAGGCACATGGGGGGCAAACCTCCCAAGGCCTGGCATGTCTCAAAAGATTGGTATTCCACCCCTACTGAATTTATAGTCTAACTGGATAGAGGACTCCAGATTCCGAAATAGTTTCCCTCCAAAATTGGAGGACATTACTCCAGAAGGTTCCGGCTCCATGTCACTGCTGAAGACTGTTGCGTGTGACCTTTGGTCTTCAGAAGTGTGGTAGGCTGGAGATGGCCCCCAAAGATCTCCAGGTCCTAATCCTAGTTGCTACCTTAGAAGGCAGAAGGGCCTTTGCAGATGTGTTGAAGGATTCTGACCTGGGGAGGTGATCCTGGATCACCCAGGTGGGCCCCCAATGCCATCACAAGTGTCCTTAGAGGACAGAGACCTATGCAGAGGAGAAGGCAACGCGGAGATGGAGCCAGAGATGAGAGTGATGTGGCCACAAGCAGAGGAGCCCAGCAGCCACCAAGGCTGGAGAAGGGACTCCCCCCAGGCCCTCCAAGGGGCGCAGCCCTGCTCACACTTGGTTTCGGCCCATAAAACCGATGTTGAATTTCTGGTCTTCCAAGCCAAAAGAGAATATGTGTCTGTTGTTTGAAGCCACCAGTTTTGTGGTAATTTGTTACCGATAGCCACAGGAAATAATACAAGACGGATATGAAACCCCATCTGATCTTTTTTCCGGGTGGGACTTTTGGCATCACACCAGGTGCTGTGAGACCCCTCTGCATGGGTGCACGTCCTTCAGTCCCAGGAGACTTTCCAGCAGGATTCCCCTCCCCCGCCTCTCTCTTCTCCCGTTCCGGGAGTCCCAGGCAGCTGGATATTGGACTTGCTGGACGGAGTCTCTTATTTTCTTATATTTTCTCCTATTTTCCATATGTTAGTCTTTCTGGATAATGTCCCAAACTGTCTTCTAATTTTTCTATTTATTATGTTTAAAAATTCTGCAACTCTATTTTTAATTTCCTAGAGCTCTTTCTTGTTGCCTTTTTAAAATAGCTGCCACCTCTTACTTAATGGATTGCAATAGCTTTTCTTGTTTCTCTGAGATTAATTATAGTTTTTCTGAATATCTGTTCTCTATATTACTTTCTCCTTAGAGTTCCCTTTTTTTAAAAATCCTAATTTTTTTTGGTTAATTTTTTGGGTAATTTCCTCAAATATCTGGTGGTGGTTGGCTGACCATTCACATTGAAAAATGAGACACCAGAAGCCATTGGAAAGCTGGGCTGGAGCTTGGTGGCCGCACTTCTCTCGCTGAGAGATGAGACTGGGCTCCCCTGGGGAACACCCTGCATGTCAGCAGCTCCAGGACTTCTGGTTTCCTGGAAAGGAACTTCCAGTTTGCTGCCTGAAGAAGGGCCCGGTAAGCACCTGCCACTCATTCCTCGAGAGTCCTGTGACGCCTCACCTCCTGGGCCAGTCCTGATGGCTGGGGCTGGAGCTTTGCGTCTTGGGAAAGGCTCTGTGGCATAGTGGTCAAAGGCAGGACCCGAGGTTCTGAAGCCGGGGGTGCACACCGTGGCGCCGACACATCCCAGCAGCATGCCGTCCTGCCTTTGTCTCTGGAGCGGGCTGGGATGACTCCTAGGTCTCTGCAGCTTAGAGCTCTTTACACAGGAGACTCACGGTCCAGCTGCCTGTCCTTTCCAGCCAGATAGATGCTCTTCAGGTTCACAGCGGAGTCACTGTTTATACCTACATTGGCTTCACATTCTTGAATTCGGTGTTGCCATTGTTCATCTTTAAAACCCAGGGTCACCCTTCCCTGCTGCTGCTGTGCCTCCCGTCTAATGGGTGTTGTTCATTCCACCTCCTCAGTATTTCTTGGCACCCACATGAGAACGTCTTCCTAGGTGACCTTCCACTTCTCATCTTTCTCAAATCCAGCTTCCTCAGAGCTGCCAGAGTGGTCCCTGTCAGTTGCAAATCTGTCTCCCCGATGCCTGGTGTTTCCATAGCATCCCGACACTGAGGACACTGCCCAGGCTCCTGAAGGGGTTCGTGAGCTCTGGAATGAGTCTTGGGTCAGCCCTTGGGCTCCTCTCCCCTGCTTACACTCCCTGCCTCAAGCGGGCCACTCTAGGCAGTTTGCCTCCCGCCTCATCTGCCTTTGCTCCAGCCGCCCCCACACCTGGATCTCCTTCCCTTCTCCGCCTGCCCCCCTCCCTCCCCTCTTCTTCCTCTGTGGTTGTCCCTTCCTCCTCCCAACCTGGAGTCTTTCCTTCAGGCCATCCTGCTAACTCTACCCAGGTCTCACTCCTCACCGTTCACTTCTCATCTCTGCTGCCTCTCACTCAGCCTGCCCCAGCCAGCTGATCACAGTCCCAAATAGTGACATGCTGTGAAAGCCATTGCTGTGACCTGCATCAGGATGAGCAGATGAGAGAAGGGAATTATTTATTTATTTATTTATTTTAAGACGGTGTTTCACCATGTTGGTCAGGCTGATCGTGAACTCCCAACCTCAGGTGATTCGCCCGCCTTGGCCTCCAAAGTGCTTGGATTACAGGCGTGAGACACCACGCCCGGCCTATTATTTTTTTTTTGAGACAGAGTCTCACTCTCTCTCCAGGCTGGAGTGCAGTGGCGTAATCTCAGCTCACTGCAACCTCCGCCTCCCAGGTTCAAACCATTCTCCTGCCTCAGCCTCCTAAGGAGCTGGGACTACAGGCACGCACCATGACACCCCGTTAATTTTTGTATTATTAGTAGAGACGGGGTTTCACCATATTAGCCAAGCTGGTCTTGAACTCCTGACCTCATGATCCACCCCTCTCAGCCTCCCAAAGTGCTGGGATTACAGGCATGAACCACTGTACCCGGCCTGAGAAGAGGATATTTTTACCCTCATTGAGCTTCTCCAGCCGCTGGCCTTAGGGTCTGTATAGGTTCTGGTTATTTGTAGATTCCTACAGCTGCCATAACAGAGTACCAAAAGCTGGGTGAAAATATCAAAGACTTTTCACCTCTGGCCTCACCTCTGGAGGCCAGGAGCCCCAAATCAAGGCGTGAGCAGGGCTGTGCTCTCTCTGATGGCCGCTGCCAGCTTCTGGTGTTTGCTGGCAGTCCTTGCCTTCCCTGGCTTGCAGATGCCTCACTCCAGTCATGTGGCCGTCATCTTCTGTGTCTTCACGTCATCTTCCTTCTGTGTTGGGTCTGCGTCCAAATTTCCCCCCGCTCTTTTTTTTTTTTGAGACAGAGTCTCACTCTGTCACCCAGGCTGGAGTGCAGTGGTGTGACCTCGGCCTCTGCAACCTCCACCTCCCAGGTTCAAGTGATTCTCCTGCCTCAGCCTCCTAAGTAGCTGGGACTACAGGTGTGTGCCACCACACCCGGGTAATTTTTTGTATGTTTAGTAGAGATGGGGTTTCACCACGTTACTCAGGATGGTCTCAATCTCCTGACCTTGTGATCCGCCCACCTCGGCCTCCCAAAGTGCTGGGATTACAGGCGTGAGCCACTGTGCCTGGCCCAAATTTCCCCTTTTATAAGGACACCAAGCATATTGGATTAGGACCACCCTAATGACTTTATTTTTACTTGATTACCCTGGTAATCAAATAATTGATTACCAAATAAGGTCACTTTTTTTTGAGATGGAGTTTCACTCTTGTTGCCCAGGCTGGAGTGCAGTGGTGTGATCTCAGCTCACTGCAACCTCCGCTCCTCGGGTTCAAGTGATTCTTCTGCCTCAGCCTCCCGAGTACCTGGGATTACAGGCGCCTGCCACCCCACCCAGCTAATTTTTTATATTTTTTGGTAGAGATGGGTTTTACCATGTTGGCCAGATTAATCTTAAACTCCTGACCTCAGGTGATCTCTCCTCCTCAGCCTCCCAAAGTGCTGGGATTACAGGCGTGAGCCACCATGCCCGGCCCTAATAAGTTCACATTCTGACCTAGGTGCTAGGGGTTAGGACTTCAGTGTATCTTTTTTTGGGAGGGACACAATTCAACTTCTAACACCAGGTGACACCCGCTTGTCCTGAGCTTGACAGGTCCCGAAGTCTCCAAGGCCTCTGGGAGGCCCTTTCTAATCCAGCCAGTGCTCATGTCCTGTCATCTTGGAACGAGGGTAATTGAGTGGAGAGCAGGTCCTGTGGAGCTCCCTAGCGGGGGGTGGGGTGGCCTGAAGAGGATCAGGAAACTTCCTGGGCCACCTGCGAGTGTCTGCTGGGTCCTGGCGTCTTCCTCCTGCCCATTGTCCAGTCCTGTGCACCAGCCTCTGCTACCCCTCTCAGCCCTGAAACAGCTTCCCTAGTTCCCCTTCCCAGGCTGTGTCTGAGTCCTTCTAGGCTGCAGCTACAAAATCCCGCAGGCTGGTGGCTTTTAAACAACAGACATTTAATTCTCACAGTTGGGGAGGCTGGAAGTCCAAGATCAGGGTTTCAGCATGTGGATGTGGGGGACACAGGCCCGGTCTGCATCAGTCTGGGAGGTGCTTTTTGCTGACCGTGTCCTGTCAACAGCACTTTGGGCTGTAATCGATATGTATGGGACACTTGGGTGTCCCACTAGCATGCGTGCGCTGTCCCCAGAAGGGGCCAAGCCTTACTCATCTTTGTCTGAATGCTCTGTAATATTTCTAGGTACATATTTTTTAAACGAATTATTTTTTGAGACAGGGTCTTGCTCTGTTGCCCAGGCTGGAGTGCGCTGGCACCATCATGGCTCGCTGCAGCCTCACCCTTCCAGGTTCAAGCAATCCTCCTGCCTCAGGCTCCCAAGCAGCTGAGACTATGGGCACCACCACGCCCAGCTAATTTTAAAAACATATTTTTTTGCAGAGATAGGATCTCAATATGTTGCCCAAGCTGGTCTCAAACTCCTGGACTCAAGCGATACCCCTGCCTCGGCCTCCCAAAGTGCTGGGATTACAGGCGTGAGCCACCACGTCTCACGGTGAATCTTAACAGCCTCACGCCAATCTGCGGCCTCATTGTGACCCAAAGTATTTATTCACTGGTTCATTCCCCCAGACATTTATTGAATTCTGGTCTTAGGCACTGTGCTAGGGAGGTATGGGGCCCAGGGCTCTTGGGCCCAGGGCCCTCACAGTGTCTACTGAGGGAGACGAGTGGGTCAGCAAATCTTTGTAACATTAAATGCTGTTTGCTGAGGACACAGATGCCACAGGGACCTCATGGAGAGCCCCCTGAGCAGAACAGTGGGTCAAGGACAAGGACAGAGCTGAAGGAGGTGGCTGCTGGGGAGTATGGGGAAGGCATTCCTGAGCCAACTCCTGTAGGATGTAGAGGAATGGGGATGAGTGACCTCCCCATGCGAGCCCTGCCCACGCCCCAAGCTGTGGGTCGGCAGGAAGCTGGCTCTTCGTGCGCCAGGGGGCAGTGTTGGCCCTGAAATTCTCACTGCTTTCCAGTGAGGCTGGGATGGAGCAGCTACCTCACTCCAGGCCCGCAGGTCCCCTCACTCTGCTTTCTCTGAGGCCCCCTTTGTCCCCCCAGTTCACAAGTCCAAAGACCATGGCGCCAGTCGCCTCGGTGCCACCCTCTCCCGCTCGGCTGCGCCTTTGAATAGAGGGTTGCCAGGGCGATGGAGCCCTGCTGGCGCTGTTCACGGCTGTTTGTTGCGACAGCACCAGTGCTCCTGGCGGTCCAGAGCTCAGCCAGCTGCGCCTCGGCGAGTGTCTGTTTCCATCTTCGGTACTGTCTCTCCTGTCTTCTGTGTCCGTCACCTGCATTGTTTCCAGTGTCCTCCCTTCCACCCCCCTGCCCAGAAATCTCAGCCCTTGTCTGTCCTCTCTTGGGTGCTTTGATATTGGCCGTGGCAGCCCTGAGAGCCAGGTGGAGTCCTCCTTTCATCTGTCCCTCTTGGCTGCCAGCCCTGGGCCCCATCGGACACGTTTAGAGCAGAGCCGCCTGGGGAGAGTGGCCCCATCCGTCAGAGCTGCCACCACCACGGCCCCGGGTACTCTGCCAAGAACTCTTCTTTCTGGTTCTGACCTGCTTTCGCTGGCAGCTGCAGAGCCTGGCTGGGGGTGGGGGCACAGCCTGGTGTGGGTGCTGGTGCCGGGGGCAGCTGGCCTGTAGGAAGTAGATGTGTGGAGCTGTGTTGGTTCGGAGGTTCCTGGGGCCTGTTTCTGCACCGCACTTCTTTCTTCTCTCCCTCCTCTGCTCTCCAGTGCACCTCTGAAGATTTGCTGAGGGACACAGGTGCTCTGCTGGGCTTTCAGATCCAACTTGCTGGTGGGCCGCCCCCGAAGCAGGGCCTGGCCTCTCCCTTCCTCGGTGGCCTCTTGCTCACTGCTGCCCTCTGAGGCTGCAGGAGACGCTTTGTGAGGATGGGAATATTTAAGACGAAGCAATGTGGGGCCTCAGCTGCAGCAGGGGTTAAGTGGCGCCCTGCCGTGGTCCCCAGCAAGGCTGCCCAGCCCTGGGACCACATTGTCTGGAGCAAAACTTGGGTGAGGACAGCCTGACAGCAGGATTCTGTTCTCCTTCTGGTTACAAGAGGCCTCCTGGGAGATGTAGTTTGGGTCTGAAGTAGTGGGATTTCAGGGACATTTTGATGATTTATTAGACAAACTGAAACTGCCTTGGCTTATCTGGGACATGTGACTGCTGGCACTGTTCATCGGCTCTCGCTGGAAAGCTCTGAGTACCACTGGTGGCCCTGCTGGAGGCCAGGCCAGTGACACACAGCTTTTATCAGAAGAGGGGTTTTTGGTTTTGGTATTTTGGCTTCCAAGTGCCTGTCGCTCTGTGCTCCTGATGAAAGCCATGACTTACTCTTTTAGTTGGGTGAAGAGTCCATAAACCAGCCCTGATGGTCCGAGCTCCTGCTCTGGAGAGGGGCATACAAAGCAGGCTCCAGGCCGGCTCTGCTGGTGGCCTGGGTATGTCACTTAATCCCACTGTGCCTGGCTCCTTATCTGTACAGGGAGGGGATGAGGGGCTGTGAGGGTTACTGAGTGAGTCTGCGTGAAGAGCCCACAGTGGCCCATGCCTGGCAAGGAGCAAGGCTCCACTGGGGTCGCTGCCCACTGCTGTGCCCCCTCCATTGGCACTGGCCGGGCATGCAGGTGGAACTCAGCGAGTATGTGTTGTGTGCTATGGAAGCAGCAGCACTGTCAGGAGCTGGGCAGGTGATGGCCAGGCCCTTGCCCTGCCACAGCCTGCAGGATGTCATAGGTCTCTTCCAGGCTCCCTTCTGGAAGGGGAATGCTGAGTTATTGATCTGAAACTGAAGCCGGAAGGGAAGTGGAAGCTGTGGAGTCATCCCGAGAGGCAGCAGGGGAGGAAGCAGGTGCTCCACACACTACTGGCTTCACTGTGGCTCATTCTGGCTTGCAAGGAGTTATTTACACGTCCCAAGTGACAGTCAAAGCTGTGTTACTTCCCGGTCTCTTATGCACAACCTGAGGCCAAGAAAAGGGATCTGTCAGCTGGCATTTGCAGAAAATAGCAAATGGGTCTCTCTGGGCTGTGAGCTCTCTGGAGAGGAAAACAGGGTGCAGGATCTTTGGGTGATGGTGATTGCTTTTCTCACACTCACTGTTTCCCCATCTCTGAGGTCAGAAAAGGAGAGTTTTGCTTGTATCACCACAGTAAGCAAGACAGTGGCATCCCCTGAGGCGTGCAGCTGTAACCTGAGCTGGTGGCTGGCCCTGGCAGCATCCCAGAGCGCCCCTCCCACCTGGGGAGGTCTAGCAGCCTCCCTTGAAGGGTTGCAGCTCAGCTCGAGGGAGCAGAAAATGCTTCTGTGGGTTCTGTTAGTGAAGCCTCTGCATTTCCAGGGAAGCTTCTCAGCCAAACTATCGGCAAACTTGAGGACTTCTTGATTGCCGTCCACCAACAAATACCCAAAAGCAGGGCACCACATGGGACTGCAGAGGGAGCCTGGCCTCGGCCCCACATTGCGCCCTGCACCTGGCCATCGCCTATTTTGTGCCCTGCTGTGAAGATGGCAGGAAGTGCCTGGAATGGTGCCAGCCAGAAGAGCTGCAGGCTGGTGGCACTTTCTGGGAATGTGCCATTGTGAGGTGAGAGGCTGGCATACTTGAGTGTCTGGGCTAGAGTTTCATGCAGCCTGAGGTCCGTGAGTGTCGTTTAATGCCAGAGGCAAGGCTTCTGGGGGTCTTGGGAAGGTCACCTCCCACCCCCTGCTGCCACTTCCTTGGGTCTCCACAGGTGCCTTCAACTGCAGGGGCTCCTTCCTTTACACCCCAAGTGCTGTGCAGAGGCCTCTGGTCCCTTCAGCTTTGGGGAAAGGCCTGATACTGGGGAGCAGGGGGAGTCTGCCCACCCAGCTCCTTCCTTTGAACTATCCCAGACCCCTCAAGCTCAGCACACCCGGAGTGGCTTATTCCACCACAACCTTGAAGACAGACCCCACTTCCTGGAGAGAGGGCTGTGTGAGGTGGCCACACCCATCTTCCAGTGCGGTTTCTCCCAGCTGACGATGCTCTGGAAAGGCCTGGGTTTGAGATCTGGGAGGGCAGTGCCCTTCGGTAAGGGAAACTGGGTTAACCAAGTTCTAGGAAGGGTGCCGAGTCCTGGGATACGGTGGTATTTAATTCTTTGTGTCTGTTGGGCCCATCTGTGCCTGGCATTGTGTGAGTGTCAGGGAGAGACACGTTGGTGGCAGGTGTCTTGTGTGACCACAGTGGTGAGCTGAGCTACAGGGCCATCCCTAGGTTCTGAGGAGCAGCGCAGCACTCACCCTCCATCATGCACAGGTAGCTCCTGACAGCCTTCCCCAGCCCCACGCTGCCTGCTGGTCCACGCCTCACAAATCCATCGCAGAAACTGCCCTCCCCTCTCCGGTGCGTCCTGTCTCAGACCACCCCTCATCATCTCACCGGGTCCCTGGGGGCTGAGGGAGCAGGCAGTGGGCTGTGGATCAGCCACTCTCTGCGTAACCCGACCTCCCGCCTCCCTCATCATCTCACCGGGTCCCTGGGGGCTGAGGGAGGAGGCTGTGGGCTGTGGATCAGCCACTCTCTGCGTGACCCGGCCTCCCGCCTCCCTGCAGCTGGCGGTCTATGCCAGCCTATGGGCCTCGGGAGGCTGCATGCTGCTCACTGGTGCCGGGGGAACTCTGTATTCTGGGCCAGTGACTGCAGGCCGAAGAGCAGCTGGCCGTGGCTCCTCAGGCACCCTCGTCTGTGCACTGAAGGCCAGTGCAGGGTGAGTGCAGAGACAGGTGCCCCCACCCCCGCAACACCCAACACTCCCAACTGCTTTTGTCCGGGCGGGTCTTCCTGTGCAGAAGAGCGCTGGGGACAGGTTTCTGCATTGGTGAAAGCACACAGCGTGCTCGGGCCTGTGTGTTTGCTCCGAGTGTGTGTGGGCATTGCACCCGCTGGCTCCGCATTCAGGAAACTCTGCTAAGCATTGGGTGCGTGGTCAGCCTGCCTTGGCGGGTGGGCTCCCTGTGCTGTCTGCAGACCAGGAAGGCCTGGTGCAGGTGCCTATGGGGAGGTCAGCGTGGATCTGTGTCATGCTGGAGCTGCGTCCTGGTGCGAGCAGAAGGGTGCAGGCATGTGGGCCTTCCAGCAGCGGTGTGGGCCTTCCAGCTGCGGTGTGGGGCCTTCCAGCAGCGGTATGGGGCCTTCCAGCTGCAGTATGGGGCCTTCCAGCAGCGGTGTGGGGCCTTCCAGCAGCAGTGTGGGGCCTTCCAGCTATGCAGGGCCGGGACTTCCTCCTCCACTCTCACTCAGTTCATCAGAGAGGGGAGGGAGCTGGGAAGATGGTGACAGCAGCTGGCATTTGTCAGCCAGGCACAGTGCTTCAGGTGACCGTCTCAGTCGACACCCAGATGACCTGCTTAGGGTGGGGTGGGGGAACCTGTTTTACAGAGGTAAAAGCCGGGGCCTCAGAGGTGTCCAAACCACGGGCTGCGGGCCTCCGCTGGCTGTGCTGCGGAGGAGGCTGCTCTCTGCTTCACTTTTCCCCTGCTTTGATTTCAGCTGAAGAGCCCTGACCTTTTCCCTTCCATAAACATCTGCCTGGCACTCTGCCACCCAAAGAGCTCCCCGCACCCTGGGGACAGTCCTCTTGGTCTCAAGGCTAGGCCTGCTTTTGCTTCCCTTGAGGGACACAAGGGCTCACAGAGGCATTCTTGTGCCCGCCACCGCCCACAGCCTCCGGCTCTTAGTGAAGTGGGGCTGCTAAGGAATCCTTTGCCCACCAAGAAAAAGTGAGGATCCAATGCAAGAATGTGTGTAAGAGGGGCTGCCCAGGCCGGCAGGGACGCGTCAGTGCGCCATCATTTTCCTGCCTGAGCTAAGGAGACACCTGGTGGCCATGCTGTGGGGCAGGGTGCAGCCTCCCAGAGGCTCCGGAGGTGACCGGCCTTTGGCATATCTCCTGAGGAAATCTCTTTCTTTGCCTGGAAAAGGCAGTGGGGAGTGAGTATGGTGGGGAGAGGGGGAGGAGACCAACAAAAATGCCCTGTTTACCCACAAACCGCGGGTGAGTGCCCTGTGGTCGCAGAGCAAACCCACCCAGGTGGGAGAAAACGACTGTGGCTCCCCAGAAAGAGCTTGAAACTTCCCTGGAGGTTTGAGAATCTTGGTGCCAGTGGGCTGCTTCCAGCTGTGCGGCTGCTCATCAGGTGAGCGGGGGAGGCTGCCAGGCTCTGGGAGGCACATCAGCCAAGTCCTCCCACCCAAGGAGTCGGCGGAGCAGGAGCTCCCTACGCCTTTTCCTGCGCAGCTCTTCTGTCCCTTCCGTGTATTTCTTCTTTCTTTTCTAATTATAAATAATGCATCCCCAATGGAGAAAATATGGAAATTTTCCATATGGAAATATAGAAAAGCATAAAGAAGGAGGAAAACACAACTCTACACCACTTCTGTAACACGTGGGAGTGAGCAGGGTGGCATGCGACGCAGTCCTGCAGTTGTTGCCATTGCTTTAAAAAACATGAGATCATGTTGTTTACCACCAAACTTTCTTGGCTGCACATTACATCACAAGCATTTCCCATGTCATCAAAACGCATGCAAACTTGTTATTTTTAATGCTTACGTAATGTCTGTGTAGGAGCCAGGGTGCAGGATCTTTAAATTGCTTCTCATGATTTGCTGTGGTAAATACTGCTGTTGTGAACATCTTTTTGCACCGGGGTTGGATTTCTGGAATAGTAATGACTGGCCCCAGGAGCATGAATATCTTTTTTGTTTGTTTGTTTGATTTTGAGATGGAGTCTCACTCTGTCACCCAGGCTGGAGTGCAATGGCCCAATCTTGCTCACTGCAACCTCCACCTCCCAGGCTCAAGCAAGTCTCCTGCCTCAGCCTCCCAAGTAGCTAGGATTACAGGCCCCCACTACCACGCCTGGCTAACTTTTGTGCTTTTAGTAGAGATGGGCTTTCACCACGTTGGCCAGGGTGGTTGCGAACTCCTGACCTCAAATGATCTGCCTGTCTCGGCCTCCCAAAGTGCAGGGATTACAGGCGTGAGCCACCACGCCTGGCCGGGCATAAATATCTTAAAGGCTCTTGATAGGTTTTGCAAACAGCTTCCCAGAGAAGCTGCTGTTATGCCCAGACAGTGCCTATGGGCTGCCTCCTGAAGGCCTTCCCAGCACTCAGGACCGCGTTTACAAAGCTCCCAGGCAGGAGTGATACCTCATCATTGTGTTCTGAATCTCTTGCTTTCTCGTGGGTTCAGGGCCACTTGTATTTGCTGTTTTGTTGCTGTGCTTGTCCCAAAGGCTCCCCTTGCGTCTATGTAGTAGCTTGAGCTCTTCTGACACGGCCTTTCCCAGCCCTGAGCAGAGCAGACATTTGGTGCCCAGGAGGAGGGTGAGATTTACACTCCACACCTGCTCTCTGATGCCAATGCTACCTGCTCCCAGCTGGGAAAGACCTGCCCTCCTTGTGGGCGGCATCCGATAACCCGCCTGGAGCAGGGCTTAGAGGATTGTAGATCTGCGTGTGGGAGATAGCGGGGTGATAACGTCTGGCATTCATTCCTCTCTGAGTAGGGTGTGTGTTCACACCTGAGCAGGCGCGGGGCCATGTGCTCCCTGAGGTTATCTCCTCCGGCGGTATTAGCGGTGGGTGTGGTCTTTTCCACTTGGCATTTTGAAGTGATTTCAGACTTTTGGTAAAGTTGCAAGAGTAGGACAGGCGGGGCACAGTGGCTCACACCTAGAATCCCAGCACTTTGGGAGGCCGAGACCAGTGGATCATGAGATCAGGAGTTCAAGATCAGCCTGGCCAACATGGTGAAACCCCATCGCTACTAAAAATACAAAAATTAGCTGGGCTAATTTTTGGTGGGTGTGGTGATACATGTCTTCTGTAATCGCAGCTACTCGGGAAGCTGAGGCAGGAGAATCGCTTGAATCCTGGAGGCGGAGGTTGCAGTGAGCTGAGATCGCACCACTGCACTCCAGCCTGGGTGACAAAGCAAGACTCCATCTCAAAAAAAAGAGTAGGACAAAGAATTCTCACCCCTGACCCCAGTTCCCCCAATACTAGCGTTTGCTTCATTGTTCCTTTTTTCGCTGAACTCACCTGAGTGCGTGTAAATTGCAGACATGGTGCTCCTGAACCCGAGTTCTTCAGTGTTCTTCCCTAAGAATGAGCACATTCTCCAACATAACCACAGTCCAGTGATGAAGATCAGGAAATTGACATCAACCCCATCCTGTTTCACCGACAGACCTTATTTAAATTGTGTCGGTTGTCCCCTAGCGTCCTTTTAGCAACAGAAACCCAGGGTCCAATCCGGGGTCACATGCGGATTGCGCCGCCGTTGCTTTGGTCCCCTTTCATCTGAAACCGTTCCTGTGTCTTTGTCTCTCATGACCTTTGACATGTTTGAGGAGTCCAAGCCAGTTATTCTGTGGAATTTCCCTGAATTTGAACTTGCTCTTCTCCTGTTAAATTCAGGCCATGCCCAGCGGCGGGAACCCTATCAGGAGATGTGTGGTGTCTCTTTGGTGCTAGTGATGTTAACCTTCATCTCTCGATCACCGTGGTGTCCGCCAGGTCTCTCCACTGTGTAAATAATAAGAACAAGGTATATTGTAGAAAGAGGAGGAGCCCAGAGCCCAGCAAGGTTATTCTACCCATGTTCACCGTAGCTGGGCGTGACCGGGCTACCTCCTGGTCACCGCAGTGGCCGATTCCCAGCCCCCCATCTTACCCTAGCCCTGGGAGTCACGCTTCGCCCTGCCCACGCCGCATCCTGCTGAGAGCCGCTCGCTTCTGCCCAGTGCCCCGTGCTTCCCTCCCTCCTCCAGGTGGCCTCCTGGGTTCCTTTTGGCTCTTCCTCCTCTGCCAGACTCGCAACTCCAGTGGGCCCCATGACGCGGGCCTGACCCACTTCTCCCAGGCAGTTCTCTCCCCCGGCTTGTGGTGCTGCCCAGGTTCTCGGCCCAGCTCTTCCGTCTCTGAGCTTGCCTCACTCCCAGCCCTGCCTCTTCTGTCCTGCCCTTCTTATAGCAGGAAAAGTCATCTCCACCCACCCAGCAGGATTTCTTCCTCTTTATGGTAGGTCTTGCCAAATCTTGTCTGTCATGCCCCAACCTCACCCTGACCCCCATGGTTTCCCCCGTCAGAGGCTCCGCATCTCTCGGCTCAGCCTCTGCATTGTGCCATCTGTGAGTCCCTGCTGCTCACCAGTCCAGAGAGGTCGTGTCCACTGTACATTGATTATGTCCCTCCAGTCCTGCCCATGGCTCAAGGGAGGCCTCGACCACCGGGCTCTGTCCATGGCTGCGGCGTCACCTCAGGCCACAGGCTCACAGCTCCTCTCTCTCTCGAATGCACCTGTTCTTCCTGAGGTCTTCGCAGTCGCTGTTCCTTCTCCCTGGAGTGCTTTCCCCGAGGCTCTGTGCCTGGCTGACTTCCCCCCACCCAGGCCCCCAGCTTATGTGTCCCCTCCCTCAGAGAGGCCTTTTCTAATATCCAGTCCCAAAACCCCTGCACCCACCCCAGATCATTCACAAAACGTCACCCATTTCTTATCTTCCAGTCACTTGTGATCTGAAACATTCTTATTTGGGTCTTGTTTTTCTTTTCTCCTTTCTCTGCCATTTATCTTCCATGAGCAGAACCTTTACTGTCGTGTTCTTGACTCCCAAGGCCTAGAACTGTGCCTAGCGTAGGGTCTGCCTCCATTGAGCTGAGATCGCACCACTGCCAGTCTGGGTGACAGAGCAAAACTCCATCTCAAAAAAAAATTCCTGTTTTTCTCCCCCAGCTGTAGGTCTTTCCTCCTCCTCTTTTCTTTCTTCTACTTATTTCCTTGTTTCTTATCTTCTCTTTTTTCTTCTGTCTTTATTTCCCCCTTTTCCATGTTGTTGGCCATAACATGACACTAAGGTTTTTGCAATATTTCTTTCATTTCTTGAGTACGTTTTTATGTTCCTTACTTACAACAAAATGGCTAAGTCAAGTGTTTTAAACTCTAAGAAATGAATCAGATGGGCTGGGTGTGGTGGCTCACACCTGTAATCCCAGCACTTGGGGAGGCGGAGGTAGGTGGACCACTTCAGGTCAGGAGTTGGAGACCAGCCTGATCAACATGGTGAAACCCCGTCTCTATTAAAAATACAAAATTAGCCGGGCGAGGGTAATCCCAGCTACTTGGGAGGCTGAGGCAAGAGAATTGCCCGAACCCAGGAGGTGGTGATTGCAGTGAGTGGAGATCACGCCACTGCACTCCAGCCTGGGCAACAAGAGCGAGACGCTGTCTCAAAGAAAAAGAAAAGAATCAGATGGTTAGATGAGGCCAGATGCGGGGGTGAAAAGACTGCAGCTGGTTTGCTTTGGGCTCTGTGCTGGGCAGTTGTCTCTTTAGACTCAACTGCACGTTGGTTTCCCTCATTTTACAAATGAGGCTGTAGCCAACCTCTGAGGCCTCTCTGCATTCAGGGATGTAAGTTGCTGTCAGTTGATTTAAAAAAAATAAAAAATTCTTTTTGAGACGGAGTCTTGCTCTGTTACCCAGACTGGTACAGTGATGTGATCTCAGCTCACTGTAGCTCCAACTCCAGTTCTCCTGCCTCAGCCTCCCAAGTAGCTGAGATTACAGCCATGTGCCACCACGCCTGGCTAATTTTTGTATTTTCTGTAGAGACGGTGTTTCGCCACGTTGCCTGGGTGGGTTTCAAACTCTTGAGCTCAAACAAACCTCCTGCCCTGGCCTCCCGAAGCGCTGGGTTTACAGGTGTGAGCCACTGTGCCTCGCCTGAAGCATTACACTTTTTTGTTGTTGTTTTTGGAGACAAGTCTTGATGTCACCTGGGCTGGGGTGCACTGGCACAATCTCAGCTCATGCAGCCTTTGCCTTCTAGGTTCAAGTGATTCTCGGGCCTCAGCCTCCCACGCAGCTAGAATTACAGGCGCGCGCCACCATGCCTGGCTAATTTTTGTATTTTTAGTAGAGATGGGGTTTCACCATGTTGGTCTCAAATTCCTGACTTCAGGTGATCCTCCTACCTTGGCCTCCCAAAGTGCTGGGATTATAGGCATGAGCCACCGCGCCCGGCCTGATACTTTTCGAAGTTATACTGCATATTATGCTGGGCACAGTAGCTCACACCCATAGTCTTAACTAGTCAGGAGGCTGAGGTGGGAGGATCATTTGAGACCAGCCTAGGCATCATAGAGAGACCCTGTCTCTACAACAATCAAGTCACAGTGGGTATTAGAATATCAGGGTGAGCTGGGGGCTCCATTTGAGTTTGGAGTTGCTCCCTTCTCTAGAGCCAGGAAGTGTCAGACTTGGCCAGGCATCCAGGCGGAAGATGATGCTGACCTTTCTGTGGGGCCACTGTGGGGTTGGGAACCTCAGTGCTGAGGCTGCGCTAACCTCGGCTCTGACTTCCCTCCCCAGATGCTGAAGTTCCGAACAGTCCACGGGGGCCTGAGGCTCCTGGGAATCCGCCGAACCTCCACTGCCCCCGCTGCCTCACCAAATGTCCGGCGCCTGGAGTACAAGCCCATCAAGAAAGTCATGGTGGCCAACAGAGGTGAGCACCAGCGGGGGCCGGTGAGGACCCTCGTGGCCAGTCCCAGCCAAGGGGTTCCTCTCCCACTCACTGCACCAGGCCCTGGCTCCTCACTCCCCTTTCTGCTTCTCCTAGGACCTAGGAATCTAACTTCTTGTTTCCTTGCCCTCTAGGTGAGATTGCCATCCGTGTGTTCCGGGCCTGCACGGAACTGGGCATCCGTACCGTAGCCGTCTACTCTGAGCAGGACACGGGCCAGATGCACCGGCAGAAAGCAGATGAAGCCTACCTCATCGGCCGTGGCCTGGCCCCAGTGCAGGCCTACCTGCACATCCCAGACATCATCAAGGTAGCCAAGGTGAGCGCAGCAGGCTGCCTGGGACAGCAGGGACCAGGGAGTCTCAGTTGCCACAGGGGTGTGTGTCTTGAGGCCAACGTGCTCAGAGCCTCTGTGAGTGAGCGTGGTGGCTCATGCCCGTATTCCCAGGACTTGGAAGATGCCGAGGTGAGCAGATCACCTGAGGTTGGGAGTTAGAGACCAGCCTGACCAACGTGGAGGAAACCCCATCTCCACTAAAAATACAAAAAAAATTAGCTGGGCATGGTGGTGCATGCCTGTAATCCCAGCTACTCGGGAGGCTGAGGCGGGAGAACCCAGGAGATGGAGGTTGCGGTGAGCTGAGGTCTCGCCATTGCACTCTAGCCTAGGCAAGAAGAGTGAAACTCCGTCTCAAAAATAAAAAAAAAAGATGGAGCTCAACAGTTGAGGCAGGGGAAGAGGCTGGCTGAGGCCTTGGAAGGGACTGATGGGTACCAGTCTCTCCCTGACCCCCACCCACAGGAGAACAACGTGGACGCAGTACACCCTGGCTACGGGTTCCTCTCTGAACGAGCGGACTTTGCCCAGGCCTGCCAGGATGCAGGGGTCCGGTTCATTGGGCCGAGCCCAGAAGTGGTCCGCAAGATGGGAGACAAGGTGGAGGCCCGGGCCATCGCCATCGCTGCGGGTGAATATAGCGGGCAAGCAAGGGGTGGCCGCGCAGCTCCTGGAGAGGGGCCAGTGGCAGGGGTGGCTGGCAGGGATCCCCGCCTGTTACAGAGATTCCCCTACACCTCTCTCCCAACAGGTGTCCCCGTTGTCCCTGGCACAGACGCCCCCCATCATGTCCCTGCACGAGGCCCATGAGTTCTCCAACACCTACGGCTTCCCCCATTATCTTCAAGGCGGCCTATGGAGGCGGAGGGCGTGGCATGAGGGTTGTGCACAGCTACGAGGTGAGTGAAGATGCCCAGGGCTGGGAGCAGGGCAGCCTGCCGTGGAGGCAGGGTGGACCACTTAGGGACCCCAGGGCTGGGAGCAGGGCAGGGCAGCCCACCATGGAGGCAGGGGCGGGCCACTCAGGGCTCCGGAACATGGGTGGGGTTCATGGCAGAGGGAGAGGCAGCACCATGGGTCCAATGTCTGCCTGGCCCCTGCCCACCCTTGCAGGAGCTGGAGGAGAATTATACCCGGGCCTACTCGGAGGCTCTGGCCGCCTTTGGGAACGGGGCTCTGTTCGTGGAGAAGTTTATCGAGAAGCCGCGCCACATTGAGGTGCAGATCTTGGGTGAGTGGTCCCCAAGCCCCGCCTGGCACATCTCGAGGCAGGAGCTGAGAGGTCCAGTCCTGGTGGGGTCACAGTGGCTGGCCTGGGGACAGCCTGGGGCCTGTCGGGCACTCTTCTGGAGGACAGTGGAAAGTGGGATCTGAGGATCAGACTGCGAGTTGGTCCCTGCAGCCTTGGTGGTGCTGGTGTCTCTCCTGGCAGCCTCCATCTGGCAGCTGGCACTGACTGGCCGCAGTGGTTATGTGGGGTGGTAGGGGCATTTAAGAGGCATGTAGATTCCAGAAAAAGCTGAGCCCAGTTTACCGCCCTCCCCAGGGGACCAGTACGGGAACATCCTGCACCTGTACGAGCGAGACTGCTCCATCCAGCGGCGACACCAGAAGGTAGTTGAGATTGCCCCTGCCGCCCACCTGGACCCCCAGCTTCGGACTCGGCTCACCAGTGACTCTGTGAAACTTGCCAAGCAGGTGAAGGGCGGGGCCCCCGCCGTGTTGGGCCAGGAGCCTGTGCTCACAGGCCTGCGGGCCTCACAGTGGGGCACTGGGGTTCCCATGTAGGCAGCCTGGTGGGGGAAGGGGACCCCAAGTGACGGGGGAGGGGAGAAGAGGGTGAAGGACTCTCTTGGGGGCCAGAAGTGGGTCTGTTGTATCCTTTGCATGTGACGCTTGAGGCACCTGGCCCAGAGGCCAAGCTTAGAGTCCAGGATGGCTGAGAAGAGGGAGGAGGGAGCCCCAGCCACCCCCTCAGCCCTGCTGCTCCACAGACCCAGCTTCTCTGTGGCACCAGCTCACCCCTGTCATCAGAATGACATTCATGGATTCTGAGAAGATTGAGGACTATTACGAAGGCAGTCCTCCCCCATGCTTCTCGCTGTCTCCTGCAGCACGTTTATTATGATCTGTTTCCTCACTCCTCGCCCTCTGTCCATTTCTGCTCTTCTGGAAGCTCTGGTTGGTGGGTCCTGGGATATGGAGGAGGCTGAGGTGGCAAGCTGTCTCCCCACAGCGACCTGCCCAGGCCTGGCCTGGAGAGCACCTGACATGGCCAGCGGGGTCCTGTCCGCTCTTCTTCCCCTGCCTATAGGCACTGGAGGGTGCTGTCACCTCCCCAGGCTGAAGGCTGGTGTGTGTGCTCTGCAGACTCAGGTTTTTTTTTTTTGTTTTGTTTTTCTGAGATGGAGACTCACTCTTGCTCAGGCTGGAGTGCAGTGGCGTGATCTCGGCTCACTGCAACCTCCACCTCCTGGGTTCAAATGATTTTCCTGCTTCAGCCTCCCATGCAGCTGGGATTATAGGCGCCCACCAGCTAATTTTTATATTTTTAGTAGACATGGGCTTTCACCATGTTGGCCAGGCTGGTCTTGAACTCCTGACCTGGTGATCCACCCACCTCGGCCTCCCAAAGTGCTGGGATTACAGGCGTGAGCCACCGCACCCGGCCCTATGAGTCAGGTCTTATTTACTGGCTTATTCTATCCCAGATTCCATAACAGTTTAAGGGCGGTGATTCAGTCTAGTTTGTGGTTTTGGTGGGACCACAAGTGAAACTGGAATGAGGGGTGGAAATTTGAGTTAGAGTCATTATCTTGGTTCCTATCAAATGAACTTCTTTGGGTGGTGGTGGCTAGAGGTGACTGCATAGACTAGAAGGGGACTTTCTGAAACAGCTCCAAGCAAGCGTAAGCAGGGGCTGGGGGGAGGCCTGGGTCTCCGGGTCTGAGTGGATGGCAGACTCTTGGCGGACAAGCCCGGGAGGAGCAGGGAGGAGGCTGAAGGGCCAGGTGCGAGCTGGGGCAGGCGGAGGCTTCTGTCCATGTCTCGTCCTGGAGGAGCTGGGTGCAGCCATCTGTGGTTCCGGGAACCCTGGAGCCCAGTAGACTCTTTGGGGGATGTGTCCAGGCAGGAGCGTGGCCTGGGCCCTGGAGTTTGCCTGCCATCTGTGGGGCAGGGTTTGCCACAGGCTGTTCTTTTACGGAACCAACCCGATGGGTGGGACGGAATCCCTGTCCCGGGTCCCATCAGTTAGCCCAGGCCCTGCCTTTGTGCCCTCTGCTCATGCGGCTGCCCCACAGGTGGGCTACGAAACGCAGGCACCGTGGAGTTCCTGGTGGACAGGCACGGCAAGCACTACTTCATCGAGGTCAACTCCCGCCTGCAGGTGGAGCACACGGTCACGGAGGAGATCACTGAGTGAGCGCGGGGTGGGCGGGGCAGGGCGGGGCAGGAGGCGCAGCTTCTAGGCTTTGCAGAAAGTGCAGGTGAAGTGGCCCCTGGGGGGGGAGCCAGGGCTCGCTCACTCCCCCACACTGGTGGGGGCAGTGGGGGATCCAGGTCCTTAGTGTTTTAAAAGTCATGATTCTAAAAGTATGACATGGTTACTATAAAAATCAGCACAAAGGAGCATATAAAAATGACTGACAGCCCTCCTTTCCGTCAGGACGCTGCCGAGTGCTCGGGCCCAGGCACTCCCATCTGTCAGATGAGAAAAGCAAGGCTCAGAGATGTTCAGAGAGTTGCTCGGGGTCACACAGCTGGCGCTGGAACCCAGGCCTGTCCGGGGCCTTGGGTTTGCTCCTTTCCCAGTGTACTTCCTTTACTATAGACATAGTTTGATGCAATTGAGATGTTTTATATAGAATTTTTATTCTACTTCTTAAATTTAATATTTGTTGAAGGCATTCCCCCAGGCCCTAATTCTCTCTGAATATTTTTTTATTTTTTATTTTATTTTTATTTTTTTAAGATGGCGTTTCACCATGTTGGTCAGGCTGGTATTGAACTCCCGACCTCAGGTGATCCGCCCGCCTTGGCCTCCAAAGTGCTTGGATTACAGGCGTGAGCCACCACGCTCAGCCCTCTCTGAATATTTTTAATGCCTGTATACTATTCTGTCTTGTGTATATTTCTTAATTGACATAGTCTTTGATTATGAGGCACTTAGGTTGTGTCTGGCTTTGGTGGTTATTAAGTGTGTCAGTTATCATGTGTGTGCCTGAATCTTTGGCTTCAGCTCTGCAGAGTTCTGAGGGTGAACCTTTAATGGGATTATCTGATTGGAGGATAAGCAGCATCCCTGGGAACAGCCCTCTGGAGCCGTGGAACCAGCGTGCTCCGCCACAGGCACGGCATATGACATTTTAAAAATGGGTCTGGTTTCCACATCACAGTCACGATGGCACGATGGCCCTTACCCTTTCGAGGTCTATATTTTGAGCCATGTAATTGCTTGACGCTAGCTTTGGGCTAGTCCTTCTCACTGTGGAGCATCCGTGACCCCAGCCCCGCCCCTGCCTGAGACTCAGGATGCTGCTGGGGTGGCTGCTTTTGCCCGCCAGGGGCATGGAGGCCCCTCCCTCTCCTTAGGAGAAGCTTAGAGCCAAGGCCAACACTTAGGCCCCCTGAGACCTTCCTCTCAAGCTTCTGTGGACTTGTCAGTCTTGGGCCTGCCGGGAGCCTCCTATCAGGGATGGGAGTCTGTCTGCTGTGGAGCACGGGTTTTGTGTCACGAGATTGGGGCTCAGGTGTTCTCAGGTCTCGAGCTGCATGGAGCTTGGGTAAGCTCCAGCCGCTCACCTCTCTGACCTTCAAGCTCCTCCTCTGGTGGGAATGCCAGGGCTCTCGGAGCACTGTGGTGGAGATGAAGCGTGGGAGGAGTGCAGCCTGGCCTATGGCCCTGAGTGGTAGCTGTCATCTCTGCCGCAAGGTGGTCCACCAGGCAGCACAGAACATAGGGAAATCCTGCCAGCACAGGTCCCAGGCCGCCTTCACCACAAGCCTCAGTGACAATACATTTAAAACCTTGAGTTGATTTTTTTTTTAAGACAGAGTCTTGCTCTGTCACTCAGGCTGGAGTGCAGTGGCATGATCTCGGCTCACTGCAACATCCACCTCCCAGGTTCAAGCGATTCTCCTGCCTCAGCCTCCCAAGTAGCTGGGATTACAGGTGCCCGCCACCACGCCTGGCTAATTTTTGTATTTTTAGTAGAGATGAAGTTTCACCATGTTGGCCAGGATGGTCTTGATTTCCTGGCCTCATGTGATCCACCCACCTTGGCCTCCCAAAGTGCTGGGATTACAGGCATGAGCTTCCGTGCCCGGCCTGTTTTTTTTTTTTAACAGCTGTTCCACTTGGACTTGTGACTGCCCTGAGGAGCAGGAAGGCTGAGCCTGGAAACCCTGCAGAGGTGGGGGAGACTTGCACTCTCCAGTCATCTCTAGCGGGTTTTGGGCACAAGCCCAGCGGGAAAACAGGCCCCAGAAAAGACAGGTCCTGACCCAGCACCCACGGTGCGGCCGTCTCACAGCTGTGGTTGCCGTTTCAAGGAGCCCAGCCTTCACAGCACCTGTTCTCTTGTGCACTGCCCCCTCGCAGCCACCCACACAGCACAGCACATATGGCCCCAAGAATGAGCTATCCTGGCCCTCTGACCTAGAGATCTGCTGAGGCATCAAATCTAGGCTTTACCAAGAGGGAGAGAGCTGCGGTGGGGGGCCCTGAGGGTGGCCTGGGGTAGGCTCCCCCAGCACAGCAAGCCTCAAGCCTTCTCCAGGGGGCTTCCTGTACCTTCCCCTCCTCTGAGCACCAGGGAGTAGGGAAAACAGAGACCCCAGGGAGGAAGGAGGCGGAGTACAGGGTGGAGCAGCTTCGGGCTGGGTGGATGGCGTCCTGCGTCTGGGGTGCAGGAGCAGGTGGCCCCATATTTCAGTGGCCCTCTCCAGCTGCTGGACACTGTGTAGCTTAGTGTGTTCCTGGTGGGAAAGGGTCAGGGGGCTGTGGAGCCACTGGTTGGGAGGAGCCGGCTGTTCGGGCTGGCCCAGAGCCTGTGGGCAGGAGTCGCACTATGTGTGGATGCACCCTGGCTGCGGTGCCCCTCGTCTGTCCCCCGCCTCATGCTCCCTCCTCCTGTCCTCTCGCCCCCACCTGCAGTGTAGACCTGGTCCACGCTCAGATCCACGTGGCTGAGGGCAGGAGCCTGCCCGACCTGGGCTTGCGGCAGGAGAACATCCGCATCAACGGCTGCGCCATCCAGTGCCGGGTCACCACCGAGGACCCCGCGCGCAGCTTCCAGCCGGACACTGGCCGCATTGAGGTGGGCGGTGCTCCAGCAGAGGGGGACGAGGGCTCGTCTGTGCACAGGTTCTGCCCAGTGCCTAGGTGCCACAGTCCAGCAGTTAGGGAGGACCCTCATGAGGGATCTGAAATGGGCATAGAGTACTCGGAGGCAGAAAGTGCCCAGAGGAGGGGTGGCACCTCCCAAGGGAAGAGACTGGTGGGCGCCCAGGCCAGGAGGAAGCAGGGAGGGTAGAGAAGGGTGCAGGCCGGCTCAGTGGAACAAAGCGCAGGGACCCAGACACAAAGCCAGCCTTCGACCCTCCAGCTCCCACAGGAGCCCCTTGCCTTACTGCCAGCGGAGCCCAAGCTCCACCTCCTGTCTGAGGCAGGGGCTGGCAAGGCAGCACCTGGGGGTGGGGGCAGCAAAGGACTGCACCCAGAGGTCCCAAAGGAGTCTTGCAGGGGCCCATCAAGGATGGGTGAGGGAGTCGGGGATGGCGGCACAGGAAGGAGACTGAGGTGGAGTTTGGGGCTGGGAGGTGGCGGCCTTGGCGGGGGAGAGAGCTGCAGTGGGGGGGCACTGAGGGTGGCCCAGGGCAGGCTCCCCAGCACAGCGAGCCTCGAGCCTTCTCCAGGGGGCGTTTCCTGTACCTTCCCCTCCTCTGAGCACCAGTGCCCAGCCACTGGCCTCCAAAACCCATCTTCCTTGCCTCCGGCCCAGCTGTGGGCAGGAGCTCCGTGGCTTGCTCAGTGCCTGCTCCCAGCCCTGGACATGCTGCCAGCACTGCGCCAGCTCTGCTGGGATCTTGCTCCCCCATCCAGGGGCCTGAGCCCCCAAGGAGGGAGGACACTGATGGAGCTCCAGTTCTGCTCGAGAGTCCAGGGCAGAGGCCCTGGGCTTGTGTGGGGGTGGCGAGGAGGCAAGGATGAACAGTCAGCTCTGGGCTTTTGAGACCGGAGAGGCTGGGGCGCCTGGGGCAGAAACCAGAGTTCTCTGGATCTGGAAGCAGCAGAGCTTGTGGCTTCAGCAGGGAGCTGGCCCACCTGCATTCTGTTTCTGGAAGGATCAGAGTCTGTAGATGGGGTAGCCCCAGGCCGAGTGCTGCCCAGAGGCCTCTGACTCCCTGCCTCCCTCCATCCCCCACTTCCAAGGCCTGGCTCTTCAGAGCCTGCCTCACCACAGAGTATTTTTAGCCGACAGTTCCTGCTCTCAGCTGAGTGTTCGCCCTTAAATATTTTATTAAGTTCCTTTTTATCTAACACAGACCTCTGCCCCTGCAAAGGGAAAAATGTGCAGTGGGTGTCCAAAGCCCCTCTGGGAGGTCCCTTGCATGCCTCTTCTTCCTTACCTGGGCCTGACGGGTTCCCCCACCTCTGGGGAGCCTTTATCTTCAGGAGCTCACTTGGGCCGGCTTGAGCCACCTGCAGGTGTGAGTGTCGGCCCTCTGTCTCCTCCTCTCCGTTGCCCCTCCCCTCCTGTCACTGTCTGTCCCTGGCCCTGTCCCACTGCCCTGCTGCCCCCTCCTTGCCGTTGGTTTGCTTCCCTGCTGGGTGTGGAGCCCTGGGCAGGCGCCCTCCTGCCTCTGGCTCTTTCCCTTCATTTCCTTTCCTACTTCCTGCTCGTTGCTTCCTCTCCCTCCCTTCTGGAAGGAAAGGGAAGGAAGGAAGGGAGCGTGGGTGGATATTGAGGCCCTCCCCCACCACCCTGTGTTAAAAACAAACACAAACCTCCGGTGAGCCTCGCCTCTTGCCTCGCACATTGTCCTCTGGAGGCCCTGTCGCCTGCCTCACTGTCTGGGAGCCCTGTGGAGAGGCCCTTTAGCGGCTGGCTCAGCCGACCTCGATCCCTGCCATGGAATGAATGCATGGACACGTGGATAAGTCTGAAAGGCAACAGGGTTGCTCAGGCAGGGCCAGCACGTCCGTGGGAACAGAGGCAGTGCTGGCCCCTGCCTGCCCGGAGCCCTCTCCCACTCTCTGGCAGGCATCCTCACCTCCTCTGCCCCTCCCAGCTCCTCACACAGAGCAGGAGGCAGTGACTATGTGGGACATAGAGAAGGGGCCACACTCCTGGGTTTGGTGGCAGAAACAGAGCAAAACCTGACCAGCCAGAGCTGGAATTCACCTGCAGGCAGCCCACGCTCGGCTCTCAGCAGCTCCCAGCGCACACCTGGCCAGCCTCAGGTGGGGGCCCCTTTTTCCTGCGGTTTCTGGCCCAGGTCCTCACTTCTCACCCTCCCCCACAGGTGTTCCGCAGCGGAGAGGGCATGGGCATCCGCCTGGATAACGCTTCCGCCTTCCAAGGAGCCGTCATCTCGCCCCACTATGACTCCCTGCTGGTCAAAGTCATCGCCCACGGCAAAGACCACCCCACAGCCGCCACCAAGATGAGCAGAGCCCTTGCAGAGTTCCGCGTGCGAGGTGTGAAGGTGAGAGGCTGCGGCCCCCCTGCCTTTGCTCCCAGCCCTTGGGGCATCCCCTAGCCATTCACTTCCCTGCCAAGGGCCTGGCATATGGCCCCACCCCAGCCTTGCCCCTGACTGATTGGTCGAGGTCAGCGGCTCTCCTCAGCCGCAGCTGCACACTGGACTCAGTGGCTTTCAGACTCTGCAGGTGTCCCTGGGAGTGGCCTGGCCAGAGTGCTTCCTCAGGCACGTCCTGTCTAGTCTTATTCCGGGAAGACCCACTGTTTCCTGCCCCTCTAGGGTGAGAATCACCTGGAATGTGTGTGAAATATTATCAGGCCTCCCTTCTGAAAATCCTGATCCCACAGGTTTGGGTCAAGAACCCAGAACCTGTGTTTTGAACAAGTTCCGCAGATTTTTTTTTTTTTCGGGGGATGGAGTCTCGCTCTGTCGCCCAGGCTAGAATGCAGTGGCGTGATCTTGGCTCACTGCAACCTCTGCCTCCTGGGTTAAAGCAATTCTGCCTCAGCCTGCCGAGTAGCTGGGATTACAGGCATGCTACACCATGCCCAGCTAATTTTTGTATTTTTAGTAGAGATGGAATTTTATCATGTTGGCCAGGCTGGTCTTGAACTCCTGACCTCAGGTGATTTGCCTGCCTTGACCTCCCAAGAGTGCTGGGATTACAGGTGTGAGCCATTGTGCCTGGCCTCCTAGCTAATTCTTAATTTCTGGAAAATGTGGATCCCCCTCGTCGGGGCAAGAGCCCAAGCCCCATGTAGATGCGGTCACTTTGCTAGAATCAGGCCCCCACCAGCCCCCTCCTTCCTCATCTGGCCTGGCGTACGCAGTGTTGGATGTTTCAGGGGAAGCCGAAGGCAGGGGGGTGCGGCTGGAGGCATGGGCTAGAGGCTTGGGAGGTGAGGGGCCCTACCCTTGGTGGGCTCGAAGCTCAGCTTGTCTTTGGGTGGCTGTGGGGGGGGGTGCCCCACGTGGTGGGAGGACCCTAAATGGGTATTTAGGATCCAGAGAGCCCTTTGCTGGGCTCTGTTACCGGCGTCTGTAGCTAGAGAGGAATTCACAGCCAAGAAATACCGCCTCGGCCTTTGAAGCCAGCACCTGCCCACGTGTCCCGTGGGCGCCACCCTCAGAACGGCAGGGCAAGAAGAGCCAGAGGACAGGGGCTCTGGCCCTCAACCCCTGTGGGAGTTACCACCCCATCTTCTTGGGGAACCCCACAGGGTGGGCTGTGCTGGGTGTCAGTGTCCTCCGCCCTGGCCTTACGCCCTTGCAGCTTCCTCAGCCCTGACCTGCCTGTCGTCAAGGCATAGCTGGTTGGGGTGGGGAGGGTGATATGGGGCCGTGCTGTCCCCCTCAGGTTCCTGCGGTCGCTCCTCTTACCTGTCCACATGGCTGCTCGGTCCCAGGTGTCCCTGGAGGCTTCTAGGCCTGTGTCTGTGTGTGTGGCTGGCCTGTCTCCCACCTCGAGAGGGAGCAGCTTGCTTCCCAGAGGCCAGGGGGTGTGTACTCTTCCATGGGGAGCCTCTCAGCCTCCCTGTCGAGGGTCCGCGTCGTGCACATGGGCACAGGTGTGTTGCAACATCGGCTGTCCACATCACGCGCTCCACCCACACCTTGCTGCGGCGCTTGGTGTCCTGGCAGGAGGTCCTGCAGCTGCTTCGGTGTTGAGGGGCTGCATGGCCATGCTCAGGTGACCCAGGCCATCCCCCTCACCTGCCCTTGCCCATTGCTACATGGTCCTGGCCGGCTCCTGGGATTGGGCCTCAGTTCCTCTGCTCCCCACCTCGCCCTCAGCAGCTCCCTGTGGACCAAGCTGGTCCCCTGGGCCATAGGACCTTGCACCTGTACTGCACCCTGGAGGGCCTGGGAAGATCCTCCTTAGACTGCCCACACCCCACACCCAAGGTGGAGAAAGGGGCACCAGAGCCTGTGACCATGGGGCCAGCAGCAGGACAAGTGTCTGTGGTATCTGGAGGTGCCATGTCCTCCTCAGGTGTGCAGCAGGAACAGGCTGCTGGCTCTCGCCACACCCCAAGCCTCATGCCAGTGCCTGGCATGGCAGCCCTAGCGCTCCTGTCCCTTTGCCGTCCCACACGCCCACCCCCTCCCCCTGCGCTCCCCGCCCACTCCTCCACGGCGTTCACGCCCCACACCCTTCTCGGTAGAGGACCTTGCTCCCGTTCCTCTAAACCAGGCTCTTGAAGGCCACCTCCAGCTGCGGATTCTGGGGCTGGGAGGGCAGGCACACACGTGTGAGCCAGGCCCGTGCACACATGAACACTCGCACCTTAGAGCGCCTGCCTCACCTCGGGTGCCCAGCCACGGCGCCTTGGCCTCGCACAGAAAACACCAGGGCATCTGTGCAGCGCGTTTGCTGTGGCCTGGGTGCCAGTGCCACCTTCTGAGTTTTAAGACAGTACCTGGGGAGTCTGATGCTCTGCAGGGCTGAGAACCACGTGTGCCCACGCCCCCCGCCAATACCTAGAAGCAGATAGTTCAGGAGGCCGCAGGGGCTGTCAGGTCAGAGGCTGCCGGGCCTGGCCGGGGGTCCCAGCAGAGGAAGCAGAGCAGGGCTTGTGTGCCCACCGGGCTACCTCCCTGCCACAAGGGAGGGTGAAGGCCGCCTTCCCAGGAAGGCCCAGAGCACAGCTGAGCCAGGAGCTGCTGTCAGTTCTGACAGGGACCTTCCAGAGGATCACGGGCTGATGGCAGGGCAGTGGGGTTCCCTGCCCTTTCGGTTCCTTTGGGGTGGCGTTTTACCAGTCCACAGGACCCCCTGGGAGGTGGTAGACATGGCTGTCAACACCAGAGCCATGAGAACTTTTCACTGAATTCTGCTCAATCCAGGTCCCCTCTCCCAGAAGGGCTGTGCCACCTCCCACCTCCTCCTGTCACTCAGTCCAGTCCTGTGGCCGCCCTACAGCGCCATGGGGAAGGTGCTCACACTACTACCCAGGCTTTACACGGGACACCGCGCCCTGCCACCCCCTACCAGGAAGGGGTGTTCACTGCACTTACAGGCGAGGGGAGGCAGCCTGCCCAAGCCCATGGTCCCACAGGTCAGAAGACACCTGGCACAGCCTTTGACCGCTGCCCGGGGGCTGCCCCCATGGACAGGAACCCGGGAGGCCCCAGGCTGCTGGGGCTGCCCCCTGCTGGACCTGGCAGCCCTGCCCTTGTCTGTGTGCCACTACCGGCCCCATGACAAGACCGGAGACTAGCACTGAGGTGTCCTCAACAATTTTATTATAAATAAAAACAAGATTCCCGCTTGGTGGCTGCAGCCCCTGCCTTGATGGCTGTGAGCACCTGATGGAGGGACCTGCCCCCTTCCCCTGGTCTGGAGGCCAGAACCAAGGAAAGGGCTCCCTGTCCCACCACGTACACAGGGGAGCCTAAGGTACCGAGAATAAAAACCAGGAAGGGACTCCTAGGCCAGGTGGCCGCCCCAGGCCCTCTGCCCCATGCGGCTGGTTCCTTGGAGTATAAGGGAAACTGCCCCTCCATCACACCACACTCTCTTCTAGCCGCTCAGCGCTGCCCCCCACCCCCCGGCACCCTGCCCCGAGCAGCCCCCCGTGCACAGAGTGGCTCCGTCGGGCCCAGGCTCCTCCCAGGCGCCTGGCATAACCGTAGCACCCGCCGGTGTCTCCCAGGTCCAGAGAGCAGCTGCGCTGGGGCCGGGGCGGGGGGCTCCGTGGTGGGTGGGCCTTGGGCGTGGGGCTGGGCCTCCATTGGTCTGGGACTGGACATGGCTGAGCTTGAGGGGGAGGCGGCCATTCCCGGCCCCTCGGCCCCGAACCAGCAAGGCCACAGTGAAGACCAGTAAGGCGGCCACCAGCACACCCCCGACGGCCACAGTCAGGGTCCCACCCAGCACGTGGGCCTGCAGGGCATGGCACAGGGGCGTGGCGGGCAGCGTGGAGAAGTGGGCACAGCCCATTAGCCTGGTGGCCGTGAGGTCGGAGGGCCCAGCGGCTGGTGACAAGGCCAGCAGGCAAAGGTCATAGTCAGCGCCGGGGACCAGGTGCTTCAGCAGGAAGTGGTGGCTGGAGGCTGGGACGATCCTGCGGGTAAGGGCAGGTGGTCAGAGCCCAGGGCTAGGGTCTAGCCCCATCCTCACCTCCCCATCCTGTGCTCCCAGCTCCAAACAGCCCCTCCTCCAAAACCACTCCGGCTCTTGTGTTCACTCAGGAAGGCGAACAGGCACGAGAGTGGCCAGGAGACAGTGCAAGTCCTGAGACACAGAACCCAGGCAAGCAAGGAGGATGGGGTGGGGGATGGCACAGCAGACGCAAAAATAACTCTTGCAGGCGCCGGCCGTGTGCTTCAGACAGACCCACCCGCCACTTGCCGCCACGGAGGCCAACACAACTTAGTGACACCTGGGACATCTCATGGGGTGGGGTCCTCCTGCTGCCCCTTGAGCCCCAGCCCCCTCAGGCAGTCAGGCCAGGCCACTGCTCCAAGAGTCCAGCAGCCACATGGGGGAGGGGGTGTCAGCCACAGAGAGGAGGGGTGGAAGCAAAGCCTTTTGGGGAGCAGAGGGCAGAGGGAGGGCACTGGGAGTGCAGCCGGGTGTGGGGCACGGTCCTCACCGGTAGATAAGGGTCTCATCCTCACTGCTGTTGTACTGGATTTGGAACATCCACACGGGGTCGGCTGGCCGCCCAGGACCCCAGCTCACCAGCCCTGAGGTGGCAGTCACCTCCGTCACCTGCACAGCTGGCTCCAACTCCAGCGTCCCCTCGCCCTCAGCAGCAGTGCGAGCCGAGGCGGCGATGTCCGAGGGCCAGGGCGGCCCCCTCAGCACTGGTGTTCCCACCGTGGGGCAAGGCCAGCACCCGCAGCTCTACTCGGGCTGTGGCTTCACCAGCAGGGTTGGTGGCGATGCAGGTGTAGCCCCCGGCGTCCCCAGCGCCCGTCACCCCAATTTCCAAGGTCCCATTGGGGAAAGCCCGAGCTCGGGAGGAATTGCCAACCAACCGATCGTCAGGACCGACCCAGTGCATGGTGGGCGCAGGGTCACCCAGGGCCCGGCACCGCAGCGTGGCCCGCTGGCCTTCCAGCACCCAGAGGCGCTGCGTGTGGCGGGCAATGAGGGGCGGCTCACAGGAGAACTCGCCCTCGGGCACTGCCCAGAAGTAGCGGCCGGCCAGGCCAGGTGGGGAGGCACAGGTCTCCAGGTCGTCTGGCCGTGCCAGCCGCCGCAGCCACAGCAGTTCGCAGTTGCAGTGCAGGGGGTTCCCGCTGAAGCTCAGCACCAGGGGGGGCGGGCGAGGCCTCGGCGTCACGCCCACGAGAGAGAGCGGGTCCGGAGCCAGCGTTGCCAGGCGGTTGGAGGTGAGGTCCAGGCGGGAGAGTTGACCAAGCTGAGCAAAGGCGCCTGGGGGCAGTGCATCAATGAGGTTATGGTCCAGGTTGAGGGTGTGCAGGGCGGGCATGGCGCCGATGCCGGCCCAGGGCACCTGCCGGAGATTGTTGTAGGACAGGTCCAGGTCCTCCAGACTCTCCAAGAAGTCGTCAAGGCCCCCGCGCGATGCGGCCCAGCTGGTTGCCGCTGAGGATAAGGTGCTGTAGGTCTGACGGGGCCCCGAAGGCTGCCGGTGCCCAGCTCCACCAGCCTGTTGCCGTCCAGGTGCAGGGGAGCGCAGGCTCTCGAGGTCCCCAAAGGCTCGGGCCCCAATGCGAGTGATGGCATTGCGAGACAGCGTCAGGTCCACCAGCCCCGTCATGTTGCGGAAGTCAGGGGGGCCCAGGGCCTGGATGAAGTTGTCTGCCAGCCGCAGTTCCACTGTGCGCCGGTCCACGTTGGGTGGCACAAACAGCAGGCCTCGGTGGGCACAAAGGGTGCTGAGCGACTCGGACAGGTTCTGGCAGACGCAGGGCAGTGGGCAGGCAGCCGCTCCACTGGCCAGCAGCAGCAGCAGGAACGGCGGGGCCATGGTGAGCACCCTGTAGGGAAAGGCCACAGCCCAGGCACAGGTGGGGCTGGCCGCAGGTGCCCACTTGGGCCCAGGACAGTCCCAGGAGCCAGCTTCTGTGAGCCTGGCCCGGAGAGGGGCTGGGTCAGAGGTCCAAAGGGGCCGTCGGGGGATGAGGGAAGGTTGGGGCCTGCAAGGCCAGGCCCCACCAGAGCAAAGGTCACATTTCCCAAACAGTGAAAGGGGGAGTCCAGGCGCTGGGGGACAAGGTGAGGCATGAGGCAGGAAGCGGAGGAGGACCGAGAGCAGGGAGGGTCCCGGAACTTCCTTTCCCAGGCGGCCCCAGGAATCGCCAACCCCCCCTCCGCGCTCCGTGCCATCCCCTCCCCCCCCCCCCCCGAGAGGTGCCCCCCCACAACCTCCCCTGGAGTCCGTGGCCCCTCCCAGGCCGGTCCCCGCGCTGCGTCCGGCGGCCCCCTCACCTGGTGTCCGTCGCTCAGGGGGCGCGGGCCGGCCTCCCTGAGAGCCCGGCCGGCCCCCGCCGACTCCAGGCCGCTCTCCCGCGGGGGCGAGGCCCGGGGATGACCGGCCACCCGCCGCCCGCCCTCCGGCCCATGGCGCTCGGGCCCGCGGCCCCGGCTCGCTTGGTTCCCAGCACCTTTTCCCGGCGCGGTTCGCGGTGGCGGCGGCGACAGGCGAGCGGGTGCGCGGTGGCGGGGCGCGCGCCGCGGACACGCACGTGGAGGGCTGACGGGGAGGGGCGCACGGGGATCCACCCGGGCCCGCGCCCGGGCCCGGGCCGGCTCCGGAGGTCACGGGGACACGAAGCTGCTGCAGCGCCCACGGGTGGCGCCCAGTCACGCCCGAGGCCCGGGCCAGCGCGGGCCCGCCGCGCTGCCCCCCAGCGCTGCCGCAGCGCACTCACCCTGGCACAGGCGCGCGCGCCCCCGGCCACCCCTGGCGCCTCGGCATCCTGCACCGCACGGGCGCCCGCCGCCGAGTCGCGAACCTCACTCTGCAGACAGCCAGACAAAGAGCCTGCTCACGGGCCCCTTCACCATCTCCCCGGAGACAGGAGTCTTTGTCACATGTCGCTGGGCACCCTCCCCAACACACCCACACATGCCCACACACCCACATGTCCCTGCACCCACGGGCAGGGCCGGGCGCAAACCCGCACTGTTGCTGGGACCCTCGCGTTCCCAAATACACACTGAAGGTCATAACCGTTCTGCATCACCGAGTCACGTGGAGGGTCCCCAACCCGCACGGGGCTCGGCAGTGGAGGGGCTGGGCGGCGCCCCTGCTAAGGCTGCTGCGGGGTGGGGCCAGAGGGCTCGGCCTCCAGACAGGCGCCCCGCCCCCGCCCCGCCGCCCGCCCTGTCCCCTGCACCTCTCCCTCTCTCCCTCCAGCTACCCCGCCCCCAACTACCCCGCCCACCCCGCAGGCCAGGCGCTCCAGGAGCCAACCGGCCTCCGCCTGGGCCGGATTGGTCTGCGCAGCCCGGCTTCCCAGCCGCCCCGGGCACGCAGTGGGAAGCTGTATATCCTCGCCGCTGCGTTCGGTCCCTCCCTCCCGCTCTGTCCCCTCCGGGCCATTTCCTTGGGAGAGCAGCCCGGAACCAGCTCAGCTCAGAGGAAGGGATCCTGACGTGTGGTGGGCGAGGTTCCCCCGCTTCCTGGTCCAGAAAGCTGAGGCTTGGGTGGCTCGGCGAGCCTGGTCCCCTTCCATCTGTGCCCGCCACCGCCAGTGGTCTGCCCAGTTGGGAAACAGAGGAAGTCACCACCTCCCCGGGTCTCCTTGTCTTCAGGCTACCTAAACCTCAGCCAGCCTCCTCCTCCTCCCTCCAGCCCTGATCCCCCACGGGCCAGGTGGCAGGAAACTCGGGGGAAACCCAAGATTGGAATTCTGATCCTGCCGGCACAGCAGTATAGTTCCTGGGCAAGTTACCTGACCACTGAAAACAAGTTCCTCCTGTAGGCCAGGAGGGATGGATGGCACTTACTTAACCATTTCCTAGGGGCAAGAGGGGGAGGACAGCTGTGGCTTGAGAGGGGCTTACTGACAGCCAGAAGCCATTCTCACTATCCCCACTCATGGGGCTTCAGGTGGCCTTTGTAAAATGAGGGGGATTCAGTCCTGGTCCAGGTCAACTCGTGCACTGGCACCAGCTATGTCTTTGTTCCTCTTTTTCCCATCAAAAATGCTCTCCACCAGGTGCAGTGTAATCCCAGCACTTTTGGAGGCCAAGGTGGGTGGATCACTAGAGGTCAGGAGTTCAAGACCAGCCTAGCCAACATGGCGAAACCCTGTCTCTACTAAAAATACAAAAATTAGCTCAGTGTGGTGGTGCACGTCTGCAGGGATGAGGCACGAGAATCGCTTGAACCCGGGCAGCAGAGGTTGCAGTGAGCTGAGATTATGCCACTGCACTCCAGCCTGGGCAAAACACTATGTCTCAAAAAAAATTTTCATTCACCCTACACATAGACGCTTATCCGCATCCACCATGTGCCACCCAGTGCTGGGAGCTGGGTTCATCAGGAACCAGATGGGCCTGGTTCCTGCCCGCTTGGAGCTTACAGTATGGAGGGGAGGATAGGTGGCTCAACCATCACAGAGAGGGGGATATCTACAAAGGGAGAGGCAGTGTGGGAAGGGAGGGCTCCGAGGGGCCTCACCCTGCACGCTCAGGGTTCTTTGGATGGTTTCACCAGCTGCTTCCCTTCTCCAGTGCCATGCCTTGGCCCAGCTGAAATGTCAGCATCTCTTCAGGAGAGGCGGGGGCGAGGCTCAGAGGCAGACAGGCACAGCAGTGCTGGCCGGCCCCCACTCTGGTGAGCACCTGGCAGGCTGGTAGGGGAGGCACCTCTCCTATCCAGGCCTCCAGGTGATAGGGGCCCACGAGTAGAGGCCAAGCTCAGAGAGGTCCAGGCGGCCTTGAGTCCCTATCAAAGGTGCCAGCAGAGATCATGAATAAATGACGACACATGGAGATGTTTTCACTGAAGTGGAAACTTGCCCACAGGGCTGTCACTACACGACCACAGGCCATGCTTTCACATGGAGGACCAAGCTCCCAGCCATGTAGCCTCACGGTCTTGGAGCACCTCTCGCAGTGCTGGCTCCCATGTCCCCATGTGGCCCTTTAAGTCATACTTGCCCTGGCCCAGCCTCATGTTGTCACCCAGGCATTTAATGAGTGGAACCGAGGGCCCCTGTACACAAAGCCCACTGACACATGCCTCAGGCAGTGCCCTGCCCCCAAGGGTTCCCATGCAGACAAACATGATGAAGCCGAGGGGTGCGCTTGCCCACAGCTGGTTCCTCCCGGGCCTGCTAGAAAGGTCCGCTCTGCTGAGGGCGTGAGTACAGGACAAAGGCCTTTGAGTTCAGATGTTCAGGAAGAACGTCCCAGGCAGGTACAAAGATGTGGAGCACAAGGCAAGTCTGATGTGGCTGGAGGCGGCAGTGATGGGGAAGGCGGTGGAGGGTGTGGCCTGGAGATGGAGAAGAGGTCACGAGGTCTAGAAATGGCCCTGGTTGAATCCTCTGGCTTGACCAGTGTTGTGGGAGGAGTGGGTGGTGAGGGTGATGGATGAAGCTTTTGGTAACTGGGGGGACAGTGGGGCACCCACTGGGCACAGGAGGACTGGGTGCGCAGGCAGGAAGTTGGTCGTGGACTTGAACTTTCGTGAGGGGGTGAACCAGGAGAGGCTTGGGAGGCAGCTGCATCTCTGGGTCTTGGCCCTGGAGGCAAACCCCAAGTGCTAGGATCACTGTCACGGGTGCTGCAGCCCTGGGCTGGGGCCACCTGGGGAGCATGTGGTGTGTGAGGAGCCAGGGAGGAAGAGGACAGGAACGCAAGATAGCTTAGAAGTCCAGGGACAGAACGGCAAGGTGGGAGTGTGCCCGCTGGACTCAGCTGGGAGGAGTGACTTGGTAAGAGTGCCAGAGCATGGTCTGCTGCAGGCGGGGCCCTCTTAGAGAAGCGTGGGCAGGGGTGCGAGGGTGGCTGCTGTGGGCCATGCCGCTGGAGGAAAGGCTGAGCCCTATTCTAGGCTTCGGAGAGGCAGGAGGGGTGGCCTTCAGCACACACTTTGGGGTAAACAAGCATGGATGGAGCAGACCCAGCCCCTGACAGCTTAGGGGGCTCTGCCGGAGTCGGGGGGTGGCCCCGGGGGGGCACCTCAGCCTCTTCTCTTCTTCCTTCCCTGTCTATGCTGCATGGTGATGCCCTCCCACCTGCCTCTGTCCTGCAGACCAACATCCCCTTCCTGCAGAACGTGCTCAACAACCAGCAGTTCCTGGCTGGCACTGTGGACACCCAGTTCATTGATGAGAACCCAGAGCTGTTCCAGCTGCGACCCCGCGCAGAACCGGGCCCAGAAACTGTTGCACTACCTCGGTCTGGCCTGAGACTGCACTCCCCTCCCCCTCCTTTCCCTTCCCCCAATCCCTTGCTCCTATCTCCTTGCCACTCCCCCGTGACCAAAGAACTTCCCAGTGCCCCCTGCCCCTCACCCCTGCCCTCGTTCTGGACCTGCCTCATCTTGTTCCTCACCCTCCCATTCACCACCCTCCTTGCTCCTGATCTGAGAGGCCTCCCCTTTCCATCAAGAGGTCCCCCACTGCCTGGACCCAGGAGGCCCTTGCTTTGGAGAGGACAAGGGCCAACTAGAAGCCCAGGGATCCTGGAGGGATGTGTCCCTGTCCCCAAACCCACCACTCTCACTGCTGCCCTCGACTCAGCCTCTACCCAGCCTACCCTTACCCACTGCCTGCTCTCTCCCCCAGGCCATGTCATGGTAAACGGCCCAACCACCCCGATTCCTGTCAAGGCCAGCCCCAGCCCCACAGACCCCATTGTGCCTGCGGTGCCCATAGGTAGGTGAGATCCATTCTGTCAACTCATGGGGAAGACAGGATGCCACCTGCAGGATGGGCACCAATGTCCCTGTCTGCCCTAGGCCCGCCCCCAGCTGGTTTCAGAGACATCCTGCTGCCGAGAGGGGCCTGAGGGCTTTGCTCGAGCTGTGCGGAACCACCCAGGGCTGCTGCTGATGGACACGACCTTCAGGGACGCCCACCAGTCACTGCTGGCCACTCGTGTGCGCACCCACGATCTCAAAAGATCGCCCCCTATGTTGCCCACAACTTCAGCAAGCTCTTCAGCATGGAGAACTGGGGAGGTAGGTTGGCATGCTGGGCAGTGCTGGGCAGGAATTGGGTGCCCGCCGTTTTACCAGTCCCGAAGGATTAGGCCACTGGGGACGAGCTAACACGAAGAACAAGAAGAAGAACTGAAGAAGGCACAGCGTTCTCTCCGACCAGGCCTGGTGCTGGCATGAGGTTGCCCAGCTGAGGCCAGGTGCATCCTGGGAGGCTCAGGGTCAGGAGGAGACACCTCTCTCTCAGTTAATTATAGCACAGAGACAGAGGAGAAGATGGGATTATAAAGGGGGCATAGAAAGGACACAAATGAGCCTGGTCTGCCCCTGAGAGATCAGCCAAGGGAAACATCTGTGGGGGTTGGAGCAGGGAACACAGGCACCATGAGGAAGAGCAGGACCTGGTATTGGGGCCAGAGGCTTGGGCTGCAGAGCTAGCTGCAAGGCCTGGCGGGGTCCCCCAGACACACAGAGAGCTGACCTGGGCCTCTTGGTTCCTGTGTAGGAGCCACGTTTGATGTTGCCATGCGCTTCCTGTATGAGTGCCCCTGGCGGCGGCTGCAGGAGCTCCGGGAGCTCATCCCCAACATCCCTTTCCAGATGCTGCTGCGGGGGGCCAATGCTGTGGGCTACACCAATTACCCTGACAACGTGGTCTTCAAGTGAGCCTGGGGTGGGGTGGGCAGACACTACCTGGTGTGGCCCAGAGGGTATTCAGCCACATCTTGATGGCCTCTGTTTCCCACGGTGGGCCTGACACCAAGTCTCTCTGCGGCTGCACGCAGCAGGGGCTGCTGTTTGGAAGTATCAGGAAGCATGGAACTGGACAGGCTTCTAAATTACCCCTCACTCCTGTGGGAGTGCAAGGCCTGAGGCATGGCCCAGGTCACTTGGTGCAGGGCTGGGACTAGAACCCAGGCCTCGGGACTCCTTGCTCAGTGCCCTCTCCCACAGCCTGCCACTGCACCAGCTGATCCTCCAAGGCCTGGTCCACACTTGTTTGCCCACCTCCCGCCTATGGATGCCACACCCCGGGCCGGGCCAGACCCTCAGATCTCCATTTCGCAGGGGCAGTAGAGTGGGTGAGCCAGGGAGCCAGGGAAGACTGTTCAGAGGGAGGTGGGGTAGGGCTCAGCCCTGGGCTCTCTCACCCTCAGGTTCTGTGAGGTGGCCAAGAGAATGGCATGGATGTCTTCCGCGTATTTGACTCCCTCAACTACTTGCCCAACATGCTGCTGGGCATGGAGGCGGCAGGAAGTGCCGGTGGCGTGGTGGAGGCTGCCATCTCATACACGGGTGACGTGGCCGACCCCAGCCGCACCAAGTACTCACTCCAGTACTACATGGGCTTGGCCGAAGAGCTGGTGCGGGCTGGCACCCACATCCTGTGCATCAAGGTGCCTGGGCCACTTGCCCATCTCTCCCTCTCTGCCTCGGCCGTGTCCCCCCATCACAGGCACACATCCTGCCCCTCTACCATCTCTCTCTCTCTCCCACTTACTCTAGGACATGGCTGGGCTGCTGAAGCCGGCGGCCTGCACCATGCTGGTCAGCTCCCTCCGGGACCGCTTCCCTGACCTCCCACTGCACATCCACACCCACGACACGTCAGGGGCAGGCGTGGCAGCCATGCTGGCTTGTGCCCAGGCTGGAGCTGATGTGGTGGATGTGGCAGCAGATTCCATGTCTGGGATGACTTCACAGCCCAGCATGGGGCCCTGGTGGCCTGTACCAGAGGGACTCCCCTAGACACAGGTAGGAAGAATGGCAGCCCGTGGTCACGCCCCTCAAAGCCGCAGCCACCACCAGTCCCAGTGTTGGGCCTGCCTAGAATCCAGATGTGCTGGTCTGGCCTTGCTGCCATCTGTCACCTGAGTCAGAGATGGGACCTGAGCTAGCTCTGGGTCTTGGAGTCAGCACATTTCTAAGGCCTTCTCTCACTCTGGCTTCCCTGCAGAGGTGCCCCTGGAGCGCGTGTTTGACTACAGTGAGTACTGGGAGGGAGCTCGGGGACTGTACGCAGCCTTTGACTGCACGGCCACCATGAAGTCTGGCAACTCGGACGTGTATGAGAATGAGATCCCAGGGGGCCAGTACACCAACCTGCACTTCCAGGCCCACAGCATGGGGCTCGGCTCCAAGTTCAAGGAGGTCAAGAAGGCCTACGTGGAGGCCAACCAGATGCTGGGTGACCTCATCAAGGTAATCCCGGCCCAGGGCTCCTGCCTGCCCCAGCCCTGCATGTACCTGTCGCTGAGCCTCCCCAAGGTGCCCTGGCACCCTAATCTCCAGGGCCTTCTCAGGTGACACCCTCCTCCAAGATCGTGGGGGACCTGGCCCAGTTTATGGTGCAGAATGGATTGAGCCGAGCAGAGGCCGAAGCTCAAGCGGAAGAGTTGTCCTTCCCTCGCTCCGTGGTGGAGTTCCTGCAGGGCTACATCGGTGTCCCCCATGGGGGGTTCCCTGAACCCTTCGCTCCAAGGTAGGGAAGTCCCAGCATGACATGAGGGTGTGGGCTGGATGCAGGAATCGGGCCTGATCCTCCACTTTGCTCCCCAGGTATTGAAGGACCTGCCAAGGGTGGAGGGGCGGCCCGGAGCCTCCCCTCCCTCCCCTGGATCTGCAGGCGCTGGAGAAGGAGCTGGTGGAGCGGCATGGAGAGGAGGTGACCCCAGAAGATGTGCTCTCAGCAGCTATGTACCCCGATGTCTTCACCCACTTCAAGGATTTCACTGCCACTTTTTGGGCCCCTGGATAGCCTCAATACCCGCCTCTTCCTGCAGGGACCCAAGATCGCAGAGGAGTTTGAGGTCAGTGGCTCTGGTACTTGTCCACACTCCACCCTGGCCCCCTGCCCCAGAGCTCCAGAGTTCAGCTTGGTTGTCACCCAGCCTTGCAACTTTGGGAGCAGAAAGGACACTTGTGACTGGGAGCCAGGCCTTTAGAACAAGGATCCAAGGCCCAGTGTGGGGACTTCCTGGGGCCAGGGCCAGGGGACTGCTCTCCCAGCTTACCCTCCAGCCCTGAGTCTGCAAACGCTCCCCTGCAGGTGGAGCTGGAGCGGGGGCAAGACACTGCACATCAAAGCCCTGGCCGTGAGCGACCTGAACCGGGCCGGCCAGAGGCAGGTCTTTTTTGAGCTCAATGGACAGCTTCGGTCCATCCTGGTCAAGGACACCCAGGCCATAAAGGTATTGTCTCCCCCAGGGCCAGCTGGGTGGTGGGGCTTGGCTGGGCCAAGGATCTCATGTCCCTTCTGCCTGTGTCTGCAGGAGATGCACTTCCACCCCAAGGCCCTGAAGGACGTGAAGGGCCAGATTGGGGCGCCCATGCCTGGGAAGGTGATAGACATCAAAGTGGTGGCAGGAGCTAAGGTGGCCAAGGGCCAGCCCCTGTGTGTGCTCAGTGCCATGAAGATGGAGACTGTGGTGACCTCGCCCATGGAGGGCACTGTCCGCAAGGTCCATGTGACCAAGGACATGACACTGGAAGGTGACGACCTCATCCTGGAGATCGAGTGATCTTGCCCCAGGCTAGCACCCTGGCCGTCCCCAACCTTCAACAGAAGCTGTGCTGCCACGGCAGGCCCAGGCCAGCCAGTGCCTGAGGCCAGGAAGGGCAGGCCATGGAGGTCCTGTCCACAGCTGGACAGGAGACACCGCCTGCAGCGGCTCATTCCTCTCAGCCATCTGTCCTTTCCCCTGGCCGACAGCTGCTCACATGTTCATCATCTCTTGCCAAATAAGGGTCCCCTTCTCACTGGACACTACACATGGTGGGTCAGGTGGTCCTAGGACCCAGGGGAGATTTAGGGGGTCCTATCTCCTGGGGGAAGGGGAGCTCTAAGATGTCCCAGGTCCTGGGAAGTTTGCTCAATAAAACTGGCTTTCCCTGCCCTCCATGCTGGATCTAGTGCAGCACCCCCATGCTTAGTACAGCCCCAGCCTGTACCACTCAGCAGTGGGAGCTGCCTCTCAAGCTCCCAGTGGGTGGGCAGGTCAGTTGTGTCTTCCTCCTCAGAGGGTGGTGAGGATGACATCGTGGCCCTGTTTTAAGAAGTCACTATTGGGTGCCTACTGCGTATACTCCCCAAACAAACAGGACTAGTACTGAGCTTGCTTGAGGGGTGGGGCCTGTTCTAAGTACTTAACACCTATTAACTCGGAATTAACCTTCATCCTTTTATGGACACAGAAATCAAGTCACAGGAAGATTACACAATTTGTCCAGGACTCCACACCTAGTAAGAGAAGGATGAAACCCAGGCCCTTGGCAGACTCGCCTCCCAGCCCCGCTGTTTTTATTTTCTAAAGCCCAAGGCCAGTCTCCCCACATCAGTTAGCAGGTAAATGCAAGCAGGTACCACCTTCTGGGCAGTCGGTGAGACCCTTGGGAATGGTGATCCAGCAGTCTCGTGTGCGCTCTGCATGTGAGGATGTTGGCGGGAGGTGAGGAGTCCAGGGTCTCAGGTTCTAACCCTGTCGCTCCCCCATGACCAGTCCTCCAGTTCCCTTTCCTGCAGCGGGGACAGTAAACCCTGCCTGCACCACTGCCCTTCTGCCCGCAGGTAGGAGGAGAATGGTGGGGGTGGGTGGGTAGAGGAGGCTGGGCAGTTCCTGAGAAGGAGGGGGTGGGGGAGGCTAATGCAGGAAACACCAGCCTTCGGAAAGGAAGAGGTGGGCAGAACCCAGAGCCCCTGACCCCAGCAGGTAGTACATCCCCAGCACCCAGCAGCCCTCTGCCCAGTGCTCCCGGTGCCAGTCCTAACCTCTGGGGTAGGCAAGTCACAGTGGGCTTGGGCCTCTTCCTTTCTGGACTGAGGTCCCAAATGTACCCCAGGAGGCAGGTGTGTGACTACAGTGCTGCCCTTTCCATCTAGGTGAATGGTCGGTGAGTCACAGCCAGCCTGCAGGCATCATACTGCACATCCCTTTTCTTTCCCTCAGCCTCAGGGAAGGGGACTTGGGACAACGTCCTTAAATTAAGCCTGCAATGGGACTTACTTAAAGGGCTAATATCCCCCCCCCCCAACCACCGCCAAGACAGAGTCTCCTGTTGCCCAGGCTGTAGTGCAGTGGAGCGTCGGCTCACTGCAACCTCTGCCTCCTGGGTTCAAGCAGTTCTCCTGCCTCAGCCTCCCAAGGAGCTGGGATGACAGGCACCTGCCACCATGCCTGGCTAAGTGTTTTTTTTTTTTTTTTAATAATTTTTTTTTTTTTTTAAAGACGGGGTTTCACCATGATGGCCAGGCTGGTCTTGAACTCCTAACCTCAGGTGATCCACCTCGGCCTCCCAAAGCGCTAGGATTACAGGCGTGAGCCACCGCGCCTGGCAGTTTTTGTATTTTTAGTAGAGATGGGTTTCACCATGGTGGTCAGGCTGGTTGGTCTTGAACTCCTAACCTCAAGTGATCCAGGGCTAACACTCTCTCAAGAATCTAGTTTTAAAGGTACAGACAGGGAAATGAGAACCCTTCCAAAAACGATGGAGAGCAGGCAGAATACTAGCAGGTTCTGAGAAGGACCCTGGAGTCACTGTATTGTTTGGCAAAGTCCCTGCCATCCTCAGGGCTGCAGCCTTTGTTCTGGGTTCCTCTGGGGCAGAGGTCCAAGGTGGAAAGAACCAGAAAAGCCTCTACCGGTGATTCAGAGGTAGGTTCCTCTCCCATTCTGGACCTGTTTCCTCTTGTGAAAAAGAAGGCTGGCAGACTGTGGAGGTCCCGGCAGAGGCTTCACGCCAATCATCCTCACCCCAGAGGAGACAGGCCAGAGGCTCCAACGCTCAAGCCAGGGGCAGGGCTCCCACTCCCTGAGCCTGGTAGCCAAGGCACAGGCTCCAGGATGAGCTGGGCTCACACCTGCTACTTGCAGTCTCAGACCCACACACACTAGGACTTTGGGGCATGGTTGAGGAAGGAGGAAGCCACAGGGCCCCAGCAGCCAGAGCTCCCAGCCTATCCCCCAACTCCAGGGAACCACCTGCCAGGATGCACCACCCCAAGGTCAGCGTTCAAGGTAGCTAGGACAGGTGGCAGGCACACTCCTAAGAGCTGCCTGGAGTCCTCACACAAGATCCCAAACAGACCAATTCCAAAGGTCCAAGGCCATGTTACCCAAGTTAAATCTCTTTAATATCCCAATACAAAGCCCTGATGCAAAAAGATGAGAAAACCCAGGAAGCTGGGGGGGTGGGGGGTGGGGGAGAGGTTTTATAAATAACCCCCGAGCAGCTTTTCAGAGGCAGAGGAGCTAAGAGAAGCAGCAGTCCAAAGTGAGGAAGGGCGTGTGTGGCTCCTGGGCCCTGCCCCTTGTCCCCTCACTCACAGCTGCTCGTAAACACCCCTTTCAAGAGGGGTTGCACCCTTTGGATATCTGCTCCTTTCTCTTGGTCCCTGGGATTCAACTAGCTCTGGCTTCAATCCCCTACAAAAATTCCTGAGATCTCGGGGGACCCCAGCCAGTCCCTCCCCTGCAGTACCCTTTGGTGGGGAGGGCTGGGGAGCCAGTGAGAGTTCATAGTGTATCCTGGAGCGTAGGTCAGGAGCACAGGGGAGCCTCTGAGTCCCCTGCCCGCTCCAAAAGCACACAAAGGGGAAGGCTGCCGTAGAGCTTGGGGTCCGTGAGGGGCTGGAGCAGAAGCAGGAAGAGTCCCACACCCAGGGCATAGCCTGCCAGCAAGGGCCGCCTCTGCGGGTGCTCCAAGGCTGCGCAAACAGCGGGAAAACCCATGTAATTGCAGAAGGAGTGGCAGAGAACCGGCCCAATCAGGTGTCCTGGGGAGAGGAGATAGCAGCTCAGGGAGCAGCCCTACCACCTCCTCTGGCCCTTCCAGGGCTAGTGACCCTCATCCCCTGAAACAGAAGATCAAGACCACACCACCCTAGCCATCCACCCACACACCATGGCCTCTGTTCCTTTCCACCTCTCAGACCTCACCAAGCTGAGGGCCCTGGTCCAGTCTGTCTCAAGGACTGCAGTAGAAGAACTTGTTCCTAGAACAAAAAGTATTCCCCATTCTCCCCACCCGCTCCTGTGGGCCCCCAGGGACCCATGAGAGACTGAGGACCAACCTGTACGGATGAAGAGGAAAGCAGTGTAGGCACCGAAGACAGCTGTGTAGGAGAACTGGAACGCTGGAGACGGGGGAGGCCGCGAGTGACCACACCTGCATGTCCTTCCTGCCCCAGCACTACACACCCATCAGCCAAAGACCGACCATCCCCTCCCCTCGGGGCAGTGGCTGCCTGCCCCACCACCTACAGCTGTACTGCACCCGAACTCCCATGGTCAGTGGCCCCTCCAATACTACAGCCCTCTGTTCCCAATTCCTCCTCCAGAGTGGCCATTAGGTACATCATCACACACCCTAACCCAGGCCGGCTCTCCAGGACTCACCAGCAGACAAGAAGATGTTCCCCACACTGCTCTGGCGGAGACGCAGCTGCTCAATAATGTGGTGAAAATGGGCTGGGGAAGAGGTGACAATCACATCACAGTCATTCCTCCCCAGCCTCCCACCTATCCCTGACCCTCACCTCAAGCCCCGTTCTCAGCTCTCATGCTGAGAATACACCAGGACCAAGCTAGCCAGACTCACCAACTCCAAAAAAGAGCGGACAGGTGAACACAGCAGGGCCCAGGCCCATGCACGGCGCTAACATGGGCAGCATACAGGCCCGAACACGAGCTCCTCTGTCAAGGGGGCGATCACTTGGTTCCGCAGCCAACGCATATCTGTGAGGCAGCGGGCCCAGGAGCGGGGGGCTGCAGAGGGAATTCAGGACAAGCTGTGAGTGACTGGCTATGGGAAAATGAGACCCCAGAGGCCCCAAGTGCTCCTCTCCCCACAACATTACCCTGGCCAAACGCAGGTTAGGCATCAATACTCCTAGGGACGGGGGTGTGAACACAACATAAACACAATGTCTTGAGATGCCCTAAAAGAAGGCATTAGCTGAGGCAGGGCATCCTGGAAGCAAACTCTGGAGATGCCAAAATTTAACCAAGACCAGCTCTGGTTGGGGAGGCAGGGGACAATGCTCTCTGGTCACACCAAATACTGCTGGGGGTCCCCAGAGGACTTTTTGGACACCGGGAATCCATCCTTATAGGCCACCTAGCTCTGTTTCCATTTTGCTGATGAGAAAAACACACCCAGAGAGATGACATTCCACACGTCCAGATCATACCACGAGCCTGCTGACTTCCTCCCCCCATTGTCCTGGACTGCCCGTGCCTACTTTTCCCTTCAGCCTTTAAGACTCACCCAGGACAACCTTCAGCCCATCTGCCAGGTCACAAGGGCAATCCATAGAGAGCTGCATCAGGGGACCCAGGAAAAGAATCTGAGGGCAGAAAAATGGGAGACATCCAAGAAAACACTTTCACCACAACCCACCGCTTTAGCCCAGAACTTTGCCCTTGCCCCTGTAAGGCTCCAAGCTTGAAATCCTCGCAACCAGGATTTCCAGCCCATGCATACCGGAAGATCCTGAGGCCATCTCAAAACTAGTCTCCCATGAGCCAAAATCCGAACACAATCAAGAAGACACCGCGCATCAGGCTGATAAAGACCAGAGGAGGAAGAGATACAGCAGGAGCACTCACCATGGTCAGCAACAGGGGCAGCAGCGCTGCTGGGAAAATGCCCTCCAGCCTGAAGCCCATCAGGGTGAGCAGGGATGTGCCTGGCTGAGCCACAGGAAAGGGGGCATCAGTCTTGCTTCCTCCCCCAAAGATCCCTGAGCTTTCTCCCCCCTGGCCCTTACCCCACCTCCTTCGCACCTGGATGCCTGTGAGTTCCCCTCCAGAGCAGCACGCACAAGGGTGAGAGACTGGACACCACCAGGACGCTGGTGAAGCGCCGCTTGATGACGGCGGGATGGTCCCTACGGAGGGGACAGTAAGTTCAGGGGGCGCCCATCAGCGCGGCCCCGCCCCCGGCTCGCTCAAACTCCGCCCACAACCCCGCCTCGCGGAGGCGCGGGTTCCGGCCACGCGCAGCCCCCGCACCTGGGGGAGTTCGCTCTTCCAGACGTAGAGGCTGCCCACGTAGGAGCAGGCGAGGCTGAGGCAGGAAAACACGGACACCCAGCAGCACAGCCCGGGGCCCGGACCGCCCAGTGCCGCCGACTCGGGCGGCCGCTGCGGCCGCGACACCGACAGCAGGCGCAGCCCGTCCCCGCCCAGCGCCGCCATCGCGCCCCGACCCGCGGCGCGCACCAGTGACGCAGCCGCGTGGAAGCGTGGGTGACGTCAGGCCGCGGCGTGGCTCCAGGCCCCACCCCGCCCCGACGCGGAAGCAGAAGCGGAAGCGGACGCGGTGAGCGCGGCACTGTTTTATTAAACCACGGGACCGGCCGGCGGACAGTCGCAGAAGGAGACCGGGCTCAAGGCCCAGAGCTGGGACTCAACCATTCTGATAGGTTGGAGACCTCCTGCAGCCACAGCGCGTCCTGCGAGAACAAGGGGGTCCGGGTGAGAACCCCTCGGCAGCGGCCCGTGGCCCGCACTTCCTCCCGCGCCCTTCCCTCGCGGCCCTCGCCTGGTTACCTCCAGGCGGCTCTCAGGGCTCGCCCTGCCCGGTTCCAGGGCCCTGCTATGAGTCTCACAGGCCTCCCTTCCGCTAGGAGTGAGAGGGGGCCGCGGTGGGGTCCGGGCCGCCCAGGGTAGCCTCTGACGGGCTTGGGGTGTTGGCAGAGTGCAGAGTTCGCATCTCCTCCACGCTGGGGCTGCCCCTCTTGAGCCTCTTGTTTTCCGCTTGCCCGCTGGTATCTAGTAGAAAACAAGCCCCCTTCATCTTACTTTCATGGTCCTGTGCTAGAAAGACCCTTGGGCAAGGGGAAACGGGGAGAAAGGGCGCCGAGGGGCTCTTCCACCGCATCCCTGTCAGCAAGTACCATCCACCCCAAAACCCTGCAGCTCCGGGGGCTTCAGGAGCAGCCCGAGGCTGCAGAGAGGTTTCAGGGCCTCCCTATTCTCCCCCTCACCTGGGCGGGAGATTGTCCCCAGCTCTCATTTGGGTCAGGCCGCTCAGTAGCTTTCAGCACACAGATTCTTCCTGGAGTCTGCACTGACAGGCTCCCCTCCCTGCCAGCCTCTGTCTCCCTCACCTCTCCAGCCTCAGTTCTGTCTCCTTTTGTTGCTCATGTTGCATTGGGCAGTGCCCATAGGCAGCTTTCCTACTCTTAACTGATTCATGTATCAAATTAAAGCGAGTTTAGATGGATAGATTCTTCCCAAGCAGGTCCTGGGGATGCAGACCAACGAGCTTTTCCCCTGAGAGCAGCTCACAGATGCTAGGAGGGATGCAGACGTGTGTACAAGCCCAAGGGGAGAACAGAAGGAAGCCGACCACCTCTGGATGTTTAGCAAGGTTTCCCTGAGGAGATACCTGAACTGGGCATTTTTGTTTTTTGAGACACGTCTTGCTCTGTTGGCCAGGCTGGAGTGCAGTGGCACAGTCCCAGCTTACTGCAGCCTTGACCTCCTGGGCTCAAAGGATCCTACTGCCTCAGCTGCAGCTTTCCGGGTACCGGGGACCACAGACGCGTGCCACCACACCGGCCAGTTTTCTTTTTGTAGAGACGGGGTCTCACTGTGTTGCCCAGGCTGGTCTCAAGCTATCCTCTCGCCCCTGCTCCCCAAAGTGACGGGAGTACAGGTGTAAGCCATCACTCCACCCCAGAGCTAGGTTTTGAAGGATGAAGAGTGATACGCCAAACAAGACAAGGGAGAGAAAAAGGAATTTTATGCTGAAAGTTATGCAAGTAAACAATGCAAAGGCATAAAACAACCTCCTACATAAATTTTTGTCTTTTAAAGATGGGATCTCAAAAGAAAAAGAAAAACAAGAAGATGGGGTCTTGCTCGTCACCTAGGTCAGAGTGCAGTGGTGCGATCATAGCTCACTGCAGCTTTGAACTCCTGGCCTCAGCCTCTCGAGTAGCTGGAGCTAAAGAGGTGGCTAGAAACAGATTTTCATCTGTAGGAGACAGGAAGCCAGTAAAGTGTTTTAAGCACTGATGAAATATATTGGTAATTTTGTACTAAAGAAAGATCGTTCTTTCAAAGGTGAGGCTTAGATCAAACTAGAGACTGGAAGACCTTAAGAGCCCAATGACAAGTGAAGACAGTGGGGGATGGAGGCATCACCAGGAATCAAAAGTATTCATCAGGCCTAAGTGATAGGCATTGGTGATCACCTGGATGTAGGGCATGAGAATGAGAGGCCTCTTGGTTGGGCGTGGTGGCTCAGCCTGTAATCCCAGCACTTTGGGAAGCCGAGGTAGGCAGATCACAAGGTCAAGAGATCGAGACCATCCTGGCCAACAGGGTGAAACCCCATCTCTACTAAAAATACAAAAATTTGGCCGGGCACTGTGGCTCATGCCTGTAATCCCAGCACTTTGGGAGGCTGAGGCAGGCAGATCACAAGGTCAAGAGATCGAGACCATCCTGGCCAACAGGGTGAAACCCCATCTCTACTAAAAATACAAAAAATTAGCAGGGTGTGGTGGTGCATGCCTGTAGTCCCAGCTATTCCGGAGGCTGAGGCAGGAGAATTGCTTGAAACTGGAAAATGGAAGCTGCAGTGAGCAGGGATTGCACCACTGCACGCCAGCCTGGCAATAAAGCGAGACTCTGTCTAAAAAAAAAAAAAATTTGCTGGGCATGGTGGTGGGCACCTGTAATCCCAGCTACACAGGAGGCTGAGGCAAGAGAGTCACTTGAACTTGGGAGGCGCAGGTTGCAGTGAGCTGAGATTGCACCACTGCACTCCAGCCTGAGCAACAGAGCAAGACTCTGTCTCAAAAAAAAATAAAAAAGAATGAGAGACCTTCATCAGAACTCAAAAAAAAAAGAAAGAATGAGAGACTTACTTGAATGAATCCAAGATTTCAGATGTGATAAATTGGATAGTGTGCTATTAATCATGACAGAGACTAGTCACTTTAGTCAGGAGAGAGGAAACTGAGGTACCAATGGGACCTCCACTAGGGGCTGCCTAGTGAGCAAATGAATCTCCCATCTGGCACTCAGTAGAGGCCTTGGCTAGTCATACCAGTTTGAGAGTCTTCAGCCCAGAGGCAGTAGTCAACAGCTGGGATGGAAGATGGAAGCTGGGGGAGAGAGCAGGATGAGCACTATTTAGGGATGACCAGAAGAAAGTAGGTGAAGAGAAAAGTTCAGAGAGGGAAAAACCAGGCAAGTCATAGTCTTACAGTGCCAAATTTTGCACATAGTTCAGATACAATGAAGGTAAATGCAAAATTTGGTAATTAAGAGGCCTTGCCTAAGGGGAGAAATTTCAGAGGCCACAGAGAAAGCAAGTATGCTATGAGGGAGAGAATGAGAGGAAGAAAGGAAGACAGGGTGCATGCAGCTTGTGGTTTTGAGATCCTTGGCTGAGATGTGATAGAAAGAGGTTGAGGATAGGTGGAGGAAGTTTAACGTCATGGGATATTTTCTTCTGATGAAATGAGAGCTTGATCTGCTGAGGGAAGGGGACGCATGGGAGACCTGAAGGTGCAGAAGTGATAACTGATGCGAGCAGGTCCCAAGAAAGCAGGAAGGACGAGCCCACCGTGAGCCTGGAGGGGGATTCGTCCCTACACTGATGAATTCTGCAGTGGGAGGGTGCAAGTTGGGTGAGTTTACTGCTGAAGCAGGAGGCAGAGACTGGGTAGATTTTTTTAAAGAATGGAGTAGCCACTGAGGTCAAGGGCCAGAAAGGCAAGGGGAAGGATTGACAAACCAAACGCTCCTGAGTGAGAGAACCATGGATGGATGGTAGCATCAGTACACATCGGCGATTTTCCTCAGCAGAACTGCCCATGGTGAGGCATAGAACGGATGCTGATGACAGCTGCAGATCTGTAGGGCAGAGCAGCTCAAGCCATCCTCCAGGGGTTCCACCAGATTATAAACGCCTAGTTTTTAAGCTCATGTGGCACAGTGGAGAAAACATGGGCTTTGGAGACAGCAAGCTGAAAGTCAGTACCTCCTGCGAAGCATTCTGCCTGACCTGAGCCTCAATCCTCTCATTTGTTAGGATCCATGCCGCCCCCCTCTCCCCCGCCCCCAGAAGGGCACTGTAAGGACGAAATCAGATAAGGTCTGTGGAAGAGCCCAGCATCTCCCCCAGGGTCCACAGAAGGTACTAAATTAAATGTTAATTTTCTTCCTTCTACAGGAAGATACTTACTCTTTTGTCTCTTGTGACTGCATAAATACTGAATTGTATGTATCATACTTGTATTTAAAAAAAAATCTCCAAATCTAAATTTATAAAAATAGATTCTTTGCTTTGTACAAGCCTTCACAGCAGGGTTCTTTTCAGTAGCAACGGCCCCCCACAACGTTTAAAACATGGTTCAATTGACAGTGATTCAGGGACACATCTGAGACCTAAGCATAAATGTGTATGTGTTGTAGCTGTGACCCTAGAAAGAGGGATTTACCAACCAAGCATAGGTGCTGAAGTCACAATCCCCAGCTTCCCTTAACCCGATACTGTTTTATCTGAAGGACTCAGAATCTGTAGGAGGGCATCCCCTGCTAATTCAAACTCAGGCTGCCTGAGTTTGAATTCTGGCTCTGTCATTTACTGTCTGTGTGGCCTTGGGTAAGTTTATTGATATCTATGGGCCTCAGTTTCCTCATACATAAAATGAAAATAATAATACCTATAGCTCCTAGAATTGTTTTGAGAACTAAGAGCTTTAGTACATTTTAAAAGCTCAGAATAGGACGTGGCACCTCTGCCAGTGACTGAATGTGACAGCTACTGTACCTCTGCTGCTGCTGGCTGGGAAGGCTGTTTAAGTATTGCAGGAGACATGTATGGAGAAAAGACTTCAGTATAATTGCCATCACAACAGATGCACTGACACTTCCCCATAGCACACTTTAAGAGTGACATGGTGCCTACACCTGGGAGCAGCCTCCAGATCCCAAATCATAGTAGTAACCAAAATGGGGAGAGCTGCAGCATCAACCCCAGTAATCCAGAAAAGATGTGCAGGAACCAACTAGATTCAGGCCCCTGAATCTGCGGATCACCTGCCCCCACCCCATCATGTGCAGCTATCTGTAACTACACAGAATGTATTAAAAATTTCTAGTCCTATCTTCACATGTTTGGGGAGGGAATACCTGCTGCTGCCTTGAAGACCCACAGTGGCAGCAATAGCCAATTAAATTGCAGAGGGCACCGCTGTAATAGAAGGTACAGTGGAACAGTTTGAAAGTTTGAACTTGTTTTTTACTTCCCTAGCTGCAGTCCAGGGCTCACTGGAAAAGCTTAAACCTTACCTGTTAGGAGCTGCAGGCTGCTGTTACCAGGTGCATCCTCAGTGCTCTGAGCTGAGTCCTTTCTCTCTAGGGTTAGCTGCTTGAAAAATTAGAAGTCCTAAGTGAGTTTTGCACAAACATGAACGAGCCCTAGTGAAACAAGAGTGTGCCTATCGCTGACCTCACAAGGCTGTCTGCCCTCACCTGGAATTCCCTCTTCCTCCTGGCTCATGAATCCCCCTACCCAGCCTCCAGCCTTCAGGGTTTCCCTCTGTGGATCCTTCTGCACTCTGGCTACTCACGGCACTCTGGTCTCTTGCCTACTGCCCACTCCACTCATCAGGCTCTGTGTATTCTGCAAGTTTGCTATGTGCCTGTTTGTCAAGTAATGTGCATATGTCCATTTTCTACACCTTAAATCCCTTGAAAGGCAAGATTCATCATGCCTCTATCACTTTATAGCTAGCAGAGTCCCTTACACAAGGTAAATTTGAGAAAGTCAAACCTGGGAAATCAGAGGGTATATTCTGTAGTCATCTGTAGCCTCGAGCCCTGCCACAATGGTTAGTCCAATAATTTGGACAGAGAGGTTCTTAATGATTTGGAAGAGAGGTTCTTACTGTGAACAGAACCCAATCCTCCCAGCTCCTTTTCAGGAATACAAATGTATAAAAATAGATATCCTCTTCCTCAAAAATTTGTGGCTGGGTATGGCACCTGTAATCCCAGCACTTTGGGAGGCCAAGGTGGGCAGATCACCTGAGGTCAGGAGTTCCAGGCCAGCCTGGCCAACATGGTGAAACCCCATCTCTACTAAAAATACAAAAATTAGCCAGGTGTGGTGGTGGGCACCTGTAATCCTAGCTACTTGGGAGGCTGAGGCAGGAGAATCACTTGAACCTGGGAGGTAGAGGTTGCAGTGAGCTGAGATTGCGCCATTTGCACTCCATCCTGGGTGAAGGAGGCTGAGGCCAGCAGATCACGAGGTCAGGAGTTCGAGACCAGCCTGACCAACATGGTGAAATCCTGTCTCTAATAAAAATCCAAAAATTAGCCGGGCATGGTGGTATGTGTCTGTAATCCCAGCTACTCTGGAGGCTGAAGCAGGAGGAACATTTGAACCCAGGAGGGAGAGGATGCAGTGAGACAGGATTGCACCACTGCACTTCAGCCTAGCAACAGAGCAAGACTCCATCTCAGAAGAAAAAAAGGCAAAAGATTTGAGTAGACATTTCTTCAAAGAAGATATGCAAATGGCCAATAAGCACATGGAAAAGATACTCAGCATCAATATTCATTAAAGAAATGCAAATCAAAACCTCTAAATTACTTCACATGCACTAGAATGCCAATAATAAAAACAATGACAGCTGTTCATGAGGGTACAGAGAAATTGGAACCATCACACAGTACTGGCAGGAATGTAAAATGGTGCAGACTGGAGATCGACTTGAAAGTTCTTTAAAAAGTTAAAACATAGTGTTATATGACTCAACAATTCTACTCCTAGATATATACTTGAGAGTTACAAACATGTCCACACAAGTGTTCATAACAGCATATTCATAATAGCTAAAAAGTAGAAAAAGATTGTGTTCATCAACTAATTAATGGATAAACAATGTGGTATATCCATACAATGGACTATTATTCAGCCATACAAATGGATGAAATTATTATGTGTTATATGGTGTAACACAGATGAACCTTGGGAACATGCTAAATGAAAGAAGTCAAACAAAGGCCACGTGTTGTGTGGTTCCATCTATATGAAGTGTCCAGAATAGGCAAATCCATAGAGATGGGAGATATATTAGTGGTTGGCAGGGTTGAAGGAAGAGGGGAACTGGGACTCACTGCGAGTAGGTACTGCTAATGGCATGATGGAGATGTTCTGGAATTTAGTGGTGATGGCTGCACAGCACAGTGAATATACTTAAAGCCAATGAGTTTTATTCTTTAAAATGGTAAATTTTATGGTATGTGAATTATCTCTATAAGACATCTATCATATATTGTTTACTAAAACAAGTTTTAGTTACCAAATAATTACATTCCAAGGAACATAGAAGGGGCAAAGATAACCTAAAGATGTGAAGAAAGAAAAAAGGTATTTCCCAAACATTTTTTTTTCTTGAGAAATACTACTTTTTTTTCTTGCTTTAGCTTGGGAAATCTCATGTAATAGATAAACCTTTCTCCTGTCTTGAAATTGGTCTTATTGAGGAATTACCTATATGGAAATATAAAGCTCTAGGCCTATCTGGGAGCCTTGCATGTCCTGCATTCATCATCTGTCCCTCAGATAAGACAGCCCTGACTTCAAGATATACCTCCTTGGAATTTTTTTTCTTTTTTTTTTTTTGAGATAGAGTCTTGCACCCCATCGTGCAGGTTGGAGTGCAGTGGTGCGATCTCGGCTCACTGCAAACTCCACCTCCTGAGTTCAAGCAATTCTTTCTCAGCCTCCAGAGTAGCTGGGATTACAGGCATGCACCACCATGCCCAGCTAATTTTTGTATTTTTAGTAGAGACAGGGTTTCCCCATGTTCGCCAGGCTGGTCTTGAACTCCTGATCTCAGGTGATCCACCCACCTCAGCCTCCCAAAGTGCTGGGATTACAGGCATAAGCCACCGTGCCCAGCCACTCCTTGGATTTAACACTATAAGATGTTTATTTCTAGTCCACCCCACCCCCTGCCCACCAGAAACAATGCCTTTCCTTAGAAAATTGCCTCCTTGTTACTACTGCTCATTCTGGGTTTAAGTTCTCACTCCCCCAACACACCTATGACATTAAACCCTGGAGTACTATCTATCTTGGTCACTCCTCCCTGGCCCACTGTCTCTGTTCCAACATTCAGACTTAAAATACTCCCAGCCGGGTGCAGTGGTGCACACCTATAGTTCCAGCTCCTCAGGAGGCTGACACAGGAGGATCACTTAAGTTTGAGTTTGACGCTGTAGTGCACCGTGATCACACCTGTGAATAGTCACTGCGTTCCAGCCTGGGCAACATAGTGAGAACCTGTCCCTAAAAAAATAAAAACAATACCCTCTCCATTCTTATTCTGTAACATTCTAAATACATAGTCCCTCATTTTTTTTCAATTTCTCAATAAAGCATGTAGTAGATGGTTTTCTTTCCTATTACTAAAGAGGTCAGCTATTCTACCTTTCCTGTTTAGGGATAGAAACAGAATGGCCTACAGGTAAAAGAATCTGACCTATCATCCTTAGTCTTGTAGTTTTAGCGGAAGCCACTGGGTGCCACTCTTGTACTACTAACAAGTTATTTATCACTAAATGGCCATTATCAGAGGGAAACCCGATGATCTTGAGTAGAGAGAGAAGCATGGGTTCTACTCAATGACCTGGATCACTCATCTTCCCTGGGCTTGCAACCCAGTCCTCTATGTTAACAGTATTACCAGACTTCAGAGCCAGGAGATCTCAGTACAAATTCTAGCCTTGTATTTACCGACTGTGTGACTCTGGGAAAATTATGAAAGTTCTGTAACCAGTTTCCTCATCTGTAAAATGATTAAACTGTGACCTAATTTATAACATCTTTGCAGAGATTAAAGTGAAAATCTTGGCACAGATTAGGGATTCAGTAAGTTTTCCTTCCAAGACCTATGACTACTGGTAAGACCTTGAGTTCACTAGCCATCAGCCAAGTTAATTGGGCTATGAATGGCCCTGAGGCTATGAGCCATGACTACAGCAAAAGAACAGGGTAAAAGAGGTCAGATAATGTTTTGTTTTTGTTTTTTTTTTTAAGACAGAGTCTTGCTCTGTCACCCTGGCTGGAGTACCGTGGTGGCACGATCTTAGCTCACTGCAGGCTCCGCCTCCCGGGTTCAAGCAATTCTCATGTCTCAGCCTCCTGAGTAGCTGGGATTACAAGCGTGTGCCAACAGGCAAGGCTAATTTTTGTATTTGTAGTAGAGATGGGATTTCACCATGTTGGCCAAGCAGGTTTCAAACTCCTGACCTCAAGTGATCCACCTGCGTCAGCCTCCCAAAGTGCTGAGATTACAGGAGTGAGCCAATGCACCTGGCCCAGATTATCTTTTTTAGGTCTTACTGCGATATCACAGAGGCCCAAGTAAACGGACTTCACAGGCTGAAACACTCCTAGATCCTGAGTGGTCCCTAAATCCAATGGTAGATATCTTTTTTTTTTTGAGACAGAGTCTCGCTGTATCACCCAGGCTGGAGTGCAGTGGCACCATGTCAGCTCACTGCAATCTACGCATCCCAGGTTCAAGCAATTCTCTGCCTTAGCCTCCCAAGTACCTGGGATTACAGGCGCCTGCCACCACGCCCAGCTAATTTTTTGTATTTTTAGTAGAGATGGGGTTTGGCCATCTTGGGCAGGCTGGTCTTGAACTGACCTCATGATCCACCCACCTCAGCCTCCCAAAGTGCTGGGATTACAGGCATGAGCCACCGCACCTGGCCTAATTTTTGTATTTTTAGTAGAGACGGGGTTTCACCACGTTGGCCAGGATGGTCTCGATCGCTTGACCTCATGATCCACCTGCCTCAGCCTCCCAGTGCTGGAATTACAGGCATGAGCCACTGCGCCCAGCTGGCAGGTATCTTTATAAGAGAAAGGCAGAGACGGGGTGTGGTAGCTCATGCCTGTAATCCCAGCACTTTGGGAGGCCAAAGCAGGCAGATCACCTGAGGTCAGAAGTTTGAGACCAGCATGGCCAACATGGCAAAACTCTGTCACTACTAAAAATACAAAAATTAGCCGGGCGTGGTGGTGGGCGCCTGTAATTCCAGCTACTCAGGAGGCTGAGGCAGGAGAATCGCTTGAACCCTGGAGGTGGACGTTGCAGTGAGCTGAGATTTTACCACTGCATTCCAGTCTGGGTGACAGAGTGAGACTCCGTCTCAAAAAAAAAACCAAAAAGGCAGAAAGAAATTTAAGAGACAGGGAGAAAGGAACATGAAGATGGAGTTACAGTTTGGAGTTATGCAGGCTACAAGAAGCCAAGGAACAGCTTCCATCAGAAGCTAGAAGAGGCAAGGCAAGAAAGGATTCTCCTCTAGAAACTTTGGAGCAGGTGTGGCCCTGCCAACACCTTGATTTTGGACTTCTGGCCTCCAGAACTGTGACAATAAATTTTGGTTGTTCTTAAACCTTCAAGTTTATGTTAATTTCTGACAGCATTCCCAGGAAACTGATACAAAGCATTTTAGCTTTATTTACTCAAGGTGTGGACAGCAGCTTTCCAAGTCCCTTTGCAGTCAGAGGGAAACTGGCAAGAGTATTTGTGGTGAACCAGCTGAAAGGAACAGCAGATACATTCCTGGGAAGTACATCCTAGAAGGCACAGCCAGCATGAAAAGGTGTGGTGAAGGGGGCACTGACAGGGGTTTACTGCTGCTCTGTGCCTCTCTAGTCACACTGAAGAAGAGAATGGCCAAGTCCACTAGATGCTGTGATCCTTTGGTGCCTGGGCACCTAAGCTTCCCCACCCAATCAGGCAAGCAGAGGTACAAGGGGCAGAGAAGATGCAGAGGAGGTGCCAAAGGCCCTGTTACTCATTTTCTCAGAAACAGTGACCATAGTTTTTATAACTATTGAGATATAAACTGACAGTAAACTGCATATACAGAAAATGTACAATTTTATAAGTACACATGTCCATACTTGTGAAACCATCACACAATCAACATAATGAACATATTCATCTCCTTCCAAGTGTCCTGCTGCCCTTTATAATCATTCCCTGCAACCCTCCCACCTTCTAGTAACCACTGACCTATATAGATTAGTTGGCATTTTTATAGAATTATATATAAGTACAAACAGTTTGTACTCTAATTTCTGGATTTTTTCACTCACCATGCTATTCAGATTCATCCATGTCACTGTGTGTTTCAATAGTTCTTTTATAGCCACGGAGTGTTCCTTTATATGGATCTACTACAATTTGTTTATCCATTTACCTGTTGATATTGAGTTGTTTCTCATTTTTGGCTATAACAAGGGTGCCATGAAGATTTGTGTACAAGTCTTTGTGTGGACATATGCTTTCATTTCTCTTGGGTAAATACCTAGGAGTGAAAGCGCTAGGTTATGTGGTAGGTGTATGTTCAACTTTTTAAGAAACTGCCAAACTATTCTCCAAAGTGCTTGTTCCATTTTTCATTTCCACAAACAGTATACCTGAGTTCACTCCTCCACATGCTTGTCAACACGTGGTATAGTCAGGCCTTTGATTCCAGTGGTGTGAAATGGTTATCACATTGTGATTCTTCTTTGAATTTTTGTTATTAATGATGATGTTGGACATCTTATGTGTTTATCTGCCATCTGTGTATCTGTAGCTTCTTTTGTGAAGTGTGTTGAAATCTTTTGCCCATAAAAAAAACTGGTTTTTCTTATTAATGAGTTTTAAGAGTTCTTTATATATTGAGGATATCATGGTAAGGTTTTTAACTAAACATTTAATTTAAAAAAATAGATAGAGTACTATCAGGTACGTAGGGGTACTTCTTCCTTTTTTTTTTGAGACAGAGTCTCACTCTGTCGCACAGGCTGTAGTGCAATGGCATGATCTTGGCTCACTGCAACCTCCACCTCCTGGGTTCAAGCAATTCTGCCTCAGTCAGCCTCTTGAGTAGCTGGGATTACAGGCATGTACCACCACGCCTGGCTAATTTTCCTATTTTTAGTAAAGACGAGGTATCACCATATTGGTCAGGCTGGTCTCTTACTCCTGACCTCCAGATCCTCCCAAAGTGCTGGGATTTCAGGGGGTGAGTCACCATGCCCGGCCTGATAATCCTTTTAATATCTGATGCTACCTTTCTCATTTCTGATAGTGGCAATTTATGTTCATTCTTTTTTATTCTGATTAGTCTGGCTAAATGTTTATCAATTCTATTAATCTTCTAAATGAGCCATCTTTTACTTTCATTGATTTTTCTCTATTGTTTTTCTGGTTTCTATTTTACTGATGTCCATTCTGATCTTTATTAGTTCATTTCTTCTGTTTAAGTTGTGTTTAATTTGTTCTTCTTATTCTAGTTTAAGTTGGAAAGTGATGTCATTGATTTGAGCCTTTTTTCTTTCTAACACAGGCATTTTCCCCTCTAAACACTACATCAGCTACATCCCACAAATTTTGATAATTTTCTTTCTAATTTAATTATTTCTAATATCCCTTTGATTTCTGTGTTTAATCCATGGGTTATTTATACATGTGTCATTTAGTTTCCAAATATTTTGGAATTTTCTAGATGTCTGTTATTGATTTTGCTTTAATAATTCTATTATAGTCAGAAACATACTTTTATGACTTAGAGACTTTAAAATGTACTGAGACATATTTAATGCCTTAGAATAGGGTCTGTCTTGTTAAAAGTTGCTTGTGCACTTGAAAATAATGCATATTCTTCTGTGGCTGAACAGAGTGTTTTTATAAATGCCTATTAGGTCAAAGTGATTGACTTTCTGTCTCTACTTATCCTATCAATTATTGAGAGAATTATGTTGAAATCTTGAAATATAATTTTGGATTTGTCTGTTTCTCCTTATAGTTCTATTAGTTTTATGTATTTTTAAGTATTCATTTATTTATTTATATATTTTGAGGCAGGGTCCCGCTACTACCCAGACTGGAGTGTAGTGACGTCATTTTAGCTTATTGCAACTTCTGCCTCCTGGCCTCATGCAATTCTCCGCCTCAGCCTCTCGAGTACCTGGGACTACAGGTGTGTGCCACCACACCTGGCTAATTCTTCTATTTTTTTGTAGAGACAGGGTTTTGCCATGTTACCCAGGCTGGTTTTGAACTCCTAGGCTCAAGCAATCCACATACCTCGGCCTCCCAAAGTGTTGGGATTACAGGTGTGAGCCATCATGCCCAGACCCCGTATCATGTTTTTTGTTTGTTTGAGATGGAGTCTCACTCTTTTCCCCAGGCTGGAGTGCAGTGGTGCAACCTTGGCTCACTGCAATCTCCACCTCCTGGGTTCAAGCAATTCTCCTGCCTCAGCCTCCTAAGTAGCTGGGATTACAGGTGTGCGCCACCACATCCAGCTAAATATTGTATTTTTAGTAGAGACAGGGTTTCACTATGTTGGCCAGGCTGGTCTCAAACTCCTAACTTGAGGTGGTCTTTCTGTCTTGGCTTCCTAAAGTGCTGGAATTACAGGCGTAAGCCAACACACCTGGCCTGCATCATGTATTTTCTCCCCCAAGATGGAGTCTCACTCTGTTGCCCAGGCTAGAGTGCAGTGGTGTGATCTTGGCTCACTGCAACCTGCACCTCCTGGGTTCAAGCAATTCTCCTGCCTCAACCTCCCAAGTAGCTGGGATTACAGGTGTGTGCCACCACACCCAGCTAATTTTTGTATTTTTAGTAGAGACGGGGTTTCACCATGTTGACTGGGGTGGTCTGGAACTCCTGACCTTGTGATCCACCCACTTCAGCCTCCAAGAGTGCTGGGGTTACAGGCGTGAGTCACTGCTCCCAGCCTGTGTCATGTATTTTAAAGCTTTCTTAACATGTGCATAAAAGAGGAAAAAAGGAAAAAAATAAAAATATGCATGAATGTTTATGCAATATGCATAAACAATATATGCAATATATGCAATAGTCTTTGTGACTAATTGATCTTTTCATTATTATGAAGTGACTCTTAATCCCTGGTAATATGCTTTGACCTGAAATCTACTTTGCCTGATATTACGATAGCTTCTCCAGCTCTATTTTATTAGGGTAAGCATGGCATATCTTTTTCCATACTTTTACTTTTTTTCCGTCTTTATGTTTAAAGTGGGATTCTTGTAGATGCATATTGTTGGCTCTTGCTTCTTTACCCAGTCTCACAATCTCTGCTTTTTATTAATTGGATTATTCAGACCATTTACTTTTTTTTTTTTTTTTTTTTTTTTTTTTTTGAGACAGGGTCTCACTCTGTCACCCAGGCTGGAGTACAATGGTGTGATGCTGGCTCACTGCAACCTCTGCCTCCCATTCTCAAGCGATCCTCCCTACCTCAGGCTCCTGAGTGGCTGAGACTACACAGGTATGCACCACCACACTCAGCTAATTTTTTTCCTTCTTTTTGAGATGGAGTCTCACTCTGTTGCCCAGGCTGGAATGCAGTGGCACAATCTCAGCTCACTGCAGCCTTTGCCTCACGGGTTCAAGCAATTCTCCTGCCTCAGCTTCCCTAATAGCTGAAACAACAGGTATGTGCCACCACGCCCAGCTAATTTTTGTATTTTTAGTAGAGACAGAATTTCACCATGTTGGCCAGGCTGGTCTCAAACTCCTGGCTTCAAGTGATCCACCTGCCTTGGCTTCCCAAAGTGCTAGGATTGCAGGCTGAGCCAGTGCACCCGGCCTCAGCTAATTTTTTCTTTCTTTCTTTCTCTTTCTCTCTGTTTCTTTCTTTCTTTTTTAGACAGAGTCTGTAATGTCTAGGCTGGAGTGTGGTGGTGCAATCTTGGCTCACTGCAACCTCCACCTCCCAGGTTCAAGCTATTCTCCTGCCCCAGCCTCCCAAGTAGCTGGGACTATAGGCACACTACCACGCCTGGCTAATTTTTATATTTTGAGTAGAGATGAGGTTTCACCATATTGGCCAGGCTGATCTTGAACTCCTGACCTCAAGTGATCCACCCACCTTGGCCTCCTAAAGTGCTGGGATTACAGGTGTGAGCCACTGCACCCAGCCTAGCTAATTTTTAAAATATTTTGTAGAGACAGGGTTTCACCATGTTGGCCAGGCTGGTCTTGAACTCCTGAGCTTGAACTCCTGAACTCAAGCGATCTGCCTGTCTCAGCCTCCCAAAGTACTTGGGATTACAGGCGTGAGCCACTGCGCTTGCGCAAAGACCATTAACATTTAATGGAATAATTGATATGATGGGATTTAAACATATCATCTTGATAAGTGTTTTCTATTAGTCTCATGTGTTCTTTGTTCTCTTTTCCTCATTTTCTGCCCCCTTTTTTTTTTTTTTTTTTTTTTGAGTCAGAGTCTCAACTCTGTCCCCCAGGCTGGAGTGCAGTGGCGCAGTCTCGGTTTACTGCAGCCTCTGCCCTTGGGCTTTAAGCAATTCTCCTGCATCAGCCTCCCAAGGAGCTGGGACTACAGGTGCGAGCCACTGTGCCTGGCTAATTTTTTTTTTATTTTTAGTACAGATGGGATTTCACAGTGTTGGCCGTGAACTCCTGACCTCAAGCAATCCGCCTGCCTCGGCCTCCAAACTGCTGGGATTAGAGGTGTGAGCCACTGTGCCTGGCCATTCTGCCTTTTTTTTTTTTTTTTTTTTTTTTTTTTTTTTTTTTTTTGACACAGAGTCTCTCTGTCAACAGGCTGGAGTACAGTGGCACGATCTTCGCTCACTACAATCTCCACCTCCTGGGTTCTAGTGATTCTCCTGCCTCAGCCTCCTGAGTAGCTGGGACTACAAGTGTGTGCCAACACACCTAGCTAATTTTTGTATTTTTAGTAGAGATGGGGTTTCATCCTGTTGGCCAGGATGGTCTCAATCTCTTAACTTCGTGATCCACCCGCCTCAGCCTCCCAAAGTGCTGGGATTACAGGCGTGAGCCACCACACTGGTCTTGTTGTGTTATTTGAATGGTTCCTTTTATTTACTTATTTTTGAGACAGAATCTCGCTCTGTCACCCAGGCTGGAGTGCAGTGGCACATTCTTGGCTCACTACAGCCTTGACCTCCTGGGCTCAAGCAGTCCTCCGACCTTAGCCTCCCAAATAGCTAGAACTACAGGTATATGCCACTATGTCCGACTAATTTTTTTTTTTTTTTTTTCTACTTTTGGAGAGACAGGGTTTCACCATGTTGCCCAGGCTGGTCTTGAACTCCTGAGCTCAAGCGATCCACCTGTCTTGACCTCCCAAAGTGCTGGGATTACAGGAGTGAGCCACTGTACCTAGCTGGTTCCTTTTATTTTTAGCTTATCGGTTTACCTTCAATTAGTATTATATCACTCCACATATAGTATAAGATGGAAAAATACAGTATTTTTCCATTTCTTTCCTCCTGGTCTTTTGCTATTATTGCCATATGTTTTACTTCTCCATGGTGATAAACATTATAATACAGTGTTATTATTTATGCTTTAAAAAGTCAATTATGGGCTGGGCATGGTGGCTTCAGCCTGTAATCCCAGTACTTTAGGAGGCCAAGGCAGGCAGATCACCTGAGGTCAGGAGTTCAAGAACAGCCTGGACAACATGGTGAAACTCTGTCTCTACTAAAAATACAAAAATTAGCCAGGCATGGTGGAGCATGCCTGTAGTCCCAGCTACTCGAGGAGCTGAGGCAGGAGAATCACTTGAACCCGAGAGGCAGAGGTTGCAGTGAGCCGAGACTGCACCACTGCACCCCAGCCTGGGCGACAGAGCAAGACTCTGTCTAAAAAAAAAAAAAAAAAAGTACACTTTTATCTTTTCACCTTTTTGGATGCTGGAGATCTAGAGTTTCATTAGTTGGGATCTTTACCCTGAAGGAGGTCAAATAGCTTTTAACTGGTTTTGTGATGGTCTTCTCTAATGAGTGAAGGGAGATTATAGCTAGGAAATTCCGTTTCTCTACAAATTCCAGGTATAGCTGGTAGTAGTGGTTCAACTGAAGCCCACTTTTCTGGCTCTGTTGGCTCTAATCAGTAGGACTGACATCTGGAACTAAAAATATAGGATGAGTAAATAAGAGAGATTAAAGATGAAAATATCCTACACTGGGCTGGGCACGGTGGCTCACACCTGTTATCCCAGCACTTTCGGAGGCTGAGGCAGGTGGATCACAAGGTCAAGAGATCGAGACCATAATGGCCAACATAGTGAAACCCCGTCTCTACTAAAAATACAAAAATTAGCCGAGTGTGGTGGTTGGCACCTGTAGTCCCAGCTACTAAGGAGGCTGAGGCAGGAGAATCACTGAACCCAGGAGGTGGAGGTTGCAGTGAGCTGAGATCAAGCCATTATACTCCAGCCTGGGCAACAGAATGAGACTCCATCTCAAGAAGAAAAAAAAAGAAAAGAAAATATTCTACAGTGTCTTCTGGACAAGATGGAGTAACAGGGACTGAATCTACCCTCATACCCTCATGCCTGAAATAACAAAAATCCTGGATACAACATATGAAACAATGGCTTTTAAGACATCGGACACCAGGCAACAAATAGGATAGTCATTCCTGAGAGACAGAAAACAGATGATTTTGTTTCACAGGCTTCCTTGCCTAAAGGCTAACCTCAGATTATGCAGTCTGAAACACTTGTCCCTACCCCACCCTCAATTCGGGATTCCCATATATCAAAATGGAAAATTCCCACCAAAGTACTGATTATTTACACTGACCTGCTTCACCTCACATGAGCAGTGGTGAAGAAGTTGGTGCTGAGTGATCTCACAAAATAGTTTGTGCAGTTTGGTCCCAAACTCTTGGGTGTCAGCTGCCTAAAATGGGCCAGAAAGAGAACATGCTGAGTTCCAGTATTGGAAACCAAGGGGGGGAAGTTCTCACAGAAAGTTTATACAGGGAGACGATGAGGCAGATAATGGGCAAGCCATTAAAGTTAGGAGTTTTCTTAGTCTTCATAAAGGCAAGAGAGGAAAAAGAAGGCCTGAGATACTTGGTATGACAGGTAGTTGTGGCTCCTATATGTCTTCCCACTTCTGTCACCTAAGCAAGATCCTTCAAAGAAGGCCTTTGTTCTCCCAGCACCCCCCTCCCTTTTTTTTTTTTTTTTTTTTTTTGAGACAGAGTCTCGCTCTGTCACCCAGGCTAGAGTGTAGTGGTGCAATCTTGGCTCACTGCAGCCTCCGCCTCCTTGGTTCAAGTGATCTCCTGTTTCAGCCTCCTGAGTAGCTGGGACTACAGGCGCATACCACCACACCCAGCTAATTTTTGTTGTTTTAGTAGAGACGGGGTTTCACTATGTTGGCCAGGCTGGTCTCGAACTCCGGACCTCAGGTGATCTACCCACCTCAGCCTCCCAAAGTACTGGGATTACAGGTGTGAGCCACCGCCCCAGCCTTCTCCCATCTCTATAGGAGAAAATATCCAAGAGATCCATCTGTTCTTGAAGGGGTTATATAAACTTCTTTTCTGTAAGAAGAGTTTCCAAGACAGCACAGGTTCTACTGCATAACTGAAGCTGACATGAGATCTTTTTTTCTGATGAGTCTTTTAGGGAGGAGAGGAACAAATAATAAATTTGCACCCCACAGGAAATAGGTAACAGCTTTCTACTTTTAAATATAGAATTGTAGGATGTTAGAATTAAAGGGGACCAGAGTAATCGCCTAATACAACACACTAGTTTTAAGGATGAGAAAATTGAAATTCAAAAAGGAGAAGTGACCCACCCAAGAACTCACAGCTAGTTAGTACAAAGTTAGGGCTTTAATGCATACCTTACAATTCCCAACTTAGTGTTCTTCTCACTACCCTGTGCTATCCACATGACCCAGAAAGTTGAAGCTATGATAAAATGCACTAGCTTATAAACGTGTTATACACTTTGACTCATAACTTCTATAGAAATTTGTTCTAGAAAATAATTTAAAAGAAATAAGATATTACATAAAAGTATTAACTGAAATACTATATAGCAAGAATGTAAACAAATGTCTAACAGAGGAATGGCTTATTAAATTGGATTTAAACAATACGGTGGGATATTAGTTAACTAAAAAGTCTAAGACTATTGAAATGGGGAAAATGTCAAATTATATATATAAAATAGAATGCTTTGGTTACATGTATATATGAGATAATAAGCAAAAATTAAAAATTACAGTGATACATTTTGTTATTTTAAAATATTTTTTGTGTTATTCTAGCTTTTCAAGAAAACTATACCAAAAAAATGAAGCAACAAATATGGAGTGATATGTTGCCCACTGATAATATCAGTTGGTCAGCACACATTCCTAAAGGAAGGGAAAAAAACTAACATTTATTGAGAATCTACCGTATGCTATGCACTTTGACATTGTCTTAGTCCATTTGGGCTGCTATACCAAATTACTGTAGACTGGGTGGCTTATAAACAATAGAAACTTATTTCTCACAGTCCTGGAGACTAGAAATCTGAAATTAAAGTGCCAGCATGGTAAAGTTCTGGTGAGGGCCCTCTTCTGGGCTATAGGCTGCTCACTTCCTCTCTGTGTCTTCATATGGCAGAAGGGGTGAGGTTCTCTCTGGGGCCTTTTTTTTTTCCCTTGGAGATGGAGTTTCATTCTTGTTGCCCAGGCTGGAGTGCAATGGCACGATCTCAGCTCACTGCAACCTCCGCCTGCTGGGTTTGATTCTCCTGCCTCAGCCTCATGAGTAGCTGGGATTACAGGCACCTGCCACCTTGCCTGGCTAATTTTTTTGTCTTTTTTAAGTAGAGATGGAGTTTCACCAAGTTGGTCAGGCTGGTCTCGAACTCCAGACCTCAGCTGATCCACCTGCCTCAGCCTCACAAAGTGCCAGGATTACAGGCTTGAGCCACCACACCCAACCTAGGGCCTCTTTTGAAAAGGCATTAATCCCATTCACAAGGGCCTAATGACCCAAATCACCTCTCAAAGGCCTCATACCTCCTAGTTTTATCAGTTCAGGGGTTAGGATTTCAACATATGAATTTTGGGGACATATAAACATTCAGACCATAGCATACTTTAGCTCTCACCTTCATAATAACTCTGTGAGGTATTATTATTTTTTTCCAATTTATAGACAAGTCTCAGAACTACGGGCCTAAACATAACTAGTATGTAAATGAGTCAGGATTTGAACCTGAGCCTCTGATGTCACATACATGTAATAATTAAGGTTGCTCAATTATTTCCAGTGTATTCTGTCACCATGAGATAGCATTCTTCAACAAGGAATCAGGAATCACTGATCTAGTCCTAGTTCTGTTGTTTTTTTTTTTTTTCAAGGCGGAGTCACACTTTGTCACCCAAGCTGGAGTGCAGTGGCTCGATGTTGGCTCACTACAACCTCCACCTCCCAGTTATCAGCGATTCTCCTGCCTCAGCCTTCCAAGTAGCTGGGACTACAGACGTGCGCTACCATGCCCAGCTAATTTAGTATTTTTAGTAGAGATGGGGTTTCACTCTGTTGGTCAGGCTGGTCATGAACTCCTGACCTCAAGCAATCCATCTGCTTCAGCCTCCCAAAGTGCTGGGATTACAGGCATGAACCACTGCACCCAGCCCTAGATCTGTTCTTAACTGTGTGACCTAAAGAAAGCAGAAATCAGCTGGGCATGGTGGCTTACACCTATAATCCCAGCACTTTGGGAGGCGGGCAGATCACCTGAGGTCAGGAGTTCAAGACCAGCCTGACCAACATGCAGAAATGCCGTCTCTACTAAAAATACAAAATATTAGCCGGTTGTGGTGGCACATGCCTGTAATCCCAGCTACACAGGAGGCTGAGGCAGGAGAATCACTAATCACTTAAACCCGGGAGGCGGAGGTTGCAGTGAGCTGAGATTCACTGCATTCCAGCGTGGGCAACAAGAGCAAAACTTCGTCTCAAAAAAAAAAGAAAGCAGAAATCTTAAATAACTTGTTTTCTCATTTGTAAAACAGTAAACATAATACTATTCAATGAATACTTCTTAAAACTTAGGCCTGGTACTATGTAGCATCACAGTGGAGCATATAAAATAATGTCTCTAAAAATACTGTACATATTAAAAAGGTAAGCAGTAGAATGTCATTAAAACCCTGGTACCTTTCTTTTTTTTTTTGAGACAGAGTTTCACTGTTGTCGCCTGGGCTGAAGTGCAATGGAATGATCTAGGCTCACTGCAACCTCTGCCTCCCAGGTTCCAGCATTTCTCCTGCCTCAGCCTCCCAAGTAGCTAAGATTACAGGCACATGCCACCACACCCAGCTGATTTTCATATTTTTAGTAGAGACAGGGTTTTACCATGTTGGCTAGGCTGGTCTCGAACTCCTGACCTCCCAAAGTGCTGGGATTACAGTCATGAGCCACTGTCCCCAGCCTTTTTTTAGACGGAATCTCACTCTGTCACCCAGGCTGGACTGCAGTGGCACGATATTGGCTCACTGCAACCTCAGCCTCCTGGGTTCAAGTGATTCTTATGCCTCAGCCTCCCGAGCAGCTGGGATTACAGGCACATGCCACCATGCCCAGCTACTTTTTTTCTATTTTTAGTAGAGACGGGGTTTCACCATGTTGGCGATAGTCTTGATCTCTTGACCTCGTGATCCACCTGCCTTGGCCTCCCAAAATGTTGAGATTACAGGCGTGAGCCACTGCGTCCAGCCTTTTTTTTTTTTTTTTTTTTTTTTTATAAGACAGGTCTCACTCTGTTGCCCAGGCTGGAGTACAGTAATGTGATCATGGCTCAGATACAACATCCCAGGTTCAGGTGATCCTCCTACCTCAGCCTCCTGAGGAACTGGGATCACAGGTGTGTGTACCACCACACCTGGCTGATTTTTTTTTTTTTAGATGAAGTTTTGCTCTTGTGCAATGGTGTGATCTTGGCTCACCACAACCTCCACCTCCCTGGGTCAAACGATTCTCCTGCCTCAGCCTCCTGAGTAGCTGGGATTATAGGCATGTGCCATGACGCCCGGCTAATTTTGTATTTTTAGTAGAGATGTGGTTTCTCCATGTTGGCCAGGCTGGTCTAGAACCCCGACCTCAGGTGACCCGCCCACCTCAGGTGACCCGCCCACCTCAGCCTCCCAAAGTGCTGAGATTACAGGCGGGAGTCACCACCTGGCTCCTGATTTTTTAATTATTTGTAGAGACAGGGTCTCTCTATGTTGCCCAGGCTGGTGTCAAACTCCTGGGCTCAAGCAATCCTCCCACCTTGGCCTCCGAAAGTGCTGTGATTACAGGCATGAGCCACCGTACCCAGCCAAAACCCTGGCACTTTTAAGCATCCCTAATCCCAATCTCCTACTAACCTGAAGCGTCTGGAGACACATCTTTCGGAAGCTGCTCCTAGTGCTTCCAGTCAGAATACTCATGATGGAGTTCACAGCCACTGAGAGTGAGGCCTGTAGTTTCTGCTGAGCCTGGGAAACATAACAAGTAAAGGGGAGACTGCATGAATTCCAAGATGTGGTTTAGAGAATCCCAGAGCGGCCACACATTTCCATCAGAGCAGGATTTCAACATTTCTTCCTCTCCATCAATAAAAGTTACTGAGCTCTTCACATATTTTTATATCATAACACTTAGGGATTAAAATAAAAATTTTAAATGTTCTCTCATTTCACAGAGATGACTTATTGGCACAGACACATTTAGAGAAGACAAGCAATAAGAACACTGGTCAAGAAAACACAGTTTGAAAAAAAAAAAAAAAACTTTCAGTTCTGCTCTCTTAGTGTGGTTGTTTTTTACCTGAAAAAGGGGCCATATGAGGTAAGAAATGTGTTACCAAAAGTACGCAGGATGGATGGATTCAGAAAATCAAGTAAGGGAGAAGATCCAAGATGGCCGATTAGGAGCAGCTCAGGATTGCAGCTCCCAGTGAAAGTGCGGAGGGTGAGTGGAGCCGCATTCCCAGACGGATTTTTATTGCCCACAGACCAGGAGATTCCCAGGCAGAGGAGCCCCATGGGTCGCCAGAGCGGCTGTTTCGCTGGCGCCGCTGTTTTGGCCGGCGCCCTGGCGCGGCGGTTCCCCATACAAAATACATGGGTCTGGGTGCTGTTTAGCTGGCAATTGGAGCTCTGGGAAGGCAGAGTCGCCCATTCATCTGATTAAAAAAGGGGACTGAAACAGGCAGCCAGGCCAGGAGATTTCCTGGGCAAAAAAGCACCAATATTTCAGCGCCCGCTGTTCAGCCGGCGCAGTGGGTCGCTGCACGGGAAATCACACAGATCCCGGTGCCTTTTCAACAGGCGACTGGAACACCTGGGAGACAGTCGACCATTCAACTAAAAAAAAAAAAAGGGCTCTGAGGCAGGGTGCCAGGTGATCAGGCTCAGCTGGTCCCACCCCCCACAAAAAAACAGCAATCGGAAACGCTCTGGATGGAGAGTTTCACAGCAAGCACAGCTGAACCCAGGACGGTCCAGCTCTGTGGGGGAGGGGCGTCCGCCATTACTGAGGCAGTCTGCCACTACTGAGGTAGTTTGCCATTGCAGAGGCAGCCCGCCATTGCCGAGGCAGTTCTAACTATACTGCTATAAACAGGACTGCAGGGAAATTCACACCACAGCTGGGCGGAGCCGACAGCAGCTCAGCAAAGCCTCTGCAGGCAGACAGTGACTAGGCTGCCTCCTCGCTGGGCAAGGCAGCCCTGAGAAAAAGGCAGCAGCACAAGGGAAACTCATAAAGCCCTAACTCCCCGAGACAGAGCACCTGGGGGAAAAAAGGGGTTTATGAGTTCTGCTGCAGCAGACTTAAACGTACCTGCCCAGCAACTCTGAATGAACAACGGAGCTCACAGCTTAGCACTTCAGCGCCTATAAAGGACAGACTGTCTCCTCAAGCAGCTCCCTGACCCCCCGTATATCCAACGAGTCACCTCATAAAGGAGAGCTCAGACTGACATCTGGAGGGTATCCTTCTGGGACAAAGATAGCAGCAGAAGAAACTGGCAGCAACCCTTACTGTTCTGCAGCCGCTGCAGGTGATCCCCAGGCAAGCAGGGCCTGGAGTGGACCTCAGCAGTCCTACAGCAGAGGGGCCAGACTGTTAGAAGGAAAACTAAGAAACAGAAAGAAATAACTTCATCATCAACAAACTAGACGTCCACTCAGAGACCCCACCTGAAAATCACCAACCACAAAAACCACACATAGATAAATCCACAAAGATAGGAAGAAACCAGTGCAAAAAGGAGGAAAACACCTGAAACCAGAACGCTTCTCCTCCTACAAGGGATCACAACTCCTCACCAGCAAGGGAACAAGGCTGGATGGACAATGAGTGTGATGAAATGACAGAATCGGGCTACAGAAGATGGGTAATAAGAAACTTCTGTGAGCTAAAAGAACATGTTCTAACCCAATGCAAAGAAACTAAGAAACTTGAAAAAAGATTTGACGAAATGCTAACGAGAATAACCAACTTAGAGAGGAATATAAGTGAATTGATGGAGCTGAAAAACACAACACAACTTCGCGAAGCATACACAAGTTTCAACAGCCGAATCGACCAAGCAGAAGAAAGGATATCAGAGATCAAAGATCAACTCAATGAAATAAAACAAGAAGGCAAGAGTAGAGAAAAAAGGGTAAAAAGGAATGAACAAAGTCTCCAAGAAATATGCAACTATGTGAAAAGACCTAATCTACGTTTGATAGGTGTACCTGAATGTGACAGAGAGAATGAATTCAAGCTGGAAAATACTCTTCAGGATATTATCCAGGAGAACTTCCCCAACCTAGCAAGGCAGTCCAATATTCAAGTCCAGGAAATATAGAGACCACAAAGATATTCCTCAAGAAGAGCAACCCCAAGGCACATAATCGTCAGATTCACCAGGGTTGAAATGAAGGAGAAAATGTTAAGGGCAGCCAGAGAGAAAGGTCGGGTTACCCACAAAGGGAAGCCCATCAGACTCACAGCAGATCTCTCAGCAGAAACCCTACAAGCCAGAAGAGAGTGAGGGCCAATATTCAACATCCTTAAAGAAAAGAACTCTCAACCCAGAATTTCATATCCAGCCAAACTAAGCTTCATAAGTGAAGGAGAAATAAAATCCTTTGCGAAAAAGCAAGTACTCAGAGATTTCATCACCAGCAGGCCTGCTTTACAAGAGCTCCTGAAAGAGGCACTAAACATAGGAACAACCAGTACCAGCCACTCCAAAAACATACCAAATGGTAAGAGCATCAACACAATGAAGAAACTGCATCAACTAACAGGCAAAACAGCCACCTAGCATCAAAATGGCAGGATCAAATTCACACATAACAATATTATCCCTAAATGTAAATGGGCTAAATGCCCCAATCAAAAGACATAGACTGGCAAACTGGATAAAAAGCCAAAACCCATCGCTGTGCTGTATCCAGGAAACCCATCTCACATGCAAAGATACACAAAGGCTCAAAATAAAGGGATGGAAGAAGATTTACCAAGCAAATGGAGAGCAAAAAAAAGCAGGAGTTGCAATTCTCATCTCTGATAAAATAGCCTTTAAACCAACAAAGATCAAAAGAGACAAAGAAGGACATTACATAATGGTAAAAGGATCAATGCAACAAGAAGAGCTAAGGATCCTAAATACATACGCACCCAATACAGGAGCACCCAGATACATAAGGCAAGTTCTTAATGACTTACAAAGAGACTTAGACTCCCACACAATAATAGTGGGAGACTTGAACACCCCATTGTCAATATTAGACAGATCAATGAGACAGAAAATTAACAAGGATATCCAGGACTTGAACTCAGACCTGGACCAAGCAAACCTAATAGACATTTACAGAACTCTCCACCCCAAATCCACAGAATATACATTCTTCTCAGCACCACATCGCACCTACTCTAAAACTGACCACATAAGTTGGAAGTAAATCACTCCTCAGCAAATGCAAAAGAACGGAAATCATAACAAACAGTCTCTCACACCACAGTGCAATCAAGTTAGAACTCAGAATTCAGAAACTAACTCAGAACCGCACAGCTTCATGGAAACTGAACAAATGGCTCTTGAATGTTGACTGGATAAACAATGAAATGAAGGCAGAAATAAAGATGTTCTTTGAAACCAACGAGAACGAAGACACAACATACCAGAATCTCTGGGACACATTTAAAGCAGTCTCTAGAGAAAAATATATAGCAATAAATGCCCACATGGGAAGCAAGGAGAGATCTAAAATTGACACCCTATCATCAAAATTGAAAGAGCTAGAGGAGCAAGATCAAAAAACTCAAAACCTAGCAGAAGACAAGAAATAACTAAGATCAGAGCAGAACTGAAGGAGATAGAGACACAAAAAACCCTTCAAAAAATCAATAAATCCAGGAGCTGGTTTTTCAAAAAGGTCAACAAAATAGACAGACCACTAGCCAGATTAATAAAAAAGAAAAGAGAAAATAATCAAATAGATGCAATAAAAAATGATAAAGGGGATATCACCACAGATTCCACAGAAATTCAAACCATCATCAGAGATTATTACAAACAACTCTATGCACATAAACTAGTAAACCTGGAAGAAATGGATAAATTCCTGGACACTTGCATCCTCCCAAGCCTAAACCAGGAAGAAGTCGAAACCCTGAATAGACCAATAACAAGGTCTGAAGTTGAGGCAGGAATTAAGAGCCTACCACCCAAAAAAAGCCCAGGTCCAGATGGGTTCACAGCCGAATTCTACCAGACATACAAAGAGGAGCTGGTACCATTCCTTCTGAAACTATTCCAAACAATCCAAAAAGAGGGAATCCTTCCCAAACCATTTTATGAGACCAACATCATCCTGATACCAAAACCCGGTAGAGACTCAGCAAGAAAAGAAAACTTCAGGCCAATATCCATGATGAACATAGATGCAAAAATCTTCAATAAAATATGGCAAACCGATTGCAACAGCACATCAAAAAGCTTATCCACCATGATCAAGTAGGATTCATCCCGGGGATGCAAGGCTGGTTCAACATACACAAATCTAGAAACATAATTCACCACATAAACAGAACCAAAGACAAAAACCACGATTATCTCAATTGACGCAGAGAAAGCCTTTGACAAAATTCAACAGCCCTTTATGCTAAAAACCTTCAATAAACTAGGTATTGATGGAGCATATCTCAAAACGATAAAAGCTATTTATGACAAACCAACAGCCAATATCATACTGAATGGGCAAAAACTAGAAGCATTCCCTTTGAAATCTGGCACTAGACAAGGATGCCCCTCTCTCACCACTCCTATTCAATATAGTACTGGAAGTTCTAGCCAGAGCAATCAGGCAAGAAAAAGAAATAAAGGGTATTCAAATAGGAAAGGAGGAAGTCAAATTGTCTCTATTTGCAGATGACATGATTGTATATCTGGAAGACCCCATCATCTCAGCCCAAAATCTCCTGAAACTGATAAGCAACTTCAGCAAAGTCTCAGGATACAAAATCAATGTGCAAAAATCACAAGCATTCCTATACACCAATAACAGAATTAAAGACAGCCAAATCAAGAACCAACTGCCATTCACAATTGCTACAAAGAGAATAAAATACCTAGGAATACAACTAACAAGGAACGTAAAGGACCTCTTCAAGGAGAACTACAAACCACTGCTCAATGAAATAAGAGAGGACACAAACAGATGGTGAAACAATCCATGTTCATGGCTAGGAAGAATCAATATCGTGAAAATGGCCATACTGCCCAAAGTAATTTACAGATTCAACGCTATCCCTATCAATCTACCAATGACCTTCTTCGCAGAACTGGAAAAAACCACCTTAAACTTCATATGGAACCAAAAGAGAGCCCGCATAGCCAAGTCAATTCTAAGCAAAAAGAAACAAAGCTGGAGGCATCACACTCCCGGACTTCAAACTATACTACAAAGCTATAGTAATCAAAACAGCATGGTACTGGTACCAAAACAGAGATATAGACCAATGGAACAGAACAGAGGCCTCCGAGGCAACACAACACATATACAACCATCCGATCTTTGACAAACCTGACAAAAACAAGTAATGTGGAAATGAGTCCCTGTTTAATAAATGGTGTTGGGAAAACTGGCTAGCCATGTGCAGAAAGCAGAAACTGGACCCCTTCCTGACACCTTACACTAAAATTAACTCCAGATGGATTAAAGACTTAAACATAAGACCTAACACCATAAAAACCTTAGAAGAAAATCTAGGCAAAATCATTCAGGACATAGGCGTAGGCAAGGACTTCATGACCAAAACACCAAAAGCATTGGCAGCAAAAGCTAAAATAGACAAATGGGACCTAACCAAACTCCACAGCTTCTGCACAGCAAAAGAAACAGTGATTAGAGTGAATCGGCAACCAACAGAATGGGAAAAAAATTTTCAGTCTACCCATCCGACAAAGGGCTGATACCCAGAATCTACAAAGAACTAAAACAGATTTACAAGAAAAAAACAAACAAGCCCATTCAAAAGTGGGCGAAGGATCTGAACAGACACTTTACAAAAGAAGACATACATGAAGCCAACAAACATATGTAAAAATGCTCATCATCACTGGTCATTAGAGAAATGCAAATCAAAACTACATTGAGACACCATCTCACGCCAGTTAGAATGGCGATCATTAAAAAATCTGGAGACAACAGATGCTGGAGAGGATGTGGAGAAATAGGAACACTTGGCCGGGCATAGTGGCTCACGCCTGTAATCCAAGCACTTTGGGAGGCCAAGGCGGGTGGATCACCTGAGGTCAGGAGTTCAAGACCAGCCTGACTAACATGGTGAAACCCCCGTCTTTTTAAAAAAAGAAATAGGAACACTTTTACACTGTTGGTGGGAGTGTAAATTAGTTCAACCATTGTGGAAGACAGTGTGGCGATTCCTTAAGGACCTAGAAATAGAAATTCCATTTGACCCAGCAATCCCATTACTGGGTATATATCCAAAGGATTATAAATCATTCTACTATAAGGACACATGCACACGAATGTTCGTTGTAGCACTGTTTACAATAGCAAAGACCTGGAACCAACCCAAATGCCCATCGATGATAGACTGGACAGGGAAAATGTGGCACATATACACCATGGAATATTATGCAGCCATCAAAAACGATGAGTTTGTGTCCTTTGTAGGAACATGGATGAACCTGGAAACCATCATTCTCAGCAAACTGACACAAGAACAGAAAATCAAACACCGCATGTTCTCACTCATAGGTAGGTGTTGAGCAATAAGAACACATGGACACAGGGAGGGAAGCATCATACACTGGGGTCTGTCGGGGGAAAAAGGGGAGGGACAGCAGGGGGGTGGGGGAGTTGGGGAGAGATAGCATGGGGAGAAATGCCAGATATAGGTGATGGGGAGGAAGGCAGCAAATCACACTGCCATGTGTGTACCTATGCAACAATCTTGCACGTTCTTCACATGTACCCCCAAACCTAAAATGCAATAATATATATATATAAATAAAATAAAATAAAATTAAATTAATCTTTTGAACCTGAATTGACTAAGGCTTCTGTTATGGGGTCTTGTTTGTTTGATCATTACATCCTATATTAAAAAAAAAAAGAAAGAAGGAAAATCAAGTAAGAAGAGAAAGTGGTGTTGTAAACAATTAGGAAAATGGGGAAAGAATGTAAAACACAGTGAAGCAGCAGCTCCAGAAGTCTGTGTGGGGTGGGAAGGGGAAGAGTTTATATAGACAAGGAAGAGGTGTGCTATCAGCCATTTTTACCTATTATCTATTTTCCTATTTACCCAAATACACCTACTAGGAGGTAAGACTAAGCAAGCTGGTTACAGTGATCCATCTAAGCTAAAGTTTGAGTTGTAGGCTAGATGCAGTGTTACAAGATCACCCCTGTGGCAGAACAGGAGAGGAAGGGGTATTAAGGGAGCAAGGACTCCTGGGCCCTGCCTGCTATTATATGCTTGCTGTCTTTTCCTTAGAGAATAGGAGAAAGGAGGCTGTGAATTCCTTATTACCTTGGCAGCCTGGTGATGTTGCTCCAAGACCTGGTCCATGATAAACTGGATAGAATCTTGCACTACACTGTGGCTCTCCACAAGGATGGCATTGAGATGAGTTGTGAGCAAAGTATAGACTCCTAAGGGGAGGGAGAAGGTAAAATTATCACAATATCTACTTCCCCTTAACTGCGCATCTTCTTCAAAGGCTAGTCTTAAATTACCAGATGTGTAAGATTTAAAACACTTGTTTACTAATACGTTGATGAATTTCTTTTAAATCCAATACTGACGACGACGACTGAGATACTGCAGGCCCTCAGAGTCAAGCTAAACAAATTATCACAGTAGTTCAAGAATGGTAACACGGTATTTCTGAGGAATCTGAATTCTTAAGGAATGTTCAGTAAGGCTCAGAACGTGGTATCAGACTTGCATTATTCGAGGATTAACCATGAGCAAGGATAACTACCTCGAGATTGCTGTTCACGTGTTCTGACTCAGGACTGGGAGTGAGAAAGATGCCTCTTGGAAGAGAGACCCCTACATATCTATAAATAATTATTTTTTTAGACTAAATCTCCCAACAAACAAACCTACCCAATTCCCACTTACAAATAAAAGAAAGCTCAGAAAAATTAAGGTGAAGAATGCCATTATTTTTTAAAGAAATAAATGAGGGATCCTGTTTAATTCATAGCAGAAATATATACCACATACTATAAACGAGAATCCTAGTGACTCCCAGAAGGGAGGAGAAAGGGAGAAGCAAACATCCTATAGAGTGTGTCCAACCCTCCTCTATGCCTGTGTGAGCGTCACTGTTGTACTTTCAGATGTGCTGTGGTAAAGAAAAGGTTAAAATTCACAAAAATGACACAGAACTGTTTGTATGAGGTCTTTTGAAATAGGGGATTATCTCTGTTAAAGTAACCACAGGCACCACTGCTCAGCCTTATTCAGAAAAGCTAACATGTGAGAGCCATAGGCAAAAAAATTACACCGTCAAACAACAGGCCACCATTTAATGATCCTGATGCATCAAACATAGGAAGCCAAATTTACAGGTCACCTGGAGAAAATCCTTCTTGATTATTCTTTGTTTTCAGTGTTTGGAATTCTATGGTGAAGCAGCCTAAAACTGGCTTTTTCTAGGACTGTATTAAAAATGCAGGTCAGAAGAACATTCTCTACCACAACGCACCATGATGCTTTCCTGGTAGGGAAGGTAATATGTGGTAAGCTCAAAAGGATTCTGGAGCTACAGTCAAGGAGAACACAGATTCTAGGGTCAACTCTACCACCAACTAGTAGTGATGAAGTCTTTTCTTCAGTATAGAAAATGGCTTTATACCACCCGTTCTCACAGGCATGTTGTGTAGATAAACTGCCATAATGTACATGAAGTGTTTTGTGGGCTTTTTTGTTGTCCAGCCTGGAGGGCAGTGACACAATCTTGGCTCACTGCAGCCTCAACAGCCCGGGCTCAAGTGATCCTCCCACCTCAGCCTCCTGAATACCTGGGACCACAGGTGTGTACCACCACCATGCCTGGCTTTTTTTTTTTTTTTTTTTTTTTTTTTTTTGAGATGGAGTTTCACTCTTGTTGCCCAAGCTGGAGTGCAAGGGGGCAATCTCAACTCACTGCAACCTCTGCCTCCCGGGTTCAAGTGATTCTCCTGGCTCAGCTTCCCAAGTAGCTGGAATTATAGGCGCCCGCCACCACGCCCAGCTAATTTTGTATTTTTAGTAGAGACAGGGTTTCACCACCTTGACCAGGCTGGTCTCAAACTCCTGACCTCAAGTGATCCTCTTGCTTCAGTCTCCCAAAGTGCTGGGATTACAGGTGTGAGCCGCCGCACCTGGCTGTTTTAAAATTACATGTAGAGATTAGGTCTCGCTATGTTGCCCAAGCGGTCTTGAATGGCTCAAGCAGTCTTGCCTTGGCCCCTCAAAGTACTGGAATTACAGGTGCCAAATCATGGTGCCTGGCCCATGAAGTGTTTTGAAATGTACACTGCAATATTCAACAGGAAAATATTGCTATTGCTATGTAAATATATCATCTAGATTGCTATTTTCCATAGTTTGGTTCTAAGAATAGCTTCAAGAAATCAGATCCCTTTTGAAAGCAGAAATTTAATTTAAAAGCCAAAGTTCATTCCTAAAACTTTTGACCATCAAATTCTTTTGACATTGTGGAAAATAATGAGTTAGTCACAAGAAAAAAAAATGAGTTAATCACAAAAAAGTTACCATGACAAGGCAGGTGGGCATATGGCCAATTAAGTGATTTTCTTAAAGACACATGGAAACACTAATTTTGAACAATCCGTTTCCTAAAAGAAAAGGCTCTAGAGAAAGCTTTTAAGGATATGAGAAAGAAAAGGGGGAAGAAAGGTAAAATTATCACTACGACTATATCTACCTCCCCTCCCCTCACTGTGCATCTTCTTCAGAGGCTAACCCTAAACTACCAGATGCGTAAGATGTAAGACACTGTGTTTACTACTACATTGATGAACTTCTTTTAAATCCAATACTGAGTACAATGATTGAGATACTGCAGGCCTTCAGAGTCTAGCTAAACAGAAGTGTACCAATTATCACAGTGTATCAAGAATGATAACAATGTGTTTCTGAGGAATCTGAGTTCTTAAGGAATGTTCAGTAGGGCTCAGAACATGGTATCAGACTTGCATTATCCAAGGATTACCTCTGGCAGACCTTAAAAAAAACTCACCAGAAGGTAGCAGATATTAAGTCTTAAGAGGGTTTTAGACCTGGAAGGGCCTTTGATGGGGCCTAGCCTAACAATCTCATGTTAAAGATATGAAAAGGGGAAGCTCAGATTTACGTGACATACTTCCCAAAAATCATTGAAGAAGTTGGTATCAGTGCTAAAATTTAACCTAGGTCTCCCGATTCCACCCTTTCATCTTTTCCACAATAATAAGCTGCTGCTCTTACCAGCCTCTGTCTATGTGAGCATAGGCTACAGGGAACAGACCTAGGAATCCTCACATTAGTTTGGGCATCTTCTATTTCCCATTCCCCTGGCCTTAATCACCAGAACAGCGGTACATCAAAGACCACTAGCTACTCAGATAAAGAGCTGCAAGCCAGAGTCCAAGGAAACAGGGCTTCTCTTGTGCAGTGTATACAGCATGTGTTGGGAAGAGGCAAGGAAAAGGTAGTCTTATCTTCCTTCTGAGAAGCTCAGAAGGAAGGCAGCAGGAAGAATACCACAGCCGACAATGGTTTGTTCAGTAAATAGTTGACACCAGTCGACATGATCTCTTTTGGTCTGGGGTTGTAAGCAGTCTCTTTTTTCTGATGACTCAGTGGGAGCAGAGCCACACCAAATAGCACTGGAGTGCCTGGAGCATAGAGTCCCACAAAAACACACTGGGCCATAGAGAAAGGAGAACACAGAGACATATCAGAAGCACCAAAAGGGCTGCTTATGAACCTTTCCCCAAATTTGTATAATCTCCACTTCTCCTTGTAACTTTCCTCAAAGATTAGGAGGGGATTGAGAAATACTTAAATTTATGTCCCAGGGTTTATTGGATTGAAATGCAGAAGCCAAGTCCTGCTCATGCTCAGTGGTTTCCAAATTTCACTATTTAAGAATCACTTGAGGCTGGACATGGTGGCTCATGCCTGTAATCCCAGCACTTTGGGAGGCTGACATGGGAGCATCTCTGAGCCCAGGAGTTCAGCCTGGGCAACACAGGAAGACCTTATTTCTACAATAATAATAATGATGATGATGATCCAGGTGATTCTGATGCATGTTTCACGGACCAGAAAATGAAACCACTACTTTATCATAGAGAACCTTTCTGAGTGATAACAAGTTATCACCCATCTAATAAATAAACACCAAAGGTTCCTCATTGCATACCTGAATAAGAACAGGTGTGCAATTTTAATCCACCTAGAAAGGCAGTATCATGATGAAAAGTTCCCAAGGCTGGCTGTACATCAGAATCACCTGAGAAGCAATTTTATTTTATTTTATTTTTTGAGACAGAGTCTCAGTGTCTTGCCCAGGCTGGAGTGCAGTGGTGAGATCTTGGCTCACTGCAACCTCTGCCTCCTAGGTTTGATTGATACTCCTGCCTCAGCCTCCTGAATAGCTGGGATTACAAGCCACCACCACACTGGCTAATGTTTGTATTTTTAATAGAAGCAGGGTTTCACCATGTTAGCCAGGCTAGTCTTGAACCTCTGGCTGCAAATGATCCACCCACTTCGGACTTCCAAAGTGCGGAGATTACAGGCGTGACCCACCACGCCTGGCCTGAGAAGCTTTAAAAACATATGGACAAGCACTTTGGGACACTCAGGCAGGAAGATTACTTGAAGCCAGGAGTTCAACACCAGCCTGGGCAACAAAGCAAGACCTCCATCTCCACAAAAAATTATTGAAAAATTTATCCAGGTGCAGTGGCATGCATCTGTAGGCCCAGCTACTGGGGAGGCTAAAGCAGGAGGACTACTTGAGCCAGGAGTTTGATTTGCAGTGAGCTATACTCATGCAACAGCACTCCAGCCTGGATGACAGAGCGACTCTAAAAATAAAAAAATTTTAAAAACATACTGAGACCTGAGCCCCCACCTCAGTCCAGCTGGAAATCAGAATCTCTGGAGAGCTGAGCATTTTAGATGCTCTCCAGGTAATATATTATGTGGCTAACGTTGAGAACCATGGATCCCTAGGGAGCAATATCAGTGTCTGCTGATTTCTGACCAACCAGACCTAGAAATGTCATCATTTAAGTGATGCATCAATATATGAATCTTTTCTATAGGATATATTTATTTAACTTATTAAGCAAGGTTTTTCACTGAACTTTATTCTATAGAAATATATCTAATTTAGATGTATGCATTATACAAATCTTCCCTTTCTCTTAGCATTTTGCATACTCAAGCTGGCAACCCCATTCTCTTATACTTACCCCAGATTTCCATTTGCTGAACTGGAAATGCACTGTGGAAATCCACAAAGAGAAAAAGCAGCAGAGTTTGTCCTTGAAGGTCCATATTCTGAGACTGATCCCCCTCTCTGGATTCCACCTGATAACTCACATCTGGAAGCAACAAATCTAGAGGACAAGAGAATACACGAATTTCTAAGATAAGTAAAGCCCTCGAAATACCAAGTGACTACAGAACCTGTTCTGAACAAAGAAGGATCTGAGAATAGGAGATCTAAATTCAAACACTCATTTCCCCCTCCTGAACCTGTTTCTCTATCCACATGATGGAAGCAAATCATAATGACGCACAGGAAGAACATTAAAATAGTAACTAGGTGTGTAAAATGCAAACCAAACAGCACTCCTTTACATTTACTGAGAAGCACTACACAATAAATTCATTGATTCCTCGTACAACTTTCTAAGGCAGGTATGGCTGGTAAGAGGTTAGATTCACCTGAGTGTAACGATAATAGCTAACTTGTGTTACAGGCCAGGTAATACATCAAATGCTTATGTACTATTTCAACATTTAGACTTCACAATAACATTATCGGATAGGACCTACTCATATGTCCTTTTACAGATAAGAGGCACACATAAGTTAAATACCTTGCCCAACGGGTAAGGTGCTATTAAGTGGTGGAACTGAGTTCTAGATTTTGCTAGACTGACTCCAAAATCTGTGCTCTATCCCCAGTACTATATATTTGTATCCACAAGTAATCCAATGTCCCATGGTCACTTTCTAGCACCTTGATCCTTTAGAATACAATCAGGATAGTCCTATATTTCCGATCCATATAGAGAAGTACCTCCATGTGGATCCTGGTTCTGTCCTTTAGAGTAATCAGGGAGGGAGATGAGGGGACATTTTCTACATTATTCATTTCCAAAGTTAACTGAGAAGTTTAGGCACCATGAATTGGCAAAAAACTAAATCAGCAAAGCCTGAAAACAAAAATGAACAAGAAAAGGAGATATGGAGAATCCTTAGAAACTCACTAGTCATCTCTCTATTCGAAATCCTGATGGCATGACATTCTGTCTGTTAAGACCAAATATTCTTTTCCCACAAAACTATCATTTCCAAAGACCCTGTCTAAGGACACCCTCCTCTGGAATAACTACCCACTCAAGAAAAAGAATCTTATCCCAAGGCTTCCTTCCTTCATAGGTGAAGAGTCTATTATTCTAAGATACTGCCCTATCCCAGTAGGCTTCAATCTTCTCATACCAGTCACAGCCACAGAATACCTCTTCCCTACTGGTCATCTTCCTCAGGAGCCAAACGACCAGACTACCTTCTAAATTTCAAAGGATTGTAGTTAGAACAGTCAATCTCAAAATTGCAGCCCTCCTAGATATAACCCATGGTTGCATATTCCAACTTCCCAGTTTTATTTATTAGTTCAGTTATTAGCCTCCCAACTTTTAGCATGATTCACCCAAAGCTGGTGTAGTTACAGCTTACATGAATATTACAGCCAGCTTCCTAGGCCTAATACTATTATGTCTTGCATTTGTATGTGTTTTAGTTGTTTCTAAGGAATTTTACATGGATTTCTCAGTTCGTTATGAAGATTTCTCTTCTACAGTAGTTCAGAGCTGTCATTGCTCCCTTACCTTTGTAAAGGCCCAGAGTTGACAGATAAGGTACATTAGAAATCCTCTGAACAAGTATCTAACAGAAAGACCAGGAATAGAGGAGGCAGCAGAGGAAGTAACAGGAGAACCAGTATCAACATGCAATGCCAGGCCGGGCGTGGTGGCTCACGCCTGTAAAAAAGTGGGATTCCAGCACTTTGGGAGGCCGAAGCGGGTGGACCATTTGAGGTCAGAAGTTCAAGACCAGACCAGCCCTACCATGGGGAAATCCCGTCTCTACTAAAAATACAAAAAAAACAATTAGCCAGGCATGGTGGCGGGCACCTGTAATCCCAGCTACTAGGAAGGCTGAGGCAGGAAGATCACTTGAAATCAGGAGGAGGAGGTTGCAGCCAGCTGAGATTGCACCACTGCACTACAGCCTGGGTGACAGAGCAAGACTCCATAAAGCAACAACAACAACCACAACAACAAAAACATGCAATGCCAAAACAAGCTCTGAAAGAGCTTTGCCTGGTTTGACACCTGTTTGCCTCACTTCAAGTGGTCTCTCACACTTGGTCAGACCCTGACCCCCAAACCCCAAACCAGGCCATCAGATCTCTGGGTCATATTTTTTTTAATTTTATTTTTTTCAGATGGAGTTTCACTCTGTCGCCCAGGCTGGAATGCAGTGGCACCATCTCGGCTCACTGCAATCTCTGCCTCCTGGGTTCAAGCAATTCTCCTGTCTCAGCCTCCCGAGTAGCTGAGACTACAGGCGCATGCCACCACACCCAGCTAATTTTTGTATTTTTAGTAGAAATGGGGTTTCACTATGTTGGTCAGGCTGGTCTCAATCTCCTGACCTCGTGATCTGCCTGCCACGGCCTCCAAAGTGCTGAGATTACAGGCAGGAGCCACCGCGCCCGGCCTCTCTGGGTCATATTTTTATATATACTTTCGCCAGGCGTGGTGGCTCATGCCTATAATACCAGCACTTTGGGAGGCTGAGGTGGGGGGGATCACGAGGTCAGGAGATCGAAACTATCCTGGCTAACACGGTGAAACCCCATCTCTACTAAAAATACAAAAATTAGCTGGGCATGGTGGTGCATGCCTGTAATCCCAGCTACTCAGGAGGCTGAGACAGGAGAATTGCTTGAACCAGGGAGTCGGAGGTTGCAGTGAGCCGAGATCATGCCACTGCACTCCAGCCTGGTGAGAGAGCGAGACTCCATCTCAAAAAATAAAATAAAATAAAATAAAAAATTATATATACTTTCTATTCATATTTCCTTTCATTTCTCTAATATTCTTCAAGTTTCTTCATTCCTGTGCAGAGAGGGAGGATATACCTCTATCCAAATTGAGATCCAAATTGGGTACCATACACAAATGGTATTTTTTCCAGTCAATTAAAGAAGAGGTATCTTTGAAGAAAGTAGTCATTGGCTGCTCCCAAGTTGACAATATCAGAGGCAGACCCAAAGGTCCATATAGAAATATGTATAGTTGCTAAAGAAAACTGCCAAATTTTAGTATCTTATGACTATGTATTCACTTGTATAAAACAAACATAACACTGACCTGGTTTACACTCCCATAAATAAATGTTCTATGCAGTTACATATTACGTCTTTTCTACACTGAAGACAGATAGATCCACTAGGATCCCCCGGAAATTTATTCTAGGTTTAGTAAGTTTGAGCTACAGATACAACATTGGGACAGTTTATTTATTCATCTGGTTCACATGATCATAGATCTGAGTGGCACCACAGGTTAACATTGTTTTAAGTTCTAAGTTCTGGGGGTACCAAGATGAATATCCAGATAATACGTATCCTCAAGTTCATCATATTTACAGTATGGGAGACAGACATGAAAGCCAACAAACTGTATTACAATGTGATATATGCTAGAAGTATATACAAGAGAATATTTTCTATGAAGTATTTGAGTATACTCAGATTGAGAAGGAAACTTGTCTCCAAACCTATTCTCTTTTTTTTTTTTTCAAGACGGGGTTTCACCATGTTCGTCAGGCTGGTCTTGAACTCCCGACCTCAAGTGATCCACCCGCCTTGGCCTCCCAAAGTGCTTGGATTACAGGCGTGAGCCACCGCGCCCGGCCCAAACCTATTCTCTTAAACAAAGGAAGGCAGGCCCCTGAAATGGTTTCTATCTCTGAACTTCCCATTCAAAATTACTCCATTAAGAACCACTGCTTAACCTTTCTTGTCCCCTAAACCAAGGCCAAAGAGACCAGAATGTGGACTTTCCTTTATCTTTCTTTGTTTTCATCCTCTTTCTTACAGGATAAACACATGGAATTAAGTGTGAAGATTAACATTCCTACCCAGTGGGCACTGGGGCATTATGGAAAGTCATCACAGAAAAAGGGAGGCTTTATACCCATAAATGAAGTCTCCCTCACAAATCTCAGAAGGCATTAACACATGAACTAAGGCTCACTGTTTAGGGCAAGAAGATTTTTAAGATGCAAACTCAGAATAAGAGGGGAGTGTTTGAAGAGCCAAGATGTGCGGTTGTCTTACATGCAGTTGTTTAAACCATTTACATGTAATATGAATATAGCTATAGTTGGGTTTGAATCCAACATCTTGTTACCTCTTTTCCATTTATTGTTTGTATTCTTTGTTTCCTTTTTCCTCGTTTCTATTTTTGAATTAGAAATTGTTTGTTAAGTTTCAAAAAGTGTTTTCTCTCTCTACCCCGCCCCCCCCCACTTTTTTTTGAGACAGCGTTTTGCTTTTGTTGCCCAGGCTAGAGTGCAATGGCATGATTTTGGCTCACCACAACCTCCGCCTCCCAGATTCAAGCGATTCTCCTGCCTCAGCCTCCTGAGTAGCTGGATTACAGGCATGTGACACCACACCTGGCTAAGTCTGTATTTTTAGTGGAGACGGGGTTTCTCCATGTTGGTCAGGCTGGTCTCAAATTCCCAACCTCAGGTGATCCGCCTGCCTTGGCTTCCCAAAGTGCTGGGATTACAGGCATGAGCCACTGCGCCCAGCCAACCCCCTACCTTTTTTAAAAAAGATACAGGGTCTCACTCTGTTGCTCAGACTGGAGTGCAATGATGTGATCATAGCTCACTGCAGCCTCAAATTCCTGGGCTGAAGCAATCCTCTCTCTGTATCAGCCTCCAGGGTAGCTAGGACTACATGTGAGAGCCCCCATACCTGCCAGGAATTTTTTTTTTTTTTTTTTGAGATGAAGTTTCCCTCTTTATTACCCAGGCTGGAGTGCAATGGCGCGATCTCAGCTCACCGCAACCTCCACCTCCTGGGTTCAAGCAATTCTCCTGCCTCAGCCTCCCGAGTAGCTGGGACTACAGGCATGCACCACCATGCCCAGCTAATTTTTGTATTTTTAGTAGAGACGGGGTTTCACCATGTTGACCAGGATGGTCTCAATCTCTTGACCTCGTGATCCACCCGCCTCAGCCTCCCAAAGTGCTGGGATTATAGGCGTGAGCCACCGTACCCAGCCTAGGAATTTTTTTATAATTCCATTTTATCTCCTTTTTGAGCTATCAGTTATAACTGTTGTATTAACCTAGGAATTGCCAGGCTTTATTAGTATACAACTTTAACTTATCATAGTCTCCCTTCAAATGATATTACAACAATTCATATATAGTTTAAGAATCAAACAATATACTTCTGCTTCTCTCTTCTTGGCCTTTGTGCTATTGTCACACATTTTACTTCCACAGATGTTATAAACCTTATACATTAAATTTTTGCAGATCCATGATCAATGAACCCTAAGCATAAGAAATATGAAGAATCTAGGCCAGGTGCGGTAGCTCATGCCTATAATCCTAGCACTTTGGGAAGCCAAGGCGGGTGGATCACTTGAGATCAGGAGTTCAAGACCAGGCTGGCCAACATGGCAAAACCCTGTTTCTATTAAAAATACAAAAATTAGCCAGCCATGGTGGTGGGCACCTATAGTCCCAGCTACTCGGGAGGCTGAGGCAGGAGAACTGATTGATTGAACCCAGGAGGAGAAGGCTGCAGTAAGCTGAGATCGCACCACTGCACTCCAACCTGGGTGACAGAGTGAGACTCTGTCTCAAAAAGGAATATGAATAAAACAGAAAATGATAGTAAGACATCTCTCTCTCTCTCCTCTCACACACACACACTCACACACACACACACACACACAATTAGCCAGGTGTGGTGGTGTGCACCTGTAGTCCTAGCCACTCAAGAGGCTGAGGTGGGAGGGTCACATGAGCTTAGGAGCTCAAGGGTGTAGTGAGCTAAGATCAAGCCACTATACTCCAGCATGGGAGACAAGACTCTGCCTCTACATAAATAAATACAACATCAATGAACTGTGGGATAACTTCAGGTGGCCTAATTCAGAAAGTGTAATTGCAATCCTGAAGGGGGGGACTTCAAGACTTGTTTTTTAATCTTTTTTTTTTTTTTTGGCTGGGCCTGGTGGCTCACTCCGGTAATCCCAGCACTTTGGGAGGCTGAGGCAGGCAGATCACCTGAGGGCAAGAGTTTGAGACCAGCCCGGCCAACATGGGGAAACCCTTCTCTACTAAAAATACAAAAATGAGCTGGGTGTGGTGACATGTGCCTGTAATCCCAGCTACTCGGGAGGCTGAAGCAGGAGAATCGCTCCAACCTGGGAGGCGGAGGTTCCAGTGAGCTGTGGTCGTGCCACTGCACTCCAGCCTGGGCAACAGAGCAAGACTTTGCCTCAGGAATAAAAAAAAAGATTTTTTTTTTCCGGTGAGGTACTTGTTAAAGGAAAATTAAAACTCAAGACTCCAAATCACTATGCCAAATGGAAATAATTTAGCGGAAAGCTGAGCCATGCAAGAAGCTGCTGCTTCTTTTATTTCTAAGCAGATAGCTACAGATAAAGAGTTAAATATCTCCACAGGTAGCTACTCTTATGTTCACCTTCTCTCATGTAAAGTGCCAATTTACTGAGCACAAGACAAATACATAATTGACTATTCCCCTACTTGCTCCTTTTCTCTTGTAACATATATATTCAAAAATGTGACCATCCCGTTCCTCTTTCCCCCTCCAGCCTGCTTTTCCCCTTTAAATACTGAAGCCCTCAAAATCATTTTTAGAGAAAGGCACAGACCTGTCTCCCCAGGCCATCCTTAACCTTGGCAAAATAAACTTCTAAACTGCTTGAGACCTATCTTAGATACTTTTTGGTTTATATACTCAAGAAGGAGATTTTGTTTTTTTAAAGGGACAAAAGTATTTTGTATCTACTCACATAGTCACCACTTCCAGTGCTCTTCTTTTTTGGGTAGATGCAGAATTCTGTCTGGCATCATTTTTCTTCTACCTAAAAGATTTCCTTTAACATTTCTTATAATACAAGTCTTCTGGTGATGAATTCTTTCACCTTTTCTATGTCTGAAAAATTCTTCATTTTGCCTTCATTTTTTTTCTCAGTACCTTATAAAGATGTTACCCCACTTTCTTCTAGCTAACACTGTTTCCAGTGAGAAATCTGCCATATTTTGTTCCTCTATACATAATGTGTTTGTCATCTCCAGCTGCTTTAAAAAATTTTTTTATTACCGGCTTTAAATACTTTATGATGTGACTTGGTGTAATTTTCTTCATATTTCTTACACTTAGAGTTCATTGATCATAAATCTGCAGGTTTATAGTTTTCATTAAATTTGGAGATTCGAGGGTGAGACTGTCTCCACAAAAAAATAAAAATTAAAAAAAAATTAGCCAGGCATGATAAGTACAGGCCTGTAGTCCCAGCTACTCAGGAGAGGCTGAGGGAGGAGGATTGCTTAAGCCCATAAGTGTGAGGTCGCTGTGAGCTATGATCACATCACTGCACTTTAGCGTGGGCAACAGAGCGGACCCCTTTAAAAAATTATTTTTCTGAATTTACACTCACATATCTTCCAGCCGATGCTAAAAATTTTGATTCCTAACAATGTTAACATAATTATCATAAACATGCATACAATAATTCCAATGTAAAATACCAATATTATTACTAATAATCAAGCCACTGAATAAATTTTAAGAGGTCTTCGGACTTTATTTCATCCTTAGAGTATATCCTGCTAAGAATGTATAGTCAAAACACCATGTTCTAAAATCTTTTGAATTAATTCTTCTTGTTACATGGATTATAATTTTAACATAATATACAGGTAAGTTTATTACCTTTTTTTTTTTTTTTTTTTTTTTGAGACAGAGTCTCACTCAGTCACCAGGCGCCAGGCTGGAGTGCAGTGGCACGACCTTGGCTCACTGCAACCTCCGCTGCCCGGGTTCAAGCATTCTCCTGCCTCAGCCTCCCGAGTAGCTGGGATTACAGGCGCGCGCCACCACGCCCAGCTAATTTTTTTGTATTTTTAGTAGAGACGGGGTTTCACCATGTTGACCAGGACGGTCTCGATCTCTTGACCTCGTGATCCGCCCGCCTCGGCCTCCCAAAGTGCTGGGATTACAGGCGTGAGCCACCGCGCCCAGCCCAGTTTATTACCTTTTATGTTGAGGGATATTTGTATTGGATATAAAATTCTAGGTTGGTAATTATTTTATTTCAGGACATTATTAGTTTAACACCTTCTGCTGGTATGGGGGAGTCAGCTGTTAAACTGTTTATCTTTTAAAGATGATTTGTCCTCCTGATTTTAAGATTTTTCTCTGTTTTTCATCTTCCATAGGTGTGGAAATCTTTTTTATTTATACTGCTTGATTATTCTGTTCTTAAATCTGTCTCAGTTGTTTCAGCCATTAACTCTTCAAATATTGTTTCTGCCCCATTTTCTCTTTTCTATTCTCTTTTGGGAAATCAATTAAATATACATTAGACAGTTTCACTCTTTCCTCTGTTAACCTCTCTCTTCTGTATTTTCCCTGACTTGTCTCTCTTTGCTTTATTTTTGCTAAGTTCTTGCTTTTTTTTTTTTTTTTTTTTTGAGACAGAGTCTTGCTCTGTCGCCAGGCGCCAGGCTGGAGTGCAGTGGTGCAATCTCGGCTCACTGCAACCTCCGCCTCCCGAGACCAAGCAATTCTTCTGCCTCAGCCTCTCAAGTAGCTGGGACCACAGACGCATGCCACCATGCCCAGCTAATTTTTATATTTTAGTAGAGACGGGGTTTCACTATGTTGGACAGGATGGTCTCGATCTCTTGACCTCATAATCCGCCCGCCTCAGCCTCCCAAAGTGCTGGGATTACAGGCGTGAGCCACCACGCCCGGCAGTTCTTGCTATCTTTAGCTTTTAGTTTACAAATTCTCTTAGGTTGTACTTAATCTGCTGTTAAACCTGTGTACTGAAGTTCATTCAACATTGGTTACTATATTTCTTAGTTCCATAATACCTGTTTGGTTCTTGTTAAAAGTTATTTCACATTTTACAGTTTCAGTTTCCTAGTAAAATGTTCAAACTTTGCTTTCATTTTCATAAACATAGTAAGCATAATTTTTTAAAAGTTTTTCTTGAAACAGGGTCTCATGTCACCCAGGCTGAAGTGGAGTGGCGCGATCATGGCTCACTGTAGTCTTGACCTCCTGTGCTCAAGCAATACTCCCACTTCAGCCTCCTGAGTAGCTGGGACTGTCACAGGCATGCACCACCATGCCCAGCTAACTTGTATAGAGATGGGGGTCTCACTGTGTTGCCCAGGCTGATCTGGAACTTGCACGATCAAGTGATCTTCCTGCCTCAGCCTCCCAAAGTGCTGAGATCACAGTGTGAACCACCATGCCCAGCTAAGCATAACTTTTTAAAGTCAGTATCTGTTACCACCAGTATCTGGAGTCCCAGTGGGTGTTTCTGTGACTTTGTTTTTGCCAGCTCTTGTTTATATTATCTTGTCCTCTCTTATACCTGGTTATTTGTGACTGTACATGTGTGTGTGCATATGTACCATGGGACACTGTATTTGAAAAGTGTTAAATAATTGGGAGCACAGGATGCAGTTATTTTCTTCTAGAAATTTTTGTTTCCTTCTACAAGACATCTAGGACAACTAGCAAATATAAAATCATCCTAATCCAATTTCAAAGTTTAAGAATTTCTGACGAGGCCGGGCGGATCACCTGAGGTCGGGAGTTCAAGACCAGCCTGACCAACATGGTGAAACCCCGTCTTTAAAAATAAAAAAAAAGAAGAAAAAAAAAAAAAAGAATTTCTGGCCTGCCTAGATGACCAAAAAGCATATACAGTCCATGTGAAGAGTGATTTAGTGTAGGTTCACCTTACTCCTTAAAATACAGCCTTCTAGTTATTTCTTGCCCAAAGCAAGAGGTGTTTTTAGCAGCACTCCCAATCTCATCAGGTCCTGGATTCTTTGGCCTTCTTGTCCTGCATTAATTTGGAAGTATTTTTAAAAATAGATTTTTATTGTATTTATTTATTTTAAGACCGAGTTTCATTCTATTGCCCAGGCTGGAGTGCTATGGCGCCATCTCGGCTCACTGCAACCTCCACCTCCCTGGTTCAAGCAATTCTCCTGCCTCAGCCTCCAGAGTAGCTGGGACTACAAGCATGCGCCACCATGTTCAGCTAATTTTTTTGTATTTTTAGTAGAGACGGAGTTTCACCATGTTGATCAGGCTGGTCTCGAACTCCTGACTCATGATCCACCCGCCTCGGCTTTCCACACCCGGCCAATTTGAAAGTATTAATATATCTTAGCCTCTCAGCTGCCTGTTCTAATTGGCAAACTACTCCAGGGCAAAAGCATCCCTCAATGCCAGGCTCAGCTCTCTGCAATTCAAACCTCTCCTAAATCATGGCACAGAAACTCCTCCTCTTCACTAGGTCTTTGATGCTTTTATGATGTTTTATTTTTGTATTTATTTTTTTATTAAGACGGGGTTTCACCATGTTGGTCACGCTGGTCTTGAACTCCCGACCTTAGGTGATCCACCCGCCTTGGCCTCCAGAGTGCTTGGATTACAGGCGTGAGCCACCACGCCCGGCTGCTTTTATGATGTTTTAATATTTCATCCAGCCTTTGCCTTCAGTGAAAAGGTTGGTCTAAATTATGAAGTTTGCCACTTGAAGAAAGTGAAATCTCACCAGAATATTCATAGTTCTTTCTCTTTTTAAAACATTACCTCCTTAGAGTCTTCACTGACCATATTTAAAGTAACATCTCCATCATTCTCTATCACTTTGTTTTATTTCTCTCCACTGCACTTATCACTACCTAATATCCATCTGTTAAATTTTCCCCCAGAGGACCAAAATATTATCTGTCTTATTCCTTCTAGATGATGGAATGAAGAGGAATAAGAAACTTATTTACTTTATACTTTTCTGTACTATCTAAAGAAAAAGCATATTTTAAAATAGAAAATGTCCATGCACAGTCTTCATCACTATCCTGCTCCCTCTTCCTCCCGAAAATATACTGTGGTATCTTTTGATATCTGATATGTGACACCAAATAGCTGACATCTATCATACCACGCCTCTCCTGTTCTCATTGGGTTTTTTGTTTTTAAGACAGAGTCTCGCTCTGTCACTCAGGCTGGAGTGCAGTGGTGTGTTATCAGTTCACTGAAACCTCTGCCTCTCGGGTTCAAGCAATTCTCCTGCCTCACCCTCCCAAGTAGCTGGGACTACAGGCATGTGCCACCACATCCAGCTAATTTTTGTATTTTTAGCAGAGACGGGGTTTTGCCATGTTAGCCAGGCTAGTCTCAAACTCCTGACCTCAAGTGATCCGCCGGCTTCAGCCTCCCAAAGTGCTGGGATTACAGGCGTGAGCCACTGCGCCTGGCCTGTTCTCATTGTTTATACTCTTCTGCAACTTCATTTACTTCTACGGCTTCAATCATGTCACAATAACAATTATTAATATTTATTGACTACGCTAGGAGCTTCACATGGATTATTATAGTTAATTTTAAAACACAAGCAAACCCCAAAAGAACAGAAAAGCAACTTTTGCAAGGAAAAATAAATCTATGAGATAAGTGTCATCCTCATTTTAAAACAGAGGAATTAAAGGCTTAGGCTGGTTAAGTAAGTTGCCTATAGTCACACAGCTAATTAGTAATGAATCCAACATTTACACTCCTGTGCTATGCTCTAAACACAGAACTATACGACTCTTACCTATGGAGGAAACTAAGACTCTAAAATTCTGTATCTCTAAATCTGACCATTTCCAAGTTCCAGACCAAATTTGTATATAGCTGCTTACTATGTTCAAAGGATGTCTTCAGATACCATAAACTCAACATGTTTAATGTCAAACTCATTTTCTTTATCCCCCAAATCTGCTATTAATGTTTTGTATCTTGCTGACAGTATTGTTATTCTGTCAGTTATCCATGGAAATCTTTTTTAATAGCTCTACTGAGATGTAATTCACATCGCATACAATTCACTCATTTTAAATGTATAATAAAATGGGTTTTAGTATATTCAAAGGGTTGTGCAATCACCACCACCATCAATTTTAGAACATTTTCATTACTCTGAAAAGAAGCCCCTCTAGGCAGAGCACAATGTCTCATGCCTGTAATCCCAGCACTTTGGGAGGCTGAGGCTGGTGGATCACATGAGTCCAGGAGTTTGAGACCAGCCTGGGCAACACAGTGAAACTCTGTCTCTACCAAAAATTAGCTGGGCATGGTGGCATGTGCCTGTGGTCTCTCAGGAGGCTGAGATGGAAGGATGGTTTGAGTCCAGGAAGCAGAGGTTGCAGTGAGCCAAGATCATGTCACTGTACTCCGCCTGGGCAACAGACTCAGACTCTGTCAAAAAAAAAAAAAAAAAAGCCCCTCCATTTACATTCTGTCCTCTATATTTGCCTATTGTAGACCTAGAAATCTGACATCAGCCTTAGATGTTCCCTGCCCCTAATCTCTCCCTACCTTGATAATGAACTGGTTACATTTTGTTCATTACTTCAGGTGATAAGTCTGGCCTTTCCATGTCAACCACATTTTAGATTCAAGCACTAATTATTATTATTTTTTTCTTTTTTCTTTTCTTTTCTTTCTTTTTTTTTTTTTTTTTTTTGAGACAGAGTCTTGCTCTGTTGCCCAAGCTGGAATGCAGTGTCATGTTCTTGGCTCACTGCAGTCTCCACCTCCCGGGTTCAAGTGATTCTCCTGCCTCAGCCTCCCAAGTAGATGGGACTACAGGCGCCACCACTATGCCCAGCTAGTTTTTGTATTTTTAGTAGAGACAGTGTTTCACCATATTGGCCAGGATGGTCTCGAACCCCTGACCTCAAGTGATCCTCCCACCTCAGCCTCCCAAAGTGCTGGGATTACAGGTGTGAGCCACTGTGCCCAGCCATCAGGCACTCATTATTTTTTAACCCAGTTCACTTACTTATTTACTTAGTATTACTAACTTCTGTCTCCTATCCATACTATATAATGCTGCTAAAGACTCCTCCCAAAACATTCAATGGTTTCTCACTATACAGAGAATAAAGTTCACAATCCGTAGTATGGCACTCAAGATCTACCATATTCAACTCCAGACTACTTTTCCAGCCTTATATCTCCCTCATGTACCATTCATTTCATGCTTCAGTCATACTGAATTATAAGAAAAATGTATGACGTGTCACATTTTATAGTTTTCGGTTCCCTGGCAAAATGTTCAAGCTTGGCTTTCACATTAGATTATATGTTTTTACACAAATCATACATATTTATAGATGCAGAATACACATACTAAAGGCTTTTCTAAAACTGGGATATAAAAATCCATTTCAAAGATAATTGGATGGAATTTTTCATCAAAAGGATATGGAAACTGAAGAAATGCTGTTAAGCTGATTGGAAAAAACCTTTGGGCTGGGGCACAATGCAACTGCTGGAGTCAGTATCAGTTCTCCCAACAAGTCCACGCCAGCCACGTCATCAGGGATGAAAAGCATTACTGGATGTCCTAGCACAGGGTGAATTCTGCTGCAGTATGATTCAATTGTATCAAATTTTGGTCTACTGTCAGAAAACAGACAAGTCAAATTTAACATTTTTCCCTCTTAAGAAATTATTTAAAAGAGCATTCAAAATTGTTTTTATAACTTCTAACATACGTATAACCATATAACCTGCCATATCAGTTTTGTTGGAATAAATAACTTGTGTCTCACTCAGGAAACCACAGCAATGGAAGTAATAGAAAAACTGGCATTTCAGGGATGGTATCATGGCTCCTGCTTTTGCTGCCACTAATGGATGCTTCTTAGTTTCTCTTTTAAAAAAAAAAACAAAACATTTTAGACCAGGCATGGTGGCTCACACCTGTAATCCCAGCACTTTGGGAGGCTGAGGCAGGGGATCACTTGAGGTCAGGAGTTGGAGACCAACCTGGCCAACATGGTGAAACTCCATCTCTACTAAAGATACAACAGCTGGGGGTAATGGTGCACACCTGTAGTCCCAGCTACTCAGGAGGGTGAGGCAGGAGAATCGCTTGAACCTGGGTAGCAGAGGTTTCAGTGAGCTGATATTGCGCCACTGCACTCCAGCCTGGGTGACAGAGCAAGACTTTCTCAAAAAATAGTAAGTATTATTTTATTTTATCAGATAAGGGGTTCTCTATGTTTACTAAGCTGGTCTTGGACTCCTGGCAATCTTTCTGCCTTGGCCTCCCAAAGTGCTGGGACTGCAGGTGTGAGACATCATGCCCAGCCTGTTTCTTATTCTCAAGTATATTTCCTCCACTAAAATTAATCTTTGGTTCTGAGCAAGTTTCCAAATTCATTTAAAGGGCAGCATTGTGTGAGAGGGGCCATGAATCACAAATGGCCTAAAACTGGCCCCATGATACTTTGAAGTCTGCTCTCACACATGCTACACCTTCCCCTGAAGAGGTCTGAGGTTGCTGTTTGATAGGAACAATGAGAAAAAATCAGGCCATCTTTCTCTCCTAGAAAGAATCTAGTAAAATTTTGTGTCTATCTACTTTCCAATAGCTCTTTTCTAAACAGAGAGAAAATAGTCAACCTGAGAAAGCTGATTAAGAATGAATGAATTAACTAAGAGGAAATATTAATGAACCTTTTCCTTTCTCTCTAATCAGGTCATCCGAGGAAACACATCTACAAACATTGACTCAAAGGCTTAAACTTGTATCAGTAAAACTATTATGATGAGCTGTCTACCTGTAAGGACTGTATAATATTAGAGGATCACTAAAGAAAGATATGGGGTAGGGAAATTATTACTTGTATATTAAATGACAAAAATATTCTCATCTGAGGTGTAATTTTGGGTGGGAATAAGAAAACAGACTAAAAACCAAAGGCAGTCTCTTTAACCCTTAAGAGCCTATGACTGCTAGTGTTACCTCTGGGCATATAAATAGAGGCAGAAACTAATGAATAAAGACTAAATGAGGGCTGGACACAGTGGCTCACGCCTGTAATCTCAGCACTTTGGGAGGCCAAGGCAGGAGGATTGCTTGAGTCCAGCAGTTTGAGACTAGCCTAGGCAACACCCTCATCTCTACAAAAAAAAAAATTTTTTTTTTTTTTTGGGACAGAGCTTTGCTCTGTCACCCAGGCTGGAGTGCAATGGCACAATCTCAGCTCACTGCAACCTCCGCCTCCCAGGATCAAGCGATTCTCCTGCCTCAGCCTCTCAAGTAGCTGGGATTACAGGCGCCCGCCACCATGACCAGCTAATTTTGTATTTTTAGTAGAGGCAAGGTTTCAGCATGTTGGTCAGGCTGGTCTTGAACTCCTGATTTCAGGTGATCCATCTGCCCTGGCCTCCCAAAGTGCTGGGATTACAGGCATGTGCCACCGTACCCAGCCATAAATTTTTTTTCTTTAATTAGCACAGTATGGTAGCATATTCCTGTGGTCCTAGCTACTAGCTACTCGGGGAGAATGAGGTGGGAAAATGACTTGAGCCCAGGAGTTCGAGGCTGCAGTGAGCTATGATGGCATCTGGATTGAACAGAGTGAGACCCTGTCTCAAAAAAAAAAAAAATTAATTAATTGGACTTAAGCATATGTTAGGTCTTTTCTTGATAGAATTCAGTTTCACTTTGGATTCTGCGATAGTTAAATGGCACAGGAAGGCAAGACAGAAGGGCTCTGTGTGTTCCATATTGTTTACCACCTCCTCCATGGATTTTTTACATTTATTATTATTTTTTTTTTGAGATGGAGTCTCACTCTGTCTCTGGAATGCAGTGGTGTGATCTAGGCTCACTACAACCTCTGCCTCTTGGGTTCAAGTGATTCTCATGCCATGGCCTCCCAAGTAGCTGGGATTACAGGCATGTGCTACCACGTCCAGCTAATTTTTGTATTTTTAGCAGAGACGGGGTTTCGCCATGTTGGCCAGGCTGGTCTCAAACTCTTAACTTCAAGTGATCCATCTGCCTCAGCCTCCCAAAGTGCTGGGATTACAGGTGCGAGCCACTGCACCCAGCCTGATTTATTTTCTTGGAGTCTGAAGAAGATAGAGATGGGCAGAGAGGTGATTTCCAAACCTATGCAAAATGCTGATACACAAAAAATAATGTACAATGAATTCCTTGGTATTTATACTCTCTAGCCAAGAATTCAAGTAAAGTTTTAAATTCATAGTCTTCTCTTCTCATGCCTAAATGAGACGGGAACTAGCAGGGTTTGTTTCATTTCATTTACAGAAGAAAATAAGGCCTGAAGAGAAGGTAGCACATGTCTTCAGGTCAATTAGAATAGTTTCAAGTACACAAATAAATTAAAATAGCAGTTTTCAACATAAACAAAGTTTACTTCTGCTTTTCTTTCTTTTTTTTTTTTTTTTTTTTTTTTTGAGACAGAAACCCACTCTGTCACCCAGGCTGGAGTGTGCAGTGGCATGATCTCAGTACACTGTAACTTCCCACTCCCTGGTTCAAATGATTCTCCTGCCTCAGCCTCCTGAATAGCTGGGATTACAGTTGACCGCCACAATACCTGGCTAATTTTTTGTATTTTTGATGGATATGGGGTTTCTCCATGTTGGCCAGGCTGGTCTCGAACTCCTGACCTTAGGTGATCCACCCGCCTCGGCCTCCCAAAGTGCTGGGATTACAGGCGTAAGCCACCGCACCCAGCTGCACTTCTGCTTTTCTTATAGAGAAGTTGACACATGGCACTTACAAACGAAAAGTGAGACAATTTCCAATTTCTACCCACATTCATACTCATGAGAGGAGAGTAAAACATGCAGAGGGACAACAACGTTTTACACCTTCACCTCACATAATGCTGAGAGTCTACCACAAGAGCAATTCCATTCGAAAGGTTCAAAGTGGGTTCATTCTCTACCCTGCAAAGCAAAGCAAAGCAAAGCAAAGCTAGGCCATCTCTCAAAGATTCTAAAATCAGTCTCTGACACAAATTTTGGCCCATGACTACTACCACCCCAGAGAGTACTAGAATTCAGTAACTTCATTAACCAAGGTGAAAATGGCAATCTCTAAGTTTACCTCCTCTAATGACAGGGATGAATCTACTAGAAAAAGAAAATGTGGAGGTATCAGTAAATTAGTTTCAAGGTGACTTTAGGTCAAGACATCAAACTAGGAAGCTTTTGGAAATAGGACAATAATAGCTGAGAAAAACTGCAGAGCCATAGCATCAGCTGAAGCCATAGATTTAAGAACTTACCCAAAGAACTCTGTGGAGAGGATTCCATTTACCTTTACACTGAAATTAAATCTAATCTGCAAAACAACAAGTTAGGTGTGAGATTTAACATGAGCCAAGATACAGATTAAATAAAAACTTCCATACCTAATCCCTAAAGGAAAATAATGTTTTAAAACTTTTAAATTAATATTATTTTTAATTGATAAACTATATATATTTGTAGGGTACAATGTGGTGTTTTGATATATGTATACAATATAGAATGATTAAATCAAGTAGATAAGCATATCTATCACATAATTTACTAGCATTTTTTGTGGTGAGACATTTGAAATTTACTCTCGCTATTTTGAAATATATAATACATTATTATTGACTATAGTCACCCCCTGTGCAGTAGATTCTAAAAACTTACTCCTCCTAACTGAAACTTTGTACGCTTTAACTAACAACTGCCTATTTCCTTCCTTAACTCACTGCCAGCCTCTGGTAACCACCATTCTATTCTCTACTTCTATGAATTTGACTTTTTCAGATTCCACATAAAAGTGAAATAATACAGTATTTGTCTTTCTGTTGATAAGAAAATGTGGCATATATACACAATGGAATACTAGTTAGCCTTTTTTTTTTTTTTTTTAATTTTTTGAGACAGGGTCTTGCTCTGATGCCCAGGCTGGAGTGCAGTGGTGTGATCTTGTCATCCCAGGCTCAAGTGATCCTCCCACCTCAGCCCTCTGAGTAGGTGAGACCACAGGCACATGCCACCACACCTGGTTAATTTTTGCATTTATTTAACAGAGACAGGATCTCACCATATTGCTCAGCCTGGTCTTGAACTCCCAGACTCAAATGATCCTCCTGCCTCAGCCTCCCTAAGTGCTAGGATTATAGGAATGAGCTACCACACCCAGCCTAGTCAGCCTTTAAAAAGGAGGAAATCCTGTCATTTGTGACATGGATGAATCTGGAGGAAGAAGACTTTTTTTTTTTTTTGAGACAGAGTTTCACTGTGTGTTGCCCAGACTGAAGTGCAGAGTACAATGGCGCAATCTCAGCTCACTGCAACCTCCGCCTCCCAGGTTCAAGCAGTTCTCCTGCCTCAGCTTCCTGAGTAGCTGGGATTACAGGTGTGCACCACCATGCCCAGCTAATTTTTGTATTTTTAGTAGAGACCGGGGTTTCACCATGTTGGCTAGGCTGGTCTCGATCTCCTGATCTCAAGTGATCCAGCTGCCTTGGCCTCCCAAAGTGCTGGGATTACAGGCGTGAGCCACCACGCCCAGCCAGGAAAAAGACATTCTTTATCACTTGTATTTTCCCTAAACACTTAATGCTTGCCTGTGTCCAAATTCTAAATCTTAAATATACTGAGCACTATACTACAGCTCCAGGTAGTCAGAAATTATCAGGAATCCCTGCCCCTTTGCCATTCTCCCAACCTATCCCTTAACCTCTCCCTTTTTTTTTTTTTTTCTGAGATAGAGTTTCACTTTGTCACCCAGGCTGGAGTGCAATGGTGCAAACACAGTTCACTGAAGCCCCTTCATCTCTTTTTTAAAGGAACTATCCATTTTTATTTCTATTATTTTCATAAAATATTCCATGTTTTGTTTTTCTTCCTCTTCCCCATCTGATTTTTATGTCCTCTCCAACTTACCTCACTGTTCTAATTATTCTCTCCCTTCACCTGTACTTTTCTTCTGTGTAACATATGGTAAGAAGTGACTCTAGAACCAGACTGCTTGAGTTCAAATCCTGATTCTCCAAGTTATTTACTCTCTGTACCATAGTTTTCTCAGCTACAAGATGGGAACGATGATGATAAAACTTACTTCACAAGGGGTGTTGTAAGAGTTAAGTGAGTGAGTGAACAAAGAGCACTTTGTTCACTCTATTCTATTGAAAATAAATTTCAATAGAATAGTGACTGAAATAGGCAAAAAGTAGGAAGATAGCCGAAGGGGGGATGTCACAGATATGCTTAATTGTGTTTGTCTTTATAAACCTATCTACAGATAATAAAAAATTTAGCTCTCTAATATTCAAAATATTCTATCAAAATTTCTTGGCCAGGTGTGGTAGCTCATAACTGTAATCCCACCACTTTGGGAGTCTGAGACAGGTTAATCACTTGAGGCCAGGAGTTTAAGACCAGCTTGGCCAATATGGCAAAACCCCATCTCTACTAAAAATACAAAAACTAGCCAGGCATGGTGGCATGTGCCTATAATCCCAGCAACTCAGGAGGCTGAGGCAGGAGAATCGCTTGAATCTGGAAGGTGGAGGCTGCAGTGAGCCAAGATCAAGCCACCGCACTCCAGCCTGAGCAACAGAGCAAGACTCTGTCTCAGGAAAACAAAAAAATTCCTTATCTGTTCTTACAGTCACTTTAGAAAAGGAGATAAACAGCAAGGTTTATTATCTAGGTTTAACGAGAAACAAAGCACAGAGGAGGGAAGAGGTATCTAAAGTGATACAACAAAGCAGTAAAAAAGTGAAAATAACCCAAAACAAAGCTCTCTCTATCCAGAGGCTTCTAAGCTATAACATATAACCAACATTAAGATTGCCTTGGCCAAGTGTGTTGGCTCACGCCTGTAATCCCAGCACTTTGGGAGGCCAAGGTGGGTGGATCACCTGAGGTTAGGAGTTTGAGACCAGCCTGGCCAACAGAATGAAACCCCATCTCTACTAAAAATACAAAATTTAGCTGGATGTGGTGGCACACACCTGTAAGCCCAGCTACTAGGAAGACCGAGGCAGAAGAATCGTTTGAACCTGGGTGGCAGAGGTTGCAGTGAACCAAGATGGCACCACTGCACTCCAGCCTAGGCAACAGAGTGAGACTCTGTCTCAAAAAAAAAAAAAAAAAAAAAAAGATTGCCTTGGGCTAGGTGTAGTGGCTCACATCTTTAATTCCAGTACTTTGGGAGGCCAAAGCAGGAGAACTGTTTGAGTCCAAGAGTTAGAGACTAACCTGGGCAATATAGTGAGACCTTGTATCTCTAAAAAAAAAAAAAAAAAAGATTGTCTTAAGGACATAAAACCAAATCAATTCAAAATTGAAAGTTGCCTTAGCCAGGCGAGGTGGCTCACGCCTGTAATCTCAGCACTTTGGGAGGCTGAAGTGGGTGGATCACCAGGTCAGGAGTTCGGGACCAGCCTGACCAACATGGTGAAACCCGTCTCTACTAAAAATACAAAAATTAGCTGACATGGTGGCACTTGCCGGTAGTCCCAGCTACTCAGGAGGCTGAGGCTGGAGAAGCACTTGAACCTCAAAGGTGGAGGCTGTAGTAAGCAGAGATTGCGCCACTGTGCTCCAGCCTGATCAACAGAGAGAGACTCCATCTCAAAAAAATGTTATCTTTTTTTTTTCCTGTGACAGGGTCCCATTTTGTCATCTAGGCTGGAGGGCAGTGGCACAATCATGGCTCACTGCAGCCTCAACCTCCTGGGCTCAAGCAATCCTCTCACCTCACCCTCCTGAGGAGCTGGGATTACAGAGCTCACCACTACACCCGGCTAATTAAAAAAAATTTTTTTTGTAGAGACAGGGTCTCACTATGTTGCCTTGGCTGGTCTTAAACTCCTGGACTCAAGCGATCCTCCTGCCTCAGCCTCCCAAATTGTTGGAATTACAGGCATGAGCCACCATGCCCTCAAATATTAAATATTTTAATCATCTTCATTGAAAGAAAATGAACCAATCATATTTGCCTATGTCCTACAGAGTAAAGGTCTCTGGAAAACATATGACTTAAACAGAATAATTATTGTACAAAAGAACAGCTTACCTTAGGGTGCACCATGATGATTTTACGTAAAAAATGCTTTATAACCAGACAATCTGTCATCAAAGTTCTGGGCTTTTCATCCACCTGTAATAACACAAGAAAAACACTGACCACAAATACACAATCTCAAGAGCACAAATGAATTAAATTATGGCATTTTCTCTTCTAAAAGTAACTATACCTCAGAAAGCTTTTTGGACATCCAAGGGGGAGACATCTTTGGGAATGAGAATGGTATGCAAAAGAAAACCTAAATAGCCATCAGTTCTTGGGCTAGAGTATCTATTACATGGAAGCCTCAGGAGACACAAGAACAAAGATCAGAGTAAAACTCATAATGTCAAAACCACCTTTGGGGGACAAATTTAAAAGTAATTCAGACTGGAGTTGATAAGAATAAGTCTACCATCCTAAAGGCTTTGGAACAATCGGTATTAAGAATCTGAGTGATGCTTTTTAAAAAATAAATTTCAAAAAAGTATCTGAGTGGAGTTGAAGGAGCAAACACTAAAAGAAATCTATCTTTGACATCAATCCATTAATCCAAACATTTATTTATAAGGAAAAGCTGTAGAGCAAAAAGCCAAAAGTCAGAAGGCCTGTGTTCTAGTACTGGTTCTGTAAAAAAAAAAAAAAAAAAACTACTCACGAACAAAAAAAAATCACTGCTCTGGATCTTATCTCCTAGTCTCCAAAACAGGAATAAAATCTACCCCCTCGGCCAGGCACAGTGGCTCACACCTGTAATCCCAGCACTTTGGGAGGCTGAGGTGGGCAGATCACGAGGTCAGCAGTTCAAGACCAGCCTGACCAACATGGTGAATGAAACCCATGTCTACTAAAAATACAAAAAAAAAAAAAAAATTAGCCAGCTGTGGTGGTGCAAACCTGTAATCCCAGCTACTCAGAAGGCTGAGGCAGAAGAACTGCTTGAACCAGGAGGCAGAGGTTGCAGTGAGCCGAGATTGTGCCACTATAATCCAGCCTGGGTGGTACAGCAAGACTCCATCTTAAAATAAAATAAAAAAACTATAAACACCTGCCTCCTTTGACCTGGCAGAACTGTTTTAAGGACCCATATATTTGAAAGTGTAGGCTGGGTGTGGTGGCTCACGCCTATAATCCCTGCACTTTGGGAGGCCTAGGTGGGCGAATCACCTGAGGTCAGGAGTTTGAGACCAGCCTGGCCAATATGGTGAAACCTCATCTCTACTAAAAATACAAAAATTAGCCAGGCATAGTGGCATGTGTCTGTAATCCCAGCTACTCAGGAGGCTAAGGCACGAGAACTGCTTGAACCTGGGAGGTGGAGGTTGCAGTGAGTCGAGATGGCGCCACTGCACTACAGCCTAGGTGACAGAGCTAGACTCTGTCTCAAAAAAAAAAAAAAAAAAGGAAAAGAAAGTGTACATGATACATGGTAACAATAACAGATACTACTCATTGAATACCTACTATGTGATAAGTATCGTGTAGGTGCTATATATATATACTACCTTACAATAATCCTGTAAGGTAGGTATTGCAACCTCTTCTTTGTTTTTGTTTTTGTTTTTTTGAGATGGAGTTTTGCTCTTGTTACCCAGGCTGGAGTGCAGTGGCGTGATTTCAGCTCACTGCAACCTCCACCTCCCGAGTTCAAGCGATTCTCCTACCTCAGCCTCCCAAGTAGCTGGGATTACAGGTGCACGCCACCATGCCTGGCTGAGTTTTTATATTTTTAGTAGAGATGGGGTTTTGCCATGTTGGCCAGGCTGATCTCAAACTCATGACCTCAGGTGATCTGCCCACCTTGGCCTCCCAAATTGCTGGGATTACAGATGTGAGCCACAGTACCTGGCCCCTTCTTAGCAGATTTTTTTTAAAAGGCTCAGAGAAGATAAGCAACATGCCTAAGGTCACTTAGTTGTTCAGCTGTACAGCCAGAACATGACCATAAGTCTTTCTTTTTTTGTTGTGTGAGTGACCTTAAGTCTTTCTAATACCAGTTGTCCATGCTCTTTCCAATACACTACAAACACTTCGCTACAAATATAAGATTTACCACTAGGTGAAGACTTTACTCCAGGAATGGTGCCAAAGTTATCTTGTTTATATTATCTAATTTAAGCTTCACAAAAACTCTATTAGGTACCCACATTTGATAAATAAAAGATTGTACAGGATGTGGATTTTTAAAAACAAAGGAAAATAAAAAATATATATTTTACAAAAGAGTCTCAAAAAGGTTAAACAGCTTGTCCAAGGTTAGCCAGGTTGATCTGGCTCTAAATCTTTAGCATTAACCACTTACCTATACTGACTCACTATTATAGTATTTATAAAACCAAAGTTAGAAACAGCCTCCTAGAAAATACAGAAGTCCAAAAAAATGAAAGAAGAAATACAACCAGGAATCAGTTGGCTGAGAGAATAGAGCCATATACGAGGTATATGTTAAAAAGAAAAACAGTCCCAAACATAAAAATTTGATAACGCAAAAAGAAGAAACACACAGATATATAAGGATAAAATATTACAATATTTTATTTTATTACTATGCTTTTTTTTTTATTTATAGAAACAGGGTCTTGCTTTGTCACTCAGGCTGGAATGTAGTCACATGATTGTAGCTCACTGCAACCTCGAACTCCTGGGCTCAAGCAATCCTCCCACCTCAGTCTCCCAAGCAGCTGGGACTACAGGTGTGCATCACCACACCTGGATAATTTTTAATTTTCTACAGAGACAGGGTCTCACTATGTTGCCCAGGCTGGTCTCAAACTCTTGGCCTCAAGCAATTCTCCCACCTTCGCCTCCCAAAGCGCTAGAATTACAGGAATAACACCCAGCCTTAAAATGTTTTTTATAAGTACACTGAAAAAGAAGTCAAGAACTGTGGCAATAGCTTGGGATTTAAAAAAAAATTATTTGAAAAATATGGGCCAGGCACGGTGGTTCACATCTGTAATCCCAGCACTTTGGGATGCCAAGGCAGGCAAATCACTTGAGGTCAGGAGTTCAAGACCAGCCGGGCAAACATAGTGAAACCCCATCTCTACTAAAAAAATACAAAAAAAATTAGCCAAATATGGTGGCATGCACCTGTAATCCCAGCTACTCTGGAGGCTGACACACGAGAATCACTTGAACCTGGGAGGTGGAGGTTGCAGTAAGCTGAGATTGTGCCACTGCACTCCAGCCTGGGTGACAGAGTGAGGCTCTGCCTCAAAAAAAAAAAAACTACAAAAATGGATGGGGGATTATTAGAAAATTCTGTAAACACATCTAGGATTATTCATGCATGTAAATAGTGGTAATTAAATAATAACTGTAGTCAGTATATATATCATAGTCACATCCTTCATTTTAAAAATTTTAGTATAAAATGTTTAAACAATAAAAAAGCAATAGTCTTTAAAGCATTTTCTGTACTTACCATTTCCAAAACAACTTCTTGGAACAGTTTCAAACCTTTGTAAACTTGGTGATTATAGGGCGTATCATAGAGAGGGCTAATTACATCTAACAGTGAGACAGCTGAAGTGAAAGTTCCTTGAGCAACTACTGGAGAGAGGCTACAATGAATGATTATATTTACTAAATACTTGCTACATGCCAAGCAGTTTCTATGCAAGTAAGAAATAACCCCATTTTATAGAAGAAGATAATGAGATTCAATAAGCTAATTAACTTGTCCAAGGTCACACACAGCTAGTTAAGTGGCAGCACTGGGATTCAAACCTAGAGCTGACTAACTCCACACTCCACATTCTATTATGCAATGTTGCCTCTCCAAAAATGTTCATTTCCTGTGTATACAGGTAGCTATCTGAATGGGATAATATATAATCCATCATTATTTTTTAATGGAGCAATGCTTATGTATGGCTACTCAATATACGCATTTACTCACTCATAAAATATTAATGTGGATTATGTACCTGGACCTATAAAAATAAATAAGACAATCTCTGAATTAGAAGAGTTCACAGTTCAGTAGAAAAGAAAGACTAATTTATATGGCAATGTGAAATTTAGATAAATGAGGTACTAAAGGAACACACCAGAAGAACTGACACCTAACCCAGAGTTAGGATAAAGTGACTAATGTCAGGTCACAGAGGATAGTTAATACAACACAACTAACCCCTTTTCAGATCTACTCATAGAATTATTAGAGAGAGAGGAAGAGAGAGACGACAAAGCCTTTCATAACTGGGTGGTGGGTGTTAGAGACCCAGTACCCGAGCCTGACATACCTACAGAAGCGCTGAACTTACTTATGTACTGTTATGAAAAAAATGGATACTGCCACCCCTGCACAGCAGAAACCACTATTAAATCACATGGTTTTAGCCTTCACCTTTAAGTATGTCTAATTATATGATAGAATATAGAAGTATGTTTTCAAATATGAACTTACGCAGTCATGAGCCCTTTATATCACATTCTAGAAGAAAGTCTCAATCTCTCTTCCCCCCTCACTTTAGACACATACACACAGAATTATAGATGTATAAATATATAGATATGTTTGTGCATATATGTGTTTGTATGTATATATGTATAACTCCATTCACTTGATCATTTAGTATTATTACAAAAATATTAAACTGGATAAAGCTGTCAAGAAGATCTTATAAAATCAGATTGCTTTTGGAGGGACATGTTACCCAGCCTAATGAACCTCAAGATGCAAGACTAGCTGTGGGCATAAACACAAAGCCCAATATCTCTCCTAAATGAAACTTTCTTTAGTCTTCCTTGCGATTAACTTTCCTTGCATGCCCAAATTAATGGCTCATTTATTATAGCCTTGGATGTCTCTGTTAGTCTTTGCCGTGAACCTTGCTACTTAACCTTTCTCCTCAATTGAGGCGTATATGATGAAATCTTTTACAATCTTAATTTCTCATTCTCTTCATTCAAATATTGTTTAAATAACTGCACAGTATCCAAAACAATGAGATATAATGGAAGAAATGCATGAGGAAATCCTTGTTCCCTTGAGGCCAATGCCATCTGACTATACTATTCTTTTACCTCTCATCTCCATCACCAGCTGACTCCTGATCATGAAGCTCACAGGTTTCCTCTGTACTCCACATGCTGTCATCATCTCGACTGATATCCATAACCAAGCAGATAACTAGCCCAAGCAAAAACTTAGTCTCGCAATTCCCTGACCTTTTCAACCATAATGACCTTGACCTCCACTCGGTCCCAGCCACCTATTTCCATAGCCACAGCTTGGAACTGTTCCATTCTGAAAATCTTAACTTGAAATTTCCCCACTCTATTGTGAAAAGACGTACAGCAAGATATTAATAATGACTGCCTTGAAAGGCCAAATTATGTGTATTTTAAGTATCTGTTTTGATCATACTTGGATTTTTCTGAGGGAAACACTATTTTTGCAATTAAAAAAAAGAGAGAGAAACGTTATCACTCTGATAACAACTTCCTATTCTTTCAAGTGTCAGAATCTCCTATACCCAGCAAATCTGTTTTTCAGTCTCATCAAGACCTCCAGACTTTGACCTCTTCCCATGGTTTAGGTGCCCTACATCCACGCTAACATAGTATTCAGTGCTTGCTTCTAACATCCATCCCGTGAATCACACCGTATTGTAATTATGTGTTTACTTCTTCATCTTTCTATCTATATTCCGAGTTCCTTGGGACCAAGTAATGTATCTTAAGATACTGTAACTACAGACAGTATCTAGCTCATTGACACTGACTTGAACAAACACATGTATCTGGATGAATAAATAAATATTGAAATAGCCCTGATCTATATGAGTCAGACTTTGGTTCAAGTTCTAATTCTGCCACTTAACTTTTGTATGACACTGGGAGAGTCAGTCAAGTTCTTTGAATCCCAACTTTCTGGTCTGTAAAATGGGGTGATAATCCTCATCCTACCCACTTCATAGACTTGTCAGGAGACTTAAATAGTTTATATAAACGTTATGTATACAAATTATTGCTTGTTCAGGCTGACTAAAACACAGAACCTCATTTCCCAGAATTGCCCTTCTTGGTTCACTGGAATCACCTTTTTATTGCTACTTGACATGAATAGTTTCAGAGCTGACTAACCATTAATTGCTCCAGATTGTTCACCCTCCATTCTCCTAAAGAAGATAAGGCACAGCCAGGGATATCTGTTGTCATGTTCCATACCCATTTCTTTCAGAATGAGCATATAATTATTCAAACATGGAGAAAGGCTGACCAACGGCTTCCTGGGAGAATGTTTAAAGCCCTGTACTTCATTATGTCTCCACCAACTCTAAGGAAGGAAAATAGGAGATGAGAGAACTGTTAAAGGGAATGGAGAGTGAATTATCACTCTCATAAATCTGGACTACAAATAAGTCAATAAAAAGATCTCTAAACCAAACTAATAAAAATGTATCCAAGTAGGATCTGCATTGAGAGTCACTTTTTATTTTATTAGGAGATGTAAATTCAAATAAGGGCTTGTTTCATTGGTTCTGCATATTACGAATAATGTTCCAAAGCCTAGGCGATACTGTTATGGACTGAATTGTGTCCCTCAAAATTCATCTGCTGAAGTCCTAAGCCCCAAAGCAACTGTATTTGGAAGTAGGGCCCTCAGGAGGTTATTCAGATTAAATGAGGTCATAAGGGTAGGGCCCTGATCCTAGGTCTTAATAGGACTGGTGTCCTTATAAAAAGATACACCAGAGCCAGGTGCCACTAGTCCCCACCTGTAGTCCCAGCTACCAGCTACTTGGCAGGTCGAGGCAGGAAGATCACTTGAGCTCAGGAGTTCAAGGATGTAGTGTGCTATGACTATACCTGTGAATAGCCACTGCACTTCAGCTTGTGCAACATAGCAAGACCACATCTCTAAAAAAAAAAAATTCAATAAAAATAAAGAGACACTAGAGATCTCTTTCTTTTCAGGCACATGCAGAGAAAAACCACATAAAGACACAGTAACAAGGCAGTAGTCTACAAGCCAGGAAGAAAGGCCTCACCAGAAGCCAGCCCTGACAGCACACTGATCTTGGATGTCTAGCCTCCAGAACTGTGAGAAAATAAATCTCTATTGCTTAAGCCATCTAGACTGTGGTATTTTGCTATGGCAGCCCAAGAAGACTAACAAGTATAATACCTAGACCAATTAAATCACAGTCACTCAGAATGGGACACAGACGACAGTAGTTTTGGAACTCCTAGGTGATCTAATGTCTGCACAGGCAAGTTTGGGAGCCAATGCCTTATTTCATTTCAACTTGGAACTGTGATGGACCTAGGCTTTTCTTTCCTGTTACTAGATTTGCAGAAAAATAAGAATAAAATCATGAGTATTTTATAAGACCACAACAAAACCTGCCTCAAAAATCATCTGGAAGGGTGTTACTCCTGTCATGTCCTGAGAATAGCTGCCTTCCTCTGAAGTCCAAGTCAGCTTTGCAGAGATTCCGGGCAGTATGGACTGTATTTCTGTGTGAGAAGAAATGGCAACAAAGTCAAACAAGCAGTTTGGATAAGCACCAGGATTTCTGGATTTGTTTATTAAACTGGTGAGCCAAGAAGGCTTTTCCCTGATGAAAAGATTATCTACAAGATTTAAAATATGACTGGAAATGGCTATGCATCAGCAAATTGCTTGAACATTTAGAATTACTTTATGGGATTAGGACATTTAATCTCATCTTTTCCATTTTTTTCATTTGCTAAATCAATTTTTATTTTCTGTTAATTTCCACAAGGTAATGTTTAATGCCATATAGCTTCAGAACTGATAGTTCTGATATTCTCGTATTTTTTAATAAATCAATTCATTATTTAATAAACATAAGTCTAGTACATGAACTAATTTAGAGCTGAAGCCTGAAAAATTCAAGAGTGACTCTCAGGCATGTACCTTTCTTTCTTTTTTTTTTGTGAGATGGAGTCTTACTCTGTCACCCAGGCTGGAGTGCAGTGGCATTATCTCAGTTCACTGCAACATCCACCTCCTGGGTTCAAGTGATGTTCATGCCTCAGCCACCCAAGTAGCTGGGATTAGAGGCATGTACCACCATGCCCAGCTTATTTTTTTGTATTTTTAGTAGAGAAGGGTTTCACCATGTTGGCCAGTCTAGTCTCAAACTCCTGGTCTCAAGTGATCTGCCCACCTTGGCCTCCCAAAGTGCTGAGATTACAGGTGTGAGCCATCATGCCCAGCCCAGCATGTACCTTATATAGCATGTTCTTTAATGAGGTTGTCTTTAAAAAAGAAAATTAAACTCTTACCAATTTGTGGATTAACCACTTGGTATATTTACATGTATTGATTCAGAACTATCTTTCTATAAAGCATCGACAAGTCTTGTATCATCAACGACAAAGAAAAAACTATGTACCATCTTTCTTCTTCTCTATACCATGGCACTCATATTACAAGGGAAAAACCAAATCTCCTATCTCTTATTTTACAAAATGCCATCCCTTATTTCCTCTACATGTATCTGCAAGATTTACTTTCCTTTTTTTTTTTTTTTTTGAGACGGAGTCTTGCTATGTTGCCCAGGCTGGAGTGCAGTGGTGTGATCTCAGCTCATTGCAAGCTTCACCTCCCAGGTTCAAGCGATTCTCCTGCCTCAGCCTCCTGAGTAGCTGGGATTACAGGTGCACACCTCCATGCCTGGCTAATTTGTGTATTTTTAGTAGAGTTGGGGTTTCATCATGCTGGCCAGGCGGGTCTCAAACTCCCGACCTCAGGTGATCTCCCCCGCCTCGAACTCCCAAATTTCTGGGATTATAGGCATAAGCCATCACACCTGGCCTGCTTTGTTAATGATGTGGACAATGTTGATATTATACAAGAATTAAACTTTGAAAACCTAATGATGATAAAAAATATGCCCTACAATAACAGCACAAGTTTCTCCTAAGGCATTCATGCTACATATCTCATAATGCTTTAACCATCTCAAAAAAGTGTAGACGTTCCCAAATCAAATTCTAGCTATCGACTGGGCCCGGTGGCTCACACCTGTAATTCCAGCACTTTTGGGAGGCCGAGGCAGGTGGATCACCTGAGGTTGGGAGTTTGAGACCAGCCTGAACATCATGGTGAAACCCCACCTCTATAAAAATACAAAAAATCAGTGGGGCATAGTGGTGGGTGCCTGTAATCCCAGTTACTCAGGAGGCTGAGGCAGGAGAATCACTTGAACCCAGGAGGTGGAGGTTGCAGTGAGCCAAGATCGCACCATTGCACTCCAGCCTGGGTGACAAGAGTGAAACTCCATCTCAAAAAAAAAAAAAAAAGAAAGAAAGAAAATTAGCTATCAATCTTGATGTCTCACGTCAATCTTCAGTTTTGCCACTGATCAACTTTCTGACCTAAGGCAACCCCCCCTTTTCTGTGATTCAGTTACCATTCTGTGAATAAGAAAAAATTATATCTGAATCATATTTCAGTTTGATTAGTAAGATAGTACAGAAATGGGGTAAATGTGGATACATGAGAAAAGGTTTATAAATAACTTTGAATTCTTTAGGAATCTTAATAATAATTTAAAATAAATTATGTAGTTATTTGGGGGGAAATCAATTTCAGTAGTCTCACTCTACATACACAAACACACAAATCCAGATAGACTGACTAGAGTTAAATGTAAAAAGGTGAAACAATAACTAAATAAAAGCCTTTGATTTCAAGATAAACCGAGCATATGCTGAAACATCATCTTCCTGTTCAAACATATAAAATAATACAAGTATTTTTAAATCTTAATAAATACATAGTTATGGTGAGAAAAAAAGAAAACAGAATTTTTTTTTTTTTAAATAGTCTTGCCCTGTTGCCCAAGCTGGAGTGCAGTGGCGTGATCTTGGCTCACTGCAACCTCTGCCTCCCAAGTTCAAGATAGTCTCATGCCTCAGCCTCCTGTGTAGCTAGGATCACAGGTGTGCGCTACCATGCCTGGCTAATTTTTATCTTTTTAGTAGAGACAGGTTTTTGCCATGTTGGCCAAGATAGTCTCAAAAAGTGATCTGCCTGCCTTGGCCTCCCAAAGTGCTGGGATTACAGGTACACGACACCTTACTCAGCCAGAAAAGATAAATCTTCATAGACCAGAAATGGAAAGGTGTTCTTCTTCCCCCCTTCTTTGAAAAGAACAACAAAAAGGGAACAAAAGAGAGATTCCACAATAGTAGACAAGAACTAAAATGATGCATGATATTTGGGCCTAGACTAGGAACATAGAGCTAATACCGTAACACTCACAGGTTTAAGAGCAAGAGCCACACACAGGAGGTCTAAGCAAGAGACCAACACATGAACAAAGGCTAGAGGCACACTACCTGTCTACCTGAATGTTAGTTACAGCCAAGGGGGTTCTGGTAGCAGCCTCACTGATGTGAGATGAAGGCCATAGAGCCATTTCATGTAAGTGGTGAAAGGACTCAGAACTATATAATCTATTAAGATGCAAGAGCTTCACATTTTACCACCCATACAAAAATTAATTCTAGGTATACATCATACAAGGCTAAGGCTCAGTGACTCAGAGAGCCTCCTACAGGACAGTTGTCAACACAAAATGTGTTCAGGTTAAACAGATCATAAACAGCTCTTAATTAAAAATTACCAGGCAAAGAAGACTAATACCATGAAAACTATAATACATATCAACCAATGCACTTATACCTAAGAAAATAAAGTTAATGGAACAATCTGAGAGAGATTTAAAAGTAAGTATCTATATTTTATACCTTCAAAAAGTAAAAGAAGCCATGAAACAAGGAAACCCTGTTGTAAATTAAACAGAAAGTAATGGGGTATTAGAAATCTTACAAATTGGCTGGCGCAGTGGCTCACGCCTGTGATCCCAGCACTTTGGGAGGCAGAGGCGGGTGGATCACCCGAGGTCAGGAGTTCAAGACCAGCCTGGCCAACATGGCAAAACCCCATCTCTACTAAAAATACAAAAAAAAAATTAGCTGGGTGTGATGGCAGGTGCCTATAATCTCAGCTACTTGGGAGGCTGAGGCAGGAGGATTTTAGACCCCAAGAGGCAGAGGTTGCAGTGAGCCAAGATCGCTGGCCTGGAGGACAGAGCAAGACTCTCAAAAAAAAAATTAAAGATACTTTAATTTTTTATTTTAATATAGAAATTAAATCTTTAATTTCTAAAAATTAAAGATAACATTTGAAATTAAAACTATATGTATGCTTAGATTGGACACCATAGAAGAGCAAATTTAAAAGAAAAGTTAGTACATGAATGTTCATAGCAGGATTACTCATAACAGCTAAAAGTGGAAACAACCCAAATGACCATCAAATGATGAACAGCTTAACAAAATGTGGAGTATTCAGCCATAAAAAGAAATGAAGTACTGTTACATGCAACAACATGGATAAACCTTGAAAGCATAATGCTTAAAGAACCCAGACACAAAATGCTACATATTGTATGAGTCCATTTATATGAGATGTCCAAAATAAGCAAATTGCCAGAGACAGAAAGTAGATTAATGTTTGCCAAGGCATAGAAAATGAAAGTAAGCGGAGTGACTGCTAATGAGTACATGGTTTCTTTTTAAAGATGAAAATGTACTGGAATTAGATAGTGATAACAGTTACACAAGCAGGAAACAATGGCTCATGCCAATAGTCACAGCATTTTGGGAAGCCGAGGTGGGAGGACTGCTTGAGCCCAGGAGTTTGAGACCACCATGGGCAATGTGGCAAAACCCCATCTCTATAAAAAATACAAAAAAATAACTAGGTGCAGTGGTACACACCTGTAGTCCCAACTACTAGGAGGGCTGAGGTAGGAGGATTACCCGAGCCCAGGAGGTCGAGGCTGCAGTGAACCATGATCACACCACTGCATTCCTGCCTGGGTGACAGAGTGAGACCCTGCCAAAAAAAAAACCATAGTTATACGACCCTGAAAATACACTAAAACCCACTAAATTGTACACTTTAAAATGGTTGTGTTTATGGTATATGAATTTTATATCAATTAAAATCAGAAAAGGCAAAAGACATTAAAAAAAAGATCCAGAAGAAATGATGACTGAGAAATATAAAATAAGGACAGATGTAAGTGCTATTTGAACAAATTTACCAAATGTCAAGCAGGATAAATTTCTAAAAAACAAGGCAAAATCAAAAATTAAAAAAGCCACGCAGTTAACACATCACAATGAAACCCAAAATAACAAGGATAAGCAGAACCCTATAAGCTACCAAAAAAAAAAAAAAATTAAATTAGCAAAAAACACATGAGTTAGCAATGTTAAATGCCAGAAGATGATCCAGTACTATCTTCAAAGATCTGAAGTAACTTTGAATCTGGATTTTTTTTACTTACTTACCTTATGTATCTGTCTGTCTGTCTGTCTGTCTGTCTGTCTGTCTGTCTGAAAGAGGGTCATGTTCTGTGGCCCAGGCTATGTGCAATGGTGTGATCACAGCTCACTGCAGCCTCCAACTCCTGGGATCAAAGGATCCTCCTACCTCAGCCTCCCGACTCACTAGGACTACAGGTGTACACAATGCCCAGCTAATTTTTTTTCCTCATATTAAACTGCTTAGGGAAATTTTCATAATTTTTTGTAGATATGGGATCTCACTATGTTGCCCAGGCTGGTCTCTAGAGATCCTCCTGCCTCAACCTCCCAGAGTTCTGGGATTATAGGCATGAGCCACATCACCCAGCCAAATCTGAACTTTTAAGAGAGCCAAACTACCATTACGAAATGAGAGACTTAAAATGTTTACCATCCACCAGTCCTCACTCAAAGAACCACTAAACAAACCACCATGTCCACTTAAACATGAATTTACATTTTTTGCTGAGATCATGTGGTGACAAGGAGAAAGAACGAGAGATCATTATCAGTATCAAGCCACCTCTTCACATAGGTCTTCAACTGTTAAAGTAGACAGAAAAATTTCAGTCAGATGACATTACGAACACATAGCAAAACCATGTACTGGGGCTTTTCCTCCCACATTAATGAAATAACCAAATAAGGCCTAAAAACAAAAACTACTATAAAACTGGATAAAATATATGAGACAATTGTTTTCAGGCACTAGACAATAGATAGCACAAGGTTACAATCCCTTGAGAGAAAGGAAACTCATGAGGTTAGTCTTATAATTGCCCTAGACGTCTACATGGGGAAATTTTCCTATCCACAGAACAGGGACATGGAACCCAAGCAGAGTACAGTGGTCCCACTAAGCTGAGAAGGCAAAGAATAGATTTTGGAGTTGTGAAAGTACCTGGAATCTACAGGGCAGGGCACTGGAGATGAGGGGAGCTGCACAAAGTACAGTCCTAAAGTCTGTGTAGGAGCTCCCCATGAGTCCTTGCAGAGAGTGAGACTATAGGCAATTTCCCAAAGAGCAGGTGCTATGAAGTTGAGAGTGGAACAAGATACTAGTAAGATTTTCCAGTGCTGAAAAATGTTAGCCTTCAGGCCTAGCTAGAATGGGGGAGACCTTGTTAAAACTGCTGGTGTCTAGCTGAGATGCTACACAGATAATGCTTTAGTAATAAAAACCATACTCTAGATGAAGGTCTGCTCTAGACCCATCCCAAAAAAGTCGAAGGCCATGCCTTGATAAAATCCACAGAGGAGACAGAGTTTGGAGGCTAAATGGTATCAAATCAGAAAAGTTTGAAAACTGCATTGGCTTTCTACAAAGCTACCCTTTAAAATGCATAAAAACAAGCCTGCATAAGGTCAAGGTGCATAGCCTACTAGAATAAAAATTAATACTCTCCAGAGATATATAATGCAACACAGAGTATAATCACATTGCCCAGTATGAAACAAAAATTTACTAAATATGCAAAGAAATAGGAAATGATAACCCACAGTCAAGCAATTAATAGAAACAGAACCTGAGGGCCAGGCTTATGCCTATAACACCAGCACTTTGGGAGGCCAAGGCAGGAGGATCGCTTGAGGCCAGAAGTTTGAGCCTAGGCATGGCAAGACTCTTGTCTCCACAAAAAAATAAAAAATAAAAAATTAGCCGGGTGCGGTGGCACATGCCTGTGGTCCTAGCTACTCAAGAGGCTGAGGCAGGAGGATCAATGAGCCCAGGAGCTGGAGGCTGCAGTGAACTATGACTGTGCCACTGCACTTCAGCTGGTGACCGAGTGAGACCCTGTCTCTGAAAAAAGAAAAGAAACAGAACCTGACATGGTACAGATATTACATTTAGGAAAGACTTTAAATAATCTATTATAAATATGTTCAGAGACTTAAAAGGTGGCCTTAATGAGTGAACTGATAGGACAGGTCAGCAGATAAATTAACACTATACAAAAGGAACCAAAAGGAAATTCTATAACTGAAAAATTAAATAATTGAAATAGAGAATTCACTGGATAGGTTTAATACCAGATTTAGAGGTGACACATGAGTCAGTGAAATCACTGAAGACAAATAACAAAAACTATCCAATCTGGAGAATAAAGAAAAAAAGACTGAAGAAAAATGAATAAAGTCTTAGGAATCTGTAGGAAAACATCAACCAGCCTAAAATATGTGTAATGGGAGTCCCAGAAAGAGGACAGGAGAATAAAATGAGAATAGCACAAGAAAAACATGAAGAAACCATGGACAAAATTCCCTAAAATTTCATGAAAAATATTAAGATGTGAAAAGCTCAGCAAACACAGAGGATAAATGAAAAGAAAATCACATCTAGGCATATAATAGTCAAAATAATAAAAACCAAAGATAAAGATAAAATATTGAAAGAAGCCAGAGGAAAATTACACATTATATACAGAGAAAGTATAATATGAATCACAGCGGACTTCTTACCATAAGCAATAAAGCCCAGGCCCAGGTGTGGTGGCTCGTGCCTATAATCCCAGCACTTTGGGAGGTCAAACCAGGTGGATCGCTTGAAGCCAGGAGTTTAAGACCAGCCTGGCCAACATGGCAAAACCCTGTCTCTACTAAAAATATAAATTGAGAGATATTCCACTGTAATCTCAGTGCTATTCAGAGGCTGAGGCACAAGAATCATTTGAGCCGAGAGGCAGAGGTTGTAGTGAGCCAAGACTGTGCCACTGCACTCCGGCCTGTGTGAAAGAGCGAGACACTGTCTAAAAAAAAAAAAAAAAAAAACAACCACAAACCCAATAAAGGCCAGAAGACAACTGACAACATCTTTCAAAATGTTAAAAAGGAGAAAACTATCAAGCCAGATATTCCAGTGCAATATCCTTTTAAAATGAGGCGAAGGTAAAGGCATTTTAAGATAGAAGATGAAATAATCTGTTGCTAGAAGATCTGCTAAAGAATTTTCTTCAGACTGAAGATGGAAATTCAGCTATTTAAGAAGAAATGAAGAGCACCAAATATCATAAATAAATGGATAAATATAAGGGACTATTTTTTTCTCCTTGAATTTTTCTTGACAACTAACTTTTCAGAGCAAAAATAATCTCATAAGGCAGGGAACTGTAAGTATTTGAGTATTTAAAAATACTTAAAATTGAGCAAAAAAAAAAAAAGTATTTACCTATTCTTTTGCCAATATCACAGTGTCTTAATTACTGTAGCTTTATAAGTCTTGAAGTCAGGTAGTGCCAGTCCTCTGACTTTATTCTTCAGTATTGAGTTGGCTATTCTGGGTCTTTTTCTTTCCATATAAACTTTATGTTTTTATTTTTTGAGATAGTCTCGCTTTGTTGCCCAGGCTAGAGTGCAGTGCTGCAATCATGGTTCATTGTAGCCTTGATGTCTTGGGCTCAAAAGATACCCCTGAGTAGCTGGGACTCCAGGCACATGCCACCAGGTACATAAACAATCATGTCATCTGCAAATAAAGTCAGTTTTATTTCTGCTTTTCCAACCTCTAGGCCTTGTTTCTTTTTTCTTGTCTTATCACATTGGCTAGGACCTCCATTACTATTCTTAAATGATATTTCCAAAGTCTTCTTATGAAAAAAGGCTTACACTAAACAAAAAATACACTATGCAAAATGATATTTATGTAAAATATAGAGGCTTGAAAAAAAAAGACAGCCAGGCATGGTGACTCATGCCTGTAATCCCAGCACTTTGGGAGGCCAAGGCAGGTGGATCGCTTGAGGTTAGGAATTCAAGACCAGCATGGTCAACATGGTAAACCCCATCTCTACCAAAAAATACAAAAAATAGCCGGGCATAGTCACATGTTCCTGTAATCCCAGCTACTTGGGAGGCTGAGGCACCAGGATCACTTGAACCCAGCAGCTGGAGGTTGTAGTGAGCTGAGATCATGCCACTGCACTCCATCTAGCCTGGGCAACAAGTTGAGACCTTGCCTCAAAAGAAAAAGAAAAAGAAAAAGAAAAAAAGACATACAAGGAAAACAGCTAAAATGTTAATGGCAATTATCTCTAGAATTATTGGTGATATTTATTTCTTTCATTATTCTTTGTTTTATATAATGCATATAAAATACTTCATAAAGAGAGGACAACAGTACAACTAATTAAAAAATACACAGAGTAATTACTCAAATAAAACTCGGATTTGATAAAGGCAGACAACTCTATAATATCTGAAAAAGTAAAATTCCTGCCAACTATTAGGCTATACAGTAGCTATTCTTTATATTGACAACTAATATGCTAAATTATTCTTTTTTGAGTGGGAACAAAAAGTATAATAGAAATAAAAATGTCTTTTTTGTTCCTATAATTTTTTCCAATAACTAAAGAGAATTTCATTGATACCATCCAGTATTCTGTGAGCTTCCCCCAAAACAAGTGACTTATATTTAAGAAATCCTTTTAGGCATGGTGTGGTGGCTCATGCCTGTAATCCCAGCACTTTGGGAGGCCAAGGTGGGTGGATCACTTGAAGTCAGGAGTTCGAGACCAGCCTGGCCAACATGGCAAAACTCCAACTCTACCAAAAAAAAAAATAGCCGGGCGTAGGCTAGGCACGGTAGCTCATGCCTGTAATTCCAGCACTTTGGGAGGCTGAGGTGGGTGGATCACCTGACGTCAGGAGTTCAAGACCAGCCTGGTCAACATGGCAAAACTACTAAAAATACAAAAATTAGCTACACATGCTGGCAGGCGCCTGTAATCCCAGCTGTTCAGGAGGCTGATGCAGGAAAATTGTTTGAACCCGGGAGGTAGACGTTGCAGTGAACTGAGATCATGCCATTGCACTCCAGCCTAGGCAACAAGAGTGAAACTCCATCTCAAAAAAAAAAAAAAAAAATTTAGCCAGGCATGGTGGTGCATGCCTGTAATCCCAGCTACCTTTGGGATTACAAAGGTAGGGAGGCTGAGGCAGGAGAATCACTTGAACCCGGGAGGCAGAGGTTGTGGTGAGCCAAAATTGCACCACTGCACTCCAGCCTGAATGAGAGTGAGATCCTGTCTCAAAAAAAAGAGAAATCTAGAAATGCTGGGACAAAACAAAGAAACTTTATATAGAACCCATCCTGCTTTTTTTTTAAGACAGGGTCTCACTCTGTAACCCAGGCTGGAGCACAGTGGCACAATCATGGCTCACTTCAGCCTTGACCTTTCAGGCTCAAGCAATCCTCTCACTTTAACCTCCTGAATAGCTGGGGCCACAGGCGCACACTACCACACCCAGATAATTTTTTTTTGGGGGTAGAGACAGGGTCTCCCTATGTTGCCCGGGCTGGTCTTGAACTCCTGGGCTCAAGTGATCCTTCCATCTTGGCCTCTCAAAAGTACTAGGATTAAATACATGGGCCAGTGCACCAGGCCACCCCACCCTAAGTATTAAGACAATGGATAATTTTATTGTTATTAATAATAGCTAACATGCATTAAGCCTTTTTTTTTTTTTTTTTTTTTTTTTTGAGACAGAGTCTCACTCTGTCGCCCAGGCTGGAGTGCAGTGGCATGATCTCAGCTTACTGCAACCTCCACCTCCCAGGTTCAAGCAATTCTCCTGCCTCAGTCTCCTGAGTAACTGGGACTACAGGCGCACGCCACCACGCCCAGTTAATTTTTGTATTTTTAGTAGAGACAGGGCTTCACCATGTTGGCCAGGATGGTCTCGATCTCTTGATTTTGTGATTCACCTGTCTCGGCCTCCCAAAGTGCTGGGATAACAGGCACACACCACCACTCCCAGCCGCATTAAGCATTTTCTTTATGTTGTACAATATGCTAATGCTTTCTATTATCTAACTTATCACAACCCAGTGAGGCAGGAATTATATTATTCTCATTTTTATAGCTGAGAAAGCTGACGTTCAAATGTTACCTGGTATGTTAACAACAAAGTCAGGGACTGTCTGACTCTAAAATCTGTGTTTTTACTCACTATAAATACCTATTTAGAGTGAAATAAATTTTAAGAACATAAGCAACACAGTATAAACATTCAGTTTTATTTTATTTTCTTTGGAAAACAATATAATCTTATAAAAAGCTCTTGTTCAAAGAACACTTTTATGTAATATTGTAATTTTTCAAGAAGTCCCACAGTGATACTCTTTTATCTGTAGAGAATTAGAAGCAAATGAGATTTAGGAAATCAATACATTAGATGACCTATCTTTCTATAGCCAACTGAACATCATGAAACAACGAAATGGAAATTCAGGGATTTGTACATCATGGTGTCAAGCTAATGAATGAATTCATTCTAAATTTCATCCTAGAAGTTTGTCCCTAAAGACATAGAGAAGGCTGGGTGCAGTGGCTCAAGCCTGTAATCCTAGCAATTTGGGAAGCTGAGGCAGGAGGATCACTTGAGCCCTGGAGTTCAAGACCAGTCTGGGCAATACACCGTGACTATCTCTTAAGAAAAAAAAAAACAAAGAAAGAAAAGAAAAAGACACAAAGAAAGTCCAGAAAACAGAAAACAGAAGTAGTAAACACTAAAAGTTTCAGCTAAATATAATTAAAACTTTTAACCATCTCATTAACTTGTAAATTAGCTTAAATATTTTAAGTAATTGCAATTCCCAATGCTAGTAAAGTGCAGTGAAGTTGGTAACTTTACTACAAATGCTACCATTACATGACACAACTTTTTTGAGATGGAGTCTCGCTCTGATGCCCAGGTTGGAGTGCAGTGGCATGATCTCGGCTCAATCCAACCTCCACCTCCCAGATTCAAGCAGTTCCCTTGCCTCAGCCTGCCGAGTACTTGGGACTATAGGCATTTTTTTTTTTTTTTTTTTTTTTTTTTTTAGTAGAGACAGGGTTTCACCATGTTGGCCAGTCTGGTCCTGAACTCCTGACCTCAAGTGATCCACCCGCCTCAGCCTCCCAAAGTGCTGGGATTGCAGGTGTGAGCCACCATGCCCGGCCGACACAACTTTTTACAAAGCAATTTCAGAGCCATAAAAATGTACGCAGACTTTAATCAAGTTAATTCTATCACAGAAAATTAATCCAATTCTCAATATAGTAAAAAGCTATATGCATTAAGATATTCATTCCAGGCTGGGCGCAGTGGCTCATGCCTGTAATCCCAGCACTTTGGGAGGAGGCCAAGGTGGGCAGATCATGAGGTCAGGAGTTCGAGACCAGCCTGACCAACATGGTGAAACCCTGTCTCTACTAAAAACACAAAAAATTAGCCGGGCGTGGTGGTGCATGCTTGTAATCCCAGCTACTCAGGAGGCTGAGGGAGGAAAATCGCTTGAACCCAGGAGGCGGAAGTTGCGGTAAGCTGAGATCACACATTTCACCCCAGCCTGGGCAACAAGAGTGAAATTCCGTCTCAAAAAAAAAAAAGAGAGGGATATTCATTCTAGTGACATTAATCATCACTTAATGAGAACTGTGTACTCAGAATAACCACTGTACTACATGCATTATATGTATTACTTCACTTAGTCCTCAAAACAATTTTATGAGGTAGGTGCTTTCAAAAGATCAAAAACTTGCTCAAGAACACACAGTACAATCTCCTAGCTATCCCGCTATTCATAATAATAGGGGGAAAAAAGAACAAACCTAAATGTCTATTAATAGAAAAATGGTTAATTTATGATACAACCTGATGGATAATTTAGCCATTAAAATAATGACTAGAAGACTATGTCATAACATGAAAACTGCTTATGTTAAGTGAAAAAATAAATAGGACAACACTGCATATACATCGTGACTACAACAGTATTAAAAAACATGGTAGGGAACCTGAAATGAATATAATAAAATGCCAACATTTATTATGTCATAAGTTTTTTCAATTTCTCTATTTTCCAATTTTCCATATAAGCTTTATGGCTTTTATAACAAAAGGTTTTATTTGAAAATTTCTCCAATGGTGGCAAAAGTTGTATTTTAGAGTGTTTTTTTTTTTTTTTTGCTTTCAAGAGACTTAGTAAACCAACTATTTGATTTTAATTGGCCTGACTCCTGTCCTTTAACTTATCTTATAATAATGCTTGCAAGTAATGTACCAGTAAATAAAGCAGCAATACTAACACATTTTTTTTTTTTTTTGAGACATTTTCGCTCTTGCTGCCCAGGCTGGAGTGCAACAGCTTGATCTCAGCTCATCGCAACCTCCGCCTCCTGGGTTCAAGCGATTCTCCTGCCTCAGCCTCCCAAGTAGCTGGGATTATAGGCATGCACCACCACGCCTGGCTTTCGAATTTTTAGTAGAGACAGTGTTTCTCCATGTTAGTCAGGCTGGTCCTGAACTCCTGACCTCAGGTGATCCACCCACCTTGGCCTCCCAAAGTGCTAGGATTACAGGTGTGAACCACTGTGCCTACTAACACATTTCTAAGAATAAGATTAATTAAGTCAAAAGAAGGTTGTCTCTGTAGCTTGAATGTCATTAAACTGGCAAATTATTTCCATATTTATAAAACAACCCTAGACATGCTCAGAAAAGGAAAGAGAAAGCAGGGCATTTTAATGAAGGATCGGCGATCTTTCAGAAATGTTGTCTCAAATCATTTATTTTAGTCCAGGCATGGTGGCTCACACCTGTAATCCCAGCACTTTGGTAGGCCAAGGTGGGTGATCACTTGAGGCCAGGAGTTGGAGACCAGCCTGGCCAACATGTGAAACCCTGCCTGTACTAAAAATACAAAAATCAGCCGGGCATGGTGGTACACGCCTGAAATCCCAGCTATTCAGGAGGCTGAGGCTCAAGAATCACTTTAACTCAGGAGACGGGGGCTGTGGTGAGCCAAGACCATGCCACTGCACTCCAGCCTGGGTGACAGAGTGAGATTCTGTCTCTTATTTCAGATTATAAATACATAATTCGTTCCAAACAACTTTTCTGTAATTTTGTTTTTTTGAGATGGAGTCTCACTCTGTCACCAGGCTGAAGTGCAGTGGCAGGACCCTGGCTCACTGCAACCTCCATTTCCTGGGTTCATGCAATTCTCCTTCCTCAGTCTCCTGAGCAGCTGGGATTACAGGCATCCGCCACCACTCCCGGCTAATTTTTGTATTTTTAATAGAAATGGGGTTTCACCATGTTGGCCAGGCTGGTCTCCAACACCTGACCTCAGGTGATCCACCTGCCTCGACCTCCCAAAGTGCTAGGATTACAGGCATGAGCCACAGCACCCAGTCTTCATTCTTTCAAAAAAAAGTTCTACTTTTTTTTTTCATTCTACACTTGTAAACTTCACTCCCTTAGAAAGCAGAGGGATTAGTGGCCATGGCTGTGTAATCATAGAACTCACCTAGCCATGAAGCCAGTCAACCAAGGTGTGGCTACCAGGTCTCCAACAAAGGAATAAGCACCTGAACCTCATACTACCATTGGTCCCCAAACAAAAGGGACACAGACTAAGAATGGAGAGAGAAAAACTTGATCATCTTTACAAGCCTGCATTTGCCTTTTTATACAGCTCAACAATCTGATTATCAAATCTCACTGCCAAATGTGAGGCTACTGGGTACAATTATATAGATTTACTCAACTTGTAGTATAAGAGTGAAGTGAGAAGTTGTCAAGGGAAGAGAGAAATAATATCTCTATGTTCATAAAGCATAAATGAAGAACTGGTTATCTGAAAAACTAATAAAATAGGCAAACCTCTAGTAAAACAGTATACTTAGAGTAGACCAAAATACTATGGAATGGTAGTTAAAACATAGCCTCTGGAACCAGTCTGTCTAGGTTGATATATCCCATTCAATGACTTACTAGACTTGTGACTTAGAGCAAGTTACTTAACCTTTTTGTAGTTAAAATAAAATCATTGTTGTATTATCATCATCACAACCATCAAAAAAAAGATACAAAAGCAAAGAAACTCAAAAGGGATATTGTACAAATATCTTTAAACATAAAAGAATACCATAAATAACTTCATGTCAATTAATTTGAAAACTAAGATGAAACATCTAACACAAGCAGGTGCATGGCAGGTGCTAATAAATATGTATAGATGAATAAAAAGATAAATGAACAAAAAGAAGTAAACAGGCCAATTTCTTGTGTACACACATACACACACACACACACACACATTTTTTTTTCCCCAAATAAAGGTTCTCAGTCTGTCACCCAAGCTGGAGCATGGTAGCATGATCACAGATCACTATAACCTCAAACTCCTGGCCTGGAGCCATCATGCTGCCTTGACCTCCCAAAGTTTGAGATTACAGGTGTGAGCCGCAATGCCAGCCATATTTTTAAATAAGTAAATAAATAAATATAAATATATATATATATATATATATATTTTTTTTTTTTTTTTGAGACAGAATCTCACTCTGTCACCCAAGCTGAAATGCACTGGCATGATCTCGGCTCACTGCAACCTCTGCCTCCCTGGTTCAAGAAATTCTCGTGCCTTAGCCTCCTCAAGTGCTGAGATTACAGGTTTGAGCCACCATGCCTGGCCTCAAACTTTCTTGTGTATAGGTTAGCTTTGCCAAGTCTTCAAAGACAGATACAAAAAGTTCCAAAGAAGGGAAATATACCAACTCATTTTATAGAGCTAGTATAATATTGATACCAAAAAGGACAAGGATGATATAAACCAATCTCACTAGGAACACAGATGTAAAAAGTAAATCCAGGATATGTAAAAGTTATATACCATGATCATGATTACAGATGTGAGCTTATGCTTGTTAGATTACAACTGTAAGGATGTTTCATCAGAAAGTCTATTAACACAACTCATCATGGACTAAAGATATATAATTTATAATTCATAAATATCCATAATTCATAATTCATGGATTAAGGATATATCTATCTCTCCATATGTAGCATAATCAGAGATGTGTGTGTGTGTGTGTGTGTGTGTGTGTGTGTGTGTGTGTGTGTGTGATATATACTTTCTTTTCTTATAAGTAGAAATGGGTTCTTACTATGTTGCCCAAGCTGGCCTTGAACTCCTGGATTTAAGCAATCCTCCCGAATTGTTAGAATTACAGGCATGAGCCACCATGCCCAGCCAAAGATATATATATATATTTTTTGAGACAGAGTCTTGCTCTGTTGCCCAGGCTGGAATGCAAGAGGCGCAGTTCTGATTTACAGCAGCCTCCACTTCTTGGGCTCAAATGATCTTTCTGTCCTAAGCTCCCAAGAAGCTGGTACACTACAGGTGCACACTACCATGCCCAGCTAATTTTTGTTTTGTTTTTTTGTAGACTGGGCCTTCCCATTCTGCCCAGGCTGGTCTTATACTCCCAGCGTCAAGTGATCCTCCCGTCTTGGCCTCCCAAAAGCGCTAGGATTACCTGCAAAAGTCACTGTGCCTGGCCCAGAAAGAACATTTTAGAAAATACAGCACTTATTCATAACAAACACTGCTGGCAAATTAGGAATAGAAGAGAATTTCCTAAACTTAACAAGAAGCAGGTACAATAACTATTGCAAATATACTTAATAATATTTTCTTTTCTTTTAAAAGATGGGGGTCTTGCTATGTTGACCAGGCTGGTCTCAAACTCTTGGCCTCAAATGATCCTCCAATCTTGACCTCCCAAAGGGCTTGGATTATAGGCATGAGCCACTGCATCCGGCCTTTAATGGTAGACTTTCATTTTATTATTTTTTTTGAGACGGAGTCTCACTCTGTCACCAGGCTGGAGTGCAGTGGCACAATCTCAGCTCACTGCAACCTCTGCCTCCCGAGCTCAAGCAATTCTCCTGCCTCAGCCTCCCAAGTAGCTAGGACTACAGGCATGTGCCATCACGGCCAGCTAATTTTTGTAGAGACAGGTTTTCACCATATTGGTCAGTATGGTCTCAATCTCCTGACTTTGTGACCTGCCTGCCTCGGCCTCCCAAGGTGCTGGGATGACAGGCATGAGCCACCACACCTGGCCAATGGTAGGCTTTTAAATAATCCTATTTAAGGAAAGCAAGACACAGATGCCTAATATTACCCCTGCTATTCTATGTAATACTAGCACTATTCTATCCAATACAATATGACAAGGAAAAGAAGTGAGCCATATGCCAGGCATGGCGGCTCATGCCAGTAATTCCAGGAGTTTGGGAAGTCAAGGCAGGCAGATCACCTGAGGTCAGGAGTTTGAGACCAGACTGATCAACATAGTGAAACTCTGTCTCTATTGTGGTGCACATGCCTATAGTCCCAGCTACTCAGGAGGCTGAGGCACAAGAATCTCTTGAACCCAGGAGGTGGAGGTTGCAGTGAGCTGAGATCACACCACTGCACTCCAGCCTGGGCAACAGAGTAAGACTCTGTCTCAAAAAAAAAAAAAGAGAAGAAGTAAGCCATATAAGGATTGAAAAGATGGAGCTGTCATAGTTTAGAGATGCTTTCAGTGCCCGTATAGAGGATCCAAAAGAATCCACAGATAAAGTATCCAAATTCATAAGGGATTAATTCAGTAGGGTTGAAAAAAATGAATACCATTCATAATAGCAACAAAAACTATAAGACTATAGAAATAAATATAACAAAAGATATCCAAGACCATTATGAAAAGAATTGAAAAGTGTTAACATAAAAGATCTAAATAGGAATGACATCAGCAAGATGGCGGGATAGGAAGCCCCAGGTACTCATTTCCCCCCACAGAAAAACCAACTTAACAACAATACCAAATTATCTTTGTAAGAACTCCAGAAGCCTGTTAAGGGGTTGCAGAACCACAAGTGAATGCAAAGCCAACAAGAGCCACATCAAAGCAAGACTTGGGATAAAGAGCATCCCCTCATCTGAGACATCCTAGCTATATATTGAAGAAAAGAAGCAACCAGCGAAATACACAGAGATTCTAAAGCTTCTCCTGGAAAGTGACACGTTACTTCCACTCACATTTCATTGGCTCTGGCAAGGTACATGACCTAGCCTTATACTGATAGGGCAAAAAGTATAATTCTCCTAGAAGAAGAGCAGAAAATATTTTGAACAAATAATAACATCTGGCAAAATGGTCTCTAAAGTCAGGCAGACTTTGGCTTATAGCCATTTGCTCTTCTACAGAATCTATATACTGGAGATTATAGTGCCTGTCTCTTAATTGTGATAATTAACATTAAATAACATTTTTAAAAAGAAAATCTAAATAAATAACAAGCTGCATCATCTCACAAAAACAATGCTAAAAATGTTCACTGCCACCGAACTAATCTATAATTTCATTTAACAGCAATCGAAATCACAACAAGCTTTTTGCGGAACTTATTTTTTTTTTTTTTTTTTTTTTTTTTTTTTTGAGGCAGAGTCTCACTCTGTCGCCCAGGGTGGAGTGCAATGGCGTGATCTTGGTTCACTACAACCTCTGCCTCCTGGGTTCAAGCGATTCTCCTGCTTCTCAGCTTCCTGAGTAGCTGGGATTACAGGCGCGTACCACAAAGCCCAGCTAATTTTTGTATTTTTAGTAGAGAAGGGGTTTCACTATGTTGACGAGGCTGGTTACAAACTCCCACCTCCAGTGATCTGCCCACCTCGGCCTCCCAAAATGCTGGGATCACAGGCGTGAGCCGCTGTGCCCAGCCTGGAACTTAACTAATTATAAAACTCATAGGCAAGAGTAAAGGTTTTAAAAACCAAAGACAATTCTGAAAAAGAAAAACAAAGAGGAGAGATTTGCCCTATCACAAAGCAAGATCTATTCTAAAGCTTTAGGAAATAAAACTCTACAGTACTAGCCTAGGCACAGAGATAAAGACTAGATTACCCAGAAACAGATCCCACCATATTTAGAATCTTAGTATGTAACAGAATAGTAATATAAATGATTGGGGAAAGTACTATTCAATAATAAACTGAGTTGGGACAAGCAGCAATCTGTTTGGAAAAGGATTTAAATTAGATTACTAACTTATAAATAAAAATAAACTCCATTAAAGTCAGCTGGTTAGCAAAGCAAAACAAAAATAAAATAAACTCCAGATTCATTTTATGTAATAATAAATATACTTTTAAAACTTTAGAACTATTAAAGAAATTATATAGGCCAGACATGGTGGCTCACACCTGCAATCCCAGCACTTTGGGAAGTCAAGGAAGGTGGATCACTTGAGGTCAAGAGTTCAAGACCAACCTGGCCAACATGGTGAAACCCTGTCTCTACTAAAAATACAAAAATTAGCCGGGTGTGATGGTGGGTGCCTGGAATCCCAGCTACTCAGGGAGCTGAAGCAGGAGAGTCGTTTGAACCCGGGAGGTGGAGATTGCAGTGAGCCAAGATCGCTCCATTGCACTCCAGCCTGGGCAACAAGAGCAAAACTCCATCTCAAAAAAAAAAAAAAAAAATTATATAAAATGTCATTATGACTTCATTGTAGAAAAGAATTATCTCTAATCAATGATCTCAGCTTTCACTTTATAAAACTAGAAACAGAAGAGCAAATAAGATCCAAAACAAGTAAAATAAAGGAAAGAATAAAAGATTAGAGTATAAATGAATGAAACAGAAAACAACAGGAAGAAGCTGGTTCTAGCCAGACTGATGAAGGAAAATAAAAGAGAAGACACAAATAACCACTACCAGGCATAAGAAAGGAGATATTGCTAGAGATTCTACAAATATTAGAAAGATAAGAAAATTAAGAACATTTTTGTCAATAAACTCAATAACTTAGAAAAAATGGACAAATTCCTTGAAAGACGCAAATAACCCAGGCTTACTCAGAAAAAAGAGAGGCCAGGTGCAGTGGTGCACGCCTATAAAATCCCAGCACTTTGGGAGTCTGAATTATCTCTAATCAATGATCACAGCTTTCACTTTATAAAACTAGAAACAGAAGAGCAAATAGATCCAAAACAAGTAAAATAAATGAAAGAATAAAAGATCAGAGTATAAATGAATGAAATAGAAAACAACAGGAAGAAGCTAGTTCTAGCCAGACTGATCAAGGAAAATAAAAGAGAAGACACAAATAACCACCCCTGGGTGGGCGGATCGCTTGAGCCCAGGAGTTTGAGACCAGCTTGGGCAATACAGTGAGACCCTGTCTCTACAAACAATACAAAATTAGCGAGGTATGGTGGTGCATGTCTACAGTCGTGGCTACTTAGGAATCTGAGGCAGGAGGATTGCTTGAACCAGGGAGGTCAAAGCTGCAGTGAATACTCCAGCCTCGGTGAGAAACAGAATAGCCATGTAGTTATTAAAGAAATTGAATTTGTAGTTAAAATATTTCCCAGGAAAGAAAAATCAGGCCCAGATGGCTTCCTTGATGATTTGTACCAAATATTTAAGGACAGAATTGTACCAAATATTTAAGGAAGAAATAATATCTTCTATAAACTCTTCTAGGCAATTGAAGAACGGAGAATATGTCCAAGCTCATTCTATGAGGTCAGCATTACTTGTATCAAAACAAGACAAAGACATTACAAGAAGAGAAAATTACACACATCCTTTGTGAATATAGATGCAAAAATTCTTATTAAAATTATGGCAAATCAAATCCTACAATACAGGCTGAAGTGCAGTGGCATGATCTCGGCTCACTGCAACCGCCACCTCCCAGGTTTAACTGATTCTCCTGCCTCAGTCTTTGGAGTAGCTGGTAATACAGACATGCACCACCATACCAAGCTAATTTTTGTATTTTTTAATAGAGACAGGGTTTTGCCATGTTGGCCAGACTGGTCTCGAACTCCTGACCTCAGATGATCTAACCGCTTCAGCCTCCCAAAGTGCTGGGATTACACATGAGATACAGTGCCCAGACAAGATTTTTATTTTTTTGAGATAGGGTCTTGCTCTGTCGCCCAGGCTGGAATGCAGTGGCAAAATTATAGCTCACTACACCCTCCAACTCCTGGGCTCAATCGATCCTCCTGCTTCAGCCTCCTGAGTAGCTAGGACTATAGGTTTGCAGCACCACACCCAATTAACTTTTAGAAATGTTTATAGATATGGAGTCTTGCTGTGTTTCCCAGGCTAGTTTAGAAGCTTGGAAAATATATAAAAGTCAATCGTATTTCAAATACTAGCAAGAAACCACTGGAAAATGAAATGCTTGAAAAAACACCACTTACCTGCAGGGCTTGGTGGTTCACGCCTGCAATCCCAGCATTTTGGGAGCTGAGGCGGGCAGATCACCTGAGGTCAGTTCAAGACCAGCCTGGCAAACATGGTGAAACCCCATCTCTACTAAAAATACAAAAAATTAGCCAGGCGTGGTGGCACACACCTATAATCCCAGCTACTCAGGAGACTGAGGCAGGAGAATCGATTAAGTCTGGGAGGCGGCGGTTGCAATGAGCCAAGATCACGCCATTGAGCCAAGATCACGCCATTGCACTCCGGCCTGGGTAACAGAGCGAGACTCTATCTCAAAAAAAAAAAAAAAAAAAACACACAAAACACCACTTACCATAGCATTAGAAATATTAAATAGCGTTAAATCTGATCAAAGATTTACACTGAAAAAATACTGCTCAGAGAAATTTTAAAAAGACCTACTAATAAAAAAGGAGAGATATACTGTGTTTATGAATCAGAAGACTGAATATTGCTAAGACAGATGCTAGCTGCCTGCAAAACTGATCTAGAAATATAGTGTAGTCTCAATCAAAATCCTAGCAGACTTTTTTGTAGACATTAACCAGCAAATTCTAAAAGTCATATGGAAATCCCAAGGCCTACAGTAGCCAAAACAACTTTTTAAAAAGGACAAAGTTGAAGGACTTACAATGACTGACTTGAAAACCTATTTTAAAACTACAGTAATCAAGAGAGTGTTGGCATCAAGACAAACAGGCCAAAAGAACAGCATAGAGAGTCCATAAACAGATCCACACCTATACAGTCAATTAGTTCTCAGCAAAAGTGCAAAATCAATTTTGTGGACAAAGGATAGTCTTTTCAATAAACGGTGCTGGGAATAACTGGAATATTCATACGCAAAAAAATTTTTGATCCATACCGTGCAACATATACAAAAAATTAACTCATAATGGACCATAGCCTAAATGTAAAACCCCAAACTTTACAACATTTAGAACACACAGAAGAAAATCTTTGTGACCTTAGATTAGATAAATATTTCCTACATGACACCAAAAGTATAATCTGAAAAAAGCAAAACAATAGATTTGACTTCATAAAAATTAAGAACTACTAAATATGCTATTAAAAGAATGAAAAGACAAGCCAAGTATGAGAGAAAATATTTTCAAATCATATGTCTTGATAAAGGACTTGTATCTATAATTTTTAAAACTCTCAAACTTCAATAAGAAGAAAACAAAGAACCTGGCCGGATGCAGTGGCTCATGCTTGCAATCCCAGCACTTGGGGAAGCTGAGGTGGGTAGATCACTTGAGGGCAGGCGTTCAAGATCAGCCAACATGGTGAAACCCTGTCTCTACTAAAAATTCAAAAATTAGCCAGGCGAGGTGGCATACACCTATAATCCCAGCTGCTGGGGAGGCTGAGACAGGAGAATCACTTGCATTCAGGAGGCAGAGGTTGCAGTAAGCCAAGACTGCACCATTGCACCCCAGCCTGGGTGACAGAACGAGACTTCATCTCAAAAAAAAAAAAAAGAGGCAGAATAAGAAACAAAGAACTCAGTTAAAATATGGCCAGATATTTGAATATACACTTCACCAAAGACAATATATAAAGGGAAGACAAGCACACAAAAAGATTTTTAACATCATCAGTCATTAGGCAAATACAAATTGAAATCACAATGCATACCTAGCAAAATGGCTAAAATTAAAAAGATCAACTATCTCAAGTACTGACAAGGAAGTATAATTCTCATCAGTGCCCATGGGAATGAAAAATAGTACAACCACGTTGAAAAAAAAGTTTGGCAATTTTGTTTAAAGTCAAAGACACACCTAACATATGACCCAGCTATTCCACTTCAGATCATCAGGCATTAGATTCTCATAAGAAGCACAAAAACTAGATCCCTCCTATGTGCTGTTTACAATAGGGTTTGTGCTCTTATGAGAATCTAATGCTGCCAATGATCTGACAGGATGTTGAGCTCAGATGGTAATGTTTGCTTACCTGCTGCTCATCTGCTATGTTGCCCATTTCCTAACAGGCCACGAATGGGTATTGGTCTGTATCTAGTCTGTTCTCATGGTACTATGAAGACATACCTGAGACTGGGTAATTTACAAAGAAAAGAGGTTTAATTGACTCACAGTTCTGCATGGCTAGGGAGGCCTCCAGAAACTTACAATTAAGGCAGAAGGCAAAACAGGCACATTCTTAAGTGGCAACAGGCGGGAGAAGTGTCCAGGAAAGGGGAAATCCCCTTATAAAACCATCAGATCTCATGAGAACTCACTCACTATCACAAGAACAGGATGAGGGAAACCACCTCAATTATTCAATTATCTCCACCTGGTCCCTCCCACGACACATGGGTATTATGGGAACAATAATTCAAGGCTGGGCGCAGTGGCTCACGCCTGTAATCCCAGCACTTTGGGAGACCAAGGAGGGCAGATCATGGGGCCAGAAGTTTGAAACCAGCCTGACCAACATGGCGAAACCCCCATCTCTACTAAAGATAGAAAAAATTAGCCAGGCGTGGTGGCATGCGCCTGTAATCCCAGCTACTCAAAAAGGCTGAGGCAGGAGAATCGCTTGAACCGGGAAGGCAGTGAGATGTGATCTCGCCATTGCACAGCCTGGGCAACAGGGCAAGACTGTCTCAAAAAAAAAAAAAAAAAATCAAGATGAAATTTGGGTGGGGACACAGCCAAACTATATCACGGTCCATGGCCCAGGGGTTGGGGATCCCTGCTATGTATTAGGTATATATACACACACACACACACACACACACACACATATATATATATATATATATATATATACAGGCATATCTTAGAGGTATTGTGGATTAGGTTCCAGGTTACCATAATAAAGCAAATATTGCAATAAAGTGAGTCATACAATTTTTTTGTTTCCCAGGGCATATTAAAAGTTACATTTACACTACATCATAGTCTGTTAAGTATGCAATAGCATTATGTCTAAAAAACAATATACATACTTTAGGGTAAAAATACTTTATTGCTAAAAAATGCTAATGATCATCTAAGCCTTCAGTGAATCCTAAGCAATCTTTTCGCTGGTGGAGGGTTTTTTACCTCAATGTTGAGGGCTGCTAATTAATCAGGGTAGTGGCTGCTGAAGGCTGGGGTGGCTGTGACATTCTTTCGCTTTCTTTTTTTTTTTTTTTTTTTTGAGACAGAGTCCCGCCTGCTCTGTTGCCCAGACTGGAGTGCAGTAGGACGATCTCAGCTCACTCCAACTTCCACCTTCAAGGCTGCAGAGATTCTCATGCCTCAGCCTCCCAAGTAGCTGGGATTATAGGTGTGCACCACCACACCCAGCTAATTTTTTATTTTTATTTTTATTTTTAGTAGAGATGGGGTTTTGCCATGTTGCTCAGACTGGTGCCAAACTCCTGGTCTAAAGCGATCCATCTGCCTTGGCCTCCCAAAGTGCTGGGATTACAGGAATGAGCCACCGTACCCAGCCAGTTTCTTAAAATAAGACAATAAAGTTTACTCCATCGATTGGCTCTTCCTTTCATGATAGATTTATCTGTAGCATGTGATGCTGCTTGAAAGAATTTTACCCACAGTAGAACTTCTTTCACAATTGGAGTCAATTCTCTTAAACCCTGCCACTCCTTTATCAACTCATGTAGTATTGTATATCCTTTGTTGTCGTTTCAAAAACATTCACAGCATGTTCACCAGGAATAAATTCCATTTCGAGAGACCATTTTCTTTGCTCATCCATAAGAAGTAACACCCAGGCCGGGCGTGGTGGCTCAAGCCTGTAATCCAAGCACTTTGGGAGGCCAAGGCGGGCAGATCACCTGAGGTCGGGAGTTCAAGACCAGCCTGACCAACATGGTGAAACCCCACCTTAAAAAAAAAAAAAGAAGAAGAAGTAACACCCTATCCATTCAAGTATTTTGTTGTTGTTTTGTTTTGTTCTGAGACAAGATCTCGCTCTGTCACCCAGGGTGGATTGCAGCGGCACAATCATAGCTCATTGCAGCCTCTAACTCCTGAGCACAAGTGATGCTTCCACCTCAGCCTCTCAAGTGGCTGGGATTACAGGTATGTGTCACCGCACCCAGCTAATTTTTAAAGTTTTTTTTGTAGAAACAGGATCTCACTATGTTACCCAGGCTGGTTTTGAACTCCTGGCCTCAAAAATCCTCCTGTTTGGCCACCCACAGCACTGGGATTATAGGTGTGAGGCACCATATCTGGCCCCATTCAAGTTTTATCATAATATCGGAGCAATTCACTCACATCCACGGGTTCCACTTCTAATTCTAGTTTTCTTGCTATTTCTACCACATTTGCAGTTAATTCTTCCACTGAAGTCTTGAACCCCTCAAAGTCATCCATAAGGGTTGGAATAAACTTCTTCCAAACTCCTGTTAATGTTGATGTTTTGACCTCCTCCTATGAATGACAAATGATCTTAACGGCATTTAGAATGGTGAATCCTTTCCAGAAGTTTTTCAGTTGACTCTACCCACTATCTATGGCAGCTATAGTCGTTTACAAACATGTATTTCTTAATAAGCCTTTAAAGTTGAAATTACTCCTTGAACCATGAGCTGTTCATGAATGTTTTGGCAGAGCATTTGGTAGTCTCACATATCTGTCTCTTGCTTCACAGTATTTGGATGGGACTACCTGTCTTCCAGCCTCCCACTGCCCCCTAATCTCCTCTCTACTTGCAACCTCCAGGACCACCTTCTTGGCCACCTCCTGCTTCTGGGACCAGCTGACACTTTTTTTTTTTTTTTTTTTGGTTAGCTCCTTCTTGCCAACTAGACTCGTCAAGAATTATTTCAAGTTGGAGGCAGCTGTCAATCACCTGATCAATTTGTATCTGTAGGCCTCCTACACCTCTCTCATTCTGGGCTTCTGTTCTGACCACGAAGATATGGCTCTGGAAGGCATGGGCCACTTCTTCCACAAATTGGCTGAGAAGTGTAAGGGCACAGAGCATCTCTTCAAGTTGCAAAGCCAGCATGGCACCCACAGTCTATTCCAGAACATTCATAAGCCATCTCAAAATGAGTAGGGTAAAACCCTACATGCCATGAAATCCACCACGGCCCAGTAGAAAAACTTGAACCAGGCCCTTTTGGATTGTCATGCCCTAGGTTCTGCCTACACAGACGCCCCCCATCTCCGTGACTTCCTGGAGAGTCACTTCCTAGATGAAGAAGTGAAACTCATCAAGAAGATGGGCAACCACCTGACCAACCTCCACAGGCTGGCTGGCTCCCAGGCTGGGCTGGGCAATTATCCCTTTGAAAGCATGACTAGGGGCTGGGTGTGGTGGCTCACATCTATAATCCCAACACTTTGGGAGGCTGAGGCGGAAGGACCACATGAGGTCAGGAGTTTGAGACCAGCCTGGCCAACATGGTGAAACCCCATCTCTACTAAAAATATAAAAATTAGTCATTTGTGGTGGTGGGTCCCTATAATCCCAGCTACTTGGGAGACTGAGGCAGGAAAATCGCTTGAACCCAGGAGGTAGAGGTTGCAGTGAACCAAGACCACGCCATCGCACTCCAGCCTAGGCAACAAGAGCAAGACTCCGTCCAAAAACACAAACAAATAAAATGAAATATGCCTCATATTTGTTAAACACCTGCTATATGCCAGACATTGTGCTGGGCTCTGGAAATATAGGAGTGATTAAAACAAACTATATTCCTTTCCTCATGGAGCTTACTTTTTTTGTTTTGAGTTCAAGTCTGTTGTCCAAGCTGGAACGCAGTGGCACAATCTCGGCTCACTGCAACCTCCGCCTCCCAGGTTCAAGAGATTCTCCTGCCTCAGCCTCCCAAGTAGCTAGGATCATAGGCACCCACCACCACACTTGGCTAATTTTGTATTTTTAGTAGAGACAGGGTTTTGCCATGTTGGCCAGCCTGGTCTTGAACTCCTGACCTCAGGCCATCCACCCACCTCGGCTTCCTAAAGTGCTGGAATTACAGGCATGAGCCACTGTGCCCAGCAAGAGCTTACATTCTAATTAGGAAAGACAACAAACAAATACACCGCCCCCCAAAAAAAAATTCCTAAAGAGTATGATAGGTACTATTAAAAAAATAAGCCTAGTAGTGAGGTAAACTAATTTAGATAGGGTTGTTATGAAAGGCCTCCCAGAAGAGACGACATTTAAGCTGAAATACAGCAGTAGACGTGGACCAACCAGTCACACAAAAAACTAGGGAAAGAATATCCCAAGTAAGGAAACAAGTACAAAGCCTCAGAGATGAGAAAGGGTTTTGTTTGTGTCAAGGAACAGAAACTAGTCCAATGTGGCTGGAGTACAAGTGAGTTGAGAAAAGAATAGTTTAACATAACGTTTGGAAAGGCAGAAATAAGCCAGATCATTCAGTCTTGCAGTTTATGATGTGGTGTAAATTTTTCAGTTTCAATGCTAAGTATTGGGTTTTAAGAAGGGGGAATAATACAATTTGCTTTTCTTTTTTTTCTTTTTTTTTTTTTTTTTTGAGACAGAGTCTTGCTCTGTTGCTCGCCAGGCACCAGGCTGGAGTGCAGTGGCAGGATCTCGGCCCACTACAACCTCCGCCTCCCGGGTTCAAGCAATTCTCCTGCCTCAGCCTCCCGAGTAGCTGGGACTACAGGCGCATGTCACCACACCCACCTAATTTTTGTGTTTTTAGTAGAGACGGGGTTTCACCATGTTGGCCAAGATGGTCTTGATCTCTTGACCTCCTGATCTGCCTGCCTAGGCCTCCCAAAGTGCTGGGATTACAGGCGTGAGCCACCGCACCCGGCCTGCTTTTCTTTTTTTAATTACTCTGATTTCTGTATGGCAAATGGCTTTGATGCTTAGGGGACAGATCGAGGCTGGAGATATGGGAAGGGAGATGAAGCAGTCAAAAACATAAACAGAAGCCTTCAGTACCCTCTACGTTCCAGGCACTACTGGGATTACTTAAAATAAATTCTCTCATTTTAGTCTTCCTAACAACTCTAACTGTTGTTATTCCCATTTTACAAATGAGAAAACCAAGGCACAAGGTTATATAACTTGTCCATAATGACAAAGCTGGTAAGTGGCTAGCCAGAATAGTTTTAAATGTTACAGTCATATGCTGTTCCTCCAAATTTCTCAGGCTTTTTTTTTTTTTTTTTTTTTGAGACGGAGTCTTGGTGTTGCCCAGGCTAGAGTGCAGTGGTGCGATCTCAGCCTCAGCTTCCTGAGTAGCTGGGGATTACAGATGCCTGCCACAATGCCTGGCTAATTTTTGTATTTTTAGTAGAGACGGGGTTTCACCATGTTGGCCAGGCTGGTCACAAACTCCTGACCTCAAGTGATCCGCCTTGGCCTCCCAGAGTACTGGATTACAGGCATGAGCCACCATGCCCAGCCTAAATTTTTTAGCCTCGCCTCTTAAGGTATCCATTCATTCACAATTAATTTTTAACTACTGTGTACAAAGCATGATGAAAGACACAAAAATTCAGGCTAAGACATTAAGCAATGTAAAAAAGTGACTGAAAATGTTCACATTAATGTCGAGTGAAAAATGTAAGTTACAAAGCTCCATATACAATGATTCTAATTTTGTAAATAAATAAAAAGAAACCAAACCAGGGTGACTCTGGCATTGCCTAGGAGTTAGCCCTGCTCTGGAAGGAGAAGAAAAAAAGAAAGGAAGGAAAGGAAGGAAGGCCATATTAGATATGTATGATATATTGATCAGGCTTGTATGTAATTATTACTAGAAAAAACTGTAAGAAAAAACATCAAATGTTTAAAATGACTAACGCTGAGTGGTAGATTTATAAGTACTTTTCATTTTTTCTTTATATTTTATATTTTCCAAATGTTCTGCAATAAACATATATTCATTTTATGATTATAAAGCAATGATTAAATATAAAACTATAATCGAGATTAATGTTGAGCTTTCAGGGGTGGTTTCAATAGAACAGTAAAAATAGAGTCGGGGCCGGGCGCAGTGGTTCCCAAAGTAATCCCAGCACTTTGGGAGGCCAAGGTCGGTCGGTGGATCACCTGAGGTCAGGAGTTCAAGACTAGCCTGGCCAAGATGGTGAAAGCCCATCTACAAAAAAAAAAAAAAAAAAAAAAAGGAAAGGGAAAGAGTCACTTTATAAGAGACTAAGGAATTGAATAAATGGGAATAGGTGAGAGCAGTGAGTAGGCTGGGCACACACTGGCTTACTCCTGTAATCCCAGCACTTTGGGAGGCTAAGGAAGAGGACTGCTTGAGCCCAGAAGTTCAAGACCAACCTGAACAATACACCAAGACCCCTGTCTCTACAAAAAATAAAATAATTTGCCAAGCATGATAATGTAGGCCTGTAGTCCCAGTTACTTGGCGGGAAGGATTGTTTCAGCCTAGGAATTCAAGGCTGCAGTGAGCTATTATTACACCACTGTACTCCAGCCTGAGTGACAGAGTGAGACTCAGTCTCAAAAAAAAACAAAAAGATATTTCAGAGATGACGGAAGTAGTTGTCATAAGACTGATTTGTCTAAGGGCATGCAGCAAATAAGAGATCTTGATTACAATGTAACATTTCAAATTTAAATTTCTTTTTTTTTTTTTTTAGAGACAGAGGTCTCTCTATGTTGCCCAGGCTGGAGCGCAGTGGCTATTCACAGGCGCAATCCCACTACTGATCAGCACAGAAGTTTTGACCTGCTCCGTTTCCGACCTGGGCCAGTTCACCCCTCGTTAGGCAAGCTGGTGGTCCCCCCGCTCTCGGGAGGTCACCATATTGATGCCAAACTTAGTGCAGATACCCGACTGGCACAGTGCACTACAGCCCAGAACTCCTGTACTCAAGGGATCCTCCAGCCTCAGCCTCCCGAGTAGCTGAGACTACAGGCACATGCCACCGCGCCCAGCAAATTTAAATTTCTTAAAAAGAAACTGGAATGACTGAGCTCAGTGGCTCATGCCTGTAATCCCAGTACTTTGGGAGGCCAAGGTAGAAGGATTGCTTGAGCCAGGAGTTCAAGACCAGCTTGGGCAACATAGCAAGACTCATCTCTAAAAAAAGGAAAAGAAAAAAAGAAATTGGAAGAAATACCATTTGAATAACCTCAACCTTTTCAGAAAAATAGAAGGCGAAGAAATTTATTTAGATGAATGTCAGGTAATTTGAAATATATAATATGGGAATTATATAAAAGGATAAACAAAATAAATAAAAGAGTACTGAACAGCACCAATAAAATTAGAAATTCTGCTTAAAACTGTAGCATACCCAACATTCTGTTTTATGATTTACACAAGCAACACTTGGCAGCTTGGAAATGAGAATGAAAAAAAAAGGTCATTACCCAAGCCTGGAGACTGATAAGAAAGAAAAGATAGAAAGTCAAGGCAGCAGGGGATTATACTATGTTATGTGGCCAGCAATGGGAAGGGAGGCCAGAAAGGGTGTCAGGCAAGAGAAGAGGGAAGTAAAGGGGAAGATGGAGATCAAAAAACTTCAATTCCATATTACCACTGGTGTATGTGTGTTTGAGATGGAGTCTGGCTCTGTCACCCAGGCTGGAATGCAGTGACATGATCTCAGCTCACTGTAACCTCCACCTTCTGAGTTCAAGCCAGTTTCCTGTGTCAGCCTCCCAAGTAGCTGGGATTACAGGCACCAGCCACCATGTCCAGCTAATTTTTGTATTTTTAGTAGAGATAGCGTTTCACCATGTTGGCCAGGCTGGTCTCAAACTCCTGACCTCAAGTCATCCTCCTGCCTTGGCCTCCCAAAGTACCATATTACCACTGTTTTTTAAAGGCTGAGATATAGCCAGGTGCAGTGGCTCACACCTGTAATCCCAGCACTTTGGAAGGCCAAGGTGAGACGACGGCTTGAGCCTAGGAGTTTTGAGACCAGCCTGGGCCACATGGTAAGACCCTATCTCTACTAAAAACTTAAAATTTTTAAAATAAAAAAATACTGAGATATAATCTACAGACCATAAGATTCAGCATTTTAACTGTACAATTCCATGTTTTTTAGTCTATTCACAAGGTTATGCCACCATAATTACTATCTAATTCCAGAACACTTTTATCATCCCAAAAAGAAACCTCGTACTTATTTATTAATAACTCCCCATTCCTTCTTATTCTCACTAACCTACTTTGGATATATCTCTATGGATTTCCCTATTTTAAACATTTCATACAAATGGAATAACACAATATATGATCTCTCATGTCTGCCTTCTTTCACTGAGCATGTTTTCAAGGTTCATCTGTGTCATAGCATGTATCAGTACTTAATTTCTATGGCTGAATAATATCCCATTGTATGGATATAGCACGTTTTGTCCATCAGTTGATAAGCATTTGTGTTGTTTCCATCTTTCTGGCTATTATGAATAATGCTGCTATAAATATTTGCATACAAGTTTTTGTGTGGACATTGCCAGGTCATATGATAATTCTGTTTAGCTTTTTGAGAAACTGCTAAAGCTGCAGGATTTTACATTCCCGCCTGCAATGTAGGAGGCTTCCAACTTCTCTATGTATTTGCAACATTTGTTATTTTCTGGTGGTTTTAAAAATGATATCCATATTAGTAGATATGAAGAGATGAAAGGGTATCTCTTTTTTTTTTTTTTTGAGACAGAGTTTCACTCTGTTACCTAGGCTGGAGTGCAGCAGCACAATCTCAGCTCACTGTAACTTCCACCTCCCAGGTTCAAGCGATTCTCCTGCCTCAGCCTCCCAAGTAGCTGGGATTACAGGCACATGCCACCATGCCTGGTTAATTTTTGTATTTTTAGTAGAGACAGCATTTCACTATGTTGTCCAGGCTGGTCTCAAACTCCTGACCTCAGGTGAGGAGTTCTTGGCCTCCCACCTTGGCCTCCCAAAATGCTGGTATTACAGGCATGAGCCACTGTGCCCAGCCTCATTGTTTTTTGACTACCATTTTTCCCTAATGACTAATGATGCTGAGTATCTATCTTTTCATGGGTATTGGCCATGTGTATATCTTCTTAGGATAAATGTTGTCTTAGTCCATTCAAGCTGCCATAACAAGAGACCATAAACTAGGTAACTTAAGAGAAATGTATTTCTCACAATTCTGAAGGCTGAGAAGTACAAGAGCAAGATGCCAGTTGATTTGGTTCCTGATGAGGGCTCTCTTCCCGGCTTTCAGATAGCTGCCTTCTCATTGTGTCCTCACATGGCCTTTCCTTGGTGGATACAAGGGAGGGAGAGGGAAAAGAGAATAATCTCTCTCCCCCTTCCTCTTCTTATAAAACCACTAATCTTATCATAAAGGCCCAACTCTCATGATCTAATCTAACCCTACTTGCCTCCCAAAGGCCCCATCTCCAAATACTATCACATTGGAGGTTGGGGCTTCAACATGGGAATTTTGGGAGGACACAAACATTCAATCCATAACAAATGTCTATTCAGATCCTTTGTCTGTTTTTCAAGTGGGATATTTGTCCTTTCATTGTTGTTGTAAATGTTCTTTTACGTACACTGGATACTAGACTTTTCTTATCTGTGGATTATTTTTTTCACTTTTTTTTTCCTGAGGTTTGGAACTAGAGATCTTTATTTTCCAGTTTTTTTTGTTTTTGTTTTTGTTTTTAGGTATAATTGATCTTTTCACTTTCTTCATATCATCTTTTGAAGCATAAGAGTTTTTAATACCGATTTAAGTCCAATTTATCTACTTTTCCTTTGGTTGCTTGTGCTTCAAATGTCATATCCAAGAAAACATTATGTAATCCAAGGTCATGAAGATTTAAACCTATCTTTCTAAGAGTTTTATAGTTTTAGTTCCTCCATTTTGAGGTAATTTTTGCATGTGATATCATCTGACCATTCTTCAGAATGTATTAAATAGCTAGCCATAAAGTCTACTCAAGAAAAAGTACAATACCTGTTCTTCCCATTCCAGCCAAATTCCACTATACCACTATAGGGAGACAACTCTCTTTGTGTTCCCAGCTAAGATGACGAAGATGTGTGGTAACCCAGTAGGTGAATAGGGACATTACACTGGTCATTGTTTATTAATTAAGGGCCCAGCTAATTACTCACTGAGGAGTTACAACAGTTCAAGCATTTTAAGCCCAGACAGGTACAACGCAGGTTAGCTCTCATGGGCTGCTGAATAAAAGCAAGTATATACCACACAGCCAGAGCATGAGCCAGCTCCCAGGATCTCTAATAAGAAGAGCTATCCTTTTCCTCCTGTTTTATCTATGCAAGTTCAAAAGGAAAAGGAATATGTCAAGGTTGGTAAAAAACCACTTCTGTCCTTTCCATCCCCTTCTAGCACATCAAATCTTCAACATGTTCTCAATAGTCAAATGCAATTAGAAAAATGTAACAAGGAAAAGAGTAAAGAAATATTAAGGAAGCAAAAAAAAGACAAAAATCTATTTGTTTTAGCTTGTCTTGATCTTCAACCAACCTTTATAAAATCTCACCAAGTGTTAGGTAATTTGGCAACAAGAGTCTGTTTAGAGTGTATCAAAAGGTCAAAATTAAGTGTAGTCTCTCACAGTTTAATGAATAACCAGTGACCTATGAATCTTCAAACGTTTCCCTTCTTAGTATATGAGGCTGAGGTAAGTCTCAGTTTCCTCATCTCTGAAACAGAGATGATGATAACACTAATGTCTGACTGCTCCTCAAGAATGAATGAGATCATGTCTACAAAATGAGCTCCTGGGGGGAAAAGCGTTAGATAAATTCTGAATCTTAGAGTTGTTGATTTTGTAAGATATAAAATTATAATAGATTTTTTATTCTTTGAATACAAGAATCTCAGACTTTCTTAAAAAAAAAAAACTTGATTATGTCAGACATTCAATAGTTCACCACTGTTTCTTACTCAATGTTGAGAAAGCATGGACCTGTCAATCTCTCTAACCTGTCAATCGCTCTTTCCCAACAAATTAACAAAGAGGACAAAGTGAACTTGAAAATAAACAGGCTGGGCATGGTGGCTCACACTTGTAATCCTTACACTTTGAGAGGCCAAGGTGGGAGGACTGCTTGAGCCCGGGAATTTAAAACTAGCCTGGGCAACATGGCGAGATCCCATCTCTATAAAATAACTAGCTGGGCATGGTGGTGCACACCTGTGGTCCCAGCTATTCAGAAGGCTGTTACTAAGTGGGAAGATCCCTTGAGCCCAAGAGGTCAAGGCTGCAGTGAGCTATGGTCATGCCACAGCACTTCACCCTGGAAAACAGAGCAAGACCCTGTCTCCAAAAAACAAAACAATGAAACAACAATAAAAAAAAGTCTCCCTGACACCAAAAGGATGGCATATAGGGAAGAGGCAAAAACAGAACTATCACAACCATGTAACCATATATCAACAGCAAAGCAGTCCTCCCCTGTTTACAAGGAGTGGTATTCTTATCTGGTGTTATGAAGAAAAAATAAGGCTGTAGATTTTCCATTTTGGGAAAAACACTTTCACATCTTTTTAAAATAATTGGCCATACTATATAAAGAGCTAAGTTATGGCAATAAACATGGAAATTAGGAGCTATTTTAAAAATATTAAAATAAAAATAATATGAATAGAAGAAACAGGAAAAAACAGCAAAATAGAGATCTATAAACATGGCTTTTTTTCATATTCCTCCATCCACTTTCCTTTCCTCACTTGAATAAGCATATGATAGGAAGTAGACTTGAGCAAGTAGGACAACCTGAAACAATCATGCTTCACTAAATAGACACTTATGATAGAAATAGTTCTATATAAATGGATAAGTATACACATAAATGAATATCTAAATGGAATTACATCTAAATGGATAAGTATTCAATGCAGACTAGTAGCACATATATAATATGACACAGTGACAATTTTTCAAACACATAAAAATGTATCTATCTTAATGGGCATTATTCTTCAAAGTAGAGGAAATAGTATCCTATTGACAGAAGGCCTCACATCTGGTCTGAGGTACTTTAATAATAAATAAGAAATCTTTAAGGGAAGAATGTAAAGTTACATTTAAATTAATAAGCAATAATTCCATATTATAAAGGCAGAGTTAACAAAAAATCAATTCCATAATGGGGAAACGAAAACGGGGAAACCTCTCCCCCACCATAAAAGCCAAGATTTTTAACCCTGGAGAATTATAAGAATGTCAGTATCACTGAAAGGAATGCAGACATTACACAGTAAGTTCATTTCAAGAAAATGAACCCCATTTTAGGCATGTTACACACGGTATTTCAGAGGAACTCTCAAGTGGAATAGTCTAATTGACATTCAGAGCTCTTCCACCGGAGTTTAGGAGACATGTCAGTGATCAAGAAGGGAAAAAAAATAAGTCTCATCAGCATAGAAATGTTAAAGTCTCAAAAGTAGAAAAGCTGTCTTGAGTTGAATGTAGAATAATGATGCAGAATAATGAAGGGAAGAAAGGCACAGTGGTGACTGAACTTTGGGGAATATGCTCTGGGTTATGAGAGAAGCTCTTTGAACTTACAGCTCCATTACAACACTAATCACACTGTATTTTATTTGCAGAGCTGTCTCTCCTTCCTGTGACTTCTTTGTAGCAAGGTAGGTGTTATAATAAAAGTTAACTGAATAAAAGTATAAATAGTTAGGGACCAGAGAAGAAAGGGGAAAAATCAGAAAATAAACCAGTAGAGAAGTAGGTGAATAGGGAGATTATACTGGTCATTGTTTATTAATCCAGCATAAACAAAATACCCAGAAATATAAGCCTATTTTGTATAGGAATTGAACCAAAGTATTCCAGATCCAGAGAAAAAGTACCTTGATACAGCCCTAATAGAACAGATTGAAGAGTAAAGAAAACTGAACTCAACAGTTCAGTTCCCCTAAAGACGGGTCACACCACCTTATTTTAGACACCGAGAGAAATGAACCAAATAATGAAGACAACAACATAGTTAAACTGAATTCAGAGACATATTAATTTTGTACAGATATGTAATTTTTTAGCATCTAGAAAACTGATGAGTAATGAATCCAGCTGCCAGAGACTCCCTGATGAAGCTAACTAAACAGTGTAAAGATCAGTAAATGGACCAATTTAAAGCAGTTTTCTATTAGTTTAACAGCGTTACAGAAATTCTAAATAATAGTAAAAAATGCATAGTTAATGGTGCATAAACCAGGAGTTAAGGGATTCACGTCTTAGTCTTCACCAATTTCCTTTGTGAGGTTTACTGAGTAATTTTTGTTACTAATTAGTAAGAATAACTAGGCCGGGCGCAGTGGTTCACGCCTGTAATCCCAGCACTTTGAGAGGCCAAGGCGGGCAGATCACCTGAGATCAGGAGTTCGAGACCAGCCTGGCCCACATGGTGAAACCTTGTCTCTACTAAAAATACAAACATTAGCTGGGCGTGGTGGCAGGCGCCTGTAATCCCAGCTATTTGGGAGGATGAGGCAGAAGAATTTCTTGAGCCCAGAAGGCGGAGGTTGCAGTGAGCCGAGATCACACAACTGCACTCCAGCCTGGGCAACAAGAGTGAGACTCCATCTCAAAAACAAAAACCAAACAACGAATAAATAGCATTATTGAGTGGAGGTTAGTATTAAGAGCCCTAACAGCTGAAGAGAAGACTTAGGCTGCAGTTGGCTACTAAATGTGATTGACCATGAGCAAATGATCCAATTTTAATTATATACTTGATGTGCAGTACTTCCTCTTCGCAGGAAGAGTTAGTCACTCACCCTTTATCACAATAAAAAAGGATTAAAAGAAATTGCTTTGAGTTTTTTAAATAACAGTTAAATTAAAACTAAGTCACCATGACAAAAATTGTCTAAAGTTTGTACTGGCATAATGAGTATGTGGTTATTCCATAAATGATCCTCAACTCAGTGCCCACTCCCTAAGAGTAACAATGATAATAAAACTATTCCCTTGTAGTTACATGGCTTTTCACTTTTTTCAAAGCACTTTCACAAATATTAGTCAAACAAGTAGCCGGATCACTCCTTGTATAAGCATATTAAGTGTGGTTTTATTTTTCAGGGAATGTTCCTATCTCCTCCCTAGCGCTAATAATATAATCCCTTTTATTTATACAGCTTTTCACTTCTTTTTATTTTTCTTTCTTTTTTTTTTTGAGACAAGGTCTCACTCTGTCACCCAGGCTGGTGTGCAGTGGCACAATCACAGCTCACTGCAGCCTTGACCTCCTGGGCTCAGATGATCTCCTGCCTCAACCTACTAGTAGCTGGGAACATAGGCACACCCACCTGATTTTCACACACCAGGCTGATTTTCATACTTTTTGTAGAGATGGGGTTTCACTGTGTTGCCTAAAGCTCAAGCAATCTGCCTACCTCAGCCTCCCACAGTGCTGAGATTTCAGGTGCGAGCCAGGGCCACTAGGAATGATCTTTCCCTTCCTTGCATCAACCCAAGGATATAATTCAAAAAAGAAGAGCAAGGAAAAACTTATCATCTAGATGTCTTTGAGGCAGTCAGCCCATGATTCTTGAATTGGATTCAGATCTCCTGAAAGTCTCAGAATCAGAGCAAACTCTTCAGGACAATAGCTGATGTTTCCTTTCTTCTAGGCATAGCCTTAAGGATGCAATAGGGTAAGATATCTTCACTACGGGCATAAAGGGAGAAATCAAATCTATCTTTTTCACTACTATAACCCCCTTTAAGTCAAGCACAAGGCCTAATGCATAGTAAATGCTCAATAAATCATCACTGTAATTAATACTAAAGGGAGAACATTCTTCCCAAATGCTCACAGAATGTTCTGGAGCTAAAATTAAAATCTTGGCTGGGCAGGGTGGTTCACATTTGTAATCCCAGTGCTTTGGGAGACTGTTGCTTGAGAGTTTGAGACCAGCCAGGAGTTTGGGACCAGCCAGGGCAACAAATTGAGACCCCCATCTTTAGAAAAAATGTAAAAAGTAACTGGGCATGAAGTTGTGGACATGTGGCCCTAGCTACTCAAGAGGCTGAGGCTGGAGAATGGCTCAAGCCCAGGAGCTTGGGGCTGCAGTGAGCCATGATCACACTACTGCATCCCAGCCTGGGTGACAGAGCAAGGCCTTGTCTCAAAAATAATAATAGGAGTAACGTTACAGAGCAGAGAGAGTGAGGAGGCTGCATCTGGCTCCCGCTCTCACAGCCATTGCAGTACATTGAGCTCCATAGAAACAGCACCGGGGCAAGTGAGAGCCAGACGGGCACTGGGGAACTCTGTGCCTCGCTGAGGAAAAATAACTAAACATGGGCAAAGAAGATCCTAAGAAGCCGAGAGGCAAAATGTCATCATATGCATTTTTTGTGCAAATTTGTCGAGAGGAGCATAAGAAGAAGCACCCAGATGCTTCAGTCAACTTCTCAGAGTTTTCTAAGAAGTGCTCAGAGAGGTGGAAGACCATGTCTGCTAAAAAGAAAGGAAAATTTGAAGATATGGCAAAGGCGGACAAGGACCGTTATGAGAGAGAAATGAAAATCTATATTCCTTCTGAAGGGAAAACAAAAAAGAAGTTCAAGGATCCCAATGCACCCAAGAGGCCTCCTTCGGCCTTTTTCCTGTTCTGTTCTGAGTATCACCCAAAAATCAAAGGAGAACATCCTGGCCTGTCCATTGGTGATGCTGTGAAGAAACTCGGAGAAATGTGGACTAACACTGCTGCAGATGACAAGCAGCCTTATGAAAAGAAGGCTGCAAAGCTGAAGGAAAAATACAAAAAGGATATTGCTGCATATCGAGCTAAAGGAAAGCCTGATGCAGCAAAAAAGGGAGTTGTCAAGGCTGAAAAAAATAAGAAAAAGAAGGAAGAGGAGGAAGATGAGGAAGATGAAGAGGATGAGGAGGAAGAGGAGTGGCCAGGCCTCCAGCCGCCTTCAGGCTCAGCTCCTGCAGCTGCACATACTCCACACCAAAGGAGATAAAGCTTTTGTTGATTTCCTGAGTGATTAAATTAAGGAGGAAAGGAAAATCCAGAAGCATAAAACCCTCCCTAAGATGTCTGGAGGTTGGGAGCTGGAACTGAATGGCACAGAAGCTAAATTCGTGCTCCGGAGAAAAAAATCACTGTCACTTTCAACATTAACAACAGCATCCCGGAAACAAAAAAAAAAAAAAAAGAGGAAAACAGCAGCATCCCCACCAACATTTGATGGTGACGAGGAACCCTCGAAAGGGCAGAAGGTTGAAAAACAGGAGCCTGAATTGACATTAACTCCCAATTTCGTGGTTGAAGTCATAAAGAATGATGGCAAGAAGGCCCTTGTGCTGGACTGTCATTATCCAGGGGATGAGGTTGAACAAGAAGAGGAGGCTGAAAGTGACATCTTCTCTATCAGGGAAGTTAGCTTTCAGTCCGCTAGCAAGTCTGAATGGAAGGATACTAATTATACACTCAACACAGATTCCCTGGACTGGGCCTTATATGACCACCTAACCGATTGCCTTGCAGACCGAGGGGGTGGACAACACTTTTGCAGATGAGTTGGTGGAGCTCAGCACAGCCCTGGAGCACCAGGAGTACATTACTTTTCTTGAAGACCTCAAAAGTTTTGTCAAGAGCCAGTAGAGCCGACAGACACTGAAAGCCACAGTTTTATGACAGGCTTTTGGCCAGTGAACAAATCCTACTCTGAAGCTAGACATGTGCTTTGAAATGATTATCATCCTAATATTATGTGGGGAAAATACCAAATTTAAATTATATGTTTTGTACTCTCATTTATTTTCATTTTTTCTGTACAAATCTTTTGTTTCTAGATTTTTGTATAACATAAGACAATAAAATGGGTTTATCTCCTAAAAAAAAAAAAAAAGAGAAAGGTACTTTAAGTAATAACTAAGTTGCTATAAATTTGGGTATAAATTTAAATTTTTAATTCATTTGCATCTTATAAAGTATGAAGAAAACTTGTCATTAAAAAAACAATGGTAATACACTTCATAAACATTTATTTTATAACATTATACCTTTCCAGTGTAGCTTTTTAGTTGTTCGCATTTTGTGTGTGTGTGTGTGACCAAGTCTTGCTCTATAGCCCAGGGTGGAGTGCAGTGGTATGATCATGGCTTAATTACAGCCTTGACCTTCCAGGTTCAAGCAATCTTCCCCCCTCAGTCTCCCAAGCAGCTGGGACTACAGGTGTGCACCACCACCATGCCCAGCTAATTTTTTTTTTTTTTTGTAGAGATGGGGTCTCGTGATGGTGCCAGGCTGGTCTTCAACTCCAAAAAGCTCTACTGGATCAAGCAATCCACCTGCCTCAGCCTCCTAAAGTGCTGGGATTACAGGCATGAGCCATCGTGCCTGGCAGTTGTTGCCATTTTAATACACAGTATGTTTTCTTTTCTTTGTCTTTGTGTGTGTGTGTGTGTGTGTGTATGTGAGAGATGGAGTTTCACTCTGTCACCCAGGCTGGAGTGCAATGGCACGATCTTGGCTCACTGCAGTCTCCGCCTCCTGGCTTCTAGTGATTCTCCTGCCTCAGCCCCCCGAGTGGCTAGGACTAGAGGTGTGCACCACCACACTTGGCTAATTGTATTTTTAGTAGAGATGTGGTTTCACCATGTTGACTAGGCTAGTCTGAACTCCTGACCTCAGGTGATCCACTCACCTTGGCCTCCCAAAGTGTTAGGATTACAGGCGTGAGCCACTGGGTCTGGCCACAGTATGTTTTCTTAAAGCAAGGATAAATGTAAGCTTTTAAAAATCTGTTAATATTCCAGATTTAGTCTAGGAAGGTTTCTTTTAAAAAGTTATTTTGCAAAATTTGTAAATTAACAACTCATTAGGAAAAAATAGGCCAATGGACAATACTTATGAAGCAAACAACCATAAAATATAAAAATGAAAGCATAAGAGTTCAAAGATAATTTTGACCTCTTTAAATAAATGTTACAGCCTTTGGTTTGTACAGCATTCGTAAGTTTAAAAAAAAAAAGAAATTCTTAAAACAAAAGTCAGCAAAAACTCCTAAATCATACCAACTTTGGCAATACAACGTGGAAAACATTATTACTGCTAGCCAATCATTTACGGTAAAAGCATTCGCCAGACATTCTTTCTCTGAAGTAGATAGGAACAAATACCTATTAAAGTTTTTATTTTACATCTGGGAAAATTTTGCCTGAAGTTGTATAGAGAGTATACAGAAAAGCTACAGTGATCTAGGTATCTTGTCAATTCTATACAGTTTTATATTAATAGATCATCTTTCAGTAGAGAAGCCAGATAAAATGCAAGATAAAGTACTGCATGAGACATATTTATGTTAAAAAAATTACTATTTATCTGAAATTCAAATTTAAGTGGGTAGCCTGTATTTTTATTTACATATCTGTCAACTCTTTCTTTCATTATAAGTCTCTTTCAGAAAATATCAAATTCATTGTCAAGAAGAGATTCAGTCTCATAACAGTTACGTAAATCTTTACCTTTTAGGAATTTCTTGAGGACCATGCCACCAAAAAGGCTTCCTGCAGAAGCAACTGTAAAAAACAGAATACAAAGAAATATCACAAATAAGTAAATGTATTCTATTGAAAGAATCAAATGGGAGTCTATAAAACTGCTTACAGACACAGAACATTAAAAAAGTGACCACTACTACTGAGTTCAGTGAAAATGTAAAAATCAGAGAAATACTATAATGCTACAATGACTGTTCTGGTGAAGAATACCTTCTTGGAGATAACCAAATAGCAAGTTTTTTCACCTATATTCAACATCCACCCACAATCAATACCAGGACTGCCTCTTTGGATGATACTCTATTTGACAGAAAAAGATTATGGGAAGACTTCAAACTGCAGCTAGTAATCAGAATATATCATGTCAATAACTCATATCCTAATATAAGATTCAATTAAAACTTTGGCTCTTCTTTAACCAGTTTTACCCTTAAATAGAAAACACCAGGCTATCAGGTAAGATTTACTTTTTTTTTTTTTTTTAAGACGGGGTTTCACCATGTTGGTCAGGCTGGTCTTGAACTCCCGACCTCAGGTGATCTACCCGCCTTGGCCTCCAAAGTGCTTGGATTACAGGCGTGAGCCACCAAGCCCGGCCCCAGGTAAGATTTATCTTACCTAGAGTTCTAAGTATAAATATTAGAAATTTTAGAGCAATAATTCTTCAGGGTAGACAGTGAATAAGGAAGCAGGCATCTAGGCGGTGACAAAAAGATCAGAACTATCTGGAGGCTTTTTTTTCCCCAAATTGAACATGCCCTTCCCCAGAGTAACATGACCTCATAGTTCAGAATTTAAGAATCATTGCCATAGGAACCAATAGAAATATATCTATCCCTTAGAAAATGTGCATCTTTCAGGCAGAGAAAAAATGCTGAGAATCACTGAACTAGCGTGAGAGGCGACATCATTCTGTAAACTGTGCTGTCCAGTACCACAGCCACAAACTACATGTGGCTACTTGCATTTGGCTAAATTAAAAATTTAGTTCTAGATAGGTACGGTGGCTCACACCTGTAATCCCAGCACTTTGAGAGGCCAAGGTGCGTGGATCACCTGAGGTAGGAGTTCCAGACCAGCTTCGCCAACATGGTGAAACCCCATCTCTTCTAAAATACAAAAATTAGCCAGGTGTGGTGGCAGGTGCCTGTAATCTCAGCTACTTGGGAGGCTGAGGCAGCAGAATCGATTGAACCTGGGAGGCAGAGGTTGCAGTGAGCCGAGATTGCACCACTGCGATACAGCCTGGGCAACAAAAGTGAAACTCCATCACACACACAAAAAAAGAATTTAGTTCCTCAGTCACATTAAACCACATTTCAATTGCTCCATAGCCACATGTGGTTAATGGCTAGCCTGCTAAATAGGAGACAGAGAAATTTCCATCATCACAAAACGTTCTACTGGATAGTAATACTCTAGATTTCCAGATTTTAGGTGATTCTGGATAAACGATACACACTTCAAAAGGCCTATCCACAAGCAACATAGAACATTTAACAAAAGACAGTCTTTTCTGTTATTTTTTTAAAACTGACACAGAGTCTCATTCTGTCACTCAGGCTGGAGTGCAGTGGCACAATCTCAGCTCACGGCAACCTCTGCCTCCCATATTCATGCGATTCTGCTGCCTCAGCCTCCTGAGTAGCTGGGATTATAGACATGTGCCACCATGCCCGGCTAATTTTTGTATTTTTAGTAGAAACAAGGTTTCACTGCCTCAGCCTCCCAAAGTGCTGGGATTACAGGTGTAAGCCACCGTGCCTGGCCCTCTGCTCCCTTTTTAAAGATCATCTTCTGGCCGGGCATGGTGGGTCACACCTGTCATCCCAGCACTTTGGGAGGCTGAGGTGGGTGGATCTCTTGAGCCCAAGAATTCAAGACCAGCCTGGGTAACATCACAAAACTCCATCTCTACAAAAAATATAAAAATTAGCTGGTCGTGGTGGCACACACCTGTAGTCTAGCTACTCAGGAGGCTGAGGTGGGAGGATCACCTGGGCCCGGGAAGTGGAGGTTGCAGTGAGCCATGATGGCACCACTGCATTCCAGCCTGGGCAACATAGAGCAAGACCTCATCTCAGAAAAAGAATTTTCTTTCACTTTTTCTTTTTAAATAATTTTCTGTTCTATAGAGAGGATTTTGGGGAATGCTTGCTTTAAAAATATGTATTTTATAGATAAGTCTCTATTGTCATCTTTGCACCAGGAGGATAGCATTTTATTGCTTTTGTATAAAAGCATTGGAAGAACTGAAAACTGAGGGCTGGATAGGGTGTGGAGCAGGTGGAAGCACTCTTCACCCATAATTAGCCAGGCGTGGTGGTGGGCACCTGTAATCCCAGCTATTCAGAAGGGTGAGGCATGAGAATCACTTGAACCTGGGAGGTGGAGGCTGCAGTGAGCCGAGACTGCGCCACTGCACTCCAGCCTGGGCAACAGAGCAAGACTCTGTCTCAAAAAAAATTAAAAAGGACCGAGTGCGGTGGCTGACACCTGTAATCCCAGCACTTTGGGAGGCCAAGGCAGGCAGATCACAAGGTCAGGAGTTCAAGACCAGCCTGATTAACATGGTGAAACCCTGTCTCTACTAAAAACACAAAAATTAGCCAGCCGTGGTGGTGTGTGCCTGTAATCCCAGCTACTCAGGAGGCTGACGCAGAATTGCTTGAACCGGGAGGTAGAGGTTGCAGTGAGCCAAGATCATGCCGCTGTACTCCAGCCTGTGCGACAGTGAGACTCCAACTCAAAAAAATAAAAATAAAAAATAAAAACTCATTTTAACTAACATTTCCCAAATGTAGATGACTACATAACTTCTTATAACTCATAAACATTCTGTGGCATACATTTTGGGAAATATCATTAAAATATTTTTTTAATAATTAAAAAAAACAACTCTGGGCAACAGAGTGAGACTCTGTCTCAAAAAACATAAAAATACTAAAAGACTATGTCCTGACCAAAAGAACATGAGCAGTAATACACATAATTCCAGAGCCTACCTCATAAAAATCTTCCATTTATAAGCTTTGCTCTCTTTCCCCATCCTTAGATGAATGGAGAGAACTTAGAGACCTAGAGAAGGATGTATCCCCAAGACAAAAATAGCATAAAACAAAACACTTGCCTGCTTGCCTGTATACACACACACATACATCTGACTGTGAAATACAAGAAAACTAAACATTTTCTGTATTAAGCCACTAGATTTTAGGATTTATTATTATAGAAGCTACCCTTATTTACTGTATTAATACAAGGATAAAGAGAAGATCCTATAAGCTTACAGATAGGCTGGGCACGATGGCTCATGCCTGTAATCCCAACACTTGGGGAGGCTAAGGTGGGTAGATCACCTGAGGTCAAGAGTTCGAGACCAGCCTGGCCAACATGGTGGAACCCTGTCTCTACTAAAAACACAAAAATTAGCTGGAGGTGAAGCAGGAGAATTGCTTGAACATGAAAGGCGGAAGTTGCAGTGAGCCAAGACCACACCACTGCACTCTAGCCTGGACAACAGAGTGAAACTTCATCTCAAAAAAATAATAAAAATAAAAGCTTACAGAGAGGGGGAGGAAAAAGAAAAAACAAGCCACATACAGAGTAATCAGAAAGATTTTTAGAAATTTCAATAGCAACACTTGAAGTTAGAAAATAATGCTGCAACGTCATCAAAATTCTGAAGGAAAAATGAATTCTGGCTTAGAATCCTATATGCCCAAACTATCAGTTAGGTATATGTGGAGATGTTTTCAGAGATGTAAGGTCTCAAGAAATTTACCTTCCAAACACTCTTTCCAAGGAAGCTACTGGAGCCTGAGATCCATCTAAGCAAGGAGTGAGCCAAGAAAAAAAAAAAGAGGGATTCAGGAAGCACAAAATCCAATGCAAGAGAAAAACTACAGAAACACTCTGAATAATGATGAAGGGAGGATTGCACGATGACAGCTGTGCACCAGATACAGAAGGCATCAGGTCAAAATTAGAACAGGTCAGAAAACACTGCAAAAGTTTTTCAGGAGGATGAAACTCATATAATATCTGATGTACAGGAATATACTGAGATTTAGACAAATGCTGGAAGTTTGGGAGTTGACTAGATGATAAAAACAGACAATAAATTAAGTATTAGCTGAAGGGAAATTATAAACAAAAGTAATCATAGTTTTCTACATGGCTAAACTGCACTTTATGCTCATAATGAGTAAATATTCATCTAAATGTTGGAAAATTATAACTACATAAGACACATGGTAGAGGTGAAGATATTAAGGAGAGCAATCATCTTCTATGGGGGAAAATCAATAAATGCCTATAAAAAGGAAAATCAATATATAACAATTTAGGGCTGAGCACAATGGCTGATGCTTATAATCCCAGCACTTTGGGGAGCTAAGGTGGGTGGATCACTTGAGCCTAGGAGTTCAAGACCAGACGGGGCAACATAGGGAGACCATATATCTATTTTAAAAAAAATGTCATGCATGGTAGCACGTGCCTGTAGTCCCGGCTACTCGGGAGGCTGAGATGGGAGGATCACCTAAACCCAAGAGGTTAAGGCTGCAGTGAACGGTAATTGCACCACTGCAGTCCAGATTGGGTGACAGAGCAAGATCTTGTCTCAAAAGAAATAAATAAATAACATCTTGGCCAGGTGCAGTGGCTAACACCTATAATCCCAGCACTTTGGGAGGCCAAAGTGAGAAGACTGCTTGAGCCCAGGAGTTTGAGACCAGCCTGGGCAACATAGCAAGACTCCGTCTCTACAAAAATACAAAAATAAAACAATTAACCAGGCACGGTAGCACATGCCTGTAGACCTAGCTACTCGGGAGGCTGAGGTAGGAGGATCATTTGAGCCCAGGCATTTAAGGTTACAGTGAGCTATGATTGTGCCACTGCATTCCAGCCTGGTGACAGAGTGAGACCCTATTTTTTTTTAAAGATACAACAACACAAACAAACATGTTACTTAGATACAAAGATAAATATTAAATAATCAATAAACAGAGTTGAAAGTATTAGCCTCTGGGAGGGAGAAAGATGGGAAAGGGGAGATGGGGAAGCGTGCAGGGTATTGTTGGGGTTTTTTTCTTTGTTTTGAGATGGAGCCTCACTCTGTCACCCAGGCTGGAGTACAGTGGCGAGACCCTGGCTCACTGCAACCTCTGCCTCCCAGGTTCAAGCAATTCTTGTGCCTCAGGCTCCCAAGTAGCTGGGATTACAAGTGTGTGCCACCATGCCCTGCTAATTTTTACATTTTTAGTACAGTGTTTCCCCATGTTGGACAGCTGGTCTTGAACCCCTGACCTCAAGTGATCTGCCCACCTTGCACTCCCAAAGTGCTGGGATTACAGGAATGAGCCACTACACCCAGTCAAAACCATATGTATGTATAACTTACAAAAACAAAAACTAAATAAATATGTATTTTTTTACAAAAAAAAAAATAGATCCCTTATGCTAACATGAAATGCTGCCCACAAAGTACTGATACACAGCACAGTCATATGTATAGTTCTAGTTTTAAAAAATTGATATTAATAACTATAAGCATATGCATAGAAAAATTTAGAAGATAGATTATCCTTGGCAAGTTGGGGGAAGAAAGAAAAACGTAGCAGAAAAACCTGAATGTTAATAATCGTCTCAAGGGGCAAGATATCTGGAAAGTCTCACTCTCCACAATACATGTTCTGTAATGTTTTATGTCAAGCATGTATCACCATGTTTCCTACCAAAAAAAATATATATAAACATAGGCTGGGCACAGTAGCTCATGCTTGTAATCCCAGCCCTTCGGGAGGCTGAGGCGGGTGGATCACTTGAGTTCAGGAGTTTGAGACCAGCCTGGCCAACATGGTAAAACCTCTTCTCTACTAAAAATACAAAAAAAAAAAAAAAAAATTAGCCAGGCATGGTGGCAGGCACCTGTAATAGCAGATACTCAGGAGGTGGAGGCAGGAGAATTGCCTGAACCCAGGAGGCGGAGGTTGCAGTGAGCAGAGATCAGGCCATTGCACTCCAGTCTGGGCAACAGAGCGAGACTCCATTTCTAAATAAATAAATAAATAAAACCATAATTATACAAAGCTCAGAGACAATAAGGAGAAGAGAAATGCCCCCGTTCTAGGTGGGCTAAAGAAGTTCATTAGGTTCAAAATGCAGAATTGAGTTTCTTGCCAAAAACTATTGCAGCTGAAGTCCTTTCCTTTTTATTTAATCAACCTTGCTACCCTGGTCATAGTTTACTGGATTAGACTATTACAACCATACACAGACCAGCTATCATCCTAGACACGTCTCCATGCATTTCTCTCATGAGTGGTGGGAACCCTGCCCAGTCAGAGTGGAGTTCACGCAGAGAAAGAGCAAACTAACCTGTCATACTGCTCTTGAAGATTTTTAGTATTAATACACAAAGAGAAGACAGGTCATTCCGGTTCAGGTAAGCAAATGTCTTGTAAAGCCTAGTTTACTATCCAATCTCAACTTGGTGCCAAAGTGACTTCTCTAAGCCTGAAGAAACAATTCCACTCCATTCCAAAGTACCCTTCAATAAACCTACACACACACACACACACACACACACACACATAAAAAAATAACCAAACAAGCTAACACTTCAAGTTTAAGAAAATTGTTTCAGAGCAGCTCAATGCATCAGCTTTCCCCTCAAGACAACAGGCAAAAATGATAAAAGCATGAAAGCCAAATGGAAGAGATATTTTCAAACTAATCACAGGTCATGATTATTTAAGTATACACCATTCATCATTTTTTCCCTTTTTTTTTTTTTTTTTTTTGCTTTTTTGCAACTGCCAAAATTTAGACTTGGAAAAATAAAAGTAGGTAAAACTCAATGAAATATAATTTTGCTGTGAAAGAGTGGGTGAAAACCAAGAGAAAAATAAGACTGTTTCTGAGCAATTTTAACTTAAACCAGTAAAATAATCTATGGTAAGTCATTCTACTCACCTTTCCTGTATGACACATTTGTAAATCCAACACCAGATACTTATTACATAATCTTTTCATTTTATAATTATGAAACAATCCTGGAATAACATAAAAGATTGACTAATTTAAATTTTTTAATGAGCTATGACATAAAACCATGAGAGGAGATAGAAAATCAATAATTTTTATTTCTTTACTTACTAGTTGTTACACAATGAAGAGCATTTGCCTGGTGCTTAGAATTTAATGCTTCTATGGAAATCACTAGCTGCCCTTCTAGCAGTGCTCCCTTTGATACTTCTATGTCACACTTCCAGTGAATTATTAAAAATCTCAAAATCTGAAAGGAGCACAATTCAAAGAAAACATAATCTTTAGAAATCACAGTAATATCTCTACGATCCAGTCAAATTAGTAACTCTAATTTCCCCCCCCCCCCAAAAAATTGTATTCTTGCTTCTAAAATATCAGATTTAGGTTTGTTCAGAGTATTGTGTCTAAACAAAATAAATAGCTAGGAGAGTGACATAAGAAAGGAGACAGCGAAATTCAACACGATGCCCAATCAGACAGGAAACTGAGACAATAAATTGCTTTATTCAGAAGATATTCACCTGGAAACAATAATTAGGAAAAAATTAAGTGGGAGTTTGTTTTTCTTGTTTCCTTTTCCTGCCCCAAATAAAAGCCAACATGAAGACTATGAATAAGAGTGACATCTGGTTATGAATCATCTTTATCTTTCATTAAATCAACACTTTTGAGGGTCAGAATACTATTTAAGAGTGCTAATGCTGTCCCGCGCAGTGGCTTACGCCTGTAATGCCAGCACTTTGGGAGGACAAGGTGGGAGGATCGCTTGAGCCCTGCAGTTTGAGATCAGCCTGGACAACATACCAAGACCTTATCTCTACTAACAAAAAAAAAAAAATCAGCACAGCGAGGTAGTGTATGCCTATAATATCAGCCACTGGGGAGGCTGAGGCAGGAGAGTCTCTTGAGCCTAGAAGGTTGCGGCTGAAGTGAGCCCTGATCAGGCCACTGCACTCCCTACCTGGATTTGAATCCCTGATGTGCCAAATTCTAGCATGTGACCTTGGGCAAGTTACTTAATTTCTCCATACCACATATTCCTCATCTATTAAAATGGGGATAAAACTACCACATAGGGCTGCTGCTGAAAGTAAACAAATAATATGTGCAAGGCTGAATGTGGTGGCTCATGCCTGTAATCCCAGAACTTTGGGAGGCCCAGGTGGGAGGATTGCTTGAGCCCAGGAGTTCAAGACCAGTGTGGGCAACCTAGTGAGGCCCCCACCTCTATTTTAAAAAAAATTTTTAATTAAAAATATGTGCACAATGCTTAACACAGTACTTGACAAGCAAATGCTTAACAGATATTAGTTATTATTTCTAAGTTCTACTGCAGTAAAGACTACACACAATATTTTAAGTTGAACAGGACTCTAAGATGTCTGGATAAAACATTTAATTGGCCAGGTGCAGTGGCTCATGCCTGTAATCCCAGCACTTTGGGAGGCTGAAGCAGGTGGATCGCCTGAGGTCAGGAGTTTGAGACCAGCCTGAACAATATGGTGAAACCCTGTCTCTACTATAAATACAAAAATTAGCCCGGCGTGGTAGCATGTGCCTGTAGTCCCAGCTACTGGGGAGGCTGAGGCAGGAGAATTGCTTCAATCTGAGAGGTGGAGATGGCAGTGAGCCGAGATCACGCTGCTGCACTCCAGCCTGGGCGACAGACCAACCCTCCAACTCAAATAAACAAAACCAACATTTAATCGAGACAAATTGAAAATAAAATATATTTCCTTTATTTTGGGGGAAATAGAGGGGACAGGGTCTCACTCTGACTCCCAGGCTGGAGTACAGTGATGGTATGATCATGGATCACTGCAGCCTCAACCTCCCAGGCTCAGGTGATCCTCCCACCTCAGCCTCCCAGGCAGCTAGAAGTGCAGGTGCCCGCCACCACAACCTGCTAATTTTTTTTTTTTTTTTTTTTTTTTTGAGACAGTGTTTCGCTCCTGTTGCCCAGGCTGGAGTGCAATGGCACGATCGTGGCTCACCGCAACCTACACCTCCCAGGTTCAAGTGATTCTCCTGCCTCAGCCTCCCGAGTAGTTGGGATTACAGGCGCATGCCACCACACCCGGCTAACTTTGTATTTTTAGTAGAGATGGGGTTTCTCCAGATTGGTCAGGTTGGTCTCAAACTCCCGACCTCAGGTGATCCATCCACCTCAGCCTCCCAAAGTGCTGGGATTACACGCATGAGCCACCACGCCCGGCCAGCCTGCTAATTATTGTATTTTTTGCAGAAAAAGGGTTTCCTCATGTTGGCCAGGCTGGTACTGAACTCCTGATCTCAAGTGATCTGCCTGCCTCAGCCTCCCAAAGTGCTGGGAATACAGGCTACCCACCGAGTCCGGCCAACTCCCATGATTATTCATGCAAACAGATTCTCACTTCTATAGGGAGGCAACACAAGAAAAATTATTCCTTTTTAAAGGCAGGAAGATCTGGGAACTAAGATCCTCATTTGTACTAGTTAATAAGAATGGTGGCCGGGCGCGGTGGCTCGTGTAATCCTAGTACTTTGGGAGGCCGAGGCGGGTGGATCACGAGGTCAAGAGATCGAGACCATCCTGGCCAACATGGTGAAACCCCGTCTCTACTCAAAGTACAAAAAATTGGCCGGGCGTGGTGGTGTGTGCCTGTTGTCCCAGCTACTCGGGAGGCTGAGGCGGGAGAATTGCTTGAAACCGGAAAACAGAAGCTGCAGTGAGCTGGGATCACGCCACTGCACTCCAGCCTGGCGATAGAGCCAGACTGTCTTAAAAATAAAAAGTAAAAAATAAATAAGAATGGCTTCCAGGTAAGTGTAGAGTCTAACTCCTTCACGCGTCCTCTGTTAAAATATTCCCATATCAGGCCGGGCACAGTGGCTCACGCAGGTAATCCCAGCACTTCGGGAGGCAGAGGTGGGCAGATCACTCGAGGTCAGGAATTCAAGACCAGCCTGGCCAACATGGTGAAACGCGTCTCTACTACAAATACAAAAATGAGCCAGGTGTGGTGGCGTGCGCCTGTAATCCCAGCTGCTGGTGGGACTGAGACAGTAAAATCGCTTAGCCCGGGAGGCGGAGATTGCGGTGAGCTGGGATCACGCCACTGTACTGCAGCCTGGGCGACAGAGCGAGACTCAGTCTGAAAAAGGAAAAAAAAAAAAGATATTCCCATACCGGTAATGACAGCACAGTTGGGAAAAGAACACCGGCCTATGAGTCAGCGCCCTGGGTTCTAGCCTAGGTTCTGTTATTTGTAAAATGGAATCCCGCGGCTTTCTTTGATGACAACAAACAAGCAGAACGCCCTGAGCCTGTGCTTCTGTCAACTGCCCAGTACTCCTCACAAACAGCTGCTCAGCATCCCATTAGGCACCGGCCGTGAACGTGGGTGATGGAGTGAGCACACGTGGCGTGGCCGGCGCCAGGTGCTAGTGCTGTCTTCCAGAGCAGCTCCCAGAGCACAGGTGTGGCCTCTGAACCTCGCCCCGTCACGTCCAGCTGCTCCGGACCCAGGAACCTGCACCTGCACCTGCACCGGGGCCTAAAACACCTCTCCCTCGCTCCCAGTCTGCACAGATGGGTCCCTCCGTGCCTCTGTCCTGGCGCCCCGATTTCCCCCCAGGGCTGGCCCCTTTGCTCCCCTTCTTTCCGCGTCCCCTCCCAGCACCCGGTGCGTGGAAGACAGTGGGGTCCTGCGTGCACCTCCCCGGGTGTCCGCCGGTGCTCGGCAAACGCCGCAGCTTTCTGGGCGGTCGGCTGGAGAGAGGACGTCGTTCCTCACAGAGTAGCCCGCGAGAGAGAGCCCTCATCTGCTCCTACTTCCTCGCTTCCCCGTGCGAGACGGGCCTCGATTCCCGAACCTTCCTCCTCCACTTTGTCGACGCCCGACCCCTCTACCCAAACTTTGCGGTCTCCTCACAAAGCCCGTCTCCTCAAAAAGTGTCCTCCGCTTTCTCTCCTTTCCCAGCATCACCTCGAACACGGTCACGGCCGTCCCCTCCATGCCGCACGGGGAACAGCAGCAATGCCCAGTCGAAACGTGCCCGCCCGCGGCCGCCGAACCCTCCTCAGCCCCAGCTTGGAACTCCGCCAGTGACCACGCCCGAGCCCACGCCCACGCTCACGCCCGGCAGCGCGAGCCCGTCTCTTCCCGCGCGCGGGCGCGGGTGCGCGCGCACGTCCCGCCCACCTGCCCGCCGCGCCTGCGCACTCGACGCTGCACAGCCCCGAGGCCGCGAGCCGCAACCAGGATCCTCCCTGAGCGCCGGCGGTGCTGTGGGTCCACAGGTGGGCGGTTCGGGGCGGAGAAGAGCCAGCGAGCGGCGGCCGAGGCTGGAGGCGAGCGGGAATGAGGCCAGGCCACGACTCCTCCCTCCTGAAGACGCTTTCCCACCACGGCGGCGGCGAGATGTGGCCCTTAGCCCTTATCCGGGCTTTGGCCGCCCTTCGCGCTTTCCAGGACCCTTCCTTCGGCTGGAAGGGGCGAAGGTGCCGGCGCGGGGCTTCTAAGCGGGTTCGTGACGGAGGAACCCGCCTCACCTACTGCTCTTCGCCTACTGCAGAGGCTACCCGAGGACCCCAGACCAAGCTCCAGATCCCAGACTTAGCAAAGAAAAACGGCCCGTTAAAATTGAATTTCATATAAACAACGAATTTTTAGATAAGCATACACATATCTCATGCAATTTTTGGGACATATACTAAAAAATTATTAATCTTAAATTCAAAACAACGCCCCCGGGCCGGGCGCAGTGGCTCATGCCCGTCATCCCAACTCTTTGGGAGGCTGAGGCGAGTGGATCACTTGAGGTCAGGAGTTGGAGACCAGCCTGGCCAGCATGGGGAAATCCCTGTCTCTACTGAAAATACAAAAAAGTAGCCGCGTGTAGTGGCGGGCGCCTGTAAGCCCAGCTACTCGGGAGGCTGAGGCAGGAGAATCGCTTGAACCCCGGAGGTGGAGGTTGCGGCGAGCCGAGATCGCGCCATTGCACTCCAGCCTAGGCAAAAAGTGAAACTCTGACTCAAAAAAAAAAAAAGAAAAGAAAAGAAAAGAAAAAACGACGCCCCGTCCTTTTACCTGGCAACCAGCCCCAAGCATCTCCCGGCCTAATTAGGGGGCCCAACTTCCCCCCGCAAAGGTGGGACCTGGGAGCCGACCCCACCCCATCCAGGCCCGTTTCCACGTTGGACTCTGCACTGAATGTGCCAAGGCCAGGAGCTGGCTTTTCTGGACTTCGGCTAACAGAAGAAGCTCTGGGATTTTCCAAGTGCATTCCCCGGCTGGAAGAAGGAAGGTGGTCCTGCAGACTCCAGCTGCTGCTCTCTGCCAGGCTCTAGGAGGGGCGTGGTGACAGGGGCTTAAGCCCTTAACTGCTGGTGATCTATCTGACAGCCAAAAGAAAACCCTGATTTGAGAGAGATTCCTGCCTGGCAAAGAGTTGCCCAAGGAGAAGGGTGGGACAGGGTGTTGGCTGCTTTCCTTCAGGGAAAATTCTGCCACCCCAGCTCCAAGACGCCAGGATTGGACAGAACAGGCTGGGGAACTGGCAGACTGCCTGCCCAGTACACAGCCTTGGTGCTACTCCAAAGAACATGTCTATGGAGACCTGAATCATACCCTTCTCGAGTCTATGCTCAGCGCTGTTGCCTCTCCTCCCCATTCCTCCCCCATCTCAGTTGCTCACAGGTAGACCTATTGGAGCAAGGTAGCTTTTATTTCTGGAAAATTCATCCTAACCATCAAACTTGATAAACAGCTGGCATTTGAGGAATCATTGGAGTCTTATTCCTTTCATTCTGCCCCACCCCCCCAGCTCCCCATCCCCCACCCCTTGTCTCTTGTCCTTTTTAAGAAGAAGAGTTGCCAAGGGGAAGGGAGCACTAACATTATTGAATGACCGCCTGTTGTCAGACACCACTAGCTCTTTACATAAATGATTTCATCCTCCCAACTATCTTGTAAGGTAATTGTTATCGTCACTATTTTATGGATGAGAAACCAAGGTATTGAGGACGGCTCTGTAAAATATTTACCATTGTGGTTGGGCATGGTGGCTGATGCCTACAATCCGAGCACTTTGGGAGGCCGAGGTGGGTGGATCATTTGAAGTCAGGAGTTTGCCAGCCTGGCCAACATGGTGAAACCCCACCTCTACTAAAAATACAAATTAGCCGGACATGGTGGCGCATGCCTCTAGTCCCAGCTACTTTGGAGGCTGAGGCAGGAGAACTGCTTGAACCTGGGAGGTGAAGGTTGAAGTGAGCCGAGATCATGCCCCTGCACTCCAGCCTGGGTTATGAAAAACAAAAAAAAACTCTCATTGTGAATGTTGGCCCAGCAGAAATGTTCCACCTTGAGAATGGCATTGGGAATGAAGGTGAGTTGGTTTCCTAGCTTCCAGCCCTTGTCCTGGGAAATGAGCCCCTAGCTTTCAGCGCTTGTCCTTGGAATAAGCCTCAGGGATAAAGGTGTAATGGAACACCCAATACCACCCTAGAGGCAGTGGAGGCCTCTCAAAGGTAGCCAAGGACACAGCTGCCCTCCCTACTGGGTGGAGGGAGAAGCAAGGAGGGAAGCCTTTGACGGAGGGTTTGCCATCAGGACTTTCATAGCAGAAACCCTTGTATTCAGGCAGCATGCAATATAGGCTTGATGTTTGCTGAAAATCCACTCTGTGCTAAGCACTCTTCACTTTTTCTTATTCATCTTAAGCAGTTCTCCCAATCTTGTAAGGGAGTTGTTATCTTTGTTTTAGAAATGACAAAAAAAAAATCCAAGAAGTTGTATGAATAAGCCAGTCATGGTGGCTCGTGCTTGTAATTCCAGCACTTCAGGAGCCCAAGGCAGGAGGATTGTTTCAGGCCAGGAGTTTGAGACCAGCCTCGGCACTATAGTGAGACCCTGTCTCTACAAAAAAATTAAAAAATTAGCCAGGTACAGTGCTGCATGCCTATAGTCCTAACTACTTGGGAGGTTGAGGTGGGAGGATCTCGAGCCCAGAAGTTGGAGGCTGCAGTGAGCTATGATTATACCACTGCACTCCAGCCTAGTGACAGAGCAAGACCCTGTCTCTAAAATAAACAAATAAATAAAAATTTAAAAACTGCTTTTTGCTCAGACCCCATCCTCAGAGCATTAGAATGTTAGAGCCAGAAGGGACTTTGGAAATTATCAATTGTCTATTAAGATGAAGAAATTTGAAACCCAAAGAAACTAAATGACCTGCCCATGGCTAAGATCACCCTAGTTAATTAGGTCAACTAAGGAGGCTTTGGGTAAGGCCCTAAGTATTTTCAGCCCTGGCCTTCCGGGTCTCATTTATTGGCAGTGTCTGTAGAGAGCCAGTTCTTTCCAGTCGTTAGACTAGGTGATATATTGAGTCTGCTTCCACTTCTGTACCCACCTCAGAATTTAGATTACTGTTTCATGTTGTATTAGTCCATTCTCATGCTGCTAATAAAGATATACCCAAGACTGGGTAATTTATAAAAGAAAGAGGTTTAATTGACTCACAGTTCATCATGGCTAGGGAGATGTCAGGAAACTTAGAATCATGGCAGAAGGGGAAGTAAACACATACTTCTTCACATGGTGGCAGGAAGGGGAAGAATGGTGCCCAGTGAAGGAGGAAGCCCCTTATAAAACCATCAGATCTCTTGAGAACTAATTCACTATCAAGAAAACAGGATGGGGGAAACTGCTCCCATGATTCAATTATCTCCACCTGGTCCCTCCTACAACACATGGGGATTATGGGAACTACAATTCAAGATGAAATTTGGGTGGGGACACAGCCAAACCATATCACATGTCTACTTTGGATATCCTGTTTATTCTGACAAGAAACCCTCTATCTGAGACACTCCCCCCACACACAAGAAGAGCCCAAGATTGATTCTGACCCACAAGGGTTTGAGTGGAACGAGAACATCCCAGGAAATGCTCCCAGTGCCAATGAACAGTGACATTTTAGGGACTGTTGAGCTTTCTTTGCTTTTGAATGTGCCTTCTCTGTGTATATCACTCCTAGACTCTTCTTAGGCCCCACCTTGTTTCTCAGGCTCCCCTAGAGCATTCAAATGCCCTGAAGAGGCTGACCCTAGGAACTTAAGTGGAAAATATCCTTGAGGTCCCCTTTTCCAGCCTGATGCAAAAGGAAGTCTACTTGAGAACTCTCTCCCCTGGGAAAAAAGCAACTATTAAGCTGTTTCCCATCCAGACAGTAGGAAAGGGTTAAGTGCTTCTCTCGGGTCCTGAGCAAAGTCTGTCCCCTACCAGTTCCCATAACCGGGTTTCCTGAAATGGAGCAGGTCCCAGGTGCCTCTCCACTAATCACATCCTTGGAAATGGGGCCGTGAGGCTCAGATTAGCTCATCCCTTCACCTTCTTGAGGCCTTCTCCACCTGGAGCACAGAATCTGGGGCAGCTTCACCACTCACTTCCCTCTGCTTTCTTATCAGGGGTCAGACAGGGATGTTCTAGCAGAGGAATATTATTAGGCTAATGGGGGCAATTAGAGACCATAGTGGTGCTGACTTTTGTGCAATTCTTGGACTACAGCATCTGTTCTTCCTCTTTCTAAGACTTAGAAGAAAGGAGACATTCTTTTCCTGGGATGATACCAAAGTTTGTGTAACTAGATTATTTCCTTCTTCACCCTTATTCCCTGTTTTCTTCCTCTCCTTAGAATAACTGACTATGAAACTGGCTAACTTCCTGTTTTTCCTGGCCAAGTTACCCTTTGCACAAAGTCTGATTTCTTATCCACCAGTAGCAGGTGCTGGGCCAGCCCAGGAGATTTCATTCCTTTCCTTTTATTGTCCAATTTTTCCTCTGCCTAGATAGCCAATAAAATCTACATCACAAAATGGTTCTTCCCTCTGTAACTGGCTTTTTTTGTTTTTTTTTTGAGAAGGAGTTTTGCTCTGGTTGCCCAGGCTGGAGTGCAATGGCACGATCTCAGCTCACTGCAATCTCTGCCTCCTGGGTTCAAGCAATTCTCCTGCCTCAGCCTCCCAAGTAGCTGGGATTACAGGCATGCGCCACCACACCCGGCTAATTTTTGTATTTGTAATAGAGATAGGGTTTCACCATGTTGGCCAGGCTGGTCCCGAACACCTGACCTCACGTGATCTGCCCACCTCGGCCTCCCAAAGTGCTGGGATTACAGGAATGAGCCACCATGCCTGGTCTGTAACTGGCTTTTTACCTTGTCTCTAGGGCTGGATTTGTCCTGCTAGCTGATGTCCACTGGAAGAGATGTATTCTTTGTGACCTAGAAGCCTTGTGAATACAAACAGCATTGTAATCTGGTCACGTATGGCCAAGTAAACCTATTGATCCAAAAGCCAGATGGTCAACTGTATTTGAAAGACAAGTAGGCTAATTTGAGACAAAAATTCTTCTCCCAGCAGCCCCACTAAAGAGAACATTGACTCCACATGTTCTTCTTGGTTCCGTTTTTGTGTGATTACAGTTTTCTGAAGCACTTTGCCAGGAATACAGGTGTACAGTCTTTAAAGCTAGTAATCTGGAACCTCAGATGAGCTGATTTTTCACTGATCTCTAAAAGTTGACTTGGCTGGACACAGTCATCATGCCTGTAGTCCTAGCACTTGGGGAGGCCTACATGGGAGGATTGCTTGAGCCCAAGAATTGGAGACCAGCCTGGGCAACATACTAAGACTCTGTCTTAAAAAAAAAAAAATTTAAATTAAGCCAGGCACATTGGCTCACACCTGTAATCCCAGCCCTTGGGGAGGCCAAGGCGGGCAGATTGCTTGAGCTCAGGAGCCCAAGACCAGCCTGGCCAACATGGCAAAGCCCTGCCTCTACAAAAAATAAATTAGCCAGGCCTGGTGGTGAGCCCCTGTAGTCCCAGCTACTCATGAGGCTGAGGTGGGAGGATTGCTTGAACCTGGGAAGTGGAGATTGCAGTGAGCTGAGATTGCATTGCTGCACTCCAGCCTGGGCAACAGAGTGAGACCCTGTCTCAAAAAATAATAATAATGGCCAGGTGCGGTGGCTCACACCTGTAATCCCAGAACTTTGGGAGGCCGAGGCAAGCGGATCACAAGGTCAAGAGATCGAGACCATCCTTGCCAACATGGCGAAACCCCATCTCTACTAAAAATACGAAAATTAGCCGGGTGTGGTGGCGCGTGCCTGTAGTCCCAGCTACTAGGGAGGCTAAGGCAGGAGAATTGCCTGAACCCAGGAGGTGGAGGTTGCAGTGAGTCGAGATCGTGCCACTGCACTCCAGCCTGGCAACAGAGCAAGACTCTGTCTCAAAATAATAATTATTATTATTATTTTAAAATAATAAAGTCAAGGCCGGGCGTGGTGGCTCATGCCTGGAATCCCGGCACTTTGGGAGGCCGGGATGGGCGGATCATGAGGTCAAGAGATGGAGACCATCCTGGCCAAAATGGTGAAACCCTGTCTCTACTAAAAAAATACAAAAATTAGCTGGGCATGGTGGCACACACCTGTAGTCCCAGCTACTCAGGAGGCTGAGGCAGGAGAATCGCTTGAACCAGGGAGGTGGAGGTTGCAGTGAGCCAACATCGTGCCACTGCACTCCAGCCTGGTGACAGAATGAAACTCTGTCTCAAAATAATAATAATAATACAGTCAATTTGATTTTCATCTGTTCTAGCTTTAATGCCACTTCTGACTTCTGTTTCCCCAACTTTTATTCTTACCAATTGGAAAGAAACTGTGGCATCAAAGGTCTGAAAGGGTCAGGAGGTCTCAATTCTTTTCCCATTTTACCTCTTTCTTTTTGTTTTGTTTTGTTTTTGAGATAGAGTCTCACTCTGTTGCCCAGGATGGAGTGCAGTGGTGTAATCTCGGCTCACTGCAACTTCCGCCTCCCAGATTCAAGTGATTCCCCCTGCCTCAGCCTCCCGAGTAGGTGGGATTACAGGTGGGTGCCACCACACCCGGCTAATTTTTTTGTATTTTTAGTAGAGACGGGGTTTCATCACGTTAGCCAGGATGGTCTCGATCTCCTGACCTCGTGATCCACCCACCTCAGCCTCCCAAAGTGCTGGGATTACAGGTGTGAGCCACTGCGCCCGAACTTTGCCTCTTTCTTTAGGTGTTATGTTGTAGTTTTCCATATGCAAAATAGGAAAATTCTCCCAGTAATATAGTTAAAATAATGTCTATGAAACAATCTGAGAGTTTTAGAATATTTAAATTAGAATAAATTTTTTTTTTTTTTTTTTTGAGACGGAGTTTTGCTCTTGTTGCCCAGGCTAGAGTGCAGTGGTGCGATCTCGGCTCACCGCAACCTCCGCCTCCCAGGTTCAAATGATTCTCCTGCTTCAGCCTCCCTGGTAGCTGGGATTACAGGCATGTGCAACCACACCTGGCAAATTTTTGTATTTTTAGTAGAGACAAGGTTTCACCATGTTGGCCAGGCTGGTCTCGAACTCTTGACCTCAGGTGATCCAACATCCACCTGCCTCGGCCTCCCAGAGTGCTGGGATTACAGGCGTGAGCCACCATGCCTGGCCTAAATTAGAAGAAATCTTAAAGGTCATTTAATCTAGTATTTCCCAGCCAGAGAAGCAGTAATTTTTTCAATTCATTTCCTTTATCCCCCATCTCTTCTTTTGAATAGCCTCTCTCTACCTCCTTCCTTATCCTCTCTCTGGTATCCACGGTAGAGAGTTGATCCAGTTTGCATTGTCTATTTAGTGTGCTTAGGGTTGGGAAACACTGACCTACTTCACCTCCCTATTTCATGCAGTAATCATTCTAGCAGTCATAACAAGTTGATATCTAGCTTTTACTTGAAATATCTCATGTTGGGAAATTTGCCACCGTAGAGGTAACCCATTCTAGCTTTGGGCAGCAGTGATTTCGTAGGGAGCTTTTTATTATATCAAGCTAAAATCTACTCCCCCTCTCTGCCCCATGTCTTCCACCCATTGGTCCCAGATCTGCCCGTTGAACCCATAGAGAATCCATCTAATCCCTTTATAAAGGGGCGTGGAGAATACCCAGGATCGTAATTGTTAACTTGTCACAGTGGCTCAGACCTGGCCTGAATGATTGTATTATAGATATCCTGTGCTTTGTATGCTAGCTGTGTTCCTAAAACATTATATAAGCCCAGTTTTGTGTGAATCAAATCATTTTAGACATATTGGGAAGTTGACTTTTGAAAAGAAACCCTGTTATCAGTTCTTTCATAAACTGAAGAATCCTTTTGTAATGCAAATAATCTTCTCCATTAACATTTTATGCAAATCTAGATTTTCGTACATTATGCTTTACCTAAGGCAAGGTTTGCCTACATACAAAACAAGTAAAATAATAACAGAAAGCTAACATTTATTGAGCCCTTATCTGGCACCAGTTGTCATGCACCTGACATGTACTATTTGATTTCTCATCACAATTTATTTCTGGAAAATTATCCCCGATTTACAGATGAGGAAGTTAAATACCTCGTCCAAGTTCACACAGTTAGAAAAAGATGGACCAGAATTCAAACAAGGTCTGATGTCTTCACACCCTGGAAGTTTCAGAAGCCATCATAGTTGACATGACTAGCTACTAGCTGTGTGCCACAGCACAGGTAAATTAGGCTCAGATACAGAAAACTGACCTCAAATGTCTACAGCTTCAAAGATGTACACAAAACCTATTCTCTTCTGGGTGCCCTGGCTTTTCTAGTACAATTCAGTTTCCAGTGCAATTCAACTGAGGAACCCCAAAGCCTTCCCCCTCAGTTACTAGTATTAAACAAATGCCATCAAAATTTATTTTACGTAGATGGCTGTAGTCAGACGCTTTTTCTTTCCCTGTTTTTCTTATTGCTGCTGAACAAATTAACACACTTTCTCAAATGTCTGTATATTCCCAGGGGTTAGTGGCATGAGCTTCTTGGAAGAAAAAGTGGTTTGTTATTGACTGGTGAAGTCAAAGGTAATGAGAATCATGGTTGGTCCCAGACTGCTTCCAGATGAGTCTGAGTCATTCATATGGGCCCAGTTTTTAATGGAATTTGGGTTTGCAAGTTAAAAATAGTTTGAGAGGGATGGTCCATAAATAAGTGCTGGTTTGAGTCCCAATTGGACAAAGATAAATGGATGTAATATTTCTGTGTTCTCAAATCGGTTCTACTTTCTCAATTTAGTCAACAGCAGCATGCACTCACAGCATTGCTCAGCTTAGAACATCCCTAGGGACTCTAAGAACCCACAAAGGGAGCTCGAGGCATGACTCTCTTCAGTCCTCTGTACCCTGCCTCCGCCTATCCCCACCTATTAGAATTCCCCATCTGATGTGAGACTTTATCTTGGCTCATTTGCAGACTTGCGCTTTGCAATGCTTGATGATCCTTTGCAAACCATGCCCCAAGCTGGCCAAGACCAAGCTGACATCATGGTCTAAGTAATCACAGGAAATCAGGTCAGTCCTTGGAAAGTATGGAGCTCCCCTTTCTGACCTTTACTTGTGCAGCATGCTTGTTTACAATTCCAAGACATAGACTCAGGTGAGGAATGTTATTTTCTTTATTTGTCAACTTAGTTCGTCAGCTCTCATTTCTACTGATAGCTAAAAAAAGAATTAACCTCACCAATCAAGATAACTCAATCTGACACTTTGGTCTGGATGACTTAAAAAATAATAATAATGTAATCATTGCAAGGTTTTTTTTGTGTGTGTTTGTTTGTGTTTTTGAGACAGGGTCTCACTCTGTTGCTCAGACTGGAGTGCAGTGGCATGGTCATGGCTCACTGCAACCTTGACCTCCCAGGCTCAAGCAATTCTCCCACCTCTACCACCCAAGTGGCTGGGACCACAGGCATGCACCACCGTGCCCAGATAATTTTTTAATTTTTTGTAGAGACCCATCTCACTATTATTGCCCAAGCTGGTCTTGAACTCCTGGGCTTAAGCAATCCTCCTGCCTCAGCCTCCCAAAGTGCTAGGGCTACTACAGGCGTGAGACACCGTGCCCAGCTATCAATCATTGTAAGTTTTAAACTCAGTCTCTTAGGATTCTCCTCCCAGCCCTCTTCTCCTGATGTTCTTTTTTCTTTTTCTTTCTTTCTTTCTTTTTTTTTTTTTTTTTTTTTGAGACTGAGTCTTGATTTGTCACCCAGGCTAGAGTGCAGTGGCGTGATCTCAGCTCACTGCAACCTCTGCCTCCTGGGTTAAAGCGATTCTCTTACCTCGGCCTCCCGAGTTACTGGGACTACAGGCATGCACCACCGTGCCTGGCTAATTTTTGTATTTTTAGTAGAGACAGGGTTTCACCATGTTGGCCAACTCCCGACCTCAGGTGATCCACCCGCCTCAGCCTCCCTAAGTGCTGGGATTACAGGCATGAGCCACTGCGCCCAGCTCTCTGCTATAAATTTTAAAAGCTCTAGTTAAGGGTTCCAAAGCGAAAAAGTTAAGTTTGATCACTCTGTATCATCCCTATACAGAGGGCAGTGCATCTACAAAGCACTTGCTGTTGCCATTGCTGCTGCTGCTTAAGTCATGGAGATAGATTAGGGATAAAGAGATGGGAAAAACATCATTTGATATGAAAACATTTCGTTTTATCTACTTACAATAAGAAGTCATCTTCTCTCTCAGGGCCTTTTCTTCCATTCCTTAGTTTACTGTACAAATATCTATGTGTCTGCTCTGCGGGGGGATACAACTGTGAAATAATTTGTGTTCTCTTCCCTCATGGTGCTCATGCTGTAAGAGGGAACACAACCAATGGGCAGTGATGATCCAGTATGGAGTGCTCTCACATTGCTCTGTCCCAGACTTGGAGCTCAAGGAAGGCTTTCCAGAGGAAGTAATACCTAAATTGAGACCTGAAGGATGAGTAAACATTGGGTGAATGGAAGAGGAAGAGTGATTCCAACCAGAAGGAAGAACATGGTCAAAATCCCACAAACATTGGGAAAACTCCAAGAGGTTCCTTATGGCAAAGACATAGATGCCAAGGGCAGAGTGGTAAGAGACCAGGCTGGAGAGGTAAGCAGGGCATGCAAACTTTGTAAGAACTTTAGACTTTGTCCTAAGGGCAGTGAGGGAGCCACTGAAGGGTTTTCAGAAGAGGAATGATCTATCAGATGTATTAAAGAGACTACTCTAACTGCACAGTAGATAAGATGGCCCAGGAGGAGTGCAGAGAATAAGGAAAGGCTTAGACAAAACACCACCATCAACAACAAAATTAAGTGACAGGCAGAAAAGGAACCCACAAAAGAAACAGAGAAGAAGGGACCACGGGGGTTGAAGGAAAACCAAGAGAATGGCAACCCCAAACCAAAGGAAGAAAATTTCAAGAAGCAGGGCATAATTAGAGTCAATTGCTGCCAAGAGGAAAAGAGAGCAATTGGAAACTAACAGCTGGATTTTGCAAAAGGATTATTGACAACCTTGTTGAAAGCAGCTTTAGAGTGGAAGTTCTATTGCACTGGATTAAGTCAATTGTATCAGTGCTTATCTATCCCCTTCAGTTACCATCTATCACTACACTGATGTCTTCCAAATGGGTATCTTAAGTCCAGACCATCCCTTTAAAGTCTACGCCCATATGCAATTGACTACTCAATATCTCCACTTGATTGGTTCAAAGATATCTCAAACCCAGGTTTCAAAACCAACAATCTCTCCACCCAAACCTGGTCTTCCTGCAGTATTTTTCATCTCAGCAAAGAGTAGCTCCATTATTCCAGTTGCACAACCCATCCTTGACTAACCCTTTTTCCTCACCGCCACCCCTGTATCTAGCCCATCACCACATCTGGTCAATTCTTTCTACCTGTGCACTTTATCTCCACTGCCAGCATCTGAGTTCAAGCTACCGTCTTCTCTCTCACCCTGCCCACAGTGGTAGCCTCCTAACTGGTCTCTCACGCCAGTCTTTGCACCTCTCCATAGCAGCTAGAGTAACCTTTTTAAAATATAAAGTTGATCCTATCACTTATTTATTTCAACCTTTCAATAGGCTCCCAGGCCTCTAAAGGTGAAAATCAAAATTATTTAAATGACATAAAAAGCTCTACATGACCTAGCCTTTGCTATCTCTCCAGTCGAAATTCTCTACACATTCCCTTTTCCCCTCTGTTTTCCCTGCACCCTGGTCTTTTCTCCATTTCTTTTGCTTTGCTTTTGGTTGGTTTGTTTTTTGAGACAGAGTCTCGCTCTGTCACCCAGGCTGAAGTGCAGTGGCACAATCTCAGCTCACTGCAACCTCCGCTTCCCAGGCTCAAGCAATGCTGCCTCAGCCACCTGAGTAGCTGGGAGTACAGGTGACTGCCACCACGCCCAGCCAATTTTTGTATTTTTAGTAGAGATGGGGTTTCACCATATTGGCCAGGCTAGTCTCAAACTCCTGACCTCAGGTGATCCTCCCACCTCAGCCTCCCAAAGTGCTGGGATTACAGACGTGAGCAACTGTGCCCAGCCTCTTTTCTCCATTTCTTATGTACACCATGTGTCCTGCAACATCAGGCCGGTTAGCCATATACTCTGTGGCTAAGAACATGGGTTCAACAGTCAGATTGGGTTAAAATCCCAGCTCTACCCTTGCCTGATTTGATGACCCTGGGTAAGGTACTTAATCTCTCAATGTCCCCATTTCCTCATCTGTGAAATGGGGTTAACATTCATCTCTCAGAGTTGTTATAAAGGATTAAATGAAATGATATGTGTAAAGTATTAGAAATACAGTTCCATATTAACGTTTGCAACAGCTATTATTATTCCCCATTCTCTGTCTAGTTAATGCTTCTCATATTTCAGATCTCAGCTCAAGTGATCTGAGGTTATGACTCTGTTCAATTCTCTCTTAGCATCCTGAATTTTTCCTTCATAACACTCATTATACTTTGTGATTATATATCTGATGGGTTATTTTATTAATATCTGTCAATCCCACCAGTGGCTCCTTCAGGAGAACACAGACCGTATCCATTTTACTCATCATTATATCCCCAGATCCCAGCACAGTGCCTAGCATATAATAAGCCGTATAGTTTTTGCATAAATATTTGATTGAACAGGGGGCGAGGAAGTGAAGCCAATGAGTGCAAATGACCCAGGAAGACTGTGAACATACAGGGCAAGGGGAATGCATGGAGTGAAATCAGGGTTTCTTGATTATTTTTTAAGCTGGCAAATGCTTGAGCATGTTTAAATGTGGATGGAAAGGAGCCAGCAGAGAGAAAGCCCAGCAGGAGTGAGGGCCATGAGGCTGCAGGAGGGGATGAGACTTAGCATAGGAGCCAGAAGAATCCAATCCATCTTAGGTGGAAGGAGGGACAACTCTTTCCTGGTATAGAAACAAGAGCTGAGAATTCAGCTACGTTTGGTGGGCAGAGCCAAGACCTTTCCATGAATCTTGGTAATGTAAGCAGCAAATGTGGATTCTCTGAGAAGCTCAACAACCTTGGTGGACATCATTCCATTCATTCTTGCAACTCAAGTAAGAAGGAAGCAGATGTTTTCTTCATTATTGACTGCACTGGTTCACTACAGAGCAAAATAATAAGTTTCCAAAGCAACCCAGTCACAGAGCTGAGATAGGCGATCTCAGTGTTCTCTTTATTGAGCATGCTTCCTCTCCAATTTGGGAAACAGTATGTGAAATAATACAGTAAAATTATAATGGCTGACACTGGTTACATGCTTCCTATGTGCTGGGTACTGTTTCTTTACCTGCAATAACTCATTTGATGTTCCCCTACATTATGATACCACTTTATATGTAAGGAAACTGAATCCTAAGGAGGTGAGTAACTTGCCCAAGGTCACACAGTGAGTGGGTGGCAAAACCCAAGGAGTTTTAAACCCAAGGAGTCTGACTCCAAAATGAATGCTTTTAACCATTCTGCTATACTCCCTGTTTAGCAGAGAGGAAAGAACATATTAGGAATCCGAAGACCTGGAGTTTCTACCATGAACTAATTCTGTGAACTTGTACATTCACTTAGGTGTCTGAACATCAGACTGCTCATCAATAGGATAAGAATTAGAATGTTTATCTTACAAGGTTTCTTGAAGGATTATGAAATGCTGAAAATAGGAAATAACTCTACAAAAGATATTATTTTGCTAATCATAATGCTTAATACCCTTGACTTCTAATTGGGTCACAATATTATAAGCTGTCATTGAGACCCTCAGTTACCATAACTAGTACAGCAGCAGCAGCTTGGTGATTCCAGTTCCTTTGGCAGGGCAGCTGATTCTCATCCCATCGGCTTTAATTTCCGGACCAAGCCTCTCTGATGACGGTCATGCACAGGTTGGTGCCTCCTTCCCCCTGAACCACATATTCCTACTTCTGGGAAGAGTTGCAGCTTATGCCCTTGTTTCTTTAATACCACTGCCTGAAAGAGTGACTATTTAAAATAATAATAATAATAATAAATAGCCTCAGGCCAGGCTCGGGGGCTCATCCCTGAATCCTAGCATTTTGGGAGGCTGAGGTGGGCGGATCACCTGAAGTCAGGAGTTCAAGACCAGCCTAGCTGACATGGCAAAACCCCGTCTAAATCAGTCATGATTTACCTTCCACTTGGCTCGGAAAGAAAAATACAAAAATTAGCCAGGCATGGTGGCGTGCACCTATAATCCCAGCTAATAGGGAGGCTAAGGCAGGAGAATCGCTTGAACATAGGAGGCAGAGGTTGCAGTGAGCCGAGACTGTGCCACTGCAGTCCAGCCTGGGTGACAGAGCAAGACTCCATCTCAAAATAATAATAACAGCCTCAAATGCAGCTAACTGTAAGGTACACACCAGAAGGCCAAGTTCCAGTTTCGTGGTAGAAGCACAGATATCAGAGCTAGGAGAGAACTTCAAAGTAATCTTTCAGTGCAACTCTCCAACCCTCCTCCCAACCCATTTTATAGACTAGGAAAACCAAGGCAAGCTAGATGAGATGACACCACTAGTTAGGGTTGTCAAAACCATATCTGGAAAGTACTTCAATTGCATATATTTGTTTCAGTATGCATACCTTTTCAGAAAGGAGCAAAATCCTAAATTACCCATAAAGCTATTATAAAAACTTCAATCCAATAATTCACTCAAAACCCATTCTTTGAGTGCCCTTACTTGCCCATTTTCAGGCATTCCCTGAATAGAAACGAGCCCACATCTTCAGGGGCAGTACATAACCTGGCCGCTCTGTACAAAGCCCACTCTGTTACCACTGGTTCATCTCTGAGCTGAGTTTTCTAATCTGGAAGAACAGCACCTACTTCTCAGAGCTGGAGTGGGGGTGGGAGTGTCACATGAGATGATGCGCTTTTAGCACCCACCTGGCACTCTGTGAGTTTGTCATGATTTGGGCATAATCCCTTCCTCTCCTAAGCAGGCAGCAAGCAGTTCACCTTGGTTAAGGACCTTAGACCTTAGACTACTCAGACGCTAACAAACCAAGGAGAAACCCAGCCGTGTCAGGCCTAGAAATGTCCGCCCCCACCCCCACCCCCCCTCAAGACGGTGACTAGGCCGGAATTCTCCCGGTTGATAAATGAGAGGAGCTGAGAAGCGCTGAGATGCCTGTTCCGAGCATCTGATCCGCAGAAGGCGAATCTCCACTGTGCCATGGAGATGTTCTGGGAGGGAGAGCCGGCCCAGCTGCTTGAAGGAGGACGCGAGAGCGAGGGGGACGGGTGAGAGGAATGCTTAGGGGAGACGGACTGGAGGTGCCCGGAGAGGAAACCTTGAAAAGGAGAACAGAGGCTGGATCTCGGGAAACCTCGTCGGCGGTATCACTAGAGGAAGGATCGCGTGTCTCGGGGATACGGATTTTGGAGGAAAAGCAGAATAGGGACAAAGGTGAGTTGTCCGCACTGGGGAGACCAAGCCCTATAAGCTGTGGTGGGGACCCGGGGCCAGCGAGGACCGGAAGGCGGGGTTTTGGGGGAACCCGCACGGAACGTGGCTTGGGGTCGGTAGCCGGCCTCCGAGCTGCAGCCGCGTTCGCCCCGGGGCAGGTCAGCGACCCCGGGCCGGGAGCGACGGGGCGCACCGCGAGGGGCCGCGGTTGCCATGGCGCCGGGCGGGGAAGGGGCGACTCGGGCCCCGCCCCGAGCCCCGCAGGGCTGCCGGCTCCAGATGGTCCCGGGCCTCCCGTGGGAGCCGGCGGCCTGCGGCAGGGGGAGGCTATTGTCCTCCTTCCGCGGCGCCGCAGTCTCGCCGCTCGCGCCCGCGCGCCGCCGCCACGCGCCCCGCCGCCGCCGCCGCCGCCGCCCGCCCCGCGCGCCCCCCGCGCCCCGTGACAGCGCCCGCCAGCCATCCGCCGTGCGCCTGGCCGCTGCCAGCAAACGCCCCTCGCGGCCGGGCTGCGGGTGCGGCAACCACCAGTGCGCCCCGCCCGCCGCGCCCCCGCTCCGCGCCGAGGTAGGTGCCGGCGCCCCCGCCCGCTTTGTCCCGGCCCGCGGGGCGGCGCGCTTTGTGCGGCCGCATGCGGGCGGCGGGGTCAGGGCCGGGGTCGGGGTCGGGTCCCGGCGGCCAGGGTGAGCCGGGGCGGGAGCAGGCGGGGACGGGACGGAGAGGGTCCGGTGCCAGCCAGGCACAGGTACTAGGGTGAGAGCGGTGGGGGCCGAGGCCGGGGACTCGGGCCTCGCTGGAGCGGTGAGAAGAGTCTGGAACAGTTGGGGCTGACGGACGCTTTCGCGGCCAGGCTGAGAGCGGGTCTGACAGCGCCGGCCGCTCGGGTCGCCTGGGCTGCGAGGCGGACGGGCCGGCGCCGGGCCAGGTGCTAGGGGCGCGCTCGGCCACCTCTGCCCGGCGGCTGCGGGCGCCCGGCTCCCCTCCTCCCGGGAGCCGCGTGGGCTCCTCCTCGCCTCTTTGGCAGCTGGCTCCACGCTCTCCCTTCTGTTCCCCCACAGTGTGTGGGAGAGGGGCACGCGGTTGCCTGTGGTGGCCGGAACTGGCCCGGGGGAGAACGCAGACGCTTCGGGCGGCGGGGGAGCGGCCGCGTGCGGTGTTTCTGTGGCTGGGACGCTGAAGGGGCTGCGCGGTCCGCCCCGCACGGAACTACCCAGCAAGGCCTGCCCGCGGGGGTGTTCCAGCTCCGACGCCACAGTCGTGATTTACCTTCCACTCGGCTCGGAACTTTACCCCATTGACCCGAGGACATTGCATGCTTGTGTGAGCTGCAGGCTTGCCCCGGTCTTAACCTGCTACCTGTCGTCTGCACGGGTTGTTTCTCGTCTGCCCTCCCCCTCTCGGAACAGCCACAGTTCCAACACTGGAGAGCCCGGAGGTTTCAGGCATGGGCAGAGGTAGCCACAAACCAGTTTTCCTTGAAGGGCAGAGTGAGTTCCAAATATGCGTTTTAGCTTGAGGTGTGGGCAAACTCTTAGCATATTCAGAAGGATGGAGTTTAGATTCTTCCCTTAGAGAAACTGATGTGACCCCAGGCTTGGGGAAGGGAGGTAGCAAGGGAGTGAAGAATTTGAATATTTGAATGAATCTGCCATAACTGGAGGATTCTAAAGGAGAAAATAAAAATTCAGTCCCCCTCTTCGGGGGGGGGGGGGACTAAATTCCTAAATTCCTCCGAGGGAATTGATCAGGAACACAGTCTGGGAGGTGGGTCGGGGTTTTGCTCGTCCTGCCTTCTCCGGTTCTCTGCCCTGGGCCCCTTTCTCTTGCCTTCCTGGGAGCCCTGAGCTGATTTGTGACTTCTTTTTTCCTTTTATCTCTCTGCCAGTCCACCCATTTATACTTAGAAGCAAATAAGATTTTTACTTTGCCAAAGTCCCCATTTCTTCTAATCTATTATTCATCTCGCTGTCATTTATTCAACTGTGCCTTCTCATGACTTCTTTAGCACCGGCCTGGACATCTGCGGTTCGCTCTTGGGGCATCAGCACTGTTTCTTTCATGAGCTCTGGCACCTACTCCATCTTCATTTTCCTCTCTCATCGCCTGAGCTCCCAAGGGGAAGTGATATTTGAGTTTAGTATGGGGTAAGGCCTGAACAGACCTAGAAGCTAACCCTGGGTCACACTCACCCCTGAAACTTTGTGTCTTCTTAGTCCTCATGGCTCCTCTAATCAATTCCAGCCCCCTGCTTCTCATCTCTGGACAAGGGTGGCCCTCAAAGTGTGGTCCCCAGACCAGTAGCTCCAGTGTTTAGAATGTGGATTTCTGACCAGAAACAGGTTAGAAATGCACATTCCCAGGCACCACCCCAGAACTACTGAATCAGAAACTAGGGGGGTGGGGGGAGTGACCTGTGATTTCACAGTCCTCCAGGTTGTTATGATTCATGGAGGTTTGAGAATCCCCGGTCTTGTGCTGTTGCACTTAACCCTGAAAGTACTCCAGCCGAGGAGCCGGTCTTCTCCCATCCCGTCTTCATTCTTTCCTTGAGCTTCTCTCTAGTCCTGAGAAAGACATTAATTCGATGGCCCAAAAACTGAATTATAGTCAAGTCATTCAGTATCTCTTGATTGAATATGTATTGTACTGAGTCTGGAAAAACACCAAAAGAAGTGAGACAGCCCTTGTCCTCAATGAGTTAAATGTGGAGCAGGCAGAGAGACACGTAAACAAGTAATGGTAATGCGATGTGATAAGTACAATACTAGCTGCATGCCGAAGTGCCCTGGGAGCACAGAGGAGGGAATGATCATCTCTGAGGGAGAGAAAGAATTCACCAGGAGCAGGATGTGGTGAAAGGAGGAATTTGGGTACAAGGCAGCCTCTAGCCCAGGGTATAGGATTTCTAGCTTAACATGTCAGCCGAAAGAGAGGAAAGCTGCCTCGGAGGATCGGCATGCATGGGTCTAGTCTGCCTCCAGCAGTGCCTGGCATCGATTCCAGCCAGACCCCAAGTCTGCAGCTGGCAGGAGTTGGCATTATTCTAGCACTAATGGTGTAAGCTACTTGGGCCTGGCTTTGAGGTCAATGGCTAAGAATAAGGTATGATGAGACTGTAATCTGGATTAGCTACTGCACCATCCTATTGCCAGACTTCAGGAATCCGAGGAAGAGAGGACGATTGAGAATTCTCTGGCTTCAAGAGAGGCAGGGGGTCATGAAGCTGGGGGCTGCTGGCAGACTGAGGAAGTGTGAGCATGGAGACCCAGGTCATAGGTGAGAAATGATCTACTCAGTGGCAAGAAACCAGCGCTGGATCTGAGCGGGAGACACACAAATAGAAATCAGTGGGAATCTAGAGATGGCTGCAGGGGACACAAGCTGAGAACACAGCATATTGTCCAAAAGGCCAGGGAGCTGCAGAGCCAGAATGCTTGGAAACCAAGACCTAGAGACACAGAGATAGCAGAGCCTCAGCGCCACATGCTGAACAATGCCAGAGAGTCCCATTCACATGGAAGGCTGTGGGAACAAACTCCCTGGAGTCGCAACATGGTGGCCCTGTGGGGGTCTGTGATCTAAGGACGCCAGTGCCAACTTGGTTCCTTACACATATCACAGCATTCTGGAAACTCAGGACACACTGCAAGTATGCTTCAAACTCAGTTTGGGGGAGAGGAACATTTAAGTGGCTGAGTTTTTATTTGGGGGAAGGGGAGGTTCTAGCTCCATACTTTCTCCTGGTAATGGTAGGAATCCACAGAGACATTCTAACAGTTGGACTTCCCTGGAGGGTCTGGCCCCCAATTAGACCCCTTTGTAACTTTAACAAAACCCCCAATTCTGCATTTCTCCTGAGCCCTACTTCCTAGGACCAGGGCTGTGGTCTTGGCAATTTCTGGTTGTGGAAAGGAAGGAAGTATGGAGAAGAGAGAAGTGATGGGTGGTGAGACTTGGGTAGGTAGGGAGGTGCGTGCCCATGGGCACAGGAAGGCAGAACCTGGCTTCCATCATTCGCTGGTTCCACGAAGCTGAACCTGACCTGCTTGAAGGCCAGGGTTGTCTCCCCCTTCCCTTGGGAGGACCAAGTTGGATCCCCAAAAATAAGCCAAAGCAGTCATGTTTAGGTTCTGTGCAGCTTCCTCAGAGATACTGTAGTTTGGAGACAGGGTCAGATGGTTAGCTTCTTTGAGTTTCTGCTCTTTGTGAAATACAAAGATAGGAGGCAGGGTGTGCAAACCTCAGCATTTGGGGCCAGTCAGGTAACAGAGATAAGTGAAGTGGCTGGGCCTGTAGAGATAGTGCAGACCCACGTAAGGAATCCAAAATCAGTCTTTTTTTTTTTTTTTTTTTTGAGACAAGTTTCACTCTGTGACCCAGGCTGGAGTGCAGTGGCGCAATCTCGGCTCACTGCAACCTCCACCTCCCAGGTTCAAGCAATTTGCCTGCCTCAGCCTCTTGAGTAACTGGGACTACAAGAGCCTGATACCATGCCCAGCTGATTTTTTGTGTTTTTAATAGAAACAGCATTTTGCCTTATTGGTCAGGCTGCTCTCGAACTCTTGACCTCAGGTGATCCACCCGCCTTGACCTTTCAAAGTACTGGGATTACAGACGTGAGCCTCCGCACCTGGCCAAAAAGTCAGTCATTTAAAAATAGCTTATTGGCCCAGCAAAACACTCCTGGGGGCTAGCCTTGGTAAGTTTGTGACTCCTGGTAAAGAAAAAGGGGTCATGGAAACTGAAGTGGGAGCAGGGCGGGACTTGGGTGTAGGTGTTTTTGTGGGCAGGTCTGTGCAGGGAGAGTTTGAGTGCTGGACATGTCCATCTCAGAGCTGAGCATAAGTATGGCTGCCGGTTAGGAAGCACTAATCTGAGGAAATGGAATTAGACTTGGTCCTGAGGTGTGGACTACTTTCCCATCTAGCAGCTGAGAGTATTAGATGACTCTAGTTCAGGTCATGCCTTGCCCACAGCACTCTTTGCTCAGGGTGATTCAACTCTGCCCTAGAATGTATTTTTATATAAATATTTACAGAACAAATACAGAGAATCTGTGGGGGAGAAATGGTGGATTTTGAATGAGAAGAGTCCCAGGGTTAGTAGAAATTAAGCTCCCTTTCCTTCTACAGGGAATTAAAGGCCAAATCTACAAACCTTAGACCTTAGCTCCCTTGCAGCTCATTAATGCTCCTCCCAAGAAAAATCCTTGCACACATTTTCTCTTTAGGAGAAAGGGGAGGGGCACACAACCCTGGCCTTCAAGCAGGTCAGGTTCAGCTTCATGGAACCAGTTAATGATGGAAGCCAAGTTCTGCCTTTGTGTGCCCATGGGTCTCACCACCTACCCGAGTCTCACCAACCATCACTTCTCTCTTCTCCATACCTCCTTACTTTCCAGAACCAGAGACTGCCAAGACCACAGCCCTAGTTCTAGGAAGTAGGGCTGGGAAGAAATGCAGAATCGGGGGTTTTGTTAAAGTTACAGACCCACTCCACTCCTCTCTCTCTTGAACGGCTGCTGAATGCTGAATTACACAAGAACTTTGGACAGTAGAGGGTTTTTTTTTTTAAATCCACAGCAGCTATTTTGAACCTCATTTGTTAGTTTTGAGGACAGAGTGTGTTTGAGTAAGTTAGAGCCGGAAGTAGTGCTGGTGCTGGTGAGCCTGTGTGGCCCTCATTTCCCCAGCCTGGGCCTTAGACGGGAGCCATGGCAGCTCATCCCTCTGGGGAGCACTAAAGGCCTCCAGGATGGTTGAGGAAACTGTGTGTGTTCTCTGTCCAAGAGGCTGCGATTAAGAACATGTCTCCCAGAGTCAAAAAGAACTTTTCAAAACCCAGCACTGTTCCTTCCAGCTGCGTGACCTCAGTAACTTAATGTCTTTTTTTTTTCCGAGGTGGAGTCTCACTCTGTCTCACTCAGGCTGGAGTGGAGTGGCACAATCTTAGCTCACTGCAGCCTCTGCCTCCCGCGTTCAAGCGATTCTCCTGTCCCAGCCTCCCAAAGTGCTGGGATTACCAGTGTGAGCCACTGTGCCTGGCAAGCTTAATGTCTTTTGTGCCACTTCCTCATCTGCAAACCGGAGACGACAGTGGGCTCTCACCCCATAGGAAGTTATGGTGGGGTGATACATGCCAATGGCAGGGACATGTCACTGCCAACATTTATTGAGTATGTACTAACATTCTGGCAAACCAAAGGAAACAAAGGGGGAGAACCGTACTACGTCCTCCTCCGAACTCCTGGGCACTTGCCAAACAGCACCTCAATCTTCCTGGTGTATCCATGCTTGCCAAACAGCGCATCAGTCTTACTGGTGTATCGTAGCTTTCTCTTAGCTGAAGAGCAGAATCTGGGTCTTTTCATCTCAAATTGCCTGCACGGTATAGGAGGCCATCTTGGGCTGATCAGGGGCTCGGGACAGTTTGTAGAAGGAAAGAATGCCACTTTCTGGTCATTATTGCCCAAGGGGCCTCATATGTGCTGCCTGCGTTACCCTGGGCTGCACACTGCTGTCTGAAGCTCTAAACCCCATCACCCCTTTCAGCACCCCCCAACCTGTCCCTCCCTGGCCTGAGGCCCTTGGATCCTTTCCTGCCTACTGCATTGCTCTGAGCTTCCTTCCTGCTTCACTTTCTGTGCCTCTGATGCATTCCTGTCCCCAGGCTTCTCCAGTGGCTTCCCCCTCTCCCCCCTGGGGGCTGATTTCCACTGGGCAACCAACCACAGCCTCTGGCCACAAGGAGAGTGGGGCACAGGTAGGGCAGGACAACAGAAGGATCTGGTGGTGGGAGGAGGGCTTGGTGGTCCATGGACGCCCCTCACCAGCCACATTCTCCTTGCAGGAGCAGGAAGCCACCCATCACCATGAGCAGCACTCTGTCACCCACAGACTTTGACAGCTTGGAGATCCAGGGCCAGTACAGTGACATCAACAACCGCTGGGACCTTCCTGACTCGGACTGGGACAATGACAGCAGCTCCGCCCGCCTCTTTGAGAGGTCACGCATTAAGGCCCTGGCAGGTGAGGTTAGGGGACGGCCAGGGCGGTGGGCATGCTGGAGGAGGCTTTATCAGCTTGTTATGAAGAGACCTTTAACTTTATGGGAAGACTGATTTTTCTTTCTAAGTGGAAGACCCAGAGCACCCTATCAAGTCCCTGGTCCCCAAATCCAACCTCAAAAACAGCCTTCATGCCATTCAGAACCTTCCCCAGCCTCTCCCCCACAAGCATAGAGACGCTGCACTGACTCCTGGACTGGCGGAGCTGACTTAAACAGCTTCCCTCTCTGGCCTCGGCCCCTGGGTCATGTCCCTTCATTTTTCTGCACTCTCACTCTTGCCACTCCTGTCTCCGCCTACCTCTCCCTTACCTTTCATGCCCTTGTTATGTCTTCCTTGATTTCCACTGTCATTTCCCACACCTGTTCCCAGCCTATTATCCCTCCTCTTCTTCCCCACCTGTTCCTTCCACCTGCCGCCTGTTACTCCCATTGTCTCATCTGCCTGTTCCCTGAAGCAGGTTCCCTCCACCGGCTGCTGTTCCGCAGCCGCCGCCTTTCTCCCCAGGTGTGCTCACTGCCTGCCTTGGCCCCTACCCTTCCCTTCGGCCTGGGCCTGGGGCCTGGGGCCTGGGCTGTCCCGCTCTGAGCAGAAACTCGTCCGACGGCCTCCCTGTCTTCCGGGGGAGTAGTTGTCATGGCAACAAGAGTGCGGCTGCCACCTGACACCACCAGTGGCTGGCGTGGGGCTGAGTCACGCACACACCCCAAGGCCACCCACCCCGTCTGGCTTCCTCCTCCATCCACCCTTGTCATTGCCATTAACCTGCCGGCCACCCAGCCCAGCCCAGCCAAGCCCAGTCTGAGAGGCCCCACCTATTCTCACCGAGAGGTGGTGCTCCCAGTGGCGGTGGGGTTGGCCCCTAGAAGAGGAGAAGCTCCAAGGGGGTGGTTCCCAAACCTGCCCACATGTTTTACAGGATCACCCAGGGATGTTTTTCACAAATACAGGTTTCCAAGCCCCTCCCTAGACACAGCGAGTTAGAATCTTGGTCCAGAACTCAGGATTTTTCAAAAGCTCCCCAAGTGATTCTTTTGAGCCAGCTCAGCACCAGTCTGAGGACCCCCTTGTGGCAGCCATAGCTTCCCCAGACCCCTTCTCATTTTCTCCTGGGCCTCTCTGTCCTTCTGGTTGGGTCTTCAGGCCGGCTGTAAAACACTCCTTTCAGTGTGTCTATAGATCAGAGAAGACAGAAGGTGTGGGTTATGGAGAATGTCATGTCTTTGGAGGAAGTGTTCCTGGCACCCTGGTTTTGATTCATAGCCTCTAGAACTGCCATGATGTCTATGTGTGTACAACATGTGTCACCCACCATGTCTGCACACGTGACAAGTGCCACCCGGGATTGTCATCATGCCTGGGCACAGGACACATGCCACCCAGGACTGTCACCATGCCTGTGTACATGGGACACATGCCACCGAGGACTGTCACCATGCCTGTGTACATGGGACACATGCCAGCCAGGACTGTCACCATGCCTGTGTACATGGGACACGTGCCACCCAGGACTGTCACCATGCCTGTGTACATGGGACACGTGCCACCCAGGACTGTCACCATTCCTGTGTACATGGGACACGTGCCCCCCAGGACTGTCACCATGCCTGTGTACATGGGACACTTGCCACCCAGGACTGTCACCATGCCTGTGTACATGGGACACGTGCCCCCCAGGACTGTCACCATGCCTGTGTACATGGGACACGTGCCACCCAGGACTGTCACCATGCCTGTGTACATGGGACACGTGCCACCCAGGACCATCACCATGTCTGGTTGCATATAACACGTGCCACCCAGGACTGTCACTGTGTCTGTGCACACATCTGTGCCACCTTGTGCTCTCATTGGGTGTTTATCTCTACCACTAAACTGGGCTTTTGAAGAGGCAGCTCTGCATGGGCTTTGCCTAGCACTGTGCCTCCAACCAGTAGATATCAAATAAACACTGAATGAATGAAGATGGGGAAGGGCAAGCGTAGGCTGCACATGACAAGTGCTGAAGCCCAGAGTAAGGTAGAAGGGCACCTGGCAGATGTGCCCAGCAGCAGGGTGTCTGGGGGCCAGGATGGCCTGGTGAAGGAGGGCCCTGGTGGGCCGGAGGGCAGGGAAGGAGTTGGCACTGGAGGTGGTGATAAACAAGTGGAAAGGATAGTAACTGCCCATTTCACAGGCGAGGGAGTGAAAGAAAATGCCTCACACAGTGCCTGGCTTTTCCTCTTCGAGGATCTCCTCGTTTCCACATTTCTCTTTGTCTGTTTCTGAGCTGGGACTCAAAGCCCACAGGTCCTGGAGAAGGACCTCCCAGTCAGCCAGAGTGGGGTTGCCCTCAACATACCTGCAAACCTTTGGGAAACAGGAGTTTGCACTGGGGGAGCCCCTCGTGGGTCTTGTGTATTCTTAAGTAACTTGGGGCTTGATGGGCGGGTGTTGGAGGCGCTCCAGTGCCCTCCTCCAACGCCCCGCAGGGCCTGGCCCTGGCCCTGCCCCTGCCGGCCACGCTCCGCCTCCCTCCCCTCCCCAACACCGTCCAACCTGTTTGTCTGGAGCCGCCTCCGTCTCCTCTCGCCACAGCCAGGTGTGCCCCACTCACTGTCTCAGGAGCTTGGGACATCCTGTAACTCTTTTTGCCACTCCTTGAAATTCCCACCATTCCCAAATTCTGACCCTGGACTCCAGCCTGAGGTCCCACTGGGGAACAGAAACTGGCCCCCTGCCGGCAGGAAGCATGGACTCTGGGCCCTGGGCTCTGTAGCCAACAGCTGGCAGCATGAATGGGAACGGAGTGAGCAGGGTGCATGGGAACGGCCTGCACAGGACCGGCGAATTTTATTATGAGGCTGTGGAAGGGGCCCAGAACCCCGGGGGCCTCCTGCTCTCACCAGCTGCTTTCATCAACCCTGCTCAGTATGCCAGCGTGCTGGAAGGACGCTTCAAACAGCTGCAAGGTGAGGGGGCAGCTGAACCTGGGTGAGAGGGATCTGGGTGTGAGGAGAGTGGCCGGAGCTGAGGACCCTGCATGGGACACAGTGTGACGCCAATGTTTGTGTTGGGAGACAACGTGATACAGCTTAGAGGGGATAATTACCAGAGGCCGGAAAATACACAGATGTCAACAGAATGGGGAAAGGCTTGGACCCGCTGGCAGGGGCCGTGTATGATGGTGTGGGTGGGTGTGACTGCCGGGCCTCGAGGTGCTGCGTGGAGCAAAGGCAACCAACCATAGGGGGCGCGGGGGCGCCAGCACTGGGGAGGCCCCAGCAGTGCCTCGGAGGCAGATCTGGATCTGCCAGTAGAGCACCTGCCAGGGCAGTTAGGGGAGGAGGCGGGGTGAGCCAGGCCCAGGGACGTGGAGATGGTGTTTTCTGGGCTTCTGAGCAGGCATCTGAATGTGTGCAAGGAGGCAGTGTGTCTGGAATCAGAGAGGAGTGTCTCGAAGGAGAGAGGATTTGTGCAAACAGGCCCAGGTAGATGTCTGAGCAGGCGTGTGTTCACTCTGGCACAAGCACTTAGGTGTGTTTCTGGGAGTCACTGTTGTGTGTGTGTATAAGGATCTAGGGATGCTGTGGACGTCTTGTGATGTGACACTTTGTTTCTGGTGCTTGGCTTTGCCCATTGTCCTTCTAGCTGCCACTACTTCTGTGTCTTCTGCCTGTGTGCCAAAATGGCCTCACCTCAGGGTGCCCAGCTGCAGGGCAGTCCCCTGGATCTAGAATGGCCTGTGTTCTAGGCTCCTCCCCCGCCCCTGGCTCAGACCTGCCAGGAAGCACGAAGGCTCCCTTGGTTTCATGGGTGCTGGGGAGCACGGGGCTGTCCCATGTCATTGTTAGGACCCCAGGTTTGGTGCCAGTACAGTGGCTGGAGGTAAGAGACAGGGAGTGACGTGGGTGTGTTGCTGTGTCTTATGGGTGAGGTGCTTAGGAATGTGAGATTAAGGGATGAGTCTTTCCGGTTTCTGAGATGCTGCTGCTGAGACGGGAGCAAAGTGACGCTTCAGACCTCAGCCACTTGGGTTGGGTCTTTGCACAGGGCTCTCTGTGGGGAAGTGGCAGAAATTCTCATCACCAGAGCAGCTTCTGATGCTTTCACTTTGTCACTTAGAACATTCTTAATTTTTATTTTTCTAATATTTACTTCCCCCTCTTCAGTAGCTCCCCCCTACCACCTGTGGACTGGGCAGCAGGGCATTGCCTAATTTTTTTGGAGATTGGTGCCTAACTCTGCCTGGCTTTCCCCCCCCCCCCCCCATATTTCCTGGGCTCACTGTTTTCCCAGTTCCCAACTCTCAAGATCCTGTTCTTCTGAGCAATGGGGTATTTACATCCTGGAACTGGATCCCCTTGCAGCCAGCTGAACGTACCATCCCCAGCCCCCAAAGCAGAGGGGCCTGCCTTTCTCTAAGTTATCCAAGGACAGTAAGCTGACTCAGGAGGCCTGCAGCCTCTATACCGCCAAGTCCTAATGACCAGTTGGAAGAGCTGCTGCTATAATTTTAGCCCACACCCCACTCCTTTGTCCGCAACCAAAAGAGAACAGCCATACCTCCCACCGGCCCCAGGCAGCTCTTGCTCTCCTTCAGGTCAGATCACACTGCTTTGTAACAGCCATTCACCAAGGAGCCATTTTGTGTCAGGCACCAACTAGGTGTTTTACATATCTTATCTCATTCAATCAACACAATGACCTATTGAAGTAGAAAGTAATGTTCCCATTTTACAGATGAGGACATTGGGGCTCTGTGGATGAAGTCACTTGACCAGTGTTCCACCACTTACACGACTCATGCATGTCCCAGCCCCTCCCTGCATGTCCCACGGCTTCCGATGTCTTCATCCTTTCTTCCCAAAGCCTATTTTCTGTCTTTCATCTTTCTTCTCTACCTTGCTTATGAGCTCATTCAAAGTTACGGGTTTTCCTCCTGGTCACCTTCCTTCCCTTCCTCCTCCTTAGAGGACCTCACTTCCCATCTCTCAGCCTCCTCCATCCCCCACCCCTGCCAACTGGTGTTTAGAAGCAGGCGTACTGAACTTGAAGGACAGAAATAACCCCATGTTGCCACCACAGATGAGCGAGAAGCCGTGCAGAAGAAAACCTTCACCAAGTGGGTGAACTCGCACCTGGCCCGGGTCACGTGCCGGGTGGGGGGACCTGTACAGTGACCTCCGGGATGGGCGCAACCTGCTGAGGCTCCTCGAGGTGCTCTCGGGAGAGACACTGGTGAGCCGTGGTCAGGAAGGGAAGAGGGGGCCTCAGAAAAGTGACCAAGGGAACCAGCTGGAGGAACAGCCCTCAGAGTGGCAGCACAGGGCGGGAAGCAGTGGCTCCCTCTGCCCAGAGGATGGGATCATTTCAAGAGGCTTTGCTGCTTGGATTATGTAGGAGCATTGCTTCGTGGAGACAGGAACAGTGGCCCCATTGAAAACATTTCTTCTCCCACCTACTCTGGGTGCAATTAATTCCCTTGGGAATCTTAATCTGCCCAAGCCTTATCTGTAACCTCAGCTTTGGCTCCAGTCCTGGGGCTGTGCCTGTGTTCCTGAGGGAGGTCATGGGGAAGGTGTGCAAACCCAGGCCCTGGGAAGGCTGGGGAAGGAGGCAGAAACCCACGGTCCCGTGCCATCATGCCCCCATCCCTCCACAGCCAAAGCCCACAAAGGGCCGCATGCGGATCCACTGCCTGGAGAATGTGGACAAGGCACTGCAGTTCCTCAAGGAGCAAAAAGTGCACTTGGAAAACATGGGATCCCATGACATCGTAGATGGAAACCACCGACTCACCCTTGGGCTGGTCTGGACCATCATCCTTCGATTCCAGGTACCCCAGCACACTGTCACACAGTGAGGTTCCTGCACCAGTGTCGCACCGCAAGCAGTTACTGCTGGCCCATGACACAGCAAACACAAAGATGAAGGATCTAGAACCTTGTGTAGCAGTTGCCATTGCGGTGCCATCCAAGCACAGATGAGTGGACTCTCCTCCTTCAACAGGGTAGAAACCAGTCTGGGTGAATGGCAAACCCCTATGGCAAGTTCCCTTGTGCTGGTCTGTGTATTGGTCATAGGCAATAGGACTACTACAGGTTGGTCCACAAGGGACTAGAAGTTTTACAAACTGGTCATTCACCACAGGGGGTTTGGGAACTTTAGAGGGTCTGGTCACCAGCCCCAGTCCCCTTCCATAAACTCTGCTGGCCTCCCTCAGTGGAACAGTCACCCTCCTCCTTCCCATGCCCCAGTATCCTCATGCTGTCACAGCCTTCCCGATCACCCCTTTCCGTCCCAGGCTCTGTCGGCTTCCCTTTGGAGAGCCAGCTCTCAGAAAATGTTCACTCTTCTGCCTGCAGAGTTCCCTGCTGGAGGAACCAGCACCCTCCACGCAGGGGGCACACCCATTCTTCAGCATCCTACCCTAATCTGCTGCCTCAGATCTCTTGCACCCAGTGTTTTGTGGTCCCTTGCCTTACCACAATCTAAAGAGCGGTTTCCTGACATTTATCTGAGCATCTCTGATAACACCAGGAATTCCTGTCCAGGGAGTGAGGACCCTGCTTGCTTCCTTCCTAGATCCAAGACATCAGTGTGGAGACAGAAGACAACAAGGAGAAGAAGTCAGCCAAGGATGCCCTGCTTCTGTGGTGCCAGATGAAGACCGCAGGGTAAGGATGTCCCGGGCATGTGGTACTGGAGGGTCAGCGACCCCCAGCCTGTGCTAGGCTCCAGGAACTATGAGCTGATGACTATCCTGGAGTCAGACCAGGGCTTGGCCCTACTCACCATTATCCGATCTCTGTTTATAGGTATCCCAACGTCAATGTACACAATTTCACCACCAGCTGGAGAGATGGACTAGCCTTCAACGCCATTGTGCATAAACACCGGTGAGAAGACAGGGTTAGCAGATGCAGCAGATTGCTGGGTCGGCTAATGACCTAGGGTGCACATGTGTAGACAGAGATGAGCTGAGCTGCACAACAGTCAGAAGGAAGGAACAGCACTCGGAGCAGAACCAGAACGTGGGGGGTGCAGGGCTGCACAGAGTGCTGCGATGGGAAGCAGGGGAGGCGGTTCGGGGAGGGGCTGCGAGCAGCAGTGTGGGTTTGGGATGCCTACTTCTGGACAAAATTGGGTCGGTGACTTAGGGATAAAGATTGGAGTGGGTTTCCCCCTTCCTCTTTATGATCTCACATGTTTCTGATCCCTTCTGTTTTTCCTCCCCCACCCAGGCCAGACCTGCTGGATTTTGAGTCTCTGAAGAAGTGTAATGCACACTACAATCTGCAGAATGCATTCAATCTGGCTGAAAAGGAGCTGGGACTTACCAAGCTGCTGGATCCCGAAGGTGGGGCCAGAGCTATGTGAAAAAGAGGTGGCAGGGTAGAGACAGGAAGTGGACCAGGGGTTGCCAGGGGATGAGGAGAGGAAGACATGGAGTAACCACCAACTGATACAGGGGCTTCTTTGTGGGGGAAGAAAATGTTCTGGAATTAGATGGTGGTGATGGTTACACAACCTTGTAAATATACTAAAAACCAGCCAGGCGTGGTAGCTCACATCCAGCACTTTGGGAGGCCAAGGCAGGAGGATCGCTTGAGCCCAGGAGTTTGATACTAGCCTGGGTAACATAGTGAGACCCCATTAGAGCCCCCTTCAATATATATATATATATATTTTTTTTTTCCACACTGAAAACCACTGAATTACATACATTAAAAGGGTGAATTTTATGATATGAAAATCATTTCTCAGTTCTTTTGGAAAAAGGAAGAAAGGCAGCCCAGTGACAGAAAGAGCCCTGGGCTGTGGGTTATATCCCAGGCAGAGCACAAAGGAGCTCTGTGGCTTGGAGCCAGTGGCTAGCCTCTCTGTGACTCAGTTTCCTCATCTGTCTCTCTTTTTTTTTTTTTTGAGATGGCATTTCGCTCTTGTGCAATGGCGCGATCTTGGCTCATTGCAACCTCCGCCTCCCGGGTTCAAGCAATTCTCCTGCCTCAGCCTCCTGAGTAGCAGGGACTATAGACACAGGCCACCATGCCCAGCTAATTTTTTGTATTTTTAGTAGAGACGAGGTTTCACTGTGTTAGCCATGATGGTCTCGATTTCCTGACTTCTTGATCCACCCACCTCATCCTCCCAAAGTGCTGGGATTACAGGCGTGAGCCACCACACCCAGCCCCTCATCTCTTAAAAGAGAGAATTGGTCTCTAAGGGCCCTTCTAAAATTCTAGGATTCTAAATTAAGTTACATGTTGCTGGCCACACGGTGGCACCTGCTTATAGTTCTAGCTGCTAGGGAGGCTGATGGGGGAGGATCGCTTGAGCCCAGGAGTTCTAAGCTGCAGTGGACTATGCTGATCAGATGTCCACACTGAGTTCAGCATTGGTGACTTCATGGGAGCTGGGGACCACCAGGTTGTCTAAGGAGGAGTGAACCAGTCCATTCAGAATGGAGCAAGTCAAAACTCTCATGCTGATCAGTAGTGGGATCACACCTATCAATAGCCACTGTACTCCAGCCTGGGCAACAGTGAGACTCGTCTCTATTTTTTTAAAACAATTTTTAAGAAAACAACTTAAGCTCTATGACCTTGCACTCTCACCCAAAACTGGCCTGTGGTCAGCTGACCCTGCTGATTGGTTCCTGTGCTTCTGGTCATAATGCTGATGAGATCAGTAACAGGGCTTTTATTTGGTACCTGGTTCTGCGCTTGACGTGCTTTAATTAATCTTCACAACACCCCTTTGAAATCAGTATTGTTGTTATCCTTAGTTTATAGAAGAGAAGATGAGGGTCTGTAAAGGGTAAGCAACTTGCCCAGGTCCTCCAGCGGATGGAGCTGAGATTGGCATTCAGGCAGCCTGTCTCCTCTGCTGTCTCTGGGAGAGTGGAGACCAATCTTGGTGCAGCCAGAATAGGGAGGAGAAAAGGACCCAGTGACTCCTCTGCTGGAGGTGCTCCTTAAATTCTGTGGGTGGATTTTGGTCTTGGCCATTTTCTCCCTGTTTTCCATCCTACCTATAGTCCTATCGCCTGGGACCTTTTATTCCAGAATGACAAGTGTCAGTGAGCTAGTGACAGACAGATGTAGACTACATGCAGTGCTCCTTGGAGAGTCTCTGGGCAGCATGGCTGTAATGCAGAACCTGGAAATAAAGTTAAGTGTTCTGCAACTTTCCGAGATGACTTCAGTGGCTCCTGCCCACCTCGTGTTTCCAGAAATGGGCAGAGGCTCCCGGTCTTTATCCTGATTTTATCCTAAAGCCCAAGTCTTAGCTTTAGGATGAAATCTGGCCTATTTAAGAGAACCCACAGATTTCAAGTCATGGTCAGCCTCAGTTGTGTGGTGGAAGCCAATCAGCTTGAAAGACACTCCCCTCCTTGGGCCCACAGCTGAGTTTTGGGATTGAGGTTAGATATGGCATGATCACATCTGGAGATGATGCTGAAAGCTGGCCTCTGTCCCCACTGTGCTGTGGGGATCACAGTCCCCAATGCCTTGAGCATCTTAGGTTCAGGAGGCTTAGTTCATACCTTCTGTCCTGCTGCCCCCGAATCCATTGACTTCTCTTTTTTTTTTTTTGTGATAGAGTTTCTCTCTGTTGCCAGGTTGAAGTGCAGTGGCACGATCTCGGCTTACTGCAACCTCCGCCTCCTAGGTTCAAGTGATTCCTTGCCTCAGCCTCCCCAAGTAACTGGGACTACAGGTGCATGTCACCATGCCCAGCTAATTTTTGTATTTTTAGTAGAGACAGGGTTTTACCATGTTGGCCAGGATTGTCTGTAGCTCCTGACCTTGTGATCCGCCTGCCTCAGCCTCCCAAAATGCTGGGATTATAGGCGTGAGCCACCACGCCTGGCCTCCATTGACTTCTTAGACATTGTTCCAGCCTAAAAGTCCATGATCCATCCCCCACGTAGGAATGCTGTTTCTTTTCTTGCTTTTCTTTTCCCAAACAACTAATTTTGGTCTTCACGGGGAACTCTGGATAAAAGCCTCCTTGTGCTTCTGGGGTTTGTGCTCTGCTTGGAGGGCCCTTGTTTCCAGGAGAAGGGGGAAAAAGGGTGAGCTTTTGGTGCCCTTTTAATTTGAATGGCTGAGTTTCATTTTGCTCTAAAAGGGGATGGAGAGATGTCTGCCTTGCAGGACTGGGCGGGCCCCAGGTTTGGGGTAAGTGAGGCCTGACCCAAGTGGTCCTCTCTTGCAGATGTGAATGTGGACCAGCCAGATGAGAAGTCAATCATTACCTATGTGGCTACTTACTACCATTACTTCTCCAAGATGAAGGCCCTGGCAGTAGAAGGCAAGAGAATTGGCAAGGTATCGTCCATGAGCAGTAGGCATAAAGGCCAGCGGAGGCCCGGCCCAGGGGTCTTTCTCCCCCCAGTGCAGGGGCAGGGTAGAGCTGCAGGACTGGGCCAGGGACCCTGTGGCTGGGCCTGCCATGTCCCTGTCTTCTGTCTCACAGGTGCTGGACCACGCCATGGAGGCAGAGCGCCTGGTGGAGAAGTACGAGTCCCTGGCCTCCGAGCTGCTGCAATGGATCGAACAAACGATTGTGACCCTCAATGACCGGCAGCTGGCCAACTCCCTGAGTGGGGTCCAGAACCAGCTGCAGTCCTTCAATTCCTACCGCACTGTGGAGAAGCCGCCCAAGTAGGTGTCCCCTGGGCCCCACCCTGCCCTGAACTGTGCTCCCACGAGAGGAAGCTGAAATTAGGGCAGCCTTCCAGGAGGGAAATTTGGCAGTACATGAATGCAGCAGAGATTTCCCATGCCAGAAGCATCCAAACAACATACTTGTTACAAAATAAAATTTTTTAATGATTAGCCATTCTTAAAAATCATGCTGTGGGCTGGGCGTGGTAGCTCACACCTATAATCCCAGCACTTTGGGAGGCCAAGGCGAGTGGATCACCAGAGACCAGTCTGGCCAACATGGTGAAACCCCATCTCTACTGAGGTTGGGAGTTCAAGACCAGCCTGGCCAACATGGTGAAATCCTGTCTCTACTAAGAATACAAAAAGAATAGCTGGGCATGGTGGCACATGCCCGTAGTCCCAGCTGCTCGGGAGGCTGAGACAAGAGAATCGTTTGAACTTGAGAGACAGAGGTTGCAGTGAGCCGACGTCATGCCATTCCGCTCCAGCCTGGGTGACAGAGCAAGACTCCATCTCAAAAAAAAAAAAAAAAAAAAAAAAAAATTATGCTGTGGAAATGATTGCTATGGTGTGTTGAGTCAATGCAATTCATCAAATAAGATTACTGATTGGGGTGTCATGGTAACCCAATCCCAGCGTAGGGATAGAGGGGACTGGACCTGACAGGCAGGTCACAACTGGCAATGTGGGTATGGCAGGTAATATGAGAATTCCAGAGGTTCTTATCATTTCTATATTTTAGCAATTAAGTGTTCCAAGTGTGTGATTGCTCTTAGGCAATTCTGTTCAGTACCTGCCTCTGTGTTTATGCTGCCATGGAGCTCTTCTGGAGTTAATATATTTCAGCTCTGAAACTAATATTAGTCCAGGAAACAACTGTTTCTGTACATTCCAGAGAATAATTTAAGGTATACCCTTTAACCCAGGAAGTCATCCTCCACACATTAAACAAAGATATAGCTTCAAGGTTGTTCACCAACACAACCTCTGTAAAAGAAAAATAAGTCACGGGCCAGCCACTGAAAAGGGTATTTAAGATGTGCATTTACTGACATGGAAAGATGATCATGAAAAATAAGCAAGGAAATAGGTTATAAAAGAGTTATTTCAGCCGGGCGCAGTGGCTCATGCCTGTAATCCCAACACTTTGGGAGGCCAAGGCGGGTGGATCACTTGAGGCCAGGAGTTCAAGACCAGGCTGGCCAACATGGTGAAACCCCGTCTCTACTAAAAATACAAAAATTAGCCAGGTGTGGCAGTGCATGCCTGTAATTCCAGCTACTCGGGAGGCTGAGGCAAGAGAATCACTTGAACCCGGAGGCAGAGGTTGCAATGATCCCAGATCATACCACCGCACTCCAGCCTGGGTGACAAAGCAAGACTCCGTCTCAAAGTAAAATAAAATGGTGTTCTTTTGGTTTGCTAGTATTAGTATTTTCTGGCTTCCACACAAAAAGGTTGTATTGCTTTTGTAAGAAGGAAGGCAACACAAGACACCCATTTTGAAGAGTAAAGAGTCCTTGTGACCCTTGTGGGCTTTAATTCTGACCCCAACCCTGCCTCCTGCCTCAGGTTTACTGAGAAAGGGAACTTGGAAGTGCTACTCTTCACCATCCAGAGCAAGCTCCGGGCCAACAACCAGAAGGTCTACACACCCCGTGAGGGCCGGCTCATCTCAGACATCAACAAGGTCTGTGTTGCCCACAGGTCACGCACCCTCAGGGCAGCGCCTGGCCCAGATGCCTCACACACATCCCCAAACCCGGGGCCTTCTCAACCTTCACCAAGCTCTGCTATCTGCTGCCCCAACTTGAAACTCAGACACTCCGCCCGGCTGCCCACACTGTGCCAGACATCATTCTCCTGTCTTCTCAGGCACACGGCCCTTTGCCCCTTTGTCTAACTCTCCATGCGAGGTCACGTTAGGAAATTATGCCCCAAGTCCCTCAGCTTATTCAACCTGTCCCCTGCTCACTATCCCTTCTTTTATTTTTTTCACAACGTTATAAGATTACCAAAAGTGAAAATAAGATTCACGCACAGTCCTGCCAACACAAAGGAATCAGACGGTTTCCACTGCTTCTGCTTCCTCTAGCCCTTTTCCAGAAGCTTCTACATGGCTTCACAGACTCCCAGCACTGCCATTTCCTGTTTCCACACACAAGTGTCTTAGCCACTGCATTCCATGGATCCACCAGATGGAGCTTCCATGGGACTTACCCTGTGCCTCTAGCCCTGCTGAACCCTCCCCGCCCTGTCCTTTCCACTAACCCTGTCCCTACCATGCAGGCTTGGGAGCGGCTGGAGAAGGCGGAGCATGAGCGCGAGCTGGCCCTGCGTACCGAGCTCATCCGCCAGGAGAAGCTAGAGCAGCTGGCCGCCCGCTTCGACCGCAAGGCCGCTATGCGGGAGACCTGGCTGAGCGAGAACCAGCGCCTTGTGTCCCAGGTAGGACTTGAGGCTATTAGGATGGTTAGGCTGCTCAGAACTGGGAGAGAAACAGGGTGGATAAGAAGCCCTGCAGGAAGCGGTAGGAGGACAATGAAACACGAAATCCATCACGTGGGTAAAAAGGCCCAGAGGCCTGTGAGCAAAGGGCCAGAGGCTGGGACAGGAGAGAGGGCTGGTGAGACAGGATGGGGTGGAATAGAGAGGGAACGTAGAGCCACCGCATGGAGCTGGCATTTTGCAGCCTGAGTGCCCTGCGGGATAGAGGAACGGGCAGAAGCATTGTCCCTTGGTCCCCACACCTCCCCCTCCCTGCCCCTGCCACAGGACAACTTTGGGCTGGAGCTGGCGGCTGTTGAGGCAGCAGTACGGAAGCATGAAGCCATCGAGACGGACATCGTGGCCTACAGTGGCCGGGTGCAGGCGGTGGACGCTGTGGCTGCAGAGCTGGCTGCCGAGCGCTACCATGACATCAAGCGCATCTCCGCTCGGCAGCACAACGTGGCGCGGCTCTGGGACTTCTTGCGGCAGATGGTAGCCGCCCGGCGGGAGCGGCTCCTCCTCAACCTGGAGCTGCAGAAGGTGCTCCAGGACCTGCTCTACCTCATGGACTGGATGGAAGAGATGAAGGTACCAGTGCGGCCTGCCGGGTGGGATACGGGTGAGCAAGAGTCGAGGGAGCCCCACAATGGTGCATTCGCTCGTCTGCTCGGCCGATCTCTGTGGCATGTGAGCCAGTCAGGGCCCCATCCCCAGTTCATGGGGTTCGTGTTCTAGATGGAGGTGGCTGATGACAAAACCCACGGACCTTTCCATAAACAAAAGAGCAGGGGCCATAAAACCAGTGATGAAACCGGAACAGGGTGGTGTCAGGGGCTGGTCAGACAAGGCCTCTGAGAAAATGCCATGTAAGCCGAAACCAGAATAGTGGCCAGGAGCCAGCACAGGGGGCTCTGAGGAGAGAACGTCCTGGGTGGAAGGAACAGCCCGGCACAGGCCCTCAGCCTGGACCAGCATGGTGTGTTCAGGATCAGAAGGAAGGCCAGTGGGCTGTGAACATGAGGAGCGGGGGCTGTGGACTGAGATTTGGGATGGCGCAGCCAGCCCTCTAGGGCCTTACAGCCTGGTCAGGGAGTTTGGATTTTATTCAAAGTAACATGGATACTTTAAAGTGCTTAAAAGGGGCCAGGCGCAGTGGCTCATGCCTGGAATCCCAGCACTTTGGGAGGCCGAGGTGGGCAGATTACTTGAGGTCAGGAGTTCAAGACCAGTCTGGCCAACATAGTGAAACCCATGTCCACTAAAAATACAAAAATTAGCCAGGCATGGTGGTGGGTGCCTGTAGTCTCTAGACTACTCGGGAGGCTGAGACAGGAGAATCGCTTGAACCCAGGAGGCAGAGGTTGCAGAGAGCCGAGATTGTGCCGCTGTACTCTAGCCTAGGCGATAGAGCAGACTCAGTCTCAAATAAATAAATTAACTAATTAAAAAGAGCCAGGCACAGTGGCTCATGCCTGTAATCATAGCACTTTGGGAGGCCGAGGCAGGTGCATCACCTGAGGTCAGGAGTTTGAGACCAACCTGGCCAACATGGCAAAACCCCATCTCTACCAAAATACAAAAACTAGCCAGGTATGGTGGTGGGTGCCTGAATCCCAGCTACTCAGGGAGGCTGAGGAAGGAGAATCGCTTGAAGGTGAAGGTTGCAGTGAGCCAAGAAAAGAAATAAAGTGATTAGAAGGTTTTGAGAAGGGGAGAGACTTGATTGTACCTTACGTTTATAAAAAGGTCACTTTAGCTCCTCTGAAGAAGGCCTGTGGGCAGGCAGCATGAGAATGAAACCTGTTAGAGGTTGCTGCCATCTCCCAGGCGAGCAGCAGCCAGGAGGGTAGGTCTGGGAGAGATGCAGAAGGAAGGCTGCTGGGTGCTGGGGCACAGCCGTGGTGACAGGAGGGTGTCGATGATTTTGAGGCTGAGAAGATTAGTCATAGCAAAGCTTCCAAGAGCAGGAGTTAGAACATTGTTCCACATCAGGGGAGTTAAGGATAAGGAGGTTGGGGTGCCAGGGCAGAACTGGGGTATCCCAGGATGTGTGAGCAAGCAGGTTTCTCACCTGGGTGCAACACCTAGAGCCACGGAGAGGTTGGAAGGAAGACGCAGCCAGGTTGGCACATGAATGCTCAGGCGGGCATCTGCACTCCATGTGTGCCTGGCAGGGCCGGCTGCAGTCTCAGGACCTGGGCAAGCACCTGGCCGGAGTAGAGGACCTGCTGCAGCTTCACGAGCTGGTAGAAGCAGACATCGCCGTGCAGGCCGAGAGGGTGCGGGCCGTCAGTGGCTCTGCCCTGCGCTTCTGCAACCCAGGGAAAGGTGAAAAGTCTCAGGGAAGGCACTGGAGAGGGAGGGGCTGGGAAGGAGCACATCAAGAGCCAAGGTGGAAGGCTTGGGAAACCTGGGGACAGGAAAGATGGTGGGCAGATGATGGTGACAGAGCCAGAGGCAGGGAGGGAAGCCCAAGAGAGTGTGGTGGGTGGGGAGCAACTGGAGGGCTCAGTTACCGCTCTGACCCTCTCCTGTCACTTTCTCAGATTATAGACCTTGTGACCCGCAGCTCGTGTCAGAGCGGGTGGCCAAACTAGAGCAGAGCTATGAAGCACTGTGTGAGTTGGCAGCAGCGAGGCGGGCCCGGCTGGAGGAATCACGGCGGCTCTGGCGTTTCCTTTGGGAGGTGGGCGAGGCTGAGGCCTGGGTGCGGGAGCAGCAGCATCTCCTGGCGTCAGCCGACACGGGCCGGGACCTGACTGGTGTCCTCCGCCTGCTCAACAAGCACACAGCCCTGCGGGGCGAGATGAGTGGCCGGCTGGGGCCCCTGAAGCTCACCCTGGAGCAGGGCCAGCAGTTGGTGGCCGAGGGTCACCCTGGAGCAAGCCAGGCCTCTGCCCGTGCAGCTGAGCTCCAAGCCCAGTGGGAGCGGCTAGAGGCACTGGCCGAGGAGCGTGCCCAGCGGCTGGCCCAAGCCGCCAGCCTCTACCAGTTCCAGGCTGACGCAAACGACATGGAGGCCTGGTTGGTGGATGCCCTGCGCCTGGTGTCCAGCCCCGAGCTGGGACACGACGAGTTCTCCACGCAGGCTCTGGCCAGGCAGCATCGGGCCCTGGAGGAAGAGATCCGAGGCCACCGGCCAACTCTGGACGCCTTGAGAGAACAGGCAGCAGCCCTGCCTCCTGCACTGAGCCACACGCCCGAGGTGCAGGGCCGGGTGCCCTCCCTGGAGCGGCACTATGATGAGCTGCAGGCCCGGGCAAGAGAGCGAGCACTGGCCCTGGAGGCCGCCCTGACGCTCTACACCATGCTGAGTGAGGCCGGGGCCTGCGGGCTCTGGGTGGAGGAGAAGGAGAAGTGGCTCAACGGTCTGGCCCTTCCCGAGCGCCTGGAAGACCTGGAGGTCGTGCAGCAGAGGTAGGCCCCTTGGGCTCCCAGTGGGACTGGCCTTGGGAGGCGGCAGGGGCCAAGATGTGGGTGGTGAGTCCCTCCACGAACTGCCCACCTTGCCCCTTTGAGTATTAGTGGTTGTCCATTTCAAGTTTTAATGAAAAATGTTAACCATGCTCACAAATAGAGACATTTCACAACAAACCCCTCTACACACATGGCCCTGATTCAGTCATTGTCAGTATCTTGCTGTATTTGATTCTCTGCCCTTTTAAAAACCAAGTCCCCAATATTAGCACATCCCTCCTACATTCTTCAGGGTGCGTCCTTTAAGAAATACGAGGAAGTGGCCGGGCCGGTGGCTCACGCCTATAATCCCAGCACTTTGGGAGGCTGAGGCGGGTGGATCACGAGGTCAAGAGATTGAGACCATCCTGGTCAACATGGTGAAACCTTGTCTCTACTAAAAAAATACAAAAATTAGCCGGGCATGGTGGCGCACGCCTGTAGTCTCAGCTACTCAGAAGGCTGAGGCAGGAGAATTGCTTGAACCCAGGAGACGGAGGTTGCGGTGAGCCGAGATCACGCCATTGCACTCCAGCCTTTTTTGAAACTCCGTCTCAAAAAAAAAAAAAAAAAAAATACAAGGAAGCATTTGTACCTATAATATATTATTTTTAAATTGCCTGTGTGGACTTAAAATAGCTGAGGTTTTGAAGTTATAAACCTTTTAGACAGAGGCACTGAAATACCTGTATATACAGAATAATAAATCTTAAAATCATTTATTCAGTAAATCTTAAAATCTTTTTTTATAGAACCACAATACCATTATCACATAGAACAAAATTAGGAATTTCTTGATATGATCTATGATCAATGAGTAATCAAATTTTCTGGAGTTTAAAAAAATGTAATTAGGTCGGGCCTGGTGGCTCACACCTGTAATCCCAGCACTTTGGGAGGCCAAGGCAGGAGGATCACTTGAGTCCAGAAATTCATAACTAGCCTGGGCAATATAGTCAGACTCCACCTCTACAAAAAAATTTTTTTTAATTAGCTGGGCATGGTGGTAGGTGCCTGTAGTCCCAGCTACTCGGGGAGGCTGAGGTAGGAGGATTGCTTGAACCCGGAGGTCAGGGCTGCAGTGAGCCGAGATCATGCCACTACACTCCAGCCTGGGTGACAAAGTAAGACCCTGTCTCAAAAAAATACATAAAATAAATAAAAATGTAATTAAAGTTTTTTTAGTTTTCAAGGTATCCTAATGTAGAGGTTGACAAACTATAACCCTTGGGCCAAATCCAGCCTGCTGCCTGTTTCTGTAAATAAAGCTTTATTGGAACAGAGCTGTACTTGCCTATTTGTGTCTTGCCTGTGGCTGCTTTCAGGCTACAGCAGCAGGGCTGAATTTGCCATAGCAGCTGCATGGCTCATGAAACCTATAATATTTACCATCGAGCCCTTTACAGAAGACATTTGCAGACACTGCCCTATTAGAACATAAAATGTCAGCCAGGTGCAGTGGCTCACACCTGTAATCCCAGCACTTTGGGAGGCTGAGGAGGGTGGATTACGAGGTCAGGAGTTCAAGATCAGCGTGGTCAAGATGGTGAAACCCCGTCTCTACTAAAAATACAAAAACTAGTTGGGCATGGTGGCAGGCACCTGTAATCCCAGCTACTCAGGAGGCCAAGGCAGAGAATTGCTTAAACCCGGGAGGCGGAGGTTGCAGTGAGCCAAGATCATGCCACTTAACTCCACCCTGGGTAACAGAGCGAGACTCCATCTTAAAAACAAAAACAAAAACAAAAAAAACCTAAAATGTCCCTGGAAGAAGCTGTCCTTCACATATTCATCACCTAGACAAATATTTTTGGTTACTACTTCATATTCTAACACATTAGTGGGATAAGACCCAGATAGGCAGCTAAGGGGGAAGTCCCAGGAGGCTGAGAGGATGTGATAAAGTGTTGGTCCCACACCAGGGTCTAGTCTGACTTGTGTGTCTGTTCCTGACATTTACCTTTTACCATCTTTTGAGCAACTGTAGCGATGATAGTTATTCTACTTGTTTTGGGGAAGTTGGGAGTTCCTCCACTGACCCACAGATACTATGAACCTCATAGGCTGAGAGGCCCAGAGACTTCTATAGATAAGCCTCCTTGTGAAGGAGAGGCGTTCTCAAGGGTGTCTAAGAGAGGTGGACTTAGATGACTGGGCACATCGCTGCCTCCCACAGTTCACGCCTGGCTCTTCCACCCTCTTAGGTTCGAGACCCTGGAGCCTGAAATGAATGCCCTTGCAGTGCAAATCACTGCAGTGAATGACACTGCCAAGCAGTTACTGAAGGCCAACCCCCCCAGGCAAGGACCGCATTGTCAACACCCAGGAGCAGCTTAACCACAGGTGGGCATGGGAGGGCAGGACTGGGGAACTGACAAAAACATGAAGCAATGGGGATGGCAGTGGGAGGCAAGATTTGTAAGGCCTGGAAGGGTGGCTGAAAAGGAGGACACAAACCAGTCTGAAATGTGTTGGGGGAAGAAAAAAGGATGAAAGAGACGAGAGAGGGGGTCAAGGTAGTCTGAAGTGGCTGCTGGCCAGAAAGGGAGGAGTCAAGGGGAGATACCAAGGGAGACAGGAGCAGGGAAGAAGCTTCCAAATGGGCCTGGGCAGGGCAGGAAGCCGAACCTTCCTCCTGCTCTCAGGTGGCAGCAGTTTCGGTCCTGGCAGACGGCAAGAAGGCAGCTCTGACCTCAGCCCTGAGCATCCAGAACTACCACTTAGAGTGCACGGAGACCCAGGCCTGGATGAGAGAGAAGACCAAGGTCATCGAGTCCACCCAGGGCCTAGGCAACGATCTGGCCGGGGTGCTAGCCCTGCAGCGCAAGCTGGCTGGCACGGAGCGAGACCTGGAGGCCATCGCTGCCCGGGTGGGCGAACTAACTCGAGAGGCAAATGCCCTGGCTGCCGGCCATCCCGCTCAGGCAGCAGCCATTAACGCCCGGCTCGGAGAGGTGCAGACCGGCTGGGAGGACCTCAGGGCCACCATGCGGCGTCGAGAGAGTCGCTGGGGGAGGCGCGGCGGCTGCAGGACTTCCTGCGAAGCTTGGATGACTTCCAGGCCTGGCTAGGCCGCACTCAGACTGCTGTGGCCTCTGAAGAAGGGCCGGCCACCCTACCTGAGGCAGAGGCCCTCCTGGCCCAACATGCAGCCCTGCGGGGAGAGGTGGAGCGGGCCCAGAGCGAGTACAGCCGGCTGCGGGCCCTGGGCGAGGAGGTGACCCGGGGACCAGGCGGATCCCCAGTGCCTCTTCCTTCGACAGCGACTGGAGGCCCTGGGAACTGGCTGGGAGGAGCTGGGCCGAATGTGGGAGAGCCGACAAGGCCGCCTGGCCCAGGCCCATGGCTTCCAAGGATTCCTGCGGGATGCTCGTCAGGCTGAGGGCGTGCTCAGCAGCCAGGTAAGACTTCAGGGCACCGTCCCCACCAGCCTGCGGGATGCTCGTCAGGCTGAGGGCGTGCTCAGCAGCCAGGTAAGACTTCAGGGCCCCGCCCTCACCAGCCTGCGGGATGCTCGTCAGGCTGAGGGCGTGCTCAGCAGCCAGGTAAGACTTCAGGGCACCTTCCCCACCAGGACAAAGAGGAAAGTAGGGACCTAGGGAAATGTGAAGGAACATGGTGGAGGGGGAGGCAGATGCCAGAGACTGGGGATTGAGGAGCAGGATGGGCAGGAAGGACATGTTAGCGAAATGGGGCCACGCAGTGGTTCATGCCTGAAATCCCAGCACTTTGGGAGGTCTCTGGACATTATTGAGGCCAAGAATATTCAGACAAAACTGGGCAATATGGCAAGACCTTGTCTCTACAAAATATTTTTTTAAAGAAAAAATAGGCCAAGCACAGTGGCTTATGCCTATAATCCCAGCACTTTGGGAGGCCAAGGCGGGTGGATCACGAGGTCAAGAGACTGAGACCATCCTGGTCAAAATGGTGAAATACCATCTCTAAAAATATAAAAATTAGCTGGGCATGGTGGTGCACCCCCTGTAGTCCCAGCTACTCAGGAGGCTGAGGCAGGAGAATTGCTTGAACCCAGGAAGCGGAGATTGCGGTGAGCCGAGATTGCGCCATTGCACTTCAGCCTGGGTAATGAGAAAAACTCTGTCTCAAAAAAAGAAAAAAAATAATAATTTTCTAAAAAGAAAAATGGGGGCCAGACAGGATGGCTGACACCTGTAATCCCAGTACTTTGGGAGGCCAAAGCAGGAGATAACTTGAGCTCAGGAGTTTAAGACCAGCCTGGGCAACATAGTGAGACCCCCATCTCTACAAAAAAAAATAAATAATAACTGAGCATGGTGGTACATGCCTGTAGTCCCAGCTACTAGGGAGGCTGAGGCTGGAGGATCACTTGAGCCAGGATTTTGAGGCTGCAGTGAGCTATGATCATGCCACTGTACTCCAACCTGGGCCACAGAATGAAACCCTGTCTCAAAAAAGAAAAAGAAAAATGTGAATGAAAAAAAATGTGAATATAATTTACTAAAACTGATTTCAGAAGAAATAGAAAACCCAGTTTGTCATGTAGCTGTTAAAGAAAAGGAATCAGGAGCTAGAAGTGAGATAGAACAGGATTTGTGCTGGGAAATGGAAGGTCCTCCCAACCAGCTTCCCTGTGACTTTCTGAGACTCCCACGCTGGCTGGCAGCCTCCCCGTCTTCAAAGCTCTCCAGGCTACCCTCCCCCATCTACAGATTGGTCCCTACCTCTCAGTTGTGCCCCTGGTTGGGTCCCTCCTAAGGGGGTGAATTGTGCTGGGGAAAGTGAACTGAATATCACCCCTCCCACACAGGAATATGTTCTGTCTCACACGGAGATGCCAGGGACACTCCAGGCTGCTGATGCTGCCATTAAAAAACTGGAGGACTTCATGAGCACCATGGATGCCAACGGGGAACGGATCCGCGGGCTCCTGGAGGCTGGGCGCCAGCTGGTGTCTGAAGGCAACATCCACGCTGACAAGATTCGGGAGAAGGCAGACTCCATCGAGAGGAGGTCCGATGAGGACAGTCTATGAATTAGGGGCCCCAGAGGGGAATGGGGGAACAGGGTAGCCCCAAAGATGAATGTGGCACAGGAAACCCACAGACAGGCGGGAGCTGACGGAGAAGTAGACGGGGAAGAACCAAGTGGTTGGAGAGGGCTGGGAGGTTCCACCCCTGACCAGGCCCAAAAGGAAGTCAGGATTCCTGGGTAGCCTTGTTGTGCTTCTGGAAGGCGTTATTCCCCTAGAAGAAATGGAGGCCCCTAGGTTAGCCAAAGGGTCGGAACCCTTTCACAGCAAGTTCTAGGGTTTCACAAGGGGCTGCTGTTGCAGGCACAAGAAGAATCAAGACGCAGCGCAACAGTTTCTGGGCCGTCTTCGGGACAACCGGGAGCAGCAGCATTTCTTGCAAGATTGTCATGAGGTGAGGCTCCTAGTTCTCTGGGGCCCCGGGACATTCCCTAGCCATTCCTTTCCCACCTTGAGCCTAGAATAAGCCCACCTCGGGGTCACTGGAGACTGTGAATCCCTTCATGACTTCTTCCCAAGCTGCCCACTTCTTGTGGCTCACTGTGGCCCTGCTTTTACGCACCCCCCTCTTCCTCCCTTGGAAATGCCCCCCTCTCCTTTGTCCCTGTTTTACGTTTGGTCCAGCTGAAGCTCTGGATTGACGAGAAGATGCTGACAGCCCAGGATGTGTCCTATGATGAGGCCCGCAACCTGCACACCAAGTGGCAAAAGCACCAGGCGTTCATGGCTGAGCTGGCCGCCAACAAAGACTGGCTGGACAAGGTGGACAAGGTGAGCGGCGCTGTGGGGGCTGCTTCTGGGCAGGGTCCCCCACGGTGCAGGGGGAGGGGGCTTGGCTCCAGGACGTGGTGGTTGTCACGGTTAGAGATTGTGGGGGCTTCTGGTGCCACAGCTCCACGGTGGAGTTATGGCCTGGGAAACAAACATTTTTGTTGGAGACAGAGTGGGACAGTGAGTCCAGAACCTTGATAAAATACAAATTAGTAGGTAGCCAAACTGCAGCTTGGATTTAACAAGATAGTTATCGTGTTCCTGAGTTCAAAGCAGGATGACACATTTCAGCAGGCTCTGCAAACTTTGTCTGGAAAGGGCTTGGGCTCGATGGTCAATATTTGAGCCTTTGCAGTCCATATAGTTTCTGCTACAACTACTCACCTCTGCCGTTGTAGTGCAAAAGCAGCTATAGAGATACGTGAATGAATAAACATGGATGTTTGCTAATAAAACTTTATTTGTAAAAATAGGCAGTGGGCCAGATTACCTCATGGGCTGTATGTAGTCTGCCAATCCTTGTTTTTGACTCTTGCTGTCCCTGGTTCTTGGTCTCCCACTCAGCTCTTCCTCAAGAGCTGAGGATAGATAAAACTTTATATCTGCTCAGCAAGTATCCCTAGAGGACATGGTATGTGCTGAACACTCTGCGAGGCACTGTGAGGTCTTCGAAAGACACTTTCCTTCTCCCAAGGGCATGATGGTTGGGACAAAGGAGACCAGCGTGCTTTCAATTGTTTCCATTAGTTCAGCAATTGTTTACTTGGTGCTACTATATGCAAAGCATTGTATCAGGCACTGCATAGGTCCAAAGGTGATTCCAGGGCATGCTCCTCCCTGAAGGAACAACGCTATGGCCAGGATATGAGGCATATACGCAGGTAGCTAAATTGAATTCAGAGCAGAATCTGATGAGTGTCGTGAGAGAGAGCCCACTGAAGCCAGGGGAATAAGGAGAGAGGAGATACAGAAATTCTAGAAGCAGCAACATGCAGGGCCGTCCATGGAGGATGAGTAGAATTTGGACAAGCGGACATACTGGGGGAAAGATGTTTCCAGGTGGAGAAAACTGAACAGAAAATCATGCTTGGCAGTGCCTGTCTGAGAGCAAGGGGTGAGTGAGTCCGGCAGCAGCACAGGACGTGTGCAGCGGGGCCAGGCATGGTCGCTTATGCCTGTAATCTCAGTACTTTGGGAGGCTGAGGCAGGCGGATTGCCTGAGCTCAGGAGTTCAAGACCAGCCTGGGCAACACGGTGAAACCCCATCTCTACTAAAATACAAAAAATTAGCCGGGCATGATGGCGCACACCTGTAGTCCCAGCTATTCGGGAGGCTGAGGCAGAAGAATCGCTTGAACCCAGGAGCAGAGGTTGCAGTGAGCCAAGATCGTGCCACTGCACTCCAGCCTAGGCGACAGAGTGAGACCATCTCCAAAAAAAAAAAAAAAAAATTGTGTGCAAGGGCCCCACAGAAGAAAAGGTGCGAGAGAAGCCCTGCAAAGCCCCGACCACTGATGCGTGTGCATTGAAGTGTAGATTGTGCTCAAGGTTGTGAAGCTGCCCAAGCAGTACTAGCCTTTGATGCTTTTCATCCCCGACAGCCACAGCCACCTGCAAAATGGCTGAAAGGCAGTGTCTGGGTGCCCCTAGAAGCGGACCCTAGACAGTGGTTCGAGGGAGGTGATCCTGGGAAGCATCAGTAGGGTAGTGGAGTGGTGAGGAGGGACGGAAGTCATGCCAGTTACCCCCATGGGCAATGGGAACCCAACCCTCCTGGGGCACTCCAGGGATAGTATAGATAGAACACAGAACACAGCACTCTCAGCCATGGTGCAAGGATGCTGGGTATTTATCCGGCAGCTCCTTGTCTGTCACTGGTTGAGGGCTACTTCTGGGCTCGTTAACTCTCTGGCTCTTCCAGTTTGCCTTCCATGCAGTTAAGAGAGCACACATCCCTCACTGCCCCAGACACAAAAATCCTCAAGCAGAAAAGCTGGAAGTGGGGAAACCAGGTGGGACTCACTTGCTATCACTGAAGTGAAGAGTAATGAATTGAGAAACACAAAATGATAGTAAATAACTCAAGTCAATGTGCAGTGTAGCGCCAGAAGCCACGGGCACTGAGGAACCCAGACTAAAGAGAGATTGCAAGGGCTTCTTCGTTGAAATGCTGTTTGAGCTGGGTCTTGAGGAGTGGGGTTCATCAGCAGTGAGGGAACAGCAGTTTAAAAGGGATTTTAAACCTCTGAGAAGAGTGTGTCCATGAGAATGCACAGGGACTTGGAATTATTGCCCACACTTCAGGTCTCTACTGCCCATAAGGCCCCTGGTCCGCTCTCAGCCTCTGAAGTTCAGGCTAATTTGGGCACTTTTACATTCTCTGTCCTGCATTCCAGGAAGGGCGGGAGCTGACTCTCCAGAAGCCAGAGCTGAAAGCCCTCGTGTCGGAGAAACTGGGGGACCTGCACAGGCGCTGGGACGAGCTGGAGACCACCACCCAAGCCAAGGCCCGCAGCCTCTTTGATGCCAACCGAGCTGAGCTGTTTGCCCAGAGCTGCTGTGCCCTGGAGAGCTGGCTGGAGAGCCTGCAGGCCCAGCTTCACTCGGACGACTACGGCAAGGACCTCACCAGCGTCAACATCCTGCTCAAGAAGCAGCAGGTTTGATGGGGAGCTTTGATGGGGATGGTGAACAGCTAAAGAAAGGAGGGGTCTGCAGCTTTCAAGATTTGGGAGGCCAGCTAAGGGCTGGCAGATAATACCTTCAGTAGCATTTCCTAAAGTCATTTCTCTGGGCAGCCAGTATCAGAATCTCTAGGTATATGTCTCAGTCAGGGTTAGAGTTAGGAGACAGACCCATTAATAATTTGAAAACAAGAACTTCAGTAAAAAGTATTAATTAGGCCAGGTGTGGCAGCTCACACCTGTAATCCCAGCACTTTGGGAGGCCAAGGCAGGCGGATCACTTGAAGTCAGGAGTTCAAGACCAGCCCGGCCAACATGGTGAAACCCCATCTCTACTAAAAATACAAAAATTAGCCGGGCGTCATGGTACATCCTGTAATCCCAGCTACTTGGGAGGCTGAGGCAGGAGAATGGCTTGAACCCAGGAGGCGGAGGTTGCAGTGAGCCTGATGGTGCCATCACACTGTAGCCTGGGCAACAGAGTGAGATCCATCTCAAAAAAAAAAAAAGTATGAATTAGTAAAAGGTGGTAAAGAGAACTCTACAGCAGGGGTCAGAAAATTTTTTTCAGTAAGATACCAGATGGTAAATATTTGGGGCTTCGTGGGTCATAGGATCTCTGTCACAGCCCTTCAACTCTGCCCTTGTAAAAGCAGCTGTGGATTATGTGTAAAATAAGGGTTGTGGTCAGGCGTGGTGGCTCACACTTGTAATCCCAGCACTTTGGGAGTCCGATGTCGGTGGATCACTTGAGTCCAGAAGTGTGAGACCAGCCTGGGCAACATGGTGAAACCCCATCCCCACAAAAAATACAAAAATTAGCCGGGCGTGGTGGTGGCATGTGCCTGTAGTCCCAGCTACTCAGGAGGCTGAGGTGAGAAGACTGCTTGAGCCTGGGAAGTCACAGCTGCAGCGGGCCGTGATAGTGCCACTGCACTCCAGCCTGGGGGGCAGAGCAAGACTTGTCTCAAAACATTTTTTAAAAAAGAGGTGTGGCTGTGGTCCAATAAAAACTTTATAAAGATAGGCAGTGAGTTGGACTTGCTGGTCCCTGCTCTAAGGAATACAGAATGGGGGCCGTTCACAGTGGCTTACGCCTGTAATCCCAGCACTTTGGGAGGCCGAGGTGGGCGGATTATGAGGTCAAAAGATCGAGACCATCCTGGCCAACATGGTGAAACCCCATCTCTACTAAAACTACAAAAATTAGGTGGGTGTGGTGGCACGTGTCTGTAGTCCCAGCCACTCAGGAGGCTGAGGTGGAAGAATTGCTTGAACCCGGGATGCAGAGGTTGTAGTGAGTCGAGATTACACCACTGTGCTCCAGCTTGGTAATAGAGCAAGACTCTGTGTCAAAAAAAAAAAAAAAGAATACAGAATAGGAAGTGTAGGGAGAGCTGCTACCTGTGGAACCCAGCAGTCCCCCAGGAAGTAGCAAGATGGCTGAGTCTCAGACCTCCTCAGAGAGGGTAGAGACCGACTGAATGGCCTGGAAATTTTCCTGGGGTGTCACAGGCCAGAGCAGGTCTGAAGCCAGCAAGCCAAGGCTGGCCAGCAGGAAGTGGCCACTGGAGTGTAGCAGAACTTGCCAGAGAGTGAGAGCCACCGGATCTCTTGCGCACTGTGGACAGTTGAGCTGTAGGAGGAAGAAAAGCGTGCTGGAAGGGTGGAACGCCCCTCATCTGCTAGGCGCTGTGGTGTCCCTCCACCGCCCTCTGCTGACAAGGCCTAGCATTGCGCCCACTGGCAAAGGAGGAATGTTTACAGGGACCAGTTCCTATGTCTCTAAAGCAGGGCCACGATGAATTGGGGATGAGACCATCAATTGATAACAGGCACAGTTATCACACTACCATGGATTTTTTTATTTCAATCTTTAGATTCAGGTGTGTGTGTGCAGGTTTGTTATAAGGGTATATTGTGTGATGCTGAGGTTTGGGGTACAATTGAACCCATCACCCAGGTAGGGAGCACAATACTCAATAGGGATTTTTTCAACCCCTGCCCTTGGATTCTTGTGTATATAAAGTTCAAGATCCACTGATCCAGCCTATGAGGGGATGCTCTCCCTGGGGTGAGCTTGATAGAGACTGGTGTCTGCTGGGTGTGAAGGCGGAAATGCAGAGCTAACAGGCCCTTCCTCCTCGCGGTTGCAGATGCTGGAGTGGGAGATGGCTGTGAGAGAGAAGGAGGTGGAGGCGATCCAGGCCCAGGCCAAAGCGCTGGCCCAGGAGGACCAGGGTGCAGGGGAGGTGGAGAGGACCTCAAGGGCCGTGGAGGAGAAGTTCAGGGCCTTGTGCCAGCCCATGAGGGAACGCTGCCAGCGTCTGCAGGCTTCTCGCGAGCAGCACCAGTTCCACCGGGACGTGGAAGATGAGATTGTGAGTCACTGAGGCCAAAGACAGCAAGCTTTCCAGCCTCCCCTCCTGTATGCTGGGGAGATGCCAGCAGGGCTCTGTTCCCCTCTTCTCTTTGGCATTAACAATCTCCCCCTCTAGGGAGACTTGGGGATGTCCCCCAGAACGAGAGATGACTGTTCCCTACACATACGGCAGTATCCCCCAGCTGTCCCCACTCCCAGTAACCAGTCCCTGGTGCTCGCCTTGCCCTCTGGGCCTCCACTGACCCCCTTTCTCTTCCAGTTGTGGGTGACAGAGCGGCTGCCCATGGCCAGCTCCATGGAACATGGCAAGGACCTGCCCAGTGTCCAGCTTCTCATGAAGAAAAACCAGGTGAGGCAGAGGCTGAAGGCAAAAGAGAAGTTCCCAGCAGCCTCCCCCAGACTTGGATGTGTGTTTTTAAGACCAGGCCCCACCTCGATGTGGAGTGCAACCCTGGGCTTCAGTGGCTCTCTCTCCTCCCTCCTTGGGACGGTGGGTCCTCTCAGTGGGAGAGAATGAGGGCTGAGGGGCATTCCCATCGCATCCCTGGGCTAGAGAGGAAGCAGAGGACCCAGGCAGGAGAGAGGCACAGGGAAGCGTGGTCTCCGGGAGCATGTGAGGCTGGGGAGGCCTTTTAGCATTTTCTCTTCTGTGGCCGTGGGCAGACCCTGCAAAAAGAGATTCAGGGCCATGAGCCCCGGATCGCGGACCTGAGGGAGCGGCAGCATGCGCTAGGTGCAGCCGCAGCAGGCCCAGAGCTGGCCGAGCTGCAGGAAATGTGGAAACGCCTGGGCTATGAGCTGGAACTTCGAGGGAAGCGACTTGAGGAGGCCCTGCGAGCCCAGCAGTTCTACCGTGATGCCGCTGAGGCGGAGGCCTGGATGGGTGAGCAGGAGTTACACATGATGGGCCAGGAGAAGGCCAAGGTGAGGGCCAGGGCAGAGCCCGGAGTGTGTGGCCAGTTCTGCCCTCCCCCCTGACCCACTGCCTGATGTCACTGTCCCCTCCCACTATCCCCCTCCCCCAGGACGAGCTGAGTGCCCAGGCAGAGGTGAAGAAGCACCAGGTGCTGGAGCAAGCCCTGGCTGACTACGCGCAGACCATCCACCAGCTGGCAGCCAGCAGCCAGGACATGATTCACCGCGAGCACCCTGAGAGGTGGGCGCAGTGGCAGCCTGGCTCAGCCTTGGGGGAGGAGCCGGCTGCAGGAACAGGAAGGTGCAGGGAATGTGGAGCCTTCAGTGCTGTGTGCACGGAGCCTTCTAGAAAGCTGGAGCTCAGGGATTGGGCCAGCTGTTGGGAAACTCAGAGGGACAGGGCTCCACAGAACAGGCCGGAGGTCAGAGCTACATCCCTTGAGTCCCATGGCGCCTCCCCCACTCTTCCTGCAGCACGCGGATATCAATCCGCCAAGCCCAGGTGGACAAGCTGTATGCCGGCCTGAAAGAGCTAGCAGGAGAGCGGCGAGAGCGCCTGCAGGAGCACCTCCGGCTGTGCCAGCTCCGCCGCGAGCTGGATGACCTGGAGCAGTGGATCCAGGAGCGAGAGGTGGTGGCGGCCTCCCACGAGCTGGGCCAGGACTACGAGCATGTAACTGTGAGTATAGTGAGGGCACCCAGCTCAGATCAACCATGGGAAGAGTGGGGGACCCACGGGGAGACTAGGACCTCATTTCAGGCAGAGCACTGGGGGGGAACCAGGCAAGACCAGGCTGAGCAGGCACTGTCCTCCTGGTTTGGAAGTACGTGATTTGAAGAGGCCGGGCATGATGGCCACACAGTGGCTCACACCTGTAATACTAGCACTTTGGGAGGCCAAGGTGGGAGGATTGCTTGAGTCCAGGAGCTCAAGACCAGCCTGTGAAACATAGTGAGACCCCATCTCTACAAAAAAAATTTTTTTTCATTAGCCAAGCATGGCAGTGCATGCCTGTAGGCACGCCTACTTGGGAGGCTGAGGTGGGAGGATCTTTTGAGCCTGGGGGGTCGACACTGCAGTGAGCTGTGCTCATGCCAGTGCACTTCAGCCTGGGCAACATGCAAGACCACCTCTCTAAATATATATATACGCACACAATTGGAAGAATTGTGCAGAAAGGAGACATGAAGCTGAGCTGCAGCGAGGGCAAATAGGAAATTATCACTCAAGCTTTTTCACCAGAATTCAACAAAACAGGGTGTGATCCCCGCCACAGTTCAGGGGCTTGGACCCTCAGTGGTACAGAAATATGGACCATAGTTAGGGTATCCATGTCTGAGGCCTAAGGGTCCCAAGCACCTCAGAATGCCTTTGCTGGGGGTGGAGGGAGTCCATCAAATGCAGGGTCAGTGGGAAGTGGCTGCACCTGCTCCTTAACCCCAGGGAAGAAACCTGTCCTGTCCCCCGTGGCTGGGGGAGAGAGGGTGGGTTCTGAGTTTGGAGTAGAGGACTCGCTCCATCAGGCAGGGACCACATCCCCCAGCATCACGGCATGGTCTCTACATCTGCTTCTTCTACCAGATGCTCCGAGACAAATTCCGAGAGTTCTCCCGGGACACGAGCACCATTGGTCAGGAGCGTGTAGATAGTGCCAACGCTTTGGCCAATGGGCTCATTGCTGGGGGCCATGCCGCACGGGCCACCGTGGCCGAGTGGAAGGACAGTCTCAACGAGGCCTGGGCTGACCTGCTTGAGTTGCTGGACACACGGGGTCAGGTGCTGGCCGCGGCGTACGAGCTGCAGCGCTTTCTGCACGGGGCACGCCAAGCTCTGGCGCGGGTGCAGCACAAGCAGCAGCAGCTTCCAGACGGGACTGGCCGTGACCTCAACGCTGCCGAGGCCCTGCAGCGCCGACACTGTGCCTACGAGCACGACATCCAGGCCCCTCAGTGCCCAGGTCTGACCCAAGCATGAGGAGGTGGGGGGAGGCTCAGAGGAGGCCGTGGGGGGAAATGCTGGGAGGGTTCTCAGGATCTAGGGCAATACTTAGAAATGCTGGGAGGATGCACCCTTTGGAGGGCAATTTCGAGATGAAGAAATTGCACCAAGAAAAATCTCTGGTTGGTCAGGCACAGTGGCTCATGCCTGGAATCCCAGCACTTTGGGAGGCCGAGGCGGGCAGATCACCTGAGGTCGGGAGTTCGGGATCAGCCTGCCTAACATGGAAAAACCCTGTCTCTACTAAAAATACAAAATTAGCCCAGCATGGTGGCATATGCCTGTAATCCCAGCTACTTGGGAGGCTGAGGCAGGAGAATCACTTGAACCCAGGAGGCGGAGGTTGCAGTGAGCCGAGATAGCACTATTGCACTCCAGCCTGGGCAACAAGAGTGAAACTCCATCTCCAAAAAAAAGAAGAAAGAACATCTCTGGCAGGGGACATCTAGTGTATTCACACTCTTAATGACAAGCCCCCTTGAGAGTGATGTCTTCAGGGGTTCCCAGTGGCCAGGAGACTCTTCATGCTGCTCTTAATTTGCCTGTTGGTGCTTCCCAGGCTTGAGCTCTAGGCCCACACTTAATAAGCATGGATCCTTCCCTCAACCACTGAAACCTATCAACCACCACCCCCCCACCAACGTGGCCTGAATCCACTCTTCAGGCTAAGTGTCTCGTTCTAGCAATCTCCAAGGTCCTTCACATCCTAGACAGGCCTCTGAAAAGTTTAACTGACCAATGGCCCTTTTCCAGACCCTACCCCCCAGTTAAGCCCAGGTGCCCAGATGAGACCTGACAGGGCAGAGTGTGGCCAGGTACCTGCCTTCATCTTTCCCTACACACCCACCCTCTGGCTCCTCCCTCTGCCTCTTTGGCTGTGAGGCAGGAAGGAGGTGAAAGCAACAGCCAGGACTGAGGCAGGCTGCAGCTCCTTGGAGTCCCCCTGTGCTGCCTGACTCTGACCCTGGACCCCGCAGGTCCAGCAGGTGCAGGATGACGGCCACCGGCTCCAGAAGGCCTATGCTGGAGACAAGGCCGAGGAGATCGGCCGCCACATGCAGGCCGTGGCGGAGGCCTGGGCCCAGCTTCAGGGAAGCTCTGTCGCCCGCCGGCAGCTGCTACTGGACACCACGGACAAGTTCCGCTTCTTCAAGGCTGTGCGGGAACTGATGCTCTGGATGGATGGGGTCAACCTGCAGATGGATGCCCAGGAGCGGCCCCGGTGAGAAGCCCAGGACCGAGGCCTCCATGGGTTGTGTGGATGGGCGGTGATGGGGCTATGGGCAGCTAGCGATGTTGTTTCTGCCTCCCCCCCCAGGGATGTGTGCTCCGCGGATCTAGTCATCAAGAACCAGCAAGGCATCAAGGCAGAGATAGAGGCCCGGGCGGATCGCTTCTCCTCATGCATCGACATGGGGAAGGAGCTGCTGGCCAGGAGCCACTATGCAGCCGAGGAGGTGGGTGAGGCCTGGGTGGCCAGGCCATCCTCACTGTAAAGTGCTGAACGCTGACTTCTCGGTGGCTTTCTGCTTCCTCTCATTCTCTCTTTGCAAGAAATGTTTCATTCTCTCCCCCTCAGTGCTGTTCAGGGGTTTCCCGCATTCTGGAAATCTCTCCCCAGATCCGGCAGCCTCTTGACGTCAGAAATCACTGGTCCTGGGCCGGGCGCAGTGGCTCAGGCCTGTAATCCCAGCACTTTGGGAGGCTAGGCAGGTGGATCACCTGAGGTCAGGAGTTTGAGACCAGCCTGGCCAACATGGTGAAACCCCATCTCTACTAAAAGTACAAAACTTAGCTGGGCGTGGTGGTGGGCATCTGTAATTCCAGCTACTCAGGAGGCTGAGGCAGGAGAATCGCTTGAACCCAGGAAGCAGAGGTTGCAATGAGCTGAGATTATGCCATTGCACTCCAGCTTGGGCGACAAGAGGGAAACTCTGTCTCAAAAAAAAGAAAGAAAAAAGGAAAAAAAAATCGCTCATCCCCCTGAATGACTCCCCAGGGGCCCTGGAAAGACCTCACATCCTGGTGCTAACTCACATCTCTGCCCCCCCCCAGATCTCAGAGAAGCTGTCTCAGCTGCAGGCACGGCGCCAGGAGACAGCTGAGAAGTGGCAGGAGAAGATGGACTGGCTTCAGCTGGGTGAGCTGCTGAGGGGGGCCCCAGGCCCTGTGGAGAATGGGGGGCATTCTGCACCCTGTGGTTTCCAGAATAGGTGAGACCAGGAACCCTGGGTGTGGAACTCACAATGCTCAACCTTGGCGATGCCTGGCACAGCTCTGGAGCAGTAGCTTTCTCTGTGTCCCTGTTCTTGAGGCTGCCATGGCCACTGTGCCCACTCTGACCCACCATCTTCCTGTGACCCCTGATCCCCACCAGTTTTGGAGGTGCTCGTGTTTGGAAGAGACGCAGGGATGGCAGAGGCCTGGCTGTGCAGCCAGGAGCCGCTGGTGCGCAGCGCTGAGCTGGGTTGCACAGTCGACGAAGTGGAGAGCCTTATCAAGCGGCACGAGGCCTTCCAGAAGTCGGCAGTGGCCTGGGAGGAGCGATTCAGTGCGCTGGAGAAGCTTACCGCGGTGAGGGACACAGGACCCCAGATACCCACCCCAACCCACTCCCCCCAACCCATGCTTGCTCCTGCTTGGAGAAGACACATCTCCCACTGCACCAGCAGCCCCCAGAGGTGAGCTGAGAGTGCCGTTATCCCCACACCTTTAGGAGGCGTAGTTCCCCTGGGTGATGCTGAGACACCCTCTCCCGCTTTCTTATCCCCCACCATCTTCTCAAGTTCTGTTCTCCTTTTATCATATTTCATCAAATGCAAGTTGAGACTTCAGCTCTCCCTGTCTCCCTGGCCCTCTTACATGAGACCTTCTACACGCTGAATGCAGCATTTTTGACAGCTAGAGGAGCGGGAGAAGGAGCAAAAGAGAAAGAGGGAGGAGGAGGAGCGGAGGAAACAGCCGCCTGCTCCAGAACCCATAGCCAGTGTGCCTCCAGGGAACCTGGTGGGCGGCCACACAGCTCCTGACACCACCTGGGACGGGTGAGAGCCAGGACACCTGGGGTAGGAGGAGGAGGCTGAGCCCAAGCCACCCAGGGACTAATGACTCTGTTGATTTTGGTCATCCCAGAACCCAGCCACGGCCACCGCCATCCACGCAAGCACCCAGTGTAAATGGAGTCTGCACAGATGCAGAATCCTCACAGGTGACCCCACTGTCCCCCTGCGCCCCCATTGGAGCCATAGCCCCCCTACCACCACACATCCTCTGACAGGTTCTTGTCCTTGCAGCCCCTGCTGGGACAACAGAGACTTGAGCAGAGCAGCTTCCCTGAAGAGCCGGTGAGTTCCCCTGCAAGTGTGGGTGTCATTAACTGGGAGGCAAAGGGACCAAAAGCGGTGGTGAGCTGGGGTGGGGGGAGTACTGAGGATGGGATGGGAGAGGGCAGAGGCTCACAGGCAGCTTGGGGGCAGGAAGACCAACTCCTGGACACGGAGCTTCCTGGTACCCAGGTTAGGGATCTTGCGTCCCATCCTTTGACACTGACACTGATCTTCCCCCAGGGACCCGGTCCAGGGGACGAGCCAATGGGCCCCGGGGAGAGAGGCAGACCCGGACTCGGGGCCCGGCCCCGCCTACGATACCCCAGAGCAGGTCCACCGAGTCAGCCCACGCTGCCACCCTGCCGCCTAGAGCCCCCGGAGCCGTCTGCCCCAGGAGCAGATGGAGGGGGTGCTGTGCCGCAAGCAGGAGATGGAGGCCTTCGGGAAGAAGGCTGCCAACAGGTACCGCCTCTCCGGAGCGTGGCCTCTGAGGGGAGCTCCCCAGAACCTCTGCCCAGGTAGAGGGAGGGATGCCCTTTAGAGTACATTTTCTGGGCAAGGGGTAGGACTTGCGATCAGAGCAGGACCTTAGGGGAGGACCAGAGGGTGTGAAGACCATGGGCCTAAAGATGGGAGCAGAACTGGAAGTCCTAGGATACTCAAGAGGGCCCCAGGTTGCAGGTGCCACCAAGGCCGGCCAGTCAGCACCATGTCCCGCAGGTCCTGGCAGAACGTGTACTGTGTCCTGCGGCGTGGGAGCCTTGGGTTTTACAAGGATGCCAAGGCAGCCAGCGCGGGAGTGCCATACCATGGAGAAGTGCCTGTCAGCCTGGCCAGGGCCCAGGGCAGCGTCGCCTCTTGATTACCGAAAGCGCAAACATGTCTTCAAGCTGGGGTAGGAACAGGGAACGGTGCTCTCGGGATGGGGAGGAGAGTTGGGGAGTGAACACAGATGAGCCATGAGTCAGTTCTAGAGGGAGGGGTGTTCCCATAAGGAGCCCCTGAGTGGAGTAACCAGGCCAGCCACTTGGAGACGGTGTAGATGAGGAAGGGGGTATTCTGGTTGTCTCCCCACCAAGGGGAGCAGGAGAACCAAGACCCAGTCCTGATGGCTGACAACATCAAGGTGAAAAATTACCCAGAGTGGGAAATCCAAAGGCAGGGACGTGGCAGGACCTCCAGGGGCCTGTCCCTGCCTCTAGCAAGCAGCTGGAGCAGGAGGCCCAGGCTGGGGCAGAAGTGAGTTCCCCCGCACCTCTGTGGCCAGTCTGGGAAAGGATGTGCTTCTGTGCAGTCCGGGGGAGCCTGGAGAATGTGCAGAGCGTGTCTGGTTCGGCTCTGAGGGCTGCAGCCAGATGCCTCAGCCAAGTGTCAGGTCATGATTGCGCGCTCACCAGCGACTTGGCAGACCCGGAATCTCAGCTCCGCCCTGTGGCCTCTCTCTCCCAACAGCTTACAGGATGGAAAGAGTATTTATTCCAGGCCAAGGATGAGGTGAGCTGTCCTCTGTGATCCTCTCTGCCTGTGCCATTCCAGAACCTTCCAGCTGCAGACTTCCCTCCCTTCCCTGTCCTCCCTCTTTTCCTGGTCTCATCCTTTGTGGTAAGACAGCGTGCTAACCGGATGTGTGTGATGGCCACACCAGGCCGCACTCCCTGTCTAAGCCAGCCGCATTCTCCTAATGGCATGAAACAGCTCGCTTTCTCCTCCTCCTCTTACACTTCCCTGCTGTCCACCGCGGCCCACCCCAGCACAGCGTCCTTGAAGCTGACCGAGGGTCTTTCCGTCCTGCAGGCAGAGATGAGCTCGTGGCTACGGGTGGTGAACACAGCCATTGCCACTGCATCTTCTGCCTCTGGAGAGCCCGAAGAGCCGGTGGTGCCCAGTGCCGCCCGGGGCATGACCCGGGCCATGACCATGCCCCCAGTGTCACCTGTTGGGGCTGAGGGCCCGTTGTGCTCCGCAGCAAGGACGGCAGAGAACGAGAGCGAGAAAAACGCTTCAGCTTCTTCAAAAGAACAAGTAGTCGGGGGGCAAGGTCCCAGGCCAGCTCCCCTCCCTCTGTTCAGGAAACTGCCAGAGACCGTCGACAGGGACCACCCTCTTGTCAGGACAACTGCCTGCTGCTAGGGTCTGTTGCCAAGGTCAGCCCATCACCAGGAACTGTCACTGGGGACAAGTCCATGTTCCCAAGGGCAGCCCTTTTCTTCTGCTGTTTAATTCCAGACCAGTGGTGGAACCCAGGCAACCCCCCTCTCCCACCCCCGCCAACTTCTCCCTCTTGCCCCCACCTTGTGCCTCTGTCCCTCACCACAGTGGGGACAGTGCTGCACCCTCAACATAGGCCATGTGGGGAGTGGCTGCCCCCACCTCAGGGTCATTCTCCTGCCACAGGGAGGGCACGAGCCTTCTGCCTTCTGGTTCCTGCCCCTGGGACCAGCCAGGAACCTCTCAGAGATGAAGCAAGCCCTGGGGGCAGGAGCGCCAGATGACAGTCAGAGGTGTAGGAGCCCTCCCCTCCCCCACCCCACCCTCTGACTCCAGCTGCCACTCCATCTCCAGCTGCTCTCAGTGGCTTCCAAGGTGTGTTGTTTAGGGGACAGCTACCGCCTTGAGTCTGGCCAAGGAGGTGATTAAACAGCTCAGCTTCTCTCACTGCCTCTGGGTTTTTTTGCTTTCCTGACCACAGCCTCTCTGCCCAAGCCCGTGTCCTCTCCTTTGGTTCTGGTCTCCTGCATCTCATGTTTCCACTCTGCCCCAGCCTCCAAGCTCTTGAAGAGAGCTTCCCTGACTCAGTCTCATTTCCCTGTGACAGTGACCTCCAGTGTGCTGGACTGACCAATGCCAAGCCTCTTTTTAGACCAAAGTAGTTCACCATGGGTTGGGCTGATGTCAACAAGCAGTATTCATGTTGAAAAGCAGTGTGGGACTCCTGGCCTGGTGAACGGACTTTCTTCACTTGTGATTCTCTAAACTGTTTTCAGATTGGAAGACTGGGGAGCACTGCTCCAGCCCCCAGCTAGTCTCAGCTGCTGCTCAGCCCAGGGTTGGAAAGTTGAGTGCACAGCAGGGGGCTTACTGCCCCCCACTTGCCATCTGCTCTCCAGTAGATCCAGGGAGCTCAGACAGGGATCAGAGAAGTGGCAGGTTCCAATAAACTGACCAACAGAATGAAGTCACCCTGGGAAGCCATGAGGTGACTTTACAGCCCAGGTGTGTAAATACACACACAGAGGAGAATATATATATGTATTTTTTTTATTCCCGCCCCCTGTATTTTTTTTTTTTTTTTTAAGACAGAGTCTTGCTCTGTCTGCCAAGCTGGAGTGCAATGGCATAACCACAGCTCACTGCAGTCTGAACTTCTGGGGCTCAAGCAATCCTCCCTCCCTAGCCTCCTGAGTAGCCTGAACCACAGGCACATGCCACCAAACCCAACTAATTCTTTTTTATTTTTGTAGAGACAGGGGTCTCACTGTTGTCCAGGCTGGTCTCAAATTCCTGGGGCCAAGTGATTCTCCCACCTTGGCCTTTCAAACTGTTGGGGTTACAGGCATGAGCCACCATGCCCAGCTGAGACTGTCTTCCAGATCTGGTGAAGTACTCAAGAAAGAAACAAGTGGCTTCTCTTTGTCTCTGGCTTGGCAATTGGAGGTTTCAGGGCAGGGTTTGTCTCCAGATGTTGATGGAAGTGACCAGTCCTTAGTGGCCTCCTACAGGAAAAGTGGTATCTTCCATGGTTTCCTCTACACACAGACAGCCGTTTTGCCAGGAAAGCAGCCCCATCTTAGTGTCATTGACTGCGGGCCTGACTATCATCAGTCATGACAAAGAGTTGGGGGTGTGCAGGCCCAGAACTACACAGCACAGCCCAGAGTGGGCTCCAAACTTAACATCCAGTAGACCAGAGCACCTGCAGGATAATCTCCCCCTTACTATGGGTAGATTTACTCTTCCACAACCAACAGGTGGATGCATGTAACTAGAACAATCTGTCATGGAATAATCCATCAGCACTACACAGGCATCTCTCTCTTCATGTACACCTGTAAAATCTCCACTGTTTGAAAGAGACAGTCATACCTGGGGCGGGTGCTCGGGGGAATCTAGGTATTTGCACTCAAAGGTGGCAAGCCTGAGGGGTTGAAGGGAAACAATAATTGGAAATGTTAGAAAGAAATGTATATGGAGAAATTAATGGAGGAATGATCATTTTAACGTGACATGTAAGTGTAAATAGGGCAGCCAATTGAAGCAGTCTCGCAGAAGGCAGGCATTGTGGACAGAGGTGAAACAGGGCTTCAAGCAGCATCTGCATACGCGAGGCAGGTAAAGCACTTTACAGCACGATTCCTTAAGGACAGAACATAGAAGAAGGTAAGCATAGGGTCAGGAAGTAAGTCAGAAAACACCTTCTGTTGTGAGCAGAAAGGAAAAAGAAAGAAAAAGCTCCAGGAAAGACAACAGGATGGAATGGGGTGGTGAGGGTATGAGACAAAGTTAGACACAAAAATACAATGAATGTGGGCACCACACATCAATGGAGAGATGGCCGGGCATGGTGGCTCACACCTGTAACCCCAGGGCTCTGGGAAGCTGAGGTGAGTGGGTCACTTGAGCTCATGAGTTCAAGACCAGCCTGGGGCAACATGGTGAAACCCCATCTCTACAAAAATGAGCCAGGCATGGCAGCACATGCCTGTAGTCCTGGCTACTTGTGAGGCTGAGGCAGGAGAACTGCTTGAACTTGGGAAGCAGAGGTTACAGTGAGCCAAGATCATGCCACCGCACTCTAGCTTGGGCAATAAAGTGAGACCCTGTCTCAAAAAAAAAAAAAAAAGGAATTACGTAGAGAAAAATATATTTGCATTCTTACTTAACATTACCTACAAGAGTGGACTTTAGGTCTATGCTGTCCAAAGCTGCAGCCACCAGCCATGAGTGGCTACGGAGATGTAGCCAGACCAAGTGTGCCATGACTGTAAAACACCAGATGTCAAGCATGGAAGAGGACCACAACTTTAAATATCTTAATGTTTATATTAATTATGTGTTGAAATAATATTTTAGATATATTAGGTTTCAAAAGTACCATTAAAGTGAATTTCAACTATTTTGTTTACTTTTTTCATGTGCTTGCTGGAAATTTTTTAATTATATATGTAGCTTACATTGTATTTGTATTGGACAGCACTGCTCTAAATGAGCTCCAGATCTAAATGCAAAAGGTAGAAAACATAATAGGCTGGGCTATGTGGCTCATGCCTGTGATCCCAGCATTTTGGGAGGCCAAGGCGGGCAGATCACCTGAGGTCAGGAGTTCGAGACCAGCCTAGCCAACATAGTGAAATCCCGTCTCTCTACTAAGAATCCAAAAATTAGCCAGGCATGGTGGCACATACCCGTAGTCCCAGCTACTCAGGAGGCTGAGGCAGGAGAATCACTTGAACCCGGGAGGTGGAGGTTGCAGTGAGCTGAGATCACGCCACTGCACTTCAGCCTAGGCAACAACAGTGAAACTCCGTCTCAAAAACAAAAACATAATAGAATAAAATGTTGGATAATGTCTTGTGACTAGGGGGGCTACAAAAGAACATCTTATACAAAAGTTCAAAAGCAAGCCAGGTACAGTGGCTTATACCTGTAATCTCAGCACTTTGGGAGGTGAGACGGAGGATCACAAGCTCAGAAATTCAAGACTAGCCTGGGCAACACAGCAAAACCCCATTTCTACAGAAAAAAATTTCAAAAATTAGCCGGGCATAGTGACACCCACCTGTAGTCCCAGCTACTTGGGAGGCTGAGGAGGAAGGATTGCTTGAGCCCGAGAAGTCAAGGCTGTAGTGAGCCATGATCACACCCCACTGCACTCCTGCCTGGGCAACAGGCTATTTCAAAAAAAAAAAAAAAAAGTCAAAGGCACAGTTTAAGATAGAAATTAATTTCATTGCCTAAAAAGGATTTCTGTTCAATGAGGGACACCATGGACAAAGTTAATAATTAGTGGAATGAGATATGATATTTGAGACCAGTAAGAGATTAATATCTAGAATATACAAAAAAGCCCTAAAAACAACAAAAAGGATCCTGCAACCTGAAAACAACAATGGGCAAAAGATATGAACAGGAAATTTACTGAAGCACAAACTTGAAAATTCAAGAGGCCAGGTGTAGTGCCTTACACCTGTAACCCTAGTATACTGGAAGGCTGAGGTGGGAGGATCACTTGGGGCTAGGTGTACAACTAGCCCAGGCAACATAATGAGACCTCGTCTCTACCAAAAACAAACAAACAAAAAAATTAGCTGGGCATATAATCCTAGCTACTTGGGAGGCTGAGGGCTGTGGGCGTCAGCATCATGAGGCAGGGAGGATCATTTGAGCCCAGGAGCTCAAGGCTGCAGTAAGCTATGATTGTGCCACTGCACTCCAGCCTGCATGACAGAGCAAGACCTTTTCTTAAAAAAAAAAAAAAAAGGGTCAGGTGTGGTGGTGGCTCACGCCTGCAAGTAACACCAGGATTTTGGGAGGCCAAGGAGGGTGGATCACCTAAAGTCAAGAGTTCGAGAACAGCCTGACCAATATGGTGAAACCCTGTCTCTACTAAAAATACAAAAATTAGCCAGGCATGGTGACACACGCCTGTAATCCCAGCTACTCAGGAGGCTGAGACAGAAGAATTGCTTGAACTCAGGAAGCCGAGGTTGCAATGAACTGAGATCATGCAAGACTCCATCTCAAAAAAAAAAAAGAGAGAGAGAGAGAGACAAGAACAAGAAGCGATGCTTAAAATCATTAGTGACCAGAGAAATACAAATTAAAGCAACAATGAAATATCACTTTATATCTATTAGACTGACAAAAATTAGAAAAGTGGATATGTCAATCATTGGCAGGGATGTAGAGATACAAGGCCCCTCATGTACTGCAGGTGGAAGAGTATGCTGGTGCACCTTTTCTAGAGAACAATTCATGCTACTAGGACAGGTTTCTTTTCTTTTCTATTATTATTATTATTATTATTTTGACAGAGTCTCTCTCTCTGTCACCCCAGCTGGAATGCAATGGCGTGGTCTCAGCTCACTGCAACTTCTGCCTCCTAGGTTCAAGCGATTCTCCTGCCTCAGGCTCCTGAGTGTCTGGGACTACAGGCACACGCCACCACACCCGGCTAATTTTTGTATTTTTAGTAGAGACAGGATTTCACCACGTTGGCCAGGATGGTCTGGAACTCCTGACCTTGTGATCCGCCCACCTTGGCACCCCAAAGTGCTGGGATTACTGGTGTGAGCCACAGCACCCGGCCTAGACAGGTGAGTTCTACATATACTCTATGACCCAGCAATTCCACCTCTGGGTTTATATCCCCCCAAATTCTCAAACAGAATTAGGGCACATAGTTAAGCATGTTCATTGCAGCCTTGTTTATTTATTTATTTATTTTGAGACGGAGTCTCTCTCTGTCACCCAGGCTGGGGTGCAATGGCACAGTCTCGGCTCACTGTATCCTCCACCTCTCAGGTTCAAGCGATTCTCCTGCCTCAGCCTCCTGCGTAGCTGGGATTACAGGTGCCCTCCACCATGCCCGGCTAATTTTTGTTTTTTTAGTAGAGATCAGGTTTCACCATGTTGGCCAGGCTGGTCTCAAACTCCTCACCACATGATCTGCCCGTCTCCACCTCCCAAAGCGCTGGGATTACAGGCGTGAGCCACCACGCCTGGCCGCAGCCTTATTTATAATGACAGAGGGCTGGAAGCAACCTGAGTGCCCCGTGCCCCAGAAATGAACAGGTACAGTATGTGATTGTACACCACGGAGTACTGCGTTACTCACTAGTTAGCTATCATGAAGCAACACAGCCCTCAGTGGGAAAACAGTAAGGCACAATGAGCTATACATCTCAAAAAACACTATTTACATAATTTATGCAAATGTACCGTGTTTAAGTCCAGATTAGAAGAAATCAACTGTAAAAGACATTTGTAACAATCCAGGAGAAATTTGAGCATAAACGTTAGATGATATTAACATAGGATAGTGCTATTTTAAATTAGAAGCACATAGTAAGCCAGGTGCAGTGGCTCACACCTGTAATCCCAGCATTTTGTGAGGCTAAAGTGGAAACATCTTGAGCCCAGAAGTTTGAGACCAGCCTGGCAACATAGTGAGAACCCCTATCTCTACAAAAAAATTTAAAAAATTAGCTGGATGTGGTGGCCCATGGTCCCAGCTGCTCCAGAGGCTGAGATGGAAGGATCACTTGCACCCAGGAAGTCGAGGCTACAGTGAGCCATAATGGTGTCACTGCACTCCAGCCTGGGTGACTAAGTGACACTCTGACTCAAAAATAATAGTTAAGGGCCGGGCACAGTGGCTCACACCTGTGATCCCGGCACTGTGAGATGCCAAGGTGGGTGGATCGCTTGAGGTCAGGAGTTCGACACCAGCCTGGCCAACATGGTGAAACCCCGTCTCTACTAAAAATACAAAAATTAGCCGGGTGTGGTTGTGCATGCCTGTAGTCCCAGCTACTTGGGAGGCTGAGGCAGGAAAATGGCTTGAACCCGGGAGGCGCACATTACCGTAAGCTGAGACTCCCCACTGCCCTCCAGCCTGGGTGACACAGCAAGACTCTGTCTTTTAAAAAATTAAATAAAAAATTAAATAAAATTGGAAGGACAGTGCCTCTTCTGAAATGGCTAGAGAAACAAAAAGAACTAGGGAAAGAACATATTCAAGTAGCTGGGGTGGAAGAGGGCAGCCTGGGGAATGTGTGCTTGATAATAGCGAAGCCGTTATGGAGCCACTAGAATGGGGAATGATGACTGACAATCTCTCTGACAGGCTCTACTAGGAGATAACCCAATTCATCAATCTCCATAAACTGCTATGCTTTGTTGGAGGGTGACAGTGGGGAATCCGCCTTAGCCTTTTTTTTTTTTTGATACTGAGTCTCGCTCTGTCACGCAGGCTGGTGTGCAGTGGCGCCATCTCGGCTCACTGCAACCTCCACCTCCTGGGTTCCAAGGATTCTCCTGCCTCAGACTCCCAAGTAGCTGAGATTACAGGCGCGCCACAACGCCCGACTAATTTTTGTATTTTTAGTAGAGACGAGCGTTTCACCAAGTTGACCAAGCTGGTCTTGAACTCCTGACCTCGTGATCCGCCCGCCTCGGCCTCCCAAAGTGCTGGGGTTACAGTCGCGAGCCACCGCGCCCGGCCCGTCTAAACTTCTTTTACCGCCAGGAGGTGCCCTTGGACCACAGCTGAATTTTGAATGCTCGAGTGTGTCGGGAAACTCAGTTACGTAGATTTCCAGCTTGATGTGGACGAGCAGACCCTGTCCTACCCCAAAACTGGGACCTCACTGGGCCTTTCCACCAAGTATTGCTCTATTGTGCTCACCGCAGACCAGGACTGTGACGGACACACAATGAGAGAGAAACAACCGCCCACGGATACTCATGAGAAAGCAAAACACGACTAAGCGTAGCCTGGGTAGCAATGCCAGGCTATCTTTCTGTCCCTTGGTTCTCAGTTTCCGTACCAATAAATAACACGTCTGCAATAAAAAACTTTAATGTTTAAAGCTCTACAAAAAAAATGACAAGTTTTGCTTAAAATGTGGCGCGCCTGTATTTCTGAAATGTCGCCCCAAGCTGCCACAGAGGCCGGCCAGCCGGCTACGGAAGCCCCTTTTTAGGGCACTCGGAGAGATTACCCTTTATCATCAGCACCCCGCCCCCTCAGAGGGCCCAATAACGCGACTCATTGTGATGGCGAGTTAGTCCCCGGGCCTCCACTTCTCTAAGCAGTGCTGGCGTTCAGAGCCCTTCTGACGCAGGAGCGGCGACCACTTCCAGGGTAGTGATTGGCTGGCTGGGGCTGAAGGCGGGTTGACCTCCGCGGAGCGGCAACGCCACCAGCAGGCCCCGCCCCCGTACTGCGCGGTCGTTTGTATGCAGCTTCAGGATTGGCCACTTGGGTCCCGCGAGGTGAAGCGGGGGGGGGGGGGGGGGGAGCAGCGCGCACTCGCGCGTGCGTGAGCTGGCGCGCGAGAAAGGGCCCGGTAGCGTCGAGGCTCGAGCGGCCGTCGCCATTTTGTAGGGTTCGCTCTGACGCGGGAGCCGCCGCCGCCGCCACCACCCGGAGGTGCGAGGTGTTCTTGTGTGTGTGTGATGTGGGGAACCCGGGGCGGGCTGGGCCAGACCTCCGGGAGACAGCATGGTCCGGATTTGGGTTTCACATTTTGCTGCGGGAAGTCCGGGAAGATAACGGGAGGAGGCGGGGCCGGGTCTCCGGAAGGAGGCGGGGCAGGGGTCGGGTCGAGTCTTTGTTGGGGCGAAGGAGCTGGAGGGTGGGCCGCTGGGGGGGGGCGGGTAATTAGTCCCGGTTTGGGGGAAGGGGACTCTTTCTCTTTAGAGTATCTTGAAAGGTGCTAGCGCACGAAGGAGAGGTACATAGATTTCCCTCCAAAACCTTATTAGCAGGCGCACTGCGATAGCTGTTCCTTGCTTTTGCTTGGGCGTTTCTCTTTCCTCATTTTAAGACATGGAACAGCTAATTCTGGTATTTACGCTCCATTTCACAGAGATGGTAGACTGCCCTGTGCATGCCGACCCTCGACCTGCTGTTTGCATGTCACACATAGCTCGCCCTCCTCAAGAACAAACCGCCCTCCCTGTATTGAGGAAGAATAGCGAATGTCTATGTGAGGGTCTTGAAGGTGCAAGAACTTTGGAGGATTAGACGAAAATGCTGCAGCGCACCGAAATTTCCCCACCACACTCCTGACTTTTGAAATCCTGTTTTTCTCTCCCAGGCTCTTGTCAGGATGGTGAAGCTGTTCATCGGAAACCTGCCCGGGAGGCCACAGAGCAGGAGATCCGCTCTCTTTCGAGCAGTATGGGAAGGTGCTGGAATGTGACATCATTAAGAATTACGGCTTTGTGCACATAGAAGACAAAACTGCAGCGGAAGATGCCATACGCAACCTGCACCATTACAAGCTTCATGGGGTGAACATCAACGTCGAAGCCAGCAAGAATAAGAGCAAAGCTTCAACCAAGTTACATGTGGGTAACATCAGCCCCACTTGTACGAACCAAGAGCTTCGAGCCAAGTTTGAGGAGTATGGTCCGGTCATCGAATGTGACATCGTGAAAGATTACGCCTTCGTACACATGGAGCGGGCAGAGGATGCGGTGGAGGCCATCAGGGGCCTTGACAACACAGAGTTTCAAGGTGATTTGCTCTGGGGCCTGGGTAGTAGAGCCGGGTGGGTATAGCTCGAGACAGGCAAGAACACAAGACTATGGGAGTGGCAGGGTGGTTTCTTCCATTATGTTTTAGCTGAAAGTAATAGATTATGTTTACCTCTGTTCAGCATAATTTACTCCTGGGGAAGCAAACACTTCCCCATTTTAGGTTTGCTAAGACATAGGAACACAAACTGTAGGTTACTTTGTCCTTCGGGATTCTTGCGTTCATTTGAGTGCTGTTGGAAGTGTAATCTGCCTGGGGGAAACGAGTACCTTATGAGAGAAGGGAAGATGAAGGTTCATGGCTTACCTACTTCTTTGGTTATCATCAGGAAGCCTTATATTTAAGGGTTTAAATGCTTAAGATTTATGTTCTTTACTGCCTTAGGCGATGAATACTGGTGGGAAAGAAAAAAGGTATCTAGAAGAAACTCTATATTATAAATCTGGGTGGCGAGTCTGGATCTGAGGAAGTATCTTTTGGTTGCTCAGATTTGTGCAGTCTATTCAAGCAGAGTCAAAAAACATGCCATGGAGTGTTCTGCTCCACCTACTATTATTTAACCCTAAGAAAAACAAGGAAATTTCCAAATATACCATGGAATGAGAATGATGGTCCCACTTGTGAAGAAATTCCAGTAAAACATCCTATAGCATATCATATTATTTATACCGATAATAAAGGTACGTACATTGTCACTAATACCACAAGAGGTTTGTCAGAAGTCTCTAGAACTGTGCTAGTATGGTAACCACATGTGGCTTAGTAAATCGAAATTAATTGAGATTAAATAAAATTTAAAATTCAATTTTTCAGGTGTATACCAGACTTGTTGTAAGCACTCAGTGAAGCCTATGGCTACCATATTAGTAGAGACAGAACATTTCCATCATAAAACATTCTTTTGGATAGCACTGTTCTACAAGTGTTTTGTTAACAGTATCGTCTTGGACCTCGCGTTCATAGCCAGTTTTGTGCTTCCTAAGTCAACACCTTTTCTGCCCTGGGTGTCTTTAAAGGGGTTAAGTACTTTTGGGTCCTCTGCTAAACCTAGAAAACAGAATGAGAAAATACATAATGGGAGAAGAGGAAAAGTTGACCAGCAAAGGGTAAGAAAGTTTGCATAGTGGAGACTGGTAGAGGAGCTTGTAGAGTTCATGATCTCTACTGTACCTCCCTCACAGGATTGTAGTGAGGCTAGAATGAAATAATAGATGTTCAAATGTTTTGACAGTAAAAGTGCTATATGATGACAGGTGAGTGCTATTTGCAACCATGAGTGTTTCTGTTCTGGTTAGAAATGTATTGAAAGTATGACAGTGACGCTTTCCTTATTTATTTGCTTTTCTTAACATGTTTTTATTATTTTGGAATGTTGCTGCACTTCAGCTTTTAAAAGTATTCTTAATTATTTTAATTTGATGGGGAGATCATCTGATGGACAGTGGAGACTGGGGAGGAGGGGTTTTCTCCTAACAGGTAATGAGCAAAATGTAGAAGAATATAAAGTTGGGTACAAACTGCAGAGGTATTCTAGTAATGTATACAGAATGCCCTTGCCTTTTAAATACATTTAACACAGGCTGGGCGCAGTGGCTCATACCTGTAATCCCAGTACTTTTGGAGGCCGAGGCAGGTGGTTCACCTGAGGTCAGGAGTTTGAGACCAGCCTGGCCAATATGGTAAAACCCCGTCTCTACTAAAAATATGAAAAAACTAGCCGAGCATGGTGGTGTGTGCCTGTAATCCCAGCTACTGAGACAGGAGAATGGCTTGAACCTGGGAGGTGGAGGTTACAGTGAACCGAGATTGCACCACTGTACTCCACAGCGAGACTCCGTTTGAAAAAAACAAAATATATATATATATATATATAAAATAACAATAAAAGAAAAAGGGCAAAAAGATGTATAAGAAAAATCAGTTAATTGGGGGTAGTTGGCTTAGGATAAATATGTGTTGTTGTGATGTTTTGTTTTGTTTTGAGACAGAGCCTTGCTCTGTCGTCAGGCTGGACTGCAATGGCATGATCTCGGCTCACTGCAACCTCCGCCTCCCGGGTTCAGTCAGTTCTCCTGCCTCAGCCTCCTGAGTAGCTGGGATTACAGGCATGTGCCACCACACCTGGCTAATTTTTTTTTGTGTCTTTAGTAGACAGGGGGTTTCACCATGTTGGGCCGGGCTGGTCTCAAACTCCTGACCTCGTGATCCACCCACCTCGGCCTCCCAAAGTGCTGGGATTACAGGCGTGAGCCAGTGTGCCCGGCCCATATATGTGTTTTAATAAGGCAGGTGTAATTACTTTCGGAAATGAGTATCTGAATAATGCAATGGATCCATAAGATTTTTTAAAACTTCACTTCCTTAGAAAGTGCAGACACTGGCCAGGGGCGGTGGCTCATGCCTGTAATCCCAGCACTTTGGGAGGTTGAGGCTGGTGGATCACCTGAGGTCAGGAGTTCAAGACTAGCCTGGCCAACATGGCGAAACCTCGTCTCTACTAAAAAAACAAAAACGAAAACAAAAAATTAGCTGGGTTTGGTGGTGGGTGCCTGTAATCCCAGTTACTTGGGAGGCTGAGGCAGGAGAATTGTTTGAACCTGGGAGGCGGAGGTTGCAGTGAGCCGAGATCATACCATTGCACTCCACACTGGGCGACAGAGTGAGACTGTCAAAAAAAACAAAAACAAAAGAAAGTACAGACACTAAAATGAATTAGAAAGAAAAATCCTGTATTTGGTTTTCATGTTCTTAGCTTGGCTCCTCTGGAGAGAGTACTCTCCTCCGAGTTATAGATAGAGACGTTTTTATAACCAGCTCTGGTTTTTTTTCTCCCCAGATGACAGGAGCACTTAGTATTGGATAGTAAGTTATAGTCTTACAGAAAACACAATCTGGATACCAGTTTGATGCATTTTTCAATGTAAGTTCTTTTCGGTTGTCTACTAATGAAGGTGGTCTCTTAAAAGTGCCACTTAACCCCGGGTACGGTGGCTCACCCCTGTAATCCCAGCACTTTGGGAGGCTGAAGCAGGCGGATCACTTGAGGACAGGAATTTGAGACCAGCCTGACCAACATGGTGAAACCCTGTCTCTACTAAAAATGAAAAAATTAGCTGGGTATGGTGGCACACGCTGTAATCCCAGCTACTTAGGAGGCTGAGGCAGGAGAATCGCTTGAACCAGGGAGGCAGAGGTTGCAGTGAGCCAAGACCAGCCACCACACTCTAGCCTGGGCAGCAGAACAAGACTCAGACTCAAAAACAAACCAACAGGCCAGGCGCGGTGGCTTACCCCGGAATCCCAGCACTTTGGGAGGCTGAGGCGGGCAGATCACGAGGTCAAGAGATCCAGACCATCCTGGCCAACATGATGAAACCCCATCTCTACTAAAAATACAAAAATTAGCCAGGCCTGGCGGCACGCGCCTACAACCCCAACTACTCAGGAGGCTCAGGCGGAAGAATCACTTGAACCCAGGAGGCGGAGGTTGCAGTGAGCCGAGATTGCGCCACTGCACTCCAGCCTGGCAACAAAGCAAGATTCTGTCTCAAAAAAAAAAACCACCAACAAAAAAGTGTCACTTGGACATCTTTTGAACCTTTATTTCTGTATGTTAATGGCTGCCATTGCGGCTTTTTGCATTGTCTGACTTCTAAAAGAAAGTACTGGAATCTGAGTTTCTCTCTTTCAGGCTCTGTTTCCTTTCTACAGGCAGCAGTGAACTCATTTCCTTAGCACACGTAGTTTGCACTGGAAGCCTAAAGAAGCTATTCCCAAGTAACAATTCAGGCAGCTTAATTGGAAAGAATATGTAAGGGTTCAGGTGTCTTGCTTTTTTCCTTATATGTAAACAGGCATTAAGTAGAAGACTACTGTGTATTAGCTACAACCCAGGTATTCTCTGGATCTTGGCACTTGATAGGCACTCAGAAATTAAGAGCCCAAGTTTCCCACTTCTCAGCATTTTAGTGTTCTTTTCTGTTATAGCTTTCAAAAGAAAACACTTTTATTGGGCTGGTTTTCTGGAAAATGTTGGACAAACTTTAGTAACTTTTGGGAAGTCTCAGGAAATCTTTAACCTTTTGACCTGTCCAAGTGTAGTAGAAGAGAATAATTAATCTTTTAATTTTCTTTACCCTGGTTCTTTAAGGTATAATAATAGAGAAGCATAGTATTTTTTAATTATTGTAAAAACTTCAGGGTATTCAAATTAAAAGGGTAGGCTGGGTGCAGTGGCTTATGCCTGTAATCCCAGCACTTTAGGAGGCCAGGGCAGGCTGATCACCTGAGGTCAAGGAGTTCGAGACCAACCTGGCCAACATGGTGAAACCTTGTCTCCACTAAAAATACAAAAAATTAGCCAGATATGGTAGCGTTCACCTGTAGTTACAGCACTCAGGAGGCTGAGGCTGGAGAATCACTTGAGCCCAAGAGGCAGAGGTTGCAGTGAGCCGAGATTGCGCCACTGCACTCCAGCCTGGGCAACACAGCAAGTCTCTCAAAAAAAAATTAATAAAAATAAAAGGCTAGTTGTAACCATTGGAAAGACTGGTTGTTTTGTTTTTTGTGGTTTTTTTTTTTTTTTTTTTTTTTTAAACCTGAGACGGAGTCTTGCTCTGTCGCCAGGCTGGAGGGCAGTGGCGCAATCTCGGCTCACTGCAACCTCCGCCTCCTGGGTTCAGGTGATTCTTCCACCTCAGCCTTCCGAGTAGCTGGGACCACAGGTGCGTGCCACCACGCCCGGCTAATTTTTTCATAGAGACGGGGTTTCATCATGTTGGCCAGGATGGTCTGGATCTCTTGACCTCTGATCCACCTGCCTCGGCCTCCCAAAGTGCTGGGATTGCAGGCATGAGCCACCGCGCCATGGCTGGCCTTGTGGGTTTTTTTTTAAGGCAGTCTTGCTCTGTCGCCAAGGGTGGAGGGCAGTGGCACAATTTCAGCTCACTGCAGCCTCCATCTCCCGGGTTCAAGCAATTCGTGTGCCTCAAGCCTCCTGAGTAGCTGGGACTGCAGACATGTGCCACCACGCCCAGCTAATGTTTTGTATTTTTTTAGTAAGAGATGGGGTTTTGCCGTGTTGGCCAGGCTGGTCTCGAACTCCTGGCCTCAGGTGATTGACCCATCTTGGCCTCCCAAAGTGCTGGAATTATAGGTAAGAGCCACCATACCCAGCTTGGAGAAACTGGTTTGAAAAAATTTTTTAAACATAGTGCTCCCATTATAGATTTTTTTTTTTTATTTCTAGGTTAAAAAAAAATGATACCTGCATCCTTTTCTTGACTACACAGGTAGTTTTTGCCACAGATAAACTGGAGTTCCCACCCTCTAAATAAAAGCAGGAATGAAGATTGGATTTAGTTAAAAACAGGGTAAAATTGCTGGGTTTTGTTTCTCAAAAAAATGGACCCAGAATAAAAGTAAAGTGCAAATTTAATTGAAATTTTTTTGTTAAAAATGTTACTTTTAGGTCTCTGGATTGACTCCTTTTTAGATTGTCATAGTCACTCTGACTTCACAGTTGGAGTATAGTTTGTGTCTGTCACATAGCTGAATGTCACCATGTATATTTGAAAGTCATTTATAATCCTTTATAGGGAATTCTGCATTTGAGATACAAATTGTGGCAGAAATCTTTTTTTTTTTTTTTTTTTTTGATTTGGGTGGAGAGTTCTGTAGATGTCTATTAAGTCCACTTGGTCCTGAGCTGAGTTCAAGTCCTGGATATCCTTGTATTGTGGCAGAAATCTGTGTTTCTGTTCAAAGTGTAGTTAGCATTGTGGCCCTTCTAAGAATTAGGAGTACTTAAATCTCTGAAGATGGCAAAATGCTTTGAGATTTAGTGCCATTTGGTATCTGCTGACTCTTACCAGTGGTAATAGTAGATGTTGCCTGTCTGCTAGCAGCTGGAGGTATAAAGCCTGCACTTTTGTTTCTGCTAGAAACTGGAGTGATAGGACTCTTTGACATTGGGCAAAACAAATTTGACTAAAATGATATTATTGCACTAACCCACTCCCCTCTCAGGGTCAATGCATGGCTGTTCTGGTTGCCATCCTGAATAGGGCTGTTTCCTACAGGCTGGTGGAGCACAAGGCTTCCTCTCACATAACTGCATTCAGAACCAGGTCTCTTAAAGAGCAACTTGCTGATCATGGAGGGGGGATTTGTTCTGAGAAGCCCCTGTTCTCTGCATCTGTGCTGACTGCATTTTTAATTATTATTATTTTCTTTTTTTGAGACGGAGTCTTGCACTGTCACTCAGGCTGGAGTGCATTGGGGCAGTCTCCACTCACTGCAACCTCCACCTCCCGTATTCAAGAGATTCTCCTGCCTCAGCCTCCTGTGCATTTTCTTTTTGCTACAATTTGAAAAGCACTGACTTGAGCTCCAGGAGAGTCTTACGCAACCTGGGACTAAATACTGCCAGGAATACTCATTTAACTGCTTTTAAAGACTTCAGATGTCTTCATGGGTGAGGGTCCCTGGGTTTGGTGGTTCACAATCCCTGAGCAAAGATTGTTCTCTTCTCTTAGGTTCTCCTCAGTGATCATTTTTTGGAAGTGGAAATGGATGTGGCCCATTTGTATGGGCTCCTAGAGGCCTTTAGGCAAATGCTGCATTTTTCTTTTTTTTTTTTTTTTGAGACAGTCTCGCTCTTGTTGCCCAGCCTGGAGTGAAATGGTGCTATCTCGGCTCACCGTAACCTCTACCTCCTGGGTTCAAGCAATTTTCCTGTCTCAGCCTCCGGAGTAGCTGGGATTACAGGCATGCGCCACCACACCTGGCTGATTTTATATGTTTATTAGAGACAGAGTTTCTCCGTGTTGGTCAGGCTGATCTCGAACTCCTGACCTCACTCAGATGATCCGCCTGCCTTGGCCTCCCAAAGTGCCAGGATTTCAGGCGTGAGCCATGGCGCCTGGCCAGTGCTTCATTTTTCTAACTAGTTGTTAATCCCTATAAAGAACTGTAAGTTACATTGCTGGATGAAATGCCAATTATTTCATTACATGTGAACACACTGTTCCTAAGAAAAGTACTGTTTCAAAATCTGATTCTTCTTGTTGAGAGACCCTGGTCAGATAGTTTTCCACAGTAGCTTTGGGGTGGGGGGAGTGAGGGTGAGTTGAAATCTGGAAGGTCTTGTAACTCCCAGAGATACTAGAGATGAGGCCGTTGACAAACGAGGTATGGTTTGTGTACCTATGATTGGGAGCCTTCTGGTGACATCTACAAAAATAGCTGGAGGAAACAAGATGGACGGACGATTGATGTGGTTTTTAAGCAATAAATGCTCAGGCCTACCTGATCCTCAATCAGTGAGAGATGAACAAGATGCCTTCCAAATTTGGCATAACTGAGGTTTTGTTTGTTATTTGATTTTGGAAGTACTGGCAGAATTTGAATCATTACAAGTAATAGTCTTAGAAGTGAGAAAACTTTTCCAATGTTTGTGTTTGAAGGGAGAGAGGAAAGTTGTGGAGACAGAAGCAGGAGGGAGTCTGGTCTACTCCTGGCCTAAGTAGAAAGTATTGACTGGTCTCTGCAGAATCAAATTTTCTGGCTCTCATTTGTATTAAAACTTCAACAACTGAAAAAAAGGAAAAAAACTTCAACGGCTGGCCGGGCACAGTGACTCACGCCTGTAATCCCAGCACTTTGGGAGGGTGAGGCAGGCGGATCACCTGAGGTTGGGAGTTCGAGACCAGCCTGACCAACATGGAGAGACCCCTTCTCTACTAAAAATATGAAATTAGCCGGGCGTTGTGGCGCACACCTGTAATCCCAGCTACTCAGGAGGCTGAGGCAGGAGAACTGCTAGAACCTGAAGAGGCAGAGGTTGCAGTGAGCCGAGATTGTTCCACTGCAGTCCAGCCTGGGTAATGAGCTAAACTGTCTCAAAAAAGGGAAAAAAAAAAAAACTTCAACTACTTTTTAAAGGAGGTTGCTGAAAATAGGGTCACAGGAGTATGTGTGTTGGGGGGGTCTTATGACAACCAATTTACTTTCATTTGGGGGAGGAAAAAGAAAATGAGTTATAAAAGTCGTCTTATATCTATTTCTTCAAGGCAAAAGAATGCATGTGCAGTTGTCCACAAGCCGGCTTCGGACTGCCCCTGGGATGGGAGACCAGAGTGGCTGCTATCGGTGTGGGAAAGAAGGGCACTGGTCCAAAGAGTGTCCAGTAGATCGTACGGGTCGTGTGACAGACTTTGCTGAACAGTATAATGAGCAGTATGGAGCAGTTCGCACACCTTACACCATGGGCTATGGGGAATCCGTGTATTACAATGATGCATATGGAGCACTCGACTACTATAAGCGATACCGGGTCCGCTCTTACGAGGCAGTAGCGGCAGCGGCAGCAGCTTCTGCATACAACTACGCAGAGCAGACCATGTCCCATCTGCCTCAAGTCCAAAGCACAACTGTGACCAGCCACCTCAACTCTACTTCTGTTGATCCCTACGACAGACACCTACTGCAAAACTCTGGTGCTGCTGCCACTTCAGCTGCTATGGCTGCTGCTGCGGCCACCACTTCCTCCTATTATGGAAGGGACAGGAGCCCACTGCGTCGTGCTGCAGCCATGCTCCCCACAGTTGGAGAGGGCTACGGTTATGGGCCAGAGAGTGAGTTATCTCAGGCTTCAGCAGCTACACGGAATTCTCTGTATGACATGGCCCGGTATGAACGGGAGCAGTATGTTGACCGAGCCCGGTACTCAGCCTTTTAAAAACTGGAGGTGAGAGAGGGGTGGGTATGGTTAAGAGATTCAATTTAGTTCCCTTGCAAGAGACCCATGCTTCATAGAAGAGGTTAGAGCCACCTGTTTGCTGTCCAGACAGTATCCAAAAGGTGCAAATCACATGTTAGTCTTCAATATTTCTCTAGCTGAGGCCTTAAGTTCCATTTGACCTGTCAAGGTGTTAGTATATGACTCCAACCAACTTGTTCCTTCTGAGATAACAACAAATTCAATTTGTTAGTGAGAACGTTCTTTAATCAGTTGTAATCATACTTGGTTACAGAAAAACAAGAGATCTAACATATGTACACTGTTTATATCATCTATACAATAAGACTGAAAGGTTTTGTTCTTTTATAGAGAAGGGAACTAAGGCTCAGAGAGGTTTACTTTGCCCAAAGTCATTTGGTAAATGAAAGGTAGAGTTAGAATTCCAACTCAGGCCTGTCTGATTCCAAACCCCATGCTCTCTCTACTACAGAAGTACTGTAGTGGTACGCTGAAGGGTACAGGTTCAGGGGTTAGTAATGAATATCACAGTGAGAATTTTAACTATTATTTTAGGCTTCTAGTTTGCTAATAAAACTGCTGTTTGAGGCCAGAGGCAGTGGTTCACACCTATAATCCCAACACTGGGAGGCTGAGGCAGGGGGGATCACTTGAGCCCAGGAGTTCAAGACCAGCCTAGGCAACATAGCAAGATCCTGTCTCTACAAAGAGAATTAAATTAGCAGGGTGTAACGGGGAGCACCTGTGATCCCAGCTACTCAGAATGCTGAGGTTGGAAGGATTGCTTGAGCCCAAGAGTTATAAGAGGCTGCAGGCTGGGCATGGTGGCTCACACCTATAATCCCAACACTTTGGGAGGCCAAGGCAGGCAGATCACGAGGTTAGGAGATTGAGACCATCCTGGCCAACATGCTGAAACCCTGTCTCTATTAAAAATACAAAAATAAGCTGGGCATGGTGGCACATGCCTGTAGTCACAGCTACTCAAGAGGCTGAGGCAGGAGAATCGCTTGAACCTGGGAGGCAGAGGTTGCATTGAGCCAGGATCTCCCCACTGCACTCCAGCCTGGGTGACAGAACAAGACTGTTTCAAGAAGAAAAAAAAAGGCTCTGGTGAGCTATAATCACACCACTGTATTCTGGTCTGGGCAACAGTGAGACCGTTTCTCCTTTTTTTTTTTTTTTTGGAGACAGAGTCTCGCTCTTGTCACCCAGGCTGGAGTGTAGTGGCGCAATCTCAGCTCACTGCAGTCTCCACCTCCTGGGTTCAAGAGAGTCTCCTGCCTCAGCCTCCTGAGTAGCTGGGATTACAGGCACGTGCCACCATGCCCAGCTAATTTTTGTATTTTTAGTAGAGACAGGGTTTCTCCATGTTGGTCAGGCTGGTCTTGAACTCCCGACCACAGTTGATCCGCCCGCCTCGGCCTTCCAAACTGCTGGGATTACAGGCATGAGCCACTGCACCTGGCTTTTTTTTTTAAACAGACTTCTTGGGTCATTATCCTTTTCTCAAAGAACTCTTCTAACATCATACCTATATGCCAGAGGAAGTCCTATAAATTTCAAATGTTTACTTCTAAGACATTTACTTGAAAGTTAAATGTTTTGATGTTCTGTCTCATGGAGTCCTTATTAGTAATCTATAGTATCTTGTTCTATATGGGCACTTAAGCCCTGTTTCTTCACAGCCTGTGAGGCTGTCATTTAGACCCTGATGCTTCCCATTTCTTCCAGCAATTTTTGTGTTTTTTGTTGTTGAAGTGAGGAACATTTAAGGAATTACATAAACTGGTAATTTTCAGATATGTAGAAAATTGCATAGGTGATGAAAGCCAATGCCATAGACTCTGAAATTTTACTGTTTCCTACATCAGAAAATGTGTACCAAAAGTATTAGAATGGCAACTTTGAGTATCTAAAGATGGATAAATCTTTTCATCTGAGTGGAAATGGCATCATGATAACTTTACATTCTCATGGTTTTCTTTGTACCTTGAAATTGAGCATCACTTGAATTGGAGTCCCAGTAGCAAGGTTAAAGTGAGTTACTACTGAGTTTCTAGTGTTACTAACTTATCAATTTGGCAATAAATGTAGAAGACAACAAAGCTGCTGTGTGTAGTGGCTCATGCCTGTAGCCCCAGCTACTGAGGCTGAGAGAGGCTGGAGGATCCCTTAAGCCCAGGAGTTTGAGGCTGCAAGTTAGCCACTACACTTAGCATGGGCAAGAGTGGCTCCTCTCTCAAAAAAAAAAAGAAAAAAAGGCCGGGTATGGTGGCTCATGCCTGTAATCCCAGCACTATGGGAGGTGGAGGCACGCGGATCACCTAAGGTCAGGAGTTTGAGACTAGCCTGACCAATATGGTGAAAGCCCCAAAAATTAGCCAGGCGTGGTGGTGGGTGCCTGTAGTCCCAGCTACTTGAGAGGCTGAGACAAGAGAATTGCTTGAACCTGGGAGGTGCAGGTTGCAGTGAGCCAAGATTGTGCCACTGCACTTCAGCCTGGGTGACAGAGCAAGACTCCATCTCAAAAAAAAAAAAAAAGAAATTAATAAACAAAGCTGTAGACTTTGCTCTTTTATGTGACTTGAGATCTCTTGAGACCACTGTGCAGCAAGTCTGTGTTTATGTGTGTGACGTGATCTTAAAATTTGTAGTTTGCCATGAATTTTTACTTTTAATGCAGCTGGATCTAGCATGAGGTGGGCTATGCCTCTGAAGTAAGCTGGTATAAATCCATCAGATAACCTGTTTCAAGGGTGTTTCAAAATTAATTATTAAATTCATATATTGTGATCTTCAAAAGGTATTGCTAGGACATTTTTAAATGAATTTTGACTGCAAGCAGTGGTTGTTCAACTAACCTCTTTTTAGTGATGACTTTTAAAGAAACTTACCTTCCAGGTGTGAACCTCAAATGGACTGAATAACCCTGAGTTGGTTGCAGTCCCAGGAGCCTGATGTTAATGAGGCTGCCAGGATGAAATACTCCAGAACTGTTGGGGGATCCAAATTCGGGTCTCACCCTAGCAGAACTGATCCAAGAACGTCACAACTTTTGAAGTCGATTGGCACAGATCAAGACCAAGATTTGGCCCTTTGTCTGTAATAAGTAGAGGAACTTGGTGTGAGTTAACTTTTTTTTTCCCCCAGCCATTGGTGTCTGGAGTTCCCATCATCAATAGAAGAACTAGAGAATTCTAGGAGTGATTTCTTCTTTTGATTTGGCAAGGGAGATTTGGTCAATTAGGGGAACTACTGGAACTGTGGCTCTAACTCTGTGAGAGTGACGACATGTAGGTGTGTTGGAATTGGGTGAATGACTGGCTGCTCCTTGATACCCTAACCCTTGTGACCATCATTTCTGAAAGCTTGTTTACTGTGAAACATTAAAACAAAACATTTAGAATAGTGCAATTGGCCACATAAGACATCCCAGCATCTTCTGCTTTTCCTGGACCCCAAAATTAAATTGCAGTTCTTGATAATGTATATATGCCCTTTGTTGTAGCAACAGTAGACTTCTGTCACAAGGCTTATCTTGCCTAAAAGGTGGATAAGAAAGATTTATCACCAACGCATTCTTCAGCTAGATTGCATCTTGTCCTATATATGTATCCATAAGTAGATTCCTATATATAGCTATTAGACTTCTAGGTAATTACATGGGATGTGAGTTACATCCAGTCTGACTTGGTTTTTTCTTCTTTGTTCCCCCTCCCCCAATACAGGACGGGACCCAGGGCCCTTGTACTCGGAGCCAGGCTGCTCTCCAGGCATTGTGTAAGCCTCTTGTGTTGTGCTCTCTTTCAGGTAGGATAATTGTGGACTGAACCCTCGGGCTGCGGTCATATATGAGAACTTGCTCCGCGCGGTCCCCCTTTGCCGGGATGTTTCCATTGCTTCATGTTTCAGTAAACAAAAGGAGTTTGTGACCAACTATGTTTTCTTTCTTAATTTTTCTAAGTTGACTTTTCTTTCCTCCTGATACTAGTCTCTGTAGCCTTTCACTTTGTTCCTTATATTCTCAGGCTCTGAGCAGCCCTAGGTAAGGATTATGCTGGCATCCCCTTTTTCCTGTGCAGTGGAACCTCTCTTATCTTGCTTTCCCTAGGAGTTGAATCCTTCTCCCTGCCTACCTGCAGCATCTCCTTTCCCTTTAAAATGACCATGTAGTGGCAAGCAGCCTTTTACTCCTCTGTTAGCTCTGGACTCTTAACATTGAAGTTAAACCTTCTGAAATTGATAGGACCATTGGGGGTTTTATTGTTTTGTTTTTTATGTCTGACCTGTGATCGTGGTACAGCATTAGCTGAAATTTAGCCTAGTTTTACTCCACTCCTCCCCTTTTTTAAAATTTTTTGACAAATAAACATTTCTAACACTTAACTATCTTTTTGTGTTTGTGTGATTGGTATTTACCACTACTGTCTTTTGATTCTTTCCTAGTTCTTAAGCTACAAAATTCAGACTAATAGAGGTCTGAAATTTAGACATAGAAGGAAGGATTTAAGGCTGGGCATGGTGGCTAACACCTGTAATCTTAGCACTTTGGGAAGCCGAGGTGGGCGGATCGCTTAAGCCCACTGAAGTTCAAGACCAGCCTAGACAACATGTTGAAACCCTGTCTCTACTAAAAATAAAAAATTAGTTGACTGGCTGGGTGTGGTGGCTCATGCCTGTAATCCCAGCACTTTGGGAGTCCGAGGTAGATGGATCTGGTGAGGTCAAGGAATTCGAGACCAGCCTGACCAACATGGTGAAACGCTGTCTCTATTAAAATACAAAAATTAGCCGGGCATGATGGCAGGCACCTGTAATCCCAGCTACTCAGGAAGCTAAGGCTGGAGAATCACTTGAACCCAGGAGGCAGAGGTTGCAATGAGCCTAGATCGAGCCATTGCACTCCACCCTGGGCAACGAGTGAAGCTCTGTCTCAAAAAAACAAAACTAGTTGGCCAGGCACAGTGTCTCATGCCTGTAATCTCAGCACTTTGAGAGACAGAGGCAGACAGATCACTTTAGGTCAGGAGTTTGAGTCCAGCTTGGCCAACATCGTGAAACCACGTCTCTACTAAAAATACAAAAATTAGCCGGGCGTGGTGGCATACACCTGTAGTCCCAGCTTATTTGGGAGGCTGAGCCAGGAGAATCTCTTGAACCTGGGAGGCAGAGAGTGCAGTGAGCTGAGATGGTACCACTACACTCCAGCCTGGACAACAAAGTGAGACTCTGTCTCAAAAAAAAAAAAAAAAAAAATTAGCTGGGTGTGGTAGGACATGTCTGTAGTCCCAGCTACTGAAGAGGCTGAGGTGGGAGAATCTCTTGAGCCCAGGAGGTCAAGGCTGCAGCAAGCTGTGATCATGCCACTGCACTCCATCCTGGGCAACAGGAGGCCCTGTCTCAAAAAAAAAAAAAAAGGAAGATTTAGTAAAGTGAGTGCTATGGCTTCAGTAACAGGTGGTGAGAAGTTAGCCAGATGCTTGAGACACTGCTAAATTTGCTACAGCTGGTGGTAAGGCTTCTTTTCGATTTAAACCAGAGCTGGGTTTTTTTTTTTTTTCGGAGACGGAGTCTCATTCCTGTTGCCAGGCTGGAGCGCAATGGCACAAAACTCAGCTCACTGCAACCTCCGCTTCACAGGGTCAAGTGATTCTCCTGTCTCAGCCTCCCAAGTAGCTGGGACTACAGGCGTCACCACCACGCTTGGCTAATTTTTGTATTTTTAGTAGAGACAGGGTTTCACCATGTTTGGCCAGTATGGTCTCAATCTCTTGACCTCGTGATCTGCCCGCGTTGGCCTCCCAAACTGTTGGGATTACAGGCATGAGCCACCGCGCCCGGCCCAGAGATGCTGTTAGACCAGGGTGGTAGTTCTTGGAGAAATCCCTCCATCAGAAAAAGGCTAAACTAGATTCTCTCCTAGGACCTATCACATTAACTCAATTTGACTTCATGTACTTAAAATAATATTGAGGCTAGGCGCAGTGGCTCATGCCTGTAATCCCAGCACTTTGGGAGGCTGAGGTGGGAAGATCACCTGAGGTCAGGAGTTCGAGACCAGCCTATCATGGAGAAACCATGTCTCTACTAAAAATACAAAAAAAAAAAAAAAAAGGCATGGTGGTGCTCAACTATAATCCCAGCTCGGTAGACTGAGGCAGGAGAATCACTTGAACCCGGGAGGTGGAGGTGGCAGTGAGCCAAGATTGTGCCATTGTACTCCAGCTAGAGCAACAAGAGCAAAACTCCATCTCAAAAACAATCTTGACAGGTGAAGCAAAGTTTTCCCTTATTTCTTAGGCAAGTGGACTGACAAATATACAGAAGTTAACCTGTCCATGCACACATTCCAACCAGTGGGTAAGTACATAAGGCTTATGTTAGCTTCAGTATTCCCCAGGGAAGCAAGACTGTTTTCCAAAAGGGAAAACAAGGCAAAGATGCTGGGATTTCTTGTGATCTGCAAGGCACTATGCACAGCCAAGAAAAAAAATTTTGCAGATTTTGCTGGCCTCACCAAAATCTCTGGTGGTTCTGTGCTATATTTCAACCAATTTAACATTGAAGTTTAACATGTTAGGCGCATGGCTCATGCCTGTAATCCTAACACTTTGGGAGGCTGAGGCAGGCAGACTGATTCAGGAGTTCAACACCAGCCTGGGCAACATGGCGAAACCCCATCTCTACTAAAAATACAAAAACTTAGTCTGGCATGGTGGTGCGTGCCTGTAATCCCAGCTACTAAGGAGGGTGAGGCATGAGAATCGCTTGAACCCAGGAGGCAGAGGTTACAGTGAGCCGAGATCTTGCCAGTGCACTGCAGCCTGGGCGACAGACCCAGACTCTGTCTCAAAAAAATAAATGAATAATAAGCATATTTTGATTTCTATCTCATTGGCAGAACAAGAAAACAAATTAGATTTTCTGCAAAAGAGTTTCACATCATCACTGCCCAATAACACTTCTAGCAATGATGGAAGTGTTTCGTATCTGTGCTGTCCAATTTGTGGCTACTAGTCACATGTGGCTATTGAGTAATTGAAATGTGGCTTATGCCACTGAAACTGAGCTTAATTATAACTAGGTACATGTAGCTAGTGGCTACTCTATTGGACAGCAGTTTAGGTAGTAAAATAAGCTGCTCACAGGAGGAGAAAAAGCCTTGCAGAATTGCATAGACGTTTCCTGTAGAAAATCCTTTTCAGGGAATGTGTTCTCTTTCAGGATCCACAAGGGGGCGTAGTTTTAAGGGCAAGAACTTCCTAGCGCCATGCCCCCCTCCCATCTCTCTACATCCGGGAGATTTAACGGTTTATGTTTGAATTTCGAGGGCACAGGAAGAAACTAAAAGTCAATCACTCCAGCAGAAGTTCTGAGGAACTACTTTCATTGGCCAGGGGTCTTAGAGAAGGTAGGGGTTCCTCCCAGGTTAAAAGCCCTTCTTCCACACCCCTTCGGACTCCATGTTTGGGTCCCCTTCCACGAACACTCCCTTCATGGAAGCCATCTTTCTCCTGGATTTCTCCTCTGGGGTCCCCTTCCACACACACTAGTGGAAGCCTGTCTTCCCCTCCTGAACTCGATTTCTCTCTCTATTCCCTTCCACTTAGTGTGGAAGCTGCTTTTTCTCCTGGATTCCATCTTTCTGATTCTCTCATTGAGTGTGACAGTTAGCTGTTTCTTTCTCTCTCTCCTTCTCTGGTTTCTCTCTAAATAAATCACTTTCTACAAACACTTTTAAGTCCAGCATTTACTGCACACTGCGCCGTGGTCCCCTTTCTCATTCTTGAGAGGGCAGGAGACCAAGAACCTGGGAGAAACATCCTCTCAAGGGAGCTGAGGGCACCCTGAAGCCCTAAACCCCAATATTGCACTTTCACCCCTGAAACAGGACTGCTGAGTAGGACAAAATTAATTAATTAATTAATTAATTAGGTGTTGGACTCACTTGTTGCCCAGGCTGGAGTGCAATGGCACGATCTCGAATCTGCAACCTCCACCTCCCAGGTTCAAGCAATTCTCCTGTTTCAAGCTCCCCTATAGGCGCACGCCACCACGCCCGGCTAATTTTTGTATTTTTAGTAGAGACAGGTTTTCACTATATTGGTCAGGCTGGTCTGGAACACCTGACCTCAGGTGATCCACCCGCCTTGGCCTCTCAAAGTGCTGGGATTACAAGCATGAGCCACTGCGACTGTGCCCAGCCAATGTATTTATTTCTACACCTTATTACTTACATGAGAAATTGCATATTGTGAATACAAAATTCCTTTAGTTCACCAAGACCAAGTCTCACTATAGACCATTTCAGATTCCCAAGAGGCTACTCAATGCTAAAAGCTCCTGGATTCATTTATCAGCTATTTGAATTCCTACTGTGAGCTAGGATGTGGGACCATGGTGATGAATGAGGCATGTGTGGTTTCTGTTAGAGAAGCAAGCCTTAATTCCATTTGTGGTAAGTACTGCGGAGGAATAGATACAGGGCACTATGAAACATACCATAGGGATTGATGGGCAGCTGCTGTTCCAAGTGGAGGAAGCTGCACATGTGAAGGCTCCATCAGGAAGAATATGACACCCATTAGGTACCAGAAAGGGAGCTCCGTGGCAGAAGAAAAGCTATTAAGTAGAAATCTGAAGAGGTAAGTTACAGGCACACTTCATGGAGGGCCTTGTAGAATGTGGAAATTTCTTTCACCCTACAAGTAACTGGAAGCTACTGTTTTTAGGTTCAGAGATAACAGGATCAAATTCATTTTTCTTAAAACCACTGATTAGGAACAAAAATGAATAGCATTATAAATGTGAGATTTGTCTGATATGTAACAGAGGTCTCTCCTAATGAAGTCAATAAGAGTTGGTATTTTAAAGGAAGGAAAATTAATTCATAGGAAGACGACCATACTTATGGGCACATGATTCAGGGGATAATCAGGGAGGCGATGTTTAAATCCCTAGGTTGATAAGCCATAAATAATAAGATGGGCTGTGCCTGTCCCACCCTAACATTTGCTGAGCACCTGTTGTGGGCCAGGTCTTGCCTAAAGAATTTGCACAAGGCACTGCTGAGTTCTAAGGGGCAGATATCAAACAGGGTCTCTAAGTGATCTTAAGAGACTACTGACACTATGGTGGTTAGAAACAGGTCTGGCAGGGCGCGGTGGCTCATGCCTATAATCCCAGCACTTTGGGAGGCTGAGGTGGGTGGATCACCTGAGGTCAGGAGTTCGAGACCAGCCTGACCAACATGGTAAAACCCCATCTCTACTAAAAATATAAACAAATTAGCTGAGCGTGGTGGCATGCACCTGTAATCCCAGCTACTCAAGAGGCTAAGGCAGAAGAATCACTTGAACCTGGGAGGCGGAGGTTGCAGGGAGCCGAGATCGCGCCAGTGCACTCTAGCCTAGGTGACAGAGCGAGACTCCGTCTCTAAAATAATAATAAAAAAAATGTAAAGGATTTTTCACCCACCTCCACCTGGTAAAGACATAAAGACTCCTGTGATTGTTCACCACAGCAGAAAGTTGCAAGCAGCAGCTCCTGAAATGGAGATAAGCAGCTGGCTAAGGGTAGTAGTCCCTGTCCACATGGAAGGGGATGGGTCGGAGGCTTGCAAGCTCTTCATATGGCAGTCAACTAGGTGGCCCTGGCCCACATTTGGCTCTGGCATCTCAGAAGCGTGACAGGAGCTATGAGAATTAGGAAAAGTATGTGGCTAGGGAACGAGTCCTCCTCCCAGCGCTGTGGTAGTACCACTGTACCTCCCCACTTTGGGACACAGCCAGTAACATTCAGTGGCCATGTTTGTGACTTGTATCTCACCATCAGTTTAGCAGGATGTGTGACCAACACTCTGGAGCACACATCCTCACACTGAATGGCACTGCCCTAAACAGGGCAGTGGGAGTAGGGGTTAAGTCACAAGCCTTTTTGGAGAGTGGAGCAAGGGGAGCCAATATCCCCCTACCCCAGTGAACACCCTGGGAGAGCACCAGGCCCTGCAGGGTAGCCAGAACGCAGGCACATCTGACCCGAGAACTACCTCTGGCAGAGACCACAAGCCCTGGACCCATTTACTGACTATCAGCTAAAAGTGTAATACAGGCTCTGGAGGGGAATGGCAGAACTCAAGTCCAAGCCTGTTATGTAACCTTGGGCATGTTACTTCATCTCTGAACCCATTTTTTCATTTGTCAGTTGGAAATTATATACCTTCCTCTCAGAATTGTTTGGAGGAGTTAATGTAAAGCATTCCAGAAATGTTCGCTATTACTATTACAAATGAACTGTGCCAGGCCCTGGAAGACCATCAACAAGCTGGAAAAGTGTGTCACCTCTCCTGGAGCTCACAAACTGAGAAGGTAGACCCTTAAATACACAAATAGCTCCGTGCTGACAAACTACCAAGAGGGCTGTTCCGGCAGGGGGACATAAGGTCCATGTGGGACTGAAGTGGTAACTGAGGGAAAGCTGTCAGTGCTCCCTCTCCTGCCCTGAGTCTTGCTGGCAGCGGACACTCAAGACAAGCTGCTCCAGCTCTGCCTTTAGGGCTTACCAAACCTCAAACCTAAAGGGCCCTCCCAGTTTATCAGGTAGTTCTGCCATATCTGCTTTTCTTGATTGCTAACCTCTTATGGGCTGGGATGACTCCAGCCCTAACAGTGACCATTTATGGGTCCTCTGGTCCTACTCCAGTGTCTGGCTCTGTACTGGTACTCAGTTCCTTGAATGACTGGTGGCTGCTAAAGCAATAAATGGTGTGTGGGATAGGATATTAAGGGGAGCATATCATTCACATGGGAGCCTACATATACACATTTATTATTATTAACAAATGACAATTATGTGTGTTTGAGGCATTATTTCCAAGCACTGGGAATATGATGGTGAAGGAAGGTAATTCCTGTTTCCCTTACAGTTTTGTGAAGAAATTATTCAATAAATGAATGAGCAGAGAAACTGAACCGGGTGCAGTGGCACACGCCTGTAATCCCAGCACTTTGGGAGGCTGAGGCAGGCGGATCATGAAGTCAGGAGTTTGAGACCAGCCTGACCAACATGGTGAAACCCCATCTCTACTAAAAACACAAAAATCAGCCAAGCGTGGTGGTGTGCACCTGTAATCCTAGCTACTCGGGAGGCTGAGACAGGAGAAGCACTTGAACCCAGGAGGCAGGAGGTTGCAGTGAGCCAAGATCGCGCCAGTGCACTCCAGCTTGGGCGACAGAGACTCCGTCCAAAAAAAAGGCCAGGCGCGGTGGCTCATGCATGTAATCCCAACACTTTGGGAAGCTGAGATGGGCAGATGACAGGGTCAGGAGTTCAAGACCAGCCTGGCCAATATGGTGAAACACCATCTCTACTAAAAAGACAAAAATTAGCCAGGCGTGGTGGTGGGTGCCTGTAGTCCCAACTACTTGGGAGGCTCAGGCAGGAGAATCACTTCGACCCGGGAGGTGGAGGCTGCAGTGAGCCAAGATTCACCACTGCACGCCAGCCTGGACAACAGAGCAAGACTCTGTCTCAAAAAACAAAACAAGAAAAGAAAAGAAATTGGTGCCTGGATGTAGTGGCTCACACCAGTAATCTCAGCACTTTGGGAGGCCAACGCAGGTGGATCATCTGAGGTCAGGAGTTTGAGACCAGCCTGATCAACATGGTGAAACCCCATCTCTACTGAAAATACAAAAAAATTAGCTGGCATATTTAGGTACCAAAATTAGGTGGCAGGAGCCTATATAATTCCTCCTACTCAGTAGGCTGAGGTAGGAGAATCGCTTGAACCTAGGAGGTGGAGATTGTAGTGAGCCTAGATCACGCCACTACACTCTAGCCTGGGCAACAGAGCAAGACTCTGTTACAAAAGAAAAAAAAAAAAAGAGAGAGAGACTCCATCTCAAAAAAAAAAAAAATTGGGATAAGTACCACAAATTACACAAACTAGGTCCAATGGCAGGGAATAATGGGAGGATGTACCTACTAAGCTACAGGTGGTTTGGGAGGGCACTGTGATACTTGATCCTGAAGCTAAGACCTGAAGGATAAGTTAGCCCTAAAGCAGTCAAGAGAAAGTTCCTTCCAGCTTTAAAAAAATCTGAAGGCAGGAGTTCAGTATATATACAAGGATCTGAAAGGAGAAAAGGATACATAAGCAGGGAAAAGGGCCTGAGATGGTGGGAATTGGCTTGACAAAGCATTTTTCAAGGCACCTTCAAACTAAGGGATTGGGCATTTTACTTTAGATAAAATGAGAAGTTGCTGAAAGGCTGTAAGTACCAAAACTACCATCTGATTTACATTTGACAAGATCATTCTGGCTACTAAATGGAGAATACTTTGAAGACACAAGGGTAAGGAAAAGACAGACCTGGAGGTCACTGTAGTCATCTTGGTGGGAGAGGATAGCATGGGCTAGAATATAGCTATGGCAAAGACATGGAGAAAAGAGGCAACATGTGATATAAACGTGCCCAAGAACTGCTAAGGGTTGGGGATGGGGTAAGGATGACTAACAGCAATCTGGCTGGAAGAGAGAAGAGGATAAGGAAGAATGAAGGGGAAATGATTTTAGAGTGGGGAGTCTCAAGAGCTCTATGTCAGATACATCAAGTTTGAGGTGTATTAAGAGGACCAGTTGGGAGCGGTGGCTCATGCCTATAATCCCAGCACTTTGGGAAGCAGGCGGATCATGAAGTCAGGAGTTCAAGACCAGCCTGGCCAATTTGGTGAAACCCCATCCTACTAAAAATACAAAAATCAGTTGGACATGGGGGCACACACCTGTAGTCCCAGCTACTCAGGAGACTAAGGCAGAAGAATCGCTTGAACCTGGGAGGCAGAGGTTGCAGTGAGCAATCCAGCCTGAGCAACAGAGCAAGACTCCATCTCAAAACAAAAAAGAGAGAGAGAAAGAGAACCAAGAAGAAATGTCAACTAGATCTCCAGATCCCTGAAACACAGCAGACATCAGGAGTCTTTAGCACCTGGATCAGTGTTACCTAACAGAAATACAATGTGAGCCACGAATGCAAACCACATAGATAACAGGTGAAATTAAACTGTATTAATTTTATTTTCCCCAGATAGTCTAGTAATTAGGAAAAAAATAAAAACAATTTTAATGTATTTTAACCAAGTATGTGCAATTACCACTTCAACATATAATGAGCATTAAAAAATGAATACTTCACACCCATAATCCCAGCACTTTGGGAGGCCAAGGCAGGCAGATCACGAAGTCAAGACATGGAGACCATCCTGGCCAACATGGTGAAACCCTATCTCTACTAAAAATACAATTAGCTGGGCATGGTGGTGTGTGCTTGTAGTCCCAGCTACTTGGGAGGCTGAGGCAGGAGAATTGCTTGAACCTGGGAAGTGGAGGTTGCAGTGAGCTGAGATCGCACTACTGCACTCCAGCCTGGCCCAACAGACTCTGCCTCAAAAAATTTTAAAAAATGAATACTTATATTCTTTCTTATATTAATTTTTTTTTTTTTTTTTTTGAGACAGACTCTTGCTCTGTTGCTCGGGCTAGAATGCAGTGGCCCAATCTTGGCTCACTAGAACCTCCATCTCCCGGGTTCAAGTGATTTTCCTGTGTCAGCCTCCCAAGTAGCTGGGATTACAGGCACACGCCACCATGTATACAATTTTTGCATTTTTAATAGAGATGGGGTTTCACCATGTTGGCCAGGCTGGTCTCAAACTCCTGACCTCAAGTGATCTGCCCACCTTCACCTCCCAAAGTGCTAGGATTACAGGCGTAAGCCACTGCGCCTGGCTTCTCATATTAATGTTTTAAATCCCATGGGTATTTGGTACTCACAGCACTGTATGTAGCTCTGGCTACCACACTGGACAGCACAACTCTAGATGGTATATAAAGCCAAAACAATAAATGAAATATTGAACAGGATTTCAAACTTGGCACTACTGATATCTGGGAAAGGTGCCCTCCTGTGCACTGGAGTATGTTTAGCAGCATCCTTGCCAACAGCATCCCTGGCAGCAGCACCCCCCAAATTGTGACAATTAACAGTGATTTCAGGGAGTCTCTCCCCTAGGCCTATTCTACTTTCCCATTTAAAACAAACAAAATGGTCAGGCTAGGTGGCTCACGCTTGTAATCCCAGCATTTTGGGAGGCTGATGCCAGGAGTTTGAGACCAGCCTGGGCAAATGGCAAAACCATGACTCCACAAAAAAATACAGAAATTAGTTGGGCATGCTGACAGTGGCCTGTGGTCCCAGCTACTTGGGAGGTAGGAGAATTGCTTGAGCTCAAGAGGCAGAAGTTGAATACTGCACTCCAGCCTGGGTGACAGAGGAATACCCTGTCTCAAAAAAACGGTGGAGTGGAGGGCCAGGCAAAGTGATTCATGTCTATAATCTTTTTTTTTTTTTTTTTTGAGATGGAGTCTTGCTCTGTCGCCCAAGCTGGAGTCCAGTGGTGCTATCCCAACTCACTGCAACCTCCAGCTCCTGTGTTCAAGCGATTCTCCTGCCTCAGCCTCCCAAGTGGCTGGAACTACAGGGTGTGCACCACCACAACTGGCTAATTTTCGTATTTTTAGTAGAGATGGGGTTTTACCCTGTTGGCCAGGCTGGTCTGAAGTTCTTGACCTCAAGTGATCCACTCCCCTAGGCCTCCAAAAGTGGTGGGATTACAGGCGTAAGCCACCACACCCAGCCTAATCTTAGTACTTTGGGAGGCTGAGGAAGGAGGGTAGCTTGAGCCAGGAGTTCATAACCAGCCTGGGCAACATAGGAAGACACCATCTCTACCAAAGATTTAAAACAAGATAAATTAGCCAGGTGCAGTGGTGCATACCTGTGTAGCTCCAGCTACTCGGGAGGTTAAGCTGGGAAGACTGCTTCAGTCCAAAAGGTCGAGGCTGTAGTGAGCCATGCTCACATGACTGTACTCCAGCCTAGGCAACAGAGCAAAAACCCACCTTAAAAAAAAAAATAAATAAAAATAAAAATTTGATCTGAGGCTGAAGAATGACTACAAAGGGGCACAAGAGCTTTTAGGCTGACAAAAATGTTCTGTATTTTGATTGCACTGATGGTAACAAGATTGTAACCATCAGTTATCAAGAGTACATTGTCAGGCTGGGCGAGGGGGCTCACGCCTGTAATCCCACCACTTTGGAAGGCCGAGGCGGGTGGATCAAGAAGTCAAGAGATTGAGACCATCCTGGACATGGTGAAACCCTGTCTCTACTAAAAATACAAAAATTAGGCCGGGCGTGGTGGCTCACGCCTGTAATCCAAGCACTTTGGAGGCCAAGGCGGGCGGATCACCTGAGGTCGGAAGTTCAAGACCAGCCTGACCAACATGGTGAAACCCCGTCTTTATAAAAAAGAAAAAAAAGTTTAAAAAATAAAAATACAAAAATTAGCTGGACATGGTGGCATGCACTTGCAGTCCCAGCTACTCAGGAGGCTGAAGCAGAAGAATCGCTTGAACCCGGGAGGCGCAGGTTGCAGTGAGCCAAGATCACGTCATTGCACTCTAGGTTGGGTGATGAAAGCAAAACTCCATCTCAGAAAAAATATATATATAATATAATCTTATTTTTAAAAAATTATAAAATTTTAAAAATAGGCCTGGCCCCTTATTTATCACAGTAATCTGCACACACATATGCTCCACTAGCTTTCCCAATCCTCCTTATTCAACTTGATCTTTTTTATTACAAAGCTCTTACGTCCTAACACATAATTCAGTTATTTACTATGTTCATTGTTTGTCTTGGGCTAGAATGTAAGTTTTAGACAGTGGAGCTTCCATTAGGTTAAGTCATGAAGATGACATGGAGGAGAAACTACCACATAACCATTAGAAACATGTAGCAAAAACAAGAAATAACGAATAGAAAAGGGGCCGGGCACAGTGGTTCACGCCTGTAATCTCACACTTTAAGAGGCTGAGGCGGGTGATCACCTGAGGTCAGGAGTTCCAGACCAGCCTGGCCAACACGGCGAAACCCCAACTCTACTAAAAATACAAAAAAGCGTGGTGGCGCACACTTGTAGTCCCAGCTACTTGGGAGGCTGAGGCAAGAGAATCGCCTGAACCCAGGAAATGGAGGTTGCAGTGAGCTGTGATCATGCCACTGCACTCCAGCCTGAGTGACAGAACGAGACTATCTTCAAAAAAGAAAAAAAACAATCTGTAAAGAATTGAGGTAAGGAGCACAAGGTAAGTGGTTCAATAAATTAGGTGGAGCACGGTGGCTCACACCTGTAGTCCCAGCTCTTTAGGAGGCCAAGGCAGGCATATCACCTGAGATCAGGAGTTCGAGACCAGCCTGACCAATATGATGAAGCCCCGACTCCACTAAAAACACAAAAATTAGCTGGGCGTGGTGGAATGTGCCTGTAATCCCAGCTACTTGGGAGGCTGAGACAGGAGAATCGCTTGAATTCAGGAGGCAGAGGATGCAGTGAGCTGAGATCGCACCATTGTACTCCAGCCTGGGCAACAAGAGCAAAACTCCGTCTCGGAAAAAAAAAAAGAAGTGCAAGAAATTAACAGGTTGGCATTTTGGAATGGATTGTCTCCAAAAGAAAACATACAAAGACTCTTGTTGGTGTTTCAGAATGATGTCCAAACTATGGTGGCTCATGTCTATAATCCTAGCCACTCAAGAGGCTGAAGTGAGAGGACCACTTGAGCCCAGAAGTTTACAGGCCCACCGAGCCACGATCACAACACTGCATTACAGCCTGACCAACAGTAAGATCTTGTCTCAAAAACAAAACAAAACAAAAAGGGTCAGGCGCAGTGGCTCATGCCTGTAATCCCAGCACTCAGGGAGTCCAAAGCAGGCGGATCACAAGGTCAGGAGATCAAGACCATCCTGACTAACACGGTGAAATCCCGTCTCTACTAAAAATACAAAAAATTAGCTGGGAGCGGTGGCACATGCCTGTAGTCCCAGCTACCAGGGAGGCTGAGGTAGAAGAATCACTTAGAAACCCCAGGAGGTGGAGATTACAGTGAGCAGAAATTGAGCCACTGGACTCCAGCCTGGGCGACAGAGCAAGATTTCATCTCAAAAAAAAAAAAGGATACTGTACCACTGATGATTTATCCATTCTGCCTAAGTGATGGGGGAAAATACTGCCAGACCACTTTCTGCTTTTTATTGAGACAGTGTCTTGCTCTGTTGCCCAGGCTGGAGATAATCATGGCTCAATGTGGCCACGCTGTCCCGGGCTGAAACAACCCTCATACCTCAAACTTGAGAGTAGCTGGAGCTATAGGCACACAGCACCACGTCCAGCTAATTTTATTTTTTGTAGAGATAGAGTTTCGATGTTACCCAGGCTTCCCAGCCCAATTTCTTATCTTAAAGATGTCCAGCAGTTCACTTGTTTTGAACCTCCCAAGAAAAATAAAAAAAAAGATGTCCAGCAGTAAAACCTAAAGGAAATTTGTTTAAAGAAATCACCTTGTGATTAAAAGACTTTTGCTGATGTCCAAGTCTTTTTTTTTTTTTTTTTTTGAGACGGGGTCTCGCTGTCACCCAGGCTGGAGTGCAGCAGCATGATCTTGGCTCACTACAACCTCCACTTCCGGGGTTCAAGGGATTCTCCTGCCTCAGTCTCCCGAGTAGATGGAATTACAGGGGCCCAAGACCACGTCCAGCTAATTTCTGTATGTTGAGTGGAGACAGGGTTTCACCTGTCTCTACTAAATCCACCCGCCTCAGCCTCCCAAAGTGCTGTGATTACAGGGCTTGAGCTACTGTGCTCCACCCACCCCAAGTATTTACTTTTCACTATTTACTTTGGTAAGGCAAATCCATGTAGTCCTAACATGACTTTTTGAATGGAGTTTCACTCTTGCCCAGACTGGTGTGATCTCAGCTCACTGAAACCTCCGCCTCACGGGTTCAAGTGACTATCCTGCCTCAGCTTCCCAAGTAGCTGGAACCACGTCCAGCTAATTTTTGTATTTTTAGTAGAAACAGGGTTTCACCATGTTGGCAAGGCTGGTCTCAAACTCCTGACCTCAGGTAATCTGCCCACCTCGGCCTTCCAAAGTGCTGGGATACCAGGTGTGAGCCACCATGGCCGGCCCATGACTCCTTCTAAATCCAAAGTCATATGAGCTACATAAATTAATCTCTGATGAAAAACTGGACCAACCGGTAAGAACGTTGGTCAAGTCAGTCAAATGTTTAGTAAAATCGGGCCGGGGTTGGTGGGGAAGGAAACTGTTATTGTGGCAGCATAATGTATTGGAATTTAGATCCCAAGGAGGAGAATTTAAAAACAAAAACAGCCGGGTGCGGTGGCTCACACCTGTAATACCAACACTTTGGAAGGCCGAGGGGGTGGATCACCTGAGGTCGGGAGTTCAAGACCAGCTTGACCAACATGGAGAAACCCGGTCACTACTAAAAATACAAAATTAGTCGTGCGTAGTGGCGCATGCCTGTAATTCCAGCTACTCAGGAGGCTGAGGCAGGAGAATCGCTTGAACCCAGGAGGCAGAGGTTGCAGTGAGCCAAGATCATGCCATTGCATTCCAGCCAGAGCAACCAGAGGGACACTCCGTTTCAAAAAAAAAAACAGGCCAAATACTGCAATGCACCCAGATCGAACTGAGGTAGGTTACAAATCAAGTATAATGAGCTTTCACCAAATATAGGGAGGTTATCAAAATCACAAGCTTTGTCTCAGATTGCCAATGGGGCTAGTGTACACCATTGAAAACTTTTTCAAAAGGGGTTAAAGCTTATGTGTCTGCCCCAAATTACGTTCATATGCATCCACGTAAAACTGTTACAAAACAGAAGGAATAGGTGACAAAAGAAATGTCACTCTCACCCATCTTGACTAACAGAGCCTGGGGAGGAATACTGTTCAGGGTTCAATACTGAGATACAGATGTCTTGGGGGGTTGTCATAATTAGACTGGGGAGTACCCCTGGTCCTTTACCATGTTCTATAGGTTGAATCCTACAGTTTTCATCCCTGTAAGAGACAGGTATCCCAAACCACAGCAAATCTGATTAGCCACAAAATAAAGCATATTATTCAAAGCACTCCAAGTCAATTTATAACCAGGATTGGATTCTGCCCCCAGGACAATTCAAAAGCCTATGATTTAATTGGTCTGGGGCAGTGGTTCCCCCCTCCATCAGCAGTATTAGTCCTAATACAAGAGGCATCCATGTCGTATTCATGTCAGTCTTTCATCAAAGGGAGTGCTAAAATTTGTTGCCCAAAAAGGAGATGCTTTTTTTTTTTTCCTGAGATAAGGTCTTGCTGTCACCCAGGCTGGAGTGCAGTGGCGTGATCTCAGCTCACTGGAAACAATTCTCCCACCTCAGCCTCCCTAGTAGCTGGGACTACAGGAGCATATCACCACACGTAGCTAATTTTTTAATTTTTAGTAGAGATGGGGTTTCACCATGTTGGCCAGGCTGGTCTCCAACTCCTGACCTCAAGTGATCCGCCCACCTTGGCCTCCCAAACTGCTGGGATAACAGGCGTGAGCCACCACGCCTGACCTCTGTTTTAATAATATAGTTTTGGCTGGGCATGGTGGCTCATTCCTGTAATCCTAGCACTTTGAGAGATCAAGACAGGAAGATCAATTGAGCCTAGGAGTTCGAGACCACCCTGGGTGATATAGTAAGACCTTGTCTCTATAGTTTTAAAAAACTATTAAAACAGGCTGGGCGCAGTGGCTCATGTCTAATCCCAACACTTTTGGGAGGCCAAGGCGGGTGGATCACCTGACGTCAGGAGTTTGAGAACAGTCTGACCAATATGGTGAAACAAAACCCTCTACTAAAAATATAAAAATTAGCCATGTGTGGTGTGCCGGTAGTCCCAGCTACTCGGGAGGCTCAGACAGAATTGCTTGAACCCAAGTGGCAGAGGTGGCAGTGAGCCAAGATCGTCCCACCACACTCCAGCCTGGGCAACAGAGCAAGGCTCCCTCTCAAAAAATTAATCATTAAGTGGTAGTAAATCATCATAAAGGTCTTCATCCTCATAGTATTCATGTTGAGTAGGCTGAGGAAAAGTAGGAGGGGTTGGTCTGGCTGTCTCAGGGGTGGGAGAGGGAGAAGAAAATCCATGTATAAATAAACCTGCACAATCCTTGTTGTTCAATAGTCCTTCAAACCTGTGTTGTTCAATGGCCAACTGCACAAAGGAAGCCCCAAACTCAGTTTGGTGTCAATCTTCCTTAAACTGTGAAACTGAGCAGTCCCATCTTGCTGCGTATCTGAATATAAACATTTCTCATGCTGGATAGAGGCACTCAAAGAAACCAGCAGGCATACACAACCCTTAATGGAAGTGAACAGAGTACTCAGCCTCCCTCTGTCAGCTATGACAACTTAAGACAAAATGAGAGCAGTAATAAAGCACTCAATTCACTCATCACTAGCTAAGTACTTTCTCCTTTGGTATCTTGTCTCCTTAAGAAACAGGGAGCACCTTCCCTGTTTTGGTGGGGCTGAGGGTGGGTGTGTGTTTCAGACAGGTCAGGTCTCACTATGTTGGCCAGGCTGGCCTTGGAACTCCTGGGCTCAACCAATCTTTGCACCTCAGCCTTCCCAGTATGTGAGACTATACAGGCATGCGCCACCAAGCTCCAAACCATCCCAATTTGTTATCTTAAGCAAGGGTGCTATTTACCTGCCATAAAGCAACACGAGTCCCTATTCCTGTCAGATCTGCATCTGGTGAGAAGCTGGAAGAGTCACTCATGTTTAGCCATCATAATCTGGCTTGACAAGAGAGTTGTTAGCATAACAAAACTTAGCAATACAAGAACACGGCTTAACAAAGCAAATAGTATTAATGTTTCAAAAAGTCTCCTGTCCCCGCTTCCCCAGAAGCCAACTGCTTTTCTTTTCAGCTATTCTTTACCTTTATTTCTGAATAAGGTGTTCATAATCCATTTGCCACCTCTAAAAACTTCCTATTTCTAAGTGTTGCTCTTATACATAATACCCATCCATCCCCCACTTCACGTCAGATAATTTTATTAAAATATTCAGGGCTGCTATTATAATAACTAGGTAAATATCACATACAGTTAAATCCTGCTATGGTCTGAGCATGTATGTCTGCCAAGAATTCATGTTAAAATCTGAATCCCCAAGGGGAAAAAGTATTAGGTACACCTTTGAGAGGTGATTAAGCCACAGAACACAGCCCTCCCTCATCAGTGGGATTCATGCCCTTACATAAAAGAAAACTCCAGAGAAATCCCTCACCCTTCCTGCCTTCCAAACTCAAGACAGAATCCAGACACCAAATCTACCATGTCCTTGATCTTGGCCTTCCTGGCCTCCAAAACTCTTAATAAAATTCTGTTGTGTATAAGCAATCCAGTTTATGGTATTTTGTTAGAGTGGCTCAAACAGACTAAGCCCCATATTGGCCAGGTGCAGTGGTTCACACCTGTAATCCCAGCACTCTGAGAGGCCAAGGCAGGTGGATCACTTGAGGTCTGGAGTTCGAGACCAGCCCGGCTAACATGCTGAAACCCAGTCTCTACTAAAAATACAAAATCTAGCCGGGTGTGGTGGCACGTGCCTGTAGTCCCAGCTACTCGGGAGGCTGATGCAGAAAAATCACTTGAACCTGGGCGGCAGCAGTTGCAGTGAGCCGAGATCACCAACTGCAATCCAACCTGGGCGACAGAGTAACACTCCATCTCAAAAACAAAACAAAAACCCATATTACAGTACCTCACAAGTTTTTGTTTGTTCTAGTTAATATTTACCTTAATTTTTTCATTTCTCTGTACTTCATAACTCAGCTCTGAACTCTCCAAGTAAGCCAAAAATGTCCTATATCAAATAGTTTTTTTTTTCTTGTCTGAGACATCCCCCTCTTACAAGTGTACTTTCTCCTGCTTCAACCTGGACTACTGTTCTCCAAATCCACTGCAGAAATGGAGTCCTGGGACTTCCCATCACCATCATCCTAGCAATTGCCTTCGCCTCAGAATGAGATCATGTATAAAAACACAGTAAGAACTGACAGCAAACTGACCTGGGTAATCTGAAATAGCACTTAATATCACAGTGCCAATGATCTCTAACTGCTCCATCCCCGAGTCTACTTTAGTACTAATGTAACTCTAGGGTAAGGAGCCTGGTTTAATTTAGCATTCAACCAAGTCAACCCCAATTTTGAGGATGCCTGGACAACTTTTCAGACACGGTTCCACTGTCACCCAGGCTGGAATGCAGTGACGCCATCTCTGCTCACTGCAATCTCAGCCTCCTGAATAGCTATGACTACAGAAGCGAGTCACCACGACCGGCTGATTTTTTAATTCTTTTCCCTCATTTTTTTCTTTTTTGAGATGGATTTTCACTCTTGTTGCCCAGGCTGGAGTGCAATGGTGTGATCTCAGCTCACCGCAACCTCCGCCTCCCAGGTTCAAGTGATTCTCCTGCCTCAGCTTCCTAAGTAGCTGGGGTTACAGGTGCCAAGCCTGGCTAATTTTTATATTTTTAGTAGAAACGGGTTTTCGCTACGTTGCTCTGCCTAGTCTCAAACACCTGATCTCAGGTGATCCACTCACCTCGGCTTCCCAAAGTGATGGGATTACAGGCACGAGCCACCATGCCTGGTCTCATTTTTTTTTTTTTCTTTTGAGACAGAGTTTCCCTCTTGTTGCCCAGGCTGGAGTGCAACGGTGGATCTCGGCTTACCGCAGCAACCTCTGCCTCCTGGCTTCTAAAGTGAGTGAGACTCTGTCTCAGAGAAACAAAAACAAAAGCAATAAATGGTTTAAAAAAAGAGAAAAGAAAATGGAAAAGGATCTAGCATTAAGCCAGGCCAGATTCTGAGTCATGATAAAACTATTCTTAGGTCATTATCTCAAAGCAAAAAGCAAGACATAATAATAGAATCAAGAAATAAAAAATTTTTGAAACAGGGTCACTCTGCCACCCAGGGTGTAGTACAGTGGCCTGATCTCAGCTCACTACAGCCTTGACTTCCTAGGTTCAAGTGATCCTCCCAGCTCAGCCTCCTGAGTAGCTGGGACCACAAATGTGCACCAGCATGCCCAGCTAATTTTTTAACTTTTTGTCAAGACAGGGTTTCACCATGTTGCCCAGGCTGGTCTTGAATTTCTGAGCTCAAACAACCGGCTTGCCTCGGCCTCTCAAAGTGCTGGGATTACGGGAGCTGAGTCACCGCACCTGGCCAAGCAGTTAAAATTTTAGGCCGGGCGCAGTGGCTCACACCTGTAATCCCAGCACTTTGGGAGGCCAAGGAGGGCGGATCATGAGCTCAGCTCAAGACCATCCTGGCTAACACGGTGAAACTCTACTAAAAATACAAAAAAAAATTAGCCTGACATGGTGGCATGCACCTGCAGTCTGAGCTACTCAGGAAGCTGAGGCAGGAGAATAGCTTGAAATCAGGAGGAGGAGGTTGCAGTGAGCCCAGATTATGCCACTGCACTCCAGCCTGAGCAACAGTGAGACTGTCTCAAAAAAAAAAAAAAATTTAGCTTGTTTTGTAATGCAAAAATATATCCATGTTTATGATAACATGTCACTTCTGATAATCCTTCACTGACCATCCCCATCTAAACAGAATTCTCTACTTGACATTTCTGCATTGTCTCCCTCCCTCAGAATATGAGCTCCAGAACCCTATGTATCCCCAACACTTAACACCTTCCAGAGTATCACTCAATAAAGTTATCTGTTGAATCAACGAATACTGTTAGTCTCCAAAGTTTGAAATTTGCCAAGCCTACCCATCAGATCAAAGGGTAAACTGACAAGAGTAAAAAAATGGGGGTCAGTAGTGGGTCTGTCCTTTAGAGAAAAAGAAACCAAAGTAGGTATGTACGACCCTCCAAGAGAAGTGGCAGAGAACCAACCCAGCCAGGAAAGGAAACAACAAAAACGTTTGCTGGGAGCATTAAGTGAGAACACATGAAACACTCAGCACAGGTTTCACATACAAGAATATTCAATAGATTACATGTTGTATAGAGCTGTTCAAATCTTGACCATCTTATGATTAGAAAGAATTCAATAGGAAGAAGTAATTAGTTTAAAAAAAAAATCTGAGACACCATCTAAGTAAAGACCAGCTTCCTTATCACCCCATCATCACAACCCAACTTTCCTCAAAGTGTAATGCCTGGCATACAGTAGGTGCTCAGTATACGCTGAATGAATCTGAGAAACGCTCTAACTAGACACAGTCCTACAACTGCAGAAACTGGAGCAAGAAGTTACAGACAATAAAAACATAGAAGACAAATACTGTTTCAAGAGAAACGTGAAGCTAAGAGGCAGCAGCTCTTGCACCCAGCCCCATCATTCAACAAGATATCTAAAGCTCCTATGTTGGGTCACTTCTCCATGCCTATCATTTAAAGGCTGTAAACCCAAATAATGAGGTGCTAGTGGGACCATTCAGGTATTCTTTGGGTTTTGGCAGAGCTAAACAAATAGGAAGTGAAAGGCATCAACACTGAGCTACAGTTAGCAAAATACTCTTGGAGCCACAGCTTCATCTCTTCACATGGCATGAAGAGCGAAAGCGGACTTCCTCTTCCCCTAAACCCCTCCTTTTCCCTGGAAATAAGTTAAGCTAGATATGCTGACTTGGTGACTGGAATGGTAGTCTTAGGGGAAGGTGGTGACTGTTTCTCTAGAAGAGAAGATCTGTATCTCTTAACTACTAGGAAGTAGTTGATTTTATAACAAAGGTGGACCAGTGGGGAAAGTCTTCATTGGAATAAGGCTGCCTGCCTGGGCTTCTATATAACCTCTTTCCTCTGGCACCTACAACTCCTATATACAATAAACAAAATACAGTGACGTTCACCCAAACCTGAATATCTTAAACTTTACACCCTCCCCTTCCTTCAAGGTACAAATCAACCCCAAAACAAGCCCAAGCAAGAAGTCTCTCAAAGCACACATACCCTAAGTTGAAAAACCATTTATTTCACCGGAAAGAAAAAAGTGATCCAAGGCTATAGGTCTAGCCTTTGGACCAAAAAGAGACCCAGGGGCAGTGAGACTCTCACCAAGGTCATTCCCAAATCCAACAGCCGCAGGAGGCAGGGAGGAGACAGCACAGCCCCCACCACAGTTTCGGCACACAATGAGGCCTGCTGGGAGAACAGAACATGAATGGGAAGCTACAGAAGTATTGAAGGACAAAGAACAGGAAAACGGGCAGGAGAGGAAAGGAAAGGAAAAGAAGGTCTGAACTTAGCAAGGTAAATTAAGGTCCACGGTTCCTGAGGGACTCAACGCACAGAGCCGAGAACGTCCCGGAGATGGGGTACCACGAAGGGTGTATTCTCATGCACAACCGCAGCTCGGAATTTCAGCCCACACACATCCCACCTGAAAGAGAGCACAATACAGCGGCTTTACAGCAAAGCTCAAAAGGGCTTTCCCATTTAAAACTTCAACATCTTTACAAAGTCTGATAACTTGACACTCCTTTTAAGTTTACTTGTACCCTTCCCAGTATCACAGTAATCTCTAACAATGAAAAGAGCTTGAAGGCCAGAGATAACTGGTGAGACTGAACAATCTCAGACTAAGGTCTTAAATAGCAAATCTTGTTCCATGAAAGTAGGCAAAGACATTCCATTGCTCTTGATGTTTACATGTAGCATTCCTCAGAGAAGGTAATTCAACGTCACAAACTGTCAGTAGAGAACAGTAAAAAGGGAAAGGTTCCAATTAGCTCCCTGAGGTTTAAAAAAAAAAAATCAGTATTTTCTATCTAGGAGTTACTGCCAAGGTCCAAGTTAAAAATCATTCAAAGTCTATATAAAAGTAGCATCAACTGTACAAGTTTTAAGACCTGAGGACATCCAATTACAAATAGGGAAGAAACTAACTTTGGAAAGAAGGTGCAGAAGGGCAGGTATAAGCTACACATCAAGTCATTGAAGTTTCTTCTCCAGCCCAATCAGTCATTTCCTACACAACGACCCTGGGAAAGTCACATACCTTCTGCCCTAACTGCAAAGATGAGTTATCTATCACTCACACTGTTACTGTAATTAAGGATCAATGGTAATGTCTGGGACACACTGGGAGCTACTCAAAACTAAGGGCATTGAGATTTACCCTTAAGTATAAAACAATAATCTCAAACACCTAGAGCCCAAAGCTGGCAAGTATCAGAAGAGAATATATTCAAGTAGAGCCAAATGGATCATGGGGCTCAAAATGTATGATAGTGGAAAAAGCCAGGGGACTCAGGGTAGAGCTAGTGGCTCAAGAGTACTAAATGCCCATAACAGCTAGTGAGAAGATGAAGGGAGTGATCTGCTTATGGCAAAGCTCCCAATCCTGGATTTTCAACATTACCAAAGGAGTAAAATTAACAGGTGTGCATGCATACTTAATATACCCCAAGAAAGTAGATGATGTCAAAACTGGAACTGTGGGAATATTTAAAAAAAAAAAAAAAAAAGCCTAAGTAAGTGATAGGCTGGGTTGTTACAGGACAGACTGAAAGATATAGCAATGGAGTGGGCACTCTATTCAGGGAATAAATCTGAGCTGGGCAAAGAAGGTGGATGTTAGCATCTATGCCCAAATTTCCTTGTAGAACTTTACAAAAGACAAGTTTTGTAATTCTCTCTACCCCAACTTACCATCAAATAAGTTCTATAAAACTCATAAGGGTTGAACCGTTCAGGAATGTCAGAAATACGCTTCAAGATTAAGATGATGCCATTTTGGTAGTCTTCTTAGTAACTGGGACCTGAGCAGTGATGACCAGTTAACTACAGTTATGGACTTTATCATTAGGGGTTGCATCAGAACTTTCACACAGCACAAAACAAAACAGGAAACTTGAAGACCTTAGAAATGTCACACACCTATGAAACTTAACAAAGGCTCTGAGAAACAAAACACCTGAGCCTGAATGTGTGGGTCTCCAGGCAAGGTTCAATTATAGTATAGTATATAGGTGACCCAAGATTCACCAGCACATCATTCATTATTTTTCCAGGCACAAATAGAATCACATTGACTCCCACTACCAGAAGCCCTGAAAAATAGCCATGAGGGCCAAAGAACTTTATATACTTTAAAGTTAAGCAGTTAGGACTTCTCTCTAGCCTGTGAGCCATCCTAGTAACCTTAACCTAACCCTGCAAAAGCAAGCAAGCAGGGCAGCCTAATTGGAGCCCTTTAGGCTGCAGGAGGGATGGCAAAACCAGAAGAGGGAACACCCCACAGCTCTCACCTCAAGCTTTAAAAGGCTGAGTACCGCGCTCGATCGGCATACTGCTCCCGCTCATACCGGGCCATGTCGTACAGAGATTCCGCGCGGCTGCCGAAGCTTGGGACAACTCACTCTCATGCCCGTAACCGTAGCCCTCTCCAACAGTGGGGACTGGGGCTGTAGCGCGACGCAGGGGGCTCCGATCCCGCCCGTAATATGAAGTGGAAGCTGCATTAACTGCAGCAGCGGCTGCTGCTGCAGCAGCAGCTGTGGCAGCAGCTCCTGAGGTCGGCAACAGGTGTCTATCGTAGGGATCGAGAGGTGTGGAGGTGAGGTGACTGGCCATGGCTGTATTCTGGACTTGTGGCAGCTGGGACAGGGTTTGCTCTGCGTAATTATACACGGAGGCAGCTGCAGCCGCCACTGCCTCATAGGACCGGGCAGCACGGCAGCGCTTGTAGTAGGCATCGAGCGCTCCGTACGCGTTGTTGTAATACAATGAATCCCCATAGCTCATGGTGTAAGGCGTACGCACTGCTCCGTATTGCTCATTATATTGCTCGGTCAAGTCTGCCACGCGGCCTGAACGATCTATCGGACACTCTTTGGACCAGTGCCCCTCTTCCCGCACCGATAGCAGCCGCTCTGGTCTCCCATCCCGGGCGCAGTCCTAAGCCGGCTGGTGGACAACTGCACGTGCATTCGTTTGCCTTGAAGAAACAGACGCAAGAAGGGTTGCTATCACTCTAGTCATAGCCCCAGCCCCTACCCCAGACACCGGTCATAGCAATGGTTTACCAAGACAATTCTAATGCAGAACTCATCTTTGCCAAAAGACAAAAAGAAAAAAAAAACTCAACATAAAGATTCAGTATAATGACCTGATTTCAAGCAAAGATCAATTAGATGAAGAAATATTTCAGCCATAGCACTAGTTAAAATGCTTAAGAAACAAACTACTCCTACTCTTGCTCAAAACAATCATCTTATCCTTTGCCAAGTAACTGCAGGTAGTTCTTCAAACAGCAGCTCAATGTCAAAAGAAGTCAAAGTAAGAAAGAGTCCCCCAAGTTTTTTCTGACACCTCCAATCCTTACTAGCAAGATAGATTTCATTAAGCGAGGGAATGTAAAGGCCAGTTTTCCACCCACCTCAAAAATATCAAAAAGAATGGAATAAAAGACTCCAATAATTACCACTACTAAAGAATGATCTAGGCTGAATGTGGTAAGAAAATCTCAAGGTACATCTCTGGAAAAACCCTCATGAACTGGGGAGACTGCAGGACACAACAAGTTGAAGTACAGCCTTCTCCCTTAACTGGGCCCTTTAAATTGCTGGTTCGGATCACCACTTTAACAAGGATTCTTTACAATCTGACAATTTTAGTGAACCCCTACTAGGGTCAAGGCAAACGGCAAAAACAGGGCAGGCTGTTCTCAAATGCCTGAAATTTTAGAAATACTGTAAAAATCATGGAAGAAAAGGTGGCTGAGGAAAGTGGAGAGTAACTAGTTATACTAGTCAGTGGCCCAAACTCCTCAGTTTAAGCAGGATTAAAGTACTTAGCCTTAAACTACATATCTGAGAGCCTGAGAATATACACAAAATATTTTTCCTGAAAATTAAAATTTGCATTCTGGAAACGAAAAATATTACTTTTGAAAATGCAATAAAAGCAGAAACTTTTTCTAGAAAAGTTAAAACTAAGTTTTAATAAGTCTTCCCAGAAGCAATTTCTACCTAACACGATCTACCAGCTTATTTCTAAGTGAAATTCAGAAGAGATCCAAATCCTGCAAAATCTTCCCAGTGCAGTTGGTTATGATGCACCCTAAACATATTACATGTTATAGGAGTAAATGGTCAAAGGCAAGGGAGAGTCAACAGATGGATCCTCTAACATTAGAGAAAGTGATAAACACAAAATCTTACCTGCAAAATTAAGCTTAGGTTCTGGAAGACCAGAAAACACAATAGGGAAAAGTGGGGTGGAAGGACCAAAATATCAAGGAAGTCTAGGTTTAATCATTACAACAGGGAAGTTTAGGTTGCATGTTATTGAAACAGAGTAGATATGCAATTAAGTACTTAAGTGCCTTAAAGGGCTAACCTGTCTCTGGCATTTGCCCAGGGGGCCACTTTGGCACCTACCAAAACCAGAGAAAACAAGTGCAACTAAGAAATCAACTACGCACATTCCAGACATAAAGATCATTAATAAATGCCTGATCTAAGGATTTGTTGGCTCTAATGCCAGAAAAAGAAGTTGAATTCTAAAAAATAGCTAAAAGAGATTTTAATTGGTCAAGCAACAGAGAAGATACCCAACACTGGGAAACTGAAACTAAAAAAGACCACCCTAATAAATACCACTCATCAATATACGTACATAACTCTACCAGTATTAAGAAATGAGAAATGCCAATATTAAAGAAAATAAGGTAAAAATAACCAAGCATAAGTTAGAGTAAGAGGACCTAAGGTTCAGACCCCCCGAGTTTTATTAAAGGATAATCTGTCCTGAACCAAGACGACACTGTCCTCCCCTTAAACTGCTACAAGCAGACACCACCTCTTCTGATTGGGTTAAAATGTAGGAGAGAGTCCAAAAATCAGTAACACACCACAAACCCTCCACGAGAGCAGCCTTTGCTCCCAATTAAGTTGTTGACAAAATAATTCTCGACTTGCCAATTAAAAAAAAGAAAGCAAACTAGACCTGAGAGACCTGTGTCACTTTTCTTTACTAATGCACAGCAATGCCCATGACACAGAGCACCCATTACTAGGAGAAATAATGATCAGACCTCCAACTCTAAAAAAGCCCAATTTAAGGGAAATGGACACCAAAGACAGTAGTAATGACTCTCAATGAGGGGGAGTGCCCAGAAAAAGAATCAGCCACTACACTGTCAGAACACAGGTTTGAAACATAGCAAGGAGTCACGGGAATACTCCATAATTTGGATAAGGCTTTGTAAATTTTTGTTCAGTTCTGCTTAATTAAGCTGAAAAGGGAAAATGTTCTTTTTGATACTGGGAATCCAAATGACGGGAGAGAAGAGTTCAGATACCAATTCACCATGGTTACCACCCCTGAACTGGGACTGTTGCTTCGGACCTCAGATTTTGGAATATTTGTTATACTTACCAGTTGAGCATCCCAAATCTGAAAATCAAAAATCCGAAATGCTCTAACAAGCATGTATTTTGAGCAATATGTAGGCATTCAAACTGTATGGGATTTGAGATGCTTCCAAATGAAGTGACAATCCACATCATCACCCATGCTGCCCTCCAGGCACAAAAAATTTCAGTTGGTCAAGACTCCAACATAAAACAAATCTAAGTGCTCTATTCACCAAAGATAATATAATGTCCAGCCCCCCAAACCATTTTACTGCCCCTAAAATCCCAATGCCTCCTCCCCAGAAGTCCTAAAATCAGCCTTCTAATTCTAGAGTGGCCTTATACTCAAAACACAACCCCTGGGGGTACAGGTATAATACAAAAGCAACAAGAGCTGTAACCTTTTAAAGAGTTAGCATAAGGTAAGACAGCTTAAGAATTCTGCTCCTGTAAACGTGTTGCTTGACCTGTTTTTGCAAGGTTCTTCACGTAAAATGCGTAATTCTAATCTAGTGCTGAGGGCAATAAATTCAGAGTGAGGTACTCTGAACTGTGCTCTACTACTACTACTAGTACAAAAAAAGAGAAAACGATTTCTGCACTGATGAGCACAACAGCCGTAAGGGCTCCAAATAAAAGCTGAGTGGTTTTTCTCCATAAGACATTTGCCTACGGTAAAGCCTGTAAGTCCCATGCATTCTCTGTCTTAAGAAGTCCATCACCCATGTTTAATTCTTGACCACCAGCCACCCAACAGCTGTTATCTTTTCCAAACCCCTCCCTTTACTTATCCAACCATTTTCTGCACACAGCCTTATGTTCAGCCCTCTACCCAAAGAGGGTGGTTCACCTTGAAACTCTGTGTTGTCAAGGCCCCTGATGGCCTCCACTGCATCCTCTGCCCGCTCCATGTGTACGAAGGCATAATCTTTCACAATGTCACATTCGATGACCGGACCATACTCCTCAAACTTGGCTCGAAGCTCCTTATTAGTGCAGGTGGGACTGATGTTGCCCACATGCAACTTTGTTGAGGTTTTGCTCTTATTCTTGCTGGCTTCGACGTTGATGTTCACCCCATGAAGCTTGTAATGGTGCAGGTTGCGTATGGCATCTTCCGCTGCAGTTTTGTCTTCTATGTGCACAAAGCCGTAATTCTTAATGATGTCACATTCCAACACCTTCCCATACTGCTCGAAAGAGAGCGGATCTCCTGCTCTGTGGCCTCCCGGGGCAGGTTTCCAATGAACAGCTTCACCATCCTGACAAGAGCCTGGGAGAGAAAAACAAGATTGCTGACAAAAGACCTTAGGCCCACATCAGTTTACAAAAAACAACAAAATGACTTTCACTTTAATGTGTATTTCCAGTTTTCTCTCTGACACGCCCGCAGACACCTCCATACAACAACCAAAGGGAAGTAGGAGTGAACTAGGGCCTGCTATAGTAGCCGCCATAAAACCTGTAGGAATGAAAAGACGTCTGCAATAGGGAGGTCCTTAGTAGACAAAGGGTTTGGTAAGAACTGGTACTTCCAACACACATAGGCATGAAAGACAGCATACGAAGAGATGGCGATACTGGGTTTTTCTATCCACTAGGAAGAAAACAAAAAAACAAAAGTCTACTTAGGCTTGCTGACTGCCTGAAATTATCAACAGGCTTTTCCTCACGTAGTAACCAAAGCAGCCATCATTTCCGGAAAAATGAGCCTTGTAATAGCTACATTTCAGAGATTCCTTTAGTGAACGCGCGACTCGGATCAGACAACTAGGCGTGGAGGATAAAGCAAGTACTGGAGTGGAGAAGGCCTCCCTCGGGCACCGTCCGAGTTCCCGCACAACACTGAAATGCGTGGCCACAGGAGAAAGCTTCAGATTCATTGACCAGACGGTATCTCACAGCCCGAAAAATTCTCGAAACGGTGTTGTAAATTGCCAGGTATAAGGAAAGGGGTTATCCCAGTGGGCATCTTCAGGCTTCCAAGTGCAGCCAAGTCGGGCGCGGGGCAGGGTGGGGAGAAAACGCAAGGTATTCTCAGGGGGCGGTGGGGGAGGGCTGCTCCCGGCTTACCACGCCAATGCCGAGGACCGAGGTCGGCTCTCAGTGACGGGTGTCGAGGACGCAACCCCACTAGGACACCCCCGAAGCCCAAGGGAGTGAGATAAGATTTAACAGAGTACAAGAATGGCAGTGGAAGGTCTCGGAGTCTCACCCGCACAGAAATCAGCAAGGCCTCCTCCTCGCGGAGCGGACGCTTCTGACAAAACGCTAAAATGGCGGCGGCCGCAGCAGTGGCTCTGGGTAGAGGGGGGAGGCGACTCTACAACCGGATTGGCCACTCAATAACGTAAAGGGCAGGCGTTCCCACAGATCCTCTTCCTGATTGGTTGTCACGGACGCCAATCACCTGAGAGGCCGGGAAGAGGTGGAAACGTCAGTAACCCTGGAGCTTTTACGCGAAAGCCAATGGGCATCAACCTCGCGAAACCGAACTCGCTGATTGGGCACGAGGTCACCGTGAGGGCGGAACTACAAACGTAGGCTTCGCCGGCGGGGTGCGGCCCGCCATTAGGCGGAGAGAGCTAGAGCATTGGGGTTGTAGTCTTTAGCTTCGTGGCGCCAACTTTGTTAAGCGTCCACGTTTCGCCATTTCCACGTGCACAGCCTGACAGTATTCCGCGCTCCGTTTTGCCGTCCACTTTAGGTTTCTCCCTCTAAACACCCAAGCACCAGCCCCCTCGCGGCCAGGACGCTGTGGAAATAGTTTATGCAGACACATGTCACTTTATGCAGACACATGCCAGGAAAAGCAGCGAAGACACACCCCCCTCCTCTGGAAACCAACCTTCGCCTTGAGCCAGTAGTCCACACAGTAGCCTTGAGAGTCCCGGAGCTCCCCCAAACTCAAAACTCTCACAGGTGGTGAAAGGACCTTTGTAATGGCCCAGAAGTAGGCCCAGGAGGAGGCTGCACTATCCAGGAGACGCTGAGGACAAATTCCCTGTGGGAACCAGCCTCCCAGGGTCCGCAATGAAGAAACCTTTCTGTGACCATGGAGACTGAAGGTACACCCCCACCCCCACCCTAGAAAAAACTGGAGCAGCAAAGGTTTTTTTGTTTTACTTTATTGGGCGCCATCAGCCAGGGCTGTTTTAATCCCCTAGAACCAACCTTAGAGGGAAGAGCCTAGTCACAACCAGCTGTAAACAAAATACAAAGTAACATTCTCCAGAAGGTCCAGCTGCCGCCTCTTCTCTCATCCTTAAACTGCTTCACATAATCCCAAATTCATTAAGCAAGCAACTTTAGTCAAGACCCTTTGCAAAACAGCTTTTGAAAAGGAAGTTAAAAGGTGGGGTGCAGGGGCTGGATGGAAGAACTTAAAACACGAACAAAACAGACTATAAGCAGTGCAGCGTTTATGAGTGAAGATGACACAAGTACAACACACCACCATCCAAACAAAGCAGCTTGTCCACCACCACCCACACCCCCAAAAAAGGTTTCATACACAGGTGAGGTGAGAGTTCGGGGGAAAAAGTGGGTTTTATAGCCCAACATGAGGGCCGGGCGCACTGGCTCCCACCTGGAATCTCAGCATTTTGGGAGGTGGGGGGGGGGGGGGGGCAGATCACCTGAGGTCAGGAGTTTGAGACCAGCCTGGCCAACATGGTGAATCCCCATCTCTACTAAAAATACAAAAATGAGCCAAACGCGGTGGCAGCCGCCTATAATCCCAGCTACTCGGGAGGCTGAGACAGGAGAAGAACCTGCGAAGCGGAGGTTGCAGTGGCCAGAGATTGTGCCACACTGCATTCCAGCCCAGGCGACAAGAGCAAAACAAAAAAACATGATTCAGGAATCTGACGGTAGAAAACTGGTCAATAATTTATTCTACAGTAGAAAATGCTAAGGAACTAAAATAAGACAAAACATAACATTTACAGATGTGTTGGTCACTAATCTTGGTCCATTTCATTTGTGGATTCTGATGCACCTCTGAGCCTGCGTAAAGGCCACAGGATCAGTGATGAAGAAAATCAATTTCATGTCAGCTGCCATGTGCCCTTCAGAGGTGGCCAGCATTAGAAGGTAATGAATATGGTATAAAATCCTCTCATCTCTTTCAGTTAGATCTCTTGTCCCAACACGTCTAGGGATAAAACGTTCTTCCAAAATACCAAAGTATATCAACGATCAACTCATTGAAACCAATAATCTCTCCATATCGGAAGGAGAGAGACTGGAAACATAAATCTTCTCAGGATCACAGTTCAAGCCCACTGTACAGACATCAAAACTACTAACCATCTCCCCCATGCAGCCCAAAACCTAATTACTTGATTTGACTTCTGAAAGCCAACTAGGTCTAGTTAGCTACATAACATTTTACAAGCTCATCCAAGTGAATGAATCACATTAAATAATCTCCCTGCCTTTTGTTGAGACATTTCTTGCAATGTCACCCAGGCTGGAGTACAGTGGCACTATCCATAGCTCACTGCAGCCTGGAACTCCTCAGCACCAGGCCTCAATATTTTTTTTTTTTGAAACAGAGTCTCGCTCTGTAGCCCAGGCTGGAGTGCAGTGGCACTATCTCAGCTCACTGCAACCTCCACTTCCAGGGTTCAAGCAATTCCCCTGCCTCAGCCACCAAAGTAGCTGGGACTACAAGCGCTCGCCACCATGCCTGGCTAAATTTTTGTATTTTAGTGGGACGGGGACTCACCATGTTGGCCAGGATGGTCTCAATCCTCAATCTCCTGACCTCAAGGTCCACCCGCCTCAACCTCTCAAAGTGCTGGGATTACAAGCGTGAGCCACCACACCTAGCATATTTATTTATTGTAGAGACGAAGTCTTTGTTGCCCAGACTGGTCTCAGATGCCAGGGCTCAAAAGCAATACTCTGAGCTGGGCATGGTGGCTCACGCCTATAATTCCCAGCACTTTGGGAGGCTGAGGTGGGTGGATGACCTGAGGTCAGCAGATTGAGACCAGCCTGGCCAATATGGTGAAACCTCATCTCTACTAAAAATACAAAAAAGATTAGCTGGGCGTGGTGGTGGGCGCCTGTAATCCCAGCTGCTCGGGAGGCTGAGGCAGAAGAACCACTTGAACCTAGGAGGCAGAGGTTGCAGTGAGCCAAGATTGTGCTATTGCACTCTAGGCCTGGGCAACAAAAGCCAACCTCTTTCTCAAAAAAAAAAAAAAAAAAAAAAAGCAACCCTCTCACTTTGGCCTCCCAAAGGGCTGGGGTTATAGGCACTAGCCACTGTACCCAGCCTCCCTGCTTTTTAAAATCTATGGCAATTCCAGCACTTTCGGACCGAGGCAGGCGGATCACTTGAGGTCAGGAGTTCAAGACCAGCCTGACCAAACACGGCAAAACGCCATCTCTACTAAAAATACAAAAAAAATTAGCCGGGTGTGGTGGCACATGCCTGTAATCCCAGCAACCAGGGAGGCTGAGGCAGGAGAACTGCTTGAACCTGGGGACCAGGGGGGAGGCTGCAGTGAGCCACCACTGCACTCCAGCCTGGGTGACAGAATGAGACTCCGTCTCAAAAAAAAAAAAAAAAAAAAAAAAACCTATGGCAACGGTTGCATTTAATAGGCAAGGATGATGACAATCAATAGTATTTGGGGTGGTTTAATTTACAAAGGCAGCTGGATAATAGCCAATAAATTTCCTGCCTTTATTTTTTTAGAGACCATGTCACACTGTCAACCAGGCTAGAGTGCAGTGTCACAATCCCAGCTCAATGGAACCTTGATCTCCCCAGGCTCCAGTGTTCCTCCTGCCTCTGCCTCCCATGTAGCTGGGACTACAGGTGGGTGCCACCACACCTGATTTCTTTTTTAATTTTTGGGAGATGAGGTCTCACTGTGGTTGCCCAGGCTGGTCTCAAACTACTGGGCCCAAAACAATCCTCCCACCTCAGCCTCTCAGAATGTTGAAATTACAGGTGTGAGCCACCATACCCAGCCTTGGCTTTAAGTTTTTTTTAAAGGCAATTGAAAGAAATTCAAACTCCTTTCCTTGCACTGTAAGACCCTACCCCAATCTGGTTCTTGCTGCAATTCCCCCAACATTTCTAACAATCACCACCCCTGACCCCCAACTATGCTCCCTTCAGACATAATAGCTTTACCTCAAGCTCGTTTACACTGGAATATTCTTTGTTCTGATTCTTCAGTGGCCACTGATCTTAAGACATCACCCATTCCAACCCTACCTTGGAACTCTATCTTATGACTCCATGTTGTCTTTCTGAATAAATACTTACTAACATTTGAAATCCTATACTTATTCTAAAAGGCAAGGACCTTTTCTTTCTTTTTTTTTTTTTTTGAAATGGAGTGTCGCTCTGTCACCAGGCTGGAGTGCAGTGGCGCGATCTTGCTCACTGCAACCTCCGCCTCCCAGGTTTAAGCGATTCTCCTGCCTCAGCCTCCAGAGTAGCTGGGACTACAGGCACGCGCCACCACACCCAGCTAATTTTTGTATTTTTATTTAGTAGAGATGGGGTTTCACCATGTTGGGCAGGCTGGTCTTGAACTCCTGACCTCAGGTGATCAGCCTGCCTTGGCCTCCAAAGTGCTTGGATTACAGGTGTGAGCCACCAGGCCTGGCCAGCAGGGACCTTCTTTTTTATTCCGTATTATATCCCCAGTGTTAGAATTGTAGTTGGAGACCAGGCGTGGTGGCTCACGCCTGTAATCCAAGCACTTTGGAGGCCAAGGCGGGCGGATAACCTGAGGTCGGGAGTTCAAGACCAGCCTGCCCAACATGGTGAAACCCCATCTTCAAAAAAAAAAAAAAATTGTACTTGGTACATGGTAAGACACTGAAGTATGTGTTGACTAAGTTAACAAGTAAATGAATGAATGTAGGAGTTAACTTCTTGATAACCAAAAGGAGGGAAATGACTTCAGATTTTCAGTCAATATCAGGTTAAAAACCTGGACACTTATCAGTTCTGAAAACACACACCTTTACTCATCCCTAGTACACTTTCCAGTCTTCCTCAAACAGAAAAGCAGGTACCCAAAAGCCAGAGGTAACCCAAGCTAACAGCGTCTGATCATCCATCACTCTGACAACTGGAACACAATGAAACTTAAGGTAGAAATTAGCAGTTCAAGTGTCTTCACACTGATGTTCACCTACCAGTATTTTACTGAGTACTAAAAGAACTTAATGCTTGCCCCTTGAAAAAAATTAAAGATTTTTAACTAAAGGCCAATTAAAGAGCTCAGATCCAAATCCTCTGCCTTACCACCTCAACTACAAAGAGTGACATCAAAAATGATGTTTTTTAAATTAATTTATTTATTTTCGAGACAGCGTTTCACACGTTTCCCAGGGCACAATCTCGGCTCACTGCAACCTCCGCCTCCAGGGTTCAAGCGATTCTCCTGCCTCAGCCTCTCAAGTAGCTGAAATTACAGGCATGCGCCACCACGCCCGGCTTATTTTGGATTTTTAGAAGAAGAGAGGTTTCACCATGTTGGCCAGGCTGGTCTCGAACTCCTGACCTCTGGTGATCCACCCACCTCAGCCTCCCAAAGTGCCAGCATTACAGGTGTGAACCACAGCACCGGGTGAAAGGGATGTTTTAAAAGTACCTTGTTGGTCGGGCACGGTGGCTCATGCCTATAATCCCAGCACTTTGGGAGGCAGAGGCAGGTGGATTGCTTGAGTCCAGGAGTTCGAGACCAGCCTGTGCAATGTGGCAAAACCCTGTCTCTACTAAAAATACAAAAAAAAATTACCTGGGTGTGGTGGCACACACCTGTAGTCCCAGCTGAGGCTGAGGTGGGCAAATCACCTGAGCATGGGAGGTAAAGGCAGCAATGAGCCAAGATTGCTTGAGCAACCAGAGACTGTCTTGAAAAATTAAAAGAAGAAAATAAAAGCACCTTGTCTGGAACACAGTAGATGCTATTTTGGTGATTCATAATTTGCTGACTAGACCACCAAGCTCCTCAGAGGTAAAGTGACTTGCCCAGTCATCTAGAAAGCTGACATTTTCTCAGAGCCAAGAATAATACGTAATCTAGCTGCCAATCTTGAATAAAAAGGGCAGTGTATACAGCATATAATTGAGAAATAAAAGATGAGACTCTCGGAAATGAAGGACAAATACAAATTTAGGGGTAAACACTGAGGACAGTGAAAACTACTCAGACATGAAAAAGCAACCTGTACGAGGTTTTTTTTTTTGAGACGGAGTCTCCTTTGTCACCCAAGCTGGAGTGCAGTGGCGTGATCTCGGCTCACTGCAACCTCCGCCTCCCGGGTTCAAGTGATTCTTATGCCTCAGCCTCCCAAGTAACTGGGACTACAGGCAGGTACCACCACACCCGGCTAATTTTTTTGTATTTTTAGTAGAGACGGAGTTCCACCATGTTAGCCAGAATGATCTCCATCTCCTAACCATGTTGATCTGCCCGCTTCAGACTCCCAAAATGCTGGGATTACAGGTCTGAGCCACCATGTCGGGCCTTTTTTTTTCTTTCTTTGAGATGGAAGTCTCACTGCCCAGGCTGGAGCACAGTGGCATGATCTCGCTCACTGCAACCTCTGCTTCCCAAGTTCAAGCAATTTTCCTGCCTCAGCTCACCAAGTAGCTGAAATTACAGGCACGCACCACCATGCCCGGCTAATTTTTTGTATTTTTAGTAGACAAGGTTTCGCCATGTTGGCCAGGCTGGTCTTGAATGAACTCCTGACTCCAGGTGATCCCTCCCCATCGGCCTCCCAAAGTGCTGGGATTACAGGCATGAGTCACCAGACCCAGTGCAATCCATATGAGTTTTACATGCTCAAAGACGAATATATAACTTATACATCTAATAAATGACTCTGGCTCCTGGTCCAGAAATGAGTTACAGGTCTGATAAAGGCTCAAACTAAAAAGCCAGTATTCTCCAGGCATGTTCAATGGGAGCCAGGCAGAAGGCTTCCTAGGCCTACAACCCCACTGCCAACTACAACCTCTTAGCCCTCTTTGACATCTCTGAAGGCCCCCTACACTATCAATAACCTTTCCTTTCCATACTCACAAGAACTGTTCCCAGAACACAAAATAGTATTGCCAAAGCCCAGAGGTGGCCAAAACTAACATGGTCCAATAGCCAAATCACTTCTAGGTACCCCCTAATTACAGAAATTCACTGCCTTCACTGTTTAAAGTGTGTGCTGCACTCACACCTACATCCAAAATCTTTGGATCAGCTGTGTGCTGTTCCACTAGACCATCCCAGAGAATATTCTAACTCATTTATATGAGATGACTAACATTTAATGAAAAGTGACTATGTATACATGTGTCACATGTTCTCGTTTGACTCTCCCAATAGTAGTATAGCAAAACGATTATAAACAAAGCCCTAGATGGTTCCAATGTCTGGTTCAGTTCCTTAAGCCACCAACTTTGTACCCATTTGATGCTCAAGTACCCACTTGAGGCCAGGTGTGGTGGTTCAGGCCTGTAATCCCAGCAGTTTGGGAGGCCAAGGCAGGTGGATAACAAGGTCAAGAGATCAAGACCATACTGGCCAACATGGTGAAACCCATTGCTAGTAAAAATACAAAAGATCAGCTGAGCATGGTGGCACGTACCTGTAGTCTCAGCCACTCGGGAGGCTGGGGCACGGGAATCACTTGAATCTGGGAAGTGGAGGTTGTACTGAGCCGAGATTGCGCCACTGCACTCCAGCCTGGATGACAAAGCAAGACTCCATCTCAAAAGAAAAAAAAAGAATAGTAACTTAAGGCCAGGTGTGGTGGCTCACACCTGTAATCCCCGCACTCTGAGGCTGAAATGGGAGGATCATTTGAGGTCGGGAGTTCAAGACCAGCCTGGCCAACTTGGTGAAACCCCGTCTCTACTAAAAATACAAAAATTAGCCAGATATGGTGATACATGCCTGTAGTCCCAGCTACTCAGGAGGCTGAGGCAGGAGAATTGCCTGAACCCAGAAGGAGGTTGCAGTGAACCAAGGTCGTGCCACTGCACTCCAGCCTAGGCAATACAAGACTGTCTCAAAAAAAAAAGTCACTTAACCAACAGCCTCAACTTCCCCATTTACGAAATACATTTAGAAACAGCTGGTTGGGCACAGTAGCTCACAACTATAATCCAAGCACTCTGGGAGGTGATAGATCACAAGGTCAACAGACCAAGAACATCCTGGCCAACACGGTGAAACCCTGTCTCTACTCAAAACATAAATATTAGCTGGGCATGGTGATGCATGCCTGTAGTCTCAGTTAGTCTAGAGGCTGAGGCAGGAGAATCACTTTAACCCAAGAGAGAGAGGTTGCAGTGAGCCCAAATCGCGCCACTGCACTCCAGCCTGGGCAGACAAGAGCAAGACTCTGGCAAAAAAAAAAAAAAAAAAAAAAAAAAAAAAAAAAAAAAAAAAAAAAGGCCAGCCAAGGTGGCTCATGCCTGTAATCCCAGCACTTTGGGAGGCCAAGGCAGGCGGATCACCTGAGGTCGGGAGTTCGAGACCAGCCTACATGGAGAAACCCTGTCTTTAGTAAAAAATACAAAATTAGCCGGGCGTGGTGGCGGATGCCTATAATACCAGCTACTCAGGCGGCTGAGACAAGAGAATCGCTTGAACCCAGGAGGCAGAGGTTGCAGCGAGCCAAGATCGAGCCACTGCACTCCAGCCTGGGCAACAAGAGTGAAACTCCATCTCAAAAAAAATAAAAAGAAATAGCTAATGCATGTGAGTTGCTATAAAGATTAAATATAATTTGTTTTGGCTGTACTAATTTAACATAAATTTAGTTTGTTGTATTAATATATGTATTTATTGTAGTTAGGTATTATCCTCATTTTATAGATAACAAAACAAAGGCAGTGTTCCTGATATGTTCAAGACCACACAGCCAAGAAGAGATAGAGGACTGAAATTTAGGAAACCTCCTGTAGCCCCATCTACTTGGGAGCCTGAGGTAGGAAGATGTCTTGCACCACGTGTTTAAGTGTAGCCTAGGCAACATAGTGCGACCCTCTTTTTAAAAAAACTTACTTTTGTTTGTATGTTTTCCTCAGATGGGATTTCACTGTTTCTCAGGCTGAAGTGCAGTGGCATGATCTTCGCTTACTGCAAACTCCACCTCCCAGACTCAAGAGATCCTCCAGCCTCAGCTAGACTACAGGCACTACTGGTATGTACCACCACAGCCAGCTAATTTTTTATTTTTTTATAGTAAAGTTTCCTCATGTCGCCCAGGCTGGTCTGAGAACTCCTGGACTCAAGGGATCCAACTGCCTTGACTTCCCAAACTGCTGGGATTACAGATGTGAGCCATGACACCAGCCCCAAGTCGGTTTTCTTTTTTCTTTTTTTTTTGGGGGGACGGAGTCTCTATCCAGTGGTGTGATCTCAGCTCACTGCAACCTCTGCCGCCCAGGTTCAAGCAATTCTCCTGCCTCAGCCTCCCGAGTAGCTGGGATTACAGGCACCTGCCACTACGCCCGGCTAATTTTTTTTTGTCTTTTTTTAAGTAGAGATGGAGTTTCACCATGTTGGTCAGGCTGGTCTTGAACTTCTGACCTCGGACCTCCTGCTCCACCCCTCAGCCTCCCAAAGTGCTGGGATTACAGGTGTGAGCCACCACGCCCAGCTCCAAGTCAGTTTTTAAATCAAATCATGTCTCCAGAAAATTTAACTACCTGGGACTATTGGCACAGCCTTTCCTTCCTTACCTACCACTTGCCTATCAATAATTATTCATATAAACTAGCTCACTGAGGTAGTTCCTGCCTCCCAGACTATAAATCCCTCAAGGTCAACCCAAGGCCTGCCTCAGCTAGCTGAGCAAGGCATGCATACATGCATGCATTTTCATTCATTCATTCATTCAGACAGGGTCATGGCTCTGTCACACAGGCTGAAGTGCAGTAGTATGATCATAGCTCACTGTAACCTCAAACTCCTGAGTTCAAGCAATCCTTTTGCTTCAGCTTCCCAGGTAGCTAGGACTACAGGTACATGCCACCACAGCTGGCTTTTTTTTTTTTATAGACAGAAGGTCTCACTGTATTGCTGAAGCTGGTCTCAAACTCCTGGTCTCTAGCAATACTCCTGCCTCAGCATCCCAAAACGTTGGGAATTCAGGTGTGAGCTACCACAACTGGCCACATTTGAAGCACTACAGATAGAGAATATGATTTAAATCTAGACATGAAACACAGTTTTTTTGTTTGTTTGTTTTATAGAGACAGGGTTTCTCCATGTTGGTCAGGCTGGTCTCCAACTCCCGACCTCAGGTGATCCACCCATCTCAGCCTCCCAAAGTGCTGGGATTACAGGCGTGAGCCACCACACCTGGCTGAAACCCAGTTTTAAGAATTCTTTTCTGGAAAATTCTATAGACTTTTACCCTTTATGACCTTTCAAAGGTACCTATAGATTGTGAAATTCACTTTTCCGCATGTTACACAGTATACTAGGTCCATAAATCTAGTAAATCTGTTTTCATTATGACCTCATCCATCCCATGATGTCAACTTATTTGGCTTAATAGGACAAAACCAACAGTCTGTGCACAGTCTGTGGCAGAATTTAAGTGATGGATTTGACTAGAATGGTAGCCTACTTAGAAAGGCTGAACCCCTCCGTGATAGTCCCATTACCTTCATTACAAGAGATGGTCTCAAGCCCACCACACACAGAATTTAAAACCAGGTACAAACCTCAGAAGAGAGCAGCCTGACAAGGTTAAAAGCCTCTAGGTGGTCTTGTTCTAGGAATAAACCAACTAAAACTTCTCCAATGAAGGCCAACTTGTAGAGGTGATAGGTGGAGAAGTTGAATCATCTAAAGTCCATTTTCCCAAAACACATTCAGTTATCTGTCCTTCCATTCACTCAACACAACTTTCCCCAAGTTATAGGACTTGAAATCAGCAATCCACAAAGCAAAGTATGAGAAGCAGGCTATAGGATTAACACAGGTGGCATAATTAAAAAAAAAGAGAGGAGGAAGATTTTAAAACAATCTGCAAGAGGAAAATCACACATGATTTGGCTTTGTAGCTCCTCCTGGCTTGAGCAATTAAGGCTCTGAAGGCTGAGGCAGCTGGGGCAGCAGGACCTAAAGATGACAGGCAGGCAAAGCACTTATCTGGGCCAGGTCGCTTTCAAGAGCTGGGGCTGCGACAGAGAACATCACCACTGGCCCTGAGAGCACATTTAAGCTGTTTTATGCAGGAACCAAAGGATTGAGACAGTGGCAGAACCCTCACTGGAGAGAAAGGAAGATGACAGAAAGCCACATTGACAAAGAAAAATTGCAAATACGCAGACCACAATCATAACCCTACTATCAACCCTCAATTTTCCAGGGTAATAACCAAAGGCAGGCTTATTAGCTTACCCTCAGACCACCCCATCACCACATAGAAAACAAGAAACTTATCAAAATCCTTCTCCCATTCTTTCCCAGTCCTGCAAAGAAATAAAAAGGAGCAGCTAAGCACCTGAAAGCAAAGCAGTGAGCAGAAAGAGAAGCAAGGAAAAGAGCCATGGCCCCAGTACTCCCTGAGATTACCCAGTTAGCATCCACAAATAAGAACTCATGGTCATAAGAGCAAATGCTTTAGCACGCTGGGCAGAAGAAGAGGACACCTAAGGCAAGATACTCGGTCACAGGGAAGTTCACATGAAGCCAGTGAAGGAGGCAGAAGACAACCCACCTGACCTCCACTTGATTGACACGTACACCTCCCCCAAAGTCGCCTTGCCCTAGGCTCCCAAATCGAGTCTTTAAAGCCCCTTTTCCCAAAGGAGCATCAGTAAGTTCTTCAGTTGTTATCATCCCACTCAACCAGTCTTTCATTTACCTATCACTAAGCCCAAGCCTCCATCTTGTCCCTGGTTTAAACTGCCATATTTTTTGCCCAGGTCCTCAATCCCCAGCCCTAGAATAAAAGCATTAGAAAGAGTCCTCAATTCGTCACCCAACCCTAGCATCACTACTTGGTTATGCTTGCACTCCACCCCTTCCCAGAATCTCTACCTTCAAATATAAACCCAGCGAGAAGACATCTGAAAACCCTAACAGAGAGGGATAGAGAAAGGAGTCTCCGGTGACTATAATGGCAGGAGATGGTAGGACGCAGGAGGATGCTCCATGGTACAGCTCAACAGGCAAAATACCAGCTTTAGGACCAGAATGCCCCATACCTGCTTCAAGTTTTCTCCGCCCTTCCTTTTCCCAACCATAGGGCAGTATCAGCACTACCATTACCTCCACTCCACTACTGGTTCTTTTCTGGGTCCTAGCCCCAGCACTCATTCGAGCCTACTGCCTAATGGATCCACTAGCCTGTAAATAGCACGGCAGCCCATTCCCCGAGAAGCCAAACCCCAGAACCATCCCATTGGAACACAGGTTATTCCTGAACTGAAGGAAAAGTCAGGGAAAATGGTCAAGCAGAGGCAGAGGAAAATGGGCATTTACTGCATTTTGGTGTGACTAACTCAAGCTGAGAGCTGAGGAAGTCCAAGCCATCTGCTCTGGACTCTCTAGTCTGAAAGATGCCATGCTAGCAGGATGATGATGAGCTAAATCATTCTGGGCCACAGGGCAATCTTTCTAATTCCCACAATCAAACCCCTTTCCTCACCAGTCCTGGGTTCTCTGACTGCCTGCCCTTTAGCTATCACGTCTTCCTGGATGTCAAATTGGCTCCTTTGACACTGAATGCAATCAAGACAATGACAACCAGGTTTCCAAACTGCAAATTGCCCCAAGTTTTATTTGTAGTCCATACAAAAGGGAAAAAAAATTAAGGTTTTCTAACACCACCTACTTGGGGATATGGGGAAGTGGGACTGTGCCGCTCACCATCAGCTTAGTGGTCAGCAGGGACTCGGACACATACCAACTGACTGTCCCAACAGGAACTCAGTCTCAACAGTCTACACAGGGACAGTCAGGGTACCTTGGACTCCTGGCACAGCTTGGCGCATAGGAAATGGTTAAGCTAACCCTTTCCTGGCCTCCTTCCCATCTAAAAACAAAAAGGCGCCGCCAACCTCAGCTGCAGGTTGCTTTCCCATCCAAACGACCTTAAATATCGCGCACAAAAATAAAAGGGAGCCAGGGAAAAAAAAACATAAAAGAAACTCCCATTCTTTTATGGGAGATGGGAAGCAGGGGTAGAGGGGAAACCGCAGATCTAGAGCCAGTAGCAAGATTTGCTGCTGAGGCGAAGGAACAAAGTAGGTTACTGCCCAACACTCAAAATGATCATCTCCTGGGGAAGGCCCAAATGGTAGAGGGGATGAAAAACCGCAACCAGGAAAGGTATGGGCCAGAGTAGTTATAACCTGGGTCTGTACCCTACCCACCTCTTTCTCCCTCCCTCCCTGTGATGCCCCATCCCAGGATGGCCCTACATGCGGCGCTGGTAGCCAGAGTGCATCTGAGCCGCCCGCAGGTAATCATTATAGGAGCCCGAATAGCGTGCGTAATCGGAATGGGCATCGGGGCAGGCGACGGTAATCCAGCGAGGACTTTGTCGGCGAGCGGCGGAACGAAAGCTGCGACTCTGATAAACGGCGGTAATCAGAGAGCTCGGCTAAACGCCGGTCGGAACCATACCTAGTCGAGAGAAGAAGACAGTTGGTGAATGAGACAATTGAAGGGAGGACTCCAGTTGGGCATGGGGGAGATGCCAATGGGGACAGGGAGGGTATGATCACATTGGTCTCCAACAGATTGGTCTCCTTTTGTCAGAAGGCTCATCACCCTGTCCAGGCCAAAAAAAAAAAAAATCAAGCCTGGCTTCACCTCACTGGGAAATCAAACCCTCCGCTGAAGTCCTCCCCCTCTGAACTGGCCAAGGTGGATTTAGGTCTACATTCCCACACCACAGCAAACTATCTCCACCCCTGGGCCCTGCAGAGAAAGACCTTGGTTGTTTATCAACAGAACGGCGGATGAAAGCAAGGTCCCCAACTTCCCAGAGTGGACGCACCTCATAAACTTGCCTTTAGCCAGTGAGTGCCAAAGGGACTACTCTTTTGCCCCCACTCCTGCCAAAGCCAGGACAACCACATAATAGGCTTAAGGATCCTTGAGACAGTGGGAAAGGACATGGGCCAAGGTCCTGCAGGCAGTAGCTCCAATGACACTTGGGCTAGCCTTGACAGGTGACACTGGGCCTGGCCTGACTAGCTGGTACCACCCCAGGTTGAGCACTATGCTCCACCTGAACCCTGGTGACCAGAAAAGTTCATAGACACTGCTCCCCTCGGCCTCTGGACATCCCACAGAAATAAAGACCGAAGGAGGGGCCAATGCCTCATTTCCCTCCCATGCCAACCTCAGCCCCTTGCCCTAAGCCCCAGCTGGGGGCAGGGGCCGGGGGGGGCATACAGTACCTTTTCGACATGGCGACAGCCTTTTTGTAGGGATCGTCGTAGCTGGCCCGGGGTGGGGAGAGGCGGGTACGCTCATAGGGCGGCGGGGTGCTGTTGGCGTTGGCAACGGCCCCCTGGGACATGGACAGGTAGGCTGCAGACGGCTGACCTGCCCCATCGTAGGCATTGCCTGGCTGGCCGCGATAGGAGGCAGCAGCCTGGGGATGCTGCTGGGCAGCATACGAAGCAGCCAATGAGGCTGACGACTGCGTGCGGTAAGGAGCTGCCAGGGTGGCAGAAGGTTGGGCCCCATAGGCAGCTGCAGCACCATAGGAGCCAGTGGCCGCAGCAGCCGACTGAGCCCCATAGGAGCCTGAGAGGCCCATTGATGCTTGGGCCCCGTAACTATTCAGCTGGGTCTGGACAACCGGCTGGGCCCCATAGGAGCCAGCCATTGGGGTAGTGGCTTGTGCAGCATAGGCTGCTGGCTGGCTGGCATAGGCGGCAGCTGTGGCTGGCTGTGCCACATAGGCAGCAGGTTGGGAAGAGTAGGAAGCAGCCTGCTGTGCAGCATATGGGGCGGACTGGGCATTGTAAGAGGCCGAGGGCTGGGCATTGTAAGAAGCTGCCTGGGCTCCATAAGCTAGTGAGGAGGCTGCAGACTGAGCCCCATAGGAGGCTGCCTGAGCCCCATAGGAGCCTAAGGAGGAAGCTGCTCCCTGGGTGTTGTAGGAAGAAGCAGCTGCACGAACCCCATAGGAAGAGGCAGCCTGGGTGCCGTAAGAGGATGGCTGGTTACCATAGGAGGCAAGGGAGGAACCCTGAGCCCCATAGGAGTTGAGCGAAGAAGCCGCAGCTGCCTGACCCCCATAGGAAGAAAGGGCCGAGGCTGAGGGCTGGGCTCCACCATATGGGCCGAGTGAGGAAGCTGCAGCAGACTGGGAGCTAGGACTCGCCAGCTGACCCCTGTATGGGGCCCCAAGGGAGACAGAGGGCTGAGCGCGGTAAGAGGCTGCCTGGGCTGTCATGGGCTGAGTCCGATAGCCAACACCCAAAGAGGCAGAAGGCTGGGCCCTGTAGGCAGCTCCCAGTGACACTGATGGCTGGGCCCGGTAGGTAGCTGGCTGGGCCGTCAGAGGAGCCACATAAGAGGCTCGGGGAGGTGAACGGCGCAGGGGGCTGCGGTCGCGACCAAAGAAGGGTGGTGTGGGCTGACGAGCTTGCCCATCAAAGCCACCAGTGCTGTTGCCAAAAGCCTGCTGGTAGTCGAAGGTGGCAGAGAAGCCACCAGTTCCAGGGAAGGCCGTATCCCCAGCCCCTGGTTTCTTGGTCTTGTCCCCCAGACTGGACAGCCAGGCCAGGCCCCTTCTTCTGACCCTTGGTGGAGAGTTCCACGTTGATGCGCTTGCCCTTCACTTCTTTGCCGTTGAGCTCCGCGATTGCGGCTTTGGCATCTGCTTCCTTCTCCATGTGAACAAACGCGTAGTCTGATAAAGCAGCAGACAGAGGGTTAGCAATTAGGGGGGCAGGGCATGCTACCTGATGGGTCCCAAATTGGACACACAACAGCATCCAGCTGTTGCCAGCTACCTCCAAGGCCTCCAAACCCTCCTCTCCAGGAGTGTGTCATAAAATGTGGCTCCCATATAACAAAGCTTCTGACTGTCCCAAGCAGTCATCTTTGCCTACAGCCTTCTTCCCATTCTCCCCTTTGAAAACCCTGTCACCTCACTCAACTTCCTGGTGAGAGAAGAAAAACAAAGATGAACTGCAATGCAGGATAAAATCTTCACATCTCCTGTAAGTAAAAACCAGCAGAACAAAATACAGAAAGGGTTCCTAGATCACTCAATTCTTCAGTGTTCTCAACCCAAGTTCAGCAAACAGCTGAGGCCTAGCTCACTTTTGAGGCCTAGCTCTCAAACATTGGAAATGACCACTCACATTTTGGTACGACCCACCTCTCAGCCCATGTCCAATTAAGGCAAGAGAGTTAGACTGCAACAAGCAGTTCACAACATTGTTCCAATATGATCTCCCCCACTTTTTCACAGTACTTCCCAAGTTTTCAAGGCAATCTCAGGTACAGGAGGACCTCATTTGGGTCTCATAATCCTGTGAGGTAGGCATGGCAAAGAATCATTATCTACATTTTACAGGTGGACACATATACATACATGCTCAGAGTTTTTATATGGTTTGCCCCGCTCAAAGTGTGTTAAGAGTCAGGACCAGAATCATAGCTTCCCAGTGCCCCTTTGCTACACAATCTATACCTGATAAGTCAATGTATACAAGGCAGGAATGTGTGATATGACTAAAAACTTAGGCTTAGAAGCAGAGAAGATGGACCCTGTGTAAGCCAATAAGGTGTGGGAATAGGAACTAAGCCTACTGGCTGAGTTCATGCCCAATCCTTTCCCTGTCCGAGGCCACATTACATCCTCCACTGTTTCCTCTTTAAGGGACAGAGAGATATACCTCACCCCTTAGGCTTCTGTTCACAGAGCAGACTGCTTACAGGAAAGATTGGTTTCTTACCTATAAAGCATGAAGCTGCAATAACTGCAGCTAGCAGGCTCTGCTAAGGATGTTATTCCTGCAGCTCTCATTAAGATCTGAATAAGCTATGGTAGGAGAAGACAGGATGTTGATCTCAAAGTTATCTTTACCACATAGAAGGAGAAAACTTCAGGTAAGGAAGGAGTGGGAAGAAATTCTCATGTCCACACTCCCAAAGCACAATAGCACAGGCAGAATCTGAATGATGACAGAATCCTGCCGCTAGGAAATAAGTCCCTGAGCTTAACCCCATTGTCAACCTGTGGCTACTCTCAGATAGAATCCAATACCAGGATGCTATCTGTCACATCAGTTTAAGAAACAAAGAGCTGGTCAAGCACAGTGGCTCACGTTTGTAATCCCAGCACTTTGAGAGGCCAAGGAGGGCAGATCAAGAGGTCAGGGGATCAAGACCATCCTGGCCAACATGGTGAAACCCTGTTTCTACTGAAAATACAAAAAAGTAAGCTGGGTACAATGGTGTGCACCTGTCATCCCAGCTACTCAGGAGGCTGAGGCAGGAGAATCGCTTGAACCCTGGAGACGGAGATTGCAGTAAGCCAAGATAGTGGCACTGTACTCCAGCCTAGAGACAGAGCAAGACTCTGTCTCAAATGTAAAAATTAAAAAAAAAAAAAAACAAAGAGGTACCTGGATGGCATTACTAAGAAAAGAAACATTCTTAATAACCTCCAAACAAGGATTCTCATTTTTAGAAACTTTTCATATTGGGATGCCCTACAGAAGAACTCTGTAGCTGCTCCTACAGAACAAGTCATTTCCCTGGATCTGAAGACAATGCCACAAACCTCAGGATAATGGGGAAAAAAATACCATCAATAAGCAGAAGTCAGAAGTGTGGCATAGCACAAAAGGGATTATGAATTAAGAATTGAATGGTCTCAGTTCCAGATGCAGGCATTGATTTGTTATAGGATCTTAAGAAACTTCCCATTTAGGTGCAGTGGCTCATGCTTGTAATGCCAACACTTTGGGAGGCCAAGGCAGGCGGATCACCTGAGGTCAGGAGTTTGAGACCAGCCTGACCAACATGGTGAAACCCGTCTCTCCTAAAAATACAAAAATTAGCCAGATGTGATGGTGCACACCTGTAATCCCAGCTGAGGCAGGAGAATCACTTGACCTGAGAGGCAGAGGTTACAGTGAGCCAAGATGGCACCACTGCACTCCAGCCTGGGCGACAAAGCAAGACTACATCTCAAAAAAAAAAAGAAAAGAAACCAAACTGGCCGGGCGCAGTGGCTCACGTCTGTAATCCTAGCACTTTGGGAGACTGAGATGGGTGGATCACCTGAGGTCAGGAGTTCAAGACCAGCCTGGCCATCATGGTGAAACCCCATCTTTAAAAAAAAAAAAGAAAAGAAAAAAGAAACCAAACTGGCCAGGCACATAATCCCAACACTTTGGGAGGCCCAGACAGGTGGATGACCTGACGTCAGGAGTTCGAGACCAGCCTGACCAACATGGTGAAACCCCATCTTTACTAAAAATACAAAATTAGCCAGGAATGGTGCCACACACCTGTAATCCCAGCTACTCAGGAGGCTGAGGCAGGAGAATTACTTGAACCTGGGAAGCGGAAGTTGCAGTGAGCCAGGATTGTACCACTGCACTACAGCCTGGGCAAAAAGAGCAATACTCCACCTCAAAAAAAAAAAAAAAGAACAAAATGAATTATCACAACTCTGTCCTCATCACTCTCATGGCCAGAGCCTTATACACTACCTGTGAAAAACTAAGTGTTCCTTTTGGCCTAGCCATAGGCACTAGAGTTGTCCTGTGATCTCTCAGCTCTACTTTGGGTAGAGTAAGCTAAAAAAAAAAAAAAAAAAAAAAAACCCAGCATGTGGCCTAAGATCCTTTTAAAAGCAGAGGCTGGGCATGGTGGCTCACTCCCGTAATCCTAATACTTTAAGAGACTAGGTGGAAGGATGGCTTGAGCTCAGGAGGTCAAGGCTGCAGTCAGCCACATCATGACACTGCACTCTGGCATGAGCAACAAAGCAAGACCCTATCTCTAAATGAATGAATAAACAAACATCTAAAAATTTTTTTAAATAATAAAAAATAAAAGTAAAAGCAGAGGCTGAGGCAACCCTCGGGAATGGCAAAACCACCTGGAGATGGCAAGCAGAAAGGCCCAAAGTGAAGAGGAAGCAGAATGAGTCGCTAGAGCTCATAGGCATATGTTGGGGAGAGGGGCCTCCAGGCATTCTGAGGGAATATTAGCAAACAATATTAATAGTCCTGACTATTCTATCTACAAATTCCCGACACTAGAATAAGACGAAAGCTTCCATGGACTTACAAGATCATTTGGACATCCCATTGTTTGTTTCCCTCCTTAGCTGGGTTTTATTGAGACCAAATGGTGAAATTTGAAAATTTAGATTTCACATAGTACAATTTAAATGACTGCCCGGATGAGTTGTATAACTGATCAAAAAATTTTAAAATCCAGGCTGGGCATGGTGGTTCACACCTATAATCCCAGCACTTTGGGAGGCCGAGGCAGGCAGATCACCTGAGGTCAGGAGTTCAAGACCAGACTGGCCAACATAGTGAAACCCCATCTGTACTAAAAATTCAAAAACTAGCCAGGTGTGGTGGCACACACATGTAGTCCCAGCTATTCGAGAGGCTGAGGCAGAACTGCTTGAACCTAGGAGGCACAGGTTGCAGTGAGCGGAGATTGAGCCACTGCACTGAAGCCTGGGCAGACAGAACAAGACTCTGTCTCAAAAAATAATAATAATAAATATTAAAAAATATGGCTGGGCACGGTGGTTCACGCCTGTAATCCCAGTTCTTTGGGAGACCGAAGCAGGCAGATCACCTGAGGTCAGCAGTTCAAGACTAGCCTGGCCAACATGGTGAAACCCTGTCGCTATTTAAAAAATAAAAATAAAAAAAAATTAACAATAAATACAAAATTTAAAAATCATCTGATACAATTATAACCAAATTGTATCAGGAAGTTTCTAAGCCTGGAGGGGAAAGTGTGAATAGGCTGCCCAGCTAACTCAACTGCATCAGTGACAAGCCCCATCACAGTAAGCAGCAAAGCTCAGACCTAGCTATATTAAAGATCCCCCTAAGACCCAACAACTCCTAAGATAATGAAGAAAAACCAGAGATCTGAAGAATTCCAGGGACCCTCTTGCCTGGGAAGTTAATTCAAAGAAACTGAAGGAAATCACTGCATTGGGACCATCAAGTAACGTTTTACAGAGATCTCCAAATGGTCTGGTGGCATCATAATCCCTCTAGTACCAAAGTTAAGCGAATCCAGAAAAACAAATTCTCCTACCCTAAGACTAAAAATCTTAAACTTGAAACTACAGAGCTCTGTATAGGAAGAAGAAATGGTCACTCACAAAAATGAAACGGAGGTATTTTCCTCTTTTGTCTTTTGGATCTCCCCTGAAGTCTGTACTGGTTCCGGAAGCTGTTCATCTTTGAACACCCAATAGGAGGAAGCTGTGGAGTGGTTATTATCCACTGTTGCTATTGAGATTTCTGTTCTACAAATCCTGTCTAAGCTCCTGGAGTAACCAAGCAACTATGCTTTTTTTTTCCAGTGAAATAAAACAGAGCTGGTTGTCCAATGCCAACACCAAGTTTCTGTGCTTTTCACAGCCCTGTCAGCCAACATGAGAAGACTCAATCAAATGACCATTCCCAGCCCAAGAAATGAGTACTCTTTAGAGAACCAGCTGCTTCTACTACACTCCAAACTTTCAACCCTCAATTTCTTTATCATAAAGATATAAAAAGGCATCAGTGGAGGAGATGATGTTCAAATCTTTCCCAGTCTCCTACATTGAAGTGTATCAGGAGCTCTGTTACACGACAGTATAACTACAAATAGTTGACCACCATTCCCTGAGCAAGTCAATGCATTTCTGCCAATCAAATGTTTACAAAGGAACAAAATGCACAGAACTCCCTCTAACTCTCACAAGGAGCTAGCCAGCAGCTCTAAAAATTAATGTGCAGTTATGCACTTCACCCCCATTGTCACTTGGTGTTGGGTCCCAAGCAAATTCAGACGAATTTTTGGCTTTCTTTACCACCTGAAAACAAGCAAGAAGCTTGAGTTCCAGGGAGACTGTCCTTTCAGATGTTTGACTCTAGACTCTCAACCTAGTAGCCACCCTATCTAACAACCACAAAAGAAACTTGGTAAGTCAATTAAACACAAAACTCTCCTAAAGACTCATATACCCCACCCTTTTGCTGGACAAGTACCCAATCTGAGACCCTCTCCCACTCTTTTACTCTAAACAAAAGCAAAAATCCATGGACCATACAGCCTGCCTCAGAGCACCCAGCAGGAAAGCCCGATTCCGGATAGTCGTGGACCTGTATAACCTGAGTTGAGGAAAATAGAATGCAGTATTAATGCAGAACAAGGACTTGTTCCTAGCAGTGGACACTATGACTCTTTATATTTCCCCCACTTAAAGAAAGGACTAGGAATGGCCCCAAAGATACGCCTTTCCAGGACAGCAAATAAAATATCTTGTTGGGATGAATAAGCACCTGCACCCACATTGGTTTCCTATCCCTGAAAAATATCTTGTTGGGATGAATAAGCACCTGCACCCACATTGGTTTCCTATCCCTGAAACTTCTCATACAAGGTATGAGCAGGTATGAACCCACCAGGAGTAGGGCATCAGATACTCCCAGGGGGCATCCTCCAAGATGACAGGGCAAAGTTAACGCTGATCTGTTCCCAAGTGGAGCAGAGACTGGCCACCTACACAAGGGCTGACCCACCCAACCTTGCCAATGTAAAAGATAAAGAGCTTAGGGGATAAAAACTCAGGCTATGAAAAAAATCAACTGGGCCCCTAGTCAGGCTTAAATTATGGTGACACATTTTTCTCGAAGAAAAGGCAAACTAGGGATCTGCCCTGAGGATTAGACTACTCAAGCAGTGACTACTAGTGATGCAGTAAATCGTGTTTAGCCACGAAGACCTCTCACACACCCCTCTCCAGGACCCCCGAGCCAGAGTACGCCCCCCTGCAAAGTCACCAAGCTCATGAAAGAATGACACTGACCTGGGGCACTGGCTTGGCACATGAAAACTACGCAGAAGGGGCATTCTTAAAACAAGCTTCCTTGCACATGCAAAAGGCTGGGGTTTCCAGGTGACAGATATAAAATCGAGCCCAAAGAAAAATCCCTCCCAAGTTTGAGGGAGGAGTAAAGTACAGAGTTGCCACACCTAACCCACCTAACACTGAAAGGCCAAAGTAGTTCGGAAGGGGCCCTCGTACCCATACCCACGTGTAACTGTGCCCATGAGACCCACGCCAGACAATACTAAAAGACCCCAGCCCGAGAAACGTCCAAGGGCCCCGTTACCTTCCACTTGAGCACATTCATCGGGAGGGAACACGAGGGCGGCCTTGGGGCGTCAGCCCCCACCTTTTCCCTCTTCCCTTGCTCTGACCGACGTCTGGAGAGGAAGTGGGGAAGTGGAGAAATCTTCCCCGCTTCATGATCCGGCTTGTGCCCGTCACTTCCCAATTTCCGCTGGGTGCCAGGCCCAGGAGACCAGGAGAAGGCGCGCCCCCGGTACACTCGCAAGGCTCTCAGGCGCGTCCCAGGCCCCGTAGCTTGGCTCGCAGTGGCCGCCGCACCCACCCAGAGCCGCTTCCTCCTACTTGGTGGACGGTTCCTGGACCGCAGGGGAGGAGGGTGGCTCTACCCAACGCACCCCCAACACCTCCGGCCTGCTCCCGCGCACATCCCCACCCCTCCCAACCGCGAAGTGACCGACCCCCGGGTAAGAGGCGTGGCTAACAGGCAGAGTGCCCCGAGCGCGCCCGCGCCCGCGCCCCCGCCCCCGCGCGCGCCTCCGCGTTACCTTTCACCACGTCACACTCGATGACGCGTCCGCGGCGCTCGAAGAGGCTGCGCAGTTCCTGGCTCGTGCATGCAGCCGACACATTGCCCACGAAAATCTTCCAAGTATTAAGAGGCCTTGGGCGCGACATCTCCACCACGAGCGCGCGCCCCGGCCGCAGCTCGTGGCCATGCAAGGCTTCAATCGCGCGCAGCGCGCCCGTGTTCTCGCGCATGTGCACGAAGGCGAACTGTTTCATGACGGCGCAGCTCATGACCGTGCCGTAGGGCGCAAAGAGAGCCGCCAGCTCCTCCGGAGTCGTATCCGCCCCGTCGACATTGCCCACGAATATCTTCATCTTGTCGCCGCAGCCGCCTTCCCGGAGAGCGCGGACCTCTCCTTGAGCGACAAGCGAAACGTCCGCACGACCGGCAGTCCTCCCCAGGAATGGCTGGCGACCGAGAACCCCGCCGCGCAGGCGCCCTGGCTTAGCCAATGGGAACGCGCATCCCGCGCGTCCAGCGACCAATCAGAGACACTGAGAGAAGATGCACTCAAGCACAGCCAATCTCAGAGGGCCTGGAGCCCGCTCGTTAGCTGAGGGGGGCGGGAAAGGGACGACAGCGCGCGACCAACCGCCACAGCCGGGGGGGGGAGGGGGGGAAGGAAGGGCTGAAGAGAGGCAAACGCGCCCGAGTGGCGCTGGCGGTAGAAAGGCCTAGTTTTGAGGCGGCCTCCAGCCCGGATGGGGCTGGGACCGGCGGGCTACAAGGGAAAAACTTTGTTCAGTTGGAAGTCAGGCCTCCTCCCATTCTGGCAGCCCCGTCCAAACCCGCGCCTGGTGGTGGCCGCGTGAGTGTCCCGGGGGGAAGACTGGGCCTGGCGGGAGAAACCAGGACAACATGCCTTAGTCTGCAAACGGCTCCCAGGACTGTGCTGGGCACTGCGAGGGGGACCTGAGGCAGGCCCCGGAGAAGCCCTCGTGCCAGTTATTCATGATTTGGAAACATTCCCTGGGGTTGCTGAGGTCTTGGCAGACGGTGAAAATCAAAGGCCTCTGCCCTGACGGAATTCCCCAGTCAAGAAATAATGGAATGACACTATATTGTACGTTTAAAGTTTTTCACAATAAACAGCTTAATAAACTAGAAAATTAATCCTGGACGAAGCAAAAGTTGAGCCTTATGAAAAAATTTTTAGGCTGGGCGCGGTGGCTCACGCCTGTAATCCCAACACTTTGGGAGGCCGAGGCGGGCAGATCACCTGAGGTCGGCAGTTTGAGACCAGCCTCGCCAACATGGCGAAACCCCCTCTCTACTAAAAATACAAAATTAGCTGGGCGTGTTGGCGAGTCCCTGTAATCCCAGCTACTCGAGAGGATGAGGAAGGAGAATCGCTTGAAAGGAAGGTAAAGGTTGCTATGAGCCAAGATCGTACCACTGCACTCCAGCCTGGGCGCAGAGCGAGACCCTGTCTCAAAAAATAATAATAATAAAATAAGCTTTAAGAAAGAAAAGAGGGGCAGTACTCTGGTATCTCCCCGAAATCCAAACTGCTAGCAATATTCCCAGAACAGGATATCCGCGAACCCGTAGCTACCCAGTAAGCAAAACCATTTAATTTAATTTATTTTGAGACAGAGTTTAACTCTTGTCACCTAGGCTGGAGTGTAGTGGCACTATCTTGGCTCACTGCAGCCTCCGCCTCTCGGGTTCAAGCTGTTCTCCTGCCTCAGCCTCCTCAGTAGCTGGGACTACAGGCGCACGCCACCATGCCCAGCTAATTTTTGTATTTTTAGTAGAGACGGGGTTTCACCACGTTGGCCAGGCTGGTCTCGAACTCCTGACTTCAGGTGATCTGCCGGACTCAGCCTACCACAGTGCTGGGATTACAAGTGTGAGCCACGGTGCCCAGACAGCATAGCCATTTTAAAGGTTCATGGGGACAGTTCCATGTTCGCTGGTGGGGTTTAGAGTCAGAACACTAACAGAAAATCTGTTTATCTTGTAGTTTTCTTCCTCTCAGTAAATGGCAACTCCATACTTCCAGAGTTAAATTAGAAGTGAGTATTCATGACTCTAACTTCTAGAGTGAGTTAGTGTTAACACCTCTAACTTCCAGAGTTGGAGTTAGTGAGACCTGTAGGTGCTTTTAATTTTTCTAGTAGCCACCTTTTAAAAGGTGAAAAGAAACAGGTAAAACTAATTTTAGGCTGGGTGCAGTGGCTCATGCCTATAATCCCAGTACTTTGGGAGGCTGAGGCAGGGAGATGGCTTGAGCCCAGGAGGTTGAGGCCAGCCTGGGCAACATGACGAAAACCCGTCTCTACAAAAAATTTTTAAAAATTAGTTGACAGTTGGGCGTGGTGGCTCACGCCTGTAATCCCAGCACTTTGGGAGGCTGAGGCGGGCAGATCACCTGAGGTCAGGAGTTTGAAACTAGCCTGGACAACATGGTGAAACCCTGCCTTAAAAAAAAAAAAAAAAAAAGCCGGGCATGGTGGCTCATGCTTGTAATCCAAGCACTTTGGAGGCCAAGACGGGCGGATCACCTGAGGTCGGGAGTTCAAGACCAGCCTGACCAACATGGTGAAACCCTGTCTTTAAAAAAAAAATTAGTTGGCATGGTGGTGCACCTGTAGTCTCAGATACTCTGGAGGCTGAGGTGGGAGGATCACTGGAGCCTGGAAGGTCCAGGCTGTAGTGAGGCATGATCTCATCACTGTACTCCAGCCTAGGCAACACAGCAAGACTCCATCTCCAAAAGAAACAAAACAACAGCAACAACAAAACTGCAAACATTTCTTTCAGATCAGCCAAGCCAAGCTAGACACTTCACAGATGAGAAACTCACTGAGGGCTGGAGGAGGGAAGAGGGTTACCCACCTGGACCATAAAGCTGAACTAGGGCTGGTTTAACGCTCTTTCCATTACTCCAGGTCAAGGAGTCAGATCCTTATCCTTATTCCCCAGCATTCTGATTTGCCAGATCTATGAAGTTTGGCAAGATTCTTTACCTCTGTTTAATTAATTGATTGATTTAGAAACAGAGTTTCACTCTTGCCCAGGTTAGAGTGCAGTGGCATCATTACAGCGCACTGTAACCTTAAAATCTGTATGTATATCTGGGGGTGGTGGTGCACCTGTAGTCCAAGCTACTTGAGAGGCTAAGGGGGAAGGAATCACCTGAGCCCAGGATTTCAAGGTTACATATATATGTATGTTTATTTTGAGATGGAGTCTCACTCTGTTGCCCAAGCTAGAGTGCATGGTGGGATCTCGGCTCACTGCAACCTCTGCCTGCCAGGTTCAAACAATTCTCCTGCCTCAGCCTCCAGAGTAGCTGGAACTACAGTTGTGCACCACTACAACCAGCTAATTTTTGTATTTTTACTAGAGACAGGTTTTCACCATGTTAGCCAGGTTGAACTCCTGACCTCAAGTGATTTGCCCGCCTCAGCCTCCCAAAGTGCTGGGATTACAGGCATGAACCACCCACCAGGCCCAGCCACCCCCCCCAGATAATTTTTTAATTTTTACTTTGTAGAGACGGGGTCGATTTGTTGCCCTGGCTGCTCTCGAACTCCTGACCTCAAGTGATCCGCTAGAATCAGCCTCCCAATGTGCTGGGATTACAGGCATGACCCACCACACCCAGCTAGAGTCTTCACATCTATGAGTATCACCTTCCTTACCTATAAAAAAACCGGCCTTACCACATTTTTGTTTTCAGATATAAGAGTTTTTTTATTATAAATATGGGGCTGGGTGTGGTGGCTCATGCCTGTAATTCCAGCACTTTGGGAGGCTTGGGCAGGAGGATCACTTGAGCTCAGGAGTTGAAGACCAGCCTGGGAACCTAGTGAGACCCCCATCTATACGAAAAGAATTTTTAAAAATTAGCCAGATGTGGTGGTATGTGCCTGTAATCCCTGCTACTCTGGAGGCTGAGGTAGGAGGATCACTTGAGCCCAGGAGGTTAAGGCTGCAGTGAGCTGTGATCGCACCACCAGTGTACTCCAGCCTAAGCAACACAATGAGACCTTATCTCTAATAAAAATTTATCTTGTCAAGTATGTGTGAAGCATAAGGCCATTTTTAACAATAACAAGATGCTGTAAAGTGTTGAACATGACGTAAGACACATAGTAAGAAGCTTGGCCAGGCACAATGGCTCATGCCTACAATAGCAGCACTTTGGGAGGCCAAGGCAGGAGGATCACTTGAGCCCAGGAGTTTGAGACCAACCTGGGCAACCCAGGGAGACCCCATGTCTTAAAAATATAAAAATTGGCCAGGTACGGTGGCTTACACCTGTATCTCAGTACTTAGGGAGGCCAAGTGGGGTGGATCAAGAGTTTAAGAAATCAAGACCATCCTGTCCAACATGGTGAAACCCCATTTCTACTAAAAATACAAAAATTAGCTGAGAGTGCCGGTGTGTGCCTGTAATCCCAGTCACCCAAGAGAGGGACTGAAGCACAAGAATCACCTGAGAGGCAGAGGTTGCGGTGAGCTGAGATTGTACCACTGCTCAAGCCTGGGTGACAGAGCGAAACTCCATCTCAAAAAAAAAAAAAAAGAAAGATAAAGAAAAATTAGTCAGGCATAGCAATGTGCACCAGTAGTCCTAGCTGGGAGGCTGAGGCAAAAGGATTGCTTGTGCTCAGGAGTGTCAGGTTGCACAGAGCTACAATGATCATGACACTGGACTCTAGCCTGGGCAACAAACAGATATCATGTCTCAGAAAAAAAAAAAAAGAAAGAAAAGAAAGGAAAAAAAAATTAGGTAGGCCGTGATGGCTCATGCTTCCAATCCCAGCACTTTGGGAGGCCAAGGCAGGCAGATCACTCAAGGTCAGGAGTTCAGGACCAGCCTGGCCAACATGGTGACCACCATCTCTACTAAAAATAAAAATAAATTAGCTGGGCGTCATGGCGCATGCCTGTCATCCCAGCTGTGGCAGGAGAATCGCTTGAATCCAGGAAGCAGAGGTTGTGGTGAGCCAAGATCACACCACTATACTCCAGCCTGGGCAACAGAGTGAGACTCCATCTCAAAAATAATAAATAAAATAAGTTAGCTGGACATGGTGGTGCATGCCTATAGTTCCAGATACTTGGGAAGCTAAGGCAGGATGACTGCTTGATCTCATGAGATGGAGGCTACAGTGAGCTATGATCACACCACTATATTCCAGCCTGAATGACAGCAAGACACCATCTGAAATATAAATAAGTAATGTGATTTTTCACCTACAAGGGTATCCTGTGGGCTATTTGATGCAGGACTATCCTGCACATTGAAGGTTGGGAAGTATCCCTAGTCTTCCCCCAATGCCAGCACCATCTCCGCCCCCACCTAGCATTGTCACAGCCAGAAGAAATGCCCGTCACAAACTTCCAGAAGTCCCCTATGGGCCATACCATCCCCACTGAGAACCACTGATCTAAATCAAATTTTGTAAACTTGGGTAAACTTAGTTTTGGGTAAAAACAATCTCTGTAATAGAGCAATCTGATAAGGAAAGCCCTTACTTCTTTACAATGAATGGAGAGAAAGGCTAGAGAGAAATTCTGTCATGGAAACTAGAGAGTCCAGTCAAATTTACTTATGAGACCTTTTCCTAAGTTGATTGTATTAACTGAACTGTGTTAATTTAACTGTGGTTTACTAGGTCATTGTAGCAGATTTATTAATGGCCTCCAACAATATTAGATCCTAACACCTGGAACCTGTGAATGTTACTTTATGTGGCAAAGTCTCTGAAGATGTGATTAAATCAGTGGCTCTTGAGAAGAGGAGGTTATTCTGGATTACTCTAGTGGTGTTAAATGCAATCACATGTATTCTTGTAAGAGGGAGGCAAAAGATTTGACACAAATACACAGAGGAAAAGGCAATGGGAAGACAGAGCAGACAGAGTGGATGGTGCCGGGCTTGAAGATTGAAGTGAGATTTGGCCACAAGCCAAGGAATGCCAGTGGCCACACAAAGCTGGAAGAGGCCAGGAAGGGATGTTCCCCTAGAGTTTCTGGAGGAAGCAAGCTCTGGCCCACACCTTGACTTCAGCCCAGTGCTACTAAGTTTGTACTTCTGGCCTCCAGAACTGTGAGAATACATTTTTGTTATTTTATTTAACCCACACTTTTTGGTACTTTGTTACAGCTGCCACTGTAACAAAGGAAACTGATTACAGAAAACTAGTATAGTTATGACTTAGTAACAACACAGGTAAAGACATTTTTACAGCACAGACTTTCATTATTCCATTGCATAGGTGTTTTTCTCTGTTAGACATGAGCTTTTCCCTTTCTGTCTTCTTCCTTCCAGCTTTCCACCCTATCATGGAATGTGTGACAGTGGGAGGCTTGGAGCTGTGGCAATCACTCTTGCCACCAAAAGGGGAGAGGGGACCTGAAGAGAAACACACAGTTCATGATGGCAATATCCTGATGTCTCCATACCACCAGACCTGCTCTGAATCCTCAAACCTCCAGACTGTTGATCCAGTGACATAATTAAATGTCTTAATTGCTTTAGCCACTATTAGGACTGTGTTACTTACTGCAGAATTCATCCTAATATAGAATTCCACAGACAATACCAAGACTTAAAATAAGAAATAACAGGCTGGGCACGGTGGCTCACACCTCTAATCCCAGCACTTTGGGAGGCTGAGGTGGGCGGATCACGAGGTCAGGAGTTCGAGACCAGTCTGACCAACATAGTGAAACCCTATCTCTACTAAAAAATACAGAAAAAAAAAAAAATATGTATTAGCCGGGTGTGGTGGTGTGCACCTGTAAGCCCAGTTACTTGGGAGGCTGAGGCAGGAGAATCACATGAACCTGTGAGGCAGAGGTTGCAATGAGCTGAGATCTCGCCATTGCACTCCAGCCTGGGCAACAGTGTGAAACTCCATCTCAAAACAAAAAAACGCAGTCATGTTATTTTAAAATATGCAGGTAAATCCAAGAAGAAAAAGCAGTTGTCTCTGGGAAGTGGATTTGGGAAGACATGGGACAGGGGTTGCTCTTTTTTCATTATAATCCTAGTAGTACTCTAACTTTTTAAGTTGTATACATACATAGATAAAATACCTGGCCAGGCACGGGGGCTCACCCCTGTAATCCCAGCACTTTGGGAGGCCCTGGCAGGAGGATCACCTGAGGTCAGGAGTTCAAGATCAGCTGGTCAACATGGTGAAACGATGTCTCTACTAAAATACAAAAAATAGCTGGGCATGGTGCTGCATGCCTGTAATGTCAACTACTCGGAAGGCTGAAGCAGGAGAATCGCCTGAGCCCAGGAGGCAGAAGTTGCAGTGAGCTGAGATCACACCATTCATTGCACTCCAGCCTAGGTAACAAGAGCAAAACTCTGTCTCAAAAAAAAAAAAAAGCGGGGCGGGGCGGCGGGACTGGGCGTGGTGGCTCAAGCCTGTAATCCAGTACTTTGGGAGGCCAAGGTGGGTAGATCACAAGGTCAGGAGTTTGAGACCAGCCTTACCAACATGGTGAAACCCTGTCTCTACTAAATACACAAAAATTAGCCTGGCATGGTGGGCTCGCGACTGTAATCCTAGCTACTCAGGATGCTGAGCCAGGAAAATCGTTTGAATCTGGATGGCAGAGGTTGCAGTGAGCCAAGATAGCGCCACTGCACTCCAGCTTGGGTGACAGAGTGAGACTCCATTCCAAAAAAACAAAACAAAAAAACCCTAATACTCATCAGAAGTACTGAGAAAAGAAAGTGAAAGATGAAACTGAGGCGGTATCACAGATTGAATACTAGGGATACACAACAACAAAACAACGTGCTGTCTGAGATTCGGTCGCAAAGAAGAAAGAGATCATTAGTGGAAAAAGTGGTGAAATTTGAATAGGGTGTAAAGTTTAGTTTTAGTTAATAGTGTTAATAGTGTTACCTCAATGTTAACTTACTAGTTTTGATCATTGTACTAATATAAATTGTAGACTTGAGGCTGGGTGCAGTGGTTCACATCTGTAATCCCAGCACTTGGGAGGCTGAGGCAGGCGGATCACGTGAAGTCAGGAGTTCAAGACCAGCCTGGGCCACATGGCAAAACCCATCTCTACTAAAAATACAACAATTAGCCAGGCCTGGTGGGGGTCCCTGTAACCTCAGCTACTCAGGAGGCTGAGGCAGGAGAATCGCTTGAACCTAGGAAGCAGAAATTGCAGTGAGCCGAGATTGCACCACTGCACTCCAGCCTGGGTGACAGAGCAAGACTCCATCTCATAAATAAATAGACCAGCCATGGTGGCTCATGCCTGTAATCCCAGCACTTTGGGAGGCTAAGGCAGGCGGATCATGAGGTCAGGAGATCAAGACCATCCTGGCTAACACGATGAAACCCGTCTCTACTAAAAATACAAAAATTCACTGGGCATGGTGGCACGCGCCTGTTGTCCCAGCTACTCAGGAGGCTGAGGCAGGAGAATCGCTTGAACCCAGGAGGTGGAGGTTGCAGTGAACCGAGATTGTGCCACTGCACTCCAGCCTGAACCAAAGAGTGAGACTCCATTTCAAATAAAAATAAATAAATAATAAATCCTGTATCAACCAGGCACAGTGACTCAAGCCTGTAATCGAAGCCCAGCACTTTGAGAGACTGAGATGGGAGGATCACTTGAGCCAGGAGTTTGAGACCACCCCTGGCAACACAGTGAGACCCCATCTCTACAACAATTTTTTTTAAATAAGTTACATAAAAAATTAGGCTGGGCACAGTGGCTCATGCCTCTAATTCCAGCACTTTGGGAGGCCGAGGCAGGCAGATCATTTAAAGTCAGGAGTTTGAGACCAGCCTCACCAACATGCCAAAACCCCATCTCTACTAAAAATACAAAAATTAGCCAGGCATGGTAGCAGGCACCTGTAATCCCAGCTATGTGGGAGGCTGAGACATGAGAATTGCTTGAACCCAGGAGGCAGAAATTGCAGTGAGCCGAGATCATACCACTGGACTCCAGCCTAGGCAACAGAGTGAGACTCAGTCTCAAAAGAAAAACAGTGAGCTGGGGCATGCTGGCATATGCCTATCGTCCCAGCTAAGGCTGGAAGAGCACTTGAGGCCAAGAGTTTGAGGTTACAAGTGAGCTATAATCGTGCCAGTGCACTCCAGCCTGGGCAACAAAGTGAGACCCTGTCTCAAAAAAAACAAACAAAAAAAAAGTTTAAGGAAATTTAATGAAGTTACAAATTGATACTATGATTTAAAGGAGCTGTATGAAGCCAACCTGAGTTTTATTGGGTTTGCTACATTTAAAAAAGGTGAAGGTATCTAAAAAAAAAAAGTGAAGGTAATAGTTTTTGTTTGTTTGTTTGTTGAGACGAAGCCTCACTCTGTTGCCCACGCTGGAGTGCAGTGGCGTGATCTCGGCTCACTGCAACCTCCGCCTCCCGAGTCCAAGTGATTCTCCAACCAAGCCTCCTGAGTAGCTAGGACTACAGGCACCTGCCACCACGCCCAGCTGATTTTTTTGTATTTTTAGTAGAGATGGGGTTTCACCATGTTAGCCAGGATGGTCTTGATCCCCTGACCTCATGATCCACCCGCCTCGGCCTCCCAAAGTGCTGGGACTATAGGCAAGAGCCACTGCGCCTCGCCAATAGTTATTTCTTTCAGATTTATAAATAGAACAATGAACTTTGTATTTGGAATTTAAATTTAAAAAACTACGTTTTAAATGTGTCACATTATTGTTATTATTATTTCGAGACAGGCTAGAGTGCAATGGTATGATCTCAGCTCACTGTAACCTCCACCTCCCAGGTTCCAGCAATTCTCCTGCCTCAGCCTCCCAAGTAGCTGGGATTACAGGCGCCCCACCAGGCCCGGCTAATTTTTGTATTTTCAGTAGAGACGGGGTTCCACCATGTTGGCCAGGATGGTCTCAATCTCTTAACCTCGTGATTTATCCGCCTTGGCCTCCCAAAGTGCTGGGATTACAGGCATGAGCCACCGTGCCCAGTCGTAATAATATTTTTTTTAGATGGAGTCTCACTCTGTCGCCCAGGCTGGAGTACAGTGGTGCAATCTTGGCTTACTGCAACCTCTGCCTCCCGGGTTCACACGATTCTCCTGCCTCAGCCTCCCGAGTAGCTGAGACTACAGGTGTGTGCCACCATGCCCAGCTAATTTTTTGTATTTTTCAGTAGAGACAAGTTTCACCATGTTAGCCAGGCTGGTCTCGATCTCCTGACCTCATGATCCACCTGCGTCAGCCTCCCAAAGTGCTGGGATTACAGGCGTGAGCCACCACACCCGACTTACTTTATTTTTTATGTTTTGAGTCTGAGTCTCCCTCTATTTCCCAGGCTGGAATGCAGTGTTTCCATCTCAGCTCACCACAACCTCCACCTCCCAGATTCAAGTAATTCTTCTGCCTCAGCCTCTCAAGTAGCTGGGATTACAGGCATCCGCCACCATGCCTGGCTAATTTTTCAGTAGAGATGGGGTTTTGCCATGTTGACCAGGCTGGTCTTGAACTCCTGATTTCAGGTAATCTGCCAGCCTCGGCCTCCCAAAGTGTTGGGATTACAGACGTGAGCCACTGTGCCTGGCCAAATGTATGACTTTAATAAAATTGAATAGTAATTGTATCAGTTTCCAGTGACTACTATAACAAAGTGTGAACTAAAACTATATAAACTTTTTTTTTTTTTGATACAGAGTCTAACTCTGATGCCCAGGCTGGAGTGCAGTGGCCTGATCTCAGCTCACTGCATCCCTCTAGCTCCCGGGTTCAAGTGATTCTCTTGCCTCAGCCAGTGAGTAGCTGGGATTACAGGCATGCACCACCATACCCTGCTAATTTTTGTATTTTTAGTAAAATGGGGTTTTACCATGTTGGACAGGCTGGTCTTGAACCCCTGATCTCAGGTGATCCGCTTGGGTCTCCCAAAGTGCTGGGATTACTGGCGTGAGCTACCACACATGGCCATAGAAACTTACTTCCTCACAATTCTGGAGGCCAGAAATCTAAAATTAGTATGACTGTGCCAAAATCAAGGTGTAGACAATGACCTGCTTCCACCAGAGACTCTGAGAGAGAATCTGTTTCTTGCCTCTTCCAGCTTTTGGCATCTCCTAGCATTTCTTGGCTTGTGGGCCTATCACTCCAGTCTTGAAGACTAGCATCTCAAATCTCTCTCTCTGCTGTCTTCCCATCACCAAAATTTGATTGGTGTCAAATTTCCCTCTGCCTTCTTCTTTGTTTTTTTCTTTTGAGATGGAGTCTCACTCTGTCACCCAGGCTAGAGTGCAATGGTGCGATCTCGGCTCACTGTAACCTCTGCCTCCTGGTTTCAAGCAATTCTCCGGCCTCAGCCTCCTGAGTAGCTGGGACTACAGGTGCACGCCACCATGCCCAGCTAATTTTTTTTATTTTTAGTAGAGATGGGTTTTCACCGAGTTAGCCAGGATGGTCTCGATCTCCTGACCTCGTGATCCACCTGCCTCGGCCTCACAAAGTGCTGGGATTACAGGTGTGAACCACTGCACCCGGCTGTCTTCTTCTTTTAAGGATATATGTGCTTGCATTTGGGGCCAATCCAGGAAATCCAGAATAATCTCCCCAAATCAAAATCTTAATTGAATCACATTTGTAAAAACTGTTTTTCCAAATAAGGTAACATTTATAGGTTCCAGAGATTAGGACCTGCTAAATTTGGGGTCATTATCAGCCTACCACAGTAACTTTTTTTTTTTTGAGACAGTCTCACTCTGTCACCCAAGCTGGAGTGCAGTGGCGGGATCTCAGCTCACTGCAACCTCCACCTCCCGGGTTCAAGCAATTCTGTCTCAGCCTCCTGAGTAGCTAGGATTTCAGGTGCATGCCAGGCTGGCTGATTTTTGTATTTTTTAGTGGAGATGGGGTTTCACTATACTAGCCAGGGTTGTCTTGAACTCCTGACCTTTTGATCTGCCTGCCTCAGACTCCCAAAATGCTAAGATTACAGGTGTGAGCCACTGCATTTAGCCTAGTAATTTTTTAGAAAAGCAAATACAGGCTGGGAGCAGTGGCTCAAGCCTGTAATCCCAGCACTTTGCGAGGCTGAGGTGGGTCAATCAACTGAGGCCATGAGCATGAGATCGAGACCAGCCTGGTCAACATAGCAAAATTCTGTCTTGACCAAAAATATAAAAATTAGCTGGGCATGGTGGCACATGCCCGTAATCCCAGCTACTTAGGAGGCCAAGGCAGAAGAATCACATTCACCTGAGAAGCAGAGGTTGCAATGAGCTGAGATTGTGCCACTGCACTCTAGCCTGGGCAACAGAGTGAGACTCTGTCTCAAAAAAAAAAAAAAAAAAAAAAAAGTAAAATAATCTTTTCCGTGCACCAATACCATTAATGCACATCAGAAACACTCGTGCCAGGCATGGTGGCACACACCTGTAGTCCCAGCAACTCAGCAGGCTGAGTAAGGAAATTGCTTGAGCCCTGGAGTTCAAGAGTTCAAGGCTATAGTACACTGCGATTGTGCCTGTGAATGGCCACTGCACTCCAGCCTGGGCAACATAGCAAGACCTCATCTCAAAGAAAAAAAAGGCCGGGTGTGGTGGCTCACATCTGTAATCCCAGCATGGCACTTTGGGAGGCAGAGGCAGGTGGATCACCTGAGATCAGGAGTTCGAGATCAGCCTGGCCAACATAGTGAAACCCCGTCTCTACTGAAAATACAAAAATTAGCTAGGCGTAGTGGCATGAGCCTGTGGTCACAGTTACTTGGGAGGTTGAGGAGGGAGAATCACTTGACACCAGGAGGCAGAGGTTGCAGTGAGCAGAGATTGCACCGCTGCACTACAGCCTGGACAACAGAGTGAGACTCCATCTCAACAACAAAACAGATTTCTAGGCTTTACCCCCCAGAGTTCTGACTCAGTTGATATGGAGTGAAGTCCCAGAATTTGCATTTCAAACAGGCTTCCAGGTGATGCTCATACTCTGGTCCAGGAATGACAGGGGCCTCATTTAGAGCCACTATGGTGGAGAGGTTAGGGAAGATGAAGAGGAAGAACCGGGAGAAGGCTTTCCAGAAGCCGAGTTGTACTCACCTGTCACACTACAGGGCCCTTTGGAAACAACCTATATTTTCCAAGAACCCATCTCACAATTCTGGAGGCCAGAAGTTTAAAATTAGTATCACCGGGTCAAAATCAAGAAATCCGGTAGCCAGCATGCCATGAGCAAAGGTCTGTCACTGCTCTGAAGATAGACTTTAACTGGGTCCCTTGGCCAGGATCCAACTTAGACCTCTGACTTGGGAAAACACAAGGTTCTTTAAAAATCCACACACCCACAGAATGGAATCCCAGGCAGAACTGAAAATGGGAAGGGGTAAGAGAGAAAGCTCCAGGGAGCAAAGAGCAAAAATCCCAGGAGGTCCCTTACAAAAGGATAATGAGGCTGAATGTTTAGGGCAACTGAGGAAACAAGTTCACAGAAACCACAGAAACCATGTGGGGGTTTACAATGAACAATTTTTATTCTTTTGTTGTTTCTGTCTTTTGGGATGGAGTTTCACTCTGTTGCCCAGGCTGAACTGCAGTGGTGCCATCTCAGCTGACTGCAACCTCTGCCTCTTCGGTTCAAGTTATTCTCCTGCCTCAGTCTCCCGAGTAGCTGGGATTAGAGGAGCCTGCCACCATGCCCAACTTATTAATTAATTTAGAGACGGAGTCTCACTCTGACACCCAGGCTGGAATGCAGTGGCACGATCTTGGCTCACTGCAACCTCCACCTACTGGATTCAAGCGATTCTTCTGCCTCAGCCTCCTGAGTAGCTAGCATTACAGGCGTGCACCACCATTCCCAGCTACTTTTTGTATTTTTAGTAGAGATGGGGTTTTACCATGTTGGTCAGGCTGGTCTCGAACTCCTGACCTCGTGATCTGCCTGCCTCAGTCTCCCAAAATGCTGGGATGACAGGCGTGAGCCACCATGCCTGGCCTAATTTTTGTATTTAAAAAAATTTTTTTTTTTAATTTTTGAGACAGAGTCTGGCTCTGTTGCCCAGGCTGAAGTGTAGTGGCATGATCTTGGCTTACTGCAACCTCCGCCTCCCGGGTTCAAGCAATTCTCCTGCCTCAGTCTCCCGAGTAGCTGGGATTACAGGTGCTCACCACCACAGCCGGCTAATTTTTTATATTTTTACCAAAGACGGGGTTTTGCCATGTTGGCCAGGCTGGTCTCTAACTTTTCACCTCAAGTGATCCACCCACCTTGGCCTCCCGTAAGTGCTGGGATTATAGGCGTGAACAACTGCGCATGGCAATTTTTGTATTTTTGATAGAGACAGGGTTTCACCATGTTGGCCAGGCTGGTTTCAACCTCCTGACCTCAGGTGATCCACCTGCCTTAGCTGCCCAAAATGGTGGGATTACAGGAATGAGCAAACACACCCAGCGAACAATTTTTATCTTATTTTTGAGATGAAATCTTGCTCTGTGCAAGAGCTGGAGTGCAGTGGCGTGATATCAGCTCACTGCAACCTCTGCCTCCTGGGTCCAAGTGATTCTCATATCTCAACCTTCCAAGTAGCTGGAATTACAGGTGCCTACCACCACACCTGGCTAATTTTTGTTTTTTTAGTAGAGACGGGATTTCGCCATGTTGGCCAGGTGATCTCAAACTCCTGACCTCAGGTGGTCTGCCTGCCTCAGCCTCCCAAAGTGTTGAGATAACAGGTGTGAGCCATTGTATTCAGCTTTATTTTAATAGCTAGCTATTGCCTTTTTCTAGAAGATTTCTACTTATAACAAACAAACCTTGCTTTCCATACCTGGGAACCAATTAATGGTTAAAAGCATAGAGTTGGAGTCAGACCACCTGGGTCTGGATCTGGGTTCTACCGTGTTCCTAGCTGTGTGACCTTGGGCAAGGTACAAAACCACTCTGTGTTTTAGTTTCCTCATCTGTAACAAGGGATAATAACAGTACTTACCTTGTGGTATTGTCACGAGGATTAAATAAGTTACGAATTTAAAGTGTTTATAACAGAGCCTGGAATGTAATAGTATTATATAAGAGGAACCATATGGATATTTGCTAACGACTAATTTTTTTTTTTTTTTTTTGAGATGGAATTTCACTCTTGTTCCCTAGGCTGGAGTGTAATGGCGCAATCTCGGTTCACCGCAACCTCTGCCTTCCAAGTTCAAATGATTCTCCTGCCTCAGCCTCCCAAGTGGCTGGGATTACAGGCATGTGCCACCATGCCTGGCTAATTTTTTGTATTTTTAGTAGAGACAGAGTTTCTCAATGTTGGTCAGGCTGGTTTCGAACTCCTGACTTCAGGTGATCCGCCTGCCTCAGGATGCAGGGATTACACGCGTGAGCCACTGCACCTGGCCAAAAGTTTTTTTTATTTTGAGACAAGGTTTTGCTCTTGGCCATTCTAGAGTGCAGCGGCTTGATCATACTTCACTGTAACTTCAAACTCTGGGGCTCAAGCAGTCCTCATCAGCCTCCTGAGTAGCTGGAACTATAAGCACGCACCACCATGCTGGGCAGCTAATTTTTAAAAAAAATTTTTGTAGAGGCAGGGCATGGTGGCTCATGCCTGTAATCGTGTGAGGCCAAGGCAGGCAGATCACCTGTGGTTGAAAGTTTGAGACCAGCCTGACCAACATGGAGAAACCCCATCTCTACTAAAAATACAAAATTTGCCAGGCATGGTGAAGCATGCCTGTAATCCCAGCTACTAGGGAGGCTGAGGCAGAATTGCTTGAACCTGGGAGGCAGAGGTTGCGATGAGCCGAGATCGCACCATTGCACTCCAGCCTGGGGAACAAGAGTGAAACTCCTGGCCTCAAGTAATCTTCCTGTCTTGGCCTCAAATTTTCCTTTTTATTTATTGAATTATTTTTGAGACAGGGTCTTACTCTGTCCCTCAGGCTGGAGTGCAGTGGCACAATCACGGCTCACTGCAACCTTGACCTCCTGGGATCAACCAATCCTCCCATCTTGGCCTCCCAAAGTGCGGGGATTACAGGCCTTTTTTAAAAATTATTTTTATTTTTTTAGAGACAAGGTCTTACTCTCAACCAGGCTGGAGCACAGTGGCATGACCGTGGCTTACTGCAGCTGCACACTCCTTGGCACAAGCAATCCTCCTGCCTCAGCCTGCTAAGTAGCTGGGACTACAGGCCTGTGCCACCACATTTCACTAATTTTTAAAATTATTTTTTGTAGAGACAGAGTCTTGCTTTCTTGGCCCGGCTAGTCTCAAACTGGCTTCAAGCAGTCCTCCTGCCTTGGCCTTCCAAAGTGCTGGGATTATAGCTGTGAGCCACTGTGCCTGGCCAGAGCAGAGCATTTTTGTCTACAGTCCCACTTCTGCTTTGCAGATTAGGCTTTAAGATGTTTGAGCAGTGTTGTGATTTAAAAATAAACCTTGAAAAACCACACAGCCAGAAGTTCAGAAGAAAACCTAATGAAGATGTTGAACTCTTTTTTTTTTTTTTTTGAGATGGGAGTCTCACTCTATCACCCAGTCTGGGGTGCAGTGGTGCGATCTCAGCTCACTGCAACGTCTACCTCCTGGGTTCAAGCGATTCTCATGCCTCAGCCTCCTAAGTTGCTGGGATTACAGACACGTGCCACTACACCTGGATAATTTTTGTATTTTCAGTGGAGATGGAGTTTTGCCATGTTGGCCAGGCTGGTCTCGAACTCCTGACCGCAAGTGATCCACCCACTTCAGCCTCCCAAAGTGTTGGGATTACAGGCGTGAGCCACTGCGCTCTAGCCTGCAATGAGTCTTGATTGCACCACTGCACTCTAGCCTGGGCAACAGAGTGAAACTCTGTCTCACAAAAAAGGAAAAAAAGAGGTTAATAGAGTGGTGTCATGCTGAATTGTTTAGTGTTAAAAAGATTAAAACCCAGGTATCATTCCAGAATGGACATGAGAGGTTGTTAGAGGTTAGCTGTGGGCAGAATCCAGGATGAGTTTCTGCAATGACCTGGAAGTGGGGAAAGACAGCCTGAGCCTGGGCTTAAAAGGGTTTGGCTCCCAGCAACCACGGGGAGCTGGAAAACAACCAGCATAGGTTTGGCCAGAAAGAGCAGAGTCCAGGGGTTGAGTATAGAGGTGGAACCCACAGCCTTGAAAGGGAAAAGAGGCAGGGCCTGGGGAATGGGAGCAGAGCCAGGGGCTCTGCCTGGAATCCAAGGACAACTAACTGTGAAACCACCCACCCGGTTCCAAGCACGCAGTGTAGGGGCAAAGTTTGTAGTCTGCCAGCTCACTCTGTCATAAAAGCAGCTTTGTCAAGGACAAGCAAGCCACCCCATGGGAATGGGGGTATAGGGACAGAATAGATGAGTAGGGAGACTCTGAACCCAAGGCCCCACAAACTGTTCTCTGGTTAGCAGCCCATCCATCCATTGGAAAGGGGAGCTTTGCTAGGGCTGCCTCCCAGGGTCCCATGCAGCCTCAGAATCACAGCTGCTGCTCCCTTAACTTTGTGTGCCAGGCTCTGTGCCAAGCACTTCATTTATTATGTTAATAGTTTTTTTTGTATTTTTGAGATGGAGTCATGCTCTGTCGCCCAGGCCAGAGTGCAGTGGTGCGATCTCGGCTCACTGCAACCTCTGCCTCCCGGGTGGAGATTCTACTGCCTCAGCCTCCTGAGTAGATGAGATTACAGGTGCCCGTCACCACACCCAGCTTATTTTTGTATTTTTAGTAGAGATGGGGTTTCACCATGTTAGCCAGGCTGGTCTCGAAGTCTTGACCTTGGGTGATCTGCCTGCCTCTGCCTCCCAAAGTGCTGGGATTACAGGCATGAGCCACCGTGCCCCGCCTTCCTAATAAATGGTTTTTACTTATGACTAAAAGAAATCAAGTCAGGTGCTTGTTTTGTTTTGTTTTTGAGACGGAGTTGAGCTCTGTTGCCCAGGTTGGAGTACAGTGGCGCAATCACAGCTCACTGCAGCCTTGACCTCCCAGGCTCAAGCGAGCCTCCCACCTCAGCCAGGATCACAAGCATGCACCACCACACCCAGCTAATTAAAAAATTATTTTTGTAGAGATGAGGTCTTACTCTGTTGCCCCAGCTGGTCTCAAACTCCTGGGCTCAAGGGATCCTTCTGCCTTGGCCTTCCAAAATGCTGGGATTACAGGTGTAAGCTACTGTGCCCCACCTCAAACCAGATTATTTTAACAGGATGATGCATTAGGAGGATACAGGGGCACGTCTTTAATCTTGGGGCAGGAGGCAGCCAGCCTCAGGAAAGGCCCAGAGGAGGGACTCCAGAGTGACTGGGATTCTCCAGCAACTGTTAGGTTCTTCCTGCCTCATTCTTCCTCCTTAGCTGACTGGCTTTTTCTGGTAGTCAGTCAATAAGGCAGGGAGAAGAGGGCCACCCAAAGTTCCCATATTCCCATGTTATGGGTCCGACCACAGGCAGAAACTAAAGCTGGATCTGCTCTGATTTCTCAGGAAAAGCATGGGCCACCACAGGTCAGGTGTCCATTCTGGTTCCAATCAGCCATAGTGAGGGGGAGAGGGCAGGCCACAAACAGAAACTTCACTGTGGTGGCTCTTCATGATGGCTCCAAGGAGGAAGATGGGGACTTCAGTGTGTGTATGGGTTTGAATTCAGGTTTGTTTGGCTCCAGTGCTAAGCGCTGGCCCTGATGCAAAGGGCAGAGGCAGAGCTGTGTTCACCAAGCCCATACGGGACATGGAGACAAGCACAAAACACCAAGTTCCATGTGAAAATAAAACTTTCATTTGTCAAGGGAAATAGCAGTAGCTCCTGCCTTGTACTGAGCTCTCCAAAGACTAGGCAGGCAAGGTCCCTCTGGCCCCCTCTGGAAGTGGAAAGTGCTCACCCTGGAGGACAGCAACAGGGCCAAGGTGAGGGTCTGCTCAAAGGTGAGCAGGGGTCTGGGCTGACTGCTTTCGGCCCTTGCCAGCGATGGGCCGGCCTCGCTCCTCCCAGATGGTGAGGCCATCGCAGGAGCAGATCTGCTTGGGGTTCTGGAAGAGGCCAGCTGAGCGTGCGATGATGCCGCAGGCCAACCTGCAGAAGAATGTGTGGTTAGGGGTGGGTACTCGTTTACACCTCCACCCCTGGGCTCCTCATGCACCATCCACAGAGCAAAGCCTCCTGCAGGGGCCGACACCACTCACCTCTCCCCGGAGTTCCCTGTGATCTTGGATAAGGGATGGCCTCCCTGGCCCAGGTCATCTTCTCCCTCATCAATAATCAGGCTGCGGCCAATCACATCCCACACCTTTGAGGGGAGATGACAGCCTCAGACAATGGACCCTGTTAGGAAGGGTGCCCACCTTCTTTCCACCTTACCTTCAGCTGCTCATCCTCCATCCTGAAGACGGCACGGCCATCAGCATCAGCGCGGACATTGCCCAGGTCTCCGCGGTGCTGGAATGAGACCCAGTGTGTGTATAGGGGGTGTGTGCCATGTGGTGCCAAGCTGCTATCTTCTGAATTCCTGATTCCGATGCCTCTTCCTGCTTCCCCAAAGTACCCATTTCCTCCTTTGGGTACCAGTCTGGTAGAATCTGAGCTCTCCAAGGACTGGGCAGGCAAGGTCCCCTTGGCCCTCTCTGGAAGTAGAAAGTGGTCACTCCCTCCCTGGAACTGAAATCCTGGGCAGACTGACAGTGGGCTGAAAAGAGCCGGTGGAATTTTCCCCTGCCTGTGCAGTCCCCGTTGGACCAGACTGTTTTTCCCGTGAGGCTATCGCCCAGCTCTGCTTCTCAGCCTCCAGTTAGCCCAGTTCTCCAGCTTCCTGATGGTTCTGTGAGCCCTTGGCTGTCTTTAATTCCCATAGGGGTAAGTTGGCCAAGCTTGGCTTCCCTGACGATTATAGCCTATGTCATTTCCCTGACTCCCAGATTCCAGCAACAGAAGGAAACGCAAGGGGCAAAGGGCCTGTCTTTAATGGCCTGTCCTGGCCCCTAGAAGTTGGCTCTGCCCTCCTTCGCCCTTGAAGGTAATAAAAATTGTCATAACACACCAATGAGCACCTCCTAGGTCAGGCACACTCTACCAGGAATGGCGGGAGTATGCAGGGTCACCATCCTCAAGGGACCCAGAACAGATACAGAACAAATTAGGCGTCATGAGACACAGGGTGAATACAACAGCTGGTGTGTTTTGGGGTGACAAGGCCTTACTGGTGAGCCATAGAAACCCGCATCTGTGTCCTCAACCTGACATTTAGGGCAAAAACAAGTGCCTGTGCCACTGTGGGTAGGCTCCCGTGACCTTGCTGCTGAGTAACCAGGCATCTCACTGTGCCACGAACTGAAGGGCAGGAAGAAGCCGCAGTTCTGCTTTATCTCGTTTTCCAGAGGGATGCCTGCTGCCTGCCCCTGGTGCTTTTTGTTACGCCCTGTGTTGGGGACTTGAATAGTAGAAAGATAAAGGAGGAGGAGGTGATACAGAGCCCTGAGGAGGATCAAGGAGGGGGAGGTGATACAGAGCCCTGAGGAGCGGCTTTTTGTTTTTTTGGTTTTGATATGGAATCTTACTGCGATGCCCAAGCTGGAGTGCAATGGTGCGATCTTGGCTCATGCAACCTCTGCTTCCTGGGTTCAAGCAATTCTCCTGTATCAGCCCCCTGAGTAGCTGGGATTATGGGATTATAGGCATGTGCTCCACCATGCCCAGCTAGCTTCTGTATTTGTATTTTTAATTTTTTTTATTTTTTTGAAACAGAATCTTACTCTGTTGCCCAGGCTGGAGTTCAGTGGCGTGATCTGGGCTCAATGCAACCTCCACCTCCCAGGTTCAAGTGATTCTCCTGTCTCAGCCTCCTGAGTAGCTGGGACTACAGATGCATGCCATCACACCCAGCTAACTTTTGTATTTTTAATAGAGACAGAGTTTCACCATGTTGGTCAGGCTGACCTCGAACTCTTGACCTCCAGTGACCCACCCACCTTGGCCTCCCAAAGTGCTGGGATTACAGGCATGAGCCATCACACCTTGCTTAATTTTTGTATTTTTAGTAGAGACAGGGTTTTACCATATTGGCCAGGCTGGTCTCGAACTCCTGACTTCAAGTGATCCACCTGCCTCGGCCTCCCAAAGTGCTGGAGTTATAGGCATGAGCCACCATGCCTGGCCTGAGGAGTGTTTTAGGGACTGGGCAAAGGGGGCAGCCTGCATAGTGTGGCTAGAGGCATGACCCAGCAGCGGGTCAAGGAGAGGCAGCCTTTCCAGGATCTTCCCTCAGCACACAGGCAGGGGCAATAGGCCGGGGGTGGGGTGGGGCATTGAATGTCCACACCAAGAAGCTAGGCCCAGCTTGTACTCTCAGGCACTGGGAGCCAAGACAGGTTTCAGGTAAGGACATGGCCTGGTTACTCCAGGCTTCAGAACAATCCCTCTAATACAGTCTATGAAAAGGAAGGACTAGAGCTGGGTGAGAACAGAAGGGAGCTTAGAGATCAGTTAGGAGATGTGCAAGGGACAACCAAGCTTGGATATAGATTCCCAGATGGAATTCTCTTCCATCTGGGAAAACAGATGCTGAAACCCAACAGCAACTTGCCAGTCACTGTGGCCTTGGCCACTTAGCTCCTGCTCAGTTCTTCCCCATCTATATTAAGGGGTTGGGTGAGGTACAGCTACTGATGCCAGCCCCTTCTGATTTGCTACCCCACCTGGGGCCCAGGAAGAAAACACAGGTCACAAGGCAGTCTCCTGCCCTTCAGAAACACTCCCTGCCATTCCATGCCTCCAGGGCTTTGCCTGGGCAGTTTCTTTTGCTGAGCCTGCCATTCCCACTCTCAGCCTCTCCACCTGCCTACTTCCTGCCCGTCATCTTTCAAGGCTGCAGGAGGTGAACGGTCTCTATGATGCACCTCCCTTGTGTGTGGGCTGGACCTAGTGTCACTTCTAAGATTAGGTTACAAAAAGAACGTGGCTTGAGTCTTGTATGCCCTTTCTCTCTCTCTCGCTCATTCACTCTGAGGGAAGCCAACTGCTGTGTTGTGAGCTGCCCTAGGGAGAGACCCATGTGGCAAAGAACTGATGTCTCTGACCAACAGCCAGGGAGGACCCAGGGCCTGCCAACAGCAACATGAGCAAACTTGGAAGCACATTCTCCCCACCTGGAGCCCTGAGATGACTGCAGCCCCAAGAGAGACCCTGAGCTGCAGGCACCCAGCTAAGTCACATACAAATTCCTGCCCCAGAGACAGTAAATGTCTGTTTGTTTTTTTCTCCACGCCCCGCCCCATAATGTTTGTTGTTTTAAATGTCTAACTTTGGAAATCATTTGGTTTGCAGCAGCAGATTACGAATTCACTGAGCATAAGCATGGCACTATGCAATGGACTCTATAGAAATGCCTCTCCAATTTCCCAGGGCAGGGAATAAAAACTTTTGACCATTAGAAATGTGACAGAGTGTCTGAGCGTGGTGGCTCACGCCTGTAATCCCAACACTTTGGGAGGCCAAGGCAGGTGGATCACTTGAGGTCAGGAGTTCAAGACCATGCCTGTAATCCTAACACTTTTGGAGGCCGAGGTGGGAGGACCGCTTGAGCCCAGCAGCTTGAGACCAGCCTGAGGAATACAGTGAGACCCTATTTCTACCAAAAAAAAAACAAAACAAAAATTAGCTGGACATGGTGGTATATGCTTGTGGTCCCAGCTATCAGGAAGATGAGGTGGGAGGATTGCTTGAACCCACGAGTTCAAGATTGTAGTGAGCCATGATCACACCACTGCACTCCAGCATGGGCAACAGAGTGAGACCTGTCTCAAAAAAGAAAAGAAAGAAAAGAAAAGGAAAGAAGGAAGGAAAAGGAAGAAAGAGAAGAAAGGAAAAGCATGATAGGTGACAGAACTGTCAAAAGTCCAAAAAATCTGTTACATGCATTAAGAAACATGTATCATGGCTTCATTTGTTTTGTGGCACAAAGTTGCAGACCCATCAAGATAGAAAACAGTACAGTCACAGCCAGACGCGGTGGCTCACGCTTGTAATCCCAGCACTTTGGGAGGCCGAGGCGGGCGGATCATCTGAGGTCAGGAGTTCGAGACCAGCCTGACCAACATGGAGAAACCCTGCCTCTACTAAAAATACAAAATTAGCTGGGCACTGTGGCACATGCCTGTAATCCCAGCTACTCAGGAGGCTGAGGCAGAATTGCTTGAACCCGGGAGGCAGAGGTTGTGGTGAGCCTTGATCTTGCCATTGCACTCCAGCCTGGGTAACAAGGGAGAAACTCTGTCTCAAAAAAAAAAAAAAAAAAAAAAAAAAGGCCAGGTGCAGTGGCTCATGCCTGTAATTCCAGCACTTTGGGAGGCCAAGGTGGGTGGATCATAGGTCAGGAGATTGAGACCATCCTGGCCAACATGGTGAAACCCTGTCTCTACTAAAAATGCAAAAATTAGCTGGGTATGGTGGTGGATGCCTGTAATCCCAGCTACTCAGGAGGCTGAGGCAGAAGAATCCCTTGAACCCAGGAGGCGGAGGTTGCAGTGAGCTGAGATTGCACCACTGTACTCCAGCCTGGCAACAAAGCGAGACTCCATTTCAAAAAACAGAATAAAAATAAAAATCCCGAGAGCTGCCTGCCCTGCCTCTGAGACCTTGGGTTCTCTCTCAGCCCAACACAAGCCCAAACCCAGACAGACACTTACCCGGTCAGAGTCCTGGGGGCCCCCATGAGATGTTCCATCAGGGTTAAAGTGGTCCCCACAGCTAAGAAAGAAAGGAAACAGGTGGTCAGGAAAGCAGGTCACAGGCCAGGTGTCCTACCCTCTCATCTATCTGTATTTGCTTTATCCATTCATTCAACAAGCTGGCCTACTCTGTGCTGGGCTTTGGGCAGAGGGCACCAAAAAGAATCAGACATGGTACCTGTCCTCAATAAGCTTCAGGGGAGTCACAGATGAGTGAACAACTAGTTATATCACAGCATGACAAACACCATGGCATGGGGACCCTTCCTTTCCTGTGTCCAGGAGTTCCCTTTCATCTCAGAGGCAGTAAGGTGGTTACAAGCAGGACTTCAAGTTCAGATCTTTTTTTTTGTCAGATGGAAGATTGCACAGTGGTGCAATCTTGACTCACCACAACCTCTGCCTCCTGAGTTCAAGCGATTCTCCTGCCTCAGCCTCCTGAGTACCTGGGATTATAGCCGTGTGCCACTGTGCCCAGCTAATTTTTTTGTATTTTTAGTAGAGATTCGGTTTCACCATGTTTGCCAGGCTGGTCTTGAACTCTTGACCTCAGGTGATCTGCCTGCCTCAGCCTCCTGAAGTGCTGGGATTACAGGCGTGAGACACTGCGCCCAGCCAAGGTCAGATCTTGACTCAAATCCCAACTCTACCTTTTACCTGCTCTGGACCTTTGGCAAGTCATTTAACCTCTTCGAGGCTCAGTTTCCACATTTGGAGGCTGTGCCTGTGTATATGTGCCTCACAGGGTATTCATGAAGGCCAATTTGAAAATGTGTAGCTGAGGATGCTACTGGGGGAGACTTCAGACAACTCACCTGTTGCAGTTCTTTGTGAGGTCCCCCGTACTGATGGACATGGAGTCCATGCAGCCCAGGCTCCAGGCCGTCAATAGTTCCCTCGATGAGGCAGCGCTCAGGGGTCAGCTGTAGGAAGCGCACCACCCCCTGCACGGTGCCAGGCCCCCCCCAGGATGGCTACTGCTGCCCCCAGATTCTCTGCAAGGTATTAAAACACTTGGGCTGCCTTGCCACCTCACCCAGCACACCTCTTCAGCAGCTCGGGAAGGGCAGGGAGTCTCACATAATTTTCACACCTTTCTCAAAGCCACTGCCACCCAGACCCCGAGACTCCTATGGTTAGACTGTACCAGCTCTGAGCCACCTCCCTCCCAGAGAGGCCAAGGCCAAAGCCACAGTGGTCACTCACGCATCTGGCCGCTGCCCATGCCCTTGAGTACCGCCTGCCGCCCCGTGCCCTCCAGGAGAGCCTGCACCTCCTGGCTGGGCAGAGTGGTGTGTACCAAGACCATCTGGTTCTCCAAGTGCACCTCCACATCCTGGACACCTGGCGAGAAAGAGAGGGAAGAAGACAGCAGAGGCTGGCACCCAGTGCTGGCAGCAGGGAACAGAGAAACAGACAGCGATTCTCCATCCCCATATCCACCAACCTTTCCATGGCCAGAGGCAAGCTACCTTGCAACTGTGTAACCCTGAGTAAGCCTCTTCACTCTGAGTCTGCTTCTTTTCATATAAATAAGGATAATGCCACCTTGCCCTAAGGATTTCTATGAGTCCTAATACATGCCAGGCACTATTTATAACTTTTGAAACATACATAATTTTTTTTTTGAGACAGAGTCTTGCTCTGTCACCCAGGCTGGAGTGCAGTGGCATGATCTCAGCTCACTGCAACCTCTGCCTTCCAGGTTCAAGTGATTCTCCTGCCTCAGCCTCCCTAGTAGCTGGGTCTACAGGCGTGTGCCACCAGGCCCAGCCAATTTTTGTATTTTTAGTAGAGACGGGGTTTCCATGTTGGCCAGGATGGTCTCAATCTCTTGACCTTGTGATCCGCCAGCCTCGGCCTCCCAAAGTGCTGGGATTACAGGCATGAGCCACCGTGCCCAGCCAAAACATACATAATTCTTTTTAAAGTGGTGTTTTTTAAGTGGGCTATCCATAGCAGCATTATTCACAATAGCATAAGGTAAAAATAACCCAAATGCCCATCAACTAATGAACAGATAAAATGTGGTATACATACAATGAAATACTATTCAAGAATGAAATGCTGCAGGGCGCAGTGGCTCACGCCTGTAATCCCAGCACTTTAGGAGGCTGAGGCAGGCGGATCACGAGGTCAAGAGATCGAGACCATCCTGGCCATGGTGAAACCTTGTCTCTACTAAAAATACAAAAATTAGCCAGGCGTGGTGGTACGCGCCTGTGGTCCCAGCTATTCAGGAGGCTGAGGTGGAAGAATCACTTGAACCCAGGAGGCAGAGTCTGCAGTGGGCTGAGATTGTGCCACTGCACTCCAGCGTGGCGACAGAGCAAGACTCCATATCAAAAAAAAAAAAAAAGAATGAAATGCTGATACATGCTGCAACATGGACAGACCTTGAAAAATTATGTTACGTGAAAGGCAGTCACAAAAGCCAAATGTATTATATAATGCCTGTACATAAGATGTCTAGAACAGAGACATCTAGAACAGAGACAGGAAATACTCTTTCTGTAGGAGACAGCTTAAATTTTTTTTTTTTTTTCTTTTGAGGCAGAGTCTCACTCTGTTGCTTAGGCTGGAGTGCAGTCGTGCAATCTCGGCTCACTGCAACCTCTACCTCCCGGGTTCAAGCAATTCTCCTGCCTCAGCCTCCCAAGTAGCTGGGATTACAGTCATGCACCACCATGCCCAGCTAATTTTTGTAGTTTTAGTAGACATGGGGTTTCACCGTGTTGGCCAGGCTGGTCTCAAACTCCCGGCCTCAGGTGATCTGCTTGCTTCGGTCTCCCAGAGTGTTAGGATTACAGGCATGAGCCACTGCACCCAGCCAAAAAAAAAAATTTTTTTTTTTTTGAGATGGTGTCTTGCTCTTGTTGCCCAGGCTGGAGTGCAATGGCGCAATCTCTGCTCACTGCAACCTCTGCCTCCTGAGTTCAAGCGATTCTCCTGCCTCAGCCTACTGAGTAGCTGGGATTACAGGTGCCCACCACCACGTCCAGCTAATTTTTTTGTATCTATAGTAGAAACGGGGTTTCACCATGTTGGCCAGGCTCGTCTTGAACTCCTGACCTCAAGTTCCACGCTCCTCGGCCTCCCAAAGGGCTGGGATTATAAGTGTGACACATCGTGCCCAGCCTCAGGATTTCTTTTGTAAAAAAAAATTTTGTAGATGTGGGGTCTCAATTTGTTTCCCAGGCTGGTCTCAAACTTCTGGCCTCAAGAGATCTTTCCACCTGGGCCCCGCAAAGTGTTGGGATTACACGTGTAAACTACCATGCCTGGCTTAGGATTTTATTTTATTTTTTTCGGAAACAAAGTCTCGCTCTATCCTCCAGGATGGAGGACAGTAGTGCAATCTTGGCTCACTGCAACCTTCACCTCCTTGGTTCTCATGCCTCAGCCTCTCGAGTAGCTGGGACTATAGGTGCATGCCACCATGCCCAGCTAATTTTTGTATTTTTAGTACAGACAGGGTTTTACCATGTTGGCCAGGCTAGTCTGGAACTCCTGACCTCAAGTGATGCACCTGCCTCAGCCTCCCAAAGAGATTCCAGGGATGAGCCATCATGCCCAGCTCCTGCCTAGGACTTCTTTATGAAGTGATGAAAATGTAAACCTAACAGTGGAGAGATGGTTGCACAACTCTGAATATACTACAAACAGCTGAACTATACCCTTTAAATGGATGATTTATTTATTTATTTATTTATTTATTTTTAAGACGGAGTCTTGCTCTGTCACCTAGGCTGGAGTGCAATGATGCAATCTCAGCTCACTGCAACCTCTGCCTCCCGGGTTCAAGCGATTCTTCCGCCTCAGCCTCCAAAGTACCAGGTGTTAACTACAGGTGTGTGGCACAACACCCAGCTAATTTTTTGTATTTTTAGTAGAGACGGGGTTTTGCCATGTTGCCCAGGCTGGTCTCAAACTCCTGAGCTCAGGTGATCCGCCCACCTCGGCCTCCCAAAGAGCTGGGATTACAGGCATGAGCCACAACACCTGGCCTAAATGGGTGATTTTTACAGTACATGAATTATCTGGTTTTTTTTTTTTTTTTTGAAACAGAATCTTGCTTTGTCACATAGACTGGAGTGCAGTGGTGTGATCTTGGCTCACTGCAGCCTCTGCCTCCTGGGTTCAAGCAATTCTCCTGCCTCAGCCTCCTAAGTAGCTAGGACTACTGGTGTGCGCCACCATGCCCAGCTAATTTTTTTGTATTTTTAGTAGAGATGGGGTTTCACCATGTTAGCCAGCTGGTCCCAAACTTCTGACCTCAAGTGATCTGCCTGCCTCACTCTTTCAAAGTTCTGTGATTATAGATGTGAGCCACTGTGCCCAGCCTATCAATTATATCTTAATAAACCTGTTACACACATAAAAGGGAGGGACTATAGCCGTCATCAGTAGAGTTGACATTTATTGGGCACAGACTGTGAGCAAGGCCTGTGTTTGACCTGTCTTAACATATTTGGTACTCCTACTAAGCCTGAGAGTTAGGTACAATGATCCCTATTTCAAAGATGAGAAAACTGAGGCACAGAAAGATGAGGAAACTTGCTCAAAGTCACACTGTAGTAAGCTGTGCAACTGGACTTCTGCCCATGCAGCCTAGCTCCAGAGCCCTAGCACTTAACCCAGATATTCTGCTCACCCTAGGAAGCAGCCCCTAGGCTCCAGGATGGGTTAGGACCTCACCCCTTGTGGTCCTGTAGCAGCTCATGCTCCCCCCTTCTGTAATTCACAGTGCACTGACTACAATCCTCTGTTTCACTCCTAGGCTACCAGCTCTGTGAGGGCAAGAGCTCTGTGAGGTTCACAAGGGTCAAGTTCAAAAGTCAGTTGTCAGATGGCCAGGTGTGGTGGCTCAAGCCTGTAATCCCAGCACTTTGGGAGGTAGAGGCAGGTGAATCACATGAGGCCAGGAGTTCGATACCAGCCTTGCCAACATGGCATAACCCCGTCTTTAGTAAAAATACAAAAAATTAGCCAGCATGGTGGCATACTTCTGTAATCCCAGCTACTCGGGTGGCTGACACATGAGAATCACTTGAACCCGGAAGGCAGAGGTTGCAGTAAGCGGAGATGTGCCACTGCACTTCAGTCTGGACAACAGAGCAGAGCGAGACCCTATCTCAAAAAAAAGGCCGAGCACAGTAACTCATGCCTATAATCCTAGCACTTTGGGAGGCTGAGGTGGGCAGATCACAAAGTCAAGAGATGGAGACCAGCCTGGCCAACATGGTGAAACTCCATCTCTACTAAAAACACAAAAATTAGCTAGGTGTGGTGGTGGGTCCCTATAATCCTAGCTACTCGGGAGGCTGAGGCAAAAGAATCGCTTGAACCTGGGAGGTGGAGGTTGCAGTGAGCCAAGATCATGCCATTGCACTCCATCCTGGGCGACAGAGCAAGATTCCATCTCAAAAATAATAATAATTAAAAAATCACACTGGCTTTTATGTGCAAAACTATTAGAGGGGGACAACAGAGGCAATGGGGAACCCATCAAAGGATGAGGTTCGTACATGGGTTGGGGAGAGGCGGGTGACCTGGAGCAGTGTGGAGGCCTGATTATGTTTTAGACACACAGCAGATAAGATGTCCTGGTGACAGGCCTCAGCATAAGGGAGTTCCCAGACCCTGGGGTCTCCAGAGAAGAGCTGACTCCCTCCTCCTGAACTGGGAAGCTCCTTGTCACTGCGCACTTCCTGAATTCTTCACTGAGTCTGAGCCAAGAGGGAGGCAGGTTCCTTAGCTAAGCAGCCATTCAATTTGATCCTTGAGTTAAGACTGGTAGACCTCGGAACGTGGCCAGGCCCGGCCTTGGTTGGCTCAGAGCCCAGTGAGGGAAAAAACAGAAGGCCAGATAACACAGAGTCACCGGAAGTCTTCATCTGGTGCCTTAAAAACATGCTGAGGGCTGAAAACTGCCCTGGGTCCAAGAAAAAGGCCAGGTGTCTGCTCTCTTGGCAGGTGAGTTTTATGGGAAGCGGAGGGCTCATGCACCACCCCAAAACACATCGTCTAAGCAAATCCAGCTTCAACATTGTCCCCTCCAGTCTCCCTCCAAGCAGATCACCACCTGTAAGCCCTTCCTCTCAAAATCCCCTAGGATTTATTGGACTATTACTACATGTCAAAGACTTTTCTAAGTGCTTTTTTTGTATTAACTTGGTTACTCTTCAGGAAAATCCTCCAGAGTAGCTTCTATTATCATCCCCCATTCAACACTGAAGAAACAGAGACACGAAAAGTTACATGCATGAAGTCTTAGTGCCATTAAGTGGCAAAGAGGGGGATTTGAACTCTAGAGTTCATAGCCCTAACCACTATACAGAGTCCACCACTACCAGCTTCAGAAGCCATCTCATCTCATTCTCTCGCAGAATTGCTCTTTCCACAAAGTGTTCTGTGAACACCATCCAGGCAACGCTTGCATGCTCATTTCCACCTGAGTGCAAGGGATGTGCTTGATACCCCTGTGAATTCTTCTCCCTAAAAAGCACCAGTATCTGGTCCATACCTGCTGAATGACTGGGTAAATTTTTTTTTTTTTTTGAGACAGGTTCTCACTCTGTCACCCAGTCTGGAGTGCAGTGGCACAATCACAACTCAGTGCAGCCTTGACCTCCTGGGCTCAAGTGATCCTCCTCCCTCAGCCTCCCCAGTAGCTGGGACTACAGGAGCATGCCGCCATGCCCAACTAATTTGTGTATATTCTGTAGAGAAAGGTTTTTGCCATGTTGCTCAGGCTGGTCTCAAACTCCTGGACTTGAGCAATCCACCCACTTCGGCGTCCCAAAGTACTGGGATTACAGGTGTGAGCCACTGAGCCTAGCCTGGATGATCACTTAACAGAATCAAAGGAAGCCAGTTCCCAGGGCCATGCTGGTGGCTCTACCTTTCCAGATATTTCTAATTGTGCCATGTCACCTCCAGACCAGCTGGCCTTTTAAGAACCAGAAGCTACCCAGGATGGCATAGGGCCAGCGCTACTGTTTGCTTTGTCAACATTATGGTGTTTCCCATGCAGGAACTGTCTGTTTTCCAAGGAACCCCCCTCAGTCTAACTCCTCAGTCTCCGGGGGCACCGGAGGTTCAGGACTGCAAGACAGGCAGTTAGAGCCTGTCACAGGGCAAGCTGGAGAGCTGTACTCTAGGCTGTGCCTCCAGGTCTGTGTGTGACTCTGAGAACATTCCTTCCACTCTCGGGGGTTCGGTTTCTGCATCTGTGAAATGGGAGTAGGGTTCAACTAATAGATTCACCTGGTCCCTCCTAGAGGCCTCTTGACTGTCCGCAGAAAATTTTACCCTGTTCTTACCTGCTACCCCTTGCAGGGACTTCCAACCGCGTCCACACAGCTCTGACAGGTCATCTGCACCGCGAACTCCAACTGCAAGGGCGGCACGGACCAACCGATGATCGCTGGGGAAGCGCCTTGGTATGACTTTGTTTCACCACCTACCCTATGACCACCCCCTGGGCCTGGGAACAAACCCCACATAACCCTTCTTCAAACACCTTCTTCATGATCGCTCATGAGCATTCCAGGACCATGGTGTCACCTCCCCAACACTCACGCAGGCCCTCTGCTACCCTCGCACCCTAGTTTCACCCCGTGGCCCCAGGCACCAACCCAGGTGCCCACTCCATCCCCCTCTTCCCAAGGTAACAATCACCCCAGGGGCCAAGGCTCTCTGCCTGGCGAGGCTCCACAGGAAGCCTCGACCCTCACCGTGCAGAGGGTCCCCTGGGTCCCGGAGTCCGAAGCCATTCTGGACCCAGTCACCAGATCGAGACGCACAGCGGCTACGATGCAGGAACGCCAACCAGCGCTGTGTCGCGGGCGCAGAGCCTCGAAAGCCACCCTTAGCTCCGCCTCCTAGTGCGTGCGCGCACCAGGTCCTGCCCCCGTCTGCCAAAGGGCAGCGGCCGCGCAGGCGCACTCGGGCCGTCGGGTCCCTGGTTGCCTTAGTAACCACTCGGCTTTCTGTTCACCTATGGCTGCTGCCGCCGGCGCTAAGATGGAACCCGCGAAGCCCGAGCATCAGCTCCAGCGGTTTTATCACCGGTTGCTGCGTCCGTTGTCTCTCTTTCCCACTAAGGCGACGTCCCTAGAGCCTCAGAAGCGCCCCCGACAGGAGGACCGGATTCTGCAGTCCTTCCCTCTCGCGAAGCTGACGGTGGCGTCGCTATGCAGCCAGGTGGCCAAGCTGCTGGCCAGCAGCGGGATGTCAGTGCGAGTGCCTCCTGAAGCCCGGCTACGTCTCATCAAGGTCATCCTGGATGAGCTGAAGTGCAGCTGGCGGGAGCCGCCCGCCGAACTTAATCTGAGCCACAAGAACAACCTGAAGCTCCGGAAGCGTCTCGAGGCCTACGTGCTGCTGAGCAGCGAGCAGCTCTTCTTGCGCTACCTGCACCTGCTGGTGACCATGTCGACCTCCAGAGGAGTCCTCACTGAATCAGCCACCCTTACTCGGTTGGCCGCCAGCCTCGCCAGGGACTGCACACTCTTCCTCACTAGTGCCAACGTCTACCGTGGCCTGCTCGCCGACTTCCAGGCCCTACTGAAGGCAGAGCAGGCCTCTGGAGGTGTGGAGAAGCTGCACCCCGTCTGCCCCGCTGGGACGTTTAAGCTGTGTCCTATCCCCTGGCCTCACAGCACTGGCTTCGCCCAAGTGCAGTGCTCTAACCTCACCCTGAATTACCTCATCCAACTCAGTCGTCCACCAGAGTTTCTCAGTGAGCCAGGAAGGATGGATCCAGTGAAGGAATTGAAGTCCATCCCTCGGCTGAAGAGGAAAAAGCCTCTCCACTGGCTGCCCTCCTTAGGAAGAAGAGAGAACTCGACATCAGTTCCTCACCGATGGTGTCGCCGCCCAGCTATTCTGTGGCTCCTACCAGCAGGGCTTCCCCCCTCGCCTTTCTACTCCGAGCTCCAGAGAAGCCAATCCATGCCCTCCCTGCGTGAGGGCTGGAGACTGGCAGATGAGTTGGGCCTTCCTCCACTCCCATCTTGCCCCTTAACCCCACTGGTCTTGGCTACAGAGAGCAAACCAGAGCTGACTGGGTACGTCGTGGCTGAGGATCTGAAGCAGTTGATAAAGAACATGAAATTGGAGGGGGACTCACTACCTACCACTGGACTCAGGCCTGCCTCCTCTCCTGGGGGTTGTGACCCGTCCCCCAGCTGCAGGGCATCACCTGGAGGAACTGGAGAAGATATTGAGGAACCTCCAGGAGGAAGAAACCTCTGGGCAGTGGGACCCCCAGCCACCCAATTCCTTTCCACTTCACCCACAGCCAGTGACCATTACTTTGAAGCTTAGAAAGGCGGTCGTGTTCCAGGCAGCTGCCGTACGGGTGTCTGATAGAAGCTTTTTAGACTCTTTCCACGTTGAGGGGGCTGGAGCCCTATATAACCATCTGGTTGGTGAATTGGATCCTAAAGTCGTTGAAAAAATGGATATTGATAACTTCGTTGGCAGTAGTACCAGGGAGGTCTATAAGGAGTTGATGAGCCGGGTCTCTACTGACCACTTACATTTTGATCAAGGGCCCCTAGTTGAGCCTGCAGCAGATAAAGACTGGTCGACCTTCCTGTCTTCAGCCTTTCTACGTCAAGAAAACCAGTTTCGGATCATCAACCCTGAGCTGGTTGGACTTTACTCCCAAAGAGCAAACACTTTACAGTCCGATGCTGAGAAGATGTCCCCCTTCCCATCACCCCAAGCTACCAAAAGCTGGGAAAGGTGTTCAAACAAGCCCTCCTTGATGAACTGGTGGAAAACCACCTTGTCTGTGGATGACTACTTCAAGTACCTTACCAACCATGAAACAGATTTCCTTCATGTCATCTTTCAAATGTATGAAGAAGAGGTTCCTGGGGAGACTGTGGCCCCTGTCAATGAGTCCCTAGAGATTCAGCACCCTCCCCCATTGCTAGAAGATGAAGAACCAGACTTTGTGCCAGGAGAGTGGGATTGGAACACTGCGCTAGAGCACAGGCTAGGAGCTGGGAAAACCCCCCCACCTGGGAGAATCACACAAAATCCTGAGCCTGCAGGAGCGTCTGCAACAACTATGGTCTGTGCTTGAGGTCCCCGACAAAGACCGGGTGGACATGGCCATTAAGTACAGCTCCAAAGCCCGTCTGAGACAGCTGCCTTCATTGGTGAATGCCTGGGAGCAGGCCCTGAAGCCCATTCAGCTGCGGGAGACATTGCTAGCGAGACTAGAGTGGTTTGAGGGACGAGCTTCCAACCCCAACCGCTTCTTCAAAAAGACCAACTTGAGCTCCAGTCACTTCCTGGAGGAGAATCAGATCCGAAGCCATCTCCACAGGAAGCTCAACTTAATGGAGTCTTCTTTGGCCTCCCTCCTGGAGGAGATTGAGTCGATCTTTGGCGAGCCAGTGATCTTCAAGGGGCGGCGCTACCTGGACAAGATGAAGAGCGACAAAGTGGAGATGCTCTATTGGCTGCAGCAGCAGCGGCGGGTTCACCATCTGGTCTGGGCCCTGAAGGCCCCCCCCCCCCACCAGTCAGCCCTGTTCAAGAGCTCAGCAGCCAGCCTTTGGTAGCTCCTAGAAATACCCCTATTACCCCTTGACCAGGCCCAGTGCCCTCAAATGCCTCCCTCACCCCCAAATGGCCAGCAGCTCATCTAGACCTCTTTACTGCTTTGGAAGAAGAAATATTTGTCTATGTCTGGGAGTGCAGGGTTCAGGAACATTATGCTTCCAACTATGAAGGGACTGGGACTAAAACTATTGTTGTCACAGTGAAATTCTCATAAAAGAATCCCCAAGCCTAGTAGTCCCATTATGTCAAGCGTTGCACTATACAACCCAAATCTCTTATATCGAAAGAACTGAGACCTTGGAGTTCATTGTAGTGGGAAAGGTCAGACAGGCAAAGTTGATCTTTGGAACAACTCACTTTAGCATTCCTATTACACTACATTAAATCGTCACCTCTTTTAGTTCTCACACACTATTAGGAAGCTAAAATTAAAATGTTACCAGTTACATGCATATGGTACAAAGTATACCAGGATGGGTACTGAAAAGTAAATCTTCCCATACCTACCTCCAGTATCTCAGTTTCCTGTTGTAAGGATAAGTGTTACAATTTGTTTTATTTTGTTTTGTTTTGAGATGGAGTCTCACACTGTCACCTGGGCTGAAGTGCAGTGGTACAGTGGTGCAATCTCAGCTCACCGCAACCTCTGCCTCCCAGGTTCAAGCAATTCTCCTGCCTCAGCCTCCTGAGTAGCTGGGATTACAGGTGCTTGCCACCATGCCTGGCTACTTTTCTGTATTTTTAGTAGAGACAGGGTTTCACTATGTTGGCCAGGCTGGTCTTGAATGCCTGACCTCGTGATCCACCCACCTCGGCCTCCCAAAGTGCTGGGATTACAGGCGTGAGCCACCATACCCGGCCTACAATTTTTAAATTTAATTTTTATTTTTTGAGACAGAGTCTCACTCTGTCGCTCAGGCTGGAGTGCAGTGGCATGATCTCAGTTCACTGCAACCTCTGCCTCTCAGGTTCAAATGATTCTCCTGCCTTAACCTTCTGAGTAGCTGGAATTGCAGGTGCATGCCACCATGCTCAGCTAAATTTTGTATCTTTAGTAGAGACGGGGTTTCACTATGTTGGCCAGGCTGGTCTCAAACTCCTGAGCTCAATCGATCAGCCTCAGCCTCCAAAAGTGCTGGGATTACGGGTGTGAGCCACAGCACCTGGCCTTTTTTTTTTTTTTTTTAATTTTAGAGATGGGGTCTTGTTCTGTTGCCCAAGCTGGAGTGCAGTGGCCTGATCATAGCTCACTTTTAGCCTTGAACTCTTAGGCTCAAGCTATCCTCCTGCCTCAGCCTCCAGACTAGCTGGGACTGCAGCTGCTCACCACTGCACCTGGCTTATTTTTTAAGTTTCTTTAAAAATGTATGTTTTTTCGCCGGGCGCGGTGGCACATGCCTGTAGTCCCAGCTATTTGGGAGGCTGAGACTGGAGGATCTCTTGAGTCCAGGAGTTCTGGGCTGTAGTGCGCTATGCCGATCGGGTGTCCGCACTAAGTTCAGCATCAATATGGTGACCTCCTGGGAGCGGGGGACCACCAGGTTGCCTAAGGAGGGGGTGAACCGGCCCAGGTCGGAAACGGAGCAGGTCAAAACTCCCGTGCTGATCAGTAGCGGGATCGCACCTGTGAACAGCCACTGCACTCCAGCCTGGGCAACAGAGCGAGACCCTGTCTCTAAAAAACATATATATATATATGTATATATGTTTTTTGAGACAGGGTCTCGCTCTGTTGCCCAGGCTGGAGTTTGACCTTGGGTGGGGGATTTCATTTCCTTTTCATTCATTCATCCATCATATATTTGATGTACATTGTCTATGGGTGTGGCACTGAGGAAGCAGCAATCAGGAAAGCTGAGAAATCTCTGCCAATAAACACAGTGGAAATAATGGGGGAAAGAGGTATGGGGAGACCTGTGGATCTCCCATGACCTGCAGCCTCAGAGACATTCCTTTCCTCCCATGAGAGTCTCAGCTGAGTATAGATTCTGCCTGAGCCTAACCAAGCCCTGTAATCTGGACTCTGTGTTTCTCATCTCATTATTGTTTTATCCTATACCTACAAGACATCATGATGCTCACTTTACATATCAGAAATACTCAGAGAAGCAGAGCAATTTGCTCAAAATCTTTTAGAGACCAGGTCTCTCTCTGTCATCTAGGCTGGAATGCGGTGGTGCAATCATAGCTCTCTGCAGACTGGAATTCTTGAGCTCAAGTCATTCTCCCACTTTGGCCTCCCAAAGTGCTGGGATTACAGGTGTGAGCCACTGCATTTGGCCTGCTCAGTTCTTACGGTTAATAAGTGAAGCCAATTAGGAGTCTATAGGACAGAAGACTTTAATGGTGTGGGCAGAGGCGGGCAGTGGGGGCTCTATCAATAGGCATTGGTCAAAGGGCCATAACAGAAGGTGAGATGAAACCAATGTTAAAAAGGATCTCCTGGCCAGGCACGGTGGCTCATGCCTGTAATCCCAACACTTTGGGAGGCTGAGGCAGGTGGATCACCAGAAATTAGGAGTTCAAGACCAGCCTGGGCAACATGGTGAAACCCCATCTCTACTAAAAATACAAAAATTAGCTGGCCATGGTGGCGCACACCTGTAATCCTAGTTACTCAGAAGGTTGAGGCAGGAGAGTTGCTTGAACCCAGGAGACAAAGGTTGCAGTGAGCCAAGATTGTGCCACTGCACTTCAGCCTGGGCAACAGAGCAAGACTTCGTCTCAGAAAAAAAAGGATCTCGCCAGGCGTGGTGGCGGGTGCTTGTAGTCCCAGCTACTTGGGAGGCTGAGGTGGGAGGACTGCTTGAGCCCAGGAGTTCTGGGCTGTAGTGCGCTATGCCGATCGGGTGTCCGCACTAAGTTCAGCATCAATATGGTGACCTCCTGGGAGCAGGGGACCACCAGGTTGCCTAAGGAGGGGTGAGCTGGCCCAGGTCGGAAACGGAGCAGGTCAAAACTCCCATGCTGATCAGTAGTGCGATCGCGCCTGTGAATAGCCACTGCACTCCAGCCTGGGCAACATAGCAAGACCCTGTCTCTAAAAAAAAAAGGATCTCTGGTGCCTTGTTCTCCCTTCTTCTCATTATAGCAGAAAGACACAGGATTTAAAGTCACCCAATCTCTACCATTTATTTATTTATTTATTTATTGAGATGAAGTTTCAGTCTTGTTGCCCAGGCTGTAGTGCGATGGCGTGATCTCGGCTCACTGCAACCTCCGCCTCCCAGGTTCAAGCTATTCTCTTGCTTCAGCCTTCTGAGTAGCTGGGATTACAGGCCACCACAACTAGCTAATTTTTGTATTTTTAGTAGAGACGGGGTTTCACCATGTTGGCCAGGGTGGTCTCGATCTCTTGACCTTGGGATCTGCCCACCTTGGCCTCCCAAAGTGCTGAGATTACAGGCATAAGCCACCACGCCTAGCCATTGTTGTTATTGATGTCGTTGTTGAGGCTCGGTCTCAAAATAATAATAATCATAACCACGTCCACTAATATTTCAAAGGGTTTTCTCTATGCCAGGCCCTGGGCTGAGGGTTTTTCAGCCATTAAAAAACTCCTTTATTCTTCACAGCAACCTACAGAGGGACTAATGTTAGCCTCTGTTTTGTAGATGAGGAAATGAAGCCCCAAAGGCCAGGAGCCTCCCTGGTTCAAGGGGAGATGGCATGGGGTAGGGGAAAGACAGGCCTTTGGGGTAGACTTGCTATAGACCTAAGACATTGCTTAATCTCTCAGAGTCATAGAGGCCACCAGAAATTAGGCTCTAGTGACAATGCTAGTGAGCTCAAGCCAAAGGCTAGGGTTGTTCAGGTGTTCTTTGGAGAGCTGTCTATAGCAAGACACCTGCTGAGGACCAAGATTTGGCCCTAGAGAAGGAAACCTGCTGGGTGGAGTTTGGCATCAGCCTGGGAAGTGGGGCAGGGAAGAGCATGGCTGGAGGGGTCCCAGGAAGGGGTGAGGAGGCTGAATTGAGACATTCTTGAATGTACAAGAAAATTCAGCCCCTAAGGCTCTGGGCCAGAACCTGGGGTAGTGGAGGCATGCTCTGTGCTAATTCCTAGCACATAGGGGCCAGGCAGGGGCCTTGCCAGCTGCTGACTCTGACTACATCACCCATGAGTCTGTATCCCCTGCCCTGGGAGTGTCTCTGTGCCACCTCCACCCATCCCACATCACCTTCGAATGCCAGCGACATGGCCTGCAATTAGTACCTGCCACAGGGGACTGGGTTTCCTTGGACAAACTGAGATTTCTTTTTTAAAATACTATTCTTGTTTGTTTCAGAGACAGAGTTTCACTCTGTCAGCCAGGCTGGATCGCAATGGCACAATCTCGGCTCATTGCAACCTCCGCTTCCCAGGTTCAAGTGATTCTTGAGCCTCAGCCTCCCAAGCAGCTGGGATTACAGGCATGTGCCACCATGCCCAACTAATTTTTGTATTATCAGTAGAGATGGGGTTTCACCATGTTGCCCAGACTGGTCTCAAACTCCTAAGCTCAAGTAATCCACCTGTCTCTCAAAAGTGCTGGGATTGCAGGCATGGGCCATCGTGCCTGGCCCTTGAGATTTTTTGTTAATAATAATAATAATAATTATTATTATTTTTAAAAGACAGGGTTTCACCATGTTGGCCAGGCTGGTCTTGAACTCCTGACCTTAGGTGATCCACCCGCCTCAGCCTCCCAAAGTGCTGAGATTACAGGCATGAGCCACCACGCCCTGCCAATTATTATTATTTTTAATGGGGCTGGGTGCAGTGGTTTACACCTGTAATCCCAGTACTTTGGGAGGCCGAGGTGGGCAGATCATGAGGTCAGGAGACCGAGACCATCCTGACTAACATGGTGAAACTCTGTCTCTACTCAAAATACAAAAAATTAGCCGGATGTGGTGGCAGGCGCCTGTAATCCCATCTACTCAGAAGGCTGAGGCAGGAGAATTGTTTGAACCCAGGAGGCAGAGATTGCAGTGAGCCAAGATTGTGCCACTGAACTTCAACCTGGGTGACAGAATGAGACTTCGTCTCAAGAAAAAAAAAATAATAATAATAATGCAGATGGGGTCACTGTCTCTACAAAAAAAAAAAAGAGAGAGACAGAGAAATATGTCATAGGTATGACTGGCCAGGTCCAGTGTTGTAAGCAATAAAAGAATTTACCAAGACAGTCAGGAGGAAAGAAAGGCAGATTTATTAGAGGGAAAGTACATTGCAAGGAAGCAGTGGGCAGCACAGCAGAGAAGGGGCTGTCTGCAAAGAGGCAGGGACTGGAGATAATTTTTACAGAGTCGTCCTGGAGGGGCTACATGGGAAGTGAGGTACTGGGGAACAAAGGCGTGCCAATGACTTGTCTCTGATTAGCTGTCTCTTGGAACAATTGTTCTCCCCAACCTGAGACTCCTTTCTTATTGCTTACTGATCTTTTCAGGACTCCACAGATGTGGCAAAAAGAGAGAGAGAGAATTTGTAATTTTTCCATTTTCTTTAAAAACATTTTTTTTGTAGACTAGGCGCAGTGACTCATGTCTATAATCCCAGCACTTTGCAAGGCTGAGGTGGATGGATCACTTGAGGTCAGTAGTTTGAGACCAGCCTGGGCAACATGGCAAAACTCAGTCTCTACTAAAAATACAAAAATTGGCGGAGCACAGTGGCTCACGCCTATAATCCCAGCACTTTGGGAAGCCAAGGCGGGCAGATCACCTGAGGTCAGGAGCTTGAGACCATCCTGGCCAACATGGTGAAACCCCGTCTCTACTAAAAATACAAAAATCAGCCTAGCGTGGTGGCATGTACCTGTAGTCCCAGCTACTCGGGAGGCTGAGGCAGGAGAATCACTTGCACCCAGGAGACGGAGGTTGCAGTGAGCCAAGATCCCACCACTGCACTCTAGCCTGGGTGACACAGCAAGACTTCGTCTCAAAAAAAAAAAAAAAAAAAGCCAGGTGTGGTCGTTCATGCCTGTAATCCCAGCTGCTTGGGCGGCTGAGGCAGAATTGCTTGAACCTGGGAGGCAGAGGTTGCAGTGAGCTGAGATTGCACCACTGCACTGTAGCCTGGACAACAGAGTGAGACTGTCTCTACCAAAAGGAAAAAAAAAAAAAAAAAAAGGTTTTTCTTGAGACGAAGTCTCACTATGTTGCCCAGCCTGGTCTCAAACTCCTGGCCTCAAGCAATCCTCCTACCATGGCTTCCCAAAGTGCTGGGATTACAGGCATGGGCCCCTACACCCAGCCCAAACAGATTTCTTATAGGCATGGGCCCCCCACACCCAGCCCAAACAGATATCTTGTAGCTCTTGCGTCACAGGCTTCCACGCTTGCTCCCCACTCCCACCCCACAGATGCTGGTGTTAGTCCAGGTGTGGGTCTAGTTGCAGGTTTTAAATCACTCTACATAAATCTGACCAAACCTCCAAATGACTACTTGCCAGCTGGTTAAGGCAGGGATTTAATTGTTAAGATGTCAGGCTCTCCTAGGTCTGCAGGCCTCAGACCACCTGAGATGATCTTTTTAAATTAAAAAGATATTTCCTGAGAAGGGTTTAGCACTGAGCTCAAAGCAAGCACCGACTATTATTATAATTGTTGAATATCTCCTCTGAGTTATTCAAAGGTAAGGTGAGTTGAGGTCATTCTGGGATTAGGGTGTAACAGGAAGCTTTTAGAAAGCTCTAAACTGCTATAAATCCTGAGATCCTAGCAAAGAAAGTAATGAGGACGATGTGAATCAATTTATGCAGGAGGCACTGGGGCCTTCAGGGGTGGGAGTGAGGGTGGGGAAAGTCAGTATCCTAACTCTGGGCATGATTCAGCAGGAAGATCTGCAGGTGCATCAGAGCTGCCCAATGCTGAGGGACAGCCCCTGAGATGACTTCAGTCCAGGAAAGAAGTCTGGTCTCAAGATCTGGGGACCAGAATCTCCATCCTTCTGTCCACTCATATGCCCATCCATCCGTCCTTCCATCCTTCCATCCATCTATTCATTCATTCATTCATTCAACAAATATTAGGGCAAACCAACTAAGGGCCAGCCGTACCATTTTTTGACCCTTAGTCCCTCCTTGGGCGCCCCAACCTTATCATACCTGATGAAATTCACCTATATCCCACCTTAAGTAAGGTGATATTGTAAATTTTTTTACTTTTTTTTTTCTTTTGAGATGGAGTTTCACTCTTGTTGCCCAGGCTGGAATGCAACGGTGCAATCTCGGCTCACTGCAACCTCCGCCTCCCAGGTTCAAGGAATTCTCCTGCCTCAGCCTCCCGAGTAGCTGAGATTACAGGCATGCGCCACGACGCCTGGCTAATTTTGTATTTTTAGTAGAGATGAGGTTTCTCCATGTTGGTCAGGCTGGTCTCAAACTCCTGACCTCAGGTGATCCTCCTGTCTTGGCTCCCTAAGTGCTGGGATTATAGGCGTGAGCCACCGTGCCCTGATGATACTATAATACTTTTTACAAGAAATTTTATAGTTTTGCTTTTGAAATTATCTGACTTCACATTAACTCATTTATGAATTGTGTGATTTTTATTTTGTTATTATTATTATTTTAAAGACGGGGTTTCAACATATTGGTCAGGCTGGTCTTGAACTCGCGACCTCAGGTGATCCACCCGCCTCAGCCTCCCAAAGTGCTAGGATTACAGGCTGACCCACCGCGCCCGGCCTGTTGTTATTATTTTTGAGACAAAATCTCGCTCTTTTGTCCAGGTTGGTATGCAATGGCACAATCTCAGCTCACTGCAACCTCTGCCTCCGGGTTCAAGATGAGGTGATCCTATGACATTTAGACCGAGACTGCACAGCTAAGAAGGAATCCGACCCCTACAGAGCAGAGGAAATCTCTGCAGGGGGGAATATCTGGGGCAAAGTCCCTGAGACAGGAAACCACTGAGCTTGTGGATGGGAAGGGAGTCACTGCAGCAGGGAATAATGCGGGACAGCAAGAGAGGCATGAAATGATTTCAGACAGCAAGGCTAGGACCAGATCGTGCGCAGCCGTCTAGGCCATGGAGGTTGGATTTGATTCTAAGTGCAGGGTATGCCACGAGCTGTCATGGATTGGGCTACCAAGGAAGCGGACTCCAAGATGGAGATTAGCAGGTAGGAGGTCAGTTTAGGGAGACCTCTCAGGATCAACGGCTGGGGAAGAGAAGGGAAGGAAGTGAAACTGAGCAGGGGAAAACCTGAGCTGCTCAGCAGTCTCAATGAATGCCTCCCCTGATCCTGCAGGAAGCTCCGAAGCTGGGATGATGCTTCAGGTTTGTCACTAAATGGAGCTGTTTAGGGAAGGGGGTGTGACTCCCCATCTGAGGCCATCCCCCTGGCGGCTGACAGCTGAGGGCTACACTACCAATAGGTGAACACAAAGTCCATTTCCGAAGGGGGATCCTGTTCGCACATCACATCCCACACCTGGTCCAGTTTATGTTGTTGTTGTTGTTTTTGAGGTGGAGTTTTGCTCTGTCATCCAGGCTGGAGTGCAATGGCACAATCTCCACTCACTGCAACCTCTGCTTCCTGGGTTCAAGCAATTCTCCTGCCTCAGCCTCCCCAGTAGCTGGGATTACAAGCACGTACCACCATGCCCAGCTAATTTTTGTATTTTTAGTAGAGATGGGGTTTCACCATGTTGGCCAGGCTGGTCTTGAACTCCTGACCTCAGGTGATCCACTCGCCTCGACCTACCAAAGTGCTGGGATTACAGGCGTGAGCCACTGTGCCCGGCCGGTTTATGTTTAAGGTCCCTACTTGTGCTGGAGGTCCCTCCAGCTATGTGCAGAGGAGCTTATTGCAGGCAGGAGTGGATTAAGGCAAGCAATCGTGGAGGTTTGGCCATGAACAGCAGCTGCGGGAATGGGGAGAAATGGACAGATTGGGGAGATATTTCGGTGAGGGATGGACTCCAGGGCACTTGGAGATGTGTTACATGTGCAGCATGAAGGCAAGGAAAAAGTCAATGACACTTCCAGTTCTCTGGACTGAGGAGCTGGGGGAATAGTGATGCCATATGCTGGGAAGGGAGATTCCTGAGGACGAGTGGGGATGAAAACAATACCCAGGTTAAGTTTGACATCCAGGCGTGGATGCTATGTAGGTGGTGTGAAGTGCATGGCCCAGATCTCTCCATTTTAACTTTTAGCTGCACGTAGGGGTTGTAAATTCAGGCTGATTTTTATCCAGTGATGCCAAATTCCTCTCTGGCCCTGCCTCCTTGACTCGGTGGTTGCGCTTCAGAGTGCAGTGGCTGCCTAGGAGGTGAGAACCCTGCAACTTCTTCCAGGGCTCCTGACACTCGGAATGCGCAGGACCGAACCTCAACAGCGCCACTGTGTGTCGATAAGGAGTCATTACCGCAGTGACCCCTGGTCTCCAGTTGTTCTGCCAGCACCCTCAGAAACCAGCCCCGCTCACTCCCCTGCTCTTTCGGACAAAAATCACTGTGGATTCTGGAACGCTTAGAGGTGGGAGAAAGGAGTGACCTCAAAAGAAAGACGTAGGCCGGGCGTGGTGGCACATGTCTGTAATCCCAGCACTTTGGGAAGCTGAGGCGGGTGGATCATTTGAGGTCAGGAGTTCGAGACCAGCTTGACCAACATAGTGAAACATCATCTCTACTAAAAATACAAAAATTAGTCAGGTGTGGTGATGCATACCTGTAATCCCAGATACTAGGGAGTCTGAGACAGGAAAATCACTTGAACCCGGGAGATGGAGGTTACAAGTCAAAATTGTGATGCTACACTCTAGCCTGGGAGACAGAACAAGACTTCATCTCAAAAAAAAAAAAAAAAAAAAGGCCGGGCGTGGTGGGTAACGCCTGTAATCCCAGCACTTTTGGAGGCTGAGGCAGGCAGGGATCACGAGGTTAAGAGATCGAGACCACCCTGGCCAACATGGTGAAGCCCCGTCTCTACTAAAAATGCAAAAATTAGCTGAGTGTGGTGGCACACACCTGTAGTCCCAGCTACTCAGGAGACTGAGGCAGGAGAATCACTTGAACCTGGGAGGTGGAGGTTGCAGTGAGCCGAGATCACGCCACTGCACTCCAGCGGGCGACAGAGTGAGACTCTGTCTCAAAAAACAAAAAAAAAAAAAAAGAAAGAAAGAAAAGAAAAATCTGCATTTTCATATGTGAAGACTTGATCGGGTCATAGTAGAAGACATCTGAAATCATCACTGTGAAGTGAGACTGCTTTCTTTTTTGTTTGTTTGTTTGCTTTTTTTTTTTTTTCCAGATGGAATCTCATTATGTTGCCCAGGCTGGTCTTGAACTCCTGGCCTCAAGTGATCCTCGCACTTTGGCCTCCCAAGCAGCTGGGATTACAGGTGTGAGCCTGGTTTTTTTTTGAGATAGAGTTTCACTCTTGTCTCCCAGGCTAAAGTGCAATGGTGTGATCGCGGCTCACTGCAAACTCTGCCTCCCAGGTTCAAGCAATTCTCCTGCCTCAGCCTCCCGAGTAGTTGGGATTACAGGTACCTGCCACGACGCCCGGCTAAATTTTGTATTTTTTTTTTTAAGAGATGGGATTTCACCACATTGGTCAGGCTGGTCTCAAACTCCTGACCTCAGGTGATCCACCTGCCTTGGCCTCCCAAAGTGCTGTGATTACAGGCGTGAGCCACCACGCCCGGCCAAAATTTTGTATTTTTAATAGAGAAGGGGTTTCACTATGTTGATGAGGCTGGTCTCAAACTCCTGACCTCAGGTGATCCCCCACGCTTGGCCTCCCAAAGTGCTGGGATTACAGGTGTGAGCCACCACATCCAGTCTGCTGCAGACTTTTCAGTTCCTAAGCTTCCCCAGCATATTCTAAGCTCCTGATCTAGGCCTACTGAAGCAGATGCACAGACTATGCATTGTCTACTACTGGGTGGTGACTGGGTGACTAATTTATTCAGTTCATTAGCTTGCTTGCAGGAACAGTGCCCTGTCTGTCCTCTGGCTTTCAATGGCGTACCTCCATGCACCCAGGGGTCTGTAGAGGCTACTTTGAGAAGAAGAGTCTTTATGGGTCTTAGAACTGGATTTATCTAGGCTGGACATGGTGGCTTATGCCTGTAATCCCAGCATTCTGTGAGGCTGAGGCGGGCAGATCACGAGGTTAGAAGTTTGAAACCAGCCTGGCCAACATGGTGAAACCCCATCTCTACTAAAAACTACAAAAATTTGCTGGACGTGTTGGTGCATGCCTGTAATCCAAGCTACTCAGGAAGCCGAGGCAGGAGAATTGCTTGAACCTGGGAGGTGGAGATTGCAGTGAGCCAAGATCGCACCGCTGCATTCCAGCATGGGCGACAGAGTGAGACTCCATCTCAAAAAACAACAACAAATAAAAAACAAAGAACTGGATTTATCTAAGTTAGCCAGGTGCAGTGGCTCACACCTGTAATCCCAGCACTTTGGGAGGCTGGCATGGGAAGATCACTTGAGGTCAGGAGTTCAAGACCAGACTAGCCAACATTGGGAAACCCTGTCTCTACTAAATATACAAAAATTAGCTGGGTGTGGTAGCATATGCCTGTAATCCCAGCTACTCAGGAGGCTGAGGTAGGCAAATCACTTGAACCTGGGAGGCAGAGGCTACAGTGAGCTGAGATGGTACCACTGCACTCCAGCAAGGGCGACAGAGTGACACCCTGTCTAAAAAAAAAAACAAAACTGGATTCAAACTCTGCATCCAGCATTCACCAATTTCTGGGCAAATTACTAAATCTCCTTTTGCCTTTGTTTCCTCACGTGCATCACAACTATCTCAGAGGGCTGTGTGGGGTTACATGAGCTGATAACGCACAAGCCGAGGACTCTGAGTGCCTCACAGGTAGTGAGTGCACATAAAACATTAGCCATTATTATTGCTGCTGTTAATATTTGTGTGTGCTAGGTACTCTTCTGGGGAATGCCTGCGGCAGACAGGCACTAAGATGGCCCCCCATGATCCCCACCTCCTGATATTTACACCCTGGTTTAATCCCCTCTCCTTAAGTGTGAGTGGGACTGTGACTTGCATCTAACCAACAGGATAGAGCAGAGGTGATTGATCTGTGTGATGACGTGGATGTGATTATGTTATGTAAGATTGTGATAACCTGTCTTTCCCTTCCTGGCTTTGAGGAAGCAAGTGGCCATGCTGGGAGGCTCATGGGTCAAGGAACTGAGGGCAGCCTTGCTTGCAAGTGACTGAGGGCCACAGTCTGGTAGCCACAGAGGCTGAATGCTGTTTGAGTTCTTTTCCCAGCTGAGTCTCAGAGGAGACTGCAGCCCTAGCCAGCTCTGAGTGCTGCCCTGCAGAGGACCCAGGTAAGCTGTGCCGGCTCCTGACCCACTGAAATGGATGTAAGAAACATGCTTTTTTTTTTTTTTTTTTGAGACGGAGTCTTGCTCTGTCTCCCAGGCTGAAGTGCAGTGGCACAATCTCGGCTCACTGCAAACTCCACCTCCCGAGTTCAAGCGATTCTCCTGCCTCAGGCCCCCGAGTAGCTGGGATTACAGGCGCCTGCCACTGCACCCAGTTAATTTTTGTATTATTGCTTTTTTTAGTAGAGATGGGGTTTCGCCAAGAAACATGCTTTTTTTTTTTTTTTTTTTTTTTTTTGTGAGGCAAGGTCTGGCTCTATCAGCCAAGGTGGAGTACAGTGGTTTGATCTCAGTCTCAGCTCACTGCAAGCTCTGCCTCCTGGGCTTGAGCCATCCTCCCACCTTGGCCTCCTGGGTAGCTGGGACCACAGGCATATATGACCACGCCTGGCTAATTTTTGTATTTTTTGTAGAGATGGGGTTTCACTATGTTGCCCAGGCTGGTCTTGAACTCATGAACTCAAGCAATCCACCTGCCTCAGACTCCCAAAGTGCTGGGATTACAGGCATGAGCCACCGAGCCCAGCCATGCATTGTTTTAAATCACTAATTTTGTGGGTAATGGGATGGTTGGTTTGGGTTTTTCTTTTCTTTTTTTTCTTTTTTTTGTTAACAGGATTTCCCTCTGTCTCTCAGGCTGCAGCACAGTGGTGCAATCCTGGCTCAGTGTAGCCTCCAGCGATCTGCAGTTCAAGTGATCTTCCTGCCTCAGCCTCCAGAGTAGCTGGGACTACAGGTGCGTGCTGTCGTGCCTGGCTAATTTTCGTATTTTTTGTAGAGAGAGGGTTTTGCCATGTTGCCCAGGGTGGTCTCAAACTCCTGGGCTCAAGTGATGCTCCCACCTTGGTCTCCCAAAGTGCTGGGATTACAGGTGCAAGTCACTGTGCCAGCTTGCAGTAGTGTTTTACGCAGGAATTAACTAATACACTGCCTCTCACCGCCTTAAGCTCTTGGCCTCTTCAAGCCTGCTCTCTTTCTTCTGAGTCATCAATATCTCTGTTCTGATTCCCAGCAATCACCAACCCATATCTTGTGCGTGCTTTAGCGTCTCTAACTTTTTTTTTTTTTTTTTTTTTTTGAGATGAAGTTTCGCTCTTGTTGCCCAGGCTGGAGTGCAATAGCGGGATCTAGGCTCACTGCAACCTCCGCCTCCAGGGTTCAAGCAATTATTCTGCCTCAGCTTCCCAAGTTCCTGGGATTACAGGCGTTTGCCACCATGCCTGGCTAACTTTTTGTATTTTTAGCAGAGATGGGGTTTCACTCTGTTGACAAGGCTGATCTCAAACTCCTAACCTCAAGTGATCCACCTGCCTTGGCCTCCCAAAATGCTGAAATTACCTGCGTGAGCCACCATGCCCAGCTGTGTCTCCATCTTATTTTACTTTTTGAGATGGAGTCTTGCTCTGTTGCCCAGGCTGGAGTGCAGTGGTGCGATCTCAGCTCACTGCAGCCTCCGCCTCCCAGGTTCAAGCAATTCTGCCTCAGCCTCCGGAGTAGGTGGGATTACAGGTACCCAGCACCACGCCTGGTGAAACGGGGTTTCACCATGTTGGCCAGGCTAGTGTGTCTCCATCTTAAAAGCACTCTTCAGATGCCCCATGCCCCTCTGGCTCTCATCTTGTTTCTCTCCTCTCCCCTCCTGGCAAAACTTCCTGAAATCCTTTTCTCCAGTCATTGTCTACATTTCTCACATCCTCTCCTCAAACCACTCCTCCTAATGAGGTGCCCAGTGACCTGTCTGTGGCTAAGCCCAAGGGCACTTCTCTCTCCTCATCCTCCTTGACGTGTTGCTGGCATTTCACACAGCCAGCCGCTTCCTGTTTCTTGCAATACATTATATTCTGCTTTCTTAATCACTCTCTCCTAGTCTTCCTCCTCCCTCAATGTCCACTCCTTCCCAGTATCCTCCACTATCCCCCCTTTTCAGCTCACCTTCTGAACACTGGGATGACCCTGGCCTGTGGTATCCTTTTTTTGTAACTATACCATGTCTGTCCTTCCTTCTTTCCTTCCCCTTCTTTCTTTCTTTTTTAATATGTATGTATTGTTAAAAACACGTGCTTTGAATGAAGAGACCCCCCAAACAGGCTTTGTGTGAGCAACATGGCTGTTTATTCACCTGGGTACAGGGGGGCTGAGGCAGAAAAGGGCATTAGTGATGGGTGGTGGGATAGGAGTTGGTTTTTTATTTATTTCTAAGACAGGGTTTCACCATGTTGGTCAGGCTGGTCTTAAACTCCCGACCTCAGGTGATCCAACCTCAGGTGATCCACCCACCTTGGCCTGCAAAGTGCTTGGATTACAGGCGTGAGCCACCACGCCCGGCCAGGAGTTGGTTTTATAGGTTTGGGGTGGGCAGTGGAAAGCTACAGAGTAAGATCAGTTACACTGGTGGGGGTAGGGGCAAGGAGTATACATTACCATAAGTTCAGTTACAATGGCCGGTGGGGTAAGGCATAACAGTAGTTAAGATGGCAGGGTGGGGTGAGGAGTATTCACATTATAAAAAGAACAGTTAAGATGGCAGGGTAGGGTGAGGAGTATTGACATTATCATAATAACAGTTAAGATGGCCAGGTGGTGTGAGCCATCTTAACCGAGGGAAGCTCCACTGGGCTATCAGGGATAATGGCAAACGCAGGCAGGGGGTGGGGGCGATCAGCCAAGGCAGTCAGGTCTTCAGACTTTCTGGGTCCAGTCTTGCGCATGGAGGCCTGACATGTATGTATTTATTTTTGAGACAGAGTCTCGCTTTGTCACCCAAGCTGGAGTGCAGTGGTGGCATCTCAGTTAACTGCAACCTCTCTCTCCCGGGTTCAAGCAATTCTTGATTCTCAGCCTCCTGAGTAGCTGGGATTACAGGCATGTGCCATCTTGCCCACCTAATTTTCGTATTGTTAGTAGAGATAGGGTTTTGCCGGGGTTTTGCCATGTTGGCCAGGCGATCCTGGCTCTGCAACCTCTGCCTCCTGGGTTCAAGCCTCAGCCTCCCAAGTAGCTGGGATTACAGGCATTCGCCACCATGCCTGGCTAATTCTTGTATTTTTGTTGTTGTTGTTGTTATGACAGAGTCTTACTCTGTCATCCAGGCTGGAGTGCAGTGGTGCGATCTCGGCTCACTGCCACCTCTGCCACCTGGGTTCAGGCGATGTTCCTGCCTCAGCCTTCTAAGTAGCTTGGATTATAGGCACCTGCCACAGCGCCTGGCAAATTTTTAAAGTTTTAGTAGAGACGGAGTTTCACCATCTTGGCCAGGCTGGTGTTGAACTCCTGACCTCTTGATCCACCTGTCTTGGCCTCCCAAAGTGCTGGGATTACAGGCATGAGCCACCTTGTCTGGCCCCTTGTATTTTATTTTTAAGACAGAGTTTCACTCTTTCGCCCAGGCTAGAGTGCAAAGCACAATCTTGGCTCACTGCAACCTCCGCCTCCCAGGTTCAGACAATTCTCCTGCCTCCGCCTCCTGAGTAGCTGGGACTACAGGCATGCACCACCATGCCTGGCTAATTTTGTATTTTTAGTAGAGACAAGGTTTTGGCATGTTGGCCGGGCTGGTCTCAAACTCCTGACCTCAGGTGATCCGCCCGCATAGGCCTCCCAAAATGCTGGGATTACAGGCTTAAGCCACTGCACCGGCCAATTTTTGTATTTTTATTAGAGACGAGGTTTCGCCATGTTGGCCAGGCCGGTCTTGAACCCCTGACCTCAGATGATCTGCCCTCCTTGGCCTCCCAAAGTGCTAGGAGCCACCACACCTGGCTGAATTTGGTGTTTTCTTGGTACATTCTTGAATGTATTGCAAGAAAGTCTTAAGATCTCTGGCATTTTTTTTTTTTTTTTTCTGGAACAGGGTTTCGCTCTGTCACCCAGGATGTATAGTGCAGTGGCATGATTATGGCTCATTGCAGCCTCAACCTCCTGTGATTAAGAGATCCTCCCACCTCAGACTCCCAGATAGCTGAGACTATAGTGCACACTGTTATGCCTGGGTAATGTTTGTATTTTTTTTTTTTTTTTTGAGATGGAGTTTCGCTCTTGTTACCCAGACTGGAGTGCAATGGCGCAATCTCGGCTCACCACAACCTCCGCCTCCTGGGTTCAAGCAATTCTCCTGCCTCAGCCTCCCGAGTAGCTGGGACTACAGGCGTGCATCACCATGCCCAGCTAATTTTTTGTATTTTTAGTAAAGACGAGGTTTCACCATGTTGACCAGGATGGTCTCGATCTCTTGACCTCGTGATCCACCCACCTCGGCCTCCTAAAGTGCTGGGATTATAGGAGTCAGCCACCGCACCCGGCCAATGTTTGTATTTTTACAGAGTCGGGGTTTCGTCATGTTGCCCATGCTGGTCTCAAATTCCTGGGTTCAAGTGATCTTCCTACCTCTATCTCCCAAAGGGTTGGGATTATGGGCATGAGCCACCATGCTCAGCCTAAAATCTCAGTTTTAATGTTAATTCTGGTCAGTTGTCCCTGAATTCCACAGGGAGGAGAATATAATGAGACATGCTCAACTCTCACTTCCCATTATGGCCTGAACTATGATAGTTCTTGAGGTTAACTTTAGAATGCCTTTTGCTAAGAGAAAGTGTCATTCAGATGGTTGGAGGGGATTAGGATTTTATTTTTAATTTACACAGGGAAGAGCATAATCAAGGAGAGACTAGTATCTGCCGGAATCTCTCAGGTCCTCTCCTCTCAAACCTCAGCTGGCAACTGGGAGCATTGAGATGGCTCCACTCTGGCTCCAGCACTAATTTCTGAGTAGCTGGAATGTCACTTTGTCTCTCTAGACCTCTGCTGCTGTAGCAATTCTGGTTTGAACTAGATGATCTTGTAATCCCAGATGGATTCTTCCTACCCACTGCACAAACAGTGAATTCAGAGACCATAGCATTGCCGTAAAGAAAGAGTTTAACTGACACGAGACCTGCCATGCCACATGGGAGACAGAGTTATCATATCAATCTCACTGAAGGCTTGGAGGTTAGAGTTTTTCAAAGATAGTTTGGTGAGCATGGGGCTAGGATATGGGTGCTACTGATTGCTTGGGTCTGAAATCACAGTAGTGTGGAAAATGGCCCTCTTGCAGTGAGTCTGCTTCTGGGCAGGGGCCACAGGACTGGTTGAGTCGCACATCAGGGTGGGGCCATTCCATAGTCAGAAATGCAAAAGCCTGGAAGAGATAGCTCAAAAGGCCAATCTTAGGTTCCACAATAGTGATGTTATTTACTGAAGTAATTGGGGAATTTGCCAATCTTGTGACTTCCAGAACAATGGCTGGTAGTCCTTTAACTATGCCTACATCTGCGGGCTCGGTGGCTCACGCCTGTAATCCCAGCACTTTGGGAGCCTGAGGCGGGAGAATCACGAGGTCAAGAGATCAAGACCATCTGGCCAACATGGCAAAACCCTGTCTCTACTAAAATACAAAAATTAGCTGGGCTTGGTGGTGTACGCCTGTAGTCCCAGCTACTCAGGAGGCTGAGGCAGGAGAATGCTTGAACCTGGGAGACAGAAGTTGCAGTGAGCTGAGATCTCGCCACTGCACTCCAGCCTGGTGCCTGGCGACAGAGCAAGACTCTGTCTCAAAAAAAAAAAACAAAACTATACCTACATCTTTGCAGAATTCAGGCCCTTCTCATCCTTCTAACTTGGTGGCCTTTCATTAGTTTTACATGGATGGTTTAGTTTTGGGGAAGGGGTATTATCATTTAAAGTATAAACTAAATTTCTTCACAAGTTAGCTTGCCCCATGCCCAGGAATGAGCAAAGACAGCCAACTAGAAAGCAAGATGCAGTCAGCCATGTCAGATTTCCCTTACTGTCATAATTTGGCAAAGGCAGTCTCAATTTTTTTTTTTTTTTCCGAGGTGGAGTCTCACTCTGTTGCCCAGGCTGGAGTTGAGTGGCACAGTCTCTGCTCACTGCAACCTCTGCCTCCCGGGTTCATGTGATTCTCCTGCCTCAGCTTCCCGAGTAGCTGGGATTACGGGCACTCACCACCACGCCCAACTAAATTTTGTATTTTTAATAGAGGTGGAGCTTCACCACATTAGCTAAGCTGGTCTCGAACTCCTGACCTCAGTTGACTCGCCCGCCTTGGCCTCCCAGTGTTGGGATTACAGGTGTGAGCCACAGCACCCAGGGCCAAATTCCCTCAAAGTTTCTTTTCCCTGTTTCCTCTTTCCTAGGTGAGAACACCTTGCAGGAAAATGTTGTTTTTCTCATCTGTCCTTTTTCACATTAGACTGTGAGCTCCAAGAATGTAGCACTATGCCCGTAATGCATCTGTGCATGCTTTCCCTTGGTAGACCCTGGAACACAGCAGGTGAATGCTTAAAGGAATAGTCCCAACCCTGTGAACCCTGCCTTAGTGGTTACTGAATGCTTGCATGATTGCATTTGAGCCTCACAACAGCCTGAGACACTGCCAGCACTTGGAATATTACTGGCCATTTTGCTGTTGAGAAGAGGGCCTAAAAGAGGTGATCAAGCTGCAAACCCAGGCTCAGAATCCAACTGCCTGCTCTCAATCTCTCTCTTTTTTTTTTTTTTTTTGGAAACGGAGCTTCGCTCTTGTTGCCCAGGCTGGAATGCAATGACTCGATCTCAGCTCACTGCAACCTCTGTCTCCTGGGTTCAAGTGATTCTCCTACCTCTGCCTCCTGAGTAGCTGGGATTACGAGCGTCCACCACCACACCCAACTAATTTTGTATTTTTAGTAGAGACGGTGTTTCACCATGTTGGCCAGGCTGGTCTGGAACCCCTGTCCTCAGGTGATCCACCTGCCTCAGCCTCCCAGAGTGGTGGGATTACAGATGTGAGCCACTTCGCCCAGCCAACCACTCACATCTTTTTTTTCTTTGCTCCCCTCCCTCCGACTCATCTTTTTCTTTCTTTCTTTTTTTGAGATGGAGTCTAACTCTGTCGCCCAGGCTGGAGTGCAGTGGCGCAATACTGGCTCACTGCAACGCCTCCTGGGTTCAAGCGAGTCTCCTGCCTCGGCCTCCTTGAGTAGCTGAGATTACAGGTTCCTGCCACCACGCCCAGCTAATTCTCATATTTTCTGTAGAGATGAGGTTTCGCCATGTCAACCAAGCTGGTCTCGAACTCCTGACCTCAGGTGACCCACCTGCCTTGGCCTCCTAAAGGGCTGGAATTAGTCGTGAGCCACTGCTTAGGGCCACACCACTAAATCTCTCCAAGCCTTGTTTTCTCTACTGTACGATGGAGATAGCACCTACTTCAGATATTGCTACGCCGAATAAAGGGAGCTGGCATATCATGTCTAACATATAACAAGCGCGCGATAGAGGTTAGTGACTAGCTTAGCCTCAGGCCAGTGGCCTCCTGATCCCCCAGATCCCGCGCGTCCCACGTGCCTCCTGTAAACAAGCGAGCGCGCAGGCGTCCCAGACTTTCGCCCATTGGCCAGAGCGCCCGCGGGAAGGAGGAGGGAGGACGCACACCCAGCTGACTGCGGGCTCGATCGCGGGTCGGTTGGTGGCGTGTTCGTCGGTGTGCGCGTCCGGGCTGCCGGCTTCGCCCTCGCCATGGCGCCCTGGGCTGCAGCTACTGTCGCTGCTGGGGCTGCTCCCGGGCGCGGCGGCCGCCCCCGCCCATCCCCGAGCCGCCAGCGCTCAGGCCTGGTGGCCGCAGTCCCGGAGCTCCTGGCGCCCGCCCGCTTCGCGCTGGAGATGTTCAACCGCGGCCGGGCTGCGGGGACGAGGGTCGTGCTGGGCGCTGTGCGAGGCCGCGTCCGCCGGGTGAGGACGCGCCGGGGGCGAGGGCGCCGGGCCGGGGTACAAGGGTTGGGAGCTTTGGCCTAACCTTGGGATGGGGCCTGTCCTCTGGAGGAACGGATCTCTGGCAATGGGGAACGGGCAGCGCGGCACGAGCGGGGCCGTGGGTGCCTTGAGGGGCCGACCGTGCGCGCCTCACCCGCTCCTCTCTCCAGGAGGGCCAGGGATCGCTGTACTCCCTGCAGGCGACCCTGGAGGAGCCACCCTGCAACAACCGCACGGTGTGCCAGCTCCCCCGTGTCCAAGAAAACTCTGGTGAGTGATGGGGCTCTAGGGGTTCTTTGCCCCGAGGCTGAGTAAGGCAGCAGTTGGATGATGACAGTTCAGGTCAAGACACAGGTATCTGAGGCAGCTGCTGCCCCACCCTGAATCCCTTCCCAGGCCTCGAGAGCCAGAAACCAAGATGCTCTGAAGCCGGGGGGTGGGGGGGGGGGGTGGGGGGATGACCCGGTGCAAGCCGTGCATCACTGTCCACTGTGGGGGTGATTGCCTTAGGAGTGCCCCTCATCTGAGGAGCCTCCAGCTCCATCTTGCCGAGACCTTGCTCCTGTCCAAGCCCCCAGGTCAGCTTCTTTCTCTGCCTCCAGCTCTGCAGCTTCGAAGTCCTAGATGAGCTTGGAAAACACGTGCTGCTGCGGAAAGACTGTGGCCCGGTGGACACCAAGGTTCCAGGTGCTGAGAGAGCCCAAGGCTGCTGGGGAGCCCAAGTCAGCCTTCACTCAGGGCTTAGTCATGATCTTCTCTGTCCCAACCCCATCCAGACAACAGAAACGAGACTTTCAGCTCAGTCTTTTCACTATTGAATGAGGATCCCCTGCCCCAGGTGAGGAGCCTGTAGCTTGGGGGAGCCAGCCACTGTCTCATCACCCTTCTCTTCCTTTCCTCCTGGAGTGGGTTTCCCTGGTCAGGCTAAAGACCGGTCTGCCTATCCAGGACTTGACTGTGAAGATGGCTTCAATCTTCAGGAACTTTGTCATTACCTATAACCGGACATATGAGTCAAAGGAAGGTGAGGACCCAGCCTTGGCTGTACCTGTTACAATCAGGACTTTCTCCCCAACTTGGCACCTTGGGGGAGGGGGAAAGACGAGAAGCAGTGCACCTGTTTCAGGACCCCGTAATTTCTGAGCTCTCCTTTAGCCTTGCTGGCCTGGGCAGCCACTCTTGAGTACCTGGTCCCTCTCCCCCTTATCTTCCCAATCAGAAGCCATGGGTCTTGGCTGGGCGCAGTGGCTCACATTTGTAATCCCAGCACTTTGAGAGGCCAAGGCAGGCAGATCACCTGAGGTCAGGAGTTCAAGACCACCCTGGCCAACATGGTGAAACCCCGTCTCTACTAAAAACCCACAAAAATCAGCTGGGCGTAGTGGCACACGCCTGTGTACCAGTTACTCAGGAGGCTGACGCAGGAGAATCGCTTGAAGTTTGGAGGCAGAGGTTGCAGTGAACTGAGATTGCGCCACTCCACTCCAGCACGGGTGACAAGAGGGAAAACCCTTTTTTTTTAAAAAAAAAAAAAAAAGCAGCCATGGGTCTTCATCACTCTGGGCAAGGTGGGATGGGGCAGAGGCCGGATTTTTGTGCTGGAGAGTTCTTGACAACATGGCCTTTCCCCACCCCCTCTTTTGGGTGGTGTCCTCTAGACCCCATTTATTGCTTTTGCACCTGGGAACTCATCACTTCAGTTTGGCCCCAAAAGTTGATCAGACCTCCCCACTCCATCGCTTGCACGTCTGGCCCCCACCCCTACCTGCTCCCCCAGGGAAACCCCTGCCTGCTATCCCCAATTGCCCCTTTTTTTAATTTGTCTCCTCCTCTTCTGCTCCTCGGTCCTCAGAAGCCCAGTGGCGCCCTGTCCGTCTTTGTCCGTAACATGGTGCTAGCCCGGAAGATCCAGGCTCTGGACCGAGGTACAGCTCAGTATGGAGTCACCAAGTTCAGTGATCTCACAGGTAGGGGCAGTGGCCAGAGTCCTCATGGAGCCAGGAAGAGATAGGGCCTTGCTCGCAAGGCCTCTGGTCAGGTCTGGCTTAGAACACTCTTCCTCCCCCTGGCCTGTCTACCTTTGCCCACAGAGGAGGAGTTCCGTACTATCTACCTGAATCCTCTCCTGAGAGAAGAGCCTGGCAAGAAGATGAAACAAGCCAAGTCTGTGGGTGACCTCGCCCCACCTGAATGGGACTGGAGGAGTAAGGGGGCTGTCACAAAAGTCAAGGACCAGGTTGGACTCCTAGAAGTGAGGGCGGGACATGGGCACAGCACTGGGGCTGGCGCAGGGATCCAGCTCTGACTTTACCCATCTCTCGTAGGGCATGTGTGGCTCCTGCTGGGCCTTCTCAGTCACAGGCAACGTGGAGGGCCAGTGGTTTCTGAACCAGGGGACCCTGCTCTCCCTCTCTGAGCAGGGTGAGCATCTCGCTCTACCCCAGTGTCCCCAGCCTAGCCCTTCAGGAGGGCTTCTTGGGACCAGCCTTCTGTCTCCTAGAGCTCTTGGACTGTGACAAGATGGACAAGGCCTGCATGGGCGGCTTGCCCTCCAATGCCTACTCAGCCATAAAGAATTTGGGTATGCATTCACGGGGTCAGGAGGGGCAACAGGAGCCACTTCTCTCTCTGCAAGAAGTTAGTTTATGATGCGGGGGAGACATGAGCATGAGAAACACACAGAACTGGGTTCAAGTCTTAATGCTGACGCAGCTAGACACGATGGCTCATGCCTGTATTTCCAGCACTTTGGGAGGCCAAGGTGGGAAGATCACTTAAGGCTAGAAGTTCAGGACCAGCTTGGGCAACATAGCAAGACCCCTATCTCTACAAAAAACAAAAGACATTAGCTGGGCATGGTGGCTTGCGTCTGTAGTCTGAGCTACTTGAGAGGCTGAGGCAGGAGGATCGCCTGAGCCAAGGAAGTTGAGGCTGCAGTGAGGCATGTTTGTGCCACTGTATTCCAGCCTGGGTGAAAGACTGCTGGGCCGAGCCCTTGGTGAGGAGTCAGAAGTTGGAATCGAGTTCTGTCTCTGCCACTTTTCTTGCTGGCTACTGCTCCCTCCTCCCTACCTCTCCCCAGTCTCAGATGTGTTATTTCTAGAATGAAGACATTCTTCAGAGGGGGATGGCCCATGGCCTGGGGTAGACGAGGAATGTGAGATCTTGTGTAGGGGGCTTAGTCCACTTCTGGTTGTCAATGGCAAATGGGAGCCTGTCCTTCTCTACCCATCCTCACTGTTCCCCCAGGAGGGCTGGAGACAGAGGATGACTACAGCTACCGGGGCCACATGCAGGCCTGCAACTTCTCACCAGAGAAGGCCAAGGTCTACATCAATGACTCTGTGGAGCTGAGCCAGAATGAACAGAGTGAGTGAGGGGCAGAGTGAGGCGAGGCCAGGTGGGGCCGGGGCCTGGGTGCCCTCTGATGTCACCCCTTCTCTTCTCAGAGCTGGCGGCCTGGCTGGCCAAGAGAGGCCCAATCTCTGTTGCCATCAATGCCTTTGGCATGCAGGTGAGGCCCTAGCCCCACTGCCCCTGCCCCATCTCTTGTTGACCTCCCCCGACCTCTTCTTGGAGTCGATCCCCTACTCTTTCTCCTCCACCTGCAGTTTTACCGCCACGGGATCTCCCGCCCGCTCCGGCCCCTCTGCAGCCCTTGGCTCATCGACCATGCGGTGTTGCTTGTGGGCTATGGCAACCGTGAGTTCCACTGCCTGTCCTGCATCCAGCCAGGCCACAGGCAGGGGTGGGACCACAGCATCTCAGGTCCTCTAGAGGGGAAATCGGGGGAATGCCTAGGAACCCTGTTCTTTACCTGCTACCTGGGCCGTGGTGCCAGGTGGGCATCATCTGTCCTTTATGGAAGGGAAGCTGAGCTGTGGTAGGTTGAATATTGATGACCCAATACCCTGCAAGAGGTGGGTGGGTGGGTGCTTCCTCCCTGCCCCAGGGCTGGACCAGGTCTCCCTAAGGCTGGTAGGTGGGGCCCTTGCTTTCTGCTCTTTTCCTAGTCCCTGTCACACAGCAGGCCCAGTGCAAGTATTTGAAGGGTGCAAAGTGATCGAGGCTCTGCCTAGAGCATTCAGGGCCCTGATCCTTCTGCTCTGCACCGCACCCCAGGCTCTGACGTTCCCTTCTGGGCCATCAAGAACAGCTGGGGCACTGACTGGGGTGAGAAGGTGAGTCTTGCCGGCTTGGCCCTTGGCCCTCCAGGCTGCCATCCTACCCTGGTGCCCTCACCAGCTCCCATTCTCCCCCAGGGTTACTACTACTTGCATCGTGGATCTGGGGCCTGTGGTGTGAACACCATGGCCAGCTCGGCAGTGGTGGACTGAGGAGGGGCTCCCAGCTCAGGACCTGGTGCTGATCAGAGTGGCTGCTGCTCCAACCTGACATGTGTCCAGGCCCCTCCTTGGGAGGTACAGCCGGTTGAGGGACAGACACTGGGTACCTCAGGGTGAGCAGAGGGCACTGGGCTGGGGTACAGCCCCTGCTTCCCTGCACCCCACTCCCAACGTGAAGTTCTGCACTTGTACCTTTGTTGAATTGTGGTAGCTCAGGGTGAAGCTCTCGGGGTGAAGGGTGGTGTTTTGGCAGTTGAGGCTGGGACAAGAACTCTGGGCTCAGATAATGAGCAGGAAGAAAATGTTCTAATCTTACCCCAGCGCTGTCCTGCCCCCGCTTTTATCTGATACTATAAATTTTCTGGTTCCCTTGGATTTAGGGATAGTGTCCCCCTCCACGTCCAGGAAACTTGCAACCACCCTTTTCTAACAGCAATAAAGAGGTGTCCTGGTCCCCCAATGTGGTATGAATGCTCAGTTCCCAAGGTGAGGAGGGATGGCAGGGACTCCTGGAGGGTCAAGGTGGGATAGCTGGTCCTGCCCAGGAGCCTGAGGGCCCGGCTTCTGCTTCAGGAACCAAAGGAGATGGGGAGAGGCCCACGGAGGGATCTTTATTCAGAAGCACTTGGCTGGTTGCTGTCTCAGGCCCTTGCCCTGAGGGACGGATGGGATCAACAATCACAGGGCGCACCCTCTCTCCATCTTGCATAGAGAACCTCAGTGGTTGAGGTTAGAGGTCGCTCTCCCCATAGAGGGCACTGGAGAAGGCCACGTAGTCCAGGGCTCCAGCTGGGGCCCCGGATCCCTTGTAGGGCACCATACGGCGGATGCAGTACTCGGCCTGCTCGGCGGGGAGCTCGCGCCGCAACTCCTCAGGGGTGATGTAGTTCTGCGGAGAAGAGGCATTGAGGGCCCCCAGGTCCCATGCCTTGCCCCAGCCCACCAGCCCCTCCACTGCCTGGAACTTACCTTGTCTCCTGCCAGGATCTTGAAGGAGGCCACAACTTGCTCAGCCGTGTCAGTCTCGGCTGTCTCTCGGGTCATGAAGTCTATGAAGGCCTGGAAGGTCACCACCCCGGCTGCATTGGGGTCCACCATGGTCATGATGCGAGCAAACTCCACTTCCCCCTGCAGAGATAGAGGCCAGGCATTATGTCCATGAGCACTAAAGCCAGGAGGGCTCCTGGGGTCTCCTCCTGGGGACTGTCCAGCCTTGGCTTTCAGACCCCCCAGTGACAGGGTGCTCCCTTCCTCCAGAGACCGAAGTCCTTTATGGTAGACTGAAATCTGCAAATTTGCAAAATCTGCAAAAAGCCCAGCCATTTGCTCCTCCAGAGAGCTATAGCAGAAAGCTGGTCCTGATTTTTTTCCCAGGGCCACACCCGTTTCTGTAGTGCTGTTTTCTACAGGTAAAAATGTTGCAAGCTCAGATTTTGGGTCCATACAGAACTGGGTCCAAGTGAGTTTACCCCTCTGAACCTTGCTAGCCTGTGTGGATGTGATGAAGGTGCAGGGGGCAGTGTATGTGAAGATGGGAGGCTTGCAGTAGGTGATCAGCACAGAGGAAGGGTACTCACCAGGTCATAGCCCATGGAGATGAGGCAAGCTCGGAAGTCATCAGGCTCCATCATCCCATTCCGCTTCTGTAGGGGGTGAGTGGGTATCAGGCTTGGTCTCCAGCCCCCACCAGCCCCCAAGTGTCTTACTCCACAGGGCCAGGCTCCTGCTGACCCGGTCAAAGTGGTTGAAGGATGCTCGGAACTCATTGAGCTGCTCCTGGCTCAGGCCCTTGGCATCTCGGGTCAGTACCTGGTTCTCCACTTCATTGATGGTACGGGCGATGGAGGTGAGCAGTTGTTCCCAGCCCACACGGATGTGCTGGCAGGCAGAGGACAGGCCACCGTCAGTGGGCGGCCAGTGCCTGGCCACTGGCTCTAGCTCCACGCTCAGTCTGCTGAATGACCCTGGGCAAGTCCTCCCCCTCACTGGACCTCCATCCCCATCTGGAGGCTCCACTGAGTAACCCCCCCCAGCAGTCCTTCGTGTCTTCTGCTAACCAGCTGTGGCCAATCCTGGCCTGGCTTTGGACTGCTTTGTGACTCTGGAAGGGTCACTTTCCGTCGCTGGGTCTTAAGGGACCTGGCCAAGCTGAACTGGGCACCCTACTGGGACACACATGCTCTGTCCAGCTGCGATCTCCCTGGGCCCCCTGAACCAGCGCTGCCTGCCCTCTCTGCTGAGAGGCTGCGATCCCACCTCCACGCTGTAGACAGTGTGCTTATTGTCGAACACCAGGCTCTCCTGCAGCAGCTGGTGGTCACCCTCCAGCCGGTCAATGTTAGTCTTGTAGTTGATAATGTTCTGCTCCTGCTGCCGTAGCCCAGCCATTTGCTCCTCCAGAGAGCCAGCCAGCCCTGCTGCCAGCCGTCCCACCTCCTGCAGGGGTACCCAGGCAGCATGAGAGCTCCCGACTCCCTGTGGCCCAGCCCTGGCCCCACTCCCCCAGGCTGGCTGCACTATCCCAGCCCTTACCTCCACCTTCGCCTGGATCCAGGGTCCAATGGCATTGGCCTGGGCCGCAAATTGTCGCCGGAGCCTCTCGTTTACCTGCTGCTGTGCCAGCTCCTCCTGCAGTGTCTGGTCACGGCTGGGCACCAGCTTTCGAACCTGGGAGGAGGGTAGTTATGCCAAAGCTAGCTCTGGCGGCTGGGAAATGGCTTTGAGGGGAGATGGTCTCCAGCCCCTCAAACCTCAGCCCCTGTTGCCTTGAGCCAACTTGTCTGGGATATACGAGAAAGCTCTTGGGCAAGTCACTAACCTATATGGGTTTCAGTTTTCTTATCTGCAAAATGGGGCTGATGGCATCATTTATAACGAATATAGGTGGTTTTATAAAAGATGTCCACACACAAGGCTTAATTCTACTTCACATCAGTTGTGACAGGAAAATGCCGCTGTTACGGTTCATCATATACAGATGAGGCCAAGATAGGCAAGGTGATTTATCCAGTCCCACGTGGGGTCTGTGGCAGACCCCGATCTGAAGATGGACTTTATTCTCCATATCTTGGGCCACCCGAGGTTTCAGGGTGGTCAGAGTGTGCAGGAAGGGGTGGAAGGAAGGCTACAGGTGGCACTGACCATGTCCCACTTGGTGTTGATGTCCTGCGGGCTGAGGGTGATGTAGGGGTTGGTGGAGCAGGGCCGCAGCCCATAGGTCTGGCAGATCTTCTGGATCTCGCCCTGGATGCCCATGATGGCACCTCGCTCTCGGTCAGCCTCGGGCAACGTTGCTTTGAACTGATCATGTGCTGTCAGAAGGCTCTGGGGGTGACAGGAAGTATCAGCTGGTGTCCCCCACTTACCACAGGCAACAGAAAGGGCAACAGTGTGCCCCAGGCCACCCAGTGGTCCCGGGCAGTCCTGACACAAGAACCCTCGTCTCCTGTCTTCCAGCCCAGCACTCGGAAACAGGTTTTCCTCCCATCCCTGTGCCCCAGGAGTGTAAAGTTGTGGCTGGCAGAATTTGAGGCCAGCTTTTCTGTCATCCCATCTGTCCCCTGCAACCCTGGCACCCACCTGGGTCTCCTGCACAGAGTGTACCAGCCACACGTCTTGCAGGTCCTCCACGGCACCGTCCAGCCAGTTGTTGAAGGGCGCGGCCCGCCGGGCAAACTCCAGCTGCAGCTGGTCTATGGTCTCCAGGAGCTTCTCCATCCGCTAGGGGTGGGTGGCATAGCGGGTCAGCAGCCTGCCTGGCAGACCTGGCCTCACCTGCCTACACACCCCCCAGGTCCCCCACCCCCAGCCCCACCTCTAGTGCGTCCCGCCTTTTCTGGGTCAGGGTACCCAGGTTGTCCCACTGGTCGCAGATGGCCTGGCAGCGGCTGTTCACTGAGGCTGCCTCGTGGTAGTCCAGCTCACTAGGAGAGCAAAGTGGAATGAGTGTGGGGCCAGCACCAGCCCAGATGTCCTGCCAGGGCTGGAACCCCGCGCCCCGGGTCGGGGTGAAGGTGTTAGAGGGAGCCAGGGCAGGTGGTGGGTAAAGCTGGCCGCTTTCCTAGAAAGGGGGGTCCTGGCTCATTTCTGTGGGCAGGTGGGCACCCGCGTGTCGTTAGCTGCAGGGCAGGAGGTGCTTGGGTGGAGGGACAGGGTTGTATGAGAAAGGGCAGCCAGGCCAAGGCTGATGCGGAGGGTTTGGGGCAGTGGGCGGGATGAAGGGAGCAGGTGGGTTAGAGGACAGGCCACGGAATGGGACAGGTCGAGTGCCAGTGGGAAGAGTGTGGGCATCAGAGCGGGGTCCGGAGATGGGAATGGGGTTTCAGGAGGGGTCGGAGCGAATGGTGAAGGGGAAGGACCTGGGTGCCGCAGCGGGGTTACAGAACTCGGGAAAGTCTAGGGTCTTGAGGAGGGCAGTGGGGGACGAGGGCGGGGCCAGGGCGGTGTCGCGAGAGGCCCCGCCTACTTGAGCTCCTGGGCCAGCGCGGCGATGTGCTCCACGCGGTCCTGGTGTGCCGCCAGGTCGCTCTCAAAAGCCTCGTGGCGCCGCAGCAACGCCCGCACTTCCTGCAGCGAAGCTGAATCGTAGTCGCGCTGGCTCAGCATCTCCTCTTTCCCTGCCCGAAGAGAGGCCGGCTCTGGTCACCCAGTGGCAGCAGGGGCAGGAGTGCCGGCTGGGCTATGTGTGAAGCCTCATCTGTTAAGGTGACGATCGCACAGGCCTAACCCAGCCTCCTTTGTTCACCAATAAAATCCTCGACAGAACACCGAATGAATGTTTCTATCCACAGTAACATACTTGAGTGGTGCAATACTTTAGCGTCAGTATACTTTGAGTATGACATACGTGATGTGAGGACTGGACTCACTTTTGGACACCTGATACATATAAAGTGCTACATGATGAATTAGAGCAAACCTACAGAAGACCAGAGCAGGGCTGGGCGGTGAGTGGGGGAGGCTGAGTTTATAAAGAAATGGCCGGGCATGGTGGCTCATGCCTGTAATCTCAGCACTTTGGGAGGCTGAGGTGGGTGGATTGCTTGAGCCCAGGAGTTTGAGACCAGGCTGAGCAACAAAGTGAGAAGCAATCTCTACAAAAAATACAAAAAGTTAGCTGGGCGTGGTGGTGCACGCCTATGGCTCCAGCTACTAGGGAGGCTGAGACAGGAGGATCACTTGAGCCTGGGAGGCAGAGATTACAGTGAGCCAAGATTGTACTGGCCTGGCTAATAGAGCAAAACTCTATCTCAAAAAACAAAACAAACTGTGGCCCACAGAGGGGCAGTGGCCCAAAGAGAGGCCCAGGTTGCACCACAGCAAGTCAGGGTGGGACTAGAAATCCAGTCTCCGACTTCCTTGCAGATCACCTACCCCTGTCCTGTGGATTTTGCCAAGAACCTCCCCTCCTGCCCCTGCACATCAGTCTCCACCCCGGGAGACAGTCCAGCCCCGTGAGGTAGGTATGCCTACCCCGGGTCCAGGCTTCGTGCAAGGAAGCCTTCTGCCGGAACTTCTCAGCCAGGTGCTGGAGCCGCTGCAGGCGCCGGATCTCTGAGAGCAGCCAGTCCTCATAGCCCTTTTCCACCTGCTCCAGCCCCCGCCATGCGTTGGCGATGTCCTGTGGGGCAGGCAGGGGTGCCCTCCATCACGGTTCGCCCATTGTACAGATGGGGATATGGAGCCCAAGGTCACCCAGGGAATGCATGTAGAGCTCACCGAGACCAGCTTGCCCTCGGAGGGCATGAAGGCAGGCCGGTGGCTCAGCCGTAACTTGGTCTGCAGCGTGTTGAAGTTGATCTCCAGCTGGCACTTCTCCTGAACGCGGGGGTGGCTTGTGCAGGCGCCGGTAGTCCCGAAAGTCCTCCAGCTTGCGCTGCATGGCACTCATGCTGGGCTCGCCCACACGGTTCTCCAGCCACGGGACAGTGCGGCGGATCCACTCCAGCAGCTGACAGGGCCAGGCAGGGGCAAGGCAGAGAGCTCTGAGCCAACCTGCTCAGCTCACCCACACCTCTCCACTCACACTCAGGCCTTGGCCAGAGGATAGGTGGGGGTGACTTTGACAACTACGAAGGGCAGAATGGGGTAGTCCCCACGAGTCAGGGAAGGAGGGATGGTTGATTTATGAGTCCAGGGGCTAGTATCGGTTCGTACAGAGCAAAGGGCTGTGTGACTATCTAAATACGAGTGAATGGATTGATGTGTGAGTAAACAGATGAATGATGAGTGAATCAGTGACTGACCAGGAGCTTGGGTTGGCAGAAGGTCAAGTGATGGGTGGGGGCGGACAGGAGGAGGCTGGGAGGAAGCCAGGGCTATTCTGAGCAGAGGGAGGCTCTGCAGGCCTGTGCTTGGGGTTAGCAGGGTTGGGAGAGCCAGTAGGACCGGGGGTAGGGAGAGGATGGTGGGAGGGGCTCTCTGGCCCAGCCTCACCTCACTGGCAAGCTTCTCATACTCCTCCATCAGCTTCTCATTTTCCTGGTTCACCGCCAGCACCTTGCAGATCCGGTTGGCAGCCGTCTCTGCCTGTGTGAGGAGTGGGCAGAGGACTGGCATTAAAGTAAGCTACCTCTGTAAAGCCCTTAAAAACCAGAGCCCAGGCCGGGCACAGTGGCTCACGCCTGTAATCCTAGCACTTTGGGGGGCCGAGGTGAGTGGATCACCTGAGGTCAGGAGTTCAAGACCAGCCTGGCCATCATGGTGAAACCCCATCTTTAAAAAAAAAAAACAAAAACAAAAAAACCCAGAGCCCCTAGCTGGGCATGGTGGCTCATGCCTGTAATCCCAGCACTTTGGGAGGCTGAGGTGGGTGAGTTACTTGAGTCCAGGAGTTCAAGACCAGCCTGGGCAACATGATGAAACACCATCTCTATAAAAAATGCAAAAATTAGCCAGGTGTGGTAGCCTGTAGTCCCAGTTACTGGGGAGGCTGAGGCAGGAGGCTGAGGTCAAGGCTGCAATGAGCCATGATCACGCGACTTCACTCCAGCCTGGGTGATAGAGTGAGACCCTGTCTCAAAAAACAAAAAAACAAACAAAATGGAGTCCCTGCAAATAGGGAAAGGGACAGGGGGGAGCACGGCTCTTAGGTAGGGAGGGAGTTTCCAAACCAGGGTCCTCTGTTCCTGAGCTCTCTGAGGATTGAGTGTGTGCAGCTGGGACAGGGGCACTCCCACCCGCGTGGTCTGGCGCCTTCAATGTTGGACTGCAGCCAAGGTTGGGACCTTGGGTCCACCAGCGCAGGCAGCAACAGTTTGGCCCCGCTTACCTGCTCAGCCCCGGCAAAGGCATGGTAGAAGCAGGACACATAGGTCATGATGGCCTTCTCATCTGGCTTTGGGGTGTTCACAATGTCTGGGGGAGGACAGCAAGGTATCTACTGGCCAAGGCAGGGGTCCCTCCCCAGAGAACTCCCTCTGGGTGGGAGAGTTGGAAGCATCTAGTCATGGCCACCAGCTGCCAGCCACCCAAGCTGTGTCTTCTTCTTCCTTGAAGCCCTCTCTCCTCACCCCAGGGCTCAGCAACTTCCCCACCTCCTCTCCTTGAGGTGAGAAAAGTGTGAAGGAGTGCGTGAGTGTGAGTGGGTAGCCACTGTGGCCCTCGTGAGGGACTGGTCCACACTGCTTCGTACCTCGAACTATTCTGTACCTCCCACTGTCTGTCCGTCCCCCAGGCCACAAGCTCCTTGGGGCCAGAACAAGTTCTCCTCCAGCGGTGGCCACACAGCCCAGGCATCATGCATAGTAGATGCTCAGAAAGTGTTTGCTGCTTCAGTTGACTATTGCCTTGCCTAGGCATGGGGACCACAGGAAGGATGTCTGCCAGGGGGAGCTGCCAGTCTTGGGGGACCAACATGATCCCAGGTGACCCAGGTAACTGGGATGTGAGGCAGAAGGTATATTACATAGGGGAGAGGCAGGAGAGGCTGGTGCTCCTTGGGGAATGGGGCATGGCACAAGATAGAGGACTCCTGGAGAAGGGGGGACTGTGACCCGGGAGTGGGGTGGGAGCGGTCAGAGCATCTCGGGAGGAGGAAAGGGCAGTGCAAAGGTGTGGAGCTTGTACCAGGCCCACTGGTGAGAATGTGGAGCCTTCCCCTGGGCTAGCTCACTCTCACCTTCTGCATCCAGCATCTTGGGGATGTCCAGGTATTTCTCTGCCACCTCGAAGGCAGTGTTCAGGTTGCCGATGGGGTCATCCTAGATGGGTGTAAGGGAGGGAGGTGAAAGGCCAGTGGAAGGCAGAGGTCGTGGACTGGGATGGCGGAGGACTGGGATGGCGGAGGCCTACCTTTCGCAGTTTGGCATAGTCAATGAGGTCGGGGCGGTGTCGGTGGATGAGAGCGCAGAGGGCCAGGCCATCCTTCCAGCTGGACAGAGAGAAGAGGGGGTCAGGCCTGGGTTCAAGCTGAGGCCTCGTTCTCCCCTTGGCCCAGGAGTACCCCCCAGAAGGACAGCCTCATCTGTAAAATGGAGTAAAGCACAAACCGCTTAGGTTGGCATTTGAGGCCCTCCATGACCAGATCTGGACCATCTCCTGCAAGCCCATCACGATTCCGTCACATATCCAAGCTTAGTCCTGACCAGTTTCTAGATGATTTTTGGCTTCCAGCTTCCCTGTGGCTGGAATGGCTTTCCAGGGATGTCTCAAACACTCCCTCCTCCAGGAGTTAACTGGAGCCCTCTTGGATTCAATACCATTCCACTCAACATTACTGAGTCCTCTTTCAGATACTGTTCTAGGAACTGTGCTGTGACCTTTTCCTCCCCTGTGGCTTGTGACAAGGACCAGCTCAGTGCCCTTCACTGACCAGAGAGGACTCCTCTCTGTGCCCAGTGCCCACAGAGGCCCAGACACATTTGCTAACCAGCCGACAGACCTGGTGTGGAAATTCTGCACGTTGACGTTGCGGTATGGTGCTGTCTTCCTCTGGCACCACAGGAGCAAGCCTTCCTTGGCCGAGGTTTCTGGGTGGGCAGGAGGGGGACAATTCATTGGAAACGGGTCTGGGTAGCCCTCTCACCCTACTTTTTTTTTTTTTTTTTTTTGAAACGGAGTTTTGCTCTTGTTGCCTAGGCTGGAGTGCGGTGGCGCAATCTCAGCTCACTGTAACCTCTGCCTCCTAGGTTCAAGCGATTCTCCTGCCTCAGCCTCTCGAGTAGCTGGTATTACAGGCATGCACCACCATGCCTGGCTAATTTTGTATTTTTAGTAGAGATGGGGTTTCTCCACGTTGGTCGGGCTGGTCTCAAACTCCTGACCTCAGGTGATCCACCCCCCCTCGGCCTCCCAAAGTGCTGGGATTGCAGGCGTGAGCCACTGCACACGGCCTACTTTTCTTTCCTTCCCTCCCTCCCTCCCTCCTTTCCTTCCTTCCTTCCCTCCTTCCCTCCTCCCCCTCCTTCCTTCCTTCCTTCCTTCCTTTCTTCTCTTGCTATGTCATCCAACTAGAGTACAGTGACATAATCATGGTCCACTGCAGCCTCAACCTCCCAGGCTCGAGCTATCCTCCTACCTCAGACTCCCTAGTCTGGGACTTTTATTTTTTGCATTTTTTGTAGAGATGGGGTTTCACCATGTTGCCCAGGCTGGTCTTGAACTTCTAGGCGATCCTTCAAGTGATCCGCCTGCCTCGACCTTCCAAAATGCGGGGATTATAGGCCCGAGCCACTGCACTTGGCCCCGACCTCATTCCCCATTGCTCACCCTCCACAGAGATGTCCTGGATGGCGAAGCGAAGGATGATGGTCCAGATCATGCCCAGGGTCATCTTCAGGTTCCCGTCGACGATCTCTGCAGGGCAGGGGTCAGGGGGACAGCTTCTGCCTGGCATTCAAGGCCTGTGCTATCTGGCCTCAACTCACCTTCCCCCTGCTCAGCCCTCTGGCCCTTGTCCCCCCCCTCTCAGGGCTGGCACCTAGTAGGTGGGCACCTAGCAGATGCTCAGTAAGCATCTGTTTTTCTTTTCTTTTCTTTTTGAGATGGAGTATCCTTCTGTTACTCCGGCTGGAGTGTAGTGGTGCGATCTTGGCTCACTGCAACCTCCATCTCCTGGGTTCAAGTGATTCTCCTGCCTCAGCCTCCTGAGTAGCTGGGACTACAAGTGTGCACCACCAAACCCAGATCATTTTTTTGTATCTTTAGTAGAGATGGGGTTTCACCATGTTGGCCAGGCTGGTCTCGAACTCCTGACCTCAAATAACCTGCCCACCTCGGTCTCCTGAAGTGCTGGGATTACAAACGTGAGCCACTGTGCGCAGCCATATCTATTTTTTTTTTTTGTTTAGTTGGTGGGTTTTGAGATTTTTTTTGAGATACAGTTTTCTCTTTTTTGTGTGTGTGACAGAGTCTCACTCTTGTCACCCAGGCTGGAGTGCAATGGTGTGATCTTGGCTCACTGCAACCTCCGCCTCCCAGGTTACTAAGGAGCTGGGATCAGGCTACCAAGTAGCTGGGATTACAGGTGTGTGCCACCATGCCCAGCAATTTTTTGCATTTTTAGTATAGATGGGGTTTCACTGTGTTGGCTGGTCAGGCTGGTCTTGAACTCCTGACCTCAGGTGATCCACTCTCCTTGGCCTCCCAAAGTACTGAGATTACAGGCGTGAGCCACTGTGCCCGGCCAAGATGGAGTTTTGGTATGTTGCCCAGGCTGGTCTCCCAGCTCCCAGGCTCACGTAGTCCTCTTGCCTCAGTCTCCCAAGTAGCTGAGACTACAGGCATGTGCTTCCATGCCTGCCTTGTTACTTAGAAATGATTTCACTGAACTCTTACTAGGGTTTAGGGGCTGTGCTGGCACTTTAGGTATATTTGCTCTTCTTCTTTTTTTTTTTTTCATTTTTCCTCCAACACACTAAAAAGGAATCAAAGGAACTGATCCTAAAACTATGTGTTGTTCAAGCAAAGGGAAGGGGTCAGGTTTTGTCTAAGGGACTCTCTCTCTGTTTCACTCTGTTGCTCAGGCTGGAGTGCAGTGGTGCAATCTTGGCTCATTGCAGCCTCCGCCTCCCAGGTTCATTCGATTCTTGTGTCTCAGCCTCCCAAGTAGCTGGGATTACAGGTGTGTGTCACCACACCCAGCTGATTTTTGTAATTTTAGTAGAGATGGGGGTTTTGCCATGTTGGCTAGGCTGGTCTCGAACTCCTAGCCTCAAGCAGTCCACCTACCTCAGCCTCCCAAAGAGCTGAGATTACAGGCGTGAGCCACCAGGACTGGCTGGTAGATTGGCTCTTTACAGGCTCTCCGGCGAGGCAGGGATTATTCCCATTGTTGAGATGAGGAAACTGAGACTCACAGAGGTGATTTGTTGATATCAAGATAGGCTCCCACTCCCTGCCCACAACCCTTCCTGCTATCTCCTCACCTTCAGCACCAATGGACACCAGCTTAACCCGCTTGCTGGCAATGAAGTCCAGGGCCTTGTTAACGTTGGCGATTTTGTGGAAGCGCATCTTGCCTTTATCTGGCCTGGGCAGCCTCTCTCCTGGGTATAAGAGGAGAGTCCAACAGCCAAAGGTCATAAGAGGCAGCTGAAGCCTTTGCCCACAAAGTCTCCCCTCCCCCGCCAATTCCCGTCAAACACTCCTCCACCCTATTGCCCCTGCTGTCCAGAGGTTCCTGGGTCCTGGGGCCCAGGTGCGCTGATTTCCCATCCTCACCTGAAATGACCTCCAGGAGCAGCATGAGTTTGAGGCCATTGCGGAAATCTTCCTCGATGTTCTCGATCTGGGTGCCCGCCTTGCGCAGGTGTGAGTTGCACCAGGCAGTGAAGGTCTGGGGGCAGAGGATAGCACGCAGACCCTATGACCAGGTCTGGGGGATATGGGGCATGGTCCTGCCTCCTCACTCAGGGTAGGTCTCAGAGCCTTGTGTTGCTGAATTCAAATTTCAGCTCAGCTCAGCCACTGACTTGCTGTGCATCCTGGGCCAGTCCCTTTCCCTCTCTGAGCTTTAGTTTTCCTGGGAGGGGGAGAAATGGGGTCTGGGACCCATGCAGGTCCCAGTTTGGACTTGGGGCACCCTCCCACCAGCACTTCAGCCTTAACTGGTCTTAAATACTAGAGGGGGCCCTAGAAAATGTTAACACATTCAAAGTGTGGGGCCCTCTGAGGTCTTGAACTATAAGAACCAGTGCAGGGTGATACTGCCTTTCTGAAATCTGAAAACTCCTAGACTGAAGCACATCTGGCCCTCAGGGTTTTGTCTAAGGGACTATCTCTGTGTTTCTATTTTCTTAGCCCCACTGACCTTCCAGGGCTGTTGTAAATTGGCCTCTGAGTAGACCCTAAGTGTATAAGGACTCTTCCAGGGCTGTTGTAAATTGGCCTCTGAGTAGACCCTAAGTGTACAAGGACTCTTCCAGGGCTGTTGTAAATTGGCCTCTGAGTAGACCCTAAGTGTACAAGGACTCTGACTCAGCTGGCAGGGGTCAGGCCTAGCCTGATCTCATTTTGTTTTTTTAGAGACAGACGGGGTCTTACTATGTTGCCCAGGCTTGTCTCAAGCTTCTGGGCTCAAGTGATCCTCCTGCCTTGGCTTCCCAAACTGTTGGGATTACAGGCATGAGCTACCATGCCTGGTCTGATCTCGTTTCCCGGGGTGACTGCCCACCCCTTTCCCAAGAGTCAGCCTCAGCCTCAGGCGCCATCTGAGATGGGAGGGATGGTACAGGGCTGTGCGTCTGTTGGGGATAGGGGTGACATGGCACTTGGTACACAAGTTTCTGCCAACCTGCTGCCCTTCGGGTTCTGAATTCTGTCTTTCCAGAGACTCCTTGGTAGAGTCAGGGTGGGCTCCAAGTCCAGCTGAGCCACTCACTCTCTGTGATCTAGGGTCAGCACCTTTCCCTCTTTGGGGCTTGGTCTCCCCATTTGTGTAATTAAAGTAGGTGCTGAGTACAACTTGATGGGAACCCAAGCACTGAATAGGGCAACTAGATTTCCCACAGTTCCCTCCAAACCTGGAGTCTGAGATGCTTTGAGTGTGGAAAAGGCAGGGGGACAGGCAGGTCTGGGTGGTGTGAAACATGACTCTGAATGAGATGTGGTTCCTGCCCTAAGGGAGCTCATAGTCTATCCAAGAGTCATGTTGATCTGAGAAGTGCTGGAAGAAGTTGCTGAGGAGTTTATGGAAGGGACGCTGCAGATCAGGGTGGGGGCCTCTTGGGGAAGGCCAGTATTTGATCAGAACTGTGATGGGCAGGAATTATTCAGGCAGGGAAGGGCAGGCAAGGGTATTTCAGGCAGGGGCAGCCATGTGGGCAAGTGCTTGGTGGCTGAGAGAAACAGTTGCTACATTTGTCAAGACTACAAGGATCTGGGCACTGCTGGAATGGAGCTGGGGGTGTTGGGGTATAAGTGGTAAGAGGCGGGCCGGAGGGGCATCAGGGGCCAGGTCATGCATGATCTTGGGTGCTAAGCCGGGGGAGATTAAATTTGATCGTGAGGGCAACAGGGAGTCAGGGAAGCCTCAGGCAAGAGGGAGGTGGGCAGAACTGTCCATGCTGGTTGCAGAATGGAGCTGAATGGCTTGGCGTGGCAGAGGGGAGAAGTGAGGAGGCAGTAACTGGGACCAGGGTAAGAAAGGAAGGGTGTCAGTGATGGGGACAAGGCAGGATCGGGTGGATGAGACAGAAATGATGGAACGTAAGCTCCCTGTGGCAGGGGCTTTATTTTGTCTGCTGCTGAATCCCAGCACTTAAAACGGTGCTGGCACATAGTAAGTCATCCGGTGGGAGGAGGTGGGCATGCTGCTCCAAGGCTGTGTGAAGGAAGCCCTTGGATGGAGGAGTCACTGGGGAGAAAGGGAGCATAGAGGAACAGGGAGAGGGCAGGGCTAAAGCAGAGCACAAGGATGTTTATTACCACCTTGCAATAAACAACGCTGGACGGGGAAAGACATGAGCCACATGTCCAACTACAGGGGGATGCTGATTGATTTTCAGAGCCTCTGTGCTGTGCAGCCGTTGAATGAATGGATGAGATGGTGCCTGCAAGTTACGATAAACAGATGTTTCTGATATTTTGTTAGGTGACAAGGGCAAGTTACAGACTGACATGTGTCATATGAGGGGCATGAGGACCTGGATCTGGGAGAGGCCCGGGTGGGAGGGGGGTAGGCATAGATGTTGCAGAACAGGTGGCAGCTGGAGCCAAGGACAGGGATGACATCACCGGGAAATTGCCGAACCTGGGACTGCAGCCAGGCTGGAGACAGGTGCAGGGGGAGCCTAATGGGAGGTCTGTCACCTGGGGGAACCCCAGCCGAGTCAGCAGATGACTCCTGGCCCTTGGGGTCATCTCCTGTTACCTAACCCAGCGGAAGTGCTCTGATTCTAAATTCTAGGATTCTCAGGTCCTGCAAATTCCACCGAGTGCCCTGGTACCCTTCCCTTTCCTGGAGTCATACAGTGTTGGCACACACTGAGCAGGGTCCAGTGGCTCATGGTGCTCTCCTAGTTACCCCTGGCCTGCCACTCCCCAAACTTTTCTCCCTCTGGCCTGGATCATTTTCTCTTTGGGAACCCAGGTGTCCTGCCCCTCCACTTGGGAAAGTCTGGGAGTGAAAATAGCTCAGGGAGGGAGGGGGGGCCCTGAGTGCCGACGGGCTGGGCCCCTGAGGTGCTGCCTCAGCACTACGTGTCCATCTGGCCAGAGAGTCAGGTTACTGCGTAAGGGGACCCAGGTCTCCCCCTCCCTGACCTGTGGACTTTTCAGCAGACTCAGGGCCCCTGGGGTATCTTGGGAAAGAATGGGGGTGGGGCAAGGGATAAAGATCCTCAGGTTAGGGGGTCCTGAAGTCTGACAGTCTGTGATTTGAGGCCTGTCTCTGCTCCTTTCTGGGCTTCAGTTTCTTCAATTGTTAAATGAGATACAGCGACTATGAACCCCACCCTGGAGATGAGGTGGGGTGGGGTCTGAGAGGACCCTCCTCACCCCACCACACTCCCAAGTCCACTAGCTGCCTGGCTGCAAGCCCTCAGGGTGAGGCCTGGGAATATTTAACTAGAGAGTGGTGGGAGAAAGATTCTTCTTCCTGAACCCCCCCAAACTTGGATCTCCTGGGCTTTGCCCAACCTGTTTTGACCAGCAGAAGTGGGGCAGTGGGCCCAGGGGAATGAACCCTGCGGGGTGGGGACCCCAGAAACTCTCTTGTCATTCTAAACCCCTCTTGAGGGCTCCCAGTCCTCTCCTCCAGCCCTGGGGACAGCAGACAGCTGATGGGCAGAGCCTGGGCTGGGGACTGGCACTCTAGATTAAAGACAGCCTCTGCCCCTGCCCTGCTGAGATGCCCAGGACAAACCGCCTGGCCTCTTAGGCCTCGTTTTTGCTGTCAGGGAATGGGCGAGCACTCACTTTCCGCTGCTGCTTCTCCCAGGCCGGGTCCAGCAGCAGGTCGCGGTCCCAGTCCTCCTCCTGTTCCATGTACTCTCCGCCCCGGCCGCCGCCCGCGAAGGGCCCCTCCCCGGCCCCCAGACCCTCGGGCTGCATAACCATCATCATCTTGCTCGGGCTCCAGGCTTCGCTCCGCTCCGCGCGCTCTCGGACACCCGGGCCCCGTTAAGTAGGGCCCAGTCCAGCCCCGGATCGAATTCGCACTAAATATGGGGGAGGAGGGAGGGGCCGGATGGGGCGAAGGAGCTCGGGCTGGACCTGGCAAGGGGTTGTCCTGGGGCCAGGTACTGCGGAGCTGGGGGGCGCCGGGATGGATCTCGCAGCGGAGATCCTGGGTTTGCGTTCCCGCTCCGCTGCGGGGGTGCTGTGTGACCTTGGGAAATCCACAGGACCTCTCTGAGTCTGTTTCCTCATCTCCACAATGGAAAGGCCGATAATAATAGTGGCCGCGGGCCGCCCTAGCGGCTGCCCTCCGGCGCTCCTCGCTAGCCTCTTCCAGCCCCTCGCTGGTGGGACACAGAGCCCTATCCCCACTTCACAGTCAGGAACACGAAGGCGCAGAGCTGTTTTGCATGTTTTCTGGGGTGATGAAGGGAGACACCGGGCATGGGGAACGGCTCTGAGCCAGCTGGATGGGCCGCGGCAGGGCTATTAATATCGGGGCGGCTCGGGGAGTAGGGGAGAATTTGCTGAGCCGGGAAACCCCGACACCGCCCAGGCTGCAACTCAATCCCCCCGGCGCGCCTGGCCAGTGGCGCCAGCGGGCGGGGCTCCGGCTGGGGGGCGGGGCCTCCCGGGTGGGCGGGCCGATCACTTCGCGGCGTCTTCCGTGCTCCAGTGTGGCAGGATTCCGAGCGCCTCCTGCTGGTCCGCCTAATCAACTCGCCCCGTCGATCGGCCGCTCCCTGAGAGTCTGAGCGCTCGCCGCACCCCTTCGGAGCTTTTATTAGCCGTAGCAGACGTCCGTCTGCCGCTATCCCCGCCCCAATACGGAAGCGGCTGAGTCCTCCGGCTCCGATTGCTGGGGTGTCCAGGCCATGGGGCAGCCCTGGGCGGCTGAGGGCGCGGATGGGGCGCCCGTGCGGCTGCCTCTCGTGCTCACCGCGCTGTGGGCCACGGCCGTGGGCCTGGAGCTGGCTTACGTGCTGGTGGTCGGTCCCGGGCCGCCCCCGCTGGGACCCCTGGCCCGGGCCTTGCAGCTGGCGCTGGCCGCCTTCCAGCTGCTCAACCTGCTGGGCAACGTGGGGCTCTTCCTGCGCTCGGATCCCAGCATCCGGGGCGTGATGCTGGCCGGCCGCGGTCTGGGCCAGGGCTGGGCGTGAGTGGGGCGTGGAATCCGGGGGGAGAAGTGGGAGCCTTTGCCAGGGCGGAGGGGCCCCAAGATTTGAGATGTTAGAACCGGCTTACATTAGGATCCGGGTTGTTAGAGCCAGAAATTGTTTTAGAACCTGGGATGGAAGAGCTAGAACGACTGTTATTTATTCACTCACAACTACTTATTGGGCACCTATTAGGTGCAAGGTACTAAGGGTACAATAGAACAGATTCCTGATCTGGAGCTCATTTAGGGGCAGATGAGAAACTAGAGGAATAATAAGAAAATCATATGGAATGCTAGAAGGTGATAGTAGTATGGAAATAAGAAGTTGAGCAGGGTAAAGGGGTTGCAAGTTTCAATATTAAATAGGTGGTTAGGCTGGGCACCGTGGCTCATGCCTGTAATCCCAGCACTTTGGGAGGCCGAGGCGGGTGGATCACCTGAAGTCAGGAGTTCGAGCCCAGACTGCCCAGCTTGGAGAAACCCCGACTCTACTAAAAATACAAAAAAAAAAAAAAAAAAAAATTAGCCAGGCGTGTTGGTGCATGCCTGTAATCCCAGCTACTCGGGAGGCTGAGGCAGGAGAATCGCTTGAACCCGGAAGGCAGAGGTTTTGGTGAGCTGAGATTGAGCCACTGCACTCCAGCCTGGGCTACAGAGCGAGACTCTGTCTCAAAAAAAAAAAAATTATTCCAAGTTGTATTGATAAATCATAACATTACTTGGTCTCCCGTAAGTATATACAACTGGAATTTGTCAATTAGAAAATACAAATTACACCAGGTAACAGGCTCTACACACACATTTTATGCCAGGCACAGGCTTTGCCTGTACTTCCAGCTACTTGAGAAGCTGAGGCTGTAGTGATATGTTTACAGATTGCACCTGTGAACAGCCACTACACTCCAGCCTGGATACCGTAGCAAGACCCTGTCTTTAAAATTTTTTTTCCTTTTTTTAATTATTATTTTTTTATTATGGAATGCTTCATGAATTTGCGTGTCATCCTTGCGCTAATCTCTGTATCGTTCCAATTTTAGTATATGTGCTGCTGAAGCGAGCACTAAATTTTTTTTTTTTTTTTTTAGAGAGGGGGTTTCACCATGTTGGCCAGGCAGATCTCGAACTCCTGACCTCAGTGATCCACCCGCCTCGGCCTCCCAAAGTGCTGGGATTACAGGCGTGAGCCACCACGCCCGGCCTACTAAATTTTTTTTTTAATTAAAAATTTTTTTGAGATGGAATCTCACTCTGTTGCCCAGCCTGAAGTGCAGTGGCGCAATCTTTGCTCACTACAACCTCTGCCTTCTGGGTTCAAGTGATTCTCCTGCCTCAGCCTCCCGAGTAGCTGGGATCACAGGTACACACCACCATGCTCAGCTAATTTTTGTATTTTTAGTAGAGATGAGGTTTCACCATGTCGGCCAGGCTAGTCTCGAACTCCTGACCTTGTGATCCACCTGCCTTCGCTTCTCAAAGTGTTGGGATTACAGGTGTGAGCCACCACGCCCGGCCAAATTAATTTTTAAAGTAATAAAAATAAATAGGTGGTCAAGGTAGACCTCATAAAGAAGGAGGCATTTGAACAAAAACTTGGAGGGGGTGGGGAAGTTAGCCATGTGGGAATCTGAGGGAAAGGTGTTCCAGGCAGAGGGAACAGATGAAGCAAAGGCTCTGAGGCAGTTGTGTATGTAGCATGTTCCCGGAACAGCAAGAAGGCCAGTGTGGCTGGAGTGCAGTAAGAGAGGGGAAGAGATGTCACAGATGGAAGGATGCTGTAGGACATGGAAGGCTTTGGTTTTTACTAGAAATAAATTGGAGAACCATGGAGAATTTTAAGCAGAGGAGGGTCAGTTTGGTTGCTGGGGTAAGACTACGAGGTGGGGCAAAGGTGGAATCGGAGACCAGTTGAGAGGCTATTGCAGTAATCCAGGGAGTTCCTAGTGACCTGGACAAAGGAGTGTCCATGGAGGAAGGGAGAGATTTACTGCTGGATGTTAGTGGCTTGAGAGAGGTCTCAGGACTGGGGATGTTAGGGCCGCTTCCGACCTAGGATGCTAGAACTAGAAGGGCCTAGCACATCTTGTTTAGCCTGCATTTACCTGTAAAGGAATTGAGGCTTATGGCCGGGTACCGTGGCTCACACCTGTAATGCCAGCACTTTGGGAGGCTGAAGCAGGCGGATCACAAGGTCAGGAGATTGAGACCATCCTAGCTAACATGGTGAAACCCCATCTCTACTAAAAATACAAAAAATTAGCTGGGCACGGTGGCGGGCGCCTGTAGTCCCAGCTACCTGGGAGGCTGAAGCAGGAGAATCGCTTGAACCAGGGAGGTGGAGGTTGCAGTGAGCCGAGATGGCGCCACTGCACTCCAGCCTGGGCAATAGAGTGAGACTCCATCTCAATACAAAATAAAACGAAACAAAAAAAAAAAAAAAAAGAAATTGAGGTTAAGCGGGGCAAATGACTCTTCCTGCTTCCCCAGGATGGGCTCTGGGGCTGCCCCATGCATGATATGGGGCACTCGAGCTGCTAGGGGAACTGACCCTGTGGTTCCTTCCTGCAGTTACTGCTACCAGTGCCAAAGCCAGGTGCCGCCACGCAGTGGACACTGCTCTGCCTGCCGCATCTGCATCCTACGTCGGGACCACCACTGCCGCCTGCTGGGCCGCTGCGTGGGCTTCGGCAACTACCGGCCCTTCCTGTGCCTGCTGCTTCATGCCACTGGCATCCTGCTCCACGTCTCTGTGCTGCTGGGCCCTGCACTGTCGGCCCTGCTGCGAGCCCACTCGCCCCTCCACATGGCTGCCCTCCTCCTGCTTCCCTGGCTCATGCTGCTCACAGGTGGGGTGCCTGGGAGTCCTCTGCACAGCGGCGGGGTCCTGGTATTGGGCTGGGGAATACAGCCCATTCTGGTGGGAGATGGGCTTTCTGGCCTGAGGGGGATGCAGCCCCTGGGGGGATGCAGTCAATTATGGTGAATAAGGGTAGGTTGGTCTTCCCCCGGGGTGCAGAACAGAAACTGGTGTGTTGAGACAAGGCAGCATTCTGGCCAGAGAATTGGAAGGATTCCAGGAGTTGTTGAGAGAGGAAAAAGACTTGTGGGAGTTCCTGCGTGGCAGGATGTGGGGAGCGAATTCTAGGGGTATTGCTAAGTGAGAAAAGCAGCAGGAACAAAGGCTTGGAGGGTAGGCGGGAATCGTGAGAATTAAGGCCAGATTGGTAGGGGAGGCGTGGCTGGCGGGGTCCTGAGCAGTGATGTGAGATGTCTCTTACTTGACTGGACAGTGGGGAGCCAGTGAAAGTGACAGGCAGGAGAAGGCCCAGTTATGGAGGGCAGACTTGGATCAGGAAGCTCCCTGAGATCCCATGTTCTGGACGACACATGTTTCTCTTTCCCCCACACATACGCAGGTAGAAGCCCCCGCTGGTCCTTTTTACTCTTTGTTCTCTATGCCCAGAATGCTTTGGCCTTTCTTGCCCCAATTCCTTCCTCCTGACCTTTCCATGGTTCCCTCTGTCCCTTTGATCTGTGGTGAGGAACCTCCCCAGCCACTCCGAGTAGACTCTGTGTCTCCTCATCCTATCCAAGGCCAGCTCTGTGCATGGAGCCCACCCTCTAGCCCAGGGGAGGCCTCCCCACTGGGGTTATCAGAGTCTTCATCTGCCTGCACTGGCTTCCCACAGGCCCTCCTCTGCCCTCCTCGTTGACCCCTCCGTGAGTCCCAGCCCTCCAGCCGCACCCCCATACCTCCTTGTGGTCAACACACGCTCCCCCTCAGTCACGGAAGACTCTGGCTTCAGTCTCAGACTTTTGCTCAGCCCTGGGCCCTACAAAAATCAAGGTGTCTGGAAGTTTGTATGACCAGTACCCTCAATGCCTGGATGGCTTAGCTCTTGGCCTCCTCCTTCATTTTCCTTCCTTCTCCTACTCCCATCTCCACACCCCAGTCCTGGTCAGAATCCAAAACTGAGTCACCCCCCAAACCACCCATCTGCCTCCCCTCTTTCTGCTCCCCACCTCCTCTCCTCTCTACCTCTTACTCCTCTACGCCCTGGCACCTGCTCCATGAGCCTGCAGGCTCATGGCCCTCACTGCCCGTCTGTGCCTTTCCACCTTTGGCACCAACGTCGGCTCAGAGCTCGTCCTTCCCCACCATTCTCCTGCCAGCGTCGCAAACTTCCTGCCTCATCTTCTTCCATGGTGCCTTCCTGGCTTCTCTGTGTCCAGAGGCACTGGTAGTGTGTGGCAGGTTGATGCCATGCCATGTTCCCGGCCGCTGACCTCAGCAGGCCCTCTGCCATGCCTGGTCTTCCTGTTTGCTTGTAAGCTTGCTTCCCCCAGTGACAGCAGCTCAGACCTTCCCTGCTCTCCCACCCTCCAAGCTCTGACACTGAGAAAGCAAGAAATCAGCTGGCACATCCCAGATTGCACTGTCCTCATATCTCCGAGCTCGGCTGACTGTCTCCAGCTTCTTGTGTTTGGTGCCTGCCTCCCTGCTTGGAGTCCTCAGGCTGTGGCGTCTGCCTCTCCTGCAGGCTGGGCCCCCTCTGCTGGTTCCTCCAGCTTTGACACCTTTGACAAACCCTGCCTTGTCCTGCTCTAAGCTTCCCGAGGGACTTGCCCAGGCTCATGGCTGCGCATTCCCTGCCTGCTCCAGCCTGACTTCTGCCACCACCACTCACCCAGGCATCTGTCTCCATGTACTTTAGGACCCACTCGAGTTCGTGTTTTATGAGACCTTTTAGACTCATGACACTGCTGGCCCCTAGGTCCTGTGAAGTGTTCTCTGCTTGGCATCACCGATGGCTGGGACCTTGGCGCACCTGCCTTCCTTTCTGGTTGCCCTTTGCCATCTTTTATCTGATCCCCAATAACTGATTTCCCCATGCTCCTATCTAGGCGCCGTTCCCCCTCTCACCCTGCACTTTGGCAGGTCTGGCTGTGCCCGTGGTCTTGGGGCCTTGCACCCCTACTTGACTGTCTCGGGGCCTTGCACACCTCTCGCAGGGCCACTTGTCCAGCCTGCGCTTCTCCCTGTGCTTGCAGACCTGCAGACCGGCCACCCGCTTGTCTCACAGGTACCTCTGGCCTGCCTCAGTACCTTCAAAGAGAATGGTTTTTTTTGAGATGGAGTTTCGCTCTTGTTACCCAGGCTGGAGTGCAATGGTGCAATCCTGGCTCACTGCCACCTCCACCTCCTGGCTTCAAGTGATTCTCCTGCCTTGGCCTCCCAAGTAGCTGGGATTACAGGTGCCCATCACCATGCCTGGCTAATTTTGTATTTTTAGTAGAGGTGGGGTTTCACCATGTCAGCCAGGCTGGTCTCAAACTCCTGACCTCAGGTGATCTGCCTGCCTCAGCCTCCCAAAGTGCTGGGATTACAGGCATAAGCCACCTCGTCTGGCTTTTTTTGGAGACGGAATCTCGCTCTTGTTGCCCAGGCTGGAGTGCAATGGTGTGATCTTGGCTCACCGAAACCTCTGCCTCTCAGGTTGAAGCAGTTCTCCTGCCTCAGCCCCTCAGCCTCCCAAGTAGCTGGGATTACAGGCATGTGCCACCACGTCCGGCTAATTTTTGTATTTTTTTTTTTTTTTTGAGAAGGAGTTTCGCTCTTGTTGCCCAGGCTGGAGTGCAATGGTGCGATCTCAGCTCATCACAACCTCCGCCTCCTGGGTTCCAGTGATTCTCCTGTCTCAGCCTCCCAAGTAGCTGGGATTACAGGAATGCGCCACCACGCCTGGATAATTTTGAATTTTTAGTAGAGACGGGGGTTTCATCATGTTGGTCAGGCTGGTCTCAAACTCCTGACCTCAGGTGATCTGCCCGCCTTAGCTTCCCAAAGTGCTGAGATTACAGGATTGAACCACTGCGCCTGGCAATTTTTTTTTTTTTTTTTTGAGATGTAGTGTTGCTCTTTCACCACACTGGAGTGCAGTGGCACGAGCTCGGCTCACTGCAACCTGCTTCTTCCGGATTCAGCGATTCCCCTGCTTCAGCCCCCTGAGTACCTGGGACTACAGGCGTGCGCCACCACACCCGGCTAATTTTTTGTATTTTAGTAGAGACAGGGTTTCACCATGGCCAGGATGGTCTCGATCTCTGACCTCATGATCCACCTGCCTTGGCCTCCCAAAGTGCTGGGATTACAGGTGTGAGCCACCGTGCCCGGCCAAATTTTTGTATTTTTTAGTAGCGATGGAGTTTCACCATGTTGTCCAGGCTGGTCTCAAACTTACCTCAGGTTATCCACCTGTTTTGGCCTCCCGAAGTGCTAGAATTACAGGCGGGAGCCATTGCGCCCCACTGAGAATGGCCTTTGATGTCTGTGAGCTCCCTGAGGGCAGAGACACCCTCTAGTGCCTGGCACCGCCTCTGGGGCTAAGGAGGTGCTCACCAAGTAGGTGATGCAGGAATGAAGCCGTATCCCAAGCAGGGGGCTGTGCCTGCCTGGTTTACCAGTGTGTTCTTGTCACCCAGCACGGGCTGGCCAGTGAGTATCGACACAGACACAGGGTTTGCTGAGCAGAGGAATGAGCCCTGCTTTGTGGTGGAGGGGAGCGGGTGGAGAGCTGCGTCCTACTGCCACTCCCTGACCTCTGCTCTCTCCCTTGCAGGCAGAGTTTCTCTGGCACAGTTCACCTTGGCCTTCGTGATGGACACGTGCGTGGCGGGTGCGCTGCTGTGCGGGGCTGGGCTGCTCTTCCATGGAATGCTGCTGCTGCGGGGCCAGACCACGTGGGAGTGGGCTCGGGGCCAGCACTCCTATGACCTGGGTCCCTGCCGCAACCTGCAGGCAGCCCTGGGGCCCCGCTGGGTCCTCGTCTGGCTCTGGCCCTTCCTGGCCTCCCCATTGCCTGGGGGATGGGATCACCTTCCAGACCACAGCAGATGTGGGACACACAGCCTCCTGACTCCAGGAAGAGCCAGAACCGTACAGGGAGTAAGGGGTGGGAGGGGGACCCACCCCCAGACAGGAAGGAAGTAGGGTTGGACCTTAACATCTGCATTGAACAACTCCACCCCTTCCTTGGTCTTGCCCCTGCCCAGCCTGCACTCCTACGGGTCCAGGGCTTGGGCTGTGACTTGGGCAGAGGAGTGCAGAGGAGGGTCTGGCAGGGGGCTGCTTGGGCTGCTTAGCTGCCCCTTTGCCAGGTTAATAAAGCACTGACTTGTTTCTCGGCCTCCCTCCATCTTTGCATGGTTTCTGGCCCCTCACTTTGTTGCTGGGGCTACTGTTTCTGGGTCCCTCTGTCAGGCCTGGAAACCCCAGAAGGCCTGAGGGTCTCAGGGGCTGGGGCTCTACCTCCCCTGGCCTGGGTGAGTTGCTGGTGGGGTACCAGCAGGCCAAGGCAGTGTCCTAGTGATCCAGGCTATGAGAATCCAAACGTTCTTTCCCAGGTTCGGCATTTTATAGTTAGAAGCATTTCTGCAATAGCAGTTTCATGGAAGCTCTCTTAGCTAACCTGGTCCATGAGGCAGCAGTTACGCGCTGAGAATCAATGTGGTAAGACCATGGTGTGGCAGGTGGAGGAGGATTCGAACCCAGGACTTTGTGCTCTTGCCTTTACCCTTCCACAGCTGGAGGAAATGAGTAGGAAAGAAATCAAGGTAAAGAAACGCGCTGGGGCTGTTTGGGCTCCTGTGGAGGGTGGTGCTGAGAGGGCTCGGCCTGCACCTCTCTGGATGCGTCAGGAGCTGCTTGTTACAGGTTTCTGTCTAAATAGAGTGAATAGAGATCGTCAGTTCCACACAGCAGGCATAAACACATGAGTTCACCTCAGTTTTCTCTTAGGATCTCTCTAAGTTGATAGTAAAGAAAACCAAAAATATATACCAAGGGAAAGAAAACAGGAGGGAAGACAATAGAACAAAGAGCCTGACATTTTCTTTTTCTCACTCTTTTGCCCAGGATGGAGTGCAGTGGCGTGATCTCGGCTCACTGCAACCTCCACCTCCCAGGTGTAAACGATTCTCGTGCCTCAGCCTCCTGGGTAGCTGGGATTACAGGCACCCACCACCACACCGAGCTAATTTTTTTTTTTTGTATTTTTAGTAGAGACGGGGTGTTGCCGTGTTGGCCAGGCTGAACTTGAATTCCTGGCCTCAAGTGATCCACCACCTCCGCCTTCGTCTCCCAAAGTGCGAGGATTACAGGCCCAAGCTACCATTCCTGGCTAACATTTTCTTTTTTTTTTTTTTTTAAGATGGAGTCTTGCTCTGTTCCTAGGCTGGAGTGCAGTGGTGCAATCTCAGCTCACTGCAACCTCCACCTCACAGGTTCAAGCAATTCCCCTGCCTCAGCCTCCTGAGTAGCTGGGACTACAGGTGCACGCCACCACACGTGGCTAATTTTTTTTATTTTAGTAGAGATGGGGTTTCACCATGTTGGCCAGGATGGTCTTGAACTCCTGACCTCATGATCTGCCTGCCTTGGCTTCCCAAAGTGTTGGGATTACAGGCGTGAGCCACCCCGCCCAGCCGTCTGGCTGACATTTTCAAAGACGGAAAGTGGATGGAGAATTAAGAGTTGAAATTATGTGTTCCCAAAAGGAGGGGCCAAGAGGCAAGTGGAATTACCTGCTAGAGCCCCAGAGAAGCTCAGGAACTCCACCAGAGCCATGAAGGGTGAGGTGAGGCTTCAGCCAACAGTAGGGACTGGTGGGAAGTCAGTGTAATAAGTGGGTGCCGCTCCCCATGTCCCCCCACACCCTACCCACGCCGTGCAGCCAGCAGCTACCCCTCTGGGTGGGGTGGTGTGACATGAGGATTATTTGAAGGATAAATGGAACCAGAGAAGCTCCGGGTCTTAGGGGTCCTGGAAAGGGGAGGGTGAGGTGTTGGACCGAAAAATGGGATTAAGTGAAAGTCCACAGATACTGCTGGGGGGTTCCTCCCATGAAATAACAGGCTGGGCCCCCAAGAACCTTCAAAGAACCCACCCTTCTGCCAGGCTGTGCCCATGCCCACAAAGATTTTAGCTGCTTGGCTGGTTGTTTTTCTAAAAGGCATGCTCTGTTACTATTTTTTAACGACAGTAGGAGCTTGGTGTGCTTGGCACTTGGGGCTGTACATACGCATTAGTAGACTCACCTTGTTCTGTTTCATCCCTTGCCCTCCACAATATCTTATGTACATGTTTTTTTAATTCTAGCAGCTGTATTGTATTTATTATACTTTAAGTTCTGGGGTACATGTGCAGAACGTGCAGGTTTGTTACATAGGTATACACATACCATGATGGTTTTCTGCATCCATCACCCTGTCATCTACATTAGGTATTTCTCCTGATGCTGTCCCCCCCCATCCACCCCCGACCGCTACCCCCTCCCCCTAGCCACCCACCCCCCACTTTTTTTTTTAAGACTGAGTCTTGCTCCTTTGCCCAGGCTTGAATGCAATGGCCTGATTGCGGCCCACTGCCACCTCTGCCTCCCAGGTTCAAGTGATTCTCCTGCCTTAGCCTCCTGAGTAGCTGGGATTACCGACACCTGCCATCATGGCCTGCTAATTTTTGTATTTTTGTAGAGATGGGGTTTCACCCTGTTGGCCAGGCAGGTCTTGACCTCCTGACCTCAGGTGATCTGCCCACCTTGGCCTCCCGAAGTGCTGGGATTACAGACGTGAGCCACTGCACCTGGCTTTTTTTTTTTTTTAAATTAGTGAGGAGCTGAAAAGCACATTTATAAAATTAGTAAGAGAAGCCGGGCGCGGTGGCCTGTGCCTGTAGTCCCAGCTATTCAGGAGGCTGAGGCTGGAGGATCTCTTGAGTCCAGGAGTTCTGGGCTGTAGTGCGCTATGCCGATCAGGTGTCTGCACTAAGTTTGGCATCAATATGGTGACCTCCCGGGAGCGGGGGACCACCAGGTTGCCTAAGGAGGGGGTGAACCGGCCCAGGTCGGAAACGGAGCAGGTCAAAACTCCCGTGCTGATCAGTAGTGGGATCGCGCCTGTGAATAGCCACTGCACTCCAGCCTGGGCAACATAGCGAGACCCTGTCTCTTAAAAAAAAAAAAAAAAATTAGTAAGAGAAACATCCCCCGTTGCATTTGAGAAAGTTACCATTTCCTTCGAAGTTCCTGCTGCTGCCCCTCCCCTATGCGGGAGACACTGTCCTGTTCAGTCACTCCCTTGCTTTGCTTTATAGTTTTATTGTGTTTGTATTGGCTTTGCATGTTTTCAGATTTATGAATGAAATCATGCCGAGTTTATTGTTTTACAGTTTGCCTTTCCACTTGAGTATGTTCCTGGGATGTATCCAGATTACTGTGTGTAGCTGGATGGCATTCCTTTCCCCTGCTGCATAGTGATCCGTTGAAAATACCACAATTATTCTATTTGCTTCCACTGGCCATTTTTTCTGCCATGTGCCCTTTGAAAATCATCTCCTAAGCGGTCTAGTCTTGGCCCTTGCTGTTCCATGTAACCTTGAGAATCAGCTTGTCAAATTCCCCCAAAAAACCCGTTCAGATAGAGAATGGAACCCAGTTGAATCTGTAGGTCAATCTGGATGAAATCAGCATCTATGTAAAGTTGAATTTTCTAGTTCATGAGCGTGGTTTATTTCTCCACTCAGTGTTTCCAATAAAGTTGCATACCTTTTCCCATAAAGATCATGCCTTTTTAAATTGGATTGATTCTTAAGTATTTTATGCTATTATACGTGCACTATGAAACAGACTGTGAGCTTAGGCAACTTAGCCAGACCTTGTCTCTACAGAAAACACAAAATTAGTTGGGTAGGGCACTGTGGCTCACGCCTGTAATCCCACAATTTGGGAGGCTGAGGTGGGAGGATCCCTTGAGACAAGCCTGGACAACATAGTGAGACCCCGTGTCTTAAAAAAAAAAAAGCCTTGTGTGGTGGTGCGTCTGTAGTGTGGGGGGATGGTGGTGGGCTGAGGTGGGAGGATGGCTTGAGCTCAGCAGGTCAAGGCTACAGTGAGCTTCGATCCTGTGGCTGCACTCCAGCCTGAGTGACAGAGCTAGACTCTCAAAAAAAACAAAAACAAACTTTGTGTCCAGGCCAGGCATGGTGGCTCATATCGGTAATCCCAGCACTTTGAAAGGCCAAGGCAGGCGGATCACCTGAGGTCAGGAGTTCAAGACCAGCCTGGCCAACATGGCGAAACCCCATCTCTACTAAAAATACAAAAATTAGCAGGCGCGGTAATGCATGCCTGTAATCCCAGCTACTTGGGAGGCTGAGGCAGGAGAATTCGCTTGAGCCCAGGTGGCAGAGGGTAAAGTGAGCCTAGATCATTGCCACCACACTCCAGCCTGGGTGACAGAGGGAGACTGTCTCAAAACAAAAACAAACCAAAAGAAACAAAACTTGTGTCCAATAAACCAAAAACTTTTTTATTGAGATGGGGTCTCACTCTGTCACCCAGGCTGAAGTGTACTGGCGTGATCATGGCTCTCTGCAGCCTCTGCCTCCTGTGCTCAATCAATCCTTCCACCTCAGCCTCCTGAGTAGCTGAGACCAGAAGCATGCGCCACCACACCCAGCTAATTTTTGTATTTTTTTTGGAGAGATGAGGTTTCACCATGTTGCCCAGGCTGATCTTGAACTCCTGTGCTCAAGTGACCCTCTCACCTTGGCCTCACAAAGTGCTGGGATTACAGGTATGAGCCACCGAGCCCAGCCACCTTTTTAAATTTTTGTACCTCTTTCCTTGCCCCTCTGCATGGGTGAGACTACTATATAATGTGGATTGCAGGTAGCAGACGCTCTTGTTTCTCACTTTAGAATAAGTTCAATATTTCACCATGAAATGTTTGTTATAGTTTTTTAAATTATTGGGCAGCCCTAATGTCAAATATTATTTTTATTATTTTTTTGAGTTGGAGTTTCACTCTTGTTGCCCAGAATGGAGTGCAGTGGCACGATCTCGGCTCAGTGCAACCTCTGCCTCCCAGGTTCAAGTGATTTCTCCTGCCTCAGCCTCTCAAGTAGCTGGGATTACAGGTGCCCGCCACCATGCCCAGCTAATTTTTGTAATTTTGGGGCTTAATTGGAGTTCCAGAGAGAACAGAGAAAATGAAGTGGGGGGAATCACCCACAAAACAACAGCAGTACAATTTCCTGGAGCTGAAGGATGCACATCTCCACCCACAGCACAGCAAATGATAGGAACACATGGCGGCCGGGTGTGGTGGCTCACGCCTGTAATCCCAGTACTTTGGGAGGTGAGGCAGGCGTTTCATGTAAGCCCAGGAGTTTAAGACCAGCCTGGCCAACATGGTCAAACACTGTCTCTACTAAAGATACAAAATTAGCAGGGCATGGTGGCAGGTGCCTGTAATCCCAGCTACTCAGGAGGCTGAGGCAGGAGAATCACTTGAAACTAGGAAGTGGAGGTTGCAGTGAGCCGAGATCTCGCCATTGCAGTCCAGCAGAGTGGGACTCCATCTCAAAAACAACAACAACAACAAAGAGCTCAGGACTAAGAACGTAAGAATGGCATCATGGAGTTTCTCAACTGCATTATCTGAAGTTGGCAGACAAGGGAGTACTACCTGCAGGAAAAATACTTTCAACTTTGAATCTTATGACCCAGCCAAACTGTCACATATGTATGAATTAAATAAAGAAATGTTCAGACAAGCAGTGTGTTAAAATTCTTAAAAACTCTAATGACCTTTTTTTTTTGGGAGATAGAGACAGGGTCTCACCATGTTGCCCAGGCTGGTCTCCAGCTTATGGGTTCAAGTGATCCTCCCAATTTGGCCTCTCAAAGGGCTGGGATTACAAGTGTGAATCACCATACCCGGCCTCTAATAACTTTTTTTTTTTCTTTTGAGAGTTTCACTCTTTTTGCCCAGGATGGAGTACAGAGGCATGATCTCAGCTCACTGCAATTTCTGCCTCCTGGGTTCAAGCAATTCTCCTGTCTCACCCTCCCGAGTAGCTGGGACTACAGCTGCGTGCCACCACGCCTGGCTAATTTTTGTATTTTTAGTAGAGACAGGGTTTCACCATGTTGGCCAGGCTGGTCTTGAACTCCTGACCTCAGGTAATCCGTCTGCCCCGGCCTCTGAAAGTGCTGGGATTACTGGCATAAGCCATGGCACCCAGCCTTCTGGCCACAAGTTTTTAAAGATATTTGAGGATGTGTTTCACCAAATGAGGGTGAACTGAGAAATAGGAAGTCATGGGGCCCAGGAATCAGGATCTAGCCCAGGAGAGAGGCAAAAGGAATTTACTTGGAGAACAAATGGTCCTTAGTGAAACAGGGGGATGAAGGAAAAGTGTTTAGAAAAAGAGGAGCTGTCAGATGGTGGGGGAAGCATTTGCAATTGATCTATCAGAAAACAAAGTAAATGAGAAGCTCAGGGCAACTCATTAACTCCATAAAAAACAAGTACAAGAAAGTGAATTTAATTAAATTCCAATTCTTGGCTCTGCAGTTAATAACTTTCACATAGTAATAGAAATAGTATTCTAAACTGAGTATTTTTTTTAACCTAAAAACTAGGGATGGCGTAGGGGTCCAAGAGCTAAAGCCTCATGTATGACAACAGGGAGTCAACAGGTAATGTCTAAGTTTGATAAATCAAGCAAGAGTCATATAGCACATTTTAAAAATAGCTGAAAGAACTAGAAGTGACTGCTGGGTGGGGGAGCAGTCCTAGAGAATGGGCGAGACTTTTCTTCTTGCAAACTGTGTAACTCCACATTAGTAAGTGGGTACATGTTTTTAAATAGGTATGGTTTTTTTTTTTTTTTTTTTTTTTTTTGAGACAGAGTCTCACTCAGTCACCAGGCGCCAGGCTGGAGTGCAGTGGCGCGACCTTGGCTCACTGCAACCTCCGCTGCCCGGGTTCAAGCATTCTCCTGCCTCAGCCTCCCGAGTAGCTGGGACTACAGGCGCGCGCCACCACGCCCAGCTAATTTTTTTGTATTTTTAGTAGAGACGGGGTTTCACCTTGTTGATCAGGACGGTCTCGATCTCTTGACCTCGTGATCCGCCCGCCTCGGCCTCCCAAAGTGCTGGGATTACAGGTGTGAGCCACTGCGCCCGGCTAAATAGGTATGTTTTAGAAAGACACCAACTCTCCTTGTCCTAATGTCTGCAGTTTCTCTACAGTGCGTGCACTGGGGGCCCTGCACTGTTTCTTGCTTCATGTGGCTTTGTGAACACTTACTGTCCACATGGTGCGGTTCATGTCTTTCTTAGTGATAGGTACACAGCATTACATTATATAAACTGACATCAGTGCTGGGCATAGGTCTCCCATTTCATCCTCAGAAATAGCTATGATGAGAACCCAGATCAGACTTTTTTGTTCCCAGTTCTCGAAGTTCATAGCTTTTGTTCGAAGTTCATAGCTTGACTGGGGTGAAAGGGATCGTCTGGTCATCTGGCCCATCCCGTGACCCTGCCGTGTGATAGTACAGCTGCCATTTGCACAGCTCCAGCAATAAGGGGCTCATCACTTTCTAGGGCAGGCCCTTCTGTCTCTGCTAAGTTCTTCATGTTAAGTTGAAATCTGACAGCGACACTCCCTCTTCCCCAGGTCTTTCCACTTCTGGGTTATAACTCCTGCTTGTTCCAGCTGTGGCTCAGCAGGCTTGATCTAGAAACCCTCTGCCATCCTGACCCAATTGGTCTGTGTCTGCAAGTGGCCACGCAGTGCAGAGAGGAGGCTCTTTCTTTGGTCCCTTGCTTCTTTTAGTCTGACCTCAGATGCATCCCCCTGGGGGGCACAGGGGTGGGTGGTGGGCTGCATCACCTCAGTCCCCTTGTCTTGGGCACAGCGGCTGCTGTCGGCAGTGGCAGTCAGCCTGGGGCCCTTAGCCTCAAGGGCAAAAGCTCTGCAGTTACTCCTGTTAAGTGTCAGCTTTCTGGAGTCAACTCCTCCTCCTCCAGAGGGGCTGGCAAGCTCACAGGATATTAGAGGCGAAAGAGGTTTAGGAACAATCTGGTCACACTGCCTTATTTTACATGTGGGAGACGCCCAGAGGGATCTGGTGACTTCCTAAAAGCCTGAGCTGTGCATCACACTGCAGGGTGCACCTTGGCAGGCAGGGGAAGATGCAGGTTTTTAGGGAGCAGGGCTCAGGGTGGCCTGTGAAGTGGGCCAGGCAGACTAGCCAGGAGCTTAGGCCGGGTCTGTGGGTCTCAGCACACACCTTCGTTCAGTCTTCAGCTTTTTAAATTAAACACCTCTGGGCCCAGCCTTTCCTGCTCATTCTCATGATATGGCCAATGTCCTGGGAACTTCCCACTTACATGACTGATTTGGGCTCCAGGACATAGAAGGGCATCTATATGGGCAGTTCTGGACTTCTGCCTCCTGTGGCACTTCCCCAAAGCCCCAGAAACGCCTCTCCTGGTGCCCCTGGCCCTGGCTCTGCTCTGTCTCGCTCCGCCTGCCTCTCCTGGGGTTTCTTTCTGGGCATAAGCATCCCCCGTCAGGAGCAGCTGCTGTGTGACCTCTAGGAGCTCTAGTGGGGCTGGAGCCACCAGCTCCCCTGTGGGACACATCTGCCCTCCGACACCCCCTTCTCCCTGGACAACCTTTGTGCACCATCATAGGCCTGAGACCGGCTGTGTCTAAGATTTCAGAGAAGTTTCCTGGAGAGAGGAGGGCTATTCCCCGGGCTTGCTCAGCTGTCAGGAGAGAAGAGAGCATGTGTTTTGCCTGCAAGCTGAGTAGGCTGCAGCCTAGCCTCTGGATCTCCAGGGGGCAACAGGAGGCACAATCTCATCCAAGAAGAGCTGCCGATTTCCCTGGCCAGGCCTAGCCCAGTTTTGGCCTTGGCCTGCAGTGGGAGACGAGTGACGTGCATGAGGGATGTGGCGGTGCAGAATGGCTGGGCCTGTCCTGCTCATCTCACTTTGACCACTTCAGAGCTCTGTTCTAAGCCCGGGGTAGTTTCTGAAAAGGCTGGGGAGGGGGAGGGCGTAGTAGGAGCTCGGCGGACCAATGCCTGGTTGGTCCTGAAGGAGGAGTAGAGTCGCTCAGGGTACTCACTAACTGCTACTATAGGCCCAGTGGTGGGGGTGGTTAAGAAAAGGGGTGCTTAGGAGAGAGGAGACAAGCTGTCATCCCAGCGCACTGCTGCATGAGGAGTGGGCCTGGGGCCACTGAACCTGCCCGGTTCTCCCTGGCTGATTCCTCAGGGGCTTTCACAGCAGCCCAAGGCTCAGGTGGCCGCCAGCCCCTCGCTCCCGGGCATGTTGACGTGGGCGCTCAGCAGGGGTGTGCTTTGGCCTTCTCGAAGCACCAGCACCTATGGAGGAGTGACCATGGCAGCCGGGGGCATGCGCCCCTGACCCCTTGCCTGGTCTGCGCTGGCCACAGGGCTCCACTGTGCGGATACTCCCACCCCCACCCGGCAGCCCCTCAAGGGCTTTGTTGGAGCTCACCCTTACTGTCCTCCCCAGGGTCCCGCTCGCCCTCCACGTGGTACAGGTGCAGGACCTACCTTGATGATGTCTGAGATGCCCTTGTTACTGAGACTCTCCACAAAGGTCTCCAGGGGGTAGCTGAGCCCTGGCACCAGCAAGGGTACCTATGTTTGGGGACAAAGAAGGAAACCAGCCCACGTGCCAGTGTTTGGCACATTCCCAAGTGCATTCAGGCCCGAAGTATCTGCTGAGCCTCAGCACCCCTGCAGGGTGGGCAGGACAATTGCTGGGTAGAGGAGGATGCAGGTATGGTGGGGAAGTAAATGTCCCAGGGCCACACAGTGAGTGAAGAAACCTAGACGTCTAGAATTCCACAAGTCTGGGGCTGTTTACTGCATATTCCAGTGTCTCTGTTTTGGAGTCTCCCAAATTGGGGTCCTGGGCCCTGGGGGAAAACCAGGCCCTTCATTCTGTGGGTGATGCTCTTTGGGGCATAGAGGCTCCTGTTTGTGTTGCAGGAGTGGCTGGGAAGCAGGGTGGGCTCTGGGATCCCCCCGCCTCCAACACGCTTCTGGGAGGTGTAGCTGGGGTTGGGGCTCAGGCTCTGGCGGTTTTCCCAGCACCTTCTATGTGGCTCCTGGAGACCCCTCACAGGCTGCAAGAAGAGCAGCAGAGGTGGGGCTTGGGTGCTCCCTCCAGAGGCCCCTGCTGGGGCCTTGGCCTGGTATGTGGTGGGAGAGGAGGTCTGCTGGCCACCTCCCAGCCACCCACATGCTCTGACCCTGACCTGCCGGGGCTCTGTGGGCATCTCACTGGCCCCCTGCCCTGGCCTTTTCTATTCTGTTTCTAAGTGAGAAGCATACAGTACCTTGAAGAAGGCCCGGGGCAGGGCATAGAGCGCCTCGTTGTACAGGAAGCAGATCAGCAGCCCCAGAATAGGACGGGCTGTCGAGGTGTTCTGCAGGTGAAGTGTGAGCTTAAAGGTGGGGCCGAGGCCCTGAACCTGTGGAGGGGGTGGGTGGAGAAAGCCCTTAGGACCTGGCAGCCTTGGGCACGGAGTACAGTGTGCCCTGCCTGCCTTCCACTAATGCCCTCATATCCCCTCCTCCTACTAAATCTGGCCCCAGCAGACACAGAAGACCAGAAGGGGCACAGGGATCAGAAGAGGCCAGAGAGGGTGAGAGCCTGGGGAGGTCGTACAGCTAGTATGACAGGCAGAGCTGGCCTGGGACTGCAGGCCCCGACTCCCACCTGAGCCCCTCACCCCCACCCCTGCCTGTTTCATCTCCCACTCTCATCCTAGGGTTGCCTTGATGATTTCATTGTTCTCTCGCTCCTCTGAGTCACCTTGTAGCCTCGTCCTCCTCTGCATCTATCCACTCTCTTTAGGAAAAGAGAAATCAGAACCCGGTTGGGTCAGATGCCATACTTCAGGTACCCATTTGGAGCTTGTGGGAGACTTGCTGACCCTAAGCTCATTTGCGTCTGAGCCTGTGGACTCCTCTCCTTGTGCCTGTGCTAGTCTTGGTGCCTGTGGGTCAGGTCGGGATGGCCCCTTCCCTGTATCAGGCAGTCCTAACATGTTGGGCTGCCCACGGTTACCAAAGTGACAGCTTTCTTTCCTGTACCGTAGCTGTAGGGATCCCTGCAGGTTCCTGGGAAGAAATGTCCCCATGTGACTACTCTGGGGGCCTGTCTGAGGCACAACATGGAACAGGGAGCTGGAGAGTGTCCCACCATATGGCCAGCTGAGGGGAGAGGTGGCACAGGAGGGCAAGAAGGTGAGGGCAGCTCTCACAAAGGAGAACATGAGACTCAGTCCCCCGGGTCTGTGGGAAGGTGACGGGGGGCAGTGGCTGAGTTGGCTTGGAATTGGCTCTGGGGCTTAGCTGTGTGGCAGAGGGGTTCCTGTGCACCCCAGCCTCTGCCCCCCCTGGTCTGACTCCGCCCTCACCCAGATGCTCACCATGGCATGCAGCTTCAGTGGCTCTCGGGCTGTCGCGGACACGGGGCTCAGGCTGGACTCGAGGGCCTGCAGGTAGGTGCGGGCAGCCCGCAGGCGCAGCAGGTAGAGGTCTGTCTGGAAGGCCCGGTGCATGGCTGCAGAGAAGGGGCACAGAGGCTGGCAGTGGAGGTGGGGGTGGCAGGGAGGAGGCAGGAACAGGGGGCACTCCTGCTCAGGCTGCTGTGGGAAGGGTGCAAGAGGAAGGTGCTGTGGGAGGGGTCTGCAGGAACTGGGGAGGTGGGAAGGAGTCCAGCCTCTGGCAAAACTGGACGAGGTGGGCTCGCCCTGCCTCTTCCTCGCTCCCCTACCACCTCCCTGCCTGCACTGTCTGGCTCCTTCGCTGGTTCCCCTGTCCGGCCCTAGAGGCTGGTGTTCTCCTGAATCTGATCCAATCTCTTCTCATCCTCCATTTTCTTCCCCCCAGACAATCCATGTCCTTCCACAGCTCTGACCACCACAAAGAGGAACAGCTGCGAGCTCCTGAGGGCAGGTTCTGCGTCCCTCCTGAGTTGTCAGTGACCACGCTCCATACTGCACGTGTGTCCCCAGCAGCTCAGCGAGCACCCGGGTCTGCCTCCTGCTCATTTCCACAGGGAGGTCCCATCAATACCTCAGGCTCAGCGCTACAGAAACCAGCCTCATGGTCCTGCCTCCATCACTGCCTCCCTGTCCATCAAGTCACCTAGGTCCACCCCTCAAATCTCACCATTTGCAGGATCATTTAAATTCTCCAAGCTGCCTCCAGAGATCACCCTGCCCCCACCCCACCATCTCTCTTCCAGACTGAGCACCTTGGTCCTCCAGGATGGCTTCACTCGTGTGTGTGTGTGTGGTGGCTTCTGCCATTCAGGAGATTATATTTTATGTTATCCCACCTATTCACATGTCCTTTTTCTCCAGTACTTTTACAATTGATTTCTTTCTTTTTGAGATGGAGTCTCACTCTGTTGCCAGGGTTGGAGTGCAGTGGCACCATCTCAGCTCACTGCTACCTCCGCCTCCTGGGTTCAAGCGATTCTCCTGCCTCAGCCTCCCAAGTAGCTGGGATTATAGGCGCCTGCTCCTATGCCCAGCTGTTTTTTTGTATTTTTAGTAGAGACAGGGTTTCACCATGTTGGCCAGGCTCGAACTCCTGACCTCGTGATTCACCTGCCTCAGCCTCCCAAAGTGCTGGGATTACAGGCGTGAGCCACCGTGCCCAGCCCTACAATTTATTTTTAATCTATCCAGAACTAATTTTTGTGGCTGATATGACTAAAAGGTCTAATTTTCTTTTCTAGAAGCAAGTTGTCCTGATTCTGTGTTTTTGGACAGTCTCACATTTCCCTGCCAATTTAAAATGACACCTTTTGCACACTCTGACTTTCCACATGTTCAGGGTCTGTTTCTGGACTTCCTAGGCCTGCCCCTGCTCTCTGTGTCTGTTTCTTTATCCACACCACAGCTGCTGATTCCCACAGCTTGAGTTCATTTTGCTACCTGATAGGGTAAGTCCCTTCAGTCTTATTTTCCTCAAACTTCTTAGGTTTACTCTTTGAATCAACTGGCCAAGTCCTTAAACAAACCTCACTGGGTTTTTAACTGCAACTTTACTATGCTTCTCGATTAATTTCAGAGAATCGACAGCTTTACAGCATTAGGTCTTCCCATCCTGCAACTTGATATATCTCCACTTAAGCACACTTGAAGGTGGTCTTTTCTGTTCTTGAAGATAGTTTCACAATTTTATTAGACTTGGTACATTTTCTTTTTCTTTGAGACAAGAGTCTTGCTCTTGCTGCTCAGGCTGGAGTGCAGTGGTGCGATCTTGGCTCACTGCAACCTCCACCTCCTGGGTTCAAGTGATTCTCCTGCCTCAGCCTCCAGAGTAGCTGGGATTACAGGCACATGCCACGGTGCCCAGCTAATTTTGTATTTTTAGCAGCATGTTGGTTGGGCTGGTCATGAACCCCTGACCTCAGGTGATCTGCCTGCCTCAGCCTTCTAAAGTGCTGGGATTACATACATGAGCCACTGCACCCGGCCTGCTCTCTTGAATCCAGGTCAACGCCCTGTGCCTCTGCCTACATTCCCTGCCTTGCCCTGACTGGGGGTCTGGCAATCATCTTTTAGGGTAAAGCCCAAAATCAACTCACTCTGAAGCCTTTCCCAAGCTTCCCAGGCAGAAGTCCTTACTTCGTGTGCTCCAAAAGCTCTTTGCAGAAACCCCTTCTACACCTGAACATGAAGTTGGCCAGGTAGACTGAGTTCCTAAGGTAGAGACTATTCTTTTTTTTTATTTTTTGAACACGGTCTCACTCTGTCACCCAGGCTGGAGTGCAGTGGCGCTATCTCGGCTCACTGCAACCTCTGCCCCCTGGGTTCAAGTGATTCTCCTGCCTCAGCCTCCCCGAGTAGCTGGGATTACAGGCGCCTGCCACCTCGCCCAGCTAATTTTTGTATTTTTACTAGAGACGGGGTTTCACCATCTTGCCCAGGCTGGTCTTGAACTTCCGACCTTGATTCACACACCTCGGCCTCCCAAAGTGCTGGGATTACAGGCGTGAGCCACCGCACCTGGCTGGTAGGGAGTATTCTAATTAAAGGCACCTGGCACAAGGCCTGGTGTAATCATAGGTACTGAATGAATGATGAATGAATGAACAAATAAACAAATGAGCAGGAAAAACTGGACAAGACATAGTCAAATTCTACTTTTCTCTCTATATATATATATTTTATTTTATTTTATTTTTTTGAGAAAGAAGTATCACGTTGCCCAGGCAGGTCTTGAACTCCTGGGCTCATGTTGTCCTCCCACCTCTGCCTCTCTAAGTGTTAGGATTACAGGCATGAGCCACTGTGCCTGGCCAAAATTCTGCTTTCCTCATGATAATTCCTGCATTTGGAAGTGACTGCTCCCTTCCCTGAATTCTAAGGCTCCTGCCGTCACCCACAGCACCTTCCACCCCGAGGAACAGTGATTTGCAGGCAAGGTGTACCTCCTAGGCTGTCCCTGGATTTCCAGAGCCACGTGACCTGCCTAGTTGGCCGAGGTCTCCACCCAGTGCGCAGGGTGGCTGGGCAACATTCCCTCAGCTTTGCTATGGAGGAGGAAGAAGAGAAAAGGACGCAGTCTGAGTCCTACCGGTGCCAGCCTCCCGCTCTCGCAGTGTCTGATCCACATAAAGCCGGGTCTTTCGGGGCACATTGAGTTTCATGGCCTTGGCTGGTGGGGGACCCAGTTCACTTCCTCCCTCTACAAACACTGCTGTACGCTTCAGGATCTTGATGATCAGTCCGCCGCCTGGAGAAGTGGACAGTGGAAATAGATTTGTTCTCCCCAGTTCATCCCGCATTTCCAGTCTTTCTTCCCCAAACAATTTGCCTCCCATAGAGCTATTTCTGTACACATCTGTCTTCCAGATGAGACTGTTTCTGGATGGAATGAAGTGTATCTTAATAGTCTCCCATCATTAATTCATTAATCCACTTAGCAGTTATTTGTGGAGTACTGGGATGTTCTTGGCATTGTGGCAGGCACTGAGGATGCTGGGTGAACTAGAGAGACAGAATCCAGCCCAGAACCCAGCCGCTGGGTAGCTATCTGATGAGCTGTCCTGTGGAGGCCTAACCCTGGAAGGACACATCTGTAGGCCTTGCTTTTCATACCCAGGTCCACCCATGATTCATACCCACCTCCTCCTCTTTTCCCCAGAAGCTGGCGTGCCCCTTCACTCCCAACTCCAAAGCCCTTAATAGGTCTGACTCCACTCACCTCGTGTGGTCATAATGAGGGTGTTGTCCTCCCGCCCATAGCGGCCAAAGCAAAGGCTGGTCACTGCATCCTATGTGGAGACGTCAGAGTTTAGTTGGGGAACTATCTTGGAGAGGAAAGCAAGAGCCCAGATGTAATAGGTGAGAAGTGATAAGAGACAGCCCTGGGGCATCGCTGCCTCTGAAATATTTTCTGTATTTCTCATCTCCCCCTCCAAACTCACTACCACAGTTTGAGACCAAATATCACTGGCCCTCACTTTTGGGGTGCAACCTCCTAATAGGTTTCCCAGGCTCATCCTTCTGGCTCTTCACCCCAGTCTGTCCTTCACAATCTGCCTTTGCTGCCTTTCAAAAACACAAATATGTTTGGTCTCTGCTAGAAAACCTCCAATGGCTTTTGTCCTCTTTGTTAGGACACTGAAGGCCTTCCACATTTGACTCCAACCTGCCTTTTCTGTCAGTTCTCTCCTCTTTACCCTTCTTTCAACCAGCAGACCACCAGCTCTCCTAGCACCTACAGCCCAAGCCAGTTGTTTTCAAATTTTATATTGTGACACAGGACAATTTACACATACAGGTGCACATGCACACATACACACATTTCACTTGTGACATACTTTTATTTTTATTTTTGAGATGGAGTCTCATTCCATCACCCAGGCTGGAGTGCAGTGGTGCAATCTTGGCTCACTGCAACCTCCGCCTCTCGGGTTCAAGCGGTCTCTACCTCAGCCTCCTCAGTAGCTGGGGTTATAGGCATGCACCACCACGCTCAGTTAATTTTTGTTGTTGTTGTTTTTGTTTTGAGATGGAGTCTTGCTGTGTGGCCCAGGCTGGAGTGCAGTGGAGTGATCTCAGTTCACTGCAACCTTTGCCTCCAGGGTTCAAGCAATTCTCCTGCCTCAGCCTCTGGCTGGAGTAGCTGGGATTACAGGCATGTGCCACCACACCCAGTTAATTTGTGTATTTTTAGTAGAGACAGGGTTTCACCATGTTGGCCAGGCTGGTCTAGAACTGTGATCACCTGCCTTGGCCTTCCAAAGTGCTGGGATTATAGGTGTGAGCCACTGTGCCCGGGCCTCACTTGTGACATACTTTGAATTTACTATTCTATTTTTTAAAATGTTGCTGGTTGTGATCCACTAAACTAATTTAATGACTCACAACTTAAGAGTCTGAAAACCTCTGGTCCAAACTCATCAAATGACCTTAATCAAAAGCCTTCATATTTCTTAGGCTTTGTTCATGCTGTTCCCTGTGCAGAACGTTCTTCCTCCATTTGTCCACTTGACCAACTGTTTTGAGGCCCAGCTGAACTGTCACTTGTTCTGTGAAGTGTCCCATGGAGTCCATCCCCATTTACCTCACCCCCTACTCTTGTCACTCAGTCACCTCTGTGCTTTTCAGCACTTTGCTCGGCTTTAGTTGGCCCTGCTTTTAAATTTGCTGTGTCTCTGGATGGCTGTTACCTTAGACTGCAAGCCTCCTGAAAACAAGGACACCTCCTCCCACATCAATATGGTAACTTGTACATATGAGGTGCTCAACACATTTTTTTTTAATACATAGGATCTCGCTCTGTTACCCAGGCTAGAGTGCCGTGGTGCAATCTCGGCTCACTGCAACCTCCGTCTCTCCAGTTCAAGTGATTTTCCTGCCTCAGCCTCTTGAGTAGCTGGGATTACAGACATGCGCCGCCATGCCTGGTCATTTTTATATTTTTAGTAGCAATGGGGTTATGCCATGTTGGCCAGGCTGGTTTTGAACTCCTGACGTCAGGTGCTCTGCCCACTTGGCCTCCCAAAGTGTTGGGATTACAGGTGTGAGCAAGTACGCCCGGCGTAACAAATGTTTTTGAAATGCATCAATGTATGGTCAGGAGAGGCAGCTAAGAAGCCCCAGAGGTGAGACTAGGACAAGGAAGAATGAGCAGCAGATACCGGAGCTGGGGCTCACCGGGGTGCGGATGACGTTGAGCAGGGCCTTGTCGCGATAAATGCGGACCTCTCCATTGGCCAGTCCAGCCATGACGGCCTGCAGACCCCGGGAATGCTGCTCCAGGAGGTTCATGGTCAGGATGGCTGCGGGCATCTGCACTGTCCACAGCTTCTTCCCCTGGCAGGGAACAGTCAGTGTCTTTGGAGGGCTCAGGGCTTACAGTGGAAAGAAGGGTTTCTGAGGTGGGGAAGCCAGAGGGCTCTCTTGCCAAGGGGGTGCTGGGGACATAGGCATGGAGGGGCTGCTGCTTCCTGGGGCTGTACCTTGTGGGTGAAGCCGTGTAGGCTGTCTTGGGTGCTGCCCACCACCAGGATCTTGTGTACTCGGACAAGTCCTACAGGCTGGGCGCTCAGCTCGATGCAGTACTTGGGGTGCTTAGATCTCTGTGGAATAAATGACACATTGTCCGGCCCCAAGAAATCCTCTCTCCACTTCCATGGCTGACCCTCCTCTTTCTAAACCCTATGGACTCACCTGGGAGGAACACTGGCCCCAAAGCAGATGACCCTGGAATTATTTCCACCTCTGCCACCTTAGTAAATGTGTGGCCTTGAAAAACATCAAGTGTGTTCTCCTACGCTGTCTCCTCCCACCTTTACTATGGTGGCTTGTATGATCACCTGGCATTTAACAGAGTTTTCAGCAAGTTTACCTAAGGCTGGACTAGCTCAGACAAGTGGACTTAGGCAGTTTACTAACTTATGAGAAAAGGATGAAGAGCTTTGCCCTGTGTCAACGCAGTTTTTAGTTTACTGGCCTCTCAATTTTAGTTTCCCTTATCCAGAAAGTACAGCTAATTCCTCCCTACTTGAGAAGCACATGCCAATGTCTTTCCCCTCTTTGAGTTTCCCTACAACACTCTTCTCCCACTTTCTCAACAACTGCTTCCTTCTGTTTTTTTTTTTTTTTTCTGAGACAGTTTCGCTCTTGTTGCCCATGCTGGAGTGCAGTGGTGTGATCTTAGCTCACCACAACCTCTACTGCCTGGGTTCAAGCGATTCTCCTGCCTCAGCCTCCTGAGTAGCTGGGACTCCAGGCATGTGCTACCACACCTGGCTAACTTTGTATTTTTAGTAGAGATGGGGTTTCTCCATGTTTGTCAGGCTAGTCTCAAACTCCTGACCTCAGGTGATCTGCCTGGCTTGACCTCCCAAAGTGCTAGGATTACAGGTGTGACCCACCGTGCCTGGGCAATTGCTTTCTTCTTAACCTTCATGCCACCTCCACAGACAGGTGTTCCTGATCATCCTTACCCATTATTTTTCCCCACTGAGCTTGTATTTTTTCTCCATAGCACTCATCCAATTTTTAGTAATATCTTGGTTTCTTGACTTTAAAACATCTGTCTTCCCCATGAGGACAGGGAGCATATTTATCTTGTTCATCAATATATCCCTAATACCACACACTGCGTAATGCATAGTAGGTGCTCAATAAATATTTCTTGAATTAAAAAAACGCATGTTATAGGTGATGTTAAACTAATGCATAAACAAGTATCATATACCCTGGAAAGTAACAAATATGGGAAATTATTTTATTTCCTCCCGTCAGTTTCCTTTTTTTTTTGAGACAGAGTCTTGCTCTGTTATTCAGGCTGGAGTACAAGGGTGTGATCTCGGCTCATTGCAAGCTCCACCTCCTGGGTTCAAGTGATTCTCCTGCCTCAGTCTCCCAAGTAGCTGGGGCTAGGGGTGTCGCCACCAGGCCCAGCTAATTTTCTATCTTTGGTAGAGATGGAGTTTTACCATGTTGGCCAGGCTGGTCTTGAACTGACCTCAGGTGATCTGCCTTCCTCGGCCTCCCAAAGTGCTAGGATTATAGGCATGAGCCACCGCACCTGGCCTATCTTCTCATTTCTGATCATGTCACTCCCGTACTGCAGTCACTCAGCCTAGTCTCTCACTTTGCCAGCCCCCATCTCACAAGCCTACAGGTATCCTCCCTGTGCTCGTGGGGCTCAGCCTCCTTCATGAAGTTCTCAGCTCTTTACATTTCCAAATTCCAGCCTTAAAGCCCATTCTCATCATGCAAGCCTCTTAAGCCCTCAGTTTTCTGAGATGTTCCTCCCAGCCCCAGAGACCAGAGATGTGGCTACCTTCTCAGAATATAGATGTTTCCATTGCGGCAGGCCGCGGCAAGCCGGAATTCGACATCAAACTGGCCGGAAACCTCTAGGAAGACGGGGACGTGGGCAGGCTCATCTGCAAAGAAGAGGCGCAAACACTCCAATTTCTCTGGAGCCCCCGTCCCTCCCTGCCCTACAGTAACTCCTCTGAGTGAATGCCTGGTCTAAAGTCCCAATCTCCTCACTCATACCCAGTTTAAACTGTTTTTCAGGAGGGGCAACATTTAGCAAAAGCCTTTTAGTCTGTGCCTTTTGACTAAACGATGCCACTTCTAGGACTGCATTCTAAGGAAGTACTTAAACAACCATGCAGCCAGGTGCGGTGGCTCATGCCTGTAATCTCAGCACTTTGGGAGTGACTGGGTGGATGGCTTGAGGCGGGTGGATGGCTTGAGTTCAGGAGTTAGAGACCAGCCTGTCCAACATGGTAAAACCCTGTCTCTACCAAAAGTACAAAAACTTAGCTGGGTGTGGTGGCCTGCATCTGTGCTCCCAACTACTTGAGAAGCTGAGGTACGAGGATTGCTTGAGCCCAGGTGGTAGAGGTTGCAGTGAGTTCAGATTGTACCACTGTACTTCAGCCTAGGTGACAGAGCAAGACTCTGTCTCAAAAACAAACAAGCATGCAAAGATATTTGGGTAAAGAAGTTTGTAGCATTGGTATTAACAGCAAAAAAAAAAAAAAAAAAAACAAACAATTTAAATGTACAATAGGCAAAAAACGAAAAACAATTTAAATGTACAATAGGTGGCAGGGTAAATAAATTATGGTACCTCTATATGATAGATATTGTGTGGTATTTAAAAAGGCTGATGTTGGGCTGGGCATGGTGGCTCACACCTGTAATCCCAACGCTTTGGGAGGCTGAGATGCGCAGATCACTTGAGGTCAGGAATTTGAGACCAGCCTGGCCAACATGGTGAAACCCCATCTCTACTAAAAATACGAAAATTAGCTGGGTGTGGTGGTGCAGGTGGCTGAGGCATGAGAACTGCTTGAACCTGGGAGGTGTAAGTTGCAGTGAGCTGAGATAGAGCCACTGCACTCCAGCCTGGGTGACAGAGTGAGATTCTGTCTCAAAAACAAAAAACAAAACAAAACAAAAGGTTCAGGTGGTTTTACAGATATAGAAAGACACTGATGATATGCTGCTACATGAAAAGAACATGTTACATGATCCTCTTGCTTTTATTTATTTGTTGTTTTTAGAGACAGGGTCTTACTCTGTCACCCAGGCTGGAGTGCAGTGCCACAATCTTAGCTCACTGCAGCCTCAAACTCCTGGGCTCAAGCCATCCTCCTGCCTTGGCTTCCCAAAGCACTAGGATTAGAGGCATGGGCCACCACAGCTAGCTAATCCTGTTTTTATAAAGATAAATATTTACATAAAGTTATATATCTATCTCTAAATACGAAAATGTCTAGAAGGACCTATGCCTCAACCTTAACAGTATATATCCATGAGTGGTAGGATTTTTGGATATATATCTTTCTTTATGCTTACCTAGTTTCTAATTTTTCTACAATGAACATACATATTACCCAGAACTAACTGTGGAGCATGGGGGAGAGAATGAAGCCTGGGCCCCCAGTGTGCCCAGGGCCAGACCTGACACTGACCTTGGCTAAAATGGTGAAGGCCTCGGGGTCAAGCACCAGGAGCTCCTTGTTCTCAGTGCCCAGTACCAGGCAAGACACAGCATCCTCGTCAACCAGGTTCTTCTTCAAGGTGGTCATGGCAGTGATGACTGTCTACAGAAGGACTCCAGGGGTCACCCAAGGAACCCCCACACACCACCCCCAAGATACTCCCAGGATGTCACAGGAGGGAAGAAAGAGGGAAAGGAGGATGAAGGGGAAATATCAGAGATGTGACAGAAGATTTAAGTACGAAGGTGTTTATTGCAACAAATCTAACTTTCTAATAAAAGAGGATTGTCTAAGTCTATTATGAGCTATCCATATTATCAAAAACTATGCAGTCTTTTCTTTTTTGAGACAGGGTCTCACTCTGTCACCCAGGAAGGAATGTGGTGGTGCAATATTGGCTCACTGCAACCTCTGCCTCACAGGTTCAAGCGATTCTCCTGCCTCAGCCTCCCGACTAGCTGGGATTACAGGTGTACATCATCACTCCCCGCTAATTTTTGTATTTTTAGTAGAGACAGCATTTCACCATGTTGCCCAGGTTGGTTCTGAACTCCTGACCTTGTGATCCACCTGCCTCAGCCTCCCAAAGTGCTGGGATTACAGGCGTGAGCCACCATGTCCAGCTGCAGTCATTTTTTAAAAGTCATATTAAAAAAAAATATTTGGGCCAGGCTCAGCAGATCATGCCTCTAATCCCAGCACTTTGGGAGGCTGAGGCGGGTGGATCACCTGAGGTTGGGAGTTTGAGACCCGCCTGATCAACATGGAGAAACCCCTGCTCTACTAAAAATACAAAATTAGCTGGGCGGCCTACTTGTTCCTTTTGTAATTATAATTGGAGAGAAAACAAAAAATAAAAGATCTCCTTTGTAAGGAATTTCTCCTACAGAAATTAGCAGAAGCAAAATGTTTTTATTTAGATAAAGCTGCTCATTGTGTAATTATCATTAAGACTGAAAAAGATGGCTGGGACAGCAGCTCACGCCTGTAATCTCAGCACTTTGTGAGGCTGAGGTGGGAGGACTGCTTGAGCTCAGGAGTTCAAGACCAGCCTGGGCAGCAAAGTGAGACCTCGTCTCTGCAAAATATAAAAATAAAAAAATTAGCTGGGTGTGTTAGCATGCACTTGTAGTCCCAGCTACTCAGGAGGTTGAAGGGGCAGGATCACTTGAACCCAGGAGTTTGAGGCTGGAGTGAGCCATGATCACACCACTGCACTCCAGCCTGGGTGGCAGAGAGAGACCCAGCTCCACCCTTCCCCAAAAAAGATTTAAAAAGAGGAATGATTGTCAGTGCCTAATGGAAGGAGAAAGGTTACAAAAATGTGGATAGCTATTAGTGGTAACTATTCCCATTCTAGATGTTAATGGTAACTCAAAGAGTGAGTGGTTGGCCGCGTACAGTGGCTCACGCCTGTAATCCCAGCACTTTGGGAGGCCGAGGTGGGTGGATCACCTGAGGTCAGGAGTTCAAGGCCAGCCTGACCAACGTGGCAAAATTCCATCTCTGCTAAAAATACAAAAATTAGCTGGACATGGTGGCACATGCCTGGAATCCCAGCTACTCAGGAGGCTGAGGCAGGAGAATCGCTTGAACCCGGGAGATGGAAGTTGCAGTTAGCTGAGATTGTGCCACTGCACTCCAGCCTGGGTGACAGAACGAGACTGTGTCAAAAAAAAAAAAAAAAAAAAAAAGCTGTCACTATTAACTGGAATGTGGAAGGCACTGCAGCTTTACGACTATACACACACGGCATGGCGGCATGGCTGGAAGGGATATAGCAGAGACACTGGCTGGGTTTCCTTATAGAATTAACCACTGATATTAAGTGGTCTTTTAAAAAATATATAATTTGTTTTTACAGGGAAATAAAAGAGAAGGGGGTATTACCTGCCGCTTGATGGACTTGGACTTGTGTTGGTTTACGAATACCTCCATTTCACTCAGCTCCAGCTGCAGAAAACTAGACACACACAGAACTGGCATCTAAGGCCTCGGCCTGGCTGCCCCTCCTCCATCATTCTGGCTCATTCTGGCAGCTGCTTCCTTCCCCCTGGAGCCTCCCAAGCCCTGGCCCTCCACAGGGCCCTTACCTGAGTGACTGGACAGATAAAGGCTCCTCTGCTGTCTCCCTGCAAAGAGAGGGGCCAGCATGGCAGCTGAGTGGAGGAACGGGAACCTGGGCTCAGATGGTATGAAGGAGTGGGGAGGGATGAAGGGGAAGACAGGCTCTCACCGGATGCTCTCCAGCATCTCCTTCAGGGTTAAGGGGTCGATCTGGTCCTGTGACAATGTGGGAAGAAGAGAGAGCCTGTGAGCTCAAGCCAGGCAGGAAACTCAAAGCCCATGCCCTCAGAGAGCTCCACGCTTCTGGATGTACCTCTTGGTCTCTACCTCCCTGCCAGCCTGCCTCTGCACTGAGCCCCAAGCTCAAGCCCTTTATCTGAATCCAGCCTCAGGGCCATGTATATCATCCCCTTTATCAATACCTCCCCAAATTCCCCCCCTTCTCCTGGTGTTTCCAGTCCTCCTTCTTCTGATAGGCCCCTACCTTCTTTGGTTTCATCTCCCCCAAAGTTGAGCAGTGGTGTGGCTACTTGAGAGGAATTTTCTGGGTTCTCTACTCTCCAAGGGGACTGGCTCTGTGCCTCTCTGGGAGCCACTGCTGAGTAGCCAAGCACAGCATCTTGCCCAGAAGTGCTACCACTAGGCCAGGCAAGGTGGCTCATGCCTGTAATCCCAGCACTTTGGGAGGCCAACACAGGTAGATCATGTGAGGCCAGGAGTTCGAGACCAGCCTGGCCAACATGGTAAAACCCCGTCTCTACTAAAAAAAATACAAAAAATTAGCTGGGTGTGGTGGCCAGCACCTGTAATCCCAGCTACTTGGGAGGCTGAGGCAGAAGAATTGCTTGAACCTGGGAGGTGGAGGCTGCAGTGAACTGAGATCATGCCATTGCACTCCAGCCTGGGCAAGAATGAAACTCTGCCTCAAAAAAAAAAAAAAAAGGTGCCACCACTGCTGCTGTCCGAGATGGACTATAGCTGATCTCCTACCACCAGCCAATCTCCTTCCCAGGAGCCCAGCCCTCCTTACCCAGTAGCTGCCATCTTTGCCTTCTGGTTCCCAACTCCCATGTTATTTACCTCTTTGGCCTGGTTCCAAAGGTCTTGTTCCAGAGGGTTTGGAGGCAATTGGGGCAGGCTGAACTTGAAGTAGGGTCTGAGATTCTTATACACATAGACACAAGGACCTGAAGCAAGTGCCAGAGCTGGGGTCCGGGGCTCATGTTGCTCCATGAAGAAGGTGGCGGCCGCAGCTGGCAGAGCAGGTAGCGGGCTTTCGGTCATCACCAGTGGTCCTTTGAGCACCTTCAGGCGGGGCTGCTGCCCACCAGGGCCAAGGTCCCCTACCACCAGCTGCAGGGAGAAGGTGGCTCATTCTAGGCTCAGTGTCTGAAGACCTTTCCACTTGACCCTCTTCTTGCCTTGTTGCTGGTGTGCATTAATTCATTTCTGCACCAACAAAGGCTTTGCCCTCAGGCTTTCCAGCTGCCTGACCTTGGGAAAGCTGACTAGCCTTTCTGAATCTCAGGTTTCCCGCTTGCAAAATGGGAATACTTTCGTCATGATATGTGGTAAAAATCAAATGAGATAATGAGTTACAGTACATGGTAAGTGCTACTGAGGAGTAAGTGGCAGTTGATGTTTTTATTATTCATTCAGCAAACATTTCTTCCATGCCAGGCACTTCTAGAGAGACACTGAGACAGTGGTAGAGGTCAGTTGGGGGAAGGGATAGGGACACCCGTATCTGGGCTGCTGAAGCCTGGTTTCCAGATGCATGGCAGGATGTGCTCTGTGGACACAGAGCGGGGGAACCAAGCTCCTTGGTCTCTCAGTTTTCCACCCTCTAATCCATTTTCCAAGCTGCTGAAGCTGCCACACAAGCCCATTCCCCTGAATGAGGGCTGCAAGGCCCCTCTGATCTAGTTCTCAACTTGTTTCCTATCACCTTCCTATTGCTGTGTTCCAGCCAGAAAGGGGGTCCCCAAGAACGCCTGGATACTGAGCATGTAGTATGTGCCAGAGACCACATCAGAAACTGCATGCATCCTTTAACTCTCTCAACAATATTATTATTATTATTATTATTATTATTATTATTTTTGAGATGGAGTGTTGCTCTTATTGCCCAGGCTGCAGTGCAATGGCCTGATCTCGGCTCACAGCAACCTCCACCTCCCGGGTTCAAGTGATTCTCCTGCCTCAGCCTCCCAAGTAGCTAGGATTACAGGCATGCACCACCACACCTGGCTAATTTTGTATTTATAGTGGAGATGGGGTTTCTCTACACTGGTCAGGCTGGTCTTGAACTCCCGACCTCAGGTGATCCGCCCGCCTCGGCCTCCCAAAGTGCTGGGATTACAGGCATGAGCCACCATGCTTGGCCTAACAATCTTATTATTTTTAAGAGACTGGGTTGGCCAGGCATGGTGGCTCATGTCTGTAATCCAAGTACTTTGGAGGCCGAGGCGGGTGGATCACCTGAGGTCGGGAGTTCAAGACCAGCCTGACCAACATGGTGAAACCCCATCTTTAAAAAAAAAAAAAAAAAAAAAAAGAGACTGGGTTTTGCTCTGTCACCTAGGCCGGAGTGCAGTGGTGTGATAACGGCTCGCTGCAGCCTTGAACTCCTGGGCTTAAGCGATCTTCCCACCTTAACCTTCCAAGCAGCTGGGACTACAGGTGTGTGCCACTACACCGGCTTTCAACAACCTTATGAAGTAGGTGCCATTAGTAGCCTCATTTCTCAAATGAGGAAGCTGTGTCTTAGAGATGTTAAGTAAAAGTCACACAGCTATTAAGTGGGACAGCTAGGTCTGTCTGAATCCAAAGCCATAGTCTTAACTGCTATTTTACGTGGTAGTTATTTTATATAGGCCTCAACTTTCTAACTTCACATTTACTCTTTCCAAATATGCTATGAACTTCTAAGCCTCTGTGCTTCTGCTTGTGCTGTTCCTTCTACCTGAAATGCCTTCCCCATCCTCTCATTGTTGCCTTCTTGAGAGACTTCATTCATCTTTCAATGCCCAGTTCACACATTACTGCCTCCTGGTACCTCCAGATAGAATCCATTGTTCTCACTGGTGCTCCCATATTACTTTCTACATGTTCAATTTTAGCATCTACTCACTTCCCCCACAAATATTTATCAAGTACCTACTTTGTCCCAGGCACTGGGCTAGATACTAGGACTCAATGGTGAATAAACTGGCTATTAAACATGCTATTATGTGAAGATACTTAATATTTCTTTTTTTTTCTCCCCAGGCGGCACTGAAGGAAAACATTTCTTATTAGCTACTGTGTCTATGGTTTCTCCTCCCTCACTATTGTAAGCCTAGGGCCAAACACAAACTAGGTGTTCAGTCAATATCATGGAATAATTGTCAACGGTGTCTGTATCTCCTCCTATGTGCTGATGGATTTCTGAATATAGTGTCCCCACAATGCCTGACACACAGTAGGGACTCCCTATACACTTCTCACTATACACTTGCTGAATTACTGAATGCATTATGGATAGGAATTTGGCGGCAAAAACCACTGGGTCCTATTGCACTCTCCGAATGGGGTAGGATTTCAGGACTATCTTCTTAGCCACCCCACATGATATAGTCATTGCAGGGCCGTTGCCTATAGTAAGGGCTGAGCTATGGTAGGAAAAGTACAGGACTTGGAATCAAACAGACCCAGTTACAAATTCAATAAACTTAACTTCCTTGAAACTATTTTCCCATTAACAAAATGGGAATAAATAAAATCTGTGTTTATGAATGTGCCTCCATGGAAGGTCTAGTCCAGAAATAGATACTAAATCCATGCTAACTTCATTTCTTTTATCCCAATATACTTCTCTACCTTTAAAAAACGTATGTCTTTTTAAACTTATTTATATTTTTATTTAAAATTAAATGTGTGTGTATGTGTGTGTGTATATATATATATATATATATATATATATATATATATATTTGAGACTGAGTCTCACTCTGTCATCCAGGCTGGAGTGTAGTGGCACGATTTCAGCTCACTCAACCTCCACCTCCTGGGTTCAAGTGATTCTCCTGCCTCAGCCTCCCAAGTAGCTGGGATTACAGGTGCCTACCACCATGCCCGGGGAATTTTTGTGTTTTTAGTAGAGACAGTTTTTCACACATGTTGGACAGGCTGGTCTCAAACTCCTGAGCTCAAGTGCTTCACCCACGTCAGCCTCCCAAAGTGCTGGGATTACAGGCATGAGCCACCATGCCCGGCCTTAAAATTAAATTTAAGATTTAACGTTTTTCTATGGAAAATTTTCATTCATATACAAAAGTGAAGAGATTTATATAATGAAACCCCATATACCCCATTATCCAGCTTCAACAATTGACAGCTTATGGCCAATCTTAAAATCTTTTGATAAACATAAAACTCTCACTTCCCTCCCTTTTACTTTCCCTCCAGATTCTAATGCCCGCCCCCAACCAAGGGATTTGCCCTTCCAACAAGAAAATCATGTTAACTAAATTAAGACGCTTTGTCTTAGTAGAACCCCCAGAAATATTTGATCTGCTTTAATTTCTGCAGTCTGTATTATTAAATCAATAAGTTCTCTTCACTTTCCACATACAAACAAAAGTTAACGCGAAATGTGCTTTTTCACAGTATATGTGAATGCCAGAGTATGCTGGGCCTCTTTTGAGCCGTCGGAAAATCTCATTTCTGGGTACCCGCCCCCACCCCGTCCCCAACTCTCCTGCTAGGGTGATCTGCTTACCTTGTATTCCCCATCCCCATGCAAATCTGCCAGCGCTGGAAAACAAAAGGGCCAAAACCAGGGTCTCAGAATCCCAGAGGCTTCACTACAGGACCATCGTCTGACTCCCCATCCCCCCTAGAAGCCAGGGTTCCTGGTTCCAGAGACTCACCTAGGCAGGCAGAAAAGGTGTGGATGTTGGCCATCGGGTCGTAGTGCGCATCCAACCATTTCGAATTGGCCTCATTGCTGGGAGTGGGGGAAAGACAGTTGGGGGAGTGAGTCCCACAGGAGGGGGAAGAAAACTTCGAGGGAGCTGGTACAGGTCACTCATGAACATAAGATCAGAACGTCTAGGTACAAATCCAGGGCTCCGCCACTGGCTCATCAGGCGACCTCCAGACACATACATGCACATCTTGGGCCTCGGTTTCCCTATCTGACGTCTAAGAGTCCTTCCAGACTGCCCGAGAACAGAAGCCCACAGCCCGGGGACCAAGGGACCCCTCTTTACACGGGTAGGAAAGGAGGCTTTGAGGAGCCCCGCCTTCACCTCTCAGCTCCGCAGCCATCGGAATCCGAGGAGGACACAGCGGCCATCTTGGCAGGCGTCGTCCTGGCAACCAGCCCCGCCCCTGCCGCCGCGTAACGCCCAATAGTTCCCGAGCGCTGAGAAGCGCGAGTACAAAGGTTCCGGGCGCCAAGCTTTCCCAGCCAGGCTCGGAAGCCCCTGGGGAGGACGCGCTGGCCACCTTCCTGGGTTGAGGAATCGCTCTTCCCAGCTTATTTATCTTTGTTCCTTTCCAGTGACAGCCACCTCTCCAGGCATCTGGTTTCTTCAATCTCTGGGTCAGCCACAGGGCCCTCTGGCTTCCAGGGCTGGAAAGAAGCCACTTCTAGCATTTATGAACAGCAAAAAGAACTCCTGTCTCCATCTTCATGGCTACCCGGTGAGGAGCCATGTCCTGTCTTGCTGCCTTATTCTAGAGGTCCAGGCACAGAGAAACAAAACACGAGGGTTAAGGGGCAAACTGCAGAGGATTCTGACTGAAGTTGAGTTTGTAGGTTCCCAGAACATTTAAAAATGCAAGAAGGCTGGGCGCGATGGCTCACGCCTGTAATCCCAGCATTTTGGGAGCCGAGGTGGGTGGATCACGAGGTCAGGAGTTCAAGACCAGTCTGGCCAACATAGTGAAACCCCGTCTCTACTAAAAATACAAAAAATTAGCGGGGCATGGTGGCGGGCACCTGTAATACCAGCTACTCGGGAAGCTGAGGCACGAGAACTGCTTGAACCCGGGAGGAGGAGGCTGCAGTGAGCCAAGATCGCACCATTGCACTCCAGCCTGGGCAACAAGGGTGAAACTACGTCTCAAAAAAAAAAAAAAAAAAAAAAAAGCAAGAAATGCCACAAAGGAGGGCTGCAAAAATCATGCTATGTTCAGCTCTGCGACTGTATATCCTCATCTAGAGATAATGTCAACATCTTGTGGTGGAAGGGAGGCTTTCCCCCTCCCCAGGCCTTGAGCCCATCACCCTCCTGCTGGGAGCAAATGAGAAGTCAGACAAAGGCAAGGAGGAGCCACACGCCGCAAAGATGGTGGTTGTCTCTGATATTTATTTGTCTGGTTATAAAATTAATACGTGAGGAGCATTGGATTTGGTGAGAAGGTTTTGAACCCTAGCTGTCACGTGCCTCCTGCGGGATCTAGACCAGTGACTTCTCAGAACTGCCATTTCCTCATCTGGTAGACGGGATGGTGAGCCCTGTCTTGCTCACCCCACACATGGCAGTGCAGATGAAATGAGATCAGAGGGGAAGCACTTGGCAAGCTGGAAAGTGCTGACAAATGGAAGTGGTTAGTGTCACCACACTCAGCTGAGGTAGTACCAAGGTCCACGCTCCTGCCCCTTCCCCTTGCCTAGCCCCTAAATACACACATGAATGGAGGGCCACTTGCACCCTTGGTTTGATGGAGTTGGGGGGAGAGGCCACACACATCTTCCTCAAGCCTGGCCAGATGGGGCCTCACTGGGGCCCTTCCAGAATCGGGCATCGGCTGTGGCCAGCTGTGTGAGGATCTCCTCCAGCTCAGGCCCATCCTCTGGGAAACGCTAGAGAAGGATCGGATGAGGCCAGCAGCTGAGGCCTCGTATTCCAGAAGCTGCACATCTGAGCCTGGGGAGGAGATGGAGAGAAAACAGCAGCAGGAAACGGTCTGAATTGGGATACTAAATCATCGTAATAGTCTTAATAATCACAATCACAGCAGCAGCTGTTTCTTACTGAGCTCTGCCAAAAAAACAAAACAAAACTGCTCTACATTTGAGGTTAAGTACTTAATTTAATCTTTACACTAACCCTGTGAGGAAGGAAATACTACAGAAGGAGTATTAAATGCATGGCTACTTTCATTCATTCAGTCAGTCAAATAAAGATTTAGGCTGGGTGCGGTGGCTTATGCCTGTAATCCTAGCACCTTGGGAGGCCGAGGGGGGAGGATCACCTGAGGTCAGGAGTTTGAGACCAGCCTGGCCAATATGGTGAAACCCTGTCTCTACTAAAGATACAAAAAAATTACCCGGGCATGGTGGTGTGTAGCTGTAGTCCCAGCTACTCTGGAGGCTGAGGCTGGAGAATCGCCTGAACCTGGATGGCGGAGGTTGCAGTGAGCCGATTGTGCCACAGCATTCCAGCCTGGGTGACAGAGTGAGACTCCATCTCAAATAAATAAATAAATACATACATACTAAACTAAACTAACTAAATAAATAATAAAATATTTGGCTGGGCGCAGTGGCTCATGCCTGTAATCCCAGCACTTTGGGAAGACAAGGCGTGTGGATCACGAGGTCAGGAGTTCACGACCAGCCTGGCCAATATGGTGAAACCCTGTCTCTACTAAAAATACAAAATTAGCCGGGCATGGTGGTAGGCACCTGTAATCCCAGCTCCTTGGGAGGCTGAGGCTGGAGAATCACTTGACCCGGGAGGCGGAGGTTGCAGTGAGCCGAGATTGCACCATTGCCTGTGGGACAGTGAGATTCTGTCTCAAAAAAGCACGTTTTTACGGTACATCACCATCGCAGCCTTTGAAAATCCAACTTGTTCTTCAGATCTAGTGGGAACCGCCACTTCCTTTTCAGAATGTTCCTGGATACTCTTGAAGATGGATGCGATCGTCCCTCCTCTAAGTGTTTAGAGTTTTGTTTATATCTTTTGGCTATTCATTAACATTTCCCTTGTATGATGATTTATCTCCGTATCTTCTCATCCCCAATGAGCTGTGATCACCTCTGGATCACCAGCGGCTCCTCCATCGCTTGCACAGGGCTAGACATAACCAAGCAATTGATGATACTGTCCATGTGGCTGGCATGATTTGTTAATGCACTCATCTGCATCTATAAGAATCTTTTTTTTTTAAATAGAGACAGGGTTTTGCCAAGTTGGTCAGGCTGGTCTTGAACACCTGCCTCAGCCTCCCAAAGTGCTGGGATTACAGGCATGAGCCACCGCGCCTGGCCTCATTTGACAGTCACTGAGCAGCTCCAGTGTGCCAGGTTGTGCATGAGGCACTGGGGTATGCTGCTCCTGCCATCATGAGATGTGACCAGCAATAAAATGGGCAAGTATGATGGGCACATGAAGAAAATGAAGCTGGGTGGCAGAACAGAGAGGGACTGAAGCAGTTACTTTAGGCTGAGGGGTCAGAGACAACCTCTCTCACAAGGTGCCATTTTACACGGACCTGAAGGACAAAAAGAACCAGACAGGCATCTAGGCACGGTGGCCCACGCCTGTAATCCCAGCACTTTTGGGAAGACGAGGCAGGTGGATCACGAGGTCAGGAGTTTGAGACCAGCCCGGCCAACATGGTGAAAACCCGTCTCTACTAAAAATACTAAATTAGCTAGGCATGGTGGTACATGCCTGTAATCCCAGCTACTCGGGAGGCTGAGGCAGGAGAATCAGTTGAACCTGGGAGGTAGAGGTTGCAGTGAGCCGAGATTGCGCCATTGCACTCCAGCCTGGGCAATAGAGTGAGACATGGTCTCAAAAAAAAAAAAGAACCAGACAGGCAAAGATGTGGAGGAAGATCATGCCAAGCAGCGAGAACAGTCTATTCAAAGGCTATAGGAGTGGAACGAGCTCAGTGGGTAAAGAAATAGAAGGGTCAGGAGCCTAGAGTACAGTGAGCCAGGGGAGAGGTGGTGAGGCTGGCAAGGGCTGGGGCCAAATCCCAGGAAGCCTCTTGAGGGCATGGAAAAGCATCTAGAATGAGCCTTTTTTTTTTTTTTTTTTTGAGACGGAGTCTCCCTTTGTCACCAGGCTGGAGTACAGTGGCGTAATCTCAGCTCACTGCAACCTCCGACTCCCTGGTTCAAGTGGTTCTCCTGCCTCAGCTTTCTAAGTAGCTGGGATTACAGGTACACATCACCATGCCCAGCTAATTTTTGTATTTTTAGTAGAGATGGGGTTTCGCCAGGTTGGCCAGGACGGTCTTGATCTCCTGACCTCACGATCCTCCCGCCTCAGCCTCCCAAAGTGCTGGGATTACAGGCTTGAGCCACAGCGCCAAGCCAAGCCTCTTAATAAATGCTTTTTCCACCAGGCATGGTGTCTCATGCCTGTAATCCCAGCACTTTGGGAGGCTAAGGAGGGTGGATCACTTTGAGCTCAGGAGTTTGAGATCAGCCTGGCTAACACAGAGAAACCCTGTCTATACAAAAAATACAAAACTTAGCTGGGTGTGTAGTCCCAGCTAATCAGGAGGCTGAGGCTGGAGAATCACTTGAGCCTGGGAAGCAGAGTCAAGCACTGTAGTGAGCCAAGGTCGCACCACTGTACTCCAACCTAGGTGACAGAGTGAGACTCTGTCTCAAAAAATAAATAAATAAATAAAAATAAAAATAAACAAATAAGCCAAGTGCGCTGGCTCACGCCTGTAATCTTAGCACTTTGGGAGGCCAAGGTGGGCAGATCACTTGAGGTCAGGCGTTCGAGACCAGCCTAGCCAACATAGTAAAACCCTGTCTCTACTAAAAAAAAATACAAAAATTAGCCGGGTGTGGTGGCAGGTGCCTGTAATCCCAGCTACTCAGGAGGCTGAGGCAGGCCAATCGCTTGAACCCAGGAGGCAGAGGTTGCAGTGAGCTGAGATTGCACCACTACACTCCAGCCTGAGTGAAGAGTGAGACTCCATCTCAAAACAAACAAACAAAGAAAAATAAATAAATGCTTTTTACTCACCAATAGTAGGTAATGACTTTTTACAAATATTATTCTATTTAACCCTCATAACTGCCCATGACAATGCTTTTTTTTTTTAGAGCCTGTCACCGAGGCTGGAGCACAATGATACAATCATAGCTCACTGCAGCCTTGAACTCCTGGGCTCAAGCGATCCTCCCACCTCACCTTTTCAAGTAGCTGGGACTACAGGCAGGGGACACCATACCTGACTCAACCACTCATTTTTTTTAAAATTTTATTTGTTTTATAAAGACAGGGTTTCACCATGTTGGTCAGGCTGGTCTTGAACTCCCGACCTCATGTGATCTGCCCGCCTTGGCCTCCAAAGTGCTTGGATTACAGGCATGAGCCACCATGCCTGGCCGACTCAACCACTCTTAATCTGACTCTTGGCTCCTCTACTAAAAAGGAATAATCCTCACGCAAATTACTCTGTATGCCTCAGTTTCCTTACCTGTAAAATGGGGATAACAAAAATACCTACCTTATTGGGCTATTGTGAGGATTTAAAAGGTGAATCCCCAGAAAGCACTTAGAAACCACAGGAAGGAATTCAGGTTCACTATAACATCAGCAAGCAATCCACACTGGCTTTATGAATGAAGACACCGAAGTCTAGAAAGGTCAAGTGACTAGGCCAAGGTCACAGGGCAGTTCTGAAGCTGGTGCTCTAACCACTCCATAACACCACATTGTCTTAGGTGTCTCAAGTGACAAGTATCAGGAAAGATGAGTCAAGGAGTGAGAGGAAAGTGAAGGCAGTAAGGTGCTGGGGACCCGAGGGGGTTTGAATATGAAAGGTACAAGCGCCGTGCGGCTAGGGCTAGGCTCTGGCGTTGTCGCTTGAGAAGGAAGAGGGATGATGCAGCTGTTGATCACCATCCCGGATGCGACTGAGTCACACTGTCCCCTGGGTTTCACTAGGCTTGCTGGGTCCCAGCTCCCCTCCTGACCTCACCCCCAGCCTGGGTACCCAATAGGTCTAATTCTTTGGTACGAATGCCTGGCTTCCCCCTGTCTGCATGTTCTGCTGTCCCCTGCTCCGGTGGTCTTCTTCAGATCTTCTGTCACTGTCTTACAGCCTGTATGACTTTGTGTTTGTTGGGGGGGTCTTGAAGTGAGTGACAGAAACCAAGATTAGGGCCTGAGGTTTGGCATGGGAAGGACCCTGGAGGTGGGACAGAAAGGAAAGGGCCATGCCGGGCTGCTCTCCCTGAGCCCTTGGGTGGGTTCTTCATGCTCCCCATAGGGCCCCGTGTGGTGCCCATGAAAGGAGCTCAAGAGTCCATTACCTTCAAGGCGAGTGTTGGGCTGAACGATGAGCTTCCGAGATTCCTTACGCAGCAATACTGTGTCCCGGAGGGTGAGGAAGCACTCGGGGGGGCGCATCAGTGACCACCGCATACCCCTCATACAGGGCCCGGCCTCCAGCCACATCCCCTGTGGACTTCAGCACCTGTGGGAGGATGGAGTAAGTGTCTAGGATGGGCTCTGCCATAGGCCATAGCTGATTGTGCTCAGCCCTGGACAGTCTGTGCTATGGTTTGAATGTGTCCCCTCCAAAATTCTGGTGTTGAAACTTATGGTTAAGTTTCAACCTAAACATTAAGGCTCCTTCCTCATGAATGGGATTAAGGCCCTTATAAAAGAAGCTTCAGGCTCGGTGTGGTGGCTCACGCCTGTAATCTTAGTACTTTGGGAGGCAGACGTGGGGGGATCACTGAGCCCAGGAGTTTGAGACCAGCCTGGGCAACATGGCAAGACCCTATCTCTATTTAAAAAAAAAAAAAAAAAAAAAAAAAAAAAGGCTGGCTATGGTGGCTCATGCCTGCAATCCTGGTACTTGGGGAGGCCGAGGTGAGAGGACTGCTTGAGCTCAGGAGTTTGAGACCAGCCTGGGCCACATAGTAAGACCTTGTCTCATTTCTAAATAAAAAGAAAAGAAAGAAAGAATAAGGAAAACAGGCTTCATTCCCGTTTGACCCTATTGCCATTTTCCCTTCCACCATGTGAGGCCATAGCATTCCTCCCACTCCTCTCCTCCAAAGACTTTGGCAACAAGTATCATCCTGGATAGAAGGGGAAAGCAGCCTTCACCAGACGAGGAAACTAGCTGCTGCCTTGATCTTGGACTTCCCCCACCTCCAGAACTGTCAGAAATAAATTTCTGTTCTTTATAAATCACCCAGCCTCTGGGATTTTTTTGTGTTACAACAGCACAAAACAGACTAAGACACTCTGCAAAGTGCTGGGCCCTGTCACTTACAGGCAGTGTAACCTTGGACAAGTTACGAAACCACCGTGAGCTGTTATCTCTAAACAGGAATAGTTCTGCTGTCTCACAGTGTTACTGTGCTGAATGAGTGAGAAACACAGATCAGTGATTAGCACAGACTAAATGCTCACAAAATTAAAGCGAATGTTTCTTGTTTGATTATCTCATTTGACATGTAGACAAGGCAGGTATTACATTACCTTTTTTTTGTTTTTTTGAGACAGTGTCTTACTCTGTCACCCAGGCTGGAGTGGAGTGGTGTGGTCTCACTGCAACCTTCGCCTCCTGGGTTCAGGTGATTCTCCTGCCTCAGCCTCCTGAGTAGGTGGAATTACAGTCGCCTGCCACTACGCCTGGCTACTATTTTTAGTAGAGACGGGGTTTCACCATGTTGGCCAGGATGGTCTCAAATTCCTGACCTCAGGTGATCTGCCCACCTTGGCCTCCCAAAGTGCTGGGATCATAGGTGTAAGTCACCATGGGCCACCATTACCCTTTTTTAAAATAAAACATTTCTGGCTGGGTGTGGTGGCTCATGCCTGTAATCCCAGTACTTTGGGAGGCCAAGGCTGGTGGATCACCTGAGGTCAGGAATTCAAGACCATCCTGGCAAACATGGTGAAACTCCGTCTCTATAAAAATACAAAACCTAGCCAGGCATGATGGCAGTGCCTATAGTTCCAGTTATTCAGGAGGCTGAGACGGGAGAATCGCTTGAACCCGGGAGGTGGAGGTTGCAGTGAGCCAAGATCACACCATTGTATTCCAGCCTGGACAACAAGGTGAGACTCCATCTCAAAAAAAAAAAAAAAGTAAAATAAAAATTAGAATAGACCAGGCGCTGTGGCTCATGCTTGTAATCCCAGCACTTTGGGAGGCCAAGGTGTACGGATCACGAGGTCAAGAGATCGAGACCATCCTGGCCAACATGGTGAAACCCCGTTTCTAATAAAAATACAAAAATTAGCTGGGCATGGTGGTGTGTGCCTGTAGTCCCAGCTACTTGGGAGGCTGAGGCAGGAGAATCGCTTGAACCTGGGATGCGGAGGTTGCAGTGAGCCAAGATCGTGCCACTGCACCCCAGCCTGGCAACAGAGCGAGACTCCATCTCAAAAAAAAAAAAAAAAAAAGCCAGGTGTGGTGGCTCATGCCTGTAATCTCAGCACTTTGGAAGGCTGAGGTGGGCGGATCACCTGAGGTCAGGAGTTTGAGACCAGCCTGACCAACATGGAGAAACCCTGTCTCTACTAAAAATACAAAATTAGCTGGGCTTGGTGGTGTACCCGTGTAATCCCAGCTACTCAGGAGGCTGAGGCAGGAGAATTGCTTGAACCTGGGAGGGGAGGTTGCAATGAGCTGAGATTGCACCATTGCACTCCAGTCTGGACAATAAGAGCGAAACTCCATCTCAAAAAAAAGAAAAATAAAACATTTCTTACACAAACAAGATACAGTCTGTATACTGTAAAGAACATTAAAACAGACACTCATACAACCACCACCTCACTTCAGAGTTAGTTCAGCTGCTTCTGCTTGACTATACCCTGTGGCTGCCCCCATCTAAGGAAACCACTATCCTTGATATATACTTTTTTTGAGATGGTGTCTTGCTCTGTCACCAGGCTGGAGTGCAGTGGCACCATCTTAGCTCGCTGCAACCTCTACCCCCTGGGTTCAAGCAATTCTCCTGCCTCAGCCTCCCATGTAGCTGGGACTACAGGCACATGCTACCACGCCCGCCTAATTTTTGTATTTTTAGTAGAGACACTGTTTTGCCATGTTGCTCAGGATGGTCTTGCTCCCTTAACCTCATGATCTGCACACCTCGGCCTCCCAAAGTGCTGGGATTATAGGAGTGAGTCACTGTGCCCGGCCGGTAATGTACTTTTTAAAAAAATTCCCTTGCTTTCCCTGAGTTTTACTCTAAATCATATATTAAGTTCTTGTCTGTTATTTTTCTTTTTCTGAGATGGAGTCTCGCTCTGTTGCCCAGGCTGGAGTGCAGTGGCACAATCTCAGCCCACTGCAACCTCTGCCTCCCGGGTTCAAGTGATCCTCCTGCCTTAGCCTCCTCTGTAGCTGGGTCTACAGGCATCTGCCAGTATGCCCGCCTAATTTTTGTATTTTTAGTAGATAGGGGATTTCACCATGTTGGACAGACTGGTCTCAAACTCCTGACCTCAGGTGATCTGCCCACCTCAGCCTCCCAACGTGCTGGGATTATACGCATGGGCCACCTCGCCTGGCTGCTTATCGAACTGTATATATTCCGATTTGCTCTTTCTGCTTGGATTACATTTGAGATTCATTTTGCTAAAACATGCAGCTATAGTTTCCCTTTTCACTGCTGTGTAGTCTTCTACTGAAAACACACAATCTCTTCTACAGCTGATGTGTCATTTAGTGCTTTTTTTTTTTGAGATGGAATTTTTGCTCTCGTTGCCCAGGCTGGAGTGCAGTGGCACAATCTCAGCTCACTACAACCCCCACCTCCCGGGTTCAAGTGATTCTCCTGCCTTAGCTTCCCAAGTAGCTTGGATTGCAAGCATACTCCACCACGTCTGGCTAATGTTTTGGTATTTTTAGCAGAGATGGGGTTTCACCATGTTACCCAGGCAGGTCTCAAACTCCTGACCTCAGGTGATCCACCCGCCTTGGCCTCCCAAAGTGCTGGGATTACAGGTGTGAGCCACCGTGCCTGCTGGTGCTTTTTGCTAGTAATGCTGCTGTGAACATCCCAGTGTGTCTCCTGAGGAACAGATGTAAGTTTTCCCAGAACTGATTCCGTGTAGGTGACAGGAATGCTCAACTTTTAAGAGATGATGCTACTGTTTCTTGAAATTCCTGTGTAACACAGCCTTCCAGAAGCGCAGTGGATGCAGTCCTCACTGCTCAGTCTACCAAGTAGATACTGGCAGTTGTTAATTTCTGCCATGCTGGTGGGTATAAATTGTAATTGATGCAGCTTAGGTTGAGCTTGCCTGATTACCAACGAGGTTGAGCATCTTCCCTGAGTTGGTCAAGAGCTATTCATTTTCCTCTTCTGTTCATTTTTGCTTATTTTTCTGGTGACTTTTCTTCTTCACTTTTTTTTGTTTTGAGACAGAGTCTCACTCCTCGCCCAGGTTGGAGTGCAATGGCGTGACCTCGGCTCACCGCAACCTCTGCCTTCCGGGTTCAAGCGATTCTCCTGCTTCAGCCTCCTGAGTAGCTGGGATTATAGGCGCGCATCACCACGCCCGGCTAATTTTTGTGGGGTTTTTTTTTTTGAGACAGAGTCTTGCTCTGTCACCAGGTGCCAGGCTGGAGTGTAGTGACGCGATCTCGGCTCACTGCAACCTCTGCCTCCCCCGGTTCAAGCAATTCTCCTGCCTCAACCTCCCAAGTAGCTGGGACTACAGGTGCACACCACCACGCCCAGCTAATTTTTATATTTTAGTAGAGATGGGATTTCACTATGTTGGCCAGGATGGTTTTGATCTCTTACCTTGTGATCTACCCGCCTTGGCCTCCCAAAGTGCTGGGATTACAGGTGTGAGCCACCGTAATTTTTGTGTTTTTAGTAGAGACAGGGTTTCACCATGTTGGTCAGGCTAGTCTTGAACTCCTGACCTCGTGATCCGCCTGCTTCACCCTCCCAAAGTGCTGGGGATTACAGGTGTGAGCCACCGTGCCCAGCTTCTTTACTTTTTTTAAAAAGTTCTTAATTTATTTGTATTTTTTGAAATGGAGTCTCGATCTGTTGCCCATGAGGGAGTGCAGTGGCATGATCTCAGCTCACTGCAACCTCTGCCTCCCAGGTTTGAGCGATTCTCCTGCCTCAGCCTCCTGAGTAACTGGGATTACCGGTGTCTGCCACTATGCCTGGCTATTTTTTTATATTTTTGGTAAAGGCAGATTTCACCATGTTGGCCAGGCTGGTCTCAAACTCCTGACCTCAAGTGATCCATCTGGCTCGGCCTCCCAAAGTGCTGGGATTACAGGTGTGAGCCACTGTGCTTGGCCTAAAAGTTCTTCATGTATTTTAGATATGAACTATTTGTTAGTATAGCAATCCCCCACATATATATGGAGGATATGTTCCAAAACCATGTAGTAGATGCCTGAAGCCATGGATAGTACAGGGCCCTATATACACACTGTTATTATTATTATTTTTTGTCATATATACACACCTATGAGAAAGTTTAATTTACAAATTAGGTACAGGAAGAGATTAACACTAACTACTAATAAAATAGAACACCTGTAACAATATAACACAATAAAAGTTAGGTGAATATAGCCTCTCTCTCAAAATACCTTTTTTTTTTTTCTTTTTGAGGCAGTGTCTCACTCTCGCCCAAGCTGGAGGGCAGTGGTGCAATCTCAGCTCACTGCAACCTCCATCTCCCAGATTCAAGTGATTCTCCTGCCTCAGCCTCCTGAGTGGCTGGGATTACAGGCACCTGCCAACACGCCCGGCTAATTTTTGTATTTTTAGTAGAGACAGGGTTTCGCCACATTGGCCAGGCTGGTGTTGAACTCCTGACTTCAGGTGATCTGCCCACCTGGGCTTCTCAAAGTGCTGGGATTACAGGCGTGAGCCACTGCACCCAGCCTAAAAATATCTTGTACTCTACTGTGGCTAACTGCAGCTGCAGAAAGCAGAACTGCGGATAAGTGGGGACTAACCATATGTGTTGTAAATATCCTATCCTAGTGTAAGACTTGGCACCTTCTTTGTGGTAACTTATGATTAATATGTTATCTTTTTTTCTTTTAGAGACAGAGTCTAGCTCTGTCGCCCAGACTAGAGTGTGGTGGCATGATCAGGGCTCACTGCAGCCTCTACTTCCCATGCTCAAGCGATCCTCCCATCTCAGCCTCCTGTGTGGTGGAACCACAGGCGTGCATCACTACACTTGGCTGCTTTTTAAATTTTTTGTAGAGATGAGGTCTATGTTGCCCAGGCTGGTCTTAAACTCCTGGACTCAAGGAGTCTAGCCTCCCAAAGTGCTGGGATTACAGGCATGAGCCACCACGCCCAGCCAAATTGAGCATTTTTATTGGTGTACAAAGTTCATATTGTAACCTCACATTCAGCATCACTCACACTATTTCTTACGGCTTATCAAACCTTCTCTGTGGGGCTGTCTCATTTTCCTAAATTATATCCTGAAGAAGTTTTGTTACTGAGGGTTTAGTAATGATTAACTGTTTTTGTTTGTCCAAAAATGTCCTTCATTCTTAAAAGATGTCTTTATTTTTATTTTATTTTTATTTTTTTTTATTTTTAGAGATAGGGTCTCACGCTGTCACCTAGGCTGGAATGTAGTGGTGCAATCATGGCTCGCTGCAGCCTTGACCTCTCAGGCTTACGCAATCCTCCTACTTCAGCCTCCAGAGTAGCTGGAACTACAGGTGCGCACTACCAAGCCTGGCTAATTGTTGAAGTTTTTATAGAGATGAGGTTTTGCCATGTTGCCTGGGCTGGTCTGGAACTCCTGAGCTCATGTGATCCACCCGCCTCAGCCTCCCACAGTGCTGGGATTAAAGGCGTGAGCCACCCGATGCGCTTACATGTTTACTGGCTACCTTTCCTCACTACAGCGTAAGACACTGCTCACAGCTTATTCTCTGTGCCTGGCACATGGTAACACTCAGTGCCCCTGGAGAGGTCGGTGGGGGCCCCCAGGTGAGAGGCCTTTGCATACCTGAAGTTTCCGCAGGAAGCGCTCTAGAGCAGGCTTGCCCACAGACCGGATTTTGCTGCGGTCAAGGCGGACCCGGGCATCTGGGCGCCCATCAGAGCCTGTGGTGGGAGTGATGGTAACGAGTCCCTCGCCAGCCTCCAGCAAGACTCTCAGGATCACAAACCGGGCCTGCATATGGGCCTGCCAGGACGGGGGAAAGACGACATTTGTAGCCTGTATCAAGTGCTCGGTTCTAGGCCTGGTCTATAGTATATGCTCATTAACTGGCAACTGTTACTGTCAATCTACCCCACCCTGTGGGTCCTTTACTGCTTATTCCCCTCCCATCAAATGCTTCCTCCTTTCTCAGCTCACAGAGAGGGGGAGGCTGCCCTAGGAGACAGGGAGGCCATTTCCAGGCAGGACCTGGTGCCCGTGCTTCCTGTGTCATCCACTGTGACCCCTGCTGCTCCAGATTCCCCCCTGAGGACAGCAGCTACCCCTTTCAGGGCCCCAAACACTTCTTCCTCCACAACCTTGTTTGTGCTCAAAAGTGGAACCAAGTAGGCATCGTTATCCCGTTTGCAGATGATAAAATAGAGGCCCAGAGAGGTAGAGGGACTTCCTTAGGGGCGCACAGCTAGTAAAAGAAGAGTCAGGACTCAGACCCATATTTCTGGACTCTGAATGACATTACATCACCCCCTCAAACCACACTCATCTGATTTTGTCAAAAAGTTTCTGTTGCTTACCCCGTGTCCAAAGGACACGTAACTGAGCGGTGGCGCCGAATGGCCCCAGAGGCACCGTGTGGATGCGAATACTGGCTCTGCCACTTAGCGGCAGGTAGCTTCATCTCCTTGTGCCTCAACTTCCGCATCTCTAAAATGAGGATAACAATAGCACCTACCTCCTGGGGTAGTTAATTCATGGAGGGCGCTTAGAATTGTGTGTTGCAGCCAGGCACGGTGGCTCACGCCTATAATCCCAGCACTTTGGGAGTCCGAGACAGGAGGATCACGAGGTCACGAGATTGAGAGCATTCTGGCCAACGTGATGAAACCCCATCTCTACTAAATACAAAAAAGTTAGCCGGGTGTGGTGGTGTGAGCTTGTGGTCCCAACTACTCAGGAGGCTGAGGCAGAAGAATTGCTTGAACCTGGGCAGCAGAGGTTGCAGTGAGCCAAAATTGTGCCACTGCACTCCAGTCAGGCAACAGAGAAAGACTCTGTCTCAAAAAAAAAAAAAAAAACAAAAAACCAATGAATTGTTTGTGGCACAGAGTGCATCAACTGCAAGGAGTCCTAATAAAGTCACCTCGTCTGATTCACCCTGAACGGTGGCCGGGGGAGAGACCTACGGCCATTTCACAGAGAGGAATTCTGGGGCTCACAAGAGTGATGTGACTTGCCCCTAAATAGTGGAGTCTGGGATTAAACCCAGTTCATCTGCCTTAAAGGTACAGTGGTCCCATCCTTGCACCCTGATCTTGGCACCCACTGCAGGCTCCCTTCTGCCTCCTGGGGGCTCCACCCAGGCCCCACCTGTCGCCAGTTGGAGGCCTCAGGTGTGTAGAACTCCAGAGCGAGCAGCCCGGCCCGAACCATGTTGAGCCAGTTCACGTAGATCACGTCCTCCGCATCAGCCCCCTCAAAGCCAAAGATCCTGTGGGAGGGGCAGGCAGGTGGCGAATGGTCAGAGGCTGCCCTGTGCCCCTCCCACCAGCCACCATCACCCACTCTCCATGCCCCCAGCGCTGGCCACCACACTGGGACAGCCCACCCCCTCAGCCCTGCTGCTCTTACTCCAGCACTTGCGGGTGGAGACAGAGGTAGAGCCCCACGCTCTCAGCCCGGCACTCTTCATAGCTGGAGGCAATGGTGCTGAACTTGCTGTCCCACGTCTCCCCCACTCCGATACCAGCTCTGAATCTGGAAAAGGAGCTGGACTGTCAGGCTTAGAGTGGCCAATGCCCCACTGGTGCCCACCCTCCCAGCACCCTGGGGCTCCGCCGAGGCCTCCCTCACCTGCTCGCCCGTCTCTGGGTTGATCACTGTCTCCTGGTCAAAGTTGAATGCTCCTTTTCATCCTGCAGAACACAGGGCGAGTGAGGGGAAGGCACCCCTGGCTGGGTCCCAGGCCTCCAGCCCCAGAATCCATGGGCCCGGAGAGTAGCTCAGAAAGGCAAGCGGGAGCACAGGAGCTGGTGTCGGGAGCAGCAGGTCCGTCCACACACACTGACGCCTGCACGGCCCTGAGCCCTGTGACGCTGGCTGCCTCCTCAGAGCCATCAGGAGCGTGAGAACCAGAGCTGCCTACCCCACTGCACAGAGAGGAAAACTGAGGGCCAGAAAGGGGAGGGACTCATCCCAAGTCCCGTGAAGACCCAGAGCTGGTGTCTCCAGACCCCAGCGGGAGACGCCCCAAACGTGTGGGCCAGAGAACCCAGCTGCGCCCACCACGGGCTTCTGGCCCGGCTCCTGGCACTGCCAGAGGAGGTCACAGTGTCATCCTCACCCTCCCATCGCGTGCCAAGCATCTTTCAGGCAGCATCCTTTTAATCCTCACAACCATCCTCTGAGGACAGTGCTACTATTACCCCACTTCACAGACGAGGACACTGAGGCTCAGAGCCTAAGAGCCCCAAGATGGAGTCAGAGCACACAACCTCCGTGGACACTGTCTCTCAACACTAACACCTGCTTGCTGAGGACCTACTGTGTGCCAGGGCTTACTGCCTGTCTTCACTTTTAGTCCTCACAACAGCCTACACAGTAGGGGTCAGGAACCTCATTTTACAGATGGGCCAACTGAGGCTCGGTGAAGGAGCTGACTTATCCAAGGCCACAGCCTGGATAAAGCCTGGACAAGGCGCTCCACCAGACTGCTGCCCTAGCAGCTGCTCTCCGCATCCTCCTGACCCTGGGGCCCAGCTCTAGCCCTTCTCCATCCAGGGAAGCAGCCCCATCCCTGGGGAACAGGGCCCACCCAGAACCCCACCCTCAGAGGGGAGGGCCCACACCCCAACCCACCTCTGGTCATCTCCATGCTGGGGGTCCACAATCAGCTTTTTCAGCTCCCCCACAAAAAACTGTCTGTGTTTCCATATTCCCTGGGTAGGTGTGGAGGGGGCTCCAGCCACTCTGGCCGGCTGGCAGGGAGGGGCTGCTCTGGGGGAGAAGTGGCTCCCAACAATACCTGCAAAGGCCCAGGCTCCACAGAACAGCAGCGCAAACAGACAGCACTGCCGCCTCAGATGGGAGTACCAGAGATGCCCTCTGCCCCAGCGTCTGTCCTGGGGCTGCTGGACTCACACCCTTAGGGTACGCTTCCTTAGCCTGAGCCAAGCAATTCCTCCTGGTGTGGGAATGGCAGCTGAACTGTCCTGGAGGTCCCTCTATACCTCTACACTCAGGATCTGAGCTCCTGGGACATCTTGAGGGAGGGCAAGACAGAGTCTTCTCTGCTTAAGGGGCCATTTTCCCCACCCCGACCCACAGCCCCCGAGGGCAGAGGCTGGAGCAGCTTCACCGCTGGGTAGGGCAGCTTGTGGGAGAGTGGAGCTGTGGGCAGGGGTGCCAGGGCTGGCTGCTGCCTTCTCACCTGCACGAAGAGCTTGCCGCTGCCATGGCCCAGCAGCTCGTGCAGGCCCACCTGCACATCAAAGGAGGGCCCCTTCCAGAGGATGTACAGGTCCTGCCAACACAAGCAGAGACTGCGCTGTCCACTGGCCGGCCCCGGCCACAGAGCCCGTCACCCTCCACTCCCCTGGGCCATGGGCCCAGCTCAGCGCACGTGCTTGGTGAAAGCCAGTTGTGCTCCACCCCACAGCCCATCTCATCTTTGCAACAACCCAGGAGGAAGGGAGGGATGCCTCCCTAGTGTGACCCAAGAGGACACTGAGGCTCCAAAGTCCGAATGGTCACATGGCTGGGAAGTGGCAGAGCCAGGCTGAAACTGCGCTTTCCTTTCTACTGCTCTGGGCTGTCTACCTTCCCAAGTCCACTGAGGCAGGTGAGGCCCAGCCCCGACCCTCCGACTGGTGCCCACCTTGTCATCCTCCTCCAGAAAGGTGAGCTTTTCCCGCTGTGTGGCGTAGGCCACAGCCAGCACGTTCCCCAGTGACACGTTCTTAAAGCCTTCCGTCTGCCTCAGGTCATCGTCTGGAGGAGAAGGCGGAGAAGGACCAGGAAGAAGAGGCGAGGGTCAAAGGTAACAGACAGGAGGCACAGGGCTGTTTGTGGAGGGTGTGCGTGTGGAGAGGGAGGGGCGACTCTAAAAGGAGGCCTCTGGGGCTTGGGGGCTGGGCCCGAGGACACTTACAGTTGGGGGATGTTGATGCCAGCAGGGATGCCAGAGCCAGCGAAGGTGAGAACATCCAGGGAGGTGAAGTCGGGGGGTAAGAAACTTGTCCTTCTCAAAGGCTGGGGGCCAGGGCAGCTCCTTCAGCAGCTGCTCTGCGCTCGCCACCAGCCGCTCAAACTTGGCACTCATGGCCTTGTTCACCACGGCTACGAAGCCTGCAGGGGAGGGAGGGGGCTGTGGCTTGGCAGGGTTCCAGGAGGGCTCCCACTTCACCCTACTCCAGCCATCACGCATGTACTGAATGCCTACTGTATATGATCACTGTGCTGGCGGCTGGCGACAGCAGTGACCCAGGCCTGGGCCCTACTGGGTCAGGAAAGCTGCAGCTGCGCAAACCTGTCTCCCACTCGGGCCCCTGGGCCACCTGCCCCTTCCCCCCTGGGCCTGGGTCTAGGGGCTCACACATGAGCCCCATCAGGCTGTGTGCTCTCCCTCCTCCTAGGCTAATCTCTTCGGTTTTAGCAGGCAGATGCTCAGAATCTTCTACATCCAGGGGCTGGGGAGGGTTAGGGCAGTCAGAGAAGTGGCTCAATCCTCAGTCTGGATGCCCTGCCTTGCACAGATAGGTCCTCTGGGGACGTGGGTGGGGGCCGAGGCAGCCTGCCACCAGCCTGGGATGGCAGCCTCCGGTCAGGTCTACAGTCACAATGTCTATCCTGCTCGCAGCCACCGAGTGCAGCAGTCTGCATCCTGATCACACTGATGCTCAGAGGCTGGGCTAGTTGGCCCAAGATCACACAGCCCGGGTGTGGTGAAGCTGGGCTTGGGAGGCACATGTCTATTTGGAGCCTATGCCCTGACCAGACACCAGAGGCAGCACAGCAAAGGGGCTCAGAGCCAGGGTTCCCGGGCCACCCTGCAACTGTGCTCCAGTGCCCACACCTGTTAAGATAAATCCTCATGGGATGATGAACCCTAAATTAGTTAATATAGGTAAGCTTCTTACAACAGTGCCCACTACATTGTAAATGGTGTTTATTTACCATGGCTGTTCTTATTGTTATGATTATGGCTGAGGAAGGTGGGGGAGAACCCTTAAGGGACGCTGGAAACATGGACTTGGAGGTGGGAAAAGGGACTGTGACTGACCTCCCCCTACCCGAGGAAGTTACCTTCAAATTCTCCTCGGGAACCAAAGGGGTCACGGTAGCTCTCGATGAACCCGATGTAACTGGGGGAGAGAAGGGCAGAGGTAGAGGAGGGGCGGGCAGGAGGGGCGGGCAGGGTGGAGCTGGTGCCTCACCTCTCCACGATGGGGCCTTTGTCCTGGATCCAGAAGCGGGAGCCTCTCTTGTGGGCCTCGATGGAGCCCTGGGTGAAGCTATCTATGTACTGGGCCAGCATCTGCTTCTGGTGGCTGTTGGCTGCATACGCCTGGGATAAGGTGGGGACAGTCAGCCTCGGGCCACCCACCCACCTCCACACCCCATCTGCTGCCCAGAAGGGTCCCCAGCCTGCACCCCTCAGCCCCCAGCCAGTCCAACCTTGGCTTTGTCCAGCTGCTCCACCACCTTCTGGAGGATGGGTGCGTAGTCCCCCCCCGGGTCACCTGGAAAGGGCTTCCCCCGGAATTCGTAGCTCTTCAGCTTGGAAGTCACCTCGGAGTCTGGGGAAGGCTCTGGGGAAAGAAGGCGTCACTCAGAGAAAAGGCTGGAGTAAGACACCTCAGCCAGCTCTTCCCCATAGCACTCTTTTACTCTAAGATCTTCAGTGGCTCCCTGTAGCCAACAGACATGAGTATAAACTCTCATCTTAAAAAATATATATATCAGCTGGGCATGGTAGTTCACATCCGTAATCCTAGCCAACATGGTGAAATTCCATCTCTATTAAAAATACAAAATTAGCCGGATGTGGTGGCATGCACCTGTAATCCCAGCTACTGAGGAGGCTGAGGCAGGAGAATTGCTTGAACCAGGGAGGTGGAGGTTGCAATAAGCCATTTTACACCATTGTACTCCAGCCTGGATGACAAGAGTGAAAATCTGTCTCAAAAACAAAAACAAAAACAAAACAAAACAACAAAACTGGCTGGGCGCAGTGGCTCACACCTGTAATCCCAGCACTTTGGGAAGCTGAGGCGGGTGGATCACCTGAGGTCAGGAGTTGGAGATCAGCCTGGCCAACATGGTGAGACCCCATCTCCACTAAAAATACAAAAAATTTAGTTGGGCATGTTGGCGGGCGCTTGTGATACAGCTACTTGGGAAGCTGAGGCAGGAGAACTGCTTGAACCTGGGAGGCGGAGGTTGCAGTGAGCTGAGATCGCGCCACTGCACTCCAGCCTGGGCAACAAGAGTGAGACTCCATCTCAAAACAAAAACAACAACAAAAAAAACCAAAAATATATGTATCATATAACATGTGCTTTCCATGTATTAACTCCTTTAAGCCTCATTCCAACTCTGCGGGGGAGGGGGAAATTATTATCTCCATTTTACAGATGGGAAACTAAGGCACCGAGATGTTAAGTGGATAGCAGTGGCAGACTGGATTTTAAGACAGCCACATCACGAACATAATCGACAGTCCCACAGGGAGACAAGAGGGTGATTGAGGGGGAAGAGCTGTGAGGATAGCAGAAGGGAGCTGGAGTGAAGTCGGGGGCTGGGCAGCCTTCCAGAAGCTGGAAAAGGTTCCTGCTGAGACTCCAGAGGGAATGCAGCCCAGCTTCGCCTTGCTTTTAGATGCTGGACCTCCACAATTGTAATAGAATAAATCTGTCTTGTTTGGTGCCACTAAATTTGCGGTAATTTGTTACAGAAGCAATGGGATGCTAACACACTATTGTATTTTCCTTGTCTCTGATCAATAAAATATACTTCAAAGCTACGTAAAAACAAACAAACAAGCAAAAATGGCCACAGTATTTCCTGTCTCACTGCTCTTTAAAAAAAAAAAAACTGGGATGGGATCTCTCAAGGTTGCCCGGGTGATCTGACTCCTGGGCTCAAGTGATCCTCCTGGCTCAGCCTCCCGACTAGCTGGGATTACAGGTATGAGCCACTGTGTCCAGCTCAACTGTGACTTTGCCCATGGAGATGTGGGATCTGTGTTCCCTCCTCCTGAAGCCAGAAGGCTGTGACTTCAGTGGCAGGGACATCATGTATGTGCCAAGGCCAGGTCACACAAGGCGAGCAGGCTTCCGCCTGGCTCTCCTGGGATGTTCACTCTTGGAGCCCAGCTACCATGAACGATAAGAGGGTCCCACGTGAGGTATTGTGGTCAACAGCCCAGCTGGGTTCCAGCCGGCAGCCAGCACCTGCGTGTGAGCGAATGAGCCCGCGGATGCCTGCGGCCCCAAGCCATCGAGTCTTCCCAGCTGAGGCCCCAGACATGGTCACCCAGCGACTGGCTGTTCCTACTGTGCTCTGCCTGCATTCCTGACCCAGAGTCTGTGAGCATGAAATTTTTTTTTTTTTTTTTGAGACAGAGTCTCGCTCTGTTGCCAGGCACCAGGCTAGAGTGCAGTGGCGCAATCTCGGCTCACTGCAACCTCCACTTCCCAGGTTCAAGCAATTCTCCTGTCTCAGACTCCCGAGTAACTAGGACTACAGGTGCACGCCACCACGCCCAGCTAATTTTTGTATTTTAGTAGAGACGGGGTTTCACCATGTTGGCCAGGATGGTCTCAATCCCTTGACCTCATGGTCTACCCACCTCGGCCTCCCAAAGTGCTGGGATTACACGGTGGTGCTCTGCTGAAAAGGCGGTTTTGTAGCACTAAATTTGGGAAGCATTTGTTCCACAGCAATAGATAATGACCCACTCAGGTATCCTGGCTCCAGGGCCTCACTCAACCGCTGCCCGACACTGCATCCTGTACTGTAAGTATGGGCCCAGCTTATATTCCAGTGAGATCCACTTCTGTTCCTCTGAACCCACATCTGCCATCATCTCCCTGATGGATACTCAGATCCACCAAGCGCTGAGCACTGGAGAGACGATGGCAGATGAAACACACAGGTCCTGCTCTCGGGAGCTTGTAGTTAGGGAAACTACTGAGTGTGCCAATGGGAAGAGAGAAGGGCATGGACTCAGTTATGGGAAGATGGGGGAAGATCCTGGGGAAGGCGATGTCCATGCATGGCCTAGAGGATGGGGGAAGAAGTGGCCAGGGCACAAGGAGAGGCCAGAGGAGGTTCTGCATGGGAAGCAGGGAATAGATTGTGCAAAGACCCGGAGAGGGGCCAGGTGCAGTGGCTCACACCTGTAATTCCAGCACTTTGGGAGGCCGAGAGGCAGGTGGATCACCTGAGGTCAGGATTTGGAGACCAGTCGGATCAACATGGTAAAACACTGTCTCTACTAAAAATATAAAAATTAGCCAGGTGTGGTGATGGGTGCCTGCAATGCCAGCTACTCTGGAGGCTGAGGCAGGAGAATCACTTGAACCCGGGGGGGCAGAGGTTGCAGTGAACCAAGGTCGTGCCACTGTACTCTAGCCTGGGCACTCCAGCCTGGGCGATACAGCGAGACTCTGTCTCAAAAAATAAAAACCCCAAAACAAAAACAAAAACAAAGACCTAGAGAGGGTCCATGAGAAAAAAAAAAGGTGCTAAACCAAATCATTAAAAAAAAGAGAGAGAGGGTCCATGAGAACTGGATGCTGTCGAGCACGGCCAGAGCACGGAGCACAGAGTGGGAGGCTGTGGAGATGCAGGCAGGGGCTGGGGGGTGGGTGGGGAATAAAGTCAGGCAGCAAAGGCCTGCACACTGCTGTACACACTATTTCCCCCTCTCCTGGGAATGAGTCCCAATTTCCCTTTGAGAACATCGCCCAGCCCCCACTACTACTACCCTAGGTGCAGGTGGCTTGGGAAGGGCCAACCTCTTTTTTTTTTTTTTTTTTGAGACAGAATCTTCCTCTGCCACCCAGGCTGGAGTGCTGGAGTGCAGTGGTAAGATCTCAGCTCACTGCAACCTCTGCCTCCTGGGTTCAAGCGATTCTCCTGCCTCAGCCTCCTAAATAGCTAGAATTATAGGCAAACATCAGCACACCCAGCTAATTTTTGTATTTTTAGTAGAGATGGGGTTTCACCATGTTGGGCACCATCCTGAGCTCAGGTGATTTGCCCGCCTGAGCCTCCCAAAGTGCTGGGATTACAGGTGTGAGCCACTGCGCCCGGCTTGAAGGGCCAACCTCATCGCCTGACTACAGGATAGGCTTGAGACCAGGCTGAGCCAGTCAGAGACCTGTCCCTTGCTAGCCCTCAGGGATTGGTTCACAGACAAATACGGGACTAATATAGAGAAACTAGAGCCATTCCCTGGCCTTATGCAGAAACTCCTAGGAGAGAAGGACCCTCTTTCTGCTGGAGTGGCAGGGCTGGTGGCCTGAGCCACCCAGGTCCAGAAATGGCCGGGAGGGAGCAGAAGGGAAGCCTGGGGCTAAGCTCACCTGTGCCGAGCACAGAAGCCAGCCGCACCTCATAGTGGGGCTTCCCTTCTCTGTCGACCTCTTTGAAGAGCCGGGTGTTGTAGGCACTGAGGTTCTAGAGAGACCAGGGCAGGGGTTTGAGAGTGAGGTCTGTAGAGGGCAGTGGGGTAGGAAGAGGAAAATGGGCCACCCAAGGGGGAGAAGGCATGGAGGCAAAGCAGGCTGGGCCTTCCCAGTTGGCTGGTGGGCGAGAGGGAGAGAGTGGGCAGGGACAGCCCAGGGCCGACTCTCCTGCTCTGCTCGTGACACTGTGCACTAACTTTTACTAAGCACTGACTCCAGCCACTGTGCCAGGCACTGCATGGCCTCTGTGAACCCAGAGCTGCCAGAGGTGGGTACCACTTCACAGACATGGCAACTGATCACGTAGCTGGTAAGTGGCTGAGCTGGGAGCTCCACTGACACACGGACCCAGAGCTGCACATGGACGTGGCCTGAGGTCCTGCCTCCTTGTCCTGCTCTGAGCCTGTCATTAGGCTCTACAGTCTGGGGTGGGGCAGGGGTGGCGCCTTCCGTAGTACACAGGGGCGGGTGGTAGTGAAGCAGAGACCCAGGAGTGGTCACCAGGTGTGAGGGGGCTGGGACTAGGAACCCCACCAAACCACTGCTACCCTGAGCTCCCCTAACCCCAAACCTGTGAGTCCAGAAAGTCTTGGGCCAGTTTGGCATCTTCCATGGTACAATTCCCAGAGAAATAGGTGGTGATTCCCTGTTGGGGAAGAGAGGGGACATGGGAAAGAGGAGTTGCCGAGGTCAGGGCTGCAGGGATGTCATCTTCCAGGATACCTGTCCCTCCCTCCTTCCAGCAGCCTCTACCCCTTACTCCTCCATCTACCTCTAGGGGAAAAAGTTGTAAAACAAACAGACAGATGCTCATCTCCAGCCTTCCTGCAGCCCTGCTGAGGCCTCTCTCAGGCTGGCCCACCCCTAAGACTTGCCAAGGTCTTCACCCCAGGCAACTGAGGTGGCCTCCAGAGGTGGGAAGCCTGGAACCCCCCTCCTTCCCTGCCATCCCCCTCCTCAGTTCCCTCTTCCTTCAGCCTTTTTCTCCTTCCCCTCCATCAGCACACGGCATCCTGCGTGCAGAATGTCAGATCTGGGAGGGCATTCAGGAAGCATTCAACCTGACCTGCTTCCCATTCTACAGATGGCAAAACTGAGGCCTGCAGTAGGGAGCAGTATTGCCTCAGGAATGTGAGGCAGAGCCCATCGCCTCCCCATTCCGTGTCCTTCCCTCCTTACCAAGGTGGCCTGGAAGGATCCCCCTCCACTCCCTCTCCCCTTGGAGGAGTCGGGGCCTTACCTCCTTCCCCAGCCCGAGGTGTCGAAGACTTGGCTCCAGACAGAACATAAGCTCCCCCGCAGGTCTGCCAGAGGCCCCTGACTTCTTCTGGGTGCTGCTGAGCGGCCTCACTCCCCTAGGATCACCCGTTCCAGCTTCTCCTGTAGGGAAAGGGAGGCCACTGGTCCAGTTACCCCACCCAAACCTGCCTTCCAGAGCCTCCCTATCCACTCCCAAGCTCTTCTCCCATGGCCTAAGAGCTTTGGCTCGTTGTGTGGTCCATGGACCATCAGCACTGGTGGGGCCTGAGAAATGTCAAGCCTCCATGTGCGGTGGCTCATGCCTATAATCCCAGCACTTCAGAAGGCAGAGGACGGAGACATGCTTGAGGCCAGGCTTGGAAGCCAGGACAAGCCTGGGCAACATAGAAAGACCCCCATCTCTACAAAGGATAAAAAAAAGTAGGCAGGGCAAGGTGGCTCACGTCTGTAATCCCTGCACTTTGGGAGGCTGAGGCAGGTGGATCACCTGAGGTCAGGAGTTCGAGACCAGTCTGGCCAACATGGTGAAACCCCCATCTCTACCAAAAATATAAAAATTAGCCAGACGTGATTGTGCATGCCTGTAATCCCAACTACTTGGGAGGCTGAGGAAGGAGAATCACTTGAACCCAGGAGGTGGAGGTTGCAGTGAGCTGAGATCCTGCCACTACACTCCAGCCTGTGTGACGAAAGCGAGTCTTTATCTCAAAAATAAAAAATAAAAAAATTAGGCCAGGCACAGTGGCTCATGCCTATAATTCTAGCACTTTGAGAGGCCAAGGTGTGAGAATTGTTTGAGCCTAGGAGTTCAAGACCAGCTTAGGTAACACAGTGGGATTCTGTCTCTACAAAAAAAATTTTTTTTTTTTTTTTGAGACAGTCTTGCTCTGTTGCCAGGTGCCAGGCTGGAGTGCAGTGGCACAATCTCGGCTCACTGCAACCTCCACCTCCTGGGTTCAAGCAATTCTTCTGCCTGAGCCTTCCGAGTAGCTGGGACTACAGGCATGCACCACCATGCCCAGATAATTTTTGTATTTTAGTAGAGATGGGGTTTCACCATGTTGGCCAGGATGGTCTTGATCTCTTGACCTCGTGATCCACCCACCTTGGCCTCCCAAAGTGCTGAGATTACAGGCGTGAGCCACCGCGCCCAGCCCTCTACAAAAAATTTTTTAAAAATGAGCCAGGCGTCGTGGTGGCAGGCGCCTGTGGTCCCAGCTACTCTGGAAGCTGAGGAGGATCACTTGAGCCTAGGAAGTTGAGGTTGCAGTGAGCTGTGTTTGTGCCACTGCCCTCCAGCCTAAGTAACAGAGTGAGGTCCTATCTCAAAAAAAAAAAAAAAAGAAAGAAAGGAAGAAAATGTAGCTGGTGTGGTGGTGCACGCCCATATTTCCAACTACTTGGGAGGCTAAGGCAGGAGGATCACTTGAGTCCAGGAGGTTGAGGCTGAAGTGAGTCATGATCACACCACTGCACTCCAGCTTGGGTGACAGAGCAATGCCCTGTCTCAATGAAAAAATGTCAGGCTGTGTGCGGTGGCTCACACCTGTAATCCCAACACTTTGGGAAGGCCAAGGTGGGCAGATCATGAGGTCAGGAGATCAAGACCATCCTGACTAACACGGTGAAACCCTGTCTCTACTGAAAATACAAAAAATTAGCCAGGCATGGTGGCACGCGCCTGTAGTCCCAGCTACTCAGGAGACTGAGGCAGGAGAATTCCTTGGACCCAGGAGGTGAAGGTTGCAGTGAGCAGACATGCAACTGCACTCCATCCTGGGCAACAGAGCAAGACTCCATCTCAAAAAAAAAAAAAAAAAAAATGTCAAGCCTCGGGCCCCCACAGACCTGGTAAACCAGATGCTGAATGTCAGTAAGGTTGCCAGGTGACTTGTGTGCATGTGAAAGTCCCGGCTCTTACACCTGCTGTGAGAACCACCTCTGCCCTAAACAGACTCAAGCCTCATAACCCTGGTGGGGATGCCCCCTGCCCAGCACTCTCCACTATTCCTGGTGATGACCAACGAGCTCCATGTTTGTAAGCACCTAAAAGGTCACAGAACGTTTCCACATCCCACCCTTGTTCGACCTGAAGATCAGCAGTCAGGGAGAGCTGTGCTTTTCATTTATACACGAAGAGGCTGCAGCACCCAGTGAGGCTGGTGACACCCACAGTCACGCAGGGTGACAGCAACAGGTTCAAGGGTCTCTACTTCTGACACTCTGATTAGGGCTCCTTCTACTACATTCTCCACACCCACGCCACCAGACCCCTATCTCCACTTCCCCAGCCACCCCTTGGCTCACCTTGGGCAAGTTGGGAACAAACTTGGTATCACCAAAGGACTTGTAGTTGCCCATGTTGGAGTAAACACCTGCGGCATAGACCAGGAATGCCTGAGGGGGAGGGAGGCAGACATCAGAGACCTAGGAAGCATAGCCTCCCTGACCCCAGTGACACCTCCTCCTGAGATGCGAATGCCCCAGCAGAACCAGTGTGGGTGAGGCTAGGAAATCTGTGAGCAGGGCCCAGGTCCTGGGAAGCCCCAGTCTGGCCCACACTGACTTTCACAGACCCATTTTCACACCCTCATTGTCCTGTCTAACTGATCTTCTGGGCAGTTCCCACACACACCCAAGCGCTTGTCTGCCTTTGCCCTCTCCATCCCAGCACGCTCTCAGCCACCTGAGGCTTCTGTGTCCTTTAAGGCCTAATTCCAGCACCACCTCCCTCCTCCTGGGAGCCTGTCCTCAGCCTCTGACCCGTCAGGCAGCTGGCCTCCGAAGCAAGCACCACATGTTAGAGCAGGAGGGACCTTAGTCATCTGTCTTCTCTGTGGCTTCTGCTGGCCCCAGATCTTCCTCTGGTAACAAGACCTCAGTCCTCCTCTTGTGGGTGGGGGGCTGGGGGATCTCCCTTCCCCCAGCTCCAGGGATGGGCATGTAAGCTAGCTCAGCCAGTCTGAGAAACCACCATCCCTGGCTACAGGGATGGACCTAAGGCTTAAGCTGGCCTAAGAGCTTTACCTAGGACATTTCCCATTGGCAAAGGGCCTCTGTACACCAGGGATCATCAGGCCTGGAACCCCTGGAGCTCCCCTCCAGGAGTGAGAAAAGCAACCAGGCCTGAGAGATGAAGATTGCATCCCAGTGGGAGCACTGGATCCCTGCATCCAGCCCTGCCTGAAACTTCCTCTAGACCTGGACTTTTCAATCATGTGAGCCAATAACTCTCTTTTTCATGTAAGCCAATTTGAGTTGGGTTTCTGCTACTTGCAAACATAAGAATTCCCCTGAAAATATTAACGCTTGGGTTGTACCTTTTCATTTATAAACATTTCCACAGATTATTAGCTCTTTTAATGAGTAAGCCAAGGCCTCAAGATGGGAAGTGATTGCCCAAAGTTCAAAGAGGTAGAAGAAACAGCACGTCAGCTCAGAGAGAAACAATCCAATCCCTTTATTTCACATGTAGAAAAACAGGCCATATTCTTGTACATTCTTGGTGGGAATATAATGCAGTGAAGCTTTTTTAGAAGATGATTTAACAGAATCAGTCAATTGTAAATGTACAGAGCCTTTGACCCAGCAGTTCTCCATCTAGAAATAGATCCTCCTCACATGTGTGCACAAGTATGCTCACCATGGCACTGTTTGTAAGAAAAACAGGACAGGCTAAATGTCCAGCAGTAAAGAAAAGAGTAAGTTGATTATAGTATACACTGTTGTGGAATGCTTCGCAGCCAATAAAAAAGAATGAGGTACGTTTATATGTACCCCATGGAAGTTCTCCAAGAACTGGCATTCAATGGGAAAAGCAGGACACAAAGCAGGAAAAGAACATTATCTCATTTCTATAAAAGCGAAAATAAGGAACTGAGTCACCATGTATGCACACATACAGGAATGTAATACACAGATGGCATTGAAAAGGCTGTAACTGGCCGGGCACGGTGGCTCACGCCTCTAATCCCAGCACTTTGGAAGGCCAAGGCAGGCAGATCACGAGGTTAGGAGATCGAATCCATCCTGGCCAACATGGTGAAACCCCGTCTCTACTAAAAATACAAAAATTAGCTGGGTGTGGTGGTGCGTGCCTGTAATCCCAGCTACTCGGGAGGCTGAGGCATTAGGATTGCTTGAACCCAGGAGGTGGAGGTTGCAGTGAGCCGCGATTGCACCACTGCACTCTAGCCTGGTGAAAGTGAGACTCCATCTCAAAAAAAAAAAAAAGGCTGTAACCAAGGCCAGGCATGGTGGCTTACACATGTAACCCCAGCATTTTGGGAGGCTGAGGCCAGGAGTTCAAGACTCCTGCTTGAGGCCAGGAGTTCAAGACCAGCCTGGCCAACTTGGTGAAAACCCAGCTCTACTAAAAAGACAAAAATTAGCCGGACATAGTAGCACATACCTGTGGTCCCAGCTACTTGGGAAGCTGAGGTGTGCGAAGCGTTTGAACCTGGGAGGTGGAGGTTTCCAGTGAGCTGAGATTGTGCAACGGTACTCCAGCCTGGGTGACAGAATGAGACTCTCACCAAAAAAAAAAAAAAAAAAAGAAAGAAAAAAAGAAAAGAAAAGGCTGTAACCAGCCTCAGTGGCACCTCTGAGGAGGGTACTGAGAATGAGTGATCTTTGGGTTTTGTTTTGTGTCTTTCTGCATTGCTGCAATGCACTAAGAATTCATGTATTACTTGACCAATACATCCAAAAACAAAAACCAAGAGACAGGCAGAACATTCTTTCCAGGGCCACACAGCATGATAGAGAAGAACTGGTCCTGATCTCAGACCTCCTGATTCCTACTCTGGACTCCTTCCTCTGCCTTCCCTGAATCTCCACTACAGTTTCTTTTGTTATAATCAGAGCAGCCACCATTTACCTTGAAGTCAGGCACTGTTCTAAGTGGGTCATCACAACACTAAGAGGTACACACATCCCACATGCATATTTTACAGATGAGAAGACTGAGGTCCCAGAGAGGGGAGGTGCCTGAATTTGTAACCTTTGGTTTAATCCTCCACCTACCCCTTGAAAGAGACAGACATTTGCATCCTGGTCTTTCACACCCAGAAGCCACTCAGGAAATGCGGGTTGGCCCGAGAGAACTGACCTGATACTCCTCCTCAGTAAGGCCCTCGGCCAGGGCATGTTGGCGCAGCTGGTCGGGGTCCTGCGTGCGGAGAGGCGGCTGAGAAGAGCATAGATGTAGGGGGCCTCAGGGGAGGTCTGCAGCAGCACGGCCAGGCCTCCGTACCAGGCCGCACCGGGACAGGTGGTGGGCATAGAGGCGCTCTGCAGGTGACAGCAGGCGGAAGGCCTCACGGCAGTCCAGGCTAGACACGCCGATGTCATTGGGCAGGATGTACTGGGTGTCCGCCATGGGTCCTGCTGAGAACCATCACTATCATCACAGCTGTCGTTTATCCCATACCAATTGCATACCCGGCTCTGAACTCTTATGATCTCATTTAATCCTCCCAAAAGCCCACATGGAAAGGAATACTATTATACCCATTCACCAGATATGCTAACTGAGGCTCAGAGAAGGTGAGATGACTCACCCAAGGAGGTCACAAAATACACTGGTGGACCAGATTTGGTCTGTAGCCCCTACATCTTAAAGATTGACTCTAAGGCAGGGGATGGTGGCTCACGCCTGTAATCCCAACACTTTGGGAGGATGTGATGGGTGGATCACCTGAGGTCAAGAGTTCAAGAGCAGTCTGGCCAACAGGGTGAAACCCCTTCTATACTAAAAATAAAAAATTTAGCCGGGCGTGGTGGTGGGCGCCTGTAATCCCAGCTACTCGGGAAGGCTGAGGCAGGAGAATTGCTTGAACCCAGGAGGCGGAGGCTGCAGTGAGCCAAATCATGCCACTGAACTTCAGCCTAGGCCACAGGACTCCATCTCAAAAAAAAAAAAAAAAAGACTCTACCTAGTGTTACATATGGGGAAACTGAGGTTCAGAGAGGCTAAAAGCCTTGCTTAATCCCACAATAGAGACATCATTAGCAGAGACTCTCATCTCTAGGCTCCTAGCCCAGGCCTCTCCCCTGCTTCCTTGTTCAAAATTACTTTTTTCAGAAGGAGTCTCACTCTGTTGCCCAGGCTGGAGTGCAGTGGCGTGATCTCGAACTGCAACCTCCGCCTCCCGAGTTCAAGCTATTCTCCTGCCTCAGCATCCTGAGGGTAGCTGGGGCTACAGGTGCACGCCACCACGCCCTGCTAATTTTTGTATTTGTGGTAGAGATGGGGGTCTCACTATTTTGCCCAGGTTGCTCTTGAACTCCTGACCTCAAGTGATCCGCCTGCCTCGACCTCCCAAAGTACTGGGATTACAGGGGTGAGCCACCACGCCCGGTCCTTGTTCAGAATTCTTGACACTTTCCACTGTGCTCACAAGGATAGAGTGCCAGGCCACCAGCTGGAAGGCTCAGCCTTTAGCAAGGACTCAGCCACAGACTCCTCAAAGCCAAGTCCATTGCTTCACTTTTCTGCACCTCCGTTTCCTCCTCTGTGAAAGAGGGAATAACCCCAATCTTACCAGGTGGGTGCACTAATCAGATGAGGTCGTCCTGAACGGAAAGTATCCGCAGCAATAAACGACTTTCCTTGAACCCGTCCCATTCGCATCCCTCTAACTGCTCTTCCTCGGCCCTCCATTCTCCGGCTCTCTCCCTGTGCTCCGCCAGGGAAGCCACCCGAAGTTCACAACCAGAAGAAAACCCATTTTACAAATAGAGAAACTGAGGCTCGGAAGGGCCAACAATTTACCGAAGGTCTGACAGCCCCGTTGGGACCCGGAGATACCCCAACCCGCGGCATTCTCCCCCGCCACGCCCCGTCCCGGCTCAGACTGAGTTTCGCGTCTCCCCCGCCCGGCCCGGGACTCCAGAGGCTCCGCCCTAAAAGCACAACCTCCAGGTTCCGAGAGGGCTGTTAACTCTTTGCTGCCGGGAGCGCTCCTTGGCCTCGAAGACCGGATGAATTTGGAGGCGGTACTGGAGAGTGGGCAGAAAGGGAATGATTTTGCGCTCACTACAGATTCGTCTTGTTCCCCCGGGATGACACACTGTGACCCCAAAAACCCGGGCGCCGCGCCTCACCTGCAGCTGCTGCTCCGTTCGCAAACTCACTTCCTGCTTCCGGCTCCCCCCATTCATTGGGGCTCTGCGAACCCCGCCCCCTTGGCCAACTGCCTGGCCCCGGGGGATCAGATGGGCGTCAGTTCCAGCCAATAGACGCGCGGAGGCGACCTTCTTGGCCCGCCGGCTCCCGCCCCGCAGATTGGCCCGGCGGGCTCGGCCTTTGTCCGCAGGCCGCACACGCGCCGGACTGGGGACCTCTGTGCCCCGCCTGGCCGCGGCCTAGTCCCGGCAGACCAGACTGACAAGGTCACCAAGCCCAGGCCGAGCTGGCAAGGGTATCAGTGACTTGAGAACCCCCCTTCCCCAGCCCCGATCCCGCTTTCCTTTGGGGTTTCACCCCAGGGGCCCGGACCTCACTTTTGCAGGTGGGAACCTACACAATAGGAGTAATGTGGCTCCACCTTCCTCACGGGACTCGGGGCCTGGGGTTGGAGACTTGGAGGCTGCAAAGCTATCCGTGCCGGGAATCGGGCTACTGTCGAGCGGACTCAGGCCAAGGCTGAGGTGGTCCCACCCATGTAGGGACGCGGAGAAACGCCTCGAGTGCTTCACTGCACCACCACCCACCCGCCACGGACCTGGAAGCAGCCGCTAAACATTCCCGAGCCTCAGTTTCCTCAGCACAAACAGGCTGGCAGTTTCCTGGTGCTTGACAGAGGCCAGATGGCTGAGAAAGCCTTCTGCGGCCCCAAAAGGGAGTCCAGGGCAGAGGCGGGCTTGCGCTCCACTTTTTACAGGTCTGGACGGGCTCACACTTCGGTCTGAATGGGGCATGTGGAAGGACCTAGGCCGAGTGGGGGAGTAGTCTAGGTGAGGGCCCAGGGTCAGACCGGGGGTGGAGCGAGGTTGTCTGGAAATTTTGGCTCTTTGAGCCGGAAAACCAGGCTAATAATTGAATCCAATCCAAGGGATATTGTAGGTTGTGGTGTATTGACTACAGTGCTGCTCCCTATAGTTGTGCAGGGTGAGGGGCTTCTGGGGACTGAAACCCCACAGTCTCCTTGCTGCGCCTGTGTCTAAGCCAGGCAGCGTCCACCTACCAGACACCAGTTTCTCATCCACAAAGGCGCCCAAGGCCCTGCTTGGCACAAGAGTGTTACAAGCTTTTAGCTTTGATGATGACTTGTGATATGGGGGAGTTCAACAAGTTGGTCAGTGTCCTCAGGAAAGTCACCCCCTCTTCTTCCTGTGCCTCCGTGTTAATTGTCTTTAAAATGGGTGTAAAGGGCCGGGCGTGGTGGCTCACACCTGTAATCCAAGCACTTTGGAGGCCAAGGCAGGCGGATCACCTGAGGTCGGGAGTTCAAGACCAGCCTGACCAACATGGTGAAATCCCGTGTTTAAAAAAAAAAAAAAAAAAAAAGTAAAATGGGTGTAAAGTTGACTGACAGGTGAAGTTGAAATATGCACAGGTAAAGGAGGTAATGCTGTCCATTGCCAGCAGGGGCAGTTCAGGCAAGCAAAAGATTTCAGTGCTCTCAGGGTCCCCAACCAAGCTGCGTGATCACATTTTTATGATTACAGATAATATGAGCATGTACTGAGGTCCTTTGCTACCAGTTTGGTATGGAGGACCTTATTTAATTCTTGCAAAATTCCTGAGGTATCATCACGTTACCCATTGTACAGATGGGGAAACTGAGGCTAAGAAGTTCACTGACTGCTGTAACGCCACACAGTTCAGGTGTCCCTGAACTGGGGCCTGGTCTGATTCAGATCTTGCACCACAGTCCCCTTCACCTGACTCCAGCACACACACACACACACACACACTCACATGGAGCAGTCTATCACTGGTGTCATAACTCCCCCAGCCTTGGCTCTTCCCCATGGGAATGAACAAGGGGTAGGTAAGGAGTAACACTTATGAATCAACTGTTACAGGTGCCCTCCATATATTCACAACCACCTGGCAAGGTAGTGATTGTTATTCCCTTTAACATTGAGGAAACTGAGGCTCTCAGAACTGGCAAAGGCAGAGCTGGGACAAGACCAGGGCTGTCTGATCCCATCCACCAATACCTGAGTACTTGGAAGAGTTGGATTTTTAGTGCTTTGTTGTGTATACATTGGGGGAGAGAAGCTGGAATTCTCCAACGCCTCCTGCAGCATCCCCCACCCTCCTTGCCCCCCACTGCAGCAGTGCCATGCTCTGGAAGCAAGAATCTGATCACACCCTCCTTTTCTCATCACATATGGTGCCTTCTGTCCTTGCAATAGCCCAGGCCTGGTCTCCCTGGCCCCAGCCAACTGTGCGGCCTTGGGCAGGTCAGTCCTGCCTCTTGGAATCTGCACTCCCCTAGGCTCTGCCATCTGCCTTCTCCTGGGGACCCAGCTCAGGTCAGGCTTGTACTCAGAGCCTTCTTCTCTTCATCTCTAGAACAGCCATCTGTCTTCCTGGCTCAATCCCCCAAGGAGTGGTCTGGGAGCAACCCCAGCAACATGCCCACCTGTGGCCAGGATGAGGAGGAATCTAGTTCAGGCTTGGCCTCCACAGCAATCAAGGCCCACCAAGCCCCAGCAACCTTCCCCACTCCCCCATTCCCTTTTGGGGCCCCCCTCCACACCAGGCATGTTTCCTGCCATGCCATGCTGTTCCCCCTCACCTGGGCTGCCCTCCCAACTCTCCCTGCCTCTGGAGATGCTCTGCCATTCAAGACTTGGCTCAGTCTCCAGGTCCTTCCTGGGCCTTCTAGAACTCCTGGTTCTCACTCCTCCAAACACTTTCAGCCTGGCTGATAGCCCACTGCATCCTGGCCTGGGGTGCAGGTGGTCAGCACAGGTGTGGGGGGTCAGCTTCCAGCACAAGCACAGGTAGGTCCTTCCGCAGACCATGGGCTGCGAGAGGCAGGGCCTTGCCCACTGCAGGGGTCCTGTGCAGGGCTGGGCATGAAGCAGGTGGGTGCCCACCAATCCAGTATCCAAAACCCTGCTTGGTTCATCCCCACCTCTGTTGAAGGAAAGCAACACTGTGATGGAGAGGAGAGCTGTGGATTGAAATCCTGGCTTGGTCACTTTCTAGTTGTGTGACTTGGTGAATCTGCCCTCATCTCCTCAGAAACACAAATGGCAACACCTCCCTTCTTGGGTTACTATGAGGATTAAATAACAAAACCTCCAAGAAGCAGAGCCTGGTGTCTGGAGAGTGCTCAATGGACATAGTTATTATTATCATCAGCACAGTGTGGGGCATGTGGTGGGCATTCAGGGATGATGGCCCTTGTGTCACAGCCAATACTCTTGACCAGTGAGTCCTCTCTCCTCCCTTTGTTAACTCCTGACCGTCCACAAATGAGGTTCAGAATCCTCCATCCAGCATCTTCCTTGGTCACAATCTTCCCTCGTCACATGGTCTCAACCTTTTGCTCCACCTCCTTCTCTGTCCCCCTGCAGTCCATGCTCTAGCCACCCTGAATCTGTCCCTGGATTCCTGGCTTACTGACACCTGAGTCTGTGCACAGGCCCTCCCTTCGGTATAGAGCACGCTTCCCATCCTGTGGACCCGGAGGGTTCCGAGCAGCCATTGAGGCTGAGCTCCTATGCCACCTCCTCCGTGAAGCCTCCCTCACTTTTCCATGACCAGTGAGGCCTGCCACAGCCCAATCATACTCTGATCCTGGCACACATGAAGCTGTGTTGCCATTTGGTAACGGTCCGTCATCCACTAGACTGTGAACTCTGCCAGGTGGAGAACCAGGTCTGGTTGCCTCTGTAACCCCAGAGACCACTTAGCACAGAGTCCAGCCCACTGGCTATCAGCAAATGCTTGGCCCAGCCTGCCACTTACCCACCACACACTCGGGGGCTGGAGGCATTGCACGCATGCGGGGCACGTGGGACTTGTGAGGGCAGCTGAGCATCGAGGTTTATAGAGGAACCCAGGGTGGCAGCAAGAAGGATGAGTGTCTGAAACTGGGTTGGCAGGCTCAGGGCACAGCCAGCCGAAGCTGGGGGTCAGGGGCCCCTGACCCCTTCACTCCCCCAGGGGCACACAGTGTCGGCGGCACGATGTGGGATGCCCCAGGAAGGGCAAGGGCATGGGGCTGGGCTTTCCTCCATCAACCCAGGACACAGCTGGTGCTGAAGGCCCCATCGGCATGACTGGGGTGGAGATCTTGGGGACCTCCTTGGGGGGGCCACAATTGGGGGGGAAGGGCACAGCCCATCCAACATGTCCATCTGGTGTGGCTATGTGCCAGCAGGGAGTGTCCCACATGCAGAGCTCCCTCTGGGCTGCAGGAGGTGGGGACCTGGGCGGGCAGGTGGGCACAGCAGCAGGGGGCTCTAGGGAGCCTAATCCAGTGGGCCCTGGAAAATGAGACGGACGCAGCCATGCTCGCCGGTAAGCCAGGCCCCGCAGAAGGGGCAGGCAGCATGGAAAGCGTGGGTGCCATGGGGCAGTGGTGTCTGGGCCCAGTAGCGGGCAGTCTTCTCAGAGCAGACGTGGCCGCAGGGTGCAAAGGCATGGCTGGGCGGCCCAGGGTCCAGGCAGAGGCCGGCCTCCTGGCCAAGCCACAGGGGCACATAGGGCCCCACAAGGCGGCAGAGAGGACATTCACGTTCCTGGGGGCCCCGCTCCCGCCGGCAGCCCCAGCCGTGGTAGCCATGGACGTGCCCGCAGCGGACGTAGACCCAGGGCTGCTGTTTGTCGGGTGCCGTGCGGCCACGGGCTGGGCTAGGGAAGGCCAGAGTGCTGAGGCCCACGGGGCACTGGGGCCGCGCTGCATTTGCCTCCTGCCGCTGGGCCTCCAGTTGCTTCAGTGTGGGAGCCCGCAGCAGCCCCGCTGGTGTGCGCCACAGCAGTGTGGCCCCACATAGGTCGATGAGAGAGCCGTCCTGTAGCACGTTGGACTCGTTTTCCACCTGCCAGAGGCAGTAGAAGGCCCTTACTGCCCAAGAGGCCCCTACTGAGCCTGCGGGTCCATCCCACGGAGCCTCCCTGGAGAGGACACCTTGGCTGGCAGGGCAGGCAGGGCAGAGGGGCAAGGCAGGCTAGGAGGCCAAGCAGGCGGGCAGGTGCACCCCAGGCACATGCTGACCCCCCTCCCAGTGGGGCATGGGCCTTGGCTTCCCCATCTGTCTAATCAGGAAGTCTGGACCCAGATAGAGTTTTCTAAAATAAGATGTTTTCCAAAGTGCCCCCTCCTGGAAGAGGCAGGAAGACTTCTAACGAGGAATGCTGGGTACTTAGCCCAAAGCAGCTGTCCCAGTGGTTACAGTTAAAAGCAAAAACTCAGGAGCTAGGCTGCCCAGGCTGAATTCTGGCCTCACCATTGACTAACTGTGTCCCTGGTTGAGTAACTTAACCTCTCTCCATCTCAGTTTCCTGATCCTCAAGGTGGATTGCACCTTCCGGCGTCTCAAATGGTTCTCGTGAAGATTAAATGAATCAATCAGGCTGGGTGCAGTGGCTCATGCCTGCAATCCCAGCACTTTGGGAGGCCCAGGCAGGTGGATCACTTGAGCTCAGGAGTTCAAGACCAGCCTGGTGAACATGGTAAAATTCCATCTCTACTAAAAATACAAAAAGCTGGGTGTGGTGGGTCATGCCTGTAGTCCCAGCTACTTGGGAGGCTGAGACAGGAGAATCGCTTGAACCTGGAAGCCGGAGGTTGCAATGAGCCTAGATCGTGCCATTGCACTCCAGCCTGGGCCACAGAGTGAGACTCCATCTCAAAATAAATAAATAAATAATAAATAAATAATTGATCAATGTAAAAACTTAGAACAGCGCATGGCAGATTGTGGATGCTAAAGCAAAGTAGGCCTGTGAAACATTCACATGCATCGTTTTAACAAATAATGCTTCCCTAGATCTCCCAGCAGAGTTGACGCTCTGGAAAGAAAAGCCATGCTTTTCTCTGAGGTTTTGCATCTCCTTGGCCAATGTGCTCGTGCCTGGGAAGAGCAGCGCATGGCCTGTTTGAGGAGCACGGCCATGTGACCTTGGGCAGCCCCTGCCTCTCTCTAGGACTTACTCCAGCTCCTAACCTCAACTCTCTGATCTGTGCCACAAGGAGCTTCCACTAACACCTGTGTCAGAACTATTCTAAGGACACCTTCCTCCTGGGGAGAGAACAGTGCTAAACCTGTCTGAACGTGACAGACATGCTGCAAACTGCCAACACTTTAGGCTATAAACTGCTCTCACATGGGCCAAGTGTCATTCTTCTAAGAGAGTGTGATTTTTTTAAAGCTGCCAGCAGCCTCAAAGCCACCTGGGACTGCACGGTACGTCTGTGTATGCCTTGCTTTGCATCACCCCCTGGACCTCCAGTGGTATGCACGCTATGCTTGGGAACTCTGGTCTGTCTGCCTGTCTGTGGGACAAGTGGCACATTCCAAGAACTCCCTGAGTCTGGGATTCCCCAACATGGAGCCTGCTGGGGTTCCCTGGGGCAGAAGGACTAGAGATCATTTCCTGGCTTGGGCAGGGGGATGGGAAGCTTGTGAGGGCCTAGCAAGGATGGGGGTGGGGAATGGAGTGGGCCACCTACCAGCTTGCCCCGCTGCTGGGCTGACCGGCTGTCCCGCAATGTGTACACATTCCCACAGACCGAGATCTCCCGCCAGACACCCGGGGCTGAGTCCTCGGAGAAGCCGCCCGCCGGGTGCATCACCAGGACTCCATTGGTGGTCAGTCCATCCATCAGGCCATCTGGGGTCCGCCATTTGGCCGCCCGCTCCTGGGACCACATAAGGGATCAGATCATATCCCCCAGTGGCCCACCAGCAGGCCATGTGCCAGAGGCACTGCCCCTCTACTCTCAAGTTTGGAGGTGGCCCAGAGAGACCTGGCATTGAAGCTGCATGACTTGAGCATCTCTCTGGGCCTCACTTTGCTCATCAGTTAGCTGGGGTTGCTAAGCCCTGCTGGGACCATCATTTGAATTACTGTGGGCTGGTTCACCCCAAGATGCTGCACCTCCCCAGCCTACCCCTTGCCTCACAGATAGAGTTGGTCCCTTCCTGGGGGCTCACTCACTCCAAGGAAGATGTTGCTGGAGGCGTCGAAGCCAGCGGCATAGATGCGGGCAGTATAAGGCGGCCGGCGGTCACAGAGGATGCGGCAGGCATAGCGGGAGATGGTGCTCTGGGCAGAAGGGCCCTCAGCGGCCCCTCCTCCAGGGGATGTGTCTGTCACCACGAAGTCAATCATGTTCTCCGTGGAGCGGCCAATCTGTGAGGACAGGGAGGGCAAGCAGGGACTGCCTGTGCACAGGGGACTCTCATGGGCTTCCCCCACCCAGAATACCAGCAGCTGCTCTGTATGCAAGGCCATCAAATAAGGAGGCTGCCAGACCTTGAGGAGGGGGGCAGCACCAACTCCTTAGGCCCTCTAGGTTCCCAGATGCGGTCTCCAAGTCCAAGAAGCCATGGCCTGGGGCTTCTCCTTGTCTGTTGCCCCCAGCGCTGGGGATCACCCCACTCAATAAATACCAGTTGATTTTCTGATAGGATAATAATTAATAATAATATAATAATAATATCTGCTGCTTAAATGTTAGCAGCAGATAGTGAATTCCGAGTAACTATTTGCCATTGACCAGCCACCATGCTAAGCATTTTATGTGCAATGCCTAAGTTAATCTTCCCGTGGGGGTGGGTACTATTATGGGCGTCATTTTACAGATGAGTAAACCAAGGCCCAGAGAACTTAAGTGACGCTGGCTGGGCAAGGTGGCTCATGCCTGTAATTCTAACACTTTGGGAGGCCAATGCGGGTGGATCACCTGAGGTCAGGAGTTCAAGGCCAACATGGTGAAACCCCGTCTCCACTAAAAATACAAACATCAGCCAGGTGTGGTGGCGCATGCCTGTAATCCCAGCTACTCAGGAGGCTGAGGAAGAAGAATCACTTCAACCCAGGAGGCAGAGGTTGCAGTGAGCCAAGGTTCCGCCACTGTACTCCAGCCTGTGTGATGAGAGCAAGACTCCATCTCAAAACAAAGAAAAAAGAACTTCAGTGATGCAGCCAAAATCTGGACCCACACATTAGCCGCTCACACCTGAACTCCTGAGCCGTGTGACCTCCCACAGTCTGGAAGTCTTGAGTTTGAGCCCTGATACAGCCGCTGACTTGCTGTATGACTCTGCCATCAGCAGCCCACACTGGGACATCCTGCTTCCTTGTCTGAAGAGAAGCAACTTTCCCATGGCCTCCCATCCTGTAGCCTCACCTGAAATGCTTGCAGAGCCTAGAGGCCTGGTGGCCAGGTGTGTGGAGAGGCCTGAGCATACCTGGAACATGTCTGTGTCACTATCATGTGTATACTCCACTATGACCGAGTGGCTCCGGGACAGTGTGTACGAGATGCTGTGCTGGCCGCGGTTACTCAGTGCCTGAGGGGGAGAAAAACGTCACTTGCCAGGGTGTGCAGCCATGATAAGGGTATGCCTCGAGCCGGCGGCTGGAGCTCAAAGCCCAGCAGCCTCTCCCTGGGAAGGGGGCAGCTCCATCCTTTGCAGAGGGTAGACAGTGCAGTGGGTGTTTCACGCGATTTAAACCCTACAGTCACCCTAAGAATTTTTAAGTAATTGTCTCCTCCAAACTGCCTGAGGTTGCTGGCATACCAGGGAGCAGCGGCACAGTCAGAGGGTCAGGATATTCAGTGGTGCCAGAGGATGAACCACAAATGGGGTTATCAGTCTGGGCATGGTGGCTCACACCTGTAATCCCATCTTTGGGAGGCCCGGGTGGGCGGGTCACTTGAGGTCAGGAGTTCTAGACCAGCCTGGCCAACATAGCGAAACCCTGTCTCTACTAAAATATAAAAATTGGCCAGGTGGTGCCTGCCTGTAGTCCCAGCTACTCAGGAGGCTGAGGCGGGTTGAACCCAGGAAGTGGAGGTTGCAGTGAGCCGAGATCACACCACTGGACTCCAGCCTGGGTGACAGAGTGAGACTCCGTCTCAAAAACAAAAAAGAATGGGGTTATCGTTCCCATTTTACAGTTGAAGAAACTACAGGTCAGAGAGAAACTGGCCTAAAGGCACACAGCTGAAAATGTCAGAGGCTGAATTCTAACCCAAATCCTCTAAAGCCAAAGGTTTTTCCTTTACCATTGCAGTGTGACCATCGCCTCCCACTCTCTGAACCTTAGCTGCCTCTAAAATGGTGCAGCTCATTCCCATCCATTTCCATTTCCATTGGATGGAAAGCAGCAGCACTGTCTTAGAGGTAGCCAAGGTTCAGAGAGGTCCGGTGGTCAAGGAAGCATTTTGCAAACTGTAAAGAACTGTGCACACTGCAAAGGATTTAGTGAGTGATGATACAAAGTGGGCTTCCCTGTTGCAGCGGGGGGCTGTGGGCAGGTAGGACTGGGAAGGCCAAAGACCTGGGCCTTGGGCAGGACCGGCGCTCAGGTCTATGGGTCAGTTGCTTGCCTTGGAGACGAGCGGTGTGGAGATGTGGTGCATGACATCTGGCTTCACTCCGTTGGCATGCGGCCGGCGGTTCAGTGCCAGGCGGCTTCGCCGGCGGCCCTTGTCCCCACTTGTCAGACATCCATTGTAGCTATAGATGCGGGGGGTTAAGAAGAAAGGGTTGCAAGAGGAGAGAGAGAAAGAGGGAAGGCGAACCCCTCATGAGACTTGGAGGAAACTGCCAACTTCTGGGGGAGATCCTACGTTAATAAACAAGCTCTAGAAGCCCCTGAAACTAGAAGATCTACAATAACAAATTGGTGCACTGCGGAGTGGGCGGGGGGTGTCAGAACAGTTTCAAAAGCACTTTCATTGAGTTAATCAAGTATTTCCTGGACACTTGAGCCATGCCTGGTTCGGTGCTCTGCATGGGGGCAGTAGAGCACTATGGGTCAGTTGTGGGCCCTCAGTGGGGAGGTTCCTCAGCTTCTCCAGGAACCTAAGTGCCACCTGCCACACCCAGACACAAGCCAAGGATGCCATAAGCCTAGAAGAAGAAAAGGGAATTCTGGCTCTAGGATCGGGTTTTGGGAGAGGAAACACCTCTATTGGGTCTTGAAGAACTAGAAAGGGTTCACCTGTAGCAAACTGTCACTTCTCACACCACTACTAGAAACCAAGATGAAAGGAAAATATGACCCACAATGCCACCATCTCCGTATGTCCATACATGTCAAATTTCACCTGCCTTTCCAGCTGTTGTCTGGAGGGGATGGCTGTGAGAGGCACCGAGTGGGTGAGTCATAGCTCTCATTGCTGCCATGGGCTGCTGCCTCCATGTTCCTGGCCTTCATGTTATCAATCACCTAATGGAATCTGTGCAGTGGCCTGCCAGGCAAGTGGCTTTCTGCCCATCTTACACATGAGAGAAATCAAGGCTCAGGGAGGTAAAGTGACTTGCTTCAGGCTAGTAGGTGAAAATGTCCAGATTCGAGCCTGGTCTGTCCAACTCCAGACTTGCAGAAGCCCCTCTAGATGGAGGCTCACCCTTAGCAAAGGCTCCAAGGCTGTCAGGGTCTGATGAGATCGGGGGAATGGTGACTTTGGTGGTGAAGTATGGTGGGGGAGATGACGCTGGTGGGAAGGCTCTGAACTCCAGGCTGAGGACATTATTCTGTAAGTAGTGGGGAGCCAGGAAGGTTTGGGAACAGGAAGTGACAGGACAAATAGCTGCCAAATACAGACAAAGCCGCTTCAGTCAGAATCTTCCAGAGAGTTTGCTAAAATCCAGATGAGGTCGGGTGTGGTGGCCCATATCTGTAATCCCAACACTCTGGGGGGGCCAGGGCGGGCAGATCGCCTGCGGTCAGGAGTTTGAGACCAGCCTGGCCAACATGGTAAAACCCCATCTCTACCAAAAATACAAACATTAACCAGGAGTGGTGGGTGCCTCTAATCCCAGCTATTCAGGAGGCTGAGGCAGGAGAATCACTTGAACCAGGGAGGTGGAGGGTGCAGTGAGCTGAGATCATGCCACTGTACTCCAGCCTGAGCAACAAAGCAAGATCTGTCTCAAAAAAAAAAAAAAAAAAAATCCAGATTCCCTGGTCCTACCCACTGTGACAGTGATTCTGTAAGCTTGGAGAGGGCCTGTCAATGTATATTTTCAGTGTTCTCCAGCCAGCTCTGATGTGCAGCCAGTGTGGACTCTGCTCTGCAGGGGGCTGCCAGGAGGGCCCACAGCCTTGGGTCTGCAGCCTCCCACATTAGTGGCCTTGCCTTGGGCTGGAAAGCCAGTCCTGCCCGAGGGATATGAAGCAGCTGCCTTTCCAAGGCAAGCTCTCCCAAGGGAGACATCACTTTTGCCCTTGTGAGCTCTTCCCACACATGGGCAGGGGGCAGGCCTTGAGGCTTGGGCCTGGCTTAAATCTGGCTCTTCTGCTTATCACATGACCTCTGTAAAATGGAGCCAATTTTTTAGGACCTACCTCAGAGGTTCATTTTGAGAACTAAATGAGACAAAGCATTTAAAAGTGCTTGGCACAGAGTTTGGCATATTTATAGCAAGCCCTTGATAAGTGTTCACTATTACCTTTTTTTTTTAAAGCACATGTCAACAAACAGCAGCCTTTTGTTAAAAATCATAATGATATAGCTTATCAAATAGTTTCTTTAGGACTGATGGCAGAGAGAGGCCAAAAGGAGACCTGGTTGGGAGAGGAGGAAGAGGGAAGAGGGTCTGTCCCTGGGGAAAGAGCTGAGTGGATGGTGCAGGGATCCCGGTCAGATGGAGACCAGGGAGGGATGAGGTTGGCCTGGCCGCCAGTTCACGTGGCTTCCTCTCTTCTGGCCTTCGCTTTCCCATCTGCAGTGTGCGGGTCAGCTATGGCTTAGTGAAAGTGCACTAGACCTAGAGTAAGAAAGACCTGGGTCCAAATCCCAGCCCTGCCACTTACCAGGTGTGTGCCCTTGGGCCAGTCACTTCCCCTCTCTGAGCCTCGGTTTCCTCACCTCCTTCCTCACAGCATCTTTGTGAAGATTGAAATGAAATAATGTCCATGAAAGGGCTTGGCACAGGCCTGCCTCCCAGAACACTCGATATGTGCTGGGCGCTGTTCTATGTACTTTACAGAAATCACCTCATTCATTCCTTCTGACAACCCTCTGAGGAAGGGATTATTATCATCCCCCATTTGCAAAACAGGGGAAACGGAGGCACAGGGAAGTTCAGTAACTTGCAGAGGCAGGATTTGAACTCAACCAAGAGTTCTTCACCCCACACCACACATACTAGGTGCTTTAGGACAGGCAGCTGGTGTTACGTTTTTCTCATCTGATCAGGAACTTGGGCGGTTAGAGTTGTCACAGTAATTTGTGAAAAATGGGAAGATAAAATAATAATTACGAATTGAGGTGGATTTGGTCTATTTTGTCTTTCAGCTGGGAAGGTGAGGAGGGACGAACAGCAGAAAGCCCTATGTGGGGGAAGGAGGGGTCGGGGCCCTTGTTCTGGCTGCGCTGGGTGTGAGGAGGTGTCTCGTGCCCCACCCCTCCTAGGCCAGGGATGCTCACCCCAAGACAATGAGTTCACCATACTTGATGGGCTCCTCGCCTGGCTGTGCATCTTCACCGGGAGAGGAGAGAACGCAAGAGCCCTTGTTCCCCCGGTGCTGGAGGTCTGAGGTTGGGGGGACCCCACTTCAGGGTTTCCTTCCAGCACCATTCTGGGCAGAGTGGGAGAGAAAGAGCTTTGCAGGTTCCCACCCCAGCCCCACTCAATCCCAGCTCCAGCCTGCTGCAGGGCCGCCTAGGCTAAGGCAAGGGTGACCTTTCACTGCCTCTACTGCTATGGCAACCACTTCCCCTCTGCCTCCTCTAAACTGCCTGAGGTTGCTGGGATACCAGGGAGGGGTGGCACAGTCAGAGGGTCAGGATATTCAGTGGTGCCAGAGGGATGGACCAAGTTGGGGTAGTCAGAGGCTGCTTTTGGCCAAGATCCCAATGTGGGATGTGCTTCAAAGAGGGGCACCCCATGAGTTGGAGGCCCTTACCCCTCATCTCAGACTCAGTTCCTGGGTACAGCTCTTAGCCTCTGGACCTCTGGTTTAGCCCCTCTAACAGGTTCTTTGAATCTACGTGTCCATATGAATCTTTCTGCCCCTTCAAGGTCTAGGCCTCTGTCTGTCTGTCTGTTTCTCAGTGACTCTCTGTCCTCACAGCTGGGAGGACAGAGCATCCTTTTCGCCATCTCTCTCCCCCATTCCCCGTCTCTGCCTGTCTGCCCGCCTCCGCCACACCATCCATCTGCCTCAGTCTCCCCATCTCGGCCTCCCCCTGCGGGCAGGCCAATGGACTCCTCCTAGGTGCTCGCCCTCCTCTCCCTCCCTCCCTCAGGTGTCTGTCTGCATCCCGGCCACCCGGGTCTCAGGAGGCCTGTGGGGGCGGCGCTCCCCCTCGAGCTCGGGCTGCAGCAGAGCCGTCTCCCGCAGGCAGCCTGTTTGGAAAACATCCCCGAGCCGGAGGGACTGCGCCGGGGCAGGACGAGAACCGCGGCCCAGCGCCTACGCAGGTCCACACCCGGAGGCCCCTCCGCACAGCACACGCGCGCGCATGGCCCCGCACAACCTGGGCCCGGACGGCGCAGAGACCACCCGCACCCGCGACCGCAGGGACGCGCGGGCGCGCAGCAGCCACCGGCGCCCGCCCTCGGACCCACTCCCTCCGCCACCCCCAGACACGCAAACACGCCCCCCCGCCCGCCGGGGCCCGCCCGGCGCAGCCCCGCCCCCTCCGCCCCGGCGGCCTCACCTGGCCACGCTCCGGGCCCCGCTGGGCGCCACTCCCTCCCCGTCTAGCCCCTGCTCGGCCCCGGGCCGCTGCGGCGGGATGGGCCCGGCCCGCGGCGGCTCCGCGCTGCCTCGTCACGGGGACACCCGGGGCCGGGGGAGGGGGATGAGCGCGAACCGCCACGCTCCGCCCCCTGTCCTGAGGCCCCGCCCCAGTATCCCCGCCCCTAGGAGAGCCCCGCCTCGCTTCAGACTCCGCCTCTTGCGACGAAGCTTAGCCCCCGTGGGCGGAGCTCCGCCCCTTCGCGGGAGACCACGCCCCCTGGCACCGCCCTCTGACCAGGGAAGCCCCGCCCTCCACTCCGACTGAGGGACTCCCCTGCCCCTCCTCGCCGGCTCAGGACTCCCCCTTAGTCTACGCGACCCGTCCCCCATTTCAGGCTCCCCCAGACTCCGCCCCCATTTCCGGGGGATTCCGAGGTTCTCCCAGAGACCCGGGCGCCCCCTCCTCACCGTAGATCGGGGCCCTCACATGCGCTGGAGGCCCCTTCCCCACCCTCAGCCCCGACACCCCGCCTCCCATCTGGGGGCGCCACGCAATTAGAGGAGAGGAGGAAAATGGCAAAGGCAAAGGGGGTGTGCGTCAGCGGTGGAGGCAGCCGCAGTTGACTAGAGTCGCAGACTCGTCTTCCAGCCCAGCTTGGGCATCCCCCATTCCTCAGCCACCTCCCCCTCTGCCAGCATGCATACACCACCCGACTTGCTGCAAAGGAAGGAGACCTTTGGGGGGAGCACAGCCCCTTCTGAGCCTGGGGCTCGCAAGAGATCTCTTCTGTGTCAGGCGCTGTGCGCTGTGCTTTCAGCAAATTAAACCCTTTACTTTAATCCTGGGAGGCAGGCATGATGGTTGCCCATTTTACAGATAAGGAAATAGATTTACAAAAGTGACTTGCTTGCTGTAGTTTGCTAGAAACGGGCCAAGAGGGAATCTCAGCTGTATGAGTGACTTCAGTCACAACTCCTAACTTCTTTACCTCGTGGTTCTGACTAGGGATGGCAGGATGGAGCCTCAGAGGTGCAGAAAAGAAAGCGTATCTGCATCAGGTAAGGTCCCCGTTGCTCAGTACTCTTGGTCTGGAACTATAATTAAAGGCTGGGTTATAGTTCCAGACCAAGTCTTTCGTCTTGTGGGTGGCAGTGGGAGTGTTTTATGAGAAAATCAAGGAAAGCTGCACAGAGGAGGTGGCTTTTGACTTCCATCATGAAGGATGCATGAGAGTTTGCCTAAACATTGCTGAGAGGAAGCTGCTGCCACCCCACCCCCACAAACTTGTTGCCCCTGAAGCTCCCAATATACCAGACTCCCCCTGGGGCCACCACATCCACCCCACTAGCTCCCCCACCTAAAAATAGCCAAAGATACCAACTGCTTTGCCAACTGTTCTGAGGCCCAGTGGCTAGATGAAACAAGAAAGCACCAGACGGCACATTCTTTAAGGGATAAAACACTCGTCACAGAGAATCTCCCTGGGAGACCCCCACCAAGCAGACCACTGGGCTGCTGGCTGCAGGTCACACAAACCCTGTGACACAGGATAGCTGCCCTTGCTGATGTCTCCAGAGGCCTCTGTTGTGCCGGTGTGCACAGGGACCCTGGGACAGCCTCACTCCCTTGTGTACCCCCAGCTTTCAATGCATTGCCTGCCAGAGCAGATCCTCAGTGAACACACACTGAATCCCTGTTTTAATCCCCAGTTTACACACCAGGAAGTCAAGGCTCAGGCAGGAGAAGAAACTTGCCCCAGGTCACAAGCCAGGCAGATGCAGAGCTGATGCTTCCAGCTGACACTGGACTGCATGGAGGAAGGTCTGAGGGGGGGATCACCAAGACTCAATGGAGAAGGAGGCAGGGATTTCTCCTGGGGCAGAGTACTGGGATTGGAGCTGTATGGTGGGCTCAGCCAGACATTCAGGGGCCTCAGGGAGCCTGGGTGTGCCCGATCCCAGGATTGCCCAAGTAAGGGAGAGGAAGGGAGACTTAGGACACCAGCAGCAGACACAGATGCCGAAGTTCCAACCTTGGCTTCTGGCTCTAAATCCAGCCCTCTGCCCCAAGAACTCCAGTTTCTTAATCTCTCTAGGCCTCAGTTTCCTTATGTGTAAAATGGAAATAATAACAATGATATCTACACGTGGTGAAATAAGATTTTGCAGTATTGTTTTGAAATTCCTTTGTCAGCCCTCCTTTCTCTCTCTTCAGTCTAGATCTTGTCCCTGTTGCGTCAAAGAAAAGGGACAAATAAAGGAATAAGATACAAGCTTTATTTAATTATTGGGTTCAAATTCCTGAAGGCGAGGGACTTGGAATAGTTTGGAAAGGTAGTTGCATATCTAGTTGAGAAAACATGTTGAAAAAACAAAACAGGGCTGGGTGCAGTGGCTCACCCCAATGCTTTGGGAGCCTAAGGCAGGAGGATCACTTGAGGCTAGGAGTTTGAGACCAGCCTGGGCAACATAGCAAGACCCTGTCTCTACAAAATTAAAAAATTAGCTGGGCATGGTGGTGCCCCCCTGTAGTCCCAGCTACTCAAGAAGTTGGGGCAGGAGATTCTCTTGAGCCCAGGAGATCGAGACTGCAGTGAGCTATGAACATACCACTGCACTCCACCCTCGGCAACAGAGTGAGATCCTGTCTCTAAAAAAAATTAAGAAGAAGAAAAAAACAACAAATAAAAAACAACAGTGACAAACTCTTTCTCGGCTGGGAGGTTTGGAGAGGAGAAGGGAAGCTAAGATGCTGGGTTCTGCCCTTGAGGCCATGCTGGAGTGGGAGGGTAGGGTTGGGAAAAGACAGATCCAGGGCAAAGGCGACCTGGGCTTCAGTTCTCAGGCTATAGCTTTAGAGGAAAGCCCTAGAAGCAGGGTGACTACAGCAGTGTGTGGGGTTTGTGCTGTGTCTAGGAGGGCTGGTCTGTGGAGTCTTAGATGTGTGAGTGGCATGGGAAAGTCTTGAGATTTCTGTGCCCCAAAATTGCAAAGCTGAGAGAGGCTGGAGTGTCCTAACGGTGGTGAATCAGGGTACCTGGATTGACAGCTAGAGGCCGGTAAGATACAGATATCTCAGTAGAAGCTAGCAAGGAAGGTAGCCAGCTACAGGGGCACTGGTCCATAGGTTCCTGCTTCTCCCAGTGCCATGACACTGGGGAAGTCCCCTCAGATCTGAGAAACCATTCCAAGTAGAGGAGAAGGAGGTGGAAGAGTCTGAAGGAATGCATTGAAATCTGAAATGACTGAGAAAAGCTGAAACTTACTTTGATGACACTGTCTTCCAACAAGTGCAATGGGGACTGGAAAGGGAGATGATGTTTAGTTTTAGAACAGGGGTAGGCAACCTGCAACCCACTGGCTAAATCTAGCCTGCTGCCTGTTTTTGTAATAACGTTGTATGGGAGCACAGCCACGCCTACTAGATTATGTACTGTGTGTGGCTGTTTTCATGCTACAATGGCAGAGTTGAGTTGTGGTGAGAGGGACTGTATGGCTCTCAAAGTCTATTTACTGTCTGGCTCCTTACCAAAAAAAGTTAGCTTAATAAGCTGGAGAATCCCCTTGGGAGGAGGTGCACTCACGTACCCAGCAGGTGAGTAGTGCTTTGGTGAAAGGCTAATGTTCCTTTGCAGAGAGACTTCCCCTTGGGATGCTTGAATGTCATGATAGCTGGGTCCTTCAGAGCAAGTGATGCAAGAGAGCAAGATAGAAGCTACAATGTCTTTTGTAAAAATTATTTGTGGCCAGGCGCGGTGGCTCACACCTGTAATCTCAGCACTTTGGGAGGCCGAGGCAGGCAGATCACCTGAGGTTGGGAGTTTGAGACCAGCCTGACCAACATGGAGAAACCCTGCCTCTACCAAAAATACAAAATTAGCCAGGCATGATGGCGAGTGTCCTAGCTACTTGGGAGGCTGAGGTAAGAGAATTGCTTGAACCCGGGGGGGTGGCGGAGGTTGCAGTGAGCCAAGATCACGCCACTGCACTCCAGCCTGGCCACAAGAATGAAACTGTCTAAAAAAAATTATATGTATATATATTTACATTTATATATATATATAATTTTTTTTGGCTTAGCCTCAAAAGCTACACACCTTCATTTCTGTCATATATGATTGGTTCCACAGATCAGCCCTATTCAGTGTGGGAGAAAACTACATGAGGAGGCAGGGATCATTGTGGAGGATCTTGGAGGCTGGTTACCACAGACTGCCCTCTGACTCTCCTTTCATATTAAAAATGCATCCTCCCTCTCACCAGCCCCCATCTTGCCCCATTACAGCATCCACTGGAAGTCCAAAATCTCACCACCTTAATCAGGTTCAGGTGTGCATGAAGTCTCTTGGGTATGGATCCTTGGATATAACCCCTCAAGTACAATTCTTTTCCATCTGAAAACCTGTGAAGTAAAGAGATATGTTATCTTCCCCTCAAAACCCAACAAACAATGGTGGGACTGCCATACACTAACTGATATATATCTTTGTGTTCAAAAAGTGGGAATGACAGGGCACAGTGGCTCACGCCAATAATCCCAGCACTTTGGGAGGCTGAAGTGAGTGGATCACTTGAGGCCAGGCATTTGAGACCAGCCTGGCCAACATGGCAAAATCCTATCTCTACTAAAAGTACAAAATTAGCTGGGCGTGTTGGCACATGCCTGTAATTCCAGCTACTCTGGAGGCTGAGGCATGAGAATCAATTGAACATGGGAGGCTGAGATGGCGCCACTGCATTCCCCCCTGGGTGAAAGAGCAAGACTATCTCAAAAACAAACAAACAAAAAAACAGGCCGGGCACGGTGGCTCATGCCTGTAATCCCAGCACTTTGGGAGGCCGAGGCAGGCGGATCACAAGGTCAGGAGATGGAGACCAGGTACGGGTGAAATCCCGTACCTAGTAAAAATACAAAAAAATTAGCCAGGTGTTGTGGCACGCATCTGTAGTCCCAGCTACTCAAGAGGCTGAGGCAGGAGAATCACCTGAACCTGGAAGGCAGAGGTTGCAGTGAGCCGAGATCGTGCCACTGCACTCCACCCTGGGTGACAGAGCAAGACTCTGCCTCAAAAACAAAACAAACAAGCAAACAAAAACAAAACAAAGCAAAAACAAATGGGAATATGGGAGGAATGCAATAGTCACTGGTGCCTAGAAATTGTCAACTCTAGCAAGATACAAGTTGGCAGTTCTTTGGTTAAGACTCCAAGGCCTGAGAATAACAATCCATGGCTCTTTGCTCCACCCTCTGGGCTCTTAATTCTACTTCCTGAATCATCTTTCCTTTTCCATAAAAGGTAGCCTGTGTTTGCAGCTGAGTAGTTTTCTTGGCCTGCATCCTGTTCATAGAAGTTTGGGGATCCAAATGCCTCTTTTCCATTTCTGTTGTCTCTGTCCTTTACAGTCCAAATTGGCAGTGTTTCTGCCAATACAACTCTCTTAAAAACTTTGTAGATTTCGTGGCCAGGCGTGGTGGCTCACGCCTGTAATCCAAGCACTTTGGGAGGCCAAGGTGGGCAGATCACCTGAGGTCGGGAGTTCAAGACCAGCCTGACCAACATGGTGAAACCCCGTCTTTAAAAAAAAAAAGCTTTGTAGATTTCTATGGACCTTATTCACTTCTTTAGACTATGCCCACAAATCTTTTTGAGATAAGCCTCTCTCCACCTTGGGCTTATGCTGATAGACAAATCCTTTAATCCTTCTAGAAGCCCTTATTGTTTGAATGGTTCTATTGCCTTAGACCTGAAATCTTAGGGAATTTACAGTCATACTCTTGGCTTCAACTTTATACCATGTTTTTCAGACGTGATCTTTTTCCAGAAGCCATTTCTTAATTTTAGCATTGATTTTGGCTAGAGAAGCTGGGAATTTTTCTTCCTCTTTTTCTTCTTTCTTTCCTTCCTTCTTCCTTCCTTCCTTTCTTTTTTTCCTTCCTTCCTTCCTTTCTTTTTCTTTCTTTCCCTCCCTTCCTCCCTCCCTCCCTCCTTCCTCCCTCCCTCCCTCCTTCCTTCCTTTCTTTCTTCATTCCCTCCCTCCCTCTTTCTTTCTTTCTTTTCTTTCTTCTCTCTCTTCCTTCCTTCCTTCCTTTCTTTCTTTCTTTCTTCTCTCTCTCTCTCTTTCTTTCTTTCGAGACAGAGTTTCACTCTTCTTTCCCACACTGGAGTACAAAATGGTCTGATGTCAGCTCATTGCAACCTCCACCTCCTGGGTTCAAGTGGTTCTCCTGCCTCAGCCTCCTGAGTAGTTAGGATTACAGGTGTCTGCCACAACACTCGGCTAATTTTTGTATTTTATTTTATTTTAATTTTAAAAACTTTTTTTAAATTTATTTTTTCTTTTTTTACTCCCCTCACACCAGGATAATTTTTGTATTTTTAGTAGAGATGGGGTTTCACCATGTTGGCCAGGCTGGTCTTGAACTCCTGACCTCAGGTGATCTGCCCACCTTGGTCTCCCAAAGTGATGGGATTAAAGGCAGGAGCCACCATGACCGGCCATCAGGTATTTAGCTTGTTTGTTTGTTTTGAGATGGAGTCTCCCTCTGTTACCCAGGCTAGAATGCAGTGGTGCTCAGCTCACTGGAAACTTTGCCTCCCAGGCGCAAGTAATTCTCCTGCCTCAGCCTCCTGAGTAGCTGGGATTACAGGAGACTCCACCATGCCTGACTAATTTTTGTATTTTTAGTAAAGACAAGGTTTTACCATGTTGGTCAGGCTGGTCTCGAACTCCTGACCTCATGATCCACCTGCCTCGGCCTCCCAAAATACTGGGATTACAGGAGTGAGCCACTGTGCCCAGCCCAGGTATTTCTTTATAGCAATGTGAGAATGGCCTAACATGCCTTAACTCTACAAACAATTTAAAAATTAGCCAGATGTGGTGGCGCATACCTGTAATCCCAGCTACACCAGAGGCTGAGGCAAAAGGATTTCTTGAGCCTGGAAGGTAGCAGGTACAGTGATCGCACTAGCCTCGATGAAAGAGTGAGACTTTGTCTTAAAAAAAAAAAAAAGCCACAATGTCACTTCTATAGTGTCACTTCTGCTCTGTTCTATCAATCGAAACAATCACGCGCCTGCCAGATTCAAAGGGAAGAACTTAGACCCCAACCCTGATGAGAGGAATTGTTGCCTGTGAGCTGGTTCAGGTTCTTGACCTCACCATACAAAAGGAGTCCAGAGTAGGAGTAAGCAGGAGAGTTCATTGCAAAGTGAAAGTACACTCTGGTCTGGGCGCAGTGGCTCATGCCTCCACTTTGGGAGGCAGAGGCAGGGGGGATCACAAGGTCAGGAGTTCAAGACCAGCCTGACCAACATGGTGAAACCCTGTCTCTACTAAAAACACAAAAATTAGCCAGGCATGGTGGTGCATCCCTGTAATTCCAACTACTCAAGAGGCTGAGGCAGGAGAACCGCTTGAACCCAGGAGGTGGAGGTTGCAGTGAGCCGAGATTGTGCCATTGCATTCCAGCCTGGGCGACAGAGAGAGACTCCATCTCAAAAATAAATAAATAAATAAATAAATAATAAATAAAAGTACACTCTGACAGCTGATCAGAGCTGGCTACTCAAAGGTGAAACGGCACCGATTGACACTAGAGAGTCTCCCTTTATGGGAGTCTTACATGATTATTCATAAAGGGGGGAATCATTATTCATGATTATTCATGTTCTGGGTGATCCCCTGCATGCACATGTGCTATTATTGTGCATGCTAGTACATACATGGCATGTCTCATTAGCATCTTAAATCTCTACCCGGGGGTGTGTTTTTTACTATTATAATAAGCATAGGTCAGCCCAAGGACACTGAACATGGGTTTCTGCACTTACATGAATTTGGGTATTTTCGCTTCTGCTCTGTTTTTTTTTTTTTTTTTTTTTGGTGATGGAGTCTCGCTCTGTCACCCAGGCTGGAGTGCAGTGGTGTGGTCTTGGCTCACTGCAACCTCCACCTCCCGGGTTCAAGTACTTCTCCTGTCAGCCCCCCGAGTAGCTAGGATTACAGGCACATGCCACCACGCCTGGCTAAGTTTTGTATTTTTAGTAGAGACGGGGTTTCACCACATTGGTCAGGCTGGTTTTGAACTCCTGACCTCAGGTGATCCACCCTCCTCGGCCGCCCAAAGTGTTGGGATTACAGGCGTGAGCCACCGTGCCCAGCCCTCTTCTACTTTTCTACCTCCTTGCAGCAGAATGTTCTAACTATGAGCCCAGGATGCAGTTTGTGTATTGTTGGGTAGTTTGTTTTCTCCATCTACTTAGCAAGTTTTATTCCCCTTTAAGAGAAGCTATTACCACCCTGTCTAATCTACCTCAGAATGAGAAATAATCCCTGCCAGGGCAACGTGACAAAACACTGTGTCTACAAAAAATACAAAAAATTAACTGGGAATGGTGGTGCATGCCTATAGTCCCAGTTACTTGAAAAGCTAAAGCAGGAATATCACTTGAGCCAGGGAGGTCGAGACTGCAGTGAGTCATGATTGCACCACTACACTTCAGTCTGAACACAGAGTGAGAGCATGTCTCAAAGAAACAAAAAAACAGGCTGGGCGCAGTGACTCACGCCTGTAATCCCAGCACTTTGGGAGGCTGAGGCAGGCAGATCACGAGGTCAGATCAAGACCATCCTGACTTAACATGGTGAAACCCCATCTCTACTAAAAATACAAAAAATTAGCCAGGTGTGGTGGCATGCGCCTGTTGTCCCAGCTACTTGGGAGGCTGAGGCAGGAGAATCGCTTGAACCCGGGAGGCGGAGGTTGCAGTGAGCCAAGATCGCGCCACTGCACTCAACCTGGGCAACAGAGTGAGACTCTGTCTCAAAACAACAAAACAAAACAAAAAACTAAACAGGCTCCCTCTCTCCCCAGCTCCAGGTTAGGGGGCTATTTTTTCAGGAGGGACTGGACATCAGCATTTTTCATCCTGCCCTAGCTACCTGTTGTTGAGTCTGAGTTCTGGGTGAGTGTATCTGAGATGGGGAAGTGCCCTTCTTCCACACAGCCTCCACTGGTAGGATGGATGTCCAACACTGGGCATGGCACTGCTGAGAACATTGGGGCACAATTCACTCTTACCCCACTTGTGGAATGGGGGTTCCATTCAGAGGGTGGAGGAGGGGACTGAGGAGACCTGGGGCTGCTGCACTTGCCCTCCTCCAAGCACTCAGCTCCTGAAGCGGGGGTGTCACTCAGAGAGTGGCACTCTATTTTCCTGCCTGCATGAGAGCTGTGGCTCAGAGATTTCTCTAGGGAACAGAAGTGGGTAGTAAGGCCAGGGCACGGTGGCTCACGCCTGTAATCCCAGCATTTTGGGAGGTCGAGGTGGGTGGATCACTTGAGGTCAGGAGTTTGAGACCAGCCTGGCCAACATGGTGAAACCCTGCCTCTACTAAAAATACAAAAATTAGCAGGGTGTGGTGGTGCATGCCTGTAATACAAGCTACTAGGGAGGCTAAGGCAGGAGAATCACTTGAACCTAAGAAACGGAGGTTGTAGTGAGCCAAGATTGTGCCACTGCACTCCAGCCTCCTGGGTGACAGAGCAAGACCCTGTCTTAAAAAAAAAAAAAAAAAAAAAAAAAGTAGAATGTAAGAGAGAGAGAGCTCCAGGTCTTTCCCTAAAGGAACATTTGCAACAGGTTGTAAAGAAGTTTAAGTTCAAGCCCAGGAGCACTCTCAAAACACTGGAGATTATGGTGAAAGGCAATAGAGGGAGATTGATGGAATCTGGAGATAAAGGCTAAATTGCAGGCTGTCTAGTCTGCTGAAGAGAAAGTGGGGAAAGGGGAAACTGGAGAATCCTGCTGGAGTCAGAACAAATCTCAGACACTGACCTCCAGGACTGTTTCTTCAAAGGAATCACCAGGTTTGATTAGATCCATTTGTGGAGCAGTTTATACCCCAGAGCTTTGTTGAAAATACAGTAATAGACAATTCAGCTGGCAATTACTGGAGCTTAACAGCTGGGTGTGTCAGGGAACGAGTCAGTCAAAGACAGTCTGTCAAAACCCTTGTTAACCCATGGTGATTGTGGGTACCCAAGGCTGTACCCCCTGAGGAATGACATCTGAGGCTTCACAGTCTGGCAGTAAGAAGGAGGAGATAGACTTCACTAAAATAATCCCTCCAGTCACCAAACGAGCAAGTAAGGATAATGAACCGGAGATTTGTATCTGTCATACACAAGCAATGTCAGCCTTTTGCTTGGTATCTTGGGAGCCCCAGGAGGAGCAGGGAAGAGCAGACAGAGGACGGGGAAGGCAGAGGAGAGAGAGGAGGCTGGGCTCCCTTTGACTTTTGATTGGCGAGTTGGAGAGTTAGGGACCCAGAACTGCCTGCAAGTAGCTCATTCCCCTACCTCATTGCCCACGTTCAACCTGTTACCAAGTCCTGCCTACTATGTCCCCCACAGCTCCCATCAACCTTGCTATCCCCTCTGCAACTGCCCAGAGAGGCAGTACTGAGATCTAGGTTCTGCCTCTCCCAACACACACACACACTAGTTGGGCAAGGCTCTTCAACTCTTTGAGCCTCAGTTTTCTCAACTGTGAAATAAAAGTAATAAAGATAGGCTGGGCGTGGTGACTCACGCCTGTAATCCCAGCACTTCGGGAGGTTGAGTCAGGCGAATCATGAGGTCAGGAGTTTGAGACCAGCCTGGCCAACATGGCGAAACCCTGTCTCTACTAAAAACACAAAAATTAGCCAGGCATGGTGGCAGGCACCTGTAATCCCAGCTACTTGGGAGGCTGAAGCAGGAGAATCGCTTGAACCCAGGAGGCAGAGGTTGCAGTGAGCCGAGACCACACCATTGCACTCCAGCCTGGGCGACAGAGTTAGATTCCGTCTCAAAAAACAATTTTTTCTAATGAATAAAGAAAGACACTGGCCAGGTGTGGTGGCTCATACCTGTAATCCCAGTACTTTGGGAGGCTGAGGCAAGAAGACCATTTGAGCCCATTAGTTTGAGACCAGTCTGGGCAACATGGCAAAACCATCTCTACAAAAAATTAAAAAGTTAACTGGATGTGGTGTCATGTGCCTATGGTCCCAGCTACTTGTAGGACTGAGGCGGAGGATCAATTGAGCCTGGAAGATTGAGGCTGCATGAGCCATGTTTGTGCCACTGCACTCCAGCCTGGGCAACAGAATGAGATCCTGTCTCAAAATAATAATAATAGTAATAATAATAAAGATACCTACCATACAAGACTATTGTGAGAAATCATTGAGATTACCCAGGAAGGGTGCTTAGCTCAGGCCTGGCTCATGGTGTATGTTAAAAACTCTCTAAAAGTCAACCACTATTAACATTAGTTCAGACTTCATCATTTCTTGGCTTGGGCACTCAGGACAGCCCCCATGATGGCCTCTCTGTTTCCATTCTTGCCCCTCCAATCTATCTTCTCCAACTGAGTCAGTGTCAAGTTCCTGTTTACATCTTGTCAATGGCACCTGCACCTTTTTTTTTACCGAGGGTAGGTCTTGGTCCATCTGAGATACTGATTAAAGTGCAGCTTTCTCGAATGTCCCCTTCAGGGTTCCCCTGTACTTATCCCAATGTCCCAGGCAATCTTGCTGTGCACTGACAGTTGAGATTCAGCCCTCTGCAAGCTAGTCTACATTCATTGGTGCAGGATTCAAGACCCTTCAGATCTAGCCCCTGCCAACCTTTCCAGCCTGCTACTCCCTACCTCACACCATACCCTCCAGTGACATCACAAGCGCATGCACCTCCCCCACACTCTCCTGCACCTCTGCTGTTCCCTCTGCTTCCCTATCCCTCAGGCTGGGGAACATGCCTGTAATGGGCCAAATTGTGTCTCCCTTGCCCCTGCAAATTCTTATGTTGAAGCCCTGGCTCCCCCAGCACCTCAGAATGTGACTGTATTTGGAGACAGGGCCTTTAAAGAGGTGATTAACTTAACATGAGGCCAATTAGGGTGGGCTCCTATCCGATCTGATTAATGTTCTTAACAGAAGAGGAAATTTGGATACACAGAGACACCAGAGCACAGAGGGACCTTGTGAAGACACAGGGAAAACGTGGCCATCTTTGAGTTAAGGCAAGAGGCCTCAGAAAAAACCAATTCTGCCAACATCTTGCTTTTGGACTTTTGGCCCCAAGAACTGTGAGAAAATAAACTTCTGTTGTTTCTGTGCCCAGGCCGTGGTGTTTTGTTACAGCAGCTAGCCGAGCTGATGCACAGAGAGCACCTCCCTGCAGGGCAGTAGCTGTGCCTGCCCCCTCATAGAGAACTCACCATATGGTTCTGCACCTAGCGCTCTACTCATGTATTTACCTCTCCTGTTAGGTCAAGGCTTTTTGGAAGGTAGGGTTGTAACTTATCAGCAAATTATGAAATTGACTTTATGGGCTCAACCAGCATTTTTAATGAAAGAATAGAATAAAATAGAAAGAACAGAAAATAGAGTGCACCACATAAAGATATGAACTGTCTTTTGAAACTGGCATTTCCCTGTGTATATGTCACATGTGTGCATTGGGCCACAATGTGAAATGCATTTTTCACTAATAATCATGGCCAAAAAAAGATACAAAGCCAGCGCATAGCCCATGTGACCCTCAAAGATGATGTCACACCTTCTCATTTCTGTATGTCCAGTGCCTGACCTAGGACCTGGCATGCAGTAGGTCTTGGGGGATATTTGTGGAACCAATGCATTGACCCTTGCCTATATGATCTCTACTTCCCTTTTCATGACCCTAGTTGCAGCACCAAAATCTCTCACCTGGATGACAACAGCCTCCTAACAGATCCCTGCTTTCATCTTGGCCTCTCTGTAGCTTCCCTTCAGCAGCCAAGAGTAATCTTTCTACAGCATAAGTTGCATCCTATGACTTATCTATTCCAGTGACTTCCTACTGGAGCCCAAGTAAAGTCCTAAGTCTTTACCTGCTGTCCAAGGCCTGCCATGATCTGCTTTCCCCATCCTCTCTGACTTCCTCTCCTTCCCCTGCTCTCTCCCCTCATTTCACCCAGCTGCACTGACCTCCTTGGTGGTCTCCAGAGCCACCCAGCCCACACCTGCCTCAGGGGTCCATACATACCTGTTCCTGCTTGGAAGGCTCTTCCCTCAAACAAATCCCTTTTCTTTCTGCTCTCAAGTTAATGTCACTTCCTCAAAGAGGCCATCCCTAACCATTCTAGCCAGTAGAATCCCATTTAGAGGGGATATTTAATAACGTAGAAGACACTTGCTGATATGGTTTGGCTCTGCATTCCCACCCAAATCTCATGTTCAATTGTAATCCCCAGTGGGGGATGGGGCCTGGTGGGAGGTGATTGGATCATGGGGGTGGATCCTCCTGAATGGCTTACCACCATCCCTTTGGTGCTGTTCTCATGATAGAGTTCTCACGAAATCTGGGTTTTTTGTTTGTTTGTTTGTTTGTTTGAGACAGAGTCTTGCACTGTCACCTGGGCTGGAGTGCAGTGGTACCATCTCAGTTCACTGCAACCTCCGCCTCCCAGGTTCAAGCAATTCTCCTGCCTTAGCCTCCTGAGTAGCTGGGATTGTAGGTGCCTGCCACATGCCTGGCTAATTTTTTGTATTTTTAGTAGAGACAGGGTTTCACTACATTGGGGATTCAAGGATCAGTGCCATGACATCAGTGCCATTACATCAGTGCCATTACAGTTTACAAATGCCATGTCAACGTTTGGAAGTTACCCTATATGGTCTAAAAGGGGAGGATCCCTCAGCCCAGAAATCACCATTGCTTTCCTAGTGTGAACTCCAAAGTATCTGACAGGTCTTAGCCAATTTAGATGGTTTTATTTTGCCAAGGTTAAGAATGCACCCATGACACAGCCTCAGGAGGTCCTAACAACATGTGCCCAAGGTGATCAGGGTACAGCTTGCTTTTATACCTTTTAGATAGAACACATCAATCAATACATGTAAGAGGCCGGGCACGGTGGCTCATGCCTGTAATCCCTGCACTTTGGGAGGCTGAGGTGGGTGGATCGCCTGAGATCAGGAGTTCAAGACCAGCCTGGCCAGCAGGGTGAAACCCTGTGTCTACTAAAAATTAAAAATTAAAAAAAAAAAATAGCCAGGTGTGGTGGTGGGTGCCTATAATCCCAGCTACTTGGGAGGCTGAGGCAGGAGAATTGCTTGAACCCAGGAGAAGGAGGTTGCAGTGAGCCAAGATTGTGCCATTGCACTCCAGCCTGGGCAACAGAGCAAGATTCCATCTCGAAAAAAAAAAATTAGCTGGGCATGGTGGTGGATACCTGTAATCCCAGCTACTCAGGAGGCTGAGGCAGAAAAATCGCTTAGGAGGCAGAGGTTGCAGTGAGCTAAGACTGTGCCACTGCATTTCAGTCCAGGCAACAGAGCGAGATTGCATTTCAAAAAAAAAAAGAGTTAAAAAAAAAAACTTACTTTTACTTTTCTCTGTCAGCTTGTTCTTGAATTCCTTCGTGCATGAAGCCAAGAACCAATGTGGCCTCCCAGGCTGAACTCCAATTTTGGGGTTTGCGTCATGACAATTCCTTCATTCAGAAGGGATTTATTGCACTGTGGGCACACAGAGCTAAATCAGACCCAGCCTGGCTTCCTCTGGGCCAAGCTGTCTTCTAAGTGCTTTACCTGAATTCACTAATTTCCTGCCAGATAGGTGATATTATTGGTTCCATTTTACTAGTAGGGAAAGTGAAGCACAGGGAGGTTAAGGACCTTGCTCAAGGCTTTGTAGCTTGGCTCCAGAGCTGTGGTAAGGTTAATAAGCCTGAGTGCTATAAAGGCCTTGATGGATTTCAGAGGCAGAGACAACCACATTCAATTAGTGGGGAGTCTAACAAGTATTCCCAATAAAACATTTATATGTGTCTCACAGTTTCCAGTGTGGTTTTATGTGGATTCTCTCATTTTGCTAAGATGAGGTGTGTTAATGGAAAAACCAAACTCTGTAAAACATTTTAAAGGGGTTTATTCTCTGCCAATGTGCATGACCATAGCCTGGGGAACAGTCTCAAGATGTCCCAAGGAAGTGTGCCCAAGGTGGCTGGGTTACAGTTTGGTTTTATATGTTTTAAGGAGACAGGAGTTATAAGCAAAGACAATAAATCAGTACATGGAAAGGATACATTGGTTTGTGAGAAGACGTTTTAAATGGTTCATTTTCAAGGCATGATAAATCTAAGCACTGGCAGCCAGCCTGTGATTGTAACAAACCACATGGCTCATGCACCTAGAAGGTCACAATAAGCAAACAGAATGTAGAGGAGAGGTCAGCCTTTCAGACGCAGAGACTGACTGAAAATGGGAAACAGGAATTCTAGGCCTAGGGGACAAATGAAAGAAGGAGCCAAAGAGACTCCCTCTGACATTCTTCCAGATAGTCCTTTGGGGAGAATGTTGCAGGTTTGGAGGGACAACCCTCGAACCAGGGACAAGGAAAAGCAAAAGATGATAAAGTTGCTGTTTCATCTGGCTCAAAGACCCCAATTATAAGCCTTTGGTCTTTTGGCCTAAGTTTGTCTCAGATGAGAATTGGATGTGCCAAGCTTTAATTCTCTATGTGAATGATAAAATCTCATCCTCACAAAAAGAGATAGGTTACCTCTCTGCTGAAACAAGGATTAGCCCCCACGAAGAAAAAGAACCTAGTAAAAAGCCCTTGTCCACTGAAAAGCCCCTGGGACTCCATATCATGCTTGCTATCTCCATATATCTCACAAAACAGGGGACAGGAAGATCAAAGGGCAGCAGGGGGTTAGAGGAAGAAAGACCTGGAGATCATGGGGGAGCCAAACCAACCACTCCTTTAGATCCTTATCCAAATTTAAGAAAAGAAATAGAACAGTGTAAGAGGGACATTGAGAACTTCCCTATCCATTCGACACAGCAGGCATCTAGCATGTTCGCTCTTAGGGGAAGTTCCCATGAGACAGGGAGAGATTGGCTTTGTAAATGCTCCTCTTCAGTACTTGTAAAGTACTGAAGTTAGGAATTTCAAGAAGGAAATGAAATAACTCCTAGAAGCAGACCAGCTGGACCAATTCCTAGGACCAAGCTTTTACACCTGTGCTACAATAATGTCTATGATACATATCCTGTTTATAGGAGAAGAAAGGGAAATGATTAGGAGAGTGGCCATGATCATCGAGGGAGGAAACACCCTCTCGGGCAAGGAGTCTTGCCAGCCCAACAAAAATTTCCAAACATTCAATCCGGAATGGGATAATAATGATCCCAGAGAAAAATGCAGGAATGCAGGACCTCAGGGAATTATTAATTAAAGGGATTAAAGGGTCCCCTCCTATGACACAAAATGTCTCAAAGGCATTCAAGATTCAACAAGAAAAAGAGAAAACTCCCTCTGCATTCCTGCAGAGGCTCAGAGATCAGATGAAAAAAAAAAAAATTACTCCAGATTAGATCTGGAGGACCCAGTAGGGCAAGGCCCTTTGGAGGCTAACTTTGTAAGTAAGAGCTGGCCTTGCAGACCAGGGCAGCTGCAGGCATGGAAGCAGCAGGAGCCACAGAGCTGGAGCAGACAGCCGAGATAAAGGTGGACAGTGTGAGAGAGCTAGTGTGAGCAAACCCCTAATAAGAGAACTAATGTCTATATTACACGAAGGGAGTTACTGGGGACCCCAGGCTCGTGTGTGATGCAATACTTAGGAATTATGGGTGTATAGGGATTTATACCTTTGCTAAGCAAGTATATGGAAGTTGTGCAACTTGTCAAAGGATAAACAAAAAAGTGATTAGGAAACAGGTGATGGGAGGAAAACCTCCCAGACTAAGACCATTTCAAAGCATTCAAGTAGATTTTACAGAAATCCCCCAAAGGAGGAAGACTGAAGTATTTACTAGTGATCATAGAGCACCTTTCCAGCATGGAAGCCTTTTGCCTTCCAACAGCCACTGCTGGAAATGTGGTCAAAATAATATTAGAACAGATTGTACCTAGATTTGGCCTGGTGGAAAATATTAATTCAAACAATGGAAGCCACTTTACCTTAAGGGTGTTAAGGTGAATTACGGAAGGTTTACAAATTAGACGAAATTAGCACACCCCTTGGCATCCCCCTTCCTCTGGAAAGGTAGGAAGAATGAATTAAACTCTCAAAAAGCATATCACTAAACTAATCTTAGAAACTAAAGCGCCTTGGACCAAATGTCTCCCAACAGCACTACTTAGGATTAAGATAGCCCCAGGAAAAGACTTGGGATTGTCCCCCTACAAGTTATTATATGGGCTCCCATATTTGGGCGGAGCTACACATCTCCCCACTATAGAAACCAAGGATCAATTCTTAAGAAATTATATACTGGCCACATCCTCCACCCTGTCATGCTGTAGGTTAAAAGGACTTCTGACTCAAACTCTGCCTCTTGAGTTCACAGTTCACCACTTCCAGCCTGGTGACTTTGTGCTGATTAAGACTTGGAAATAACACAAGATCCACCCATGCTGGGAAGGTCTCTATGCAAGATGTAGTTTATTATTCAATGCTCTTTTTTTTTTTTCTCTTTTTTTTTATTTGCAGTTTCAATCGCTGGATATTCAATGCTCTTAACCACTGAAATGGCCATGTGAACAGCTGAACAGGGGTGGACTCACTATACTTGAGTCAAGGGACTAGTAAAAGAGACCCCGGAAGGGAAGGAAAAAGACCAGTGAGAAGTACCTGGGTCACCTGAGGAACCCTTAAAGTTAACTCTAGAAAATCCTAAAAGAAAACATGGGCTGGTCCCATTTCTGGGGGTCAATATGGCTGGGATGGGCTGCTATACAAAGAGCAGAAGGTCAACGTGGAAACTGCCAGTTGACTCCTTCCTATCCAATCACCCAATCTCCCCTGGTGATTAATGTGACCAAGACAGGAGGACTCCAAAGTATAAGATTTAATGCCAGGCCTTACTTTGCAGGAATTTGGAAAATCCAGTTCAAGCGATTCTCCTGCCTCTGCCTCCCTGGGATTACAGACATGTGCCACCACACCAGGCTAATTTTGTATTTTTGGTAGAGACAGGGTTTCTCCATGTTGGTCAGGCTGGTCTCAAACTCCCGACCTCAGGTGTTCCGCCCGCCTCAGCCCCCCAAAGGGGTGGGATTATAGGTGTGAGCCACTGTGCCTGGCTCTGTTGACTGTAATAGATATAGTTAATTCAATCCACATTCTTATTGATAGCTGACCACCAGAAGGTTGCTGACTCAAACCCAGCAGCTATTTGGTTTTGGGCCTTAAATTCATGAGGCACCCCCCTTGGGACTCCTATCGAGTCAACATATATATTGGGATCCAAAGAATTTGTCAAATCCCTCCAGTTTTTGGTGGCCATGTGTATTTTTGGGTATCTTATGGAATGTCAGGGTGGAGGGAATGGCCAATCGGCTAAAGCACAAGTCCTGGTCCAATTGGATGGTAACAGGTTATGGAGGTTCCTTTTCCCACAATACCACCAGACATTGGCCCAGGGTTTATGGAGAACTGAGTAACTGGCATTGCCTGACTCACCAGTGACGTTTAGGATGTGGGGTACAAGATGAGAGTTCTCCCATGGGCTTATTGAACTCTGCCCCCTGCCTAGAGAGGCAAGAGGAGTGGTACATATTCCCTATAGAGAACGAAGGGATTGCTCTGGGAACTGACCCCCGCAATGCAGGGAAGAGCAATGACAGACTCTTAAAAGTCTCATTTTCCCCACGCATCCTTGTCCTGGTATAGAGCCAACATGCAATGCATTCCTTCAGGATTAGCATCCCATCCTAGGGAAACGGAACCACCTGTGCCTGAGGTCATCCCCGCAGCACATGCATAGCAGTTACTCTTGTTGAGCGCTTGTACAGAAAATTTGACCCATTCTACCCAGGCATTACTCCCCTGTACCCCGTCTCAATTTCTAATGTTTGCCTTAAATCCTTTACCTCAATTATTTTTACCCTTTCAGGATCATTTACTCATGAACTAAAGTGTTTATTAGGGTCTGGGATTGGAGTAGTCCCAGGCAAATGGGAGGTTGAGTTCTTGATTAGTTTCAGAACAAATCGCCCTAAGGAGGTGTTTCCCTTTGATGTCTGCCCCTTACCCATATACCTGAGATGCTACTTTTGGTTCTTGGTTTAGAACAGCTGGATTGCCAGTGGTGATGAGTATAGGACTGCATTCTAAATTCTGGCAGTTATTTGGTGGGGGAGCCCTTGGACAGATGTAGTTTATTATTCAAGAGTCTCCAGCTTGGAGTTACCCATCCCATGTTTACCAACCAACCCTAAAATCGGGTAGTCCACCATACATCATCCCAGCTGGGGCAGGGTGATGCCCTACTGTAAGCTGTATCTGGTACAAGGCAAAGATATTTATCCACCTGTGACAGCTGTCTCTGATTTTCCAATTTTTTTTGTTGTTGTTCTTGAGACAGGGGTCTCAATATGTTGTCAGGATTGGTTTCAAACTCCTGGGCTCAAGTGATCCTACTGCCTCAGCCAAATTGCTGGGATTACAGGCATGAGCCACCGTTCCTGGCCTACAATAAAAGCATTTGCCTCATGCCATCGAGAGGATTAAATAATAATGCACTTGTGCTTAGCACAGCGCCTGACATAGAGCAAGTGCTCAGAAAACAAGGTAAATGACATGCCAGGCAAGGCGTAGAGCCCCGGCATCGGACGTGCTTGACTTGTGGGTTGGTAGAAGAATTTACCAACAACAGTACAGGTTTGAAACGGAAAGTTTTTTCTTTTTCTTTTCTTTTTTTGTGAGATGAAGTCTCATTCTGTAGGCCAGGCTGGAGTGCAGTGGTGTGATCTTGGCTCACTGTAACCTCTGCTTCCAGGGTCCCAGTTCAAGCAATTCTCCTGCCTGAGCCTCCAAAGATTACAGGCACATGCCACCATGCCCAGCTAATTTTTTTATTTTTAGTAGAGAAGGGGGTTTCACCATGTTGGCCAGGCTGGTCTTGAACTCCTGATCTTGTGATCTGCCCGCCTTGGCCTCCCAAAATGCTGGGATTACAGGCATGAGTGACTGCGCCCAGTGAAAAGGAAAGTTTTTTTTTTCACCCGGGTGCGAGCGGGCTGAGGCCAAAGGGCGTTAGCCAGAAAGTTTTATTAGAAAGAAAGAAGGCCGCAGAGGAGTACAGAGGGGGGCCTCAGCAAGAGAGGACTGAGCAAGCTGGTGGATTTTCCTTAGGGGCATTTATGGACCTTGAATCGGGAGGTTGAGGGTAATTTGGACCACGCTAGCCACATAGGTCATGATAATGATTACATTCGTAGTAACTCTGGTGCCTTCATGTTAGCAAGTGTTGCAAAATGAGTTTTGGGATGGCATTCCTGAGATGTATAGAAATTCTAGTTGCTTATACATTTTAAGTTGAAAAGAGGCCTAGAACCAGGTGCTGACATCAGATGCTAGGGAAGTTTAATTACGTTTAAATTCTTCATTTAAGGAGTTTTTGTCTCTAGGGCCTGTTTAATGGTCACCAGGTGATTTTTGTTTTCCTCATGATACAATAAGATGCTGGCTTATTTAACTGGTCACAGGTGATGTATCAAATGTTTTGGGTCTGCTAAGCCTCACGACAGCTCAGGTTTTATCTTAGTTGTACAGATAATAATAGCACGTTCTTACTAGGTGCCAGACATTGTTTTCAGCACTTTGCTAGCAGTCTTCACAGCAACCCTGAGAGGTAGGTACTACACATTACAATACCTGCTGTACTGGGGAGGAGACAGAGCATAAGTAACTTGATCAAGTTCACATGCCGTAGAGCCATCATAGCTCACTGCCGCCTCCAACTCCTGGGCTCAAGCGATCCTCCCGACCAGTAGAGACAGGGTCTTACTGTGTTGCCCAAGCTGGTCTCAAACTCTTGGGCTCAAGCGATCCTCCCGCCTTGACCTCCCAAAGTGCTGGGATTACAGGCGTGAGCTACCGCGCCCAGCCCAGGGTCTACACTCTTAACCGTACTGCCTTTCAACAGCATGTGAGGAACAGAAAGAGGATGGAGAGATTCCCATTACCAATCAAGAGCTCCAGGTGTATTTCAAACTCTAGGATCATCACCGCGTCCAGCAGATGGCGCACTGGCGCATAGCAATTGGCCGGACCTGCACACGGAGTCAAAACTACCTTACCCACAATGCTGTGGGTACCACAGTCCCACCTCCTGGTTAGCTGTCCGAGATAGTGCCTGTGCGCGCTCCTGGGGGGGGAAAAAAATGTGTGTACTGAGGCCATTCGAGCCCTCCCTTTATCTACATAAGACAAGTTAAAAAATATTTTCTCCTCCTCTTACCCTCCGTGTCTTACTAGTTGGAGAGCAGTAGGACTGAAACAAGGCTGCTGTTGGCCTCACCTGCCTGAGCCCAACGTGAGGACCCTTGACCTCTGGCTTAAGATGGTGGCTCCCAGGGCATCGCTTTTGCTGCTGCCCTGAGGTGAACTAAAGCTGGCAGCCCTGCATCATGTCGAAGGTCAGCCGGGCCATCCGGGCCCTCAGAAAGCCCGAGGTCGGCGGTGTGATCCGGACCATCGTGCGGGCAGGCCAGGCCATGCCCGGGCCCCCCACTAGGCCCAGTGCTGGGTCAGGTGCGGCCATGGCGGGAACCGGGTGTGGGGGTCGAGGGTGGAAGCTAGTACGCGGATGGAGGGCGCTGGCTCTGGAACCACCCGGGCCTCGGTTCAGGGCTCGGCTCTGTCTCTCACACGCTATATGTCCCTGTGCTGGTTACAAAGTGTCTTTGGCCTGGGCGTCCTCATCCCTTCCTCAGTGTGCTGTGATGAGGATAACGTGGGAAGATGCGTCCAGATCTTTTGGCGCAGCGCACCAAATAGTAGTTGAATCTGGGTAGAGATGGGAACCGAGAGAAGTGGAGACGAAGGAGGGAACGGACGGCGCCTCCTGGGCCGTAGGAAGCCGTCCCTTCCTCCCAGCACTAACTCCCCTGCGCTTCCCTCACAGCGAGGTGTTTCCATCAACCAGTTTTGCAAGGAGTTCAATGAGAGGACGAAGGACATCAAGGAAGGCATTCCTCTGCCTACCAAGATTTTTGTGAAGGTGGAGTCTGGACTCTGATCCCTGGTTTCCTTCTCCCCTTGTTCTTCCTCGGCCCCGGGGCTGGTCATCTGGGGTTGTTTCTCTGCTCCTGACTTGACTTCCTATTACTAGGTTCCACTTTCCCCATTTAGGACTAGACCATATTTTTTCTGAGCCCGCCCCATCTTGCCATATTGCAGTTCCTCCCTTTGCCGCTCCATCTCAGAGCAGAGTTAGGGCAGGAACAGAGGGGGACAGGGATGTTTGCTGCAGATTTATTTTTTCTTGTGATTCTGGGTCTTTTCGAGGGATGCCATAGGAAAGTGAGATGAAGGAAGCAGAGGCAGGACATTAGAAGTTCCCTGGGATGGGGCAGCAGGAAGAGAGAATCCCATATTTCTTTTTTCTGCTAAGCCTGACAGAACATTTGACATCAAGATTGGACAGCCCACTATTTCCTACTTCCTGAAGGCAGCAGCTGGGATTGAGAAGGGGGCCCGGCAGACAGGTGAGGGCCAGGATGGGCCTCTGAGATTCTGGGGGCACCAGAAGGAAGCAGTAACACCTGAAGAGCCATTTGTTCCTTCCTTCCAGGTAAAGAGGTGGCAGGCCTGGTGACCTTGAAGCATGTGTATGAGATTGCCCTCGTCAAAGCTCAGGATGAGGTATTCGTCCTGCAGGATGTACCCCTGTCCTCTGTTGTCCGCTCCATCATCGGGTCTGCCCGTTCCATGGGCATTCGTGTGGTGAAGGAGTAAGTGTCCTGGCAGGTGGCAGTGTGACGAGAGGGCCCAGAAAACTCTAGACTTGGGTGGAGCTGAGCAGGCCCATTGCAGTGGGAAAGTCAGCTTTTGATTCAAGGGACCCTAGATTCTAGAGGAGGGGCGGGGATGGGAGGCCACATTCATTGATTTGGAATACACTTATTGGGCACCTGTTATGTATTGGACATTGTTCTGCAGATGTTCTAAGAAATGGAAAGATTTCCATGAAGGATCCAAGTGGGAGAAGTTCAGTGTGATCAGGGTCTATAGTCCTAGAGGCGAGTGGAGAATGACATGAGGAAAGGACCAGTGGGGGAAGGACTTTTGAGCTGGGTCAGGTTCGTTCTTGCTCCTGAGGCAAACAGAGGACCCCTGTCATGGGGCTTTGGATGACTTCAGGAATTGTTTCATTAAAGCAAGATGTTGGGTGTTAGGGTGTCTGGCCTAGACAACAGGCTGGACAGAGACAGCGACTCAACCCTTTACTGCTCTCTTGCTGCCACATCCCATGTCAAGGCTGATGATTGATTGTTGCCCAAGAAGGGTGGGGTTAAGCATGGAGGAGACGTGGACTTGACTTTTCTCAAATCGATTTTCTTTTCTGGGAGCATGGAGATGGGTAAATCTGACCCCTGCCCTGGGAGAGACACACATGCTCAGCCCGTGATGTCACTGTACAGCATATTTTCGGGCACAGAGTACCCCAGTTAATCTGGACTGGCGTATGGCTGATGCCTCAAAGGATGAGTAGAGATTTAATAAGGGAACAAAAGGTTGGGGGTTGGGAGATGATGTCCCTGGAGAGGAAACATGAGCAAAGGTATGGAGGCTGAGAAGTCAGGGAGGGAGAAGGGGCCAGGCAAGCTGGGCTCTGAGACAGAGGCCCCTTCGAGCCCCTGCAAGATGTGGGGTCCTGTGAGCTCCCACCAGTGACCGACCATGTGCCAACTGTCTGTCTTTCTTCACTTACAGCCTCAGTTCAGAAGAACTTGCAGCTTTCCAGAAGGAACGAGCCATCTTCCTGGCTGCTCAGAAGGAGGCAGATTTGGCCGCCCAGGAAGAAGCTGCCAAAAAGTGACCCTTGCCCCCCATCTCCCAGATTTCAAAGGAAGCAGCTGGGAAGGGGGCCAGTTGCAAAGGCTGTGCCCAAGGGGAGGAAGGGAGGTCACACAAATACGGTGATTGTTTTTGTGACTTTGAATGATATATTTTTGTACTTCTGGCTTTATCAAGGCATCGGGCCTGAATAAACATCCTTTCTTGCCCACTGTCAGCTTCGGTCTTGGGACCCTGGGGGAAGGGGACTGGTACTGATGGTAGCCGACGTGGGCAGACATTAGGAAATTGGGGTCTTCGTGCTGCTTCTCAGATGTGCAAACTGACGCTCAGCCAAGCCAAGTAACTTGTCCAGGTCCTTTTTTTTCTTCTGCCTAAGCCTCTTGAGTAGCTGGGACTACAGGCACACGCCACCATGCGTGGCTGATTTTGTATTTTGTGCTAGAGACGGTTTCACCATGTTGGCCAGAATGGTCTCGATGTCTTGACCTTGTGATCCTCCTGCCTCCGCCTCCCAGAGTGCTGGGATTACAGGTGTGAACCACTGCACCTGGCCTTTTTTTTTCTTTTTTAAGTTATCATTGTTTTGTTTTATTGCCCAAGTTCTGAATAGAACCCAGGCCTTCTCATTTGAAATCCTGTGTTCTTCCCTTCCCCAGGGTGGGAACCATGGGTGCTGGGGCTGGGGTATATTGCCTGCTGCTTCTGTCAAAAATCTCTTATCTCTTAGGGACTTGCTAGCTTAGCAGAAACAGGTCCCTGTGCAGATCTCAGCTCACAGCCGGAGGCAGGGTTACTTCACAGAGTACCCAGATCCCCCAGGGCTACTTGAGGCCCTTCTACTAAGCTTCTGACCCTGGCTCTGGGTCAGATGTGGCCGAACATGAACTATTGTAGGGCTCACAGCTACCACAGAAAGACCAAAGCTTCAGCAGGTTCCTGTCTGAGGCAGAAGTCCTCGGGAAGCCCTTAGCCTTTTATTTCCTGATTGTCCTTTCAGAAAAGAGAGCAAGAGTTGGGGGAAGAAAGGAGATTCGCATATACTGAACATGTATTCTGTGCTAGACACTTCATTTTACACTGAGAAAATATGGAAAGCATAGGTAGATAAACACCTAAAAGAAAAACCTCATGTTATCCCCACCACCCAGATGATACTCCTGTCAATATTTGGTGTATATCTTTTCTGCTCTTTTTTTTCTTTGTGTGTGTATTTATGTATAATGCATTTTGAAAAAAACAAGTTGGGATCATACTCTATACATCTATACAACACTGTATACTTTTGGCAACTATTTAGAACATTTAAAAATTATCTTTCTAAAACTATTGTAAATGATGGCTTAGTAATCTGTCTCTTTTTTTTGAGATGGAGTCTTGCTGTCCCCCAGGCTGGTGCAGTGGCGTGATCTTGACTCACTACAACCTCTGCCTCCCAAATTCAAGTGATTCTCCTGCGTCAGCTTCCCAGTTACCTGGGATTACAGGTCCATGCCACCACGCCTGGCTAATTTTTTTTTTTATTTTTAGTAGAGACGAGGTTTCACCATGTTGGCCAGGCTGGTCTCGAACTCCTGACCTCAGGTGATCTGCCTGCCTGGGCCTTCCAAAGTACTGGGATTATAGGCGTGAGCCACTGCACCCGGCCGAGACATCATTTTCTTCTGCCTCAGCCTCCTGAGTAACTGGGACTACAGACGTGCACCACCATGCCCGGCTAATTTTTGTATTTTTAGTAGAGATGGGGGTTTCACCATATTGGCCAGGCTGGTCTCGAACTCCTGACCTCATGATGTGCCTGCCTCATTTTCCCAAAGTGCTGGGATTACAGGCGTGAGCCACCACTCCTGGCCATTACGTTTTTCTTACTCTTTGAGTCTCTTGTAAATTTTGAGTGTATGGTGGACATTGTATTAAAGGAACCGTAGTAGCTTCAAAGTCCCCTTCCAGTGTTAGATGAAGTGAGTGATTGATTATCTTGTTCCAATGACTAAGGTGAGTCAAGGTAGACTGCAATTTTATCAGACCTCTGGTTTGTGCCTATTCCCTGCCATGGCCCTCCTGGGCTTTGACTGAGAGCCTGGAAGCTCTCTCTTTGACTGGGCTTTGACTGAGAGCTTGGAAGATCTCCAGAAGACTGGGAATTCAGTTCTGCCTTTCAGAAGTTTTGAACTTAGCATTCCTCCCCATGCAGATTTGAAATGTGGCAAATGTCTTTAAGGGAAGATGGTCATGAGTATGTGACAGGCTGTTGCCCTTTTAAGGACTTTCTCCCTTAAGATACTCCATATGCAGTATATGTCAATGGTTTTTTCTTCAAATACTGATTTTTTAATTATATCAATAGTGTATATAGTTTTCTTTTCTTTCTTTTCTTCTTTATTTTTTTCTTTTGAGACTGAGTCGCTCTGTTGCCCAGGCTGGAGTGCAGTGGCGCAATCTCAGCTCACTGCGACCTCCGCCTCCTGGGTTCAAGCGATTCTCCTGCCTCAACCTCCCGAGTAGCTGGGATTACAGGCGCCTGCCTCCACGCCCAGCTAATTTTTGTATTTTTAGTAGAGATGGGGTTTCACCACGTCGGCCAGGCTGGACTCCAACTCTTGACCTCAAGTGATCCACCTGCCTTAGCCTCCCAAAGTGCTGAGATTACAATTGTGAACCTGTAGTGTATATAGTTTTCATTGTATCAATAGTGAAATTTACTTCCCTTTAAGGTGATTCAGTAACTGAAATAGAAAATAGCATTTTGGGTTATGTATTTTTACTAAAGCTTGGCCTATTATAGATTATAGTAGCCTGTGATAAAATATCCAGATCACACAGGCAATTGGTTTTCAGACAATGTACAAATGTTTTCCGTGTTGTTTTAATTTTCCATTTTCCTGCCTCCTGAGCCAGAGTAGGCTCAGAGACTGGCTCAGGAGGCTGCCCAATAAAAAAAAAGAAAAATTAAAAAAAAAGAGGTGATAAAGCAGATATGTAACAGAACCAGTAGAACTAGAAATGAAAAACATGAAAACCGAAATTTAAAACTCTGTTGGAAAACAGAAATTAGCCACTATGCCAAGCTAATTTCTAAATTTTTTTTTTTTTAGAGACAGGGTCTCACTCTGTTGCCGGGGCTGGTCTCGAATTCCCAGGCTCAAGTGATCCTCCTGCCTCAGCATTCCAAAGTGCTGGGATTACAGGTGTTAGCCACTGCACCTGGCGCCTGGTTATCTTTGATTCTGTGTTGCTCCTTGCCTTTGATAAATTATTTATTGAAGCTCCTTGAGACCTATGGTGGATGTGCCCTCATCCAGAAAGGGTTTGAATTAATTCTTCCAGGCATCAGTGGACAGAATTTCCAATATTAATCTCATCTCAGTTTTTATTTATTTTTATTTTTTTTGAGATGGAGTCTCGCTCTGTCACCCAGGCTGGAGTGCAGTGGCGCGATCTCAGCTCACTGCAACCTCTACCTCCCAGGTTCAAGTGATTCTCCTGCGTCAGCCACCTGAGTAGCTGGGAGTATAGCTACATGCCACCATGCCTGGCTAATTTTTGTATTTTTGGTAGAGATGGGGTTTTGCCATGTTAGCCAGGCTGGTCTTGAACTCCTGACTTCAGGTGATCCACCTACCTCAACCTTCCAAAGTGCTGGAATTACAGGCATGAGCCACCATGCCCAGCCTTTCCCCTCCCTCCCTCCCTCCCTCCCTCCCTTCCCTCTGTCTTTCTTTTCTCTTTCTTTCTTTCCTTCTTTTTCTTTCTTTCTCTCTTTCTTTCCTCCCTTCCTTCCTTCCCTCCCTCCCTCCCCGCTTTCTTTCCTTTCTTTCTTTTGTTCTTTCTTTCCTTCCTTCCTTCCCTCCTTCCTTCCCTCCCCTCCCTCCCTCTCTCTCTTTTCCTTCCTTCCTTCCTTCCTTCCTTTCTTTCCTCTGTGCCACAGCATGCTGGTTCTTTCCTTCACTGCACACACTGCAAGCTCCTTTTAGAGAGTTATTTTACTTTTTGTTACGTCTTCCCACAACTTCAGTGAGCAGGGACTTTGTCTGCCTTGTTCAGTTTTCCCCAGCACCCAGAAAAGCCCCGGCGCATGTAGGCGTCATAAATGTTTGTCACATGCAAAAATGAGGTGCCAGAGCCAGTATTTGAGCTCAGTCTTTGTGACTCCAAAACTTCAGCCCTTTCTCATACCTTTTGCTCCCAGAACAGCAATCTGGTGTGGGTAGCAAGGGAACTCCTTGACAGTCAGATTTTGCTTCTGCAGTCATTTTGGAAGTACCATTGGACAATTCCTTTCCTCTCTCTGGGCCTCAGTTTACCCATCCGTTCTAAGATGCAATACTGATGCTCTAAGCCACAGTGACCATGCCAGGGAAGGGAACAGAAGCAGATAGTTCTATGTCCAGCAGGGGGCGCCATGGGCTCTTTCAACTTCGCACTGGTGGGCGGCCTGGCTCTCTAGTTCTGAGTGTCAGGGTGCCTTCTCGTCCACACACACTACCATCTCCCATCACTGCCACCAAATACCAGGGAGGGGTTTCTATTTTTTCTCCCATAATTTTTACCTTTTAAAGTTGTGGCGGTGTTTTGTTTTGTTTTTTTCAAAACAGAATCTCACTCTGTCACTCAGGCAGGAGTGCAATGGTGCGATCTCGGCTCACTGCAACCTCTGCCTCCCGGGTTCAATTGATTCTCCTGCCTCAGTCCCCCGAGTGGCTGGGATTACAGGCGCCTGCCACCACGCCCGACTAATTTTTTGTATTTTTAGTGGAGACGGGGTTTCACCATGCTGGCCAGGCTGCTGTCAAACTCCTGACCTCAGGTGATCCACTCACCTCGGCCTCCCAAAGTGCTGGGATTACAGGCGTGAGCCACCGTGCCTGGCCTAGAATAGATTTAGACTTAGAGAAAAGTTGTGAAGATCATATGAAGTTTCCATAGACCCCATAGCCGTTTTCCCATTAGCAACACCTCACACTTACATGGTGCATTTGTCACAATTAATGAGTCAGTTGATACAGTATTATTAACTGAAGTCCATACTTTATTCAGGCTTCCTCACTACCTTGCATCCTTTTTCTGCTCTAGTATACTATATTCTATTTTATCATTATGCTTCTTTAGGTTTTTTAGATTTTCCTTTTTGTTTTGTCTTGTTTTGTTCTGTTTTTGAGGCAGGGTCTTGCTCTGTCACCCAGGCTGGAGTGCAATGGTGTGACCATAGCTTACTGCAGTCTGTAACTTCTGGGCTTAAGCAATCCTCCCACTTTAGCCTCCCAGATAGCCAGAATTATAGGGGCACACCACTATGCCCAGCTAACTTTTGTTTGTAGAGATTGGGTCTTGCTTTGTTGCCCAGGCTGGTATTGAACTCGTAGGCTCAGGCCATCCTCCCACCTCATCCTCGTCCTCCCAAAGTTCTGGGATTATAGGCATGAGCCACCACAATTGCCTGGCCAGACTTTCCTTTTTGTGTGTGTGTGTGTCCCTGGGGAGGTTTTTAGATGGGACTCCAATGTGTGTCTTGAGCGCATGGTCACTTAAGATTCTCTCTGGGGAACTTAGGAACACATTTTTATGGTAGAAACTGATGACTTTAATGGAATCCTTGGATTGATATTCAGAGGTAGTTCTCTCAGCCAGGTGGAGTGCTGTGCACCTGTAATCCCATCACTTTGGGAGGATGAGGTGGGAGGATCACTTGAGCCCAGGAATTTGAGTCCAGCCTGGGTAATATAGTGAGACCCTGTCTCAAAAGAAAGAAAGAAAGAAGAAAGAGAGAAAGAAAGAGAGGAAGAGAGAGAAAGAAGAAAGAAAGAAAAATTTTTTCAATAAATATAGTAAGACCCTGTCTCAAAAGAAGAAAGAACGAAAGAAAGAAGAAAGAAAGAAAAAGGAAGGAAGGAAGGAAGATTACTTTCAAGAAGACATTTTGTGTATGCCTGCTATATGCCAGTCCTGTGCTCGGTGCCAGGGTCCTCCTGGGGCTGACAGCCCAGTTATTTTGTCCAAGTTGGAGAACAGATGCACAAGGAAGGCAGAGGGCAAAATTCCACCCTCCTTTTCCACTCAAGGACCCAACCAAGGTGGAAAAGTGGTGACAGGCCCTCGGGAGTATCTTCCTTACCATGGAACTCTCTGAAGGGCATGGCCCCAGAGCTGGAGGATTTGGAATAAAAGGAGGCTTAGGGGCTTTCTCAGGGTTACACCCTCAGTTCCTGGAACCCAGCCCCTGTACTTCACTGGAGAAAGGTTGGGGCATGGAGTTTCTTTCCTTTCCTTGAGAAAGAAACATGCTCTAAGCCTTTGAGGTCACCATTACATTCTAATTCAATTTGATAACTTAAGTCCATTCTGCACTTCTCAGCTTATAAATGGACACTATCAAGTTCTAACAGCGTCTTTGGGAGATAAGTGCTGTTTTTGTGAGTCCCACTTCACTTGTGGAGAAACTGAGCCTCAAGTCCCATTTGGCAAATAATGGTGGAGGTGAGATTTGAATCCAGGGTTTGCTCTGTCACCCAGGCTGGAGTACAGTGATGTGATCCTGGCTCACTGCAACCTCCGCCTCCCAGGCTCAAGAGATCCTCCTGCCTCAGCCTCTCGTGTAGCTGGGACTACAAGTGTACACCACACCCAGCTAATTTTTGTATTTTGTAAAGACAGGGTTTCACCATGTTGCCCAGGCTAATGTCAAATTTCTGGGTTCAAGAAATCTTCCTGCCTTGGCCTCTCAAAGTGCTGGGATTGCAGGCATGAGTCACTGCTCCCAGCCCATCTCTTCATTTTCATTTGCCCTCACTCTACCCTGTGGCTGTTGGGCCTTCAAGCTTGGAGGAAAACAGCATTTTTGGAAACTTTTTTTCTCTTGATCTACTGAATTATATTCTGTTCAGCTCGACTTTACAGACCCGGAGGGGCAAAAGGAGGGAGTTTCTCACCCCATGCTTGGGAGAGAGACCCCTGCTCCAGCCCACACTTGCCCTTCTTGAGTAATCTGGGATGGGATGATTTGAGGTGATGGTTCACCGGCCCTTGCAGCAGGGGAAAACAGCCCAGGGCTGGGGTGCAGATGCTCTGGGTATGTTGCTCACCCACCCATGCCTCTCACCAACTGCGGGAGCAAATAACTTTTTACCTGTGGTCCTCAGTTTCTTCATCAGTGAGATGGGCTAATATGCCTGCTCGAGAGGCTTTGTTGCAGCAAATAAGAGATGTAAAAGAGTGTGTCAGCTGAAAGCCCTGTGCAAGGATTACAGACATGTTTATAATTTCCAGTGAGTTGATCCAGAGCCCCAAAGGAAGTTGCTTCCCTGAAGGACCGGGTGAAGAAATAACTTGTAAGCAGAAGCTTCAAGCCCATGTACAGAACCAACATCAAGTTGAATCTTCTTGTCCACCTCTAGGCCCTCTGTTCCCTCCCACACCACAAGCACTGTAAGCCTGGCGCAGGGAGAATCTGCCAATATTCCCTAGTACTGGATGCCAAGCACGTTGAGGATAAGACATAACATTTGTTTCAGCTCTAAATTTTCCAGCTTCTAGCACAGTATGGGCCACACAACGTACATGTAGATATTGAGTGAAAGAATGAATGAATGGGTAAATGAATGAATGAATGAATTCATGAGTAGATGAAGAAATGCTGGGACCATAAACAGGTCCAGGTTTTACCTCGTGACCCCCAGGCTCCCATCCAAGCCTCCTGGACTTATCCTTCACCCTTCCTTTTACACAGCAGTGCATGACACAAGAGGTACCAAAAAGGCAAACTGGACTTTATTATAAAGTTGGCTACAAAGTCACCGCAGCACCACGAGGTGGCCATCTGGGCAGGCCCAGGCAGTGTGGCGGCCGGTTGAGTCCCGCACCAGGTACACGCACTCGTGCAAGCACATGTGTGACGGCAGGTCTGCCTTCCTCCATCGGAAAGGAACGTAGCGTCTCTTCGCACCCCCCACCCCAGGCGCGGGGCGCAAAAGTCACAGGAAGGGCCGCCAGGGCGGCAGAGTCCATCGGAATTGAAATCCCGTTACTGGTGTGTAGAGAATTCTACGTGGGTGTCAAGAGCCCCTCAGGGCACGGGCTGGCCCGGGTGGGCCCTGCCTTTCCCCCCACCAAGGCCTAGAGGTGGCTTGGCCCCTAGGAGTGGAGAACTGGCCCAGGCCAATGGGGCAACGCGGCAGGGAAGTGAGACTCCCCCATTCTCCGCTTGAAATCCCATTCAAGGAAACTCACTACGAGTGAATACAGATTGAAATGGAAACTGGGATCGCTGGAAGTCTCTTGATTTTAAAAAGAAGCTCCCCCTCCCTTGCCCTCCCACCTCCCCCCGCAAATCCTGCAGGGCCTGGGGAATCATCTATATCTCCCCTCTGGCCCCCAGAATCCCCCCCAACAGTCCCGGGGGGGGTGGAGAGCGGCTCCACGTCTTGATGACAATATGCCATACTTGACGACGTTAAGTCACAGACTTATTCAAAACGTTGGTTCCCCTCCACTTCCATCTGCAGGGAGAGATAGAGAGAGAGAGAGCACAATTAGGACAGAGAATCCTGGGGCTGAGAATGTGTTGGTATTAGTATGGGCTTCAAAGATGTTGACTCAATGACGAAACGATCCCCAGAGGCTCAGTAAATTAGGGAGCAGTTTGGATGGACGGAGTGAAACTGAGGCTGTAGTCAGGGGCTGAGCCTCATCTTTCTTTACCAACTTCATAAACTCTTGCTCTGTATCCCCTTCAGGGACCTAGGATACGAGGATAGAGCTCGAGTCCCTCTTCCATCAGTTTGCTTTGTGCCCTAAGGAGAGTTTCCTTAACTCTGGGACCTTGATTATTTTCCTCTGTAAAATGGGGTGGTGAAGACTGATCTAGTTAAGCACAAGCCCTTCCTTAAGGATTCTTTAGCACTCTATCCCACAGCCCCAGCCTCTGCCAGGTCTACTTGTTCAAAACTTAAGTCTTTCATTTTTTTCCTTATCCCCCACTGCTACTCTTTGCAGCAGGGGATGTCATCCCTTAATAAAATCGAGGTACAGAGAGGGGAAATTATTCACCGAATTCTACCCAGCATTTCCTTGGCAGGAGAGGGACTTGGGTTCTTGGACCTTTTGGGTGGACTCACCTTCATGGAAGCTGTCTTGAACTTGGCTCTGGAGTTGATGCAACTCATCAGTAAACCCATCATAGGGGAATGCTGAGACACCTGTCTCAAAGGCGGTTTCATATGTGGCCAGGTCCTCCAGGAAGCTGTGGTCTTCTGGGGACAGGTTGTTGCAAGGCGATGGGGCCCCTCCTGGGCCCTCTGCCTCAGGATCCCCGAACCCCATTCCTCATTGGGGTCTGGGGTAGAGAGATCCATGAAGATGTCTTCCACGGGCGTCTCTTCCAGGAACATGTTATCAGGGTCAGCCAGGAAGTCCAACTCCTGGCATTTCCAGGGTTTCAGGTCCAGGCTGAGCACAGGGGGGCCTGCCCCCGACAGGGACAGGTTGGAGTCCAGGGGCTCCAGTCCTCCAAGTGGCTCTAGTCCACCAGTGCCAGCCTCAGCTGAGAAGGGTCTGTCCATGCCCTGAGCCAATTGGCTAATCTGCTGGATGAGACGGTCTATCTCGTTCTGCTCCTTTTCAGAGTAGTGGAAGAAACTCTGCTTGACTGGAGAGGCCTCAGGTGTGAGCAGGCCTTCGGGCACCAGGGGGACATCCACAGAGAGGGGGCCCCGGAGCTGGGCTAGGGCCAAGAGCGTGCAGTCCCCATTACCAGGGCTGCTAGGACTTGGGGGCAACTTCTCATAGAGAAAACTGCATCCCTCCTGGGCGAAGTAAGTCTTGGTAGGATTGGGGCTCAGTTGCTCTGGGAAGGTTTGGCTGGGGCTGTCCAGGTGTGCTTGGAATGCTGTGCTGGGAGGAGTCAGCTGTTCATGGGCAGGGCTGCCCATAGGCTCTGGAAAGGTGGCCGTGCTGGGAAGCAGCTGGTCTGGGAAGGTAGAGGTGCAAGGAGTCAACTGGTCTTCGTAGCTTCTGACCGAGGTTTCAGTCAGCTGGCCTTGCAGTGGGCTAGTTAGTGGATCTGGGAAGGTTGCACTGCTGGGTGTCAACTGATCAGAGAAGGTCGCAGTGCTTGGAGTCAGCTGTTCTTGAAGAGTGCTGGATGGGGCGGGCAAGTGGGTCTGGTAGGGCTCATGGAGGCTGAAGAGGAAGGCACAGCCTCCTGGCTGGTGGGGCGTGTAGGGTGGAGTGCACACAAGATCCTTGCTCAGTTCTGCTTGGAGAGAAGGTTCAGGCCCAGAAGGGAATGCCAAGTAACTGAAGTCCAGTTCTTTGGAGGGTCGGGGAAGCTCTTCTGATGCAGAGACAACACTAAGTTCAGGAGCACTGGGGAAGCTGGTGCTTCTGGGAGCCCCCAGGGCTGTGGTGAAGAGTGGGTTAGTGCTGGAGCACTGTTCCTGGGAGAGAATGTTCTCAGGGAATGAGGGCAGCATGGTTGGAGTGCCCAGGACATAAGCTGCCTGGTTGTCTTCAGAGTTCAACTGCTGGCGGAGGCTCCAGGCTTCCATGTCACTGGAGAGGAGAGAAGAGGCAGCTGGTAAGGGTCTGATGTCCATTTCCAGAGCAGTGCCCTGATTTGTGTCTCCTCCATGCTGACCTCAGCTGCCCCCTAGACCCCTGCCTTGTGGCTTACCTGATTGGGTAGTTATTGGCAGTAATGGGGCCCTCTGGACCTTCTGAGTATAGCAGGCAGTAAATCCATGCCCAGCCTCCAGTCTTGGCCTGTAGTCTCACCACCATCTCTGCCTGAATATCTCCACTCTCAGCCACTGGGGAGAAAGAAGATGCACAGTTAGGATGCCCACCAGGCAACTCTACCTACTCCCCCACCTTTGCTCACCTCTCCACTGAATTAAGATAGCCATGACATCCTCTCCTCTGACTACCCTCACCTGCACCACTCAGCTCTCTACCTTGACCTCACCAATCAGAGTCCCCCAGTTCTGCTTCTATTATTGCCTTGAATCCTCACCCTCATGTTCACCCTATAGCATCCGAAACTGTTGGCCTCTGTTATCTCCCCAGCATCACTCTTGACTATAGCTCATTCTTTTTCTGGTCTCCCAAGCCCTTTCTCAGCTTGCTCTCTTGTCCCCAGCCTCTCTGGACACTCACACAGGCGGTAGTGTTGAGCAGAAGCGTGGGCCAGGTCCTCGGGGTGCAGCAGTCCATACCATGATTTACAAAGCAGTTCACTGCGCTCAAAGCCCAGGTAGATTAGGACACTGGGAAAGTGGAAAGGGTGAGGTCAGCTTTCTGTTTTCCTTGCTTGATACCCATGCATCTCACTCCCTCCCAGATCCTCTGCCCCCCTAAGCCCCATCCTCCCTGCCCCTGACTCCAGAATCTAGGGTCCCCTCATCTCTGGCCTGCCTTTCTCTTGGAATCTGAACACTCCAGGCTTACCTCTCAGAGATGTCCAGTAGGGCCAGATCTTTAGCATGACGGCTCTGGAACATGGCCAGGAAGAGTGAGGCAGGGCCAGGGCCAGGGCCAGGGCGGGGTCTCGGCTCCAGTGGGGCACAGAAAGCTGTGAACACGGGGTTTCCTGCCCAGTAGGCCCCAGGTGGGTGAGCATGGAATCGGCCTCGAATAAGCACCAGTTTGTTGCCTGCACTCTGGCGCCTGAGGGACTTGGAGGTGTTGAAGCGGCAGCGGAAGAGGCGATCTAGATGGGTGAAGAGAAAAACCGATAAGAGGGTGAGTGGCTGAGCAAGACAGTGGATGCAGGGGAGAGGGCAGCAAGTGGGAAATTGGACCGAGGAGGGAAGAAGGGAGTCCTTACCAGTGTCCAGGCCAGAAGGCAGGGTGAGTTGCTGGCGCACGGTGAGGTGGTCAGCTGGGTCAATGATGTCGTAGATGCTGTCGCCCTGGGCAACCAGGTCCACCTGGAGAAAGGAAAAGAAGAGATGACCATTAGTGAGAACAGCAGGAGCCAATCTTTGATTTACAGTATCTTGCAGGGTATAACCTCTTCCTCCATAGTAATTCCCAGTTCCTCAGGAGTGGAAGGCTCATGGTGCCCCCTTCATGCCCAGTCTCAGCTGAAATGACCCTCAGCACTCACCATGGAGTGGCCCAGATGCTCGCTCACACTCTCAGACAGGTACAGCAACTTCCCCCTCGGCTGTGAACACAAGCAGAAAGCCGGGTAGTGCCGCTACGATATCCTCAAGCTCTTGAGCTGAGAGAAGCCCCGTGGGGCCTGCCAGAGGAGTGCCTGTAGGGCGAGAAGACATGGTGAGTCAGGAGTAAGACTGGGAGGCAAAGCAGAAGTGAGGAAGGCATGGCCTGAGTTTCAAAGAATCCAGAGGAATTTCTCATGGACCTGCCTCTGCAAACACCTGTTGACCCGCTGCCCGCAGCTCTGGGCCAGGGAACCTGTTGCTGTATCTCCATAGCCCGCAAGTCCTCGACTTCTAAACCGGGTCGGCGCCTCCTCGGCTCTGAATTTCAGAACCGTGGACAGAGCTCCCCAAGGGGCTCTGAATCTCAGAACCGCGGACAGAGTTCCAAAGCGGACTGTGGGTTCAGAACCGTGGACAGCTCCCTGCGCGGCCGAAGCGGCCGTCAGCACCACGGGCAGCACCCCCGAAGGCGACAGGAAATCCCTTTCAGCACCGCGGACAGGGCTACGCTTCCCTAGACTCCGGCAGCTCCATCCCTGAAACTTCCCGGGCTTCTCTCCCCCAGCTCCCCGAGCGCCTCTGCACTGGCGGGCAACGAGGCCGCTCTGTCTTGGCTCTTCTCCTCTCCTCTCCTCTAAGGCCCCTGGTGTTAGAGATACCATCCAGGCTCTCTAACTCTCATTCAGAACTAAGGTGAGGTTTGGAGGGAGCTCAGGAGGAAAAATAGGCAGTCCCGAATCTGCCCAGCTCGCCAGCATGCTGCCCTAGACATGCAGCAGCCCCAGCGGGTTCCCCAGCTCCAGGGTCTCCGGCTGCCGGCAGCTCGGATCTCCGGTAGTCCCAGGATGCTCACCTCCAGCGAAGAAGACGCCCTTGCGAGTGTAGATGCAGGCGAGGCTCATGATGTGCAGGTAGGACAACCGGACCTTGTCCGCTTCGGCCAGCGGCAGCAGCTCCTTGAGGTTCCGGATCTCGGCGTTGATCTGGTCCCGGCGCGCCTTGGAGGCGCCCTTGGTGGAGCGGTACATGATCGGCGGCTGCGGAGCTCCAGCTCGGGCGCCCGAGCACCTGAGCTCCCTTCCCGAAGCACCGGCGGCTTCCTCCTCCGTGCTTCCCCCGTCTCTCGCTCAGGCTCGTTCTGTGTTCTCCTGGGCTCCGCTCGGCTGCGCTGCCCCCCTCGCCTGCCTCTCGCCGCCTTATATAGCTCCTGCCAGGCGTGGGGGGGCTCGTTTCAGAGCTGGGGGGGCGGGAGAGCGGGGAGGCTGGGCTAAGCGAGCTGCAGCGGGAGCCGCTGACTGGGGAGGGGGGCTCCTCCTCCCGCCCGGCTTCCGACGTCATCCCATGACGTAGAATGAGAGCGGGAGGGGGGCGAGCGAGGGGGGGAGCAGGAGGCTGCGGAGGGGGCCGAGCCTGGCGGGAGCTGAGCGGAGAGGCAGGCGCTGCGTTAGGAAAGCTTGAATGGGGTGTGGGGACCCAGGCGTCCGAACGCGTTCAGTTGAGGGAAGCGACAGGGCCAGGGTTAGGGCTGCCTGAAGCCCCCGGCAGGAATCTCCAGAGGGGAGAGAGGGGCCGGCACTGACACTAATTTTTCTGAGGAGTTGAGGGAATGGGGAGGAACAGCTGTCTACAAATCCCCCTCGTTACTTGCCAGACAAGTTCACGTTCACATGCAGGGAAGGAGGACTTTCCTTGGCCTCCCTGGGACAGGTCACAGCTGGGGTTCCTTTCTGGGGACTACTCAACCTGGGATTCCCTTGGCCATTTTCAAAAAACAAACCCCCTCGCCCTCTTCCCAAACCGGGCCTTGGCGGTTTATCAGGGGGGTGTTCATAGGGGTCTAAGTCCCTAGGACGGGTGGAAAGGGGGTCCGGTGGGAAGGGACCAGCTGAATTTGGCGTTGATCCTGTTTTCTCACAGCCACGAATAGAAACCAACACCAGCGCTAGGCTGCAGCGATTCTTGGTTTCCCCTGTCAGCTAATTAATCTTAGCTACTGAAGGGGGAAACTGAGGCAGGAACGCGGGGGACAGCGAGGACCTGGATCTGCACTTAGGCATCCCTTCCCCCCCCCCCGTTACCGGTCCCCAAGCGAGCGCTTCCCCCCCACCCTGCTGCCAGCCTCGGTCTCCCCGCGGGCCGGGGGCGGGGGCGGGGCCGGGGGAATCCCAGCTCCATATTAGGACAGGAATCCTCCGGCGGCTGCCGCGGCTGCCGCGGCGGCGGGCGGGGCCTCACTGCCTCCGCACAGCTCCGGAGGGCTCCCCCGCCCTGCCTAGGCGGGCAAGATGGGGGAGCAGCCGAGAAGCGAGGGGGCCTCGCCGGACCCTTCGTGACCCCTGCAGCTACCAGGGACCCTGTAACTTCTCCAGGCTCCTTCTACCCCCTCTCTACATCTGTGGCGCTAGGGCTGCTGGCTCTGCCTCTCCACCTTCAACTCTCCACCTCTCACCTTCGTTTCTTTTTCTCCTAGCATGCTTGGTGGTTGGCTCAGCTTAGTGCCCCGACCCCTGAAGCTTCCCCTTTCTTTCTTCTCCATATCCTGTCACCTTTGCCCTACCCAATACTCCCCCTTCTTTCTCTTTCACCACAGATGATTGCTCTCTACAGGGGCGAGGACATCCCGTTCTTACCTGGGGATTCAATAATGCAAGAAGCAAGTGGGCTAGCGAATGTTCTTATCTGAAATCTCATTTGATGGAGTAGCTGTGTGTGCATGGAATCACTTAAGGGGCTGGAAATGAGGCCACTTAAAAATTGGGGTAGTGGGACTGGGAAGTCCCAGTCACACAGGAAGCCTGGAGATGAACTTTGACATCAAAAAGGACAGTTTGAGACCAAGGAATTCCCCACTCCTCGTGGAAAGGGGTGGTAGCAAGAGAGGTAGAGTGGGAGGAGAGGCAGTCGAGGAGACGTATGTCTTAGAAGAGGGGGTACAAAGCTGTGGAGACCCTATCCTGGTATCTTATGCATTTGGCAGAGGTTGGGGCCATCCTGCGGTAAGCGTCACAACTGAGGCAGAGGGAACGGTGTCCATGTGTCTGTCTGCCACTGTCTGTAATCCTATTGACCTGGATGACAGAGAGATGGTTTATTCTGGACATGGGTCTGTGTTGCTTCTTTCATTTCGATCTGACCTCTGATGTGCCCACCCACCCCTCTCTCAAGCCTCTATTTGAACAAGTCCTTGATCTTTGGGTCCCCTTCCGTATGAAATTCCGGGGGAGTTGTTCCTGTGTTCTTCACCCACTGATGCTAAAGCTGCCTGGGAGACATTCTGAGTGTCCCTCTCCCACAATCAGAGGAGTCTACTGAGTGTGTCCCTTGGCCTCCAGAAATCTGAGCGAATCTGCACTGAAGGAATAGGGCTCTGTCAGCTGTCCATGGTGCTGAAAGAGTCACCACGGAGGTGAGATAGGCTACAGTTTGCCTGGGACATCAAGGTGGGGCTTGAGTTTCCACAGGCCTCAGAGTGAGCCTCCCCTTTGACTGTCCCTTATTCTCTGTGGATGAATATGGGGGGGGTGCAGGGGGGCCAAGATTCCTGGGCTCTAGTAGGAGTGAAGTAAGCAAGGGAGGAGAACTGGGTTTGAGGGAAGAGCCCCTGGCTTTTTCCAGAATGGAATAGAAAGAAGCACTTTGGAAGGGAAGAAGGGTCTAGAAAGGGACAAGGGAGGGGGTAGAGAAGAGCTCATCCTAGTTCGCCCACTCTGATTCAAGTTGAGAAGCTCTGTATGCCCCGATGTCTCCTCTCCCTAGGCCAGCTCCCCACTCCCCTTGCCTCCCACCTCCATGAAGCTATTTTTAACTGTGCAGAACCAAAAATAGCTTGGCAGCAGCTTCAGGCCGTGGGAGAGGAGCTATTTATATCACCAGTGACGGTTCCGAAATAGCAAGCAGGAGGAGGGGGGTGGCTGGCACACTAGAGAGCTCCTGGCCGCTGCTAAAAATACTGCCAGTGTGAGTCATCCTGGCCTGACTGAGTCACCCCACTCTCTCCCCCAAGTGGCAGGCAGCAGCAGCAGAACAAGCTAAGAATTAGAAGCCTGAGATGGGGGAGGCATCAGAGCCTGCTGGCTGTTGGAAAGTGGGCAAGGGAATGAATTGGGAGAGGGGCTTTGGGGTGAGTGTGTAGAAGGAATGGGAGAGCAGAGCCTCTCAGCCAAACCTACTGGGCAAGCGTGCAGCATCCCCAGCCAGCTATGAACTACTGCTCAGGGATGCTTGGGCAATGGAAGGAAAAGAGCCAGACTGTGTGTGTGTGTGTTCACTTGACTGAGAGTGTGTTTGTATGTCCTGTGTGTCTGCCTCTAAACCTGTCTGAACGTGTTTGTATGTCTTTATCTGTGTATCTGTTTGCATGTGTCTTTGTAGCTGCGAGTCGCTACCCCTGTATGTGTTTACCTATGTCTGCATCTATGCCTGTCTTTTTTTAAAAGTCTCCAACTTCCCATGCAATTCTATGTTTGTGCCTGTGTGTATTTATGTCTACAACTTTCCATATGCCTCTCTGTCGGTGTCTGTGTTTGTGTCCATATCTGTGTCTGCTCTGGGTCTTTCTCTCAGCATCTGATGGCATGGTGGGATGTGCATGCATCCCCCAGACTCAATATAGCTTCTGTTGCCCTCTCTGGTGTCACTTATTGGGCTCCTGCACCATCTATGTCTTGCTCACCTCTTTCTACCTAGCATCTTCCCCCTCTTTCCAAGAACCCCCTAACCATTTGTGAAGCTCTCTCTGTTGCATGCAATCTCTAGTAAAAACATGGAGGAAAAGAGCCCCCACATGACCTCTCCTTTTTCTCTTGAATCATCCTGAATTCTCGCTGGCCTGCAGGAGTAAGTGGTTTTCCATCACTCCATATTTGGAGAGCTGAGAGAAGAGAAGGGCTTTCTTTAGTTCCAAAAAAAAAAAAAAAAAATCCTGGTGTGAGCACAGGCATGCGTAGCGCGCATGCACACACACACAGGCGCACATACACATGCACGCACACACACACAACTGAGAGAATGAGAGAGAAAAAAATATCAAGGTCCCTTCTTCACTGAGACGAGCTCGCATCTGTTGCCATAGCAACCCACCCACTCTTTCCCCGAAAAATCACCAAGAAGAGGTGATGGCATCGAGGAGGGATTGGCTGATTCCTTTCTTTATTATTTTTTCCGAAAAAGGGTTTTTGTAACAAAAACAGGCTGTGAGAGCTCTTGCCCCTGTCTTGCATAGCTTTATTGGGAACCTGGGGGAGGGGCATCACCCCCCAGCCTTTATCAGAGAAGAGGAGGTGTATCTTTTCTAGAGATTTGGAAGAGGATGACCTCCTGGGAAGGAGTTGAAGGGTGAATGAGGAATCTGCTTCTTCAGAACCAGCATGGAGACTCCTGGATACTAGTCTGGAGATTTGGAGCAAGGATCTTGACAGAGGGCTGTCAAAGTGTTATCTTGTCTTGCTCTGGACAACTGTGTCTATGAGAAAGAGAAAGCAGGGGGAAGGGGAGTGGGGGAGAGATAGAAAGAATATGAATGAATGAATCACTGGATGGGGCTTCAGAGAAGATGACAATATGCCAAAGGATGCAAGCTTGCAGTAGGGGTCAGACCAGGCAGGTGGGCAAGATGGTGCAAGAAAGATGCGCTGATTTAATTGGTGGTGGTGCAAGTCACCAATGAGACCACGGCTGCCACTACTTAACTTGTGGCCATAGGTGAATGTTCCAGAGGAGCACTGAAGCCCATTTTTCATAGTTCTATTCCCAGCCAGAGTCTCAAAGGCCTCCTCCAAAGCCTGGCCACCAGCCACTGCAGCCACATCACTCTCTCAAGTGAACTGTTGCCTCCTGCCAAATGACTGGATGGTGGAAAAGAAAGGGATTCCTTGTTTCCTCCCGTGCTTGGCTTGCTACAGAAATGGGGTCACTTGGGGCTGGAGCTTGGAAAGACAGATGAAGAATCTGACCCTGGAGAGAGACACCTTCCTTTCTGACAGGCTACTGCCACCCTCAGCAGACAAGGGCAGGGCCAGGTGATGTTGGGGTGGGCAGTGGGTGCAGCTCCACTTAGCACCACACAGAGGGATGAAAAGACTTCAGATTTGCTCTGACCTGTTAGACACATTCTCGTGACAAATCTGACTGATATCATTATTATTATTTATACACAGAGTGCAGTGGCCTGATCATAGCTCACTGCCACTTCAAATCCCTGGGCTAAAATAATCCTCTGTGCCAGCCTCTTGAGTAGCTGGAACTACAGGCAATAAATCACTACACCCAGATAATTTAAACTTTTTTTTCTGCCCAGGCTGGTCTTGAAGTCCTGACCTCAAGCAATCCTCCCACCTTGGCCTCCCAAAGTGCTGAAGTTACAGGTGTGAGCCATGGCACTCAGCCTTGACTGATACTGTGATGCTTATTTGACAGATGGTGAAACAAAGGATCAGATATGGAGAATGACTTATTCAAAGTCACACAGCAAGGCTCTGGCAATGCTGAGCCTCATCCCTTGCTCCTGCTCCCAACCTAGGCTTGCTCTCTTGCACCATGTGGTAGGGCTTAGGGCTAGGGTTTACAAATTATGGACTGCAAATCTAGCCACATCTAGCCTGCTGCCTCTTTTTGTAAATAAAGTTTTATTGGAATACAGTCACATCCATTCATTTACTCATTGTCTATGGCTGTTTTCACATTACAATGGAAGAGCTGAGTAGTTGCAACAGAGACCATATGGTTCAAAAAGCCTTAAGTACTTTTTTGACCCTTTTTCACTAACTGATCCTTTACAAAAAAAGTTTGCCATCCTTAGACTAGAGGATGAGTTCACACCAGGAATAGCTCCACTTGTTTCTCTTTCTCACCCAGAAAGCTCTCTTAGTCCAAGGTATATCAAGCTATCATTTAAGCTCCCTTTACTATTCCAAATGCCATGGAGTAGTGCTCCTGGACATCTTAACGGAGGAGAGGTAGGAAGCCCAATGGGCCAGGCTCCTTATTAGCTTTCAGTCCCCTTGTGTCATCCCAGCAGGATGACGCTCCACTTCCTGCAACAGGAGTTGGAACGGGCAATTAGGAGACAGGGTGCCCCAGTAAATCCTATTCCAAACCTAGTCTTCAGGACTGCATTTTGGGAAGGGGGAGTCTCAGGGCTGGTGATTAAGGTATTGTCAGGAAGACAAAGTGTATGTATGAGAGGAAAAGGAGGGTATTGTGGGATCTTGGGCCTCCTGAAGCCTCCAGTCTGACCCAGGGGGAAGAATCTCTCTATGTCTTCTCAGAGAGGTTGATTAACTTGCCCAGGATCACACAGCTAGAATGAGATAAATCCACAATTGAACCCAGGTTTTCCTGACTTCTATTTTTTGTTTTTGTTTTTTAACTAGATTTGTTCTTTTGAATTGGTGGATTTGAAACCAGGGAAAGGTTTTCTAACAGATTCCTAAGCACTTCCCTATCCTGCGTCCACAGCTCTGCGGTCAGTGCAGTGAGAAAGGAGCCCCACGCAGAGCTGGCTTGTGCAGTGGCTGTGTTGTCTTCCGCTGCCTCTTAGCCGGCTGTTTTCCTTTTCCTGAGGCCTTTTCATTATGCTATCACTCCCTCAATTCTACTTGCACATGAAAGCATTCAGAACATTTTATCTATTTATGGTTATGAAATCAACAAAGCTCATGTAAAGAGGGTGCAGGCTGGCACCCACGCATTGAGATGGCCAGAGCTGGGTGAATGAGCTGAGAGCCAGGAAGGTGAGGGGCACAGAAACATGGAGGGGGTGGGGAGAGGGAGAGTGGAGCCCAGGTGGGGAAAAATGAAACTTTCTGAGCAATGTCCTGAAGGCAGGGGCTGAGAGAAGAGGACACAAGGAATGCAGCGAGGAGCATGTCAGAGCAGCCACGTTCCAAGAGGGAAAAGAAACCTAATCAACTAAAGCCACTTTTCAAATGCAGAGCAGTGACCAACACTCCTGAAGTGCCCTGGGGAGGCTGGAGGAGATGGGCTTCCCCCACACTTATTTTCAGAGTCCTCTTCATCACCATTCCCAGCTGGAGAATTCCTCCTTGCCCTGCCGATCCTCCAGTGGAGTCTGGGGGACCCCTCCAGTGCCCCCCAGCCCCCTGTGCTTCCTCATCACTGCGCTCTGCACACTGCATTGTCCCTGAGTGTCTACTTGGCTGTCTCTGCTATCAGCATCTACATCTGCTCTTCAGGTTCCCAGCATCCAGCACAAGGCCTGGCACAGGGCAGGGGCTCGGGCATGTAAGTCATTCATGCAACTAACAGCTAGGGGCGGAGTTTGTGCCAGCCTCTGCGGTGATGACAGCTGGTCTTGGCCTCATGGAACCTGCAGGCTGGTGAGAGAGCAAGGGGTCTATCCAGCCACTTCAGTGGGCTACTGCTGTCAAGAAGTCACGCTGAGGGTTGGGGAGAGCAAGAAGACGGGCGATTCTGCTGGAGGAATCGGCACTGGCCTCCCCAAGTTGGTGCATTTGAGTTGAGCTGCTGGTGGCAAGTTAGTGCTGACTGCGCCAGGCTGTGCTGGGTGGGTGGCTGGGTGGACAGAGGAGTGTGGCCTCATAAACGAGACTCGACACAGTCCCAGTAGCCACAAAAGAAGCCACTGTAGCTGAGGTTGTGTTAACAGGGGCACACAGCAAAGGTGGAGAGAGGGCAGCCCCTGCCAGGGCCAGGAAGTTTGGTTCTAGGACTTGTGCTATGAGTTCAAGCCCAGCCTTGAGCAGAGCAGCCAGTGGGGAGGGGCCGACTCACCCGGGGCTGGGAGGCCGGGCCCAGGGCATCCCCCAGGCCTGGCTCTGGTAGGCCCTCCAGCCTGTCTGGCCTCATGCACCCCCTTGCTTCTCTTCCAGCTGCATGAGCCTTCTTCTAGTCCTTAGGCTGCCACCCTCCCACCTGCCACAGTGCCTTTGCACATACTGTTCCCTCTCCTGGGGTGCCACTGCCTCTTTCCTCTGCCAAGTTCTTCCTATTTTCCCATTGAGGAAGGAGACCCAGGCATCTAGGATCACCTCCCCCTTGACTTCCACCCTGCATTTCAATAGAATAAAAGGTTGGCTGACTGGTGCCTCCTAAATCACCTTCCAGTAAATAGCAGGCTTAGTATTGGGGAAACTCTCGGGAAGACACTGTTTTTTACTTAAACAAGATCAAACCCCCATCCCACTCCTCCATCTGGAGACCAGAAACCTTTCATATGTGATTCCTAAAACTGTAAACCCAAGATCCTTTCATATGTGATTTCTAAGGCTGTAAACCTAAGATCCTTTCAGGTGTATTATCTAGAGTGTAAGCCTATATAAAGGCAGAACTTCTTTTTGTTAGCTGAGCTGGGTCACTTAGACAAATTATCGCCTGGCTCCCAGTCGTAATAATAAGAATAAACACTTCCTTCCCAGTTTGGTGTTCGAAAGGTCTGTCTTTTGTGGCTGCTCCTGCTACACCGTTAGCTCAGCCCAAACATCACCTCCTCTGGAAAGCCTCCCCTGACCTTCCCACTGAGGTCAAATCCTCAGTTACAGGTTCCCAGGCACCCCGGGCCTCTGCTGGCACTTGGTGCTACAGCGATTTAATACTTTATTTTGGTGAGGAATTTATTGTCTCTCCTCCACTAGACTGCAGTCACCATGGCAGGGACCGTGACTGCTTTGCCCACTATCAACTCCAGCATGGAGTAAAGTGCTTCATAAACATTTGTAAGAAATTTTTAAAAGATGGAAGGAATAGAGAGATGTTCGTCAGAGAAGAGGGGGCTTGAGGGGGGTGGTTTGGCATTTGCAGATGTTTGAAGGACCATCAAGAGGCGAGACAGACATGGTCCGCGTGGAAAGGCTGGCGGGTGGGGTATACCTGAAGCAGGAGAGGAGGATCTGGGCCGAGTTCTGCCTCCTCCACAGACTGCCTTTGTGACATTGGTCAGTTAAGGGGCTTAACGTCTCATGCCTCAGTTTACCGATTTGTTAAACACAGAAGTGGGGAGAATGATGGCCCTTCCACCAAGGGACTGATGTGTACATTAAAGGAGTTAAGTAGTTAAAACACTCAGAAAATGCCTGGTGCATAAAAGGAGCTGAAGAAATGCTCAATGGCAGAATGTTGGTCATTATCTTAACTTTAAGAAAAATACAATTTTGAACGAGGCTATGCAGAGATGGCATGGGCTGGTTCAGGAGGTGAACCTGTCCTGGCACTGCAAGTGTAGAAATAGCCTGGGTACCCACTGGCAGTTTTGGTCCAGGCCAGGTCTGAGAGCACCAGATGGAGTAAGCCAGGTTGGGACTGCAGCCTGGAGAAGTCGAGGGATGCACAAAGTGGCCCTCAGGGCTCTGGCTCGGGCCCCAGCAAGCTCCTTTCCTGGGCAGCAGCCGCCCCCTCCACTGCTCACCAAAGCCAGGGACGGAGGGCTTGGGCCAGGCCCAACACACCCTCCTGGTGGTCAGCAGCCCAGCTCCCCTTGCCATTCTTCCAGAAGCTGACCTGACCATGCTCTTCCCAGCTTAAGATCCTCAAGGCTCCCACTATCTCCCATTACTAAACCTCCTCCAGGCCGGCACCTCCTCTCTTCCCCTTCTCCCCCACAGGTGCCTTGGCCTCCAGTGGGTCCAGCTTCAAGTCTCTCCTTGCTATTATCAGGGCACAGCTTGTAACTTGGGAGTTTACAGATGCGGCACCTACCCACACCTTGTGCACCTGATGAGTGTGTTAATTCATAAAAACTCACAGCAGCCCTATGACATGCCGGCCCTTATTGCTCCCACAGGCCCTGCGCCAGCTGAGAGGGAGTCTACGGGAACGGTCCAGGGGTCCCAGGAAAGACTAATGGGGTTTAAGGCTCCAGTGGTCAGGGAGGGGGCAGGGACTGGGCCTAGAAGCCACAAAGAAGAGACCCCCACGAGCAGGGAAAATGGTGCTCTCCATGCCTGGGAATGCAGGAACCACAGGGAATTGGGTGAACCATGGTGAACAGGGCAGAGTTACCGTTATGGCTGCTGATGGAGCAGCTTCTGAAGCCAGGAAGGGCTGAGCACTGGTGGGAGGGGAGGAGCACCAGGAAGCTTTGGTGGAAAGGACCATCGGGTTGAAGGGAAAGCTCCTGAGTTGCCAGCCCTGACAGGGTGTGAGCTGGGAGAGCCTTCTGCCAAGGAATTCAAGGTCCAGGAAGAAGAAGAGGTGAGCTCAGTCTAGATGTCAGCGGATTGTGTTTGGTGCAGGGGAATAGTTCTGGACAGGAGCAGTGGAAGATGTGGATTCTGTTCCCAGCTCTGCCACTAGCCTGCTAGAAGTGTTCTGCAAACCTCTTCTCCTCTCTGGGTCTCCGCTTTTGTATTTGCAAAATGGCAGTGTGTTGGACCCCTTAGCCTCAAAGGGCCCTCCCAACCCTCTGGAGCATCTCTGGGCCCGCTGGGCCCCCTGTCCCAGTGCCTCTCAGCTTTGGAAGTTGAATGCTGCAACCCCAAGCCCCAGTTTCAGGTGGCAACAAGCCCATTGCCCAGTGCTAGGGTCCGAGTGGCCCTGAAGGCTCCCAGAGGACCAAGTCCTCGGCCCTGGATGGGCAGGGACCCTGGAGACCTGGCCTGTGTGGATGCAGGGGAGCAAGTACTGGGACTGAGCCTGCAGTTTTTCTTCTTCCACCCAACCCATCGGGGGCCATTCTCACAGCTTGGTGCTGGGTACACCAGGGGACTCACCGCTGGAGGGATCCAATGGGTTCCAAGGTGCACAAACAGACGCCCAGATCATCCTCAGGTGGTGTACACAGCCTGTGGCTAAAGCAACTGCTGTCTCCAGCACTCCTTAGCTTCAGTCTGGTGGGGAGGAAAAAAATCCCCTTGGCAGTGTCCTACAGGCGGCCACAGAGGGCCCCCACAGCCTGGCCAAGATGCTCAATTTCAGAAAATCCCAGACTCATAATTGGAGTGGGGGCCTTTGAAAGATGGTCTTGGATGACTGAGGCCTAACGCAGAGAATGGAGTGACCCAAGTGACACGGCTGGCACTTGGCGGAGGTGGACCTGGACCAGGTCTTTGTTTCGTGGTGCAGTGGCCATGTGGGCCTCCCCGCGGGCTGGCCTCTTGGGTCCAGGTGGCTGAGAAGGAGCCTGGGCCAGGGGGGTGGGGTTCTAGGTCCTAGTCTCAGCAGCTCCCTGACTTGCTGTGTGACCTTGGCAAATTGTGTCTCTCCGAGGGTTGCCTGAGTCTCCCCCTTCTGCACTGAGGGCGTGGCACTGGGAGTGGACGCTCCATGGAGGAACCATTCAAGGTCCCAGGGCTAGCTGTGTGAGAGCAGGAGACTCTCCTTGCCACCCTCGGAGGCCTCAAGTGCTGCCTTGTGTGTTCAGTTCCACCTCTGGGTCCCCCATCCTGGTCCAGAGAGGGGCCCAGAGATGTCTGGAAGCCATGCAGCTCCTTGAGAAGGGTCAGGCACTTCCCAGCTGTCCTCCAGGTCCTGGTCAAACGCCTCTGGGAAATGCTGCAGGGAGAGGGCAGAGGTCAACAGGACCGGCAGGGGGTCCAAAGCGCTGGGTCCATTTGGCTCTGGGGATCCCTGCCGGGCCCCCGCAGGCCACACCTCCATCCGGAAGCCGACTGGTCCTTGTAGGCAGTCTGGGGAAAGGTTTGGTTCCAGAAAGTTCCAGAGCTGATGGCTGCAGGAATCCTTCAATGGAGGTGATGTCTGCAAGCAGCAGCAGCCTAGATGGTCGGTCGTGGAGTCCGTGGCATCCAGAAGCTTTTCCAAAAAGCCTGCGCAGATTCAGATTGCGCTGGGGAAGAGGAGGCAGCTAGTGGCATAGCAGAGGTGTCCAGCACCTCTGCTTGGTGCACACGGACGGGGCTGGCTGTGCCCAACTGTAAGGAACAGGGCTTGACCTCTGGCCAGGAGGTCAGCAGCCCTGAGCTCTGGCCCATGCTCTTCCCCCAGGAACGTACCGTGTGGCCCTGGTCAATCACAACTTTTCTCCAGGCCTCAGTTTCCCTTCCAGTTTAAGGAGGGGGTTGGAGCAACTGGTAAGGGGCTTTCTCGGGATCCTACCTCTGCTGCAGGCTGAGCTCAGGAAGAAAAAAGTTAAGGGGCCAGGGGCCTGGAGGGAGGCAAAGGTCTCCAGAGTCCCAGGGTGGCCTCGAGGGCAGTGAAGTCCTCACCTGGTGTTTTCAGCCTGTGGCCTTGTCCAGAGAGGATCTCCGAAGGCGCTAGGCCTGGCATCTCGCTTCCTTCCAAGGTTTGGACAGAAGTCTCCCCCTGTTGGAGGAGGGGGGCAGGGGGCGAGGGGCAAGGGCAGGACCTCTCTTCTCCCTGGTTGAAATGTCCCCATAGTGGGTGGGGGCGCTAACATGGGGGGTGGGGGAGGGGGCGCGTGGCGCGGGGACTCCCCGGGCCGGGCCGGCGCAGGGCTCACGGCTCGGGGGCGGGGGCAGCTCCCGGGCTCTGGTGGAGCCGCCACTCAGCCGGTTGCCTTAAAAAGGCGCCAGGGCGCGCGCATCAGCAGAAGGGCTGCGGCTCTCTTCCAAATTAGGCAAAAATTGGGAGGCCGCGGGAGACGAGCAGTGAGAAGAGCGCGGACGTCACCCGGGGCCTCCCTCTCCCTCCCGCTCCCCGCGCCTGCATCACGTCCCCATGGCAACGGCGTGCCGCGGCTGCGATGAATGAGCCACCGCGAGGACAGGCGCGCGTCCCCTCCACTAGGCGTCACGGCTCCGCGGCTGCCCAGGAGAAGGGGGTGCAGCCCGGAGCCCGGAGAAAGGGAAGCCCCCCTGAGATTCACTAAAGCCCGGGACCCATTCATTCCCAGCTGATCTTGTTGCGTCCCCGGGAGCCCGGGGGCTACTCGGTCCAAGGGTCCTCGACCCTCTGGTTCAGGACTCGCTGGCTCCCCGGCCCCCTTACCCGGCCTCTGCTCTCCCCGAATCAGCTCTCCGCTAACCAAAGCCTGCGGAAAGCCAGGTATTTTTGCAGCTTAGCGCCACCGCGTGGCCTACCATGGCGCCGCGGCGGGCGTGCTTGGCGGGTGGGGTCCTGCCGTCTATGTCGCCCTCTGGCGTCTGCAAGCGGGGGAAGAGCGCAAAAGAACTCAGCAATTTTCACACCAGAACTCTGATTAATGTGGGACTCATTGTGATCAATCACACTTGTGATTAACGTTCAGCAAGCGCGCTCCATGTGTTAGGCACTGTGCTATGTGTTTTCTTCGTATCACTCCATGTCATTCTCATAGCAACTCTGTAATGCAGAATATTACTGTCATTTTATTTTATTTTTTTGAGATAGGGTCTCACTCTGTCGTCCCGGCCGTAGTGCAGTGACATGATCTCGGCTCACTGAAGCCTCCGTCCCCGGGGTTCAAGAAATCCTCTCACCTCAGCCTCCCCAGCACCACCACACGGGGCTAATTTTTGTATTTTTAATAAAGATGGGGTTTTGTCACGTCGCCCAGGCTGGTCTCGAACTCCTAGACTCAAACAATCTGCCTGCCTCAGCCTTCCAAAGTGCTGGGATTACAGACGTGAGCCCCTGTGCCCGGACGTTATCATTTTAAAGTGAGAAAAACTGAAGCTGAAAGAAGTTGTGGCTTTGCCTAAGATCCCATAGCAGCATGGGGTAGAACTGCCTCCTGAACTCATGCCTGCGGAAAGTGCTCTTGAGCCCTTTCACTCCCACAGCAATTACCTCTTTTGCTTAATGTTCTCTCTTTTTCCTTTTCTTTATTGATAAGTCATTGTGGATGCTATTTTTTGCTGTATCCATCAGGGTTCTATTGCTGAAACCACTCTTACCATTTTAAGCATTAAGGGATTCTATATAGGTTTTCAGTGTTTATAAAATAATTGGAAGGGCTGGAGAAATGGGCTCTTCACTGGGCTTTCAGAAACGACATAAAAAACAACCCTGCAGAATCAGCCCACCCTGGGGTACTTTGAACTCTACCGCGATGTGAGGCTGGAGAATCCTCTGTTCCTAACCACTGGCTCTGAGTGACATCACTTTGGCTAAGGATTGGGAAGCTGCCACTGCAAGCGTTGATTCTAGGAATGCACTGCCTTGGCTGGCATCTGGGAGATGTGTCAGGACTGTTGGCTTCAAAACTGGTTGAGCCTGAGCACTGGACAGCAGGAAAGATGCCTCTGCACTGCTGTCCATCTCATGGGAATGCATCTGGCTGGCGGCATCTAAGTCACATCCAGATCTCTTGCTGTAGGCAAGTCTGGGAAACAGTGTGTTTCTCTTTGTAGTCTCTGAAGAACAGGAAAGCACACTGGAAAATGATTGGGAGAGACGATGAGTGAACCAATGCACCACACCTGCCGAATCCCGCCCTTTCAGTCACTCAACATTCATTTGTGTCCTTCTCATCCTCAAACATCCAACAATGACATGAACCAACACCTGGCCCCAACACAAACACTCTCTCTCTTTCTCATACAAATACAAAAGCACTAAGCCACGCTATATTAGTCTGTTCTTGCACTGCTATAAGGAAATGACTGAGACTGGCTAAATTATAAGAGAATCAGTTTAATCTGCTCATGGCTCTGAAGGCTGTACAGGAAGTATGGCAGCATCTGCTTCTGCGGAGGCCTCAGGGAACTTACAGTCATGGCGGAAGGCAAAGTGGGAGCAGGCATCTTCACATGGCTGGAGCAGGAGGAAGAGAGAACACACTTTTAAACAACCAGATCTCATGAGAGCTCACTCACTATCACAAGAGAATAACATGGAGGGGATGGTGCTAACCCACTCATGAAAACGCCACCCATGTGATCCAATCACCTCCCACCAGGCCCCACCTCCGACATGAGATTTGGTGGGGACACAGATCCCATATCACACTCCTTAAAAGAGAACATTAGTAGCTCAATGTTCCATCAGTCATCACATGCATTTCTGGGTATTATTCAGCCTTCTTTGGTTCAATCCCAATTCCGTCTTGATATCCTGTAACTTGTGGACTTAAAATATGAACCACCATCTATACTCTCCATCAGTTCTCTACCTTGATAACACTGACATTTTGGGCCAAATAATCTCTGTTGTGGGGGACTTTTCTGTGCATTGTAGGATGTTTAGCAGCCTCCTGTACTCTATCCACTAGATGCAGTAACACTCCCCCTTCCCAAGTCATGGCAATTGAAAACGTCTCTAGAAAAATGTCTCTAGACATTGCCAGAGGTCTTTGTATCAGTCCGTTTTCACACTGCTATAAGGAACTTCCTGAAACTGGGTAATTTATAAAGGAAAGAGATTTAATTGACTCACAGTTCGGCATGGCTGAGGAGACCTTAGGAAACTTACAATCATGGTGGAAGGGAAGCAGGTACCTTCTTCACAAGGCGGCAGGAGGGAGAAGTGAGATTGCAGAAAAAACTGACACTTTAAAAACCATCAGATCTCGTGAGAATTCCCTGTCATGAGAAAAGCATGGGGGAAACCATCCCCATAATCCAATCACCTCCCTCCCTGTAAATGTGGGAATTACAATTCGAGATGAGATTTGGGTGGGGACACAGAGCCAAACCGTATCAGTCCCCCATGGGCCAAAGTCACCCCTGGCTGAGAATGATCACCAAATATAAAACAGAAGAGGAAAGGTAGAGGGGGAAGAAAAGTGCAAATGGTTACATAATAGGACAAGGAAAAAGCATTTGATGCCTATTGGAACCTTCATTTCTGCAACAGGCCTAAGGGGCTGTAGTTGATATTTACAACTACCTTTTTTTTTTTTTTTTTTAGATGGAGTCTTGCTCTCTCACCCAGACTGGAGTGCAGTGGTGTGATCTCGGCTCACTGCAACCTCGGCCTCCTGGGTTCAAGCGATTCTCCTGCCTCAGCCTCCCAAGTAGCTGGGATTACAGGCACATGCCACCATGCCTCGCTAATTTTTGTATTTTTAGTAGAGACGGGGTTTCACCAAGATGACCAGGCTGGTCTCGAACTCCTGACCTCAAGTGATCCACCCACCTCAGCCTCCCAAAGTGCTGGGATTACAGGTGTGAGCCACCGCACCTGGCCACAACTACCTTTCTTCATGACCCCCCTCCACCTTCTCTTTGCCTTCAGCCTGTACCATGGCTGATCAGGGTGTTTTCCCTGGTGGGTGGCCCAAATTTTCAACTCTATAGGATTTGAACCATTTGTGAATCTGCCAGAGGTTTTTGTTATGAGTCCTCAGTTCTGTTCCTTCCAAATCCAGGACTATTGGGCATCATCATCACCACCATCATCCATTACAGATAAACTTACACAGTGCTTACTATGTTCCAGGTGCTAACTAAGTACTTTACCTATATTAATTCAGTCGACAGCACAGAACTTTATGAGGTAAGATAGTATTATTATCTTCTTTAAAATGGTAAGAAGAGGTAATAGGCGTACAGAAAGTTTAATTACTTGCTTAAGGTCACATGGACAGTAAGTAGCAAAGCCAGGACTTGAACCCAGGTAGTCAGCTCAAATCTGAGCTCTTAACTCCTAAGGTAATAATACTTCTCACAACAGCTAAACTGTTACCCAAGGACCTTGTATAGAGCCACAGTTTAGAACAACTCTCCACAAAACAAAGTGGACTAGATATGCCCCTGAAGACTCTATCTGCTTGGAGGTATCTCTTTGCATTGTCTTTCAGTGACACCCATGTGTGGGCTGAGATGCTGTAGCAGTCCAGTTCCAGCTGGCACCACGTCACGCAGAACCCTGTGTGCACTGGGCTCAGAACTCCTCAACAGGCCATGGGTGTGAGTTGAGGGAAACATGGCCAGGCAGGGAGAGTCTGGGGTCACTGGAAGTGGGAGTCTCCTGCTCATTAAACCCACTTCTGTTTCTAGGCTATGTTTGAGCTTGAGGCCATATGGGCACCTTTGACTTAAGGATGAGGAATGACTTTGCAAACCCCGCCCATGGCTTGGTGGATCAGGCAAAACTCAGTTCTTTATGAGTATCTCAGCTTGTGTTCTGAAGAGGGTATGGTGCTACAAAGTGCCAGAGACTCGGGGAAAGCACTGTGAGAAATGCATATCTCACAGTTCTGGAAGCTGGAAGTCCAAGGTCGAGGTGTCAGCAGAATTGGCTCCTTCTGAGGGGCTTCTTCCTCTGTCTTCACATCGTCTTCCCTCCATGTGTGTCTGTGGCCAAATTTCTTTTTCTTATAAGGATATTTGTCAGAATGGATTAGGGACCACTCTAATAATCTTATTTCAATTTTACTTCTTTAAAGACTGTATCACCAAATATGGTTATATTCTGAGGTACAGGCGGTTAGAATTTCAATACATAAATTTGGGGGCAGAGGAGAAGATGGACACATCAGCCCATAACACAGGCTAAAGAAAAAAAAATCACAGGATCACATCAATTGATACAGAAATTGCATTTCAGTCCAGGTGTAGTGGCTCACGCTTATAATCCCAGCACTTTGGGAGGCTAAGGTGGGTGGATCATTTGAGATCAGGAGTTCAAAACCAGCCTGGCCAATGTAGTGAAACCCCATGTCTACTAAAAATACAAAAATTAGCCAGGCATGCTGGTGCACGCCTGTAATCCCAGCTACTCAGGAGGCTGAGGCAGGAGAATCGCTTGAACCCAGAGGGCAGAAATTGCAGTGAGCCAAGATCACCCCACTGCACTCTAGCCTGGGTGACACAGTGAGACTCCATCTCAAAAAAAAAAAAAAAAAAAATTAGCCAGGCATGGTGGTGGGTCTCCTGTGGTCCCAGCTACTCAAAAGGTGAGATGGGAGGATCGCTTGAGCCTGGGAGGTCGAGGCTGCAGTGAGCCATGATCGTGCCATTGCATTCCTGCCTGGGTGACAGATTGAGACCCTGCCTCAAAAAGCATTTTGCAAAATTCAACAATCATTCATAATAAAGACTTTCACAAAAGTAGGAATACGAGGCCGGGTGCAGTGGCTCACACCTGTAATTCTAGCACTTTGGGAGGCTGAGATGGGTGGATTGCCTGAGCTCAGGGGTTTGAGACCAGCCTGGGCAACACGGTGAAACCCCGTCTCTACTAAAATACTAGCCAGGCATGGCGGCAGTCACCTGTAATCCCACCTACTTAGGAGGCTGAGGCAGGAGAATCACTTGAACCCAGGAGACAGAGGTTGCAGTGAGCCAGGATGGCACCATTGTACTCCAGCCTGGGCGACAGAGCAAGATTTCTTCTGAAAAAAAATAAATACATTAATAAAAATAGGAATAGGGGAAATGCTCTCAACTTAATAAAAAGCATTTACAAAAACCCAACAGCTAACATTATACTTAATGGCAAAAACTGAATGGCTTCTAAGACTGGGAACAAGGAAAGGATGTCAGATCTCACTGCTTTTATTTTTATTTTATTATTATTTTTGAGACACGGTCTTGCTCTGTCGCCTAGGCTGGAGTGGAGTGGTGCTCACTGCAGCCTTGACCTCCTGGGCTCGGGACAGTTCTCCCACCTCAGACTCTCAAATAGCTAGAATTACAGGTGTGCCCTACCATCTTAATTCAACTTAGTACTAGAAGTTCTTGCCACTGAGATAAGTCAAGAAAAGGAAATAAAAGGCATGCAGATTGAAAGAAGGAATGAAACTGTGCCTATTTGCAAATGATATGATTCTTTACATAGAATCTACCAAAAAAAAAAAAAACCACTCAACTCTAGAAGTAATAAATAACAAAATTGCAGGATATATGGCTGGGTATGGTGGCTAACACTTCTAATCCTAGCATGTTTGGAGGCTGAGGTGGGCGGGTAGCTTGAGCTCAGGAGTTCAAAACTAGCGTGGGCAACATAGTAAAACCCTGTCTTTATATAAAAAAAAAGATTGCAGGATATAAGCTCAACATACAAAACTCAATTGTGTTTTTACGCACTAGCAATGATCGCATGGACACAGACATTAAAAATATAGTGTTGTTTGTTTTATTTATTTATATATATATTTATTTGTTTGTTTAGTTTTTTCTGACAGAGTCTCTTCGGTCGCCCAGCCTGGAGTGCAGTGGTACGATCTTGGCTCACTGTAACCTCCACCTCTCGGGTTCAAGCGACTCTCATGCCTCAGCCTCCCAAGTAGCTGGGATTACAGGGATGCAGCACCATACTCAGCTAAGGTTTTTTTTCTTTCCTTTTCTTTCTTTTTTTTTTTTTTTGAGATGGAGTCATGCTCTGTTGCCAGGCTGGAGTTCAGTGGTGCAATCTCAGCCCACTGCAACCTCCACCTCCCAGGTTCAAGTGATTCCCCCTGCCTCAGCTTCCCGAGTAGCTGGGACTATAGGCACGTGCTGCACACGTGGCTGATTTTTTGTATTTTAGTAGAGACGGATTTCACCATGTTAGCCAGGATGGTCTCGATCTCCTGACCTTGTGATCTGCCTACCTCAGCCTCCTAAAGGGCTGGGATTACAGGTGTGAGCCACCGTGCCTGGCCTTTTTTGGACTTTTATTACATATGGGGTTTTGCTAAGTTGGCCGGGCTGGTCTTGAACTCCTGGCCACAGGTGATCCGCCTACCTTGGTCTCCCAAAGTGCTGGGATTACAGGCATTAGCCACTGTGCCTGGCCATATAATGTCATTTATAATTGCTTAAAATAGAAAGGAAATACTTAGGTGTAAATCTAAGAAAATATACATAGGAATTGTAAGCTGAAAACTGCAAAATGCTTATAAAAGAAATCGAAGATTCCTCAAGGACCTAGAAATAGAAATTCCATTTGACCCAGCAATCCCATTACTGGGTATATATCCAAAGGATTATAAATCATTCTATTATAAGGACACATTCACATGAATGTTCATTGCAGCACAGTTTACAATAGCAAAGACTTGGAACCAACCCAAATGCTCATCAGTGATAGACTGGACAGGGAAAATATGGCACATATACACCATGGAATACTATGCAGCCATCAAAAACGATGAGTTCGTGTCCTTTGTAGGGACGTGGATGAACCTGGAAACCATCATTCTCAGCAAACTGACACAAGAACAGAAAATCAAACCACCTCATGTTCTCACTCATAGGTGGGTGTTGAGCAATGAGAACACATGGACACAGGGAGGGGAGCATCATACACTGAGGTTGGAGGGGCACTAGGGGAGGGTCAGCGGGGGGGAGTGGCGAGTTAGGAAGGGATAACATGGGGAGAAATGCCAGATATAGGTGATGGGGGAGGAAGGCAGCAAACCACATTGCCATGTATGTACCTACGCAACAATCCTGCATTTTCTTCACATGTACCCCAAAACCTAAAATGCAATAAAATATATATATATATATATATATATATATATATATATATATAAAGAAATCAAAGAAAATCTAAATAAATGGAGAGACACAGTGTGTTTGTGACTGGAAGACAGCATAGCGAACATGCCAATTCTCTCCAAGTTGATATATAAATTTAATTCAATTCCTATCAAAACCCTGCAGGATTTTTTAGAGATGCAGACAAGATTATTCTAAAATTCATGTGAAAAGACAAAATAGTCCGGGCGCGGTGGCTCACGCCTGTAATCCCAGCACTTTGGGACACTGAGGCTGGCTCATCACCTGAGGTCAGGAGTTTGAGACAAGCCTGATGAACGTGGAGAAACCCCTCTACTAAAAATTCAAAATTAGCCAAGCTAGTTAATTTGTGGTGGTGCATGCCTGTAATCCCAGCTACTCAGGAAGCTGAGGCAGGAGAATCACTTGAACCCGGGAGGCTGAGGTTGCGGTGAGCCGAGATGGCGCCGTTGCACTGCAGCCTGGGCAATAAGAGCCAAACTCCATCTCAAAAAAAAAAAAAAAAAAAAAGAAAGAAAAGAAAGAAAGAAAAGGCAAAGACAAAATTAGTTAAAATAACTTTGAAAAAAGAATAAAGTCAGTGGAATCACTCTAAGAATTCAAGACTTACATAGCTACAGTCGTCAAGACTGTGTGTGGTGTCAGCAGAGGGATAGACACCTAGATGAATCAAATGGAATAGAGAACCCAGAAATATACCCACACAAATACGCCCAATGATTTTGGACAAAGGTTCCTCACTGGAGGAAAGACAGCCTTTTCAGCAAGTAGCATTGCAGCAACTGTACATACATAGGTAAAGAAATCAAATCACCATCTAGTTTCATAATCTAATACACAAATTAACTCTAAAGGGATCACAGACAACACCAAATGCTAGCAAGGTTACAGAGAAACTGGGTCACTCACACATTGCTAGTGACAATGTAAAATGATGCAGCCATTCAAGAAAAGAGTTTGGCCAATTTTTGAAAAGTTAAACATGCATCTACCAGACAACCCAGCAACTGCTCTCCTAGGCATTATGAAAACTCACGTCCACATGAAAACCTGTATGGGAATGTTTACAGCAGATTTATTTGGAATAGCTCAAAACTGGAAACAACCCAAATGTCGTCCAGTAGGTAAATGGTTATACAGCCTGTCAATCAATACTGTAGAAGAGTGCTAGCAATAGAAATCAACAAACTTAGCTGGGCGCGGCGGCTTACACCTGTAATCCCAGCATTTTGGGAGGCTGAGGAGGGTGGATCACCTGAGGTCAGGAGTTCGAGACTAGCCTGGCCAACATGGCAAAACCCCATTTCTACTAAAAATACAAAACTTAGCCGGGTGTGGTGGTACATGAGTTCTCGTCTCCGGAACTGTAGAGAGGGACTCATAGGACCCTGTAGGGCTAGACCGTATATACTAAAAATATAAAAATTAGTGGGGCGTGGTTGCAGGTGCCTGTAATCCTAGCTACTCAGGAGGCTGAGGCAGGAGAATCGCTTGAACCTGGGAGACAGAGGTTGCAATGAGCTGAGATCGTGCCATTGCACTCCAGCCTGGGTGACAGAGCAAGACTCTGTCTAAAAAAAAAAGTATTTGTGTCACAACAAAAACTTTGTACATGTAAGTTTAACAAATAATTCAGGCCAGGCGCGGTGGCTCACACCTGTAATCCCAGTACTTTGAGAGGCCGAGGTGGGCGGATCACAAAGTCAAGACATCGAGATCATCCTAATTAACATGGTGAAACCCCATCTCTACTAAAAAATACAAAAATTAGCTGGGCATAGTGGTGAGCGCTTGTAGTCCCAGCTACTGGGGAGGCTGAGGCGGAAGAATCACTTGAACCAGGAGTTGGAGGTTGCAGTGAGCCAAGATTGTGCCACTGTACTCCAGCCTGGTGTCAGAGCGAGACTCTGTCTCAAAAAGAAGAGAGAGAGAGAGAGGAAGGGAGGGAGGAAGGGAAAGAGGGAGAGAGAAAGAAAGAAAGAAAGAAAAGAAAGAGAGAGAGAAACAGAAAGAAAGAAGAAAGAAAGAAAAAGAAAGAGAAAGAAAGAAATTAATTCAGAGGATTCAGGCTCTGGAGACAGAAGACATTCCCATGAGTGTCTTATCATTTCCTGAGAATAAAATGAGGAGGCTTCCCAGGTGGTCCAAAGGTTTTCAGATGTGTTAGAAAACTGAGGTTGAGGCCTGGCACGGTGGCTCATGCCTGTAATCCCAGCACTTTGGAAGGCCAAGGTGGGCGGATCATCTGAGGTTGGGAGTTCGAGACCGGCCTGACCAATCTGGACAAATCGCGTCTCTACTAAAAAATACAAAACTAGCTGGGCATGGTGGCACATGCCTGTAATCCCAGCTACTTGGGAGGCTGAGGGTGAAGAATTGCTTGAATCCCAGAGGTGGAGGTTGCAGTGAGCCAAGATCGTGCCATTGCACTCCAGCCAGGGCAACAAGAGCAAAACTCCATCTCAAAAAAAACAAAAAACAAAAAACTGAGGTTGAAAGACCTCCTCATTATGTCTGCATTTCCTAAAATGTTGGAAGAGTTTAGCTGCTGTTTTTCATCTAACTTCAAATGGCTTTCACCATGGTACGGTTTCTTTGCACTTTCTCCAATGAACTAAGCATGGAAATGCCAAAAGAAACCTACAGTATGATTTCTTTGACAGAAAGTCCAGAAGAGCTGCTAGCATCTCCAAGGGAATCACCAACCTTGGCTTCATCTGTAGGTCAAGGGGATATTTCTCCTCTGCTTCAGCTGGAACATTATCTTGGCATGATCTCACCTGTAATTGGGTCCTGCCACTCATCCACCTGTTTCTCACTGTATCTCTGATGTCCCTCTCAAAGTTCTGCAGTCTGCTCTCTGTAAATGAAACAGATCAGTTTCATTTCAACAGATTTTTTTAAATTTATTTTTTGTTTAATTTTTATTTATTTATTTTTGAGACAGAGTCTTGCTCTGTTGCCAGGCTGGAGTGCAATGGTATGATCTTGGCCCACTGCAACCTCTGCCTCCCATGTCCAAGCAATTTTAATGCCTCAGCCTCCCAAGCAGCTGAGACTACATCTGTGTGCCACCACCCCCAGTTAATTTTTGTATTTTTAGTATAGACGGGGTTTTACCACGTTGGCTAGTATGATCTCGATCTCTTGACCTCATGATCCGCCTGCCTCAGCCTTCCAAAGTGCTGGGATTATAGGCGTGAGCCACTGAGCCTGGCCTCATTTCAACAGATTTTAAATCATCACTTACTAAATCATTTCGCATTGATTCCCAGGTTAAAGTGGTCCTACCGCGGCCTCCCAAGTAGCTGGAACTACAGGCATGTGCCACCTAGCCCGGCTAATTTTTGTCTTTTTAGTAGACACAGGGTTTCACCATGTTGGTCAGGCTGGTCTCAAACTCCCAACCTCAGGTGATCCACCCGCCTCGGCCTCCCAAAGTGCTGGGATTACAAGTGTGAGCCACTTTGTAATCCGCCTGGCCCGTCCTACCATCTTTGAAGCCCAGAGTAGTAAGACCAAGGAGCAACTTCCTTGAGAGGGAGCTCACATCCACTGAGTGAGATTTCCCCTTTAGCGTTAGGATCTGACAGGTTGATTACACAGTTCAGTTGACTTCCAACTCCATTGCTTGTATAAGCCCATCTTGCTGGAAATGCAGTCCTCGGCCTCATCAATAGACGGCGCTGAAGAGACACTGGAGGAGACAAGTTGCAGCATCTACTTTCTGTAGCACTCAGGCTCCTGTAGGGCACAGCTTCCATAGCATCTGGCCCACACAGAATAGTTTTTCCAAGGACCAGATCTTGCTGAGGTCAGCTTCTCCAGCTCCCAATTCCTGAGCACGCAGTAACCAGCAGCACCCAGTGGCCAGCAGCTTTCCCGGGCATAGCCTCTGGCAGCTTTGCAGTGTTGCCCAAGGCACTTCGGATGTCTCCCCCCAGCCATGGCCTTGCTCTCTCCAGCATGGTCTGGATCCCTGTCTTGGAGTAGGGCTCTTCCTTGGGGGCTGTATGTTAGCCCTCAGGCCCATGGCTTCTGCTTGCTCATCTTCCTTCCCCTCCTTTCTCTCTCTCTCTCTCCCTGCCACCCTCCCTTTGTTTCCTTCCTCCCTTCTTTTCTTTTTCTTTCTTTTGACAGGGTTTTACTCTGTCCCCCAGGTTGGAGTGCATGGATGGTGTGATCACAGCTCACTGTAGACTTGACTTCAGGGGCTCAGGTGATCCTCCCACCTCAGCTTCCCAGCTAGCTGGGACTACAGGCTCACACCACTGCACCCAGCTGATTTTTAAAACTTTTTATAGAGACAGGGTTTCACCATGTTGCCTAGTGGTGGTCTCAAACTCCTGGGCTCAAGTGATCTGCTCACCTTGACCTTCCAAACTGCTGGGATTACAGGTATGAGCCACTGCACCCGGCCTATTTTGTTGTTCTTTAGTGTTCTCTTTAACTCTCACTAGTCAATCCCCCATTATTTCAATCCCCTAATAATTCCTTATGTTGGACCTTCCCTGTTCAAACGACTGTGTGGATTCTGTTTCCTGATTAGTCCCTGACTGATACAATACTGTTGTAGTATTCTTTGATATTCTACAAGGCAAGTCTAGCTTCATGGTTCTTTTTTTTTCTTCTTCTTTTTTTTTTTGAGACAGCATCTTACTCTGTTGCCCAGGCCAGCAGGCCAGACTGCAGTGGCATAACCATGGCTCATTGCAATGTTGACCACCTAGGCTCAAGTGATCCTTCTACCTCAGCCTCCCAATTAGCTGGGACCACAGGCATTTGCCACTATGCCTGGCTAATTTTTTATTATTTTTTGTAGAGATGGGGTCTTGCCATGTTGCCCAGGCTGGTTGCAAACTCTTGGGCTCAAGCAATCCACCTGCCTCAGCCTCTCAAAGTGCTGGGATTACAGGTGTGAGCCACTGTGCCTAGCCCATGGTTCTTTTTGAATCTGTCATTGGGCCAGGCACAGTGGCTCATGACTATGAGCCACTAACTCCAGCACTTTGGGAAGCCGAGGCAGGTGGATCACTTGAGGTCAGGAGTTCAAGACTAGCCTGGCCAACATGGTGAAACACCATCTCTACTAAAAATACCAAAATTAGCTGGGCATGGTGATGGGTGCCTGTAATCCCAGCTACTCAGAAGGCTGAGGCAGGAGAATCGCTTGAACTCAGGAGGCAGAGGTTGCAGTGGGCCAAGATTGCACCACTGCACTCCAGCCTGGGCAACAGAGCGAAACTCCATCTCAAAAAAAAAAAAAAAAATTAAATCTGTCATTAGTTATTCTCTCTCATGTCTTCTCTAAGATGAATTTCAAAAGCAGTTTTCATATGAGATGAAATTACCCTAAGACTTTAATTGTAACAATAAAATAACATGTTAAGTTGTTGAGAAAATAACATGTTCAGCTGTAAGTTGTTGAGACTTTTTTTTTGAAATGGGAGTCTCACTCTGTCATCTATGTTGAGTGCAGTGGCGCAGTCTTGGCCCACTGCAACCTCTGCTTCCCAGGCTCAAAAGCAGTCCTCCCACCCTAGCCTCTCAAGTAGATGGGACCACAGGTGCATACCACCACCATGCCAGGCTAATTTTCGGTATTTTTGGTAGAGGTGGGGTTTTGCCGTATTGCCCAGGCTGGTCTCGAACTCCTGAGCTCAAGTGATCCTCCTACCTCAGCCTCCCGAAGTGCTGGTGCCCAGCCTGTTGAAACTTAATATAAAGCTTCCTACCCAGAAACATGAGTTAGCCCCTAAAGGAGGTGATGCTCTTGATGGCTGTCTGCTCATTCTTGGTCATGGGAAGCTGATTCTTCCTTTGGCTGTGAGCATGCTGAGAAGGGCTGTGTTCCACCGAAGTGTTCTCATAGTTGCTTGTGCTGTTTTAGTCTGTTAGAGCTGCTGCAACAAAATACCATAGACTGGGTGGCTTGTAAACCACAGAAATTTATTTCCTGATGTTCTGGAGGCTGGGAAGTCTAAGATCAAGGCACTGTCAGACTCCGTATCTGGTGAAGGCCTGTTTCCTGGTTCATAGAGGGCACATTCTGACGTGTTCTCACATGATGGAAGGGCTGAGGGAACTCTCTGGGCCTCTTTTATACAGACACCAATTCCATTCATAAGGACTCTACCCTCATAATCTAATCACCTCCCTCCATACTATCACATGGATGATTAGCTTTCAACACATTCATTGGAGTAGGAGGACAAACATTCAGACCATGGTGTAGAAACAGCCTGGGATTCGTTTTATTTTATTTTATTTATTTTATTTTTTTTTTAGAGACGGAGTCTTACTGTGTCACCCAGGCTGGAGTGCAGTGACGTAATCTCGGCTCACTGCAACCTCTGCCTCTCCGGTTCCAGCAATTCTCCTGCCTCAGCCTCCCAAATTGCTAGGACTACAGGTGCATGCCATTACACCCAGCTGATTTTTTGTATTTTAGTAGAGACAGAGTTTCACTGTGTTGCCCAGGCTGGTCTCAAACTCTTGAGCTCAGGTAATCCACATGCCTCGGCCTTCCAAAGTGCTAGGATTACAGGTGTGAGCCACTGCGCCTGGCCGCCTGGGATTAATTTTTATGATAATTTATCAGCTTGAATTTCCCTCGGAATAGACTGAGTTAGGCTCCTTGCCTGCCTGGAGATAAGGAAACCTTGTTTTATTCCCAGCCAAGGCAACAGCTGAGACGAGCTTTCTGGTTGCCTTCCTGGCCAGTGGGAAGCTTACTGGTCTTCCTTACAAAGTGATTGCAGCCTTTCACGGGTCCTGGCTTTGTGCAAGGATCTTATTGCTAATTTAACCCCTGTCAAAACCTGAGATTCCATCTTCTGTTTCTGAGTGCGGTTAAAAACCAATCTTTCTCCCTCGGAGAACTTGTAAGCAAATGTTCGACTGCCCCCTTGTGGAGACTCCAGGCAAGGCCGAGACGGCCTTTTTAGCCAATCTGTTTTTGTTTTTATTTGACAAATAGTCTCGTTCTCTTCCCCAGACTGGAATGCAGTGGCGCAATCTCAGCTCACTGCAACCTCCGTCTCCCAGGTTCAAGCGACTCTCTGGAGATTAACAAATTGGAGTGGTAGACACACCCCTCCCTGCCATCCATCTGTAATCTGAGAGGGCGCCCACCTATGTTTAAGGGGGAATACTTTTGCACTGAGTGACACAAGAGTGACTCAGCTCTGGAGGACCCTAGGATGTGAAATTGTGTGATGTTTCTGATCCCTGTCTCTCTGCTTATGTCTATACATATATATAAAGAAACGCGGTCTTGGCCAGGCTCAGGCCTGTAATCCCAGCACTTTGGGAGGCTGAGGCAGGTGGATCACTTGAGGTCAGGAGTTCGTGACTAGCCTGGCCAACATGGTGAAACCCCGTCTCTACTAAAAATACAAAAATTAGCTGGGCGTGGTGGTGGGCACCTGTAATCCCATCTACTCGGGAGGCTGAGGCAGGAGAATAGCTTCAACCGGGGAGGCAGAGTTTGCAGTGAGCCAAGATGGTGCCACTGCACTCCAGCCTGGGTGACAGAGTGAGACTCTGTCTGAAAGAAAGAAAGAGCGAGAGGGAGAGAGAGAAACAAACAAACAAACAAACAAACAAACAAACATGGTCTCACTCTGTCGCCCAGGCTGGAATGCAGTGGTGTTCTCTGTACAAACTCCTGGACTCAAACTATGCCCCTACCTCAGCCTCCTGATCAGCTAAGACTACAGGTACACACCACCATGCCCAACTAATTTTTTTTTTTTTTGAGATGGAGTCTCGCTCTTGTCCCTGAGGCTGGAGTGCAATGGCACGATCTCAGCTCACTGCAACCTCCACCTCTTGGTTTCAAGAGACTCTCCTGCCTCAGCCTCCTGAGTAGCTGGGACTACAGGTGCCTGCCACCCTGCCTGGCTAATTTTTCTATTTTTAATAAAGATGGGGTTTCACCATGTTGGCCAGGCTGGTCTCAAACTCCTGACCTCAGGTGATCTGCCCGCCTCAGCCTCCCAAAGTGCTGGGATTACAGGCGTGAGCCACCATGCCTGGCCATATAGGTATTTTTTAATAGAGATGGGGTAATATGGTGTGGCTCTGTGTCCTCACCCAAATCTCACCTTGAATTGTAATAACCCCATGTTGTGGGAGGGACCTGGTGGGAGATAATTGAATTGGGGCAGGTTTTTCCTGTGCTGTTCTCATGATAGTGAATAAGTCGCACGAGATCTGATGGTTTTATATAGAAGAATTCCCCTGCACATGCTCTCTCTTGCCTGCCACCATGTAAGACATGACTTTGTTCCTTATTCACCTTCAGCTATGATTGTGAGGCCTTCCCAGCCATATGGAACTGTAAGCCCATTAAACCTCTTTCCTTTATAAATTACCCAGTCTTGGGTATGTCTTTATTAGGAATGTAAGAACACACTAATACAGTAAATTGGTACCAGTAGAGTGGGGTGCTGCTGTAAAGATAACCTAAAAATGTGGAAGTGACTTTGGAACTGGATAACAGCAGAGGTTGGAAGAGTTTGGAGGACTCAGAAGAAGACAGGAAGATGTGGGAAAGTTTGGAACTTCCTAGAGACGTGTTCAATGCTTCTGACCAAAGCTCATCTCAGATGGAGATGAGCAACTTGTTGGGAACTATAATAAAGGTGACTCTTGCTATGTATTACCAAAGAGACTGGTGGCATTTCCCCCCTGCCCTAGAGATCTGTGGAACTTTGAACTTCAGAGAGATGATTTAGGGTAACTGGCAGAAGAAATATCTAAGCAGCAAAGCGTTCAAGAGGTGATTTGGGTGCTATTAAAAGCATTCAGCTTTATGTATTCACAAAGATATGGTTTGCAATTGGAACTTATGTTTAAAAAGGAAGCAGAGCATAAAAGTTCAGAGCATTGTAGCCTAACAATGCTGTAGAAAAGAAAACCCTGGCCAGGCGCAATGGCTCATGCCTGTAATCCCTGCACTTTGGGAGGCCAAGGTGGGCAGATCATGAGGTCAAGAAATTGAACCATCTTGGCTAACATGGTGAAACCCTATCTCTACTAAAATTACAAAAAATTAGCGAGGTGTGGTGGCACGTGCCTATAGTCCCAGCTACTTGAGAGACTGAGGCAGGAGAATCGCTTGAACCCAGGAGGTGGAGGTTGCAATTGTGACATGGTAAAAGCCCCATAAAACTGCATACCTCAACCATACCTCAGCTTTCTGTTGAAACTGCTCTCTATAGCCCAAATATGAATAAGTAATTAAGGACTGTGATTGCCACTCTACCCAGACAATGTGTAAACAAATGCTAATCTTAACTTTTTGTGAATCACTTAAGAATGTCAAAAAGTTTCCTGGCCCTCGGAATGTCCGAAACCCCCGCCCCTCACCCTCATCTCCGCCCTGAAGGTGCCACTAGCCCTCGGAATGTCTGAAGCCCCTCACCCCCACCCCCCGCCCCTCACCTTCACTCCCAAAGTGATTTTTACTGGTATAAAAGGTCTTAACACCCTCCATACGGCGCTACGGGTTGGAGAGACGCGAGTCCTCCGTGGTCGCCGGCTTAATAAACCCTGCTATTTGGCATACTTTTGTCTTGGTGTTGGTCCCTTAATCTCGCCTCAAATATAACACAATGAGCCAAGATCATACCACTGAACTCCAGCCTGGTGACAGAGTGAGACTCTGTCAAGAAAGAAAGAAGGAAAGAAGGAAGGAAGGAAGGAGAAAAAAAGAAAGAAGAAAGAAAGAAAGAAAGAAAGAAAGGAAGATCAATTTTCTGAGGAGAAATTCAAGCCAGCTGCAGAAATTTGCATATGTAACGAGGAGCCAAATGTTAGTCACCAAGACCATGGGGAAACTGTCTCTAGGGCACGTCAGAGACCTCTTCCGTAGGCCCTCTTACCACAGGCCAGGAGGCCTAGGAGGAAAAAATCGTTTCGTGGGCTGTTCCCAGGGCCCCCGTGCTCTGTGCAGCCTAGGGACTTTGTGCCCTGCATCCCAGCTGCTCCGGCTGTGGCCAAAAGGGGCCAATGCATAGCTCGGCCATGGCTACAGAGGGGACAAGACCCACTCCTTGGCAGTTTCCACATGGTATTGAGCCTGTGGGTGCACAGAAGTCAAGAATTGAGGACTGGGAACCTCTGCCTAGATTTCGGAGGATGTATGGAAATGCCTGGATGTCCAGGGAGAGGTGTGCTGCAGGGGCAGAGCCCTCATGGAGAACCTCTACTAGGGCAGTGAGGAATGGAAATGTGGGGTGGGAGCCCCTACACAGAGTCCCCACTGGGGCACTGCCTAGTGGAGCTGTGAGAAAAGGCCACCATCCTCCAGACCCCAGAATGGTAGATCCACCCACAGCTTGCACTGTGCACCTGGAAAAGTTGCAGACACTCAACACCAGCTCGTGAAAGCATCCAAGATGGGGGCTGTACCCTGCAAAGCTTCAGGGGCAGAGCTGCCTGAGGCCATGGGAGCCCACCTCTTGCATCAGTGTGACCTGGGTGTGAGAAATGAAGTCAAAGGAGATCACTTCAGAGCTTTAAGATATGGCTGCCTGCCGGGCATGGTGGCTCATGCCTGTAATCCCAGCACTTTGGCAGGCTGAGGCAGGTGGATTGCTTGAGGTAGGAGTTTGAGACCAGCCTGACCAACATGGTGAAACCTCATCTCTACTAAAAATACAAAAATTAGCCAGGCATGGTGGTGGGCACCTGTAATTCCAGCTACTCAGGAGGCTGAGTCAGGAGAATCACTTGAACCTGGGAGGCAGAGGTTGCAGTGAGATGTTACTCATCTTTCTTCTTATCACGCTGGCATATGGTAGTAACATGAGCTGCTTCAGGACACCAACTCAGAAGCAAGATGTCCTGGGTTCAAGTCCTGGCTCTGCCTCTTTCCATCTGCAAGACAAGTGACATAATTTCTGTGTGCTTCCATCTCCTCACCCATTAAATGGGGAAATTACAGCACCTCCCTCATAAGGCCGTGACGATTAAAAGATGGATACATGTGGAGAGCTTAGGACAATGACTGGTATATACAAAGTGTTCAATTAATGTTATTTTTAAGTCACTAAAAGCAAAGCAAGGCATGGTGGCTCACACCTGTAATTCCAGCACTTCGGGAGGCCGAGGCGGGCAGATCACCTCAGGTCAGGAGTTCGAGACCAGCCTGATCAACATGGGGAAACCCCATCTCTACTAAAAATACAAAATTAGTCAGGCGTCATGGCACATGCCTGTAATCCCAGCTACTCGGAAGGCGAGGCAGGAGAATTGCTTGAACCCAGGAGGCGGAGGTTGCAGTGAGCTGAGATCGCACCATTGCACTCCAGCCTGGGAAACAAGAGTAAAACTCCATCTCTGAAAAAAAAAAAGAAAGAAAAGAAAAGCAAGCAAGCAAACAACAGCAAAAACAAAACACAAAGCCCTGAACGTCACCAGGAGCCTGGGGCTGCCAACCTCCCTGCTCACAGGCTGCTTCCCTGGGGCCTGAGTTTCCCTTTGCTTCTGGTGCTTGGAGATTTCCCTTTCTTCCTTGCAAGTTCCCTTAATTCTACATTTGTGGACTTGGATATTTTATTCCACACCCCTCAGGATTGCAGTTGGAAAAGTTCAACACTAGCCTAAACTTCTGTTCAGAGTAGAAGCTCCCTCCATGTCACTGTCCTTTCTGCTCCACACCTCTGAAAGCATCGGAATGGAATTAGATGGCGTTTTCATTGGGGTGGGCTAAGCTGCTGAAACAAATAGTCCCTAGAAATGTTGGATTTTCTCTCACATAATAGTTTAGGGTAGGGGTTCCAGATTGGTGAGGATCTCTGTCCACTGCTGTCATCCAAGCCCTTAGGCTGGCATCAGAGCTGCCTTTACACAAAGCTTCCACGAGCTTCTGGTTGTGACCATTCCAGCCCCAGGATGGGGAAAAGACCATGGAGGCCATGCATGAGAACTTCTATAGGCCACTTCAGAAAGCAGCGCATGTCACTTCAGTCAAATTCTGCTATAGGCCAGGCATGGTGGCTCACACCTGTAATCCCAGCACTTTGGGAGGCTGAGGCAGGAGAATCACTTGAACCCAGGAGGCAGAGGTTGCAGTGAGCCGAGATTGCATCACTGCACTCCAGCCTGGGAAACAGAGCGAGACCCTGTCTCAAAAACAAAAACAAAACAACAACAACAACAAATCGACTGGAGAGAACCTAGCATATGGACAAGGCTAGGGACCCTGGGAAAGGAAAGGAAGCGTAGACCACGTGACATGCCCAGTTACAAGTCCATTCCCACCAAAGAAGAAGAGAAAGGCTTCTGGTGGGTAGCAAGCATTCTCCACCACAGAAGAAAAACCACAGGGTCCTGCCTAATGAAACTTGGGTATGGGACAGGAACAGGCCATTCGAAAAGACCTTTCTTAGGAAGGGGCATTTCAGGAGGAATCAGAGTTACTCACACAGAGGCGAAACCCTCCTCTTGGCCTTGAGAACAAAAAACCTGGAATATTTCAGGAACCAAAAGGACTGGCATGGCGGGGGCCTGATGGACTAAGGGAAGAAGAGCTGGCGATGGTGCTGAGGAGACGGGCAGGAGCCCACTCAGGCAGGTTCTTGCAGGCTGTAAATAGACCCAGCTCTAGCTGGGAGCACGGCGGAAGCCATCCAAAAGTATAAGCAGGAAATTGATATCATCCAATTTTCATTTTTAAATGATCACTCTGGCTGCCAGTGCCCAGATCTTGGCGCCCTTTCTCTCTCTCTTTACTTTTCACTCTCTCTTTCTTTTTATTGAGATGGAGTCTCACTCTGTTACCCAGTCTGGAGTGCAGTGGCTTGGTCTTGGCTCACTGTAACCTCTGCCACCCGGGTTCAAGCAATTATCATGCCTCAGCCTCCCAAGTAGCTGGGACTACAGGCACGCATCACCACACCCAGCTAATTTTTTTTTTTTATTTTTAGTAGAGACAGGATTTCACCATGTTGGCCAGGCTAGTCTTGAACTCCTGACCTCAAGTGATCCGCCTGCCTCAGCCTCCCAAAGTGCTGGGATTACAGGCATGAGCCACCGTGTCCAGCAGAGATACTCCTTACTCCAGGAGATAGAGCTTAGTACCATCCTCCTGTGACTGTAGGCTGGACTCAGCAACCAGCCTCCGAAGAATAGAGTATGGAAATGACAAACAGTAACTTTATGCTAGAGAAACTTGGCAAATGTGACTTAACCAGGTAACCAAAGTCCATATCAAGAATATCTGCATAGGCCAGGCGCAGTGGCTTATGCCTGGAATCCCAGCACTTTGAGAGGCCAAGGTGGGCAGATCATGAGGTCAGGAGATCGAGACCATCTTAGCCAACATAGTGAAACCCCATCCCTACTAAAATACAAAAATTAGCTTGGTGTGATGGTGTGAGCCTGTAGTCCCAGCTACTCAGGAGGCTGAGGCAGGAGAATTGCTTGAAGCCAGGAGGCGGAGGTTGCAGTGAGCCGAGATCACCCACTGCACTCCAGCCTGGTGCCTGGCGAAGAGGACTCTGTCTCAAAAATAAATAAATAAATAAAACATACATACATACATAAAACAAGATATCACTGCATACTTATTAGAATGGCTAAACTCTAAAACACAACACCAGTGTCCACAAAAATGTGAAGCACCAGGAATTGTTTCATTGTTAGTGGAGACAAAAAATGGGAGAGGTACTTTGGAAGACAGTTTGGCAGTTTCTTACCAAACTAAACAGTCTTACCGTATATGATCTAGCAATGGTGCTCCTGGGTATTTAACCCAAATAAATTGAAAACTTATGTCCACACAAAAACCTACACACAATTGTGTATAGCATCTTTATTTATGATCACCAAAACATGGAAGCAACCAAGATGTCCTGAAATAGGTAAATGGACAAACTGTGGCAATTCATACAATGGAGTATTATTTAGCAATAAAAATAAATGAGTTGGCTGGGCACAGCGGCTCCTGCCTGTAATCCCAGCACTTTGGGAGTCGAGGCAGGAGGCTTACTTGAGGCCAGGAGTTCGAGACCAGCCTGGCCAACATGGCAAAACACTGTCTGTGCTACAAATACAAAAATTAGCTGGGCATGGTGGCAAGCACCTGTAATCCCAGCTACTTGGGAGGCTGAGGCAGGAGAATCACTTGAACCTGGGAGGTGGAGGTTGCAGTAACCAAGATCGTGCCATTGCACTCCAGTCTAGGCGACAAGAATGAAATTCCATCTCAAAAAATTTAAAACATTAAAAATTTTTTTTTTTAAATGAGTTATCATGCCATGAAAAGACATGGAGGAACCTTAAACACACATATAAGTGAAAGAAGCCAGGCTGGGTGCAGTGGTTCACGCCTGTAATCTCAGCACTTTGGGAGGTTCAGGCCAGTGGATCACTTGAGGTCAGGAGTTGGAGACCAGCCTGGCCAACAGGGTGAAACCCCGTTTCTACTAAAAATACAAAATTAGCTGAGTGTGGGAGCTCACACCTGTAATCCCAGTTACTCGGGAGTCTAAGGCAGGACAATTGCTTGAACCAGGGAGGTGGAGGTTGCAGTGAGCCAAGATCATGCCACTGCACTCCAGCCTGGGCAACAGAGTGAGACACTGTCTCAAAAAAAAAAAAAAAAAAAAGCCAGTTAGAATGGCTATCCAATTTTATGACATTTTGGGAAAGGCAAAACTATAGAGACAATAAAAAGATCAGTGGTTCAGGAGATGGAGGGGAGGGACAATGAATAGGTAAAGCCCAAGGGACTTTCAGGGAGGTAAAATTATTCTGTACGGTGGGGTATGTGACATTATGCATTTGTCAAAACCCATAGAATGTACAACGCCGAGTGAATCTTGATTGTAGCCTATGGACTTTACAGTTGTTAATAATAATGTATCAGTATTGGTGCATTAGTTGTAACAAATGCACCACATCAATGCAAATGTTCATAACAGGGGAACCTGGGTGGTGAGTTGGAAGGGTGGGTATATGGAACTCTACTATTTGTGCAAGTATTCTGTAAATCTAAAACTGTGCTAAAAATAAAATCTATTTATTTTTTAAAACCATGTTGATAATTTTTCTGAGCCTAGACTCTAATTCCTTTTTACATTTAGACAAAATGTATTATTTGCAAGGCTTGAATATACACAGCATTCTTGGGTAGCACAACTACTGTCTATGTTGAGGGACAGCTGCACTTTCACTTCTTTGGAACTTTACCAGGACTTGGTCACATTTCAGAAAATTACATCCTAGCATAAAGAAAAGACAACTATTGGCTGGGCACGGTGGCTTACGCCTGTAATCCTAGCATTTTGGGAGGCCGAGGTGGGTGGATCACCTGAGGTCAGGAGTTCAAGACCAGCCTGGCCATCATGGTGAAACCCCATCTTTAAAAAGAAAGAAAGAAAGGAAAGACAACTATTTAAGGTGATGGACATCCCAATTGCCCTAATTTGATCTTTACACATTATATGAATATATTAAATTATCACATACACCCCCAAAATATGCATATCTATTATGCATCAATAAAATAAATAAATAAAAATAAAATTTAAAACACAAATGATGAAAAAGTTTTTTTAAAAAGAAAAGAGGTCGGGCGAGGTGGCTCACGCCCGTAATCCCAGCACTTTGAGAGGCTGAGGCAGGCAGATCATCTGAGGTCAGGAGTTCGAGAACAGCTTGACCAACATGGAGAAACCCCGTCTCTACTAAAAATACAAAATTAGCCAGGCATGGTGGTGCATGCCTGTAATTCCAGCTACTCGGGAGGCTGAGGCAGGAGAATCACTTGAACCCGGGAGGCGAAGGTTTTGGTGAGCCCAGATTGCGCCATTGCACTCCAGCCTGGGCAACAAGAGCAAAACTCCATCTCAAAAAAAAAAAAAAGAAAGAAAATCCTGGCAAACTAGTGGTCTCTGAGTGGCCAGTTTCACTGCATGCTTGTATCGCACATGAGTTTGCAGCCGTGGATTCACTGCAGTTTTTTTTTTTTTTTCTTTCTTTTTTTTTTTTTTTTTAAGATGGGGTTTCACCATGATGGCCAGGCTGGTCTTGAACTCCTGACCTCAGGTGATCCACCCACCTCGGCCTCCCAAAGTGCTAGGATTACAAGCATGAGCCACCGCGCCCGGCCACTGCAGTTTTATAAAGAGGGCAAGCATCTGACTGCTTCATGTACCATGAATATGAACACATTCATACATATTGTGTTATTACTAAATAATTTCCTTTATGTCTCCTCTGCAGTACAATCAGGATAGTATATCGACATCAAATGTTTTTGTGTATAAGTAGGTTTTGCTCTATATGAATTGCATTGCAGGATAGTAACAAAATATTTATTACAAGGATGTTGAAATTCTCCCCAGCTGACTGCCTGTCCTTTGAAATGAAATCTGAACTCCTTAGCCCTCAGGCTTGCCATAACGAGCCTGGCTGCCGTAGAGACTCTGTCCCCTCCTCCCACCAACGCCGGCCAATGGAATCTATTTGTATGTCCCAGAATGTGTCAGCACTCTCTTGTCCCTTGTCTTGGGACAGGCTGTTCTCTCCCTGAAATGTCCTCATCCTCTCCCTTCACTGTCTCAACAAATACAGAGCTCCCCAACCTCCATTCTTCAAATCCTTCCTTCACAACCTGTCCCATAGGGGGGCTGCCCCAGCGGCCTCACTTGATTTTCTTTAAATGACTCATTTTCCATAAATAAATTGATTTTTCAAAGAAAAGTTGATATCATGATCATAAATAGGAAACTAGCATGAGTAACCCTGAAAATAAAGTTGCCATAAAAATAATATAAGGAAAATACAAGTTAATAACTTTTGATAGAATTGTCAGCGGTTGCCCTGAGACTAATTGAGGGATAGGGATAGGGGGGCAGATTAAGAAATGTTAGCAACCTGTTAACACCCTCGACGTATTCAGACGCTTGAAAGAAAATGGAAAGAATAACTTTCTCTTCCAGCCTAATTTAATGCTGCCCTTGTTCTCCCTAAAATCACCTGCATTTTACTACAACTCATTTATCACTCAGTGGCGCTAGAGGCTGCCAGTAAACCAGTGGACCATACAAGCACAGTCTTTGCCCCTGCAGACTCACAGTCGGCTGGCGGAAAAACCCAAGCAACCTGGGAATGGCTATAAAATGTCATTGCTTAAGAAAATAGTTTGTGGCCGGAAGCGGCGGCTCACGCCTGTAATCCCAACACTTTGGGAGGCTGAGGAGTGCGATCACCTGAGGTCACAAGTTCAAGACCAGCCTGGCCAGAAGACGAGTTCGAGACTAGCCTGGTCATCTCTTTAGTAAAGATGGTGAAACCCCGTCTCTACTAAAAATACAAAAATTAGCTGGGCGTGGTGGCGCGTGTCTGTAGTCCCAGCTACTCGGGAGGCTGAGGCACCTGCACCGCTTGAACCTGCCTGAGAGGCGGAGGTAGAGATGGCACCACTGCATTTCCGCCTGGGCGACAGAGCCAGACTCTGGGGAAAAAAAAAAAAAGAGAGAGAGAAAGAAAGAAAATCGTTTGTGATTTAGGGCCTCTCACTTCTCCAGCGTCCCGGATACGCCCGGGGATTGCAGAGAACCCACACCTATTCGAAGATCATGAGAGTAGGAGCAAATTAATGATTTCTAGTCTTTTCAAAGTTTTTTTTTTAACAGAAAAAAGAGTGGGGGAGTGGGTGCCTCTTACTATGTTTAATGTGCTGTGGCGTGGGACCGCCAGAAAGTAATGCTGTTTTTTCCAGGCACTCCCGGGGACACAGCTCGGCGAAGCCCGCCAGGACTGCGGGCGAACGGCGATGGCTCCGGTTCCCCGGCCCGTGCCGGGCTCGGGTTACACTCTGGGAGGGGCTCCGCAGCGGCTCCCTAGTTAGGGGGCGCCCCGGTGGGCTCCGGCGTTAGGGGTCGCAGGAGCGGCTCTGGCATCATCTCGGAGCTGGCGAAGCGGGAAGAGCACCGCGCCAGGGCTGCCCCCAAAGAGCTCTCGGCGGGGGGGGTGGGGGGTGAGGTTACCTCCCGCCCCCTCCCCGCCGCTTTCCCCCTCCCCCGTAAGGATCCGGGACCCGCGCCCGCGGAGAGGACTGGGGCTGCCGGGAGGGGCTGTGCCGGGAGCGGGCGGGATCGGAGGCCGGGAGGTGGGGCGAGGCCCGAGCCGGAGTCCAAAGTCCTTGCGGCGGGTGGGGGATGGAGAGAGGGGTGGTGCGACCCTCTGTCCCCGCCCCGGGGGCGGAGCCCAGGTCTGAGCCTGCGGAGCACCAGACCCACCGAAATCCTCCCGGGGCTCCCTGCGCCGCTCCCGCCGCCCAGCAGCCAGATTCGGGGGAGACCCGCCCCACGCCCCCCGGGTCCTGCGGCCCTCGGCCCCTGCGCAGGTGCAGGTGCGGCTTCCTCGCCCCTTTCACCCAGGCGCACCTGCAGCGGCGGCCATGGCGCGAGGAGACGCCCCGCGGGACAGGTGAGTGGGCCCAGGTGGGTACGGACTGGGACCCGAGTGGCCAGGGGCGTTGCAGACCCGATCCCTGGAAGCGCTCCGTGGCTCACAGAAGACCGAATCGAACTACAATTCCCATCAGCCGACTCCGTCGGCCGCCGGAGCCGGGGTGATGGGGGTTGTAGTCCGCTCCGGAGGGGGCGGCCTGGGAGGCGGGAGGGCCCTCGGAGGCGGGTGCGTCCTCGGGGTGACCTTCCCCACCGATCCCCCACAGCTACCACCTGGTCGGGATCAGCTTCTTTATCCTGGGTCTGGGCACCCTTCTTCCCTGGAACTTCTTCATCACCGCCATCCCGGTGAGACTCGCGGCGGAGTGGCAGCCCGTGGCCACAGCCAGCACCCCTCCCTCCTGCCCGCCCTTTGGGATGAGGCTTACCCGGGCGCTTCCCCACTGCGCGCCTGTGACCCCTCGTTGTGCTCATCGGTGGGCTGAAGCTCGGAGCCTCAGAGAGGGGGAATGGTTCCCCCATGGCTAGGAAAGCAGAAATTCAGGAATGCCCGCATCGCAGAGGAGCAAGGCCACCAGCCCACAGGGTCTGGCACGAGCCAAGGCGCTGCCCACTTACCTCCTCTATGTGTTGTTATTCCTGAGTCAGTCACCTCAAAAGTCAGTTATTGAACCTTTGATTTTCTTTGAAATACCATGAATAACATTCATTCATTCATTCAACAAACTTTGTGCACCTACTGTGGAGCAGGCACTGGGGACACAGGAGGAAACAGCAGGGAGGCTCTTCAGGAAGGGCAGGAATGTGGGGTTTGCATTGTCTTTGGGACCCGGTTATTCATCTGTATTCACTGCAACAACTTTACAAATGCCTCTTGAGAATCTGGCTCTGTGCTGGGCCCTGGAAACCCAGAGATGAATCAACCCCTGGTCTTGAGAGTAAGAGGGGGCCAGAGAGCTATTAATAATGTAATATGATGCATGCCATCCCAGGATTGCAGCGGGTCCCCAGGGAAGGGAGAAAGTTCCTTCTGCTTTGTGGAAGAGATTTGTAGGTTGGGAGTAGGGCAGGCAGAGTGCATAAGGAGGGGGTGTGGCCTGGAGGGCATTCCAGGCAGAGGTAACAGCCATGCCAAGGCAGACAGGCAAGAGAGAGCCAGCCTGTTTAGAGAGAGATCCAGAGCCAGGACTGCCTGGAGCTTAGCAGGATGGAGCAGAAGATGAGGCACAAAGGGAGACTGGGATCTGATTCTGAAGGGCTGTTCCATTTGGGGCTTTGCCTTGCAGGCAATAGGGAGGCATGGAGCAAGGTGTTGAGGTTAAGCAGAGGAATGACAGGCTATGTGCTCTAGGAAAAATGCAGTTGGTCAGCACCTAGGCCAGAGCCTGGCTGACGGTAGGTGCTCAGTAAATACCCATGGAATGAATGAATCTAGCAGCTGCTGCAGGAGTAGGGGTGAGGCCTGGAACCAGGGCACTGAAGAGGAGTGGCCGTCCAAGGCTGGATCGAGGCTCGTGCTGGGGTCTCCTAATGCTTGGGATCTGTCCCAGACTTCAGCCATTCAAATCAGCACACATTCATGAAGGGAGCTCTGACTGTGTGCCGGGTGCTGGCGACAGAACAAGGATTTGGCAGACAAGCCCCAGCAGACATTAGGAAGCCATCACAAGTGAGGGGGAAGGCAGCGGGGAACACTGAGAGGTGCTGACCCTCCATCACCTCCCCCACCTGGCAGTACTTCCAGGCGAGACTGGCAGGAGACAGCAACAGCACAGCCAGGACCCTGAGCACCAACCACACGGTCCCCGAGGATGCCTTCAACTTCAACAACTGGGTGACGCTGCTGTCCCAGCTGCCCCTGCTGCTCTTCACCCTTCTCAACTCCTTCCTGTACCAGTGGTGAGAGGCCTGCCCTGGCTCCTGTGTCCCCTGCCAAGGCAGCTTCATTTGGGCCCAGGAAGGCCTCCCTACCCCCCGACCCCCACCTCTATCCCCTGCCAGCCCTACTGCCCAGCTCCATTGCTGAACCTCCTTCCCCAACCTTCTCTGGCCTGGGCCACGCTGATCCACTCTGCCCCCCTCTGAGCAGCGTCCCGGAGACGGTGCGCGTTCTGGGCAGCCTGCTGGCCATACTGCTGCTCTTTGCCCTGACGGCAGCGTTGGTCAAGGTGGACATGAGCCCCGGACCCTTCTTCTCCATCACCATGGCCTCCGTCTGCTTCATCAACTGTGAGCATCTCTGCCCCCTCCCCAGCCAGCCCATGCAGGGCTTCAGCCTGGCCTCCTCATCCCTGAAAGGGCCCAGCATATCTGAGAAGGGAAGACAGCCTCATAGTCGCTGGTGAAGAAACTGAGGCCCAGAGGGAGAGGAAGAGTCACTTGTCCAGGCCTCACAGTGCCCTAGGAGCAGGCCTCCTGGTCAACAGCTCCACAGACCAATGGCTGCACCTCAGAAGAGGACTGAATGGCTGGTGTTGCCCCGAGTGCCCAGAGTCCCTAGGGAAGCTCACACCTGCCCAACCTTGTCCAGAGTCCCCTGTGCATCCAGCGGATACCTCCTCCAGGGAGCCTCTGAGGCCTGCCCAGTTGAGCAGCAGCCCCCATCCCTGTCCCTCCACAGCCTTCAGTGCAGTCCTGCAGGGCAGCCTCTTCGGGCAGCTGGGCACCATGCCTTCCACCTACAGCACCCTCTTCCTCAGCGGCCAGGGCCTGGCTGGAATCTTTGCTGCCCTTGCCATGCTCCTGTCCATGGCCAGTGAGTGCAATTGAGTGGCTGGAGGGCTCGGGTGGCCTCTGAGATTTGGGGGAGCAGAGAGGGCATGTGAGAGCAAGAACCTGGGTTCTGGGTGAAGATGGAGGTGAGGGGGTGATGTGGAAATGGGGATTGCGTCTGGAGCTAGAGAGTGGGGCCCATGGGCCCTGGAAGTGGAGGAGGAGTAATAAGCAAGTGAGGACTGGGTTAACTCAGGGCCAGGGGCAGGATTCCTGGGGCCAACAGTGGCATGTGACAGCAGGTTGAAGTTGAAGGATGAGGGGATGGGTTTGGGTTTCAGGTAGACTTGGGTTTGAATCAGCTTCAGTGTTCATCAGCTGGGGGCATTGGACAAGGCTTGTCACCTCTCTGTGCTAGCTTCCCCACCTATGTGATTGTTACAGCTCCCCTGCTTAGATTGTAATGAGCACACAATAAGAGAAGGCTCCTGGCACATAGTATGTGCTCAACAAAAATGATACATAGAGGAAAGTGAGAGGAGTGTAGGGCTGCTCTGGGGCCCTGTACAAGATTCCCAAGTCTGTCAGTGAAGGGAGGAGCGGAAGAGGCTGGGAGTGGGTCTGAGAAGTGCACAATGGGAAATGCAACAGGAGTTGGAAGCCCTGTGGGAGCTGGCGGGACCAGGTGCCTCTCTTCTGCAGCTGACATTTCTCTGCAGGTGGCGTGGATGCCCAGACCTCTGCCTTGGGATACTTCATCACACCCTGTGTGGGCATCCTCGTGTCCATTGTGTGTTACCTGAGCCTGCCTCACCTGGTGAGCCTGCTGTTGGGCTCAAGGCCCCACCTCAAACCATCTCTGACAGAGTCCTGAGTCTGAGGCCCTGAGAAAGGCCAGGGGAGGCGAAGGAGACCTGGCCTCAGTCCTGACTGCCAGAGAAGACACTGAGGGACCCCAGCCTCTAGGCCAATGGTGTGGGGAGGGATCCAGACACCTCGGCCAAGCCAGGCAGGCCCAACATTTTCCTGTCCTCTGCAGAAGTTTGCCCGCTACTACCTGGCCAAGAAACCATCCCAGGCCCAAGCTCAGGAGCTGGAGACCAAAGCTGAGCTCCTCCATTCTGGTAAGCCCTGAGACCCTCCTGGGGAAGTGGGAGATGCAGGGGAAGCTAGAGCCACCTCCCCCTGGGAAGCAGTTCCCTCTGCAGCCAGAGCCCACCCCTAGTAGCCTTGTGCAAACAGGAAGATCATGATGGGCAGTTGGTAGGGTTAAAGTCATCCCTGCTGTTCTTCAGGCCTGTTTCCATCTCTATAAAACGAGGAGGCAATAGAGCTTCCATGCCTGCAAATTTTGGATCCAGAGACCTCTGAATTTGAATCCTGGTTTCACAACATCTCAGCTGTGTGGCCTGAGACAAACCACTTGGCCACTACACCCCACTGAACCTCCAAGTGTTATTTGTAAAGCAATGGTCATGAGATAATCCATCTAAGGTGCTTCGCTCATGCCTGACCCATGCATGTGCTTCCTGGTAGCTATGCCTTTCCATCGTGAATTCCCTTTGCCTGCAGCCTGGGCTGGAGGAAGATCACTGGTTTTTTGTTTCGTTTTGGTTTGGTTTTGAGGCAGGATCTCACTCTGTCACTTGGGCTGCAGTGCAGTGGCACAATCACAGCTCACTACAGCCTCGATCTCCTGGGCTCAAGTGATCCTCCTGTCTCAGCCTCCCAAGTAGCTGGGACTATAGGTGCAGGCCACCATGCCCGGCTAATTTTTGTATTTTTGTAGAGATGGGGATTCACCATGTTGCCCAGGCTGGTCTAGAACTCCTGGGCTCAAGCAATCTGCTCGCCTCGGCCTACCAGAGTGTTGGGATTACAGGTGTGAGCACTGTGCCTGGCCGAGGATCACTTGTTTTAACTGCTAGGAATCTCTCTGTTGGGCCTAGAAGTCAGGAAACCTGGGTCACAGGATGACCCTTCCCCCTTCCCCCTTCCCCAGATGAGAAGAATGGGATTCCCAATAGTCCCCAGAGGGTAGCTCTGACCCTGGATCTTGACCTGGAGAAGGAGCCGGAACCGGAGCCAGATGAGCCCCAGGAGCCAGGAACACCTTCAGTTTTCATTGTCTTCCAGAAGGTTTGGCTTGGATATAGCCCCCAGCCACCATCCCTGGGGAAGAATGGGTCTTACATTGTCTCCCCCCAAGGTCATAGGTCATAGTGGGTCAGGGACACAGCTAGGCCAGGCCCCAAGTGTCCTGCTCCCGGACGGGGCTTCGGCCAGAGGGTGGGGCCCTGGGACTGCCCTGCTTGCTCACACCCCTGCCTCTGCCTCCCAGATCTGGCTGACGGCGCTGTGCCTTGTGTTGGTCTTCACAGTCACCCTGTCCGTCTTCCCCCGCCATCACAGCCATGGTGACCAGCTCCACCAGTCCCGGGAAGTGGAGTGAGTGTCGGGGTGCAGAAGACGGCAGGGCAGGGGGCACAAAGGGGAGAGGAGGGGTGAGGGGAGTTGGGGACCAGTATGAGCTACAGCCCTCTCCCCTCCCAGGTCAGTTCTTCAACCCCATCTGCTGCTTCCTCCTCTTCAACATCATGGACTGCCTGGGACGGAGCCTGACATCTTACTTCCTGTGGGTAAGCACACCGGGGCTGGGTGATCCGATGTTTCAGGAAGCAGTTTGGGATCTGAGGGCTTGAAAGAGCATGGAGGGGATTTTCCAGTAGTCCAAGTGGCCTGGCAATGGAACCACTGGCCAAGCGCCAGGGAGCACCTGGGCCCTGGAGGTGTGCAGGCCAGGGCTTGCACTGTGAGCTCCTTGAAAGCAAAAGTCACATCCAGCTGACCTCTGTGTCCCCAGCATCCAGCCTTCGCTGCTCAGAGAATGTTACATGGAGGTTCCTGCACCGGGTGAGGGACTGAGCAAGAGTCTTAGTTTTGGGGTTGGTATTAGCCATGGTGCTGTATCTTTAACTGAAATCTTCCAAAAAGACAATAAATAAAGCAGATGAAAGAGGAACTACTCTGATCCAAGTCAGGACAGGAGCTGATCTACTGCTTCCAATCCCACTCGGAAACCCCATCTGTTCCCAGAGGAGTCTGTGGAACCCCCAGGGGTGCTCTGAGGAACTAAGTGTGTAAACTGTAGGTGTTGTGGAGAGCAGAAGCTAGAGACTGGGAGAAGCAGAGGTGAGCCCCTGGCCAGTCCCTGATTGCTGGGCAGCCTCCGCCCAGGCCCCAACGCTGAGTCCGCTCTCACTGGCTCAGAGGGCAGGTCAGAAGAGGTCAGAGGGTGACGGATGGGTCTATCCTATGGGTGGGCCAGGTGTGGTGGCTCACGCCCATAATCCCAGCACTTTGGGAGGCCGAGGCAGGTAGATCACAAGGTCAGGAGTTCGAGACCAACCTGGCCCACATGGTGAAACCCTGCCTCTACTAAAAATACAAAAATCACCCAGGCATGGTGGCATGCGCCTGTAATCCTGGCTACTTGGGAGGCTGAGGCAGAAGAATTGCTTGAAGCCAGGAGGCGGAGGCTGCAGTGAGCTAAGATTGAGTCACTGCACTCCAGCCTGGGTGACAGAGCAAGACTCAGTCTCAAAAAACAACTACTACGACAACAACAAAACAAAATCCTAACACTTCGGGAGGCCAAGGCAGGAGGATCGCTTGAGCTCAGGAGTTCAAAACCAGCCTGGGCAACACAGTGAGACCTTGTCTGTACACACACACACACACACAAACACATTTTTAATGAAAAAAAAGGGGGGCTGGGTGCGGTGGCTCATGTCTATAATCCCAGCACTTTGGGAGGCTGAGGTGGGTGGATCACTTGAGGTTAGGAGTTCAAGACCAGCCTGGCTAACACGGTGAAACCCCATCTCTACTAAAAATACAAAAATTATCTGGGCATGGTGGTGGCGGGCACCTATAGTCCCAGCTACTCAGGAGGCTGAGGCAAGAGGATTGCTTGAACCTGTAGGGCTGAGGGCCCCACAGGGTCATGGGGTGAGCCTTATGCTGTGCTGAGGCGCAGGATCTGAGAAATAAAGAGACAGGACATAGAAGTACAAGGAAAATGCAGCTGGGCTTGGGGGGCCACGCCACCTATAAGCAGAGTCAGGTGAGGTCCCGAATGTCCAGAAGCATGAGTATTTATTGTGTATAGGTTAGGGGGCAGGGCAGTGAGTGAAATCATCTTTAAGGATAGTGATAGGGTTGTGAGCAATAAAACATGGGGTCCACCCCCATTAGGTCACCTAGGCCAGGAGGTGGACAGTGCGCAGCAAGGGCCCGTTCCCATGAAGGCAAGGGCCGTGTGCAGTAAGGTGTCCACTCCCATTAGGTCACCGAGGCTTGAGGTGGGCCGTGTGCAGTGAAGAGGGTGCAGTGTGCAATACTTCTATCTATGGGCAAACTAATTCTAAGAAGATTTATAGGAGGATGCTTTAAGTCACATAGCAGTGACAGAGCTGTCAAGGTTACCGCCACTTTCTGGTAGCTTCCAGTGGGTTCTATGGGAAGATGCTTTTCAAGCAGCACAGTAGCAAGAGCTGATAAAGTCCACAGTTACCAAGGTGGATTGCCGTTCTGAGGGCAGCCTTCCACAAGAACTGGAGCAAGGTCCTACAACTCCTCTATCAGGAGGAGTGGCTCTTGCCCCAAGTCTGCCATACAGCGGGTATCTTTATGATACTGAACGATGCCTCCTGGGCCATGGATTCTTGTCCTGGTATAACTTTTTCCTTTAAATCATGCTCAGCACTGTGTCTGCTCTAGGCATTCCTCCAATTATAAGCTGCTTATTCCTTAATTCATGCTCTGTACTGTGTCCACTCTAGGCATTCCTCCGATTATAAGCTAAGATATAATTATAGGTATATATGTAGGGAAATATTCTTTAGGCACTCATACTATCAACTATTATATGATTATATATAGAGGATTACATAAAGGGATTCTTCAAGCCCTAATTCTATAAACTAATATATGATTATGTAAAGGAAAAGGAAATAGCTGAGTAGTAACATTATAAAGTGAGATATTCTTCAAGCCCTAACAGTGCCAGGGTTCTGCTTAGCTCTCATTCCTCGGTGCCTATATGGGCGGTTGCCCACAGAACCCAGGAAGTGGAGGTTGCAGTGAGCTGAGATCAGGGCCACTGCACTTTAGCCTGAGCGACAGAGTGAGACTCCATCTCAAAAACAAGGTACTCTATGGGTGTTCCGAGATGGTGTGGAGCAGAGACCTGGCTCCAGGGACCACACTGACCCCAGCCTCTGCCACAGCCAGACGAGGACAGCCGGCTGCTGCCCCTGCTGGTCTGCCTGCGCTTCTTGTTCGTGCCCCTCTTCATGCTGTGCCACGTGCCCCAGAGGTCCCGGCTGCCCATCCTCTTCCCGCAGGATGCCTACTTCATCACCTTCATGCTGCTCTTTGCCATTTCCAACGGCTACCTGGTGTCTCTCACCATGTGCCTGGCGCCCAGGTCTGGGGGAATGGGCTGGCATGGGGGCTGAGAGTGGGGAAGTGGGTTCGCTCTTTGGGGAGGGACAGCCTACAAGGGAGGGAGGACCCGACCTGCTTCTGGTGAGCCCAGCCCTAGCTGTTTGTGGGCCTTGCTGGCTCCCCCTGCTGGGCAAGGCCTTAACTGCAGGGGAGAGGAGAACTGGGCCACGGAGGTACCTGCCCAGCAAAGGAGCCCAGGCACTGGTTCTGGGGCCTCCACGATGGGCCTCAGTTTCCCCCATCTGTAAAATAATGGGTTGAACTGTTATCCCTCAGGGTCCATCAGGCTCTAAAATTCTCAGTTTGAGGAGAGCTAAGGAATTATGTGGGTTTTTTTTTTTGAGACAGAGTTGTTCTGTGGCTCAGGCTGGAGTGCAGTGGGAGTGATCTCCACTCACTGCAACCTCTGCCTCCCGGGTTCAAGCAATTCTGCCTCAGCCTCCTGAGTAGCTGGGACTACAGGCGTGCACTGCCACACCTGGCTAATTTTTGTATTTTTAGTAGAGACGGAGTCTCACGGTGTTGGCCAGGATGGTCTTGATCTCCTGACCTCATGATCCGCCCGCCTTGGCCTCCCAAATTGCTGAGATTACAGGTGTGAACCACCGCACCCAGCCAAGAGCTAAGGTTTGACCAAAAACAAGGTTCATGGGCTATTTCCTCAAGGGGTAATGCAGTGGAGAATCCAGAGAGAATGAGCCGGGCATGGTGGCTCACGCCTGTAATCCTAGCACTTTGGGAGGCTGAGGTGGGTGGATCACCTGAGGTCAGGAGTTCAAAACCAGCCTGGCCATCAGGGTGAAACCCCATCTTTAAAAAAAAAAAAAAATTAAATTAAAAAAAAAAAAAGAGAGAGAATGAAGCTGGCAGGGCAGACAGGGTGGGGGCACTGTGGAAAGGGAAGGCTGTGGAATCTGGAATCCCATCATGTTGGACCCAGAGGCCCTGAGAGACGTCCTTGTCCAGCAGCTTCATTTACAGACCGGGAAACTGAGGCCCTGAAAGAAGGGGCTAGTTATGGTGACACAAGGGTTGGGTCAGAGGCCCAGACTGGACGGGCAGAGGGCGGTGGAGCTGGGTCCAGGTTTGGGCCCAGCGTTTTCTAAGAGGTCCTGTTCCTGGGTGTTCCAGGCAGGTGCTGCCACATGAGAGGGAGGTGGCCGGCGCCCTCATGACCTTCTTCCTGGCTCTGGGACTTTCCTGTGGAGCCTCCCCTCTCCTTCCTCTTCAAGGCACTGCTCTGAAGCGGTCCCTCCAGGCTCTTTGGCAGCCTCTTCTCGACATCTCCTTCCAGAGCTGTGAGATCCAGCCCTGGGCGAATGGCGAGCTCGGCTCAGGCTTCTGCTGGGCGGGGGACCCTGGGCCTGGGGCTGCCAGCAGGGGCCAGGAGCTGCTCTCCATCCCTTGGAGTGCTGTGGGGGAAGAATTCACTCTGGGTCATTCTTACCCTCACCCAGGAATGGAGGTGACTCACACAAGACCTCATGGAAAGGGTGATGACCAGGGACAAGGGGGGAGCAGGGCATACTGCTCCCCAAGACCAGCTCTGCCTATGTTCATCAACACCAGGAGCAGAGGTGACCAGAGGGTTCAGAGTGGGAGGTGGGGCCAGTCCAGGGCAGGAGCTCCTCATCCTCCCAGGCTTCAGCAACCCAGGGTAAAAGGTGCCAGGGATATTGCGGGGACCTGGGAGGAGGAACAGGTGTTGAGGACCTGAGGATGCTCAAGGCACCAGGCTCAGCCTCAAGCAGTGTTTTCATTGCCAACACTTACTGTCCCCACTCTCCAGAGCCCAGCTGGGCCTGGGCCCCAGAACTGCAGCTAGCCTGCATGTGTGCACCGCACTTTAGTTTGCAAAGCTCTTCCATACCCACTCTCTCACTGAAGCCTAATTGAGGCCCTTGGAAGGAGCTGGGCAAGGATTGTGCTTCCCCGATTATACAGGGGGAGTAAACTGAGTCTTGGGGGAACCGACTGGTCTGTGGTAGAGCTGGGACTCAGTAGGTGCTGTTCTTCCTGCCCAACACCTGTTTCTCTTTTCCTCAAGGGGTTCGGGGCAGGAGCCCTGGGCTCTTACTCCCCTTTTTGCTCTGTTTCTCCTTTTGTGGACCCTGCTCCTGGGTCTAATAACAACCCCATTTATTTGTACAATGTGTTCACCAAGTTTTTATTTCTGAAGTGCTGTCGGCTCTATTGGCCTCAATGAGTTGGGTGGGGTCAGAAAGACTGTACCCCCTTGACAGGTGGGATGATTGAGGCCCTGGGAAGGGCAGGGATTGGTGGGCATCTCTGTGCTGGGTCCTCTGGACCACATGATAGCCGGGGGCTATTGACCTGCAAGGAACCCAGAGCTCCTGGGCAGAACACTTGGTTGGATGGACAACTGTTGCTCTCCCCCCTCCATGAGCCCCTGGGCTCTCACCGGCATCCTCTGCCTCCTCAGCATTGTTCCTCCTCAGAAATCTAGCCTTAATGAGGCAGTCGGCCTGGGCAGGGCTTTGGCGACCCCACCAATTCTAAAGACAGAGGGTGGAAAGGCCTGCTTCACCACACACCTGGCTACCCTGCCCATCCCAGAGAAAAGCAAGGGTTTTCTGCCCACCTGCCTTTGTGAACATTCACTGAGTACCTATTAGATATCTGGTGCTCAGCCAGCACAGGGTACCTGCTCGGAAGCCAGGGGCTCTTTTGGCATGAAAGAGGAAGATAGGCAAGATATGACCTTGGTTGCTGAAATAAGCCACAGGGCAGACCCCAAGTAAGAATTCATTCCTTTCAGCACTGTTCACAGACCACTGCCCCAGACTAGGCCCTGCCTGGTCTGGAGACCCTGAAACAAAGGAGACACAGTCCCCCACTCCCAAGGCCCCAGGAAGCCGAATGTAACTTGTGATACGGCTTATGAGGGTCCTGCAGAAGCATGTCGAGGGAGCTGCTCATTCCACCTGAGAAGTCAGGGCAGGCATTCCGGAGGAGGTATTTCCCCAGCTGCGTCCTGGGGGATGAATATGAGCTTGCTAGTCTGAGGTGGAGGAGGGGCAGAAGCAGAGAAGCCACAGAGGAGTTGATCCCTGCAGTCCAGCGGGGAGGTGACAGGGCATAGACAGTGGCTTAGAGAGGACGATGGATACAGGAGACGTGAGGGAGGCTGCCTGTGTGGAGGCCAGCTAGCCTTGTGGTTAAGCGCATGCATGCTGACGCAGAGTCCTGGGTTCAAATCCAGACCCTTTTCTTTACGAGCAGGGGCAGCTGGAACCTGCCCGAGCTGGAGTCCTGTAGTGAGGCTGGAGCTAGAGTACCCGCTCTGACGATATCAGGGAAATGGCTGTTGGAGTCCTAGGAGTCTCTTGCAAGACCAGGAGGCCTAGCTGTGCTCTTTGACTGGAATTGTTGGGGCAGGACCCCAACACTTGCTGGATCCCCTTCTCTTTCTCCACCTTCAGAGGAGAGTACAGCTGTTGTCCGTTGTACCTAAAAGTTCCCTAGAGGCCAGGCATAGTGGCTCATGCCCGTAATCCCAGAACTTTGAGAGGCCGAGGCAGGTGGATCACCTGAGGTCGGGAGTTCGAAACCAGCCTGACCAACATGGAGAAATCCCATCTCTACTAAAAATACAAAATTAGCCGGGCGTGGTAGCGCATGCCTGTAATCCCAGCTACTTGGGAGGCTAAGGTAGAAGAATCCCTTGAACCTGGGAGGCAGAGTTTGTGGTAAGCTGAGATCATGCCATTGGGCAACAGGAAACAAAACTCTGTCTCAAAAAAAAAAGCTCCCTAGACCTGCCAGATCCACCTGGGACCAGGAAGGCAGATACCCACCTGCCCACCTCACAGGCCAGACAGTCCCATGTAACCCACTGGGGCTACCCATCACCCACAGCAAGCCCAGGGTCAGGCTGGGTAGTGGAGGATAGGGCCCAAAAAGAGGATACTCACCCCATGGGTGTCCTTATGATGTCACAACCTGGGATTCCATCTTCCCATCCTCCTTCCCAGTAGACCCAGCGAGACTTTCTTATCAGCTCAGGGTGTAGGGGCTTTGATGCTGGAAACAAATTCTTGGGCTGCTTGGCTACACTTGCCTGCCCCTCGCCTGATGCCTAGTCCCCAGCTTCTGCTGCCTCCCCATCCTGTCACAGCTCTGCCAATAGGCCCAGATTCCCTCAGAAGCAGCCAGTTTCCATCAGCAAATACTTGCACTGCATAGGGCACTGGACTGGGCTCAGTGGAGAGACACATCCTTACCCTCAAGTTGCTGACTGTTTCCTGGAAGAGGAGGCTGGTAGTTAGAATTCTACTACATGAGGCCAGGCGCGGTGGTTCACACCTATAATCCCTGCACTTTGAGAAGCTAAGGTGGGAGGATCACTTGAAGTCGGGAAATTTGAGACCAGACCAGCCAAAATGGTGAAACTCTGTCTCTACTAAAAATATAAAAATTAGTCGGGTGTGGTGGCAAGCACCTGTAATCCCAGCTACCCTGGAGGCTGAGGCAGGAGAATCACTGGAACTCCAGAGATGGAGGCTGCAGAAAGCTAAGATCATGCCACTGCACTCTAGCCTTGGTGACAGAACAAGACCCCATCTCAAAAAAAAAAAAAAAAAAAAAAAAATGGCCAGGCACTGTGCCTCACACCTGTAATCCCAGCACTTTGGGAGGGCAAGGTGGGAGGATCACAAGGTCAAGAGATCGAGATCATGCCTGGCTAACATGGTGAAACCCTGTTTCTACAAAAATACAAAAATTAGGTGGGCATGGTGGTGGGCACCTGTAGTCCCAGCTATTCGGGAGGCTGAGGCAGGAGAATAGCTTGAACCCTGGAGGCAGAGGTTGCAGTGAGCTGAGATCATGCCACTGCACTCCAACCTGGCAACAGAGCAAGACTCCATTTCAAAAAAAAAAAAATTCTACTACATGAAAAGCATTTTACATTTGTTATTTGCTTTTCTACCTGCCTCAACATGTCAGATGTTGTCAGAGTTCAGCCCCTTTTGAGTGGCCCCAGAGGCCTCCCTACCTAACCCTTGTGCCCTGCTTTGTATGGGAATGGCATCTCTGGCCAGGGCTGACTGGACCAGAGCTGGGGTCTGAGCCATAGCGGCCACCCACTGACTGGCCAGCAGCCTATGAGGTGGCCTGGTCCAGCTTCCCTGATGAGAGGAACCAATCAGATCATCTCTCTTGGGAGAATGAAGCTACAGCATGAGTGGGGGTTGTCTAGAGGTTACTGGCACATTAGAAGGAATAGGTCATAGGCAGGGTCAAGGTCACAGGCAGGGTCATCAGCATAATAGAATGGGGCATTGATGTCCTAGATGGAGCCAGGTGGCATCCTTGTTCTTCTCTCTTTCTTTTTCTCAGGATTTCTTGAACAAACTACTGTTGACTGAGGTCACCTGGGCAGACTCCATCCTCCCTTTTTTTTTTTTTTTTTTTTGAGACAGAGGCTCGCTCTGTTGCCAGGCTTGAGTGCAGTGGTGCGATCGCGGTTCACTGCAACCTCCACTTCCTGGGTTCAAGTTATTCTCCTACCTCAGCCTCCTCATTAGCTGGGATTACAGGCATCTGCCACGATGCCCGGCTAATTTTTTTTTGTATTTTTACTACAGACGGGGTTTCACCATGTTGGCCAGGCTGGTCTTGAACTCCTGACCCCAAGTGATCTGCCCACCTTGGCCTCCCATAGTGCTGCAATGACAGCTGTGAGCTACTGAGCCCCGCCTGGACTCCCTTTTCATTGCAGCCCCAAAGAGTTTGTGAAGCAGAAGCTCTGGGCATATCCCATTTTACAGATGAATAAACTGAGGTTCCATAGGGCTTAATATTAATAGAATGTAAGCAAAGGTAGTAAGACAGCTTCAAGGGCCTGTGCCGTTAAAAAAAGATACTAACAAAAAAAATTTTTTAAACGCAAAAGAAAAAAACGGTTTAAAAAAAATACTGAAAAAATGAGCAACAACTGTTGGAAACACCTTTGTGGAAACTCTGGAAAATAATCAAAGATTTACAACAACCAAGCAAATGCTGAATCATGAAAGCGGCAACTTAAAAATAACAAGAGCTTTGCAGTATTTTACCTGGTCTTGCCCCATTTCCCTTCTGGATTGGTGGTGGTGTGAAGACGGCGTTCCCAGTGTGAGACCCTAGCCTTTTTTTCAATGCAGCAAAGCAGACTTTGTTCTAAAAAGATTGTGTCTATCAGTTCTGGCCTCTCTGGGGGCTACCTAAAGCACTGATGCCAGACACTTGCTTTTGTTTTGCCTAACTCAGAAATCTCTCGGAATGAAAAAGCTTCTACTTAGAAGACAGTTCTCCAAAACACTGAAAGGCAAATCAACAACCCACTGCTGTCTGGAGCAGAGATTGCAGTTTACATGAACACTAGACAAGCTGAAAGGCTGTAAGGAAAAGCTGGGGAGAGATTCTCTGGGGAACTGAAAATCTCCCATAAATATCAAGGAATTTAGAAAGCCACGTACATGCAGGGCAAGATGCATGCTCAGAAAAGACTCAAGAAGTCCAGGCCTGGTGGTTAAAGCCTGTAATCCCAGCACTTTGGGAAGCCAAGGCGGGAGGATCCCTTGAGGCCAGAAGTTCAAGACCAGCCTGGGCAACACAGCAAGCAAGACTCCATCTCTACTAAAATGAAATAAAATAGCAAGGCACATGGTGGTACGTGCCTGTAGTCTTAGCTACTTGGAAGGCTGAGGCAGGAGCATTATTTGAGGCCAGGAGTTCAAGGTTGCAGCAAGTTGTGATTGCACCACTGCACTTCAGTCTGGGCAACAGAACGAGAGCCTATCTTTTAAAAAAGGAAGGCATTAATGGAGGAAATGAAGAATGAAAAGATACAAGACATGTAGAAAACAAACAGCAAAACGGCACAAGTAAATCTTCCCTTATCAGTAATTACTTTTTTTTTTAAACAGAGTCTCACTCTGTCGCCCAGGCTGGAGTACAATGGTGCAATCTCGGCTCACTGCAACCTCTGCCTTCTGGGTTCAAGCAATTCCTCTGCCTCAGCCTCCAACTCAGAGAAGCTGAGTAGCTGGGACTACAGGTGTGCGCCACCACACCAGGCTAATTTTTGTATTTTTAGTAGAGATGGGTTTTCACCCATGTTGGTCAGGCTGATCTTGAACTCCTGGCTTTAAGTCCGCCCACCTCGGCCTCCCAAAGTGCTGAGATTACAGGTGTGAGCCGCCGTACCCAGCCTCAGTAATTACTTTAAATGGAAATGACTCAACTCTCTAATTAAAAGGTGAGATTGTCAGAATGGATTAAAAATCTCTTTTGTTTGTTTTTAGAGACAGGATCTCACTAAGTTGCCAAGGCTGCTCTCCACCTCCTAAAGCTCAAGCAATCCTCCTGCCTCAGCCTCCCAAAGTGGTGGGATTACAGGTATAAAACACTGTGCCTGGCCCAAGAATGGATTTTAAAAATGATTCAACTGGGGCTGGGTGGGGTGGTCGTGCCTGTAATCCCAACGCTTCGGGAGGCTGAGGCAGGTGGATCACCTGAGGTTGGGAGTTCGAGACCAGCCTGACCAACATGGAGAAACCCTGTCTCTACTAAAAATACAAAATTAGCCAGGTGTGGTGGTGCATGCCTGTAATCCCAGCTACTCGGGAGGCTGAGGCAGGAAATTCACTTGAACACAGGAGGTGGGGATTGCAATGAGCAGAGATCATACCATTACACTCCAGCCTGGCAAAACTCCACCTCAAAAAAAAAAAAAAAAAAAAAAAGATTTGACTGCATGCAGTGGCTCAGGCCTGTAATCCCACGACTTTTGGAGGCTGAGGAGGGCAGATTGCTTTAGCCCAGGAGTTCAAGACCAGCCTGGGTAACAATGCGAGACCTCATCTCTACAAAAAAAATTTAAAATTTGGCTGGGCTCTGTGGCTCATGCCTGTAATCCCAGCACTTTGGGAGGCTGAGGTAGGCAGATCACCTGAGGTCAGGAGTTTGAGACCAGACGGGCCAACGTAGTGAAAGACCGTCTCTACTAAAAATACAAAATTAGCCAGGTGTGGTGGTGCATGCCTGTAATCCCAGCTACTCAGGAGGCTGAGATAGGAGAATTGCTTGAACCCGGGAGGCGGACATTCCAGTGAGCCAAGATCATGTCACTGCACTCCAGCCTGGGTGACAGAAACTCTGAGACTCTGTCTCAAACAAAAAAAAAACAAAAGAATTAACATCAATCCTACATCAGTGTAGTGTGGGAAGTAAAAAGAAAAAAGAAATTTACAACAATGCTTCCCAAACTCTTCCAAAACATAGAAGAGAAACACTTTACAACTCATTCTATGTGACCTCAGACCAAAGCTATATACAGATATCCCAAGAAAACTACAGACTGTATCTCATATGAATATAGATGCAAAAATCCTCAACAAAATACTAGCAAACTGAACCCAGCAACATATTAACAGAATTATACACCACGATGAAGTAGGAATTATTCCAGAAATGCCAGATTGTTTAACATACAAAAATCAATCAATGTGGCCGTGCTCGGTAGCTCACATCTGTAATCCCAGCACTTTGGGAGGCTGAAGCAGGTGGATGACTTGAGGTCAGGAGTTCGAGAGCAGCCTGGCCAACATGGTGAAACCCGTCTCTACTAAAAATACAAAAAAAAAAAAAAAAAATTAGCTGGGTGTGGTGGTGCACACCTGTAATCCGACCTACTTGGGAGGCTGAGGCAGGAGAATTGCTTGAACCTAGGAGGTGGAGGTTGTAGTAAGCTGAGATGGCACCACTCACTCCAGCCTGGGTGACAGAGCAAGATTCCATCTCAAAAAAAACAAAAGGCTGGGTGTGGAGGCTCATGCCCATAATCCCAGCACTTTGGGGTGGCTCATGCCTGTAATCCCAGCACTTTGGGAGACCAAGACAGGCAGATCACTTGAGGTCATGATTTCGAGACCAACCTGGGAAACATGGTGAAACCCCATCTCTACTAAAAATATAAAAATTAGCCAGGCATGGTGGCACACGCCTGTAATCCCAGCTACTCAGGAAGCTAAGGCACAAGAATTGCTTAACTTGGGAAGCAGAGACTGCAGTGAGCCAAGATCGTGCCACTTCACTCCGGCCTGGGAAACAGAGCAAGACTGTCTCAAAAAAAGAAAAAAAATCAATCAATATAATACCCCACATTAATAGAATGAAGGGGAAAACATCACACGATTACCTCCATTTATGAACAAAAAGCATGTGACAAGGTAGAACACGATTTCAAGATAAAAAGCACATGAAAAAGTCCAACTCATGTTCATGATAAAAACGCTGAATAAACAAGGAATAGATGGAAACTTCCCCAACCTGATAAAGGGCATTTATGAAAAATCCACAAGTGACATCATTCTTTTTTCTTTTTTTGAGATGGAGTTTCGCTCTTTGTTGCTGGAGTGCATGGTGCGATCTCAGCTCACTGCAACCTCCACTTCTCAGGTACAAGTGATTCTCCTGTCTCAGCTTTCCAAGTAGCTCAGATTCCAGGCATGTGCCACCACACCCAGCTATTTTTTTTTATTTAGTAGAGACCAGGTTTCACCATGTTAGTCAGGCTGGTTGTAAACTCCTGACCTCAGGTGATCCACCCGCCTTGGCCTCCCAAAGTGCTGGGATTACAGGTGTGTGCCACTGCGCCTGGCCTAATAACTCATACTTAATGGCGAAAGACCTAAAGCCTTCCCCCTAAGATCAGAAACAAGACAAGGATGCCTGGTTTCACCGTTTCATCTATTCGACATTGTACTAGAAGTTCTAGCTAGAGCAATTTGGCAAGAAATGAGCTTCCACATGAAGGAGGGGAAAAAAATGGCAAGAAAAAGAAACAAATGTCAACCAAATTAAAAAAGAGGTAAAACTATTCATAGTCACAGATGACATGATATACACATATATAGAAAATCCTAAAGAATACGTGCATACACACACACACACACACACACACACACACACATACTTTTAGAGCTAATAAAGTCAGCAAAGTTGCAAGATTCAAGATTAACACACAACAGCTGGGCTCAGTGGCTTGTGCCTGTATTCCTAGCACTTTGGGAGGCTGAGGCAGGTGGATCACTTGAGGTCAGGAATTCAAGATCAGCTTGGCCAACATGGTGAAACCCCATCTCTACTAAAAATACAAAAATTAACTGGGTGTGGTGGTGCATGCCTGTACTCCCAGCTACTCAGGAGGTTGAGGGAAAAGAATCGCTTGAACCCAAGAGGCGGAGGTTGCAGTGAGCCAAGATTGTACCACTGCACTCCAGCCTGGGCAACAGAGTGAGACTCTGTCTCAAAACAAAAACAAACAAAAACAAAAAAGGCTGGGTGCGGTGGCTCACGCCTGTAATCACAGCACTTTGGGAGGCTGAGGCAATTGGATCACCTGAGGTCAGGAGTTCGAGATCAGCCTGGCCAACAAGGCAAAACCCCATCTCTACTGAAAATAAAAAAGTAGCCGGGCATGGTGGCATGCACCTGTAATCCCAGCTACTCAGGAGGCTGAGGCAGGAGAATCGCTTAACCTGGTTGGGGGGGCAGAAGCTGCAGTGAGCTGAGATCACACCACTTCACTCCAGCCTGGGCAAAGAGCGAAACTCCGTCTCAAAAAAAAAAAAAAGAATTCAGTTATATTTCTATACACTATGTTAACAACCTGAAAAGGAAATTAAGAAAACAACTCCATTTATGATAGGGTACAAAAGAATAAAATATCTAAGAACAATTAACCCAGGATGTAAAAAACTTGTCCACTGAAAATTACAAAACATTGGCCGTGCGCGGTGGCTCATGCCTGTAATCCTGGCACTTTAAGAGCCTGAGGCAGGCGGATCACCTAAGCTCAACAGTTCAAGACCAGCATGGTCAATGTGGTAAAACCCTCTACTAAAATACAAAAAATTAGCTGGGCATGTTGGCACATGCCTGTAATCCCAGCTACTTGGGAGGCTGAGGCATGAGAATCACTTGAACCCAGGAGGCGGAGGTTGCAGTGAGCTGAGATCATGCCACTGCACTCCAGCCTGGGCAACAGAGGGAGATTCTGTCTCAAAAAAAAAAAAAAAAAGAAGAAGAAGAAGAAGAAAATTACAAAACATTACTGAAATTAAAATTAATTACAAAACATAACTGAAATTAAATTAAAGTTTTTTTTGGCTAGGCACAGTGGCTCCCGCCTGTAATCCCAGCACTTTGGGAGGCTGAGGCGGGCGGATCACGAGGTCAGGAGTTCGAGACCAGCCTGGCCAACATAGTGAAACCCTGTCTCTACTAAAAATACAAAACATTAGCCTGGCATGGTGGCAGGCACCTGTAATCCCAGCTACTCAGGAGGCTAAGGTGATAGAATTGATTGAACCTGGGATGTGGAGGTTGCAGTGAGCTGAGATCCTGCCATTGCACTCTAGCCCAGGCGACAGTGTGAGACTCAAAAAAAAAAAAAAGATTTTTTTGAGACGGGGTCTCACTCTGTCACCCAGCTTGGAGTGCAGTGGCCCAGTCATGGCTCACTGCAGCCTTGACCTCCCAGGCTCAGGCAATCCTCCCTCCTCAGCCTCCTGGGTAGCTGAAACTACCATGCCCAGCTATAAAAAAAATTTTTTTTTTTTGTAAAGCTGGTATCTCAATGTGTTGCCCGGGCTGGGCTGAAATAAATTAAAGAAGACCTAAAGAAATGAAAAGATATTCTATGTTCATGGATCAGAAGATGTACATTGCTCAGATGGCAATACTACCCAAAGTGATATACAGATTCAGTGCAATCTCTATCAAACTTCCAGCCAAGCACAGTGGTGCATGCCTGTAGTCTCAGCTACTCAGGAAGCTGAAGTGGAAGAACAGCTTGAGCTTACAAGCTTGACACCAGCCTGGGGCAATATAGTGAGATCCTGTCACTTAAAAAGAAAAGAAAAACTCTATCCTCAAATTCATATGGAATTGCAAGTAACTCTAAATAACTAAAATAATATTGAAAAAGAGAACAAAGCTGGATGGAAGACTCACACTTTCCAAAGTCAAAACTTACTTTGAAGCTATGGTAATCAAAACAGTCTGGTGCTAACATAAGAATGGACATTTAGTCCAGTGGAATAGAAATGAGGCACCAGAAACAAACCCATCTTTGGCTAATCAGTTTTTGACAAAACTTCTAAGACCATTCAATGGGGAAAGATAGTTTAACAAATCTGGACCCCTAATCTACACCATGTGAAACTAACTCAAAACAGATAAATGACCTATAGTATAGGACCTGAAACTACAAGACTCTTAGAAGAAAATGTAGGCATAAATCTTCATTACTTTGGATTTGGCAATGAATTCTCAAATATGACACCAAAGCCATGAGCAACAGAAAAAAAAAGATAAATTGGAACTTCATGAGAATTTTTTCTTTTTGAGACAGTCTCATTCTGTTGCCCAGGCTGGAGTGCAGTGGCACAATCTCTGCTCACTGCAACTTCTGCATCTCAGGTTCAAGCAATCCCCCACCCCAGCCTCCCAAGTTGCTGGGACTACAGGCCCATGCCAGCTAAATTTTGTTGTTTGTTTGTTTGTTTTGAGATAGAGTTTCACTCTTGTTGTCCAGACTGGAGTGCAGTGGCGCAATCTTGGCTCACTGCAACCTCTGCCTCCCAGGTTCTACCAATTCTCTTGCCTCAGCATCTCAAGTAGCTGGGATTACAGGCATGCAACACCACACCCAGCTAATTTTGTATTTTTAGTAGAGATGGGGTTTTGCCATGTTGGCCAGGCTTGTCTTGAACTCCTGACCTCAAGTGGTCCGCCTGCCTTGGCCTCCCAAAGTGCTGGAGTTACAGACATGAGCTAGCACGCCCAGCCCCAGTTATAGTAATTTTTTAATGAAAAAAACTAAGTTTTAGCAAGAATGTGGAGATATTAGAACCCCTATACATTGCCGGTTAGAATATAAAATGGTACAACTGCCATGAGAAACAGTCTGGCAGTTCCTCAAAAAATTAAACGTACAGCTACCATATGACCAAGCAATTCCTATGCTAAGTGAAAGAAGCCAGAAATAAAAGATCACATATTGTATGATTTCATGTATCTGAAATATTTGGAATAGGCAAATCCACAGAGACAGGAAGCAGATTAATGTTGATGGGGAGCAGGGAGAGGGGAACTGGGGGAGGAACTATTAATGGGCATGGGTTTTCTTTTTTTTCTTTTTTGGTTTTTTTCTCCAAATGGTCAGGCAACTGGAGGTATGGGGTTTTTTCTTTGGGGTGATGGAAATGTTCTGATACATGATAAAGGTGGTAGTTGTACAGCACTGCGAATATACTAAATGCCACAGCAGTGCACACTTTAAAATGGTTAATTTTAAGTTATGCATATAACTTCAATTATTTTAAAAAAATTATTAAAAAAAAAAAGTACCTTACTTAAAACCACACAGCAGAGTCAGAATTCCATCTTCAGAGCCCACACTCTGCTTGTCCTGCTTCCCAAGAAAGTACCTCCAGAGGCCAGGCACGGTGACTCACGCCTGTAATCCCACCACTTTGGGAGGCCGAGGCAGGTGGATCATGAGGTCAGGAGATCAAGACCATCCTGGCCAACATGGTGAAACCCCGTCTCTACTAAAATACAAAAAGTTAGCCAGGCATGGTGGTGCGCACCTGAAATCCCAGCTACTCGGGAGGCTGAGGCAGGGGAATCGCTTGAACCTGGGAGGCGGAGGTTGCAGTGAGCAGAGATCGTACCACTGCACTCCAGCCTGGAGACAGAGCAAGACTCTGTCTCAAAAAAAAAAAAAAAAAAAGGAAAGAAAGAAAAGTACCTCCAGAGACTCAAGGGTGCCATGCAGGACAGTAGACCAGTAGCCAAGCATGAACTTGCTTGGTTAAGACAATAATTCCATGCTTCTGGCACTTGGAGGCAGGGGGACTCCCTCCAGGCTGAAGGCAGCTCTGGAGCTTCCAAACCAGGCCATGAAGCCCATGTAGCTGGGGGCCTAGGGAGGGGGCAAGCCCTCGGGAGGAGGTAGAAAGATGTGAGGGGTGAACAGACCTCACATTAGGGGCAGTTGGAAAAACTCAGGGTGGGCAAAGCCCTTAGCTAGGGCTGACATGATGGGGCCTCAGGAAACTACAGTCATTGGCCTTAACCTTGGGACAAGTGAAGGGTCTGATTATATCTTTTAGGCCTCATTCAAGCCTTCAACTGACTTGGGACAGAACCCTGTTAAAACTGCAGCTGGGGCTGGGCGTGGTGGCTCACACCTATAATCCCAGCACTTTGGGAGGCCGAGGTTGGCGGATCAGCTGAGGTCAGGAGTTCCAGACCAGCCTGACCAACACGGAGAAAGCCCATCTCTTAAAAAAAAAAAAAAAAAAAAATTAACCAGGCATGGTGGCACACATCTGTAGTCCCAGCTGCTTGGGATGCTGAGCGGGAGAATCGCTTAAACCTGGGAGGCGGAGGTTGCAGTGAGCCGAGATGGTGCCATTGTACTCCAGCCTGGGTGACAAAGTGAGACTCCGTCTCAAAAAAACAAACAAAACAAAAAACTGCAGCTGGGAGATGTCCATCTGTCAATGGCCCAATCTGGGACTGCACTGATTCAGTTCTTGAGGGGTGGGTGGTTGTGGGTCTAGGTAGCAGAAACCAGCCTGGGAAGGGGACACAATGTGGAATCTCGGGTGAATCTCGGGTCTGGCTGGAGCTGTGGGAGGCAAGCGGGAGGAGCCCAGTGCCCTGTGTAGCAGCAGAGTCTCTTGATGGTTACTTTTATTTGTCAAGTTGGTTAGGTCACGGCACCTAGACAGTTGATCAGTATGAGTTTAGACATCATTCTGAAGGTATTTTTTAAGAAAAAATTTACATTTAAATCAGTAGACTCTAAGTCTACCTTCTCTGAAGGTGATTTCCTTCTCTGAAGGAGAAAACCCAGTTATTTTCTCTCTAGTCTCCCACTCAATACAACACTTCACTTCTGGTCACCAAATTTTGTGTGGGGATTCCTCCCCCACAAACCATCCAAGCAGTTCTCCAGTGGACACCAACTGGGTCCTATCATTCAATTCCAATCTGATAGTATTTACCAGGAGATAGTGTCAGATCTCAAGGGTTGAGGGCTCAGTCCAACACACCTGCTCCACTTTAGATGCCAATTGCACGTAGTAGGTTGTTGCTTACTTTTTTTTTTTTTTTTTTTTGAGACAGAGTTTCGCTCTTGTTATCCAGGATGGAGTACTATGTCGTGATCTTGGTTCACTGCAGCCTCCACCTCCTGGGTTCAAGCAATTCTCCTGCCTCAGCATCCTGAGTAGGTGGGATTACAGGCAGTTGCCACCATGCCTGGCTAATTTTTTGTATTTTAGTAGAGACAGGATTTTGCCATGTTGGCCAGGTTGGTCTCAAACTTCTGGCCTCAGGTGATCCACCTGCCTTGACCTCCCTGAAGTACTGAGATTACAGGCATGAGCCATCACATCCAGCCAGTTGCTTACACTCTGACCAACCAGATATAAAACCAAGTTCCTGCCGGGCATGGTGGCTCACGCCTGTAATCCCAGCACTTTGGGAGGCTGAGGCAGGTGGATCACCTGAGGTCAGGAGTTCAAGACTAGCCTGGCCAACAGACGAAAACCCTGTCTCTGCTAAAAATATAAAAAAAATTAGCCAGGCATGGTGGCACATACCTGTAATCCCAGCTACTTGGGAGACTGAGGCAGGAGAATCGCTTGAAGGAGGTTGCAGTGAGCCGAGACTGCATCATTGCACTCCAGCCTAGGCGACAGAGCAAGACTCTGTCTGAAAATAAATAAATAAATAAAATAAAATAAAACCAAGTTCCCCTGACTCCTTCCTCGAATTTAATTTGCTAGAGAGTTCCCAGAACTCGGGAAACCACTTATGTCTATTCATCCATTATAAAGAACATTACAAAGGATACAGATGAACGGCCAGATGGAAGAGATGCACAGGGCAGGGTGTGAGGGCCAGGGTGCAGAGCTTCTAGACCACCTCTGGACACACTACCCTCCAGGAACCTCCAGGTGTTCCACTATCTGGAAGCTCTCCAAACCCTGTCCTTCTGGGGTTTCATGGAGCCTTTATTAATTTAGCATAATTGACTATATCATTGGCCACTGGTGATATATTCAATTTTCAGCCTGTCTCTTCCTCCCCAGAGCTCAGAGGGTGGGGCTGAAAGTTGCAACTCTCTAATCACATGGTTGGTTCCTCTGGCAACCAGATCCCATCCTGAGGCTATTCAGGAGTCCATGAAAGACCTGCATCATCAGAATAAAGATATTTCTATCACCCAAGAAATTTCAAGGGGTTTAGGAACTCTGTGTCAGGAACTGGAGAGAGAGATGAAACTTATATTTCTTTTTGTTTGTTTGTTTTTGAGACAGCGTGTTGCCTTGTCCAGGCTGGAGTGAAATGGTATGATCACAGCTTGCTGTAACCTTGAATTCCTGGGCTCAAGTGATCCTACCATTTCAGCCTCCCGAGTAGCTGGGACTACTGGTGAGCACCACCATACTCAGCTAATTTTTAAAAAATTGTATAGAAATGGGGTCTCACCATGTTGCCCAGGCTGGTCTCAAACTCCTGGGCTCAAGCAATCTTCCCACCTCAATCTCCCAAAGTGCTGGGACTACAGGCATAAGCCACTGTGCCTGGCCATGGCCATTATAATAGCACAGCCTTCCATAATGTGGGTGAGTCTCATCCAATTAGTTGAAGGCCTTAATGGAAAAAGACATAGAGGGAATTCTGCCTCTAGACTGCCTTTTTTAGTGAGACAGGGTCTCGCTTTGTCACCCAGGCTGGAGTACAGTGGTTCGATCACAGCTCACTGCAGCCTCAGCTTCCTGGGTTCACAATCCTCCCACCTCAGCCTCCTGAGTAGCTGGGACTATAGGCATGTGCCACCATGCCTGGCTAATTTTTATTTTGTATTTTCATAGAGACAGGGTTTCACCATGTTGCCCAGGTTGGTCTCAAATTCCTGGCTCCAAGCAATCTGCCTGCCTCGGCCTCCCACAGTGCTGGGATTACAGGCTTAAGCCACGTGCCCCGCCCATAAGCATCTTATCTATTCATTCAACAAATAGGTATTGATGATGCCTGCTGTGCAGCTAACACTATAGTAGGGGGCTGAGGGCAGAGGAGTAGGCGAATCTTCTTTGAGGTAGGAAATGGGTATTGTATGAGCACTGCAGATGAAACTCAAATGCTCAAAGGGCCACGGGCAGACAAAGAAGGGCAGGGTTGGCATTTTGGCAAAGAGAAGACTGTTTGCAAAGTGGGGGCCACTCTGGTGCTGTGGCCAATTGTCACCCTGGTGGGATGCAGGCCAGCCATTGCCAGATATTCCAAACTTTAAACTAAAAGGTAGGCCTGGCTCAGTGGCTCATGCCTATAATCCCAGCACTTTGGGAGGCCAAGATGGGTGGATCTCTTGAGCCCAGGAGTTTCAGACCAGCCTGGGCAACACAGCAAAACCCCATCTTTACAAAAAAGTACAAAAAAGTAGCCAGGTGTGTTGGCAGACACCTGTAGGCCCAGTAATTCGGGAGGCTGAGGTGGGAGAATCACCTGAGCCCAGGAGGTTGAGGCTGTGGTAACCATGATCATGCCACTGTACTCCAGTCTGGGCAGTGGAGTGAGACTCTGTCTTAAAAATAAAGTGAAATAAAATGATTAGCCACGCATGGTGTCATACACCTGTAGTCCCAACTACTTGGAAAGGTCCCAGCCTGGTGAGGTTGAGGCCATGGTGAGCCATGATTGCAGACCTATACTCCAGCCTGGATGACAGAGTGAGACCCCATCTCAAATAAATAAATAAATAAATAAAAGGCAGAAAGGTGGATTTTAAATGAAATTGGATTCACCAAAGTTAGCTACTAACATGATTCAAACACTTTTCTTTTCTTTCTTTCTTTTTTTTTTTTTTGAGACAGAGTCTTGCTCTGTTGCCCAGGCGGGAGTGCAATGGCACCATCTCAGCTCACTGCAACATCCGCCTCCCGGGTTCAAGCAATGCTGCTGTCTCAGCCTCCTGAATAGCTGGGATTACGGGAGCAGACCACTGCACCCAGATAATTTTTGTATTTTTAGTAGAGATGGGGGTTTCACCATGTTGGTCAGGCTGGTCTCGAACTCCTGACCTCATGATCCGCCCACTTCGGCCTTCCAAAGTGCTGGGATTACAGGTGTGAGCCACCACATTTTTCTTTTCTAATAGAGATCGGCGGTGGGGGGTGTCTCACTATGTTCACCAGGTCAGTCTTGAACTCTTGGCCTCAAGTGATCCTCCTGCCTCGGCCTCCCAAAGCATTGAGATTACAGGCATGAGCCATCAAGCCTGGCCCAAACTGATTTTTTTTTTTTTTTTTTTGGAGACCGAGTCTCTCTTTTGTTGCCAAGGCCAGTGCAATGGCACTATCTTGGCTCATTGCAACCTCCGCCTCCAGGGTTCAAGTGATTCTCCTGCCTCAGCCTCCCGAGTAGCTGAGATTATAGGCCAGCGCCTCCATGCCCAGCTAATTTTTGTATTTTGGCATTTTTAGTAGAGACGAGGTTTTACAATATTGGCTCGACTGGTCTTAAACTCCTCACCAGGAGTGATCCACCTGCCTCAGCCTCCCCGAATGCTAGGATTACAGGCATAAGCCACTGCGTCCTGCCCCAAACTGATATTTTAAAACACTAAGGAGGCTGGGCACAGTGGCTTACACCTGTAATCCCAGCACTTTGAGAAGCCAAGGGGGGCAGATCACTTGAGGCCAGGACTTTGAGACCAGCCTGGCCAACATGGTGAAACCCCATCTCTATTAAAAATACCAAAAAATTAGCTGGGCATGGCAGTGCTTGCCTGTAATCTCAGCTACTCGGGAGGCTGAGGCAGGAGAATCACTGGAACCCAGGAGGCGGACATTGCAGTAAGCTGAGATCATGCCACTGCACTCTAGCCTGGGTGACAGAGGGAGACTCTGTCTTAAAAAATAATAATAGGGCCAGTTGTGGTGGCTCACACCTGTAATCCCAGCACTTTGGGAGGTTAGGGGGGTGGGTGGATCACCTGAGGTCAGGAGTTTGAGACCAGCCTGGCTAACATGGCGAAATCCCGTCTTTACTAAAAAAAAAAAAAAAAAAAAACAACAAAAAGCCAGGCATGATGGTGGACACCTGTAATCCCAGCTACTCAGGAGGCTGAGGCAGGAGAATTGCTTAAACCCAGGAGGTGGAGGTTGCAGCGAGTCAAGATCATGCCACTGCACTCCAGCCTGGACAACAAGAGCAAAACTCCGTCTCAAATAACAATAATAATAAAATTAAAAAATAAAAAATAAAACACTGAGGAGGTCAAAGAAAACCCACATGGCAGCATGTCTGACTTCTGAGCCTCCAGTATGCAAGGTCTGTGCTGAAGGGCTCCGCACTTGCCCTTCTACTCTTTTCAGGCAAGGTCACCAGTGGAAACCCCCAAGGACAATACCTGTGTCTCTTCCAAGGACCATCCCTCGTGCCTAACACAGTCCCTGGCAGGGAGCAGGTAGTCAGTGTGTGTTTTTGCACTACGCTCCAAAATAAAGGCGTTCTGATCACTCTTCAACTCAACAAACTTGGCACCCTAGTGCCTGTGAAATATCAGGGCAAACACTCTATCCTTATTTGAAGCCCTGTTTTTCTGTCCCGACATCCCCAGATTCAGAGCATTCTGCCCTTATGGGGTCTCCCTGGCTCAGCCTAAAAGGTTGAGTAATATACGGTAATCGATTTACCAGTGGCAGTGTCTGCCCTTCCAGCGGCCTCTCCTGTTCTAAAGAGTCCATAGATCAATTAATCCACAAATACTTATTAAATACATGGCGGCCTGATATTGGAATGTTCAAAGCCTTCTGCTTAAGAGTTTGTATGTGTTGCGGGGTGGGGGGCGTGTGGACACAAGGTCTCTGCCCTGTGGAGTGAGAGAAATCCATAGGCTGAGTGGAATAATAACTTAAATGATCAAACACCACTACCACTCTTCCCCCCAACCCCAAGTACCACTACTTCGGACGGCGAGGGCAACGCCTCCAATGGGGACTCCCCTAATTCTTGCAGATCATACGCTGGCCCCCCAACTTCGCACTGGCCATCCCGGTTCTAGTCTTTTCTGTGCCTCCAACCCCTGGGCCCTCTTTATAAAGAGAAAGAAAACACCTTTGGCCTCTGCCCAGAGCTACAGATACCTGGAGTAGGAGCAGGCAGGAGATGCGTGGTGGATAAAGAACAGAGAGACTTGGGATCGAATTCCACTCTCACCCCTAGTTTAGTTTTCTTCAGCTTGCTGCTCCGAACAGGCAGATTGTGAAAATTAAGATGCCTTCCCCACTTGCACCCCAAGTTCAGTTTTCTCTAGCTTGCTGCTCCAAACAGGCAGAAGTGAAAATTTAGGTGCTTTTTTCCCCCCTATAAAACAGGGCCGACGAGGATGGGATTCGAACCCACGCGTGCAAAGCACAATGGATTAGCAGTCCATCGCCTTAACCACTCGGCCACCTCGTCCTATGTGGAACAGCTCTTTCCACATTCCCTTATCTCTCATCTCCTCCGCATCTTCCAAACACTACCACCCACCCAGCAACGCCAACTTCCTCGGACCCGGGGAAAGGAGAAGCCGCGGGAGGAAAGGAGCGTTTTGATTTCCTTTCAGCCGGGAGCCCGCGCCATCCTTCACCACGCTTCAGCCAAGCTCTGCTGCGGATTCTTCAGAGTCCAGCGAAGCCGGGCGTTCAGGGCGCGCTCGGTCCGGGGTGCGCGCGCCGGCGGGGAAGGACGAGCGCGCGTCCAGGGAAGCCGGCGGGGCCCGGGCGGGCGGGGCGTCTGCATCGCGCGCGGCCGGGCAGCGAGGCCGTGGCTCCTCCTCCCTCGCAGGGGGCGAGCTGGCGCGTCCGGGGCTGGGGGCGGCGGCAGGCGGCGGGCGGGGCGGCGCGCGGGGCTCGGCTGGCCTCGGCTCGTCTCGGCTGCGCTCGGCAGGCTGCGGTAAATCCGGGCTTGCGGTGGTTGGCGTAGTCTGTGGCCGGTGGTCTTTGCTGCGCGCCCCCGAGCCCCGAGCCCCGAGCCCCGAGCCCCGAGCCCCGAGCCCCGAGAGCCATGCAGATGTCCTACGCCATCCGGTGCGCCTTCTACCAGCTGCTGCTGGCCGCGCTCATGCTGGTGGCGATGCTGCAGCTGCTCTACCTGTCGCTGCTGTCCGGACTACATGGGCAGGAGGAGCAAGACCAATATTTTGAGTTCTTTCCCCCGTCCCCACGGTCCGTGGACCAGGTCAAGACGCAGCTCCGCACCGCGCTGGCCTCTGGAGGCGTCCTGGACGCCAGCGGCGATTACCGCGTCTACAGGGGCCTGCTGAAGACGACCATGGACCCCAACGATGTGATCCTGGCCACGCACGCCAGCGTGGACAACCTGCTGCACCTGTCGGGTCTGCTGGAGCGCTGGGAGGGCCCGCTGTCCGTGTCGGTGTTCGCGGCCACCAAGGAGGAGGCGCAGCTGGCCACGGTGCTGGCCTACGCGCTAAGCAGCCACTGCCCCGACATGCGCGCCAGGGTTGCCATGCACCTCGTATGCCCCTCGCGTTACGAGGCAGCTGTGCCCGACCCCCGGGAGCCAGGGGAGTTTGCCCTGCTGCGGTCCTGCCAGGAGGTCTTTGACAAGCTAGCCAGGGTGGCACAGCCCGGGATTAATTATGCGCTAGGCACCAATGTCTCCTACCCTAATAATCTGCTGAGGAATCTGGCTCGTGAGGGGGCCAACTATGCCCTGGTGATCGATGTGGACATGGTGCCCAGCGAGGGACTGTGGAGAGGCCTGCGGGAAATGCTGGATCAGAGCAACCAGTGGGGGAGGCACCGCGCTGGTGGTGCCTGCCTTCGAGATCCGAAGAGCCCGCCGCATGCCCATGGACAAAAACGAGCTGGTGCAGCTCTACCAGGTGGGCGAGGTTCGGCCCTTCTATTATGGGCTGTGCACCCCCTGCCAGGCACCCACCAACTATTCCCGTTGGGTCAACCTGCCAGAAGAGAGCTTGCTGCGGCCTGCCTACGTGGTGCCTTGGCAGGACCCCTGGGAGCCATTCTACGTGGCAGGAGGCAAGGTGCCTACCTTCGACGAGCGCTTTCGGCAGTACGGCTTCAACCGAATCAGCCAGGTGCTCATAAGGGAGAGGGCAGGGGTTGGGGCAGGAGGGGTGGTGGGATCAGGGAGTTACAAGGAGTGGCCCTGGATGGAAAGGAGGCAGTGAAGCAGGAGGGATCATAGTTTAGGAGGTGGGTGGATGGTATGGAAGATCCAGGATGCTTCCAGAGGGGTGAGGACGCTGGACTGTGGCTTGAGGGAAGTCAGTCTCAGCCCTCTAAATGTCATCAAATTTTGCTGACCTGTCTTTCCCCCTACAGGCCTGCGAGCTGCACTTGGCGGGGTTTGATTTTGAGGTCCTGAACGAAGGTTTCTTGGTTCATAAGGGCTTCAAAGAAGCGTTGAAGTTCCATCCCCAAAAGGAGGCTGAAAATCAGCACAATAAGATCCTTTATCGCCAGTTCAAACAGGAGTTGAAGGCCAAGTACCCCAACTCTCCCCGACGCTGCTGAGCCCTTCCCTCCCCTAGTCTGAGAAGTCAGCTTCTTGGCTCCTCAGGCCACCCTTAGGCCTGACTGGGGTCAGAAATGTGGCTCCACTTTACAGAGGTAGCTGTGGTGTTGAAACACTGGATTTGAATATGGGGTGCTGGGATCGAGTCCTAGCTTTACCACTAACTAGCTGTGTGGCCTTGAGTAAATCCCGTTACCTCTCTGGGCCTCAGTTATCCTGTGTGTAAAAAGGGAGGTGAGAATACCTACCTCACAGAACTGTTGGGAGGCTCAGATGAGACGCTATATGTGAAAACATTCTGTAAGCTTCGTACAAATGTGAAATATTAATATTATCGCAGTATTATTATTGTTGTTATTATTATTGTTATTAACAATCTTGGGTGGGTAGGAGAGCAAAAAGTATGAATGGGATGGAGCTAAGAAGTCTGAGTACTTAATGAAATGGACTTTTTGGAAAGAAATCAGATGAAGGCATAAAATTTAGTTCCTAGCTCTTGGGCAGAAGCCTAAAATTCCTGGTTCTCTCAGGCCTTCAGCTCAGGAGCTCTGAAGGAGGGAAGGGTCTGCAGGCTCCATGGGTGACAGCCTGAGATCTGTCCCTTCAACAGGCTGGGCTGAGTATGCGCCTACCGATGACAATGTGTAAATAAATGAGTGTTCACACCCACAGCTGGCTCCGTTACTCTCCTGAGCTGGGGGTGGAGGGGGTCGGGGCCGGGTTCTCTCCTTGTACACGGTGGGGGAGGTGACCACGGACGAAGGACGCCGCCCGCAAAGCACTGAAACCTCAGGGCCTTCCCTGCAGGCCAAAGGCCTGCGTGAATGTCGGCCAGTTGCTATGGAGACCGGCCCGCGGTATCCCAGCATGCCTCGGGACCCAACTGTCCAATTGTGAACACCCCCGGCGGTCGCCTCCTGATGAAGCACACGGAAGCAGCGACAGGCTCTGCCTCCGGGAGAAGAGGGAACCGCGCAGGTCTTACGGAAGGCCGGCGGCAGCAGCCGGTACCGGCAACCACGGGCACCTCTCAGGGAATCTCGGTCGTGAGGCCAGAGGTCCCAGTCCCCGCGGTGCGTATCGCCATGCATGGCTTTTGGTTCGGCCTCTCGGGTTAGTCCAGCAGGGCCGGCACAATCTCTTCCTCCGAGGCCGAAGCAGCGATTTAACCGACCTGACGCGTGCTGGGCCGTTCCGGCTCATCTAGAAGGGAGCAGGAGGCTCCCTGGGCGCCGCGGAAAAGCTGGGTTGACCTGTGCGAGAGTGGGGGAGGGTCTGCCTTCCTTGGGGGCCTGCCCCGGAGGAGCTGCCATTCTGAAAAGATACATTGCCTGCGTACAGTGCTTTACAATGTGCTTTTCCATCCCTTACCACCTGCGAGCTCTTCAATACTCAGAGCAGGAATAGTTGCCTGTTTTTTGCACCCGGGGCGAGGAGGGAAGGTTGTGACTTAACTCACTTATAATCAGAACCAGCTGGAGGAGAGAAAGGCTTCTGGAAGAGATAGGACTTAAGCTGCGTCTTAAAAAGTGAATGTACTAACAGTGAAGAGGCATTGCAAATGTTGGGAACTGGTTTGGAGAACTGAGCTTTTCAGGTCAGGTTGAGGTCATTAATTAAATTGTTGAGGAATGTGACTGAACGCTCACCTAGGCCAGGCTTACGATGCATAACTTGAATCGGTGTCAAGGACAGTTTGCTACCATTACAGGGACCTAGGACTACCAAAAAGTAAAATCCAGTCTCTGCCTCACAACTTTTGTTGTTGTTGTTGTTAAATTTGTATTTGCAAATCCTCTGGTCATCAAGTGAGCTAGTACTATGCTAGGTAAATAAGATGCGTGTGCAGCCCCTGCCGTAGTGAGGCTCATAGACTGACTGGGGGGGACAGACATGAGAATGGGCAAATAGGAGATATAAACAAAGCTTTCTGGAGGGAGTGCTGTCTGCACTGTTCTAAAGGACTACAAAGCAGTGTCCAGAGAAGTTGGAAGATTATCACAGTGAAATAGGACCCTGCAGGGGGCTGAGAGATTACCTCCTGAGAGGACTGTTTATTCTTCCTCTTGGGTGATCGCTTGGCAGTGCTTGGCACTATCAGTACAATTACTACTGGGCAGTACTTGGCTTCCTTCTGAAATTCTCTTTCTCCACGACTTCGGGTTTGCCTCCTCCTTTGTAGGAGTCTCCTCATCTGCCTCTTTGGTGACCCTGGGAGTTCCGTTATGGAGATCTGACCACATTCTGCCTTGCTAGTCGCACCTTCTCCTGTGGCATGAAGAACTTGCTGTATGCTGATGACCAAATCTCTGCAGCTCAGATTTCTCACTGAGACTTAGACCCATGTACCCCCAGCTGCTTTCCTTCTCTTATTTCTGGGTCTTTGCTACTGACTCGACCTGGAATGTTCCCTTGCTCAATCAGGACAGCTCACCCAGGCTGGTCCATCTTCATCTAGAAGCACTCCCTGCTGCATCAGGCTTCAGGTCCTGGTTACATACCCCTCCCTTATGCCCTGGTCTTAACTCTCCTCCTACCAGAGTTATAGTCTGCTCCTTTGCCCCTCTCTCCCAAGAACTTGTAAGCTCCGTGAGATCAAAGACAGTCACACTTGGGCCCCTGCATACCATAGTGCCTGACAGTACCTAGCATATATTAGATGTTCAATACATGTTAGATGAGTCAGTAAAGGAATGCTTACCAGTGTTCAGTGTTGCCGAGCAGGCAATTGAAATAAGCACTGAAAAATATTGGCATTACCTATAAGGAAGTCATTGGTTAATGATACAGGATCAGTTTCAGCTGAGATCGATGGGTACAGAAACACATCGAACAACTGGGAGGTGAAAGTAGGAACAGCCAGTGTGCATGAAACCTTGAAAAGTATAACTGAACTGGCAGACAGGGAGCAGTCAGGTGGAAGGGTGAGGTTTTGTGTTTCTGTGTATTGTTAATGGTAGAAAATACTCAAGCACATTTAAAGTTTCATGGGAAGGAGGTTGCTAAGAGCTGAGGAGAAGCTGAAGACACAGAAGAGAGAGGGGAGCACTGACGACCTGAGGTCCTAGAGGAGGCAGAAGGAAATGGGATTTGACCCAGAGCACAGTGAAAGACAAGGGGATTGTAGCGTTATCCGGAAGAGAAGCTGAGGGCACTATAGACAGAAGGGACAGCTGAGGCAGAGGGCAGAAAGTAGAAGTGCAAGCACTGGCTGTTAGATGGTGGGAGGAGGAGCTGCACTGGGAGGGCAAGTCCAGTCTGTGAAAGACCTTGAAAGCCCCAGTCAGAAATGTAGATCCAGTTCAGGTATGGTGGCACGCACCTGTAGTCCCATGTCCCAGCTACTCAGGAGGCTGAGCTGGGAGAATCGCTTGAACCCAGGAGGTGGAGGTTGCAGTGAGCCAAGATCGTGCCACTGCACTCCAGCCTGGTGACAGAGTGAGACTCCGTCTCAAAAAAAAAAAAAAAAAAAAAAAGAATGAAAATTGGCTGGGTACGGTGGCTCATGCCTGTAATCCCAGCACTTTGGAAGGCTGAAGTGGGCAAATCACAAGATCAGGAGTTGGAAACCAGCCTGGCCAACATGGTGAAATCTCGCCTCTACTAAAAACACAAAAAATTAACTGGGTGTAGTGGCAGGCACCTGTAATCTCAGCTGCTCGGGAGGCTGAGGCAGGAGAATCACTTGAACCCGGGAGGTGGAGGTTGCAGTGAGCCAAGATCGCGCCACTCACTCCAGCCTGGGCGACAGAGCAAGACTGTCTCAAAAAAAAAAAAGAAAAAAAAATTTAGGTCCAGTTCCATAGGCAGTGGAGAGTGCCCCCAGACCTTTCCTTTCTGTGGATCACAGCCTTGGCCAGTATTCCCAGGATTAGGATCACCAGTGACATCCAAGAGCAGGAGCATTTCCACAGCTCCCAGGCTTCTGTGAGAGGTGCAGACGGCCATTTGCACCCTTGTCACCCAGTATGTGCTCAAGGCGTGGCCAGGCCAGTCACTTCCTGGCTGTCCCAATCTGGGGTCCGGTTGGGTTCAGCTCCCCCACTGCCTCTTTCCCCCTCCTGAACTGAGGGCAGCCGTGAGTGATGGCTTCATTCCTTCTCCCAGAGTCCAGATGCCTGTCCAGCCTCCAAGCAAAGACACAGAAGAGATGGAAGCAGAGGGTGATTCTGCTGCTGAGATGAATGGGGAGGAGGAAGAGAGTGAGGAGGAGCGGAGCGGCAGCCAGACGGAGTCAGAAGAGGAGAGCTCCGGTGAGCCCCTGCATACACACACACAGCCCCTACACACAAGCACATATGCACACGCACACACAGCCCCTACACGCAAGCACATACCACCCCTACACATAAGCACACATGCACACAGCCCCTACATGCAAGCACACATGCACACACAGCCTCTACACATAAGCACACATGCACACACAGCCCCTACACACAAGCACACATGCACGTGCACAGATAGCCCCTACACACAAGCACACACCACCCCTACACATAAGCACACATGCACACACAGCCCCTACATGCAAGCACACATGCACACACAGCCCCTACACACAAGCACACATGCACACACAGCCCCTACATGCAAGCACACATGCACACACAGCCTCTACACATAAGCACACATGCACACACAGCCCCTACACACAAGCACACATGCACACACAGCCCCTACATGCAAGCACACATGCACACACAGCCTCTACACATAAGCACACATGCACACACAGCCCCTACACACAAGCACACATGCACGTGCACAGATAGCCCCTACACACAAGCACACACCACCCCTACACATAAGCACACATGCACACACAGTTCCTACATGCAAGCACACATGCACACACAGCCCCTACATGCAAGCATACATGCACACACAGCCTCTACACATAAGCACACATGCACACACAGCCCTTACAAGCACACATGCACATGCACACACAGCCCCTACACACAAGCACACATGCACACATAGCTCCTACACACAAGCACGCATGCACACGCACACACAGCCCCTACACACAAGCACACACCACCCCTACACATAAGCACACATGCACACACAGCTCCTACATGCAAGCACACATGCACACACAGCCCCTACACACAAGCACACATGCACACACAGCCCCTACATGCAAGCACACATGCACACACAGCCTCTACACATAAGCACACATGCACACAGCCCCTACATGCAAGCACACATGCACACACAGCCTCTACACATAAGCACACATGCACACACAGCCCCTACACACAAGCACACATGCACGTGCACAGATAGCCCCTACACACAAGCACACACCACCCCTACACATAAGCACACATGCACACACAGCCCCTACATGCAAGCACACATGCACACACAGCCCCTACACACAAGCACACATGCACACACAGCCCCTACATGCAAGCACACATGCACACACAGCCTCTACACATAAGCACACATGCACACACAGCCCCTACACACAAGCACACATGCACACACAGCCCCTACATGCAAGCACACATGCACACACAGCCTCTACACATAAGCACACATGCACACACAGCCCCTACACACAAGCACACATGCACGTGCACAGATAGCCCCTACACACAAGCACACACCACCCCTACACATAAGCACACATGCACACACAGTTCCTACATGCAAGCACACATGCACACACAGCCCCTACATGCAAGCATACATGCACACACAGCCTCTACACATAAGCACACATGCACACACAGCCCTTACAAGCACACATGCACATGCACACACAGCCCCTACACACAAGCACACATGCACACATAGCTCCTACACACAAGCACGCATGCACACGCACACACAGCCCCTACACACAAGCACACACCACCCCTACACATAAGCACACATGCACACACAGCTCCTACATGCAAGCACACATGCACACACAGCCCCTACACACAAGCACACATGCACACACAGCCCCTACATGCAAGCACACATGCACACACAGCCTCTACACATAAGCACACACGCGCACACAGCCCCTACACACAAGCACACATGCACACACAGCCCCTACATGCAAGCACACATGCACACACAGCCTCTACACATAAGCACACATGCACACACAGCCCCTACACACAAGCACACATGCACGTGCACAGATAGCCCCTACACACAAGCACACACCACCCCTACACATAAGCACACATGCACACACAGTTCCTACATGCAAGCACACATGCACACACAGCCCCTACATGCAAGCATACATGCACACACAGCCTCTACACATAAGTACACATGCACACACAGCCCTTACAAGCACACATGCACATGCACACACAGCCCCTACACACAAGCACACATGCACACATAGCTCCTACACACAAGCACGCATGCACACGCACACACAGCCCCTACACACAAGCACACACCACCCCTACACATAAGCACACATGCACACACAGCTCCTACATGCAAGCACACATGCACACACAGCCCCTACACACAAGCACACATGCACACACAGCCCCTACATGCAAGCACACATGCACACACAGCCTCTACACATAAGCACACATGCACACACAGCCCCTACACACAAGCACACATGCACACACAGCCCCTACATGCAAGCACACATGCACACACAGCCTCTACACATAAGCACACATGCACACACAGCCCCTACACACAAGCACACATGCACGTGCACAGATAGCCCCTACACACAAGCACACACCACCCCTACACATAAGCACACATGCACACACAGTTCCTACATGCAAGCACACATGCACACACAGCCCCTACATGCAAGCATACATGCACACACAGCCTCTACACATAAGCACACATGCACACACAGCCCTTACAAGCACACATGCACATGCACACACAGCCCCTACACACAAGCACACATGCACACATAGCTCCTACACACAAGCACGCATGCACACGCACACACAGCCCCTACACACAAGCACACACCACCCCCTACACATAAGCACACATGCACACACAGCTCCTACATGCAAGCACACATGCACACACAGCCCCTACACACAAGCACACATGCACACACAGCCCCTACACGCAAGCACATACCACCCCTACACATAAGCACACATGCACACAGCCCCTACATGCAAGCACACATGCACACACAGCCTCTACACATAAGCACACATGCACACACAGCCCCTACACACAAGCACACATGCACGTGCACAGATAGCCCCTACACACAAGCACACACCACCCCTACACATAAGCACACATGCACACACAGCCCCTACATGCAAGCACACATGCACACACAGCCCCTACACACAAGCACACATGCACACACAGCCCCTACATGCAAGCACACATGCACACACAGCCTCTACACATAAGCACACATGCACACACAGCCCCTACACACAAGCACACATGCACACACAGCCCCTACATGCAAGCACACATGCACACACAGCCTCTACACATAAGCACACATGCACACACAGCCCCTACACACAAGCACACATGCACGTGCACAGATAGCCCCTACACACAAGCACACACCACCCCTACACATAAGCACACATGCACACACAGTTCCTACATGCAAGCACACATGCACACACAGCCCCTACATGCAAGCATACATGCACACACAGCCTCTACACATAAGCACACATGCACACACAGCCCTTACAAGCACACATGCACATGCACACACAGCCCCTACACACAAGCACACATGCACACATAGCTCCTACACACAAGCACGCATGCACACGCACACACAGCCCCTACACACAAGCACACACCACCCCTACACATAAGCACACATGCACACACAGCTCCTACATGCAAGCACACATGCACACACAGCCCCTACACACAAGCACACATGCACACACAGCCCCTACATGCAAGCACACATGCACACACAGCCTCTACACATAAGCACACACGCGCACACAGCCCCTACACACAAGCACACATGCACACACAGCCCCTACATGCAAGCACACATGCACACACAGCCTCTACACATAAGCACACATGCACACACAGCCCCTACACACAAGCACACATGCACGTGCACAGATAGCCCCTACACACAAGCACACACCACCCCTACACATAAGCACACATGCACACACAGTTCCTACATGCAAGCACACATGCACACACAGCCCCTACATGCAAGCATACATGCACACACAGCCTCTACACATAAGTACACATGCACACACAGCCCTTACAAGCACACATGCACATGCACACACAGCCCCTACACACAAGCACACATGCACACATAGCTCCTACACACAAGCACGCATGCACACGCACACACAGCCCCTACACACAAGCACACACCACCCCTACACATAAGCACACATGCACACACAGCTCCTACATGCAAGCACACATGCACACACAGCCCCTACACACAAGCACACATGCACACACAGCCCCTACATGCAAGCACACATGCACACACAGCCTCTACACATAAGCACACATGCGCACACAGCCCTTACAAGCATACATGCACACACAGCCCCTACACACAAGCACACATGCACACACAGCCCCTACACACAAGCACACATGCACACACACAGCTCCTACACACAAGCACACATGTGCGCTAACACAGCCTCTACACACAAGCACACACGCACACAACCTCTACACACAAATGCACATGCACACACGCACAGCCTCTACACATAAGCACTCACACACACACAGCCTCTACACACAAGCATGCACACATATACACACAGCCTCTACACACAAGCACACATGCACACACAACCCCTACACACAAGCACACATGCACACACAGCCCCTACACATAAACACACATGCAAGATCGCACCAGCTTGCTCTACAACACGCTTCAGGGGGGAGCTGCAAGAGCAGAGCCAGAGGCTGGAGGAGGACCGCCAGAGCCTGGACGCACACACAGCACCCCACACGCACACACGCACGCACATGCACACACAGCACCTATGCACACGCACACATAGCCCCTATACGCACATGCAGATGCACACACAGCACCTACATACACACACGCACATGCACACACAGCCCCTACACACAAGCACACACCACCCCTACACATAAGCACACATGCACACACAGTTCCTACATGCAAGCACACATGCACACACAGCCCCTACACACAAGCACACATGCACACACAGCCCCTACATGTAAGCACACATGCACACACAGCCTCTACACATAAGCACACACACACAGCCCCTACACACGCATGCAGATGCACACACAGCACCTACACACACACACGCACATGCACACACACGTGGGTACCCGCCACTCCTCTCCAGAGCTAACCCTTACTGGCCTCTTGTCCAGAGATGGATGATGAGGACTACGAGCGACGCCGCAGTGAGTGTGTTAGTGAGATGCTGGACCTAGAGAAGCAGTTCTCGGAGCTAAAGGAGAAGTGAGTGTGGGGATACCTTGGGCTGGGTCTGCGAGGATCTGGGATGAGGAGGTGGCGGGCCTGGAACTGGGCAGGCATGGCTGGTGCCCAGGGGAGTACACGCCTGACATGGGGCTTGCTGTGGAATGGGTGCTGGGTATGTGTTTGCCCAAGAGCGATGGATGAGCAAATGGGTGCCCTGCTGCCTTTTCCCCACCCAGGTTGTTCAGGGAACGACTGAGTCAGCTGCGGTTGCGGCTGGAGGAAGTGGGGGGCTGAGGAGAGCCCCTGAATACACAGAGCCGCTTGGGGGGGGCTGCAGCGGAGCCTCAAGATTCGCATTCAGGTGGCAGGTCTGTGGGTGGTTCTGCGCCCTATTCCCCTCCCAGAACCCATGGCACCCTTCCTTTCTCATTCCTGCCCGGCCTCACCCTTTGCTCTCAGCCCTCCTTTGTGGGCACTGGGCTCCCCGGCCAAGCAGGGCCCCTCCTCCCGCCCTCTGCAGGGATCTACAAGGGCTTCTGTCTGGATGTGATCAGGAATAAGTACGAGTGTGAGCTGCAGGGAGCCAGACAGCACCTGGAGGTGGGCCTGACGGCATACGGGGCGAGGCGGGCGCCAGGCCTGCAGTGGCCTCCCCGTTCCTCCTGCTGAGCTGTTGCCCCTCTTCTAGAGTGAGAAGCTGCTGCTCTACGACACGCTGCAGGGGGGAGCTGCAGGAGCGGATCCAGAGGCTGGAGGAGGACCGCCAGAGCCTGGACCTCAGCTCCGGTGAGTGCCAGAGCCCGGCTCTGTCAACGCCCACCCCACTCTGGACTTCAGCTTTCCTAACTGCACAAGGGGACAGTCAGACGACCTGCCTCTTGGGGTTAGTGTGAAGACTGAAGGAGACCAGGCCTGGAAAGGGCCTGGCACACAATGGGGGCTCAGGCAGAGTGGGTCCCCCTGCCCTCTTCTGCCGCTGCTCTCTTTCCAAAACAGGTATCAGTGTGACATGCAGTCCCATACAGTAGCTGTAGTCCCCTCCATGTGCACAGTACCAGTGTTCATGTGGAGTCCTGGGGTGGCAGGAATTGTCATTACCCCACTGTCCACTAAACAGATGAGACTCAAGAAGTACAGCGGCCTCTTCCTGGGGTTGTGCAGTTGGGACCTGAACAGCCCTAAGGGGCTTCCTACCGCAAGCCCAGGGTGGTGATGGGGCAGGGGAGGTGAAGCCAGGCTGGCCCACGGTGAGGGCAGAGGCTACAGAAGAGGGAGCGTCCTGTGGGCCAGCACCCCAGTTTTGACTCTGGGTCTGGGGGCAGAGTGGTGGGACGACAAATTGCACGCCAGAGGCAGCTCCAGGTCTTGGGACTCCCTGCCGCCCAGCAAGAGGAAGAAGGCACCTCTTGTTTCTGGTATCCTTTCACCCAAGGTGGCCTAAAAGTGGGCAGGATCAGCTCCAGACCTGGGTGGGGGGGTGGAGAGGACATGGAGGACAGTCACATAGACGCACTCATGGTTGCTTGGTGTCATGTGACCATGTCCAGGCAAATCCAGCTGTCAGCAGTTTCTTACGGGGTCCTGGGTCTCCCTGGGCTGTGTGGACCCTGGGAAAACAGAAATGGCCTGGGCTCAGTGGTGCACACCTCTAGTCCCAGCGCTTTGGGAGGCCAAGGCAGGTAGATTGCTTGAGCCCAGGAGTTCATTTCAAGACCAGCTTGGGCAGCATGGTGAAACCCATCTCTAGAAAAAAATCAAAAATTATCTAGGCATGGTGGTGCACACCTACAGTCCTGCTACTCTGAAGGCTGAGGCAAGAGAATCGCTTGAGCCTGGGAGGTTAAGGCTGCAGCGAGCTGTGATGGTGCCACTGTACTCGAGCCTGCGTGAGGTTTGGCCTTTGAGGGCTTTCCGTCTCCCAGGGTTGTCCAAGCGGGTCCCCAGCTTTCCGTGGGCACCTTTGCTCATTTCCTACCCTCCTCTTGAAAGTCCTGCCTGCCCCTGACCAGGGCTCATCTCAAACATTACCTCCTCTGTGTGGCCTCTCCTGGTCTTCCCCCAGTGCCTGTGCCTTACTCTGGGGTGCCCACATTCCAGAGGGCACCGGCTGCCTCTGCCCCTCCCTAGGCAGGGTTAGCTTATGCTTAGTCCAGGGCCTGCTGTGCCTTCATCTGTCCTGGCAGAGTTGAGTCCTCTTGCGCCCCTGAGGGCATTCCTGCAGCAGCCAGTCTTAGTCATTACAGCCACCTGGTACTGGAGAGCAGGCCCAGGCAGGGAGGGAGGAATCTGGAAGGCCATGACTTGAGCGAATGGTTGGTGAAGGCATGGAGACATAAGGTAGGGAGGACTGTGGGGGAGGGGAGAAGTTGTCTCTGGAGGAACAAGCCCTGAATCTGTCTTTGGATGGGGGATGGGGCCAGGTGAGGGCCAGTGCTACAGGGTGAAATGGGATGGGCCTCAGCCAGCTGATCTCAAGGCGAGGTGAGGGCAAATGAGGGATGGCAGGCAACACTTGGTGTCCTCCATGGATGTGGTTCCAGGAGGACCCCCGGAACCAGGGTCCAAGAGGTAGAAGGTGGAACCTGAGCTCGGACCCAGGTCCTCAGCTCCCACTCCATACTGTCTGCCGCACCCCCACTCCCGAATGTCGGGTGGGTGACCCTGCCCCTGCCCTCATCACCTGCTGCCTCCACTGGGCTTCCTTGACCCCCACCACAGGCCCGTACATCGTGTACATGCTACAGGAGATCGACATCCTGGAGGACTGGACAGCTATCAAAAAGGTGGGGCTGCTGCCGCCCATGTCCCCTGCCCCACTTCAGGCCCCCCCCCCCCACTCTTGCAGCAACTCTGCCATCTGCAGGCCTGGAAGTTCTCTGCTCACCAAGGCTCCCCTACCTTTAGCCCAGGGTCCCAGGATCGCAGTCGGCTCACAAGTCCTCTTGCTCGAGGAGGCCCTGGGAGAAGGGACTTGTAGTCTGTGTCAGCCCCTTCCTGTTCCAGGGCAGGTTTTGGTGGAGTGGGAGGGTGGTGGGGAAGGTGGGAGAGCAGCTGAGCTGGCCAGCGGTCAAGTGTATGGGAGCTCTGCCTGGGAGGGCCTATGCTCCCAGCCCTAGGGGCACAGCACTGAGGCAGGAGCCCGCATGCCACAGAGGTGGGGGGGTGGGGGACGGGATTGCCAAGCTGGAGGTGGTCTCTCAAGGGGGCTTTTCTTCTCATCCACCCCAGGCTCGGGCAGCTGTGTCCCCCTCAGAAGAGAAAATCGGATGGTAAGAACCATGGCTGTTGTACGGCCTCCCTTTCCCCCTCACCATCACCTTCCCTCAGCTCAGCCTCTAGGAGGGAGCCCAGAGAGGCTGTGGCTGTCACAATCAGTGGCCCAAGACAGTTAAGATGATCTAGATTTGAGGGGTTTGCAGGAGTTTGAGGAGCAGGGAACCAGGATGGGGTTGATGGAGCTCCCACTCAGGAGGGGGTCAGGGAGGGCTGGGGGAGCTGCTCAGGAGGCCTGTCCTGGGCCAGCCCAGAGCCGCTCCCCCTCAGTAAGTGGCTACTTCCCTCCTTTCGGCTTCCTCACTGGTGACAGGTTTCTCCTTCCCACATATGCACAGGACCGTGACCCTGCTGTTCACAGCCAGGGGACCCTCAGAGCAGCTGGCACGGCACCCAGGATTCTCATCTTCCTGCTGTAGACAGGTGGACCCACAGGCCCCTGAGGGTCCGCCTAGCCAGGCTCCTGTCGTGCTGCAGGGGCCCCCCACCACCCCACCACCCCCCACCCGGCTGGCACTGGCCTGGACCTCTCTGCCCCTCCTCGAGGCCTGCATAGCTGTGGCCATGGAGCTGACCTGGCCAGGCAGAGCTGTTGTCTTCATCCCTGAACCTCCTCCCACTCCTGAAGATCCACCTCTTGGGGCTCCCCTGACAGAAGACAGCTGAAGTCAAAGCTACATCCTCCTGCTGACCTTGGATGCAGGCAGGCTCCCCCGGCCTCTAGGCCAGGAAGCCAGGCCCCACTGTGCAGGAACTCTGAGTCAGACGTGGTATCTGGAGGGCTGTCCACCCTGGCTGGAGCTGGAGGCAAGAAGCCAGGCCCCCAGGTTTTCTCAGGGTAGTTCTTGGTGTCTGCCTCCCAGATTTCAAGGACTGGAATTAAAACCTTTCCTGGAACTCTCGTGTGCCCTGTGTGTGTGTGATTTACCTTGCAAGAGAATCAGAGCTTCTGTGGGGAACGCCTGAACCAGGCCGACTTCTGGGGTGCCGGCAGATTACCACTCCTCACACTACCCAGCAGTGGCTGGAGCACTGCATAGGGCCAGGCTAGGGACGGGGAGGTGGGTGCTGGGCAGAGTCGGAAGCTGCTGGCGGAGCACCTCGGGTGGGGAGGGTGGGTGCGTGTGCTTGGAGCCTGGGTCATGTCTGCACCTGTCCCAGTTGCCTGGCAGATTGGCAAGGCAGGCTGGCAGAGCCTGTGTGCGTGGGAGGCAGCCGACAGCAGCACCATGTGCTGGTGACCTCACAGCCAGACTCCCCCTGGTTAGCTCTGAGTGTCAGAACCACCCCCAGAACCTCAGTTAAGCAAAGAGGTTGGTTTCCATGGAGATGCAGCATCTTTTTTCCATGGCAACCTGAAATCCCAAAACCCAGGCTCAGGAATGGGTCATGTATGGACAGTAGAGGGTGCTCTCCCACAAGGCTGACCTGAGGCTGGGGCAGATGAGCAACTCACCACAGACCCAGAGGTGCCCGAAGGGCGAAGGGCATGGCTGGAGCCTGTGGGGGACCCAGTCGGGCCTGCTTCACCACTTCCCCACCCACCTGTGCAATTTGAAGGGGAGGCTGCAGGAGGCCCTGTGTTGAGGTGGCACCCCCCAGCTGGGGCCCTCAGAGTGGGGCTAGCTAGCATGGAGGGGATCCCTGACCACTGAGTGAGCAGGGTCCAGAACAGAAGAGGCAGGCAATGGCCAGGCGGGGTGGACACACAAGAGTTAACTGGCGGGTGTGACAGGCGGACCGCCCTCAGGAAGTGTTACTCACTGGGGGATGTGCATGCCTTGCCTTGGGGCTGGATTCTCTTCCTGAAGCCGAAGGAGCTCCCAGCCATGGAAAGCCCTGGAGAGCCAGACTCGGGCCTTCCTGGAGCCCCCAGCCGGTCCAGCTTCACTCCTGGACACCTGGAGAGAGAAAAGTTAGTGAAGTTGGCATGGCAGCCAGGTGGGGCAGGGAGGGGGCTGCGAGAGGAGAGCCTATCCCGGGACAGAGAAGGTGGGAAACCCGGGAGCAGGGAAGAGGTAAGTAAAGGTCCCAGCCCCTGGCCCCTGCTCAGATCTGGTGCCCGCCCCCAGGCCAGCCCAGGATCCACTGTACGACGTACCCGATGCCAGCGGCAGGCAGGCAGGCGGGCCGCAGCGGCCGGGGCGCGTTGTGAGCCTGCGGGAGCGCCTGCTGCTCACCCGGCCCGTGTGGCTGCAGCTGCAAGCCAACGCGGCGGCTGCCCTGCACGTGCTGAGGACAGAGCCCCGGGGGTGAGTCTTGCCTGACCTCCAGGGACTGGCCAGCCAGGGGTGGGAGGGAGAGGGGCCAGATGCCAAGGTCCTGAGCTGCCTGAGCCCCATCCACTTGCAGACGTTCCTCGTGCGGAAATCGAACACCCGCCAGTGCCAGGCTCTGTGCATGCGGCTGCCCGAAGCCAGCGGCCCCTCCTTCGTCTCCAGCCACTACATCCGGGAGAGCCCTGGTGGTGAGGGACTGGCCTAGCGGGAAGGGGCTGGAAGCAGGGAGGTTCCCCAGAGAAGCACCTCACTTCCCTCCTCTCTCAGGCATCTCCTTGGAGGGCTCAGAGCTCATGTTCCCGGACCTAGTCCAGCTCATCTGTGCCTACTGCCACACCCGGTGAGTCTGCCCACAGGGTGCCTGGTGTCCACGGGCCCTGCTCCTTGGGACAGCCCGTCCTCCCCACCCTCTTTGGCCCAAGCATCCCTCACTCCCTTCTGCTCCCCTCTCTTGGCCTCAGGGACATCCTTCTCCTCCCGCTCCAGCTCCCCCACAGCCATCCAGCAGGCAGCCACCCACAAAGAGCTGGAGGCCATCTCCCATCTGGGCATTGGTAAGGGCTCCCTGCCACCCATTGCACAGATGGACAAGCTGAGGCTGAGGGGGAAGGGGAAGGCTCGCAGCACACAGCCCGAAGCACGTGCCTTTCCTTGCTTAGGACCCTCCCCTAACCAATCCCAGAGTCCCCAGTTAGTTTCTTGTTCCCTAGAGTTCTGGAGCTCCTCCCTCAACATCAAGGCTCAGCGGGGCCCAGCTGGAGGCCCAGTGTTGCCCCACCTGAAGGCCCGGTCCCCTCAAGAGCTGGACCAGGGCACCGGAGCTGCCTTGTGCTTCTTCAACCCCCTGTTCCCAGGGGACCTGGGGCCCACCAAGCGGGAGAAATTCAAGAGAAGCTTCAAAGTGCGGGTGTCCACAGAGACCTCCAGCCCCCTATCTCCACCTGCCGTGCCACCTCCCCCTGTCCCCGTGCTGCCAGGGGCAGCCCCCAGCCAGGCAGAGCGGCTGCCCCCTTGCCAGCCGCTGCGGAGGGAGAGCTCAGTGGGGTATCGCGTGCCAGCAAGTGGCAGCCCTAGCCTTCTGCCCCTGCCCTCCCTCCAGGAGGTGGACTGCGGCTCCCCCAGCAGCTCCGAGGAGGAGGGGGCACCAGGGTCCCAGGGGAGCCCAGCGACCTCACCCCATCTGGGCCGCCGGCGGCCTCTGCTTCGGTCCATGAGCGCCGCCTTCTGCTCCCTACTTGGGCCAGAGAGGCAGGTGGGCCGGGCTGCAGCAGCACTGATGCAGGACCGACACACAGCCGCGGGCCAGCTGGTGCAGGACCTGCTGACCCAGGTGCGGGCCAGGCCCGAACCCCAGGAGTTGCAGGGCATCCGCCAGGCGCTGAGCCGGGCCCGGGCCATGCTGAGTGCGGAGCTGGGCCCTGAGAAGCTGCTGCCGCCTAAGAGGCTGGGTGAGGCTCCGTCTCTACATAGCTCGAGCACTGCCCCATCCGACCCTCTGCCCCCTCCAGTGCCAGCCTGTCTGATTCTGTTCTGCTGCTTTACAAACCCACCTTGTCCTACCACTGTTGGGGAGAGTTCCATCCCCCTCTCCCCCAACTCTCCCATCTCACCCAGTCTACCTCCTCCTGCTTTCCTTGCCTGTCCTCCCTGATTCTACCCCTGCTCCCTTCTCTCCTGACCTCTGCCCCCACCTCCAGTCCTGCCCTGTTTCCCCTGACCCCTCCCTGCCCCTCCTCTGGCAGAGCATGTCCTGGAGAAGTCGCTGCACCGCTCTGTGCTCAAGCCTCTCCGACCCATCCTGGCAGCCCGCCTGCAGCGCCGGCTTGCTGCAGATGGCTCCCTGGGCCGCCTAGCTGAGGGCCTCCGCCTGGCCCAGGCCCAGGGGGCCCAGAGCCTTCGGGTCCCACCTGAGCCTGCCCTCCCCGGTAGAGATGGAGCAGGTGCGCCAGAAGCTGCTGCAGCTGCTCCGCACATACTCACCCAGTGCCCAGGTCAAGCGGCTTCTGCAGGCCTGCAAGCTGCTCTACACAGCCTTGAGGACCCAGGAGGGTATGTCCCTGCCATACCTCACCCTGCCCTGCCCCTCTGAGTCAGAGGCGGGCCCCCCCAGTGGCAGGTCCCCAGGACCCTGGAACGGCACTGTGGGAGAGAATGAGCCCACCTTCCTGTCTCACAAATGGTGAAACTGAGGCCCAGAGAGCAGCTTGTCCTCTCCGAAGCCCCTCTACGGTTGCTAGGCCGGGGTGAGGGGTCACTGCCTAACGAAAGGATTGCACCTGAAGCTTCTTCCTCTTACTGCGTCCCCCACAGGGGAAGGCGCAGGTGCCGACGAGTTCCTGCCTCTGCTGAGCCTCGTCCTGGCCCACTGCGACCTTCCTGAGCTGCTGCTGGAGGCCGAGTACATGTCGGAGCTGCTGGAGCCCACCCTGCTCACCGGAGAGGGTGAGGGACCCCCAACTTCCCTGTCCGGGTGGGCCCTGAATAAGCAGGGAAGGGGAGAGGGGGTGGCGTGCCCCCACGCCCAGCCTGAGCTGTGTTCTTCCACACTGTGTCCCAGGTGGCTACTACCTGACCAGCCTCTCTGCCAGCCTGGCCCTGCTAAGTGGCCTGGGCCAGGCCCACACCCTCCCACTCAGCCCCGTGCAGGAGCTGCGACGCTCCCTCAGCCTCTGGGAGCAGCGCCGCCTGCCTGCTACCCACTGCTTCCAGGTAACAGGCCCTCCACCTTGCCCTCAGAGCCAGACACCATACCCGCCTTTCACCTTCCTGTCCCTGGTGAAGAGTCCAGACTCTGTAGCCAGATCCTGGGTTCGAATCCTAGCTCTGCCACTGGGTTGTGGGAACTTGGGCAAGTTACTTAACTACTCTGTGCCTCAGTTTTCTCACCAGTAAAATGGGGTAATGGGACCTACCTCCTGTGGTTGATGTGAAGATTAAAATGAGTTAATGCAGGAGAGCACTTGGGGCACAGACTATGTGCTATCAAAGCTTTGTCTCAGGCTCGTGAGCTCCCTGCTGGGCTGTCCTTGCACCTGCAGCTGTGGCCCACGAGCCCACCCCTGGAGCTCACAGAGCTTTTGCCACCTGGTTCTCCCACTGGGTTTCTACCTCCCCCACCTGTCCCTGCACAGCCCACACTGGGCCCTCAGCTTTGGACCCAGATACATGCCAGCCAGGACTGAGTACTTGCTTTCACTTCTCCTCCTGCATAGCACCTTCTCCGAGTAGCCTATCAGGACCCCAGCAGTGGCTGCACCTCCAAGACCCTGGCCGTGCCCCCAGAGGCCTCGATCGATACCCTGAACCAGCTCTGTGCCACCAAGTTCCGAGTGACCCAGCCCAACAATTTCGGCCTCTTCCTGTACAAGGAGCAGGGTTACCACCGCCTGCCCCCTGGAGCCCTGGCCCACAGGCTGCCCACCACAGGCTACCTCATCTACCGCCGGGCAGAGTGGCCTGAGACCCAGGGGCCTACAACAGAGGAGGAGGGCAGTGGGCAGTCAGGAGCAGGGAGCAGAGGAGAGGACCAAGGGTGCCGGGGGAGATGGGGACGCTGGGGTCAAAGCCAGCCCCAGGGACATTCAGGAAGAGTCTGAGACAACTGCTGAAAAGGGGCCAGGGTTGGGCCCGGGGAGGGCCTGCTCAGCCAGGGGAGCCAGAGGCAGAGGGAAGCCAGGAAGCAGAGGAGTAGCTTGAAGTGGCCAGAAGGGGTCACTGGGGCGGAAGACCCAGAGCCTGCTGAGAAGTCCTTTCAGCGCCAGTAGCCCCACCCCAGGCTCCGTCCTGTGTTTGCCATCACCTTTGTCTGATACTTGTCTCTGGGGAATCTGGGGGAACTGCCACAACTGAGGAAATAGAATAAAGCTGAGGGGGCTTGGAGGACCCCCAGACTGTGTGCCCAAGGCCCCTTGCCTCTTGTTCTTCTCCCCAGCTCAGGGTGGGCCAGCCTTCAATGGGGAGTGTGTCACGTGGGACAAATCCAACCAACCGATGTCCAACCTCCGACGTGGGGGAGGGTGGTGGTCTCGGCTGCTTTCACCCCAGCCCCCATGTGCGCAGCTCAGGCTGGGCTCTACCCAAGCAGCCCCCACCAGGCTGGGACTTCTGGGCTCTGAAAAGTTCCAACTCCTCCTGGGGGTCAGGAGGATTTAGAGAGGCCGCAGAACAGCAGCAAAGGCTTGAGGCCCATCCCTGCCCTTGACACCTGAAGGACCTGCACTGTGAGCCTCAGTCTCATCTGTAAATCGGGGGACACTATTGCTGCCCTGCCCGGCTGCCAGAATCAAAATGTGTGATTTTGCTACAAGTGGAGCTCACTGCAGAAAGGGAGGGAGGGAGCTGGGCTGCTAACTCTCCCTGGAGTCTGGTCCCTGCCAGACAGGGCTCCCACCTGCTCATGCCCAGTCCAGGGAGGCTGTTCCCCTAGAAATCAGGCCCTGGGGGGAAAGTACCCAAGTTACAGTCTCTCCCCCAAGACTGGAAGTCCTCCCAGGCCCTCCAGCGTCTCTGGGAGATCCACTAGCCTGCAAATAAGCTTCCAGAATGGAGAAGGGCTAGGAAACCATGCTCTCTGCACAACACTCTCGGCCCTCACAAAAGCTTTACCCGGCCACGGCTTGTTGGGGCCCACTGAGGTTCAGGAAAGTGACTCCCAGGATGTCACACGCAAGTCCTTAGGGTTTCCCCACCCAAACCAGGGCATCAGGTTCCAACTCCACCTACAAAGGCTGGGGCAGCCCCCACGGGAGCCCAGAGCAGGCGGCAAATCTAAACAAGGAAAAAATGCCGACGACCAACCACAAGGGGGCGTGCACAGCCCAGGAAGCTGCTGAGAGGGTGACCACCCACCGAGCGACAAGGGCACCTCCAGGGCTGCAGCAGCGCCGCGGGGGGTGTGGAGGGGGGTCCCTGGCCATGTATTCAGGCGTCAGGCAACCTGGGGGACAGCAAAGGGGCCGAGGCTTCTGGCCCTCAGGTCCCTTAGAGTCTGGGTCTGGGTAAGGCCAGACTCTCCGGGGCCATCCCAGGAAGGAAGGAATTGTCCCCCCATGGAGGATGACCCCAGACGCTCTCTCCTTGGGCACCAAGCACAAAGGGACATCGGTCCACATGTCAGACATGACAACTGGGTGGTGGAAATCATGGACATTGGCTTTTTTTTTTTTTTTTTGAGATAAGAGTTTTGCTCTGTCGCCTGGCTGGAGTGCAATGGTGCGATCTCGACTCACTGCAACCTCCGCCTCCTGGTTCAAGTGATTATCCTGCCTCAGCCTCCTGAGTAGCTGGGACTACAGGCATGGGACACCACACCTGGCTAAGTTTTGTATTATTAGTAGAGAAGGGGGTTTCCTCATGTTGGCCAGGCTGATCTCGAACTCCTGACCTCAGGTGATCTGCCCACCTTGGCCTCTCAAAGTGCTGGGATTATAGGCGTGAGCCACCACACCTGGCCAGACACTGGCTTTCAGATGAGCAATCCAGACACAGTCCCGTTGCAGGGCTCCCCAAATTTCTCACTAGGCCACTGGCAGCTCTTCGCTCCCCAATTCCACGCCCTCCCAAGCTCCTCGCTGATAGGAGGTGTCCTCTAGCTCTTCTGTCCCTCCCTCCCTGTTTCACTCCCTCCCCTGACCCCTGCAGTGCTTCCCATAGTCCAATGCTAAGCACAAACGCCATAGGTGCTCAATAAATGCTGTCCACTGATTGGAGTTTGATAACCAGGAGTGAGGGACAGTGAGGCAGAAACCTGGGGAGTATAAGGGAGGGCTGGGTTCTGGGAATCAAACACAGGATGTGTCAAGCTCAATCCCAGAGGAAGAACCTGGAATGTTTATAGAGGGTGCTCTGAGGATCCCAGGGGCCGGATGTACAGCTAGTCTCACGGGAATGAGGCTCTGGGGCCTCTGCAAGCCCTTCCTACCCTTGTCAGTCTCAGCACAACTTGACCATCCCCCCTTTCCACCCTCCCCAGTGATGGAGCACCACAGGGGGCTGTCGCTGCCTAAGTCTTGTGGTTTTTCTTCTCAAGAACTCCGCCGGGTGTGGTGGCTCCCGCCTGTAATCCCAGCACTTTGGGAGGCTGAGGAGGGTGGATCACCTGAGGTCAGAAGTTCGAGACCAGCCTGGCCAGCATGGTGAAACCCCATCTCTACTAAAAATACAAAAATTAGCCGGGTGTGGCGGCATGTGCCTATAGTCCCAGCTACTAGGGAGCTGAGGCAAGAAAATTGCTTGAACCTGGGAGGTGGAGGTAGCAGTGAGACGACATTGTGTCACTGCACTCCAGCCTGGGCAACAGAGTCAAAAAAAAAAGAAAAGAAAAAGAAACTGACTGGTCAGGGGTCAAATCAGCATCAACAAGGACATGATCCTGAGGCAGTGCCTCCAGGCAAGGCAGACAATAATAGGCCAGTGTAAAAGCAGTCTCATTAGCTCCATTTTACAAATGAGGAGACTCAGGTTTGCTCAGGGAAAGTGCCTTATTATAGGGCAAAGGGCTCAGATACCAGGTTCTGCAGTTCTCCAAAGCAGAGGGACTGATTTGTCTACTCAGCCCTCCTATCAAATATCTGTTATAGGCCGGGCGAGGTGGCTCATCCCTGTAATTCTAGCACTCTGTGGCCAAGGTGAGCGGATCACCTGAGGTCAGGAGTTCGAGACCAGCCTGGCCAACATGGTGAAACCCCGTTTCTACTAAAAATACAGAAATTAGTTGGGCACGGTGGCTTGCGCCTATAGTCCCAGCTACTTGGGAGGCTGAGACAGGAGAATCGCTTGAACCTGGGAGGCAGACGCTGCAGTAAGCCAAGATTGCGCCATTGCACCCAGCCTGGGAGACAGAGCAAGACTCCGAAAAAATCGAACAACAACAGAAATGTCTGTTACAGACCAAGCACCAAGCACCCCCCCCAGCTCCAGCCAAAGGGAAACATGTTACATCTCTATCTGCACGGTGTGATCTGGGCAGTAACTGAAAGTCCACTCTGTGCTAGGGAGTCCGTGTCACCCCTCCCCCAGCCTTTGTCCTTATGGAAAAAGATGCCAAGTCTCCAAAAAGTGATGTGCCTGGTCCAGCATCCCCTGCTGCAGGGCAAGACTGGAACTCTGATGTTCGGATCTGTTACAGAGCAGTCTGGTCATTTCCTTACTTGGAAATGCTGCCCTTATCACTCCTAATGTCACGGTGGTTCTGTATGCAAGTTTATTGTCTGTCTCCCTCACTAGAATGTCAGAGCCAGTCCCACCTTGTTCCCAGCTAAATCTCAAGGGCCTTGAACAATACCCGGGCCGGAACTGGCACTTGTGAGTCTATGTGGAATGACTGATTCGGAAAGACGCAGCCTAAACTGTCCCGCTGCTTTCCTGGGGTGCGGGGTGGTGCGTCCTTCATTGCTGCCACCAGAGGTGAGCACGCCTCACTCCTGGCCCCGTGCGGAGTCCCCTCCACTGAGAAGGCCATCCAGAGGACCCAGGGGACTCTGTGCTCCTGGCCTGGTGCTAGGGGGAAAGTGCCTGGCAGTGAGTTCCTGGGACTGTCCTCCAAACGGGGGTCCTGCGAATGGGGTGAGAGAGGGCCGAATACTCCTGGTTCTGTGGGCCAGGGTGCTCCAGGAGCCAGAGGCCTACTGGGTGGCCTGAAAGGGGTGCAGTGGAAGGCAGTCATTGAGACCCACCCCACCCTGCTACACCTTCAACACAGAATATTTAGCACCCTGCCATGGCCTTGCAACCCATGTTCACGCCCCCCAGTTAACACAGTGACACCGTCTGACCCACATTCCCACACAGGGTGCACACCCTGCCAGCCACAGGCACATGCAACCACCCTGGGGCACCCCCAGGATGAACAGGCACACCCTGACACTGTCAGCCATTCACTCCTGCGGGATGGGACACAGAGACACACTGGTGCCCCTCCTCCCAGACACACCCTGACACAGACCAGCCACCCACGCAGACATACGTGGATCTGCAAACACTGAAATTTTCAGCACCCTCGCTCTTGGGCTCAGAGTGTGACTCCCAGACACACACGCACGCACGGGGACAGGCTGACAGAGACACATGGGGACCGCCTACACGGGGACCTCATGAAGCACTAGACCTGCCACCAGCACACTCAACCCCCCCGACTCAGACACAGCACTGCACAATCTCCCAAGACATGGCACACGGCTGCCGCTTCCCACTCTCCAAGCATTAGAAGTGCAAACGCACACAGAGACACACAGACACACACACAAAGACAGACACACACACAGAGACACACACATACACCCAGTGACACACACAGACACATATAGAGACACATAAAGACAAACACACACATAGACACACAGACACACAGAGACCTTTTATACTTTGGAGCACACAGAAGTGGACGAAGCCCTCCCCTGAGTGGCCTCACTCCAGCCCTGGCCTGCCCCACCACCACTCACACACCCCAGCCCATGTTGGACTCTGGGGATATGTGGGTTGTTGAGAAGACCCCCATAAGGGGCGTGGCGACCCCACACGCCAGGCAGGAGGCAGAGGCAGGCAGCGCTGGGCTTTGGGCGGGGGAGGCCTGAGCTCATCAGATTCCAGCCTGAGTGATTCACGGGAAGAGCCTGGGGGAGGACCCTGGTGGAGACACTGGCCCAGGGGCTGGGGCTTTTGGGGCCTGAGTGGGCTTTGGAGCAGAGGGTACTGGGTCCAGAGTGAGCCTTGAGTCTGGGGGCAGAGGGCTTCCTGAGGGGGGTGGCCCAGCCTGAAGGGTGCTTGCTGGCTACAGCCCCTGGGAGGGGCTTAGGGCTCAGAGCTGAGCTGCAGGATGAGACAATCGGCCCTTCCCACCCACCCCACCCAGGGCCAGGGCCCTTGACCCCACGCCTTCCAGGTCCCAGCAGCTGGGTGTCTTTAGCAGGGGTTAGGCCAAGGGTGGGGGGGCAGGGGTGGGGTGACCCTCTTGGCCCATTTTGGCCCCTCAGGCCCTCAGGCTCGCAGTTCAAGTGGACTCCAGAGGTTCCAAAGGGCTGGGCCCTCCTGGCTGGGTCGGGGCCGACCGGGTTATAGCCCCACACAGCCCTGCCAGGCGAGGCCTCTGCCAGAGAGCCGGGAATGCACGGGCTGTCTCCTTGCCAGGGATGTTTTCCTGCTGAGATCGAGCCCTCTGCTCCTGCCACCCCCAGACCTCATCCCCCAACCCCCGCCTCCTGGGCCAGGCTGATGCTCAGAGGAGGTGGGGCCCTCAGCGCCCAGACCCAGCTGCAGGGTGACAGGAAGAAAGGATGGGGTTGGGGGCAGGGTGGGGGCGCAGGAAGTGCCTTTCTTGGAACTCTGCACCAAAATAGTCCATTCTGTCCCTACTCCGAGTCTCAGGGTCCCACGGGGAGGTGTGTGTCACCAAGGAGACCCTCAGCTGGGAGGGGCTGGTGCTGACCTTAGTCTGGCTTTTGCTGGCACCTCCCTCCCCTCCACCCTCCACCCCCCCCCTCCACCCCCACTGCGGCCTCTGCCCCACTTTGAAGTCCTAACATAAATATCATGTCTGCTTGGGTTCCCCTTCCTGGCCTGGTCACAGCCCCCAGACCTGGCTCCCACCCCAACCAGCCCCAGGGGGTGTGGTGCCAGGAGACAGGAGGGAGGCCTGGAACACCCAGGGAAGGTGGCGAGCCAGAGACCCTGAGACAGAGACAGGGAGACACCGGACATGGAGAGGGGGAGACCAAAGTGAGCAGAGGACAGAGAGACAGACCCCAGAAACCAACCCGGGACGATCCTGAGGCAGGAGAGGAGACAGAGAGACTCCAGAGACAGAGAGGGAAGAGAGGGGAGCAGAGAGAAAGACCCTACAGCCAGAGAGACGGAGTGAGACACTGGGGACAGTAGATCCCCTGGGGACAGTAAGGGGCAGGAGGAAGAGGGCACGGGACAGGAAGCAAAGGGGGAAAGTAAGAACCTTCAGAGAAGGTTCCAGAGATGAGGTCGGGGGAGGCAGGGATGGGGTAGCAGGGGGAAGGATGTGGTGGAAAGAGAAATGTCCCTGGCAAGTGTGACCAGCCATCTCGATTTCTTGGTGGGGATTGGCAGGGGCATGGGGGTGTCCTAGGACATGGGACTTTCAGTGCTGAAACCAAGAAAGTACTGGCAAACCTAGATGAGTTGGTCGCCCTGGGTGGTAGGCCTCTGGCAGACACCATGGGGACCACAGTGTTCACTCCACGGGTACCCCTTGCACAGGTGAGGAAACCGTGACCCTGAGAAGGGCTGCTCCGACAGTGGGCTGGGAGGCCTGGGCCCTGCTAGCTCTGACACGAGCTCCGGGGACGCCCTTTCTTGTGGCCAGATGTTCAGGTCGGGCTTCTGCCAGGAGAGGGAACTGGGGTCCCAGCTGGGCCCAGGTTGGACAATCTGGGGGCAGCCATATGCTGCTCCCTCACAGCTGTGGGCACAGGTGTGGACTTGTGGGGACACACACACATCACCCAGCCGTGCACTCACAGCAGTCCCAGGCCTTTGCAAGCACACATGTGCACACGCACACACACATGCACACACACAAGCACCCAGGAACACAATGTGGCCTCTCACCATGGTAAAGGCACCCCCCCCACCCTCAGCCCCTTCGGCTGGCAGGATCCTTTACCCTCAGGGGCTAGGCCTGGTCTGGACCACACTTTTCCTGGGCCCCCCCTTCCCCAAGCCTATTTCTCCCACCCTGCCCAGTTCCCAGCACCACTGCCTCCCCTTCCTGCAGGGATCTCCCATCCAGAAGCACACAGGGTGGGGAGTGGGAGAACGTTGCAATTGCTGCCTTCCCCTCCCAACTCCTGCCTGGGGTAGGTGCCTGGTCTTGAGTGGGAGGGACCCCCCAGCTCCTACCCAAGACCAGGCGCCTCCCACCCACCACACGTCAGCCCTTCCTCCTACAGCCTGAAGGCTGGGGTGGTTTGGGGAGAGTTCAGACGTGGAGGGAGGTGGGGGATGGGGGATGGGAACAGAAGAAAAAGGAAAAAGGAGGTGATTTGTACACAAAGCAATGTGCTGGCTCAGCGGCCTGGCATGCTAATGCTGTCCAGGACGCCTGCCTCAGGAGGCGCCCCCCCAATCACACTTGATACCCCACCCTGGCTGTTCCACAGGGCCCTCTCTGGGCCAGCCCCTCTTCAGGCTGCCCTCACCCTCACAGGCCCACACACGGCATCCAAAACCACCATCTGTTTCTTGCCTGTCCCAGTAGCTGCAAGACAAGCCTCCTCGGGCCGTGGGCTTCTGTTTTCACGTTCTTCTTCAGGTGAGCTCCCCCTCATATGGGCCATGATCAGAGCAGGGAACCCCAGCCTCCTGACCCCTGATGTAAGCTGAGCCTGGCCTGCTGAGCCTGGAAGGTACATTGTCCCTATCCTCAGCCAGAGAGACATGCTGGCCTCAGAAGCCAACAGAAAACAGGCTGTGTGGTACCAGGGGGAAGCATCACAAGTGATCCCTGCCATTCCTAGCCTAAGTTGTTCTGCCCTCCTGGGCTGCACTTCTGCAGAGCTGCAGAGTTCTGTTCTGAGCATGTCATTCATCATGGTGGCTGCTAGGTTTGACTCAGGACCTTCCACTTCTGCCTGTGGCCCTGTATCTAAACATGCATCTCAACATCTTCTCATCCGCACATCTGCCCACCCACCCACCTATCCATCCATCCACTTACTAATTTCTACATCCCCTCCATTTAGCCTCCTGTCCACCCACCCACCTATCCACTTATTCTACCACCCACCCATGCATCCATGCATCCATCCATCTATTCACCCATGCTTCCATCCACCCACCCATGCATCTATCCGTCTATCCACCCATGCATCCATCCACCCACCAACTCATGCATCCACACTCCATCCATCCACCCACCCACCCATGCATCTATCCATCTATCCACCCATGCATCCATCCAGTCACCCATGCATTCATACATGCATGCATCCCCTCCACCCACACTCCATCCATCCACCCACCCAGGCATCCATCCACCCACCCATCCATCCATATTCCACCCACCCACCCACCTACCCACCCATGCATCCATCCATTTACCCATCTACTCATGCATCTACCCACCAGGCACCCATGCATCATCCATGCTTGCATGCACCCCACTCATCCATGCATCCACCACCCATGCATTTGTCCATCCACACCCCCCATGCATGCATCTCTATCCATACATCCATCCATCTTCCACCCAAGCATCCTCCACCCACTCATGCATCTGTGCATACATGCATCCATCCATTCCCATCTACTCATGTATCCACCCACCCACACACCCATGCATCATCCATGCATGCATCCACCCATCCATGCATCCATCCACCCCCACACCCACCCATTCATCAACATCCATATATCCACCCAGCCAACCACCTACCATTCATCATTTATGCATGCATGCATCCATCCGTTCATCCATCCATCCACTCATGCATGCCTCCATCAATCCATATATCCACTCACCCATCCTCCAGGCATTTATTCTATCAAGTAGCATCTTCTCCCTGCTAGGCTCAACAGACTAGCAGGAAGAGACAAGACCTCAACCAACCCCTCTCCGGCCCCTCAAACCCAGATCCCTGGTGCTATGCCCACTGCATCCCCCAGCCCCACTAGAGAAACAGTTCTTGGGAAGCCTCAGCTTTACCTCACACAATCTGGGGGGAGGCTGCTGAGTGCTGGGCACCCTCCCAAATTGGGCAACCAGATGCCTCTCCAAGTCTCATTCCCAACCCACCAGATACTTAGCCTCGCAGAGGCCAGAGGTGCCCCCTCCTGCCTTCCCCATCCCTCATGCTGACTCAGGCTTCCTTCCACTTGCAAGTAGGCCCAGCCAAGACATCTGGAATTTGGCCTTTGATCTTTCTTCTCCTGCTTTGCTTGCTTGCCCCCCCAACCCCTCACCCCTACAGAGGCTGATCTCCTGACCTCTGATCCCATCCACCCACTTGCCAGGCGGCCTGCAGCCGTCCGTCCCCTTAGACGCCCCAGTACTGGCCATTGCCTGAATCATGACTGGGCTCGCCACACCCTTGGACCAGGCTCAGGGCTGCCCCTAAGGAGCCTCCAGAGGCTGCCTCCCCCAGCCCGGCCCGCCCTGCCGCCGGGCTCTCCAGCCAGCTCCCTCCCCCCTCTCCCAGACTATTGCAACAGCCTCCTAACTGGTCCCTGGCCTCCAGGCCCCCTCCACCCACCACATATGAGCCACGGAGCTCTCTCATCATGCCTCTCTTCCCTGTGGCCTCCAGAAGGGAGTCCCAGACTTTTAGGGACACCTTCAACACCTGTGAAGCCAGGCCCCTACTCCCTTTCTGGTATCCTCTCTTCACTCCTCTCTCACGGTCCCTGACCATGTCCCCTCACTTTGGCCTAGTGGAGTCCTGTGTATTCTCCAAACCCATCTTGAGTTCTGCCACCTCAGTCGCTTTGCCCAGGCTGTGCCTTCTTCCTCGTATGCCCTCCTCCCATCTTGTTTTTGTTTTGTTCGAGACCGAGTCTCACTCTGTCACCCAGGCTAGAGTGCAGGTGCAGTGGTGTGATCTCAGCTCACTGCAGCCTTTGCCTCTGGGTTCAAGCGATTCTTGTGCCTCAGCCTCCTGAGTAGCAGGGGCCACAGGAGCCCACCAACACACCCGGCTAATTTTTGTATTTTTAATAGAGACAAGGGTCTGGGTGCAGTGGCTCACACCTGTAATTCCAGCACTTTGGGAGGCCGAGGTGGGTGGATCACGAGGTCAGGAGATCGACACCAGCCTGGACAAGATGGTGAAACTCCGTCTCTACTAAAAATACCAAAGTTAGCTGGGCATGGTGGCATATGCCCGTAGTCCCAGCTACTCAGGAGGCTGAGGCAGGAGAAACGCTTGAACCCAGGAGGCAGAGGTTGCAGTGAGCCGAGGTCGTGTCACTACACTCCAGCCTGGTGACAAGGCAAGACTCTTTCTCCAAAAGAACAAAACAAAACAAAAATAGAGACAAGTTTTCTCCATGTTGGTCAGGCTGATCTCGAACTCCCAGCCTCATGTGATCGGCCCGCCTCGGCCTCCCAAAGGGCTAGGATTACAGGCATGAGCCACTGTGCCCTGCCCCAATCTTTGGTTTTTGACTTGAGGCCTAACTCTCAGACTCTCCTCAAATGATGCCTCAAAGAGCTACAGCAAAAAAGAGAATTGGAATAAGAATAGGAGACCTTGGTTCTAGTCCCACTCCTGCCACCGACGCTCTTTGAAATGCCTTGTACCTCAGTTTCTGCATCTGCAAAAAGGCCTGCCCATTGCCAGAGGTGGTCTGACTTCATGGGGAAGGCCAGCAAGTGTTGGGGACAAGTGAGCTTTGGCTGCAGGTAGAATCCCAGCTCCCTGACTGCGTCTCCCTGAGCCAGGTTCCTCATGTCTCTCAAGTTTATTCACAAGGCACTGTGAATGAGTCAGGAGCTTTCTAGGCTTGGGCATAGAGTGGGGAACAAAATAACAACCCTGCTCTCATGGAGCTCATAGTCTCCAAGGGCAGAAGTTGTCCACTTGGGGGTGACGCTGCTCCCGGGGGAACATGACATTTGGCAATGTCTGGAGACATTTTGGATGGTCCAACTGGAGGGGATGCCACTGGCATCTAGGTAGGAGCCAGGGACACTGCTAAGCACCTTGCAATGTACAATCCTGTCCCTACAGCAAGTAATTATCCAGGCTGGAATATCAATGATGCCAGTGGGGTTGGGAAACCTTGGCTAGGGGATGTTAAAATAGATGCTTGGGGGCACAAAGAAACATCAGCACTGAGACAAAGGATTTTTTAGCAGCATAATTTTTACATCCTGGACTGCAGGAAGGATACTCTCACTAGCCATCTTGCCACGAAAGCACAATGAACAAAGGAAAACAGACAAATTTATCCCTTACGCATTTGGGGTTATCCTTACTGCTGTATCTGATCTCTGTTGGCTGGAGCCAGACCTTACAATTTAAACTAAAACTCAATTGGCTAATAACTTAAAACTTTTCTAAACAGGTAAAAGCAATAGAGAGCTGGGACATGCCTGTGAGCACATCCAGCACAGATATCTTGGTTAAAGTACAAGGACATAGAATGTACTATGTGCCTGTAAGCATGGCATGTCTAACAGCTACACAGGATAGGGCTTAACAAGTTATTAACACACTTATTCTTTAACAAGAAAGGAAACTTTAAAAAGGAACTTTACTTCCCACAGGGAGATTTGGGCCATAAGCAGTAAGCAAATCCACAAGTAAATTTTTTTCTTCTTTCTTTCCCTTCCTCCCCTCCCCCTCCCCTCCCTTCCTCCCTCCTTCCTTCTTTCCTTCCTTCCTCTTCTCTCCCTTCCTCTCTCTTTTCTCTTTCATCCTTTCTTTCTTTCCCTCCCTCCCTCCCTTCCTTTCTTCCTTCCTTCCCTCCTTCCTTCCTTCCTTCTTCCTTCCTCCCTCCCTCCCTTCCTTCCTCCCTCCCTCCCTTCCTTCCTTTCCTTCCTTCTGAGTCTTGCTAAGTCACTCAGGCTGGAGTGTGCACTGGTGTGATCTCAGCTCACTGCAACCTCCCTCTCCCAGGTTCAAATGATTCTCCTGCTTCAGCCTCCCAAATAGCTGGGATTACTGGTGCACCACCATGCCCAGCTAATTTCACAAGTAAATTTCATGTCAGATAGTGATAAGTGCAGAGGGGGAAAATGCAGGAAGATCCAGTGGTCAAGGAACCCCCAGGGGAAGTGTGGGGTGGGGTGAGGTGGTCAGGGACTCTGGTGCTTGAGCTGAGCCCAGGAGAATGTAAAGAAGCAGAGCATTTGGATATTGCAGGAAGAGCATTACAGGCAGGGGGAACGGCCAAGCCAAGGCCCTGAGCCAGAGTCCCTGGAGCGTTTAAGGGACAGCAAAGAGGCTGGAGTGGCTGCAGCCGGGGGGAGTGTGCGGGAGGGGATGGATGAGTAGTTTGGAGACAGATCACATAGACCTGGAGGCCACGGCGAGGAATGTGGCCTTTCCTCTAAGCAAGATGGGGGCCTCAGAGGGTTCTGAACAGAGAAGTGACCAAACCTGACGGATTTTGAAAGGATCCCTGTGGCAGGACGGAGAGGAAAGAGAGAATCTAGGGGAGAGGCTGTTGGGGAAATCTAGATGGGAGTTGATAGCCACCTGGGCCAGGGGTGGATGGCAAAGAAGGTGTCCAGAAGTGGTCAGATTCTGGATGTTTTGAAAGTGAGGCACAGGATTTGCTGAGAGACTGGATGTGGGGTGTGGGAGAAAGAGGAGTCAAGCATGATCTCAAGGTTTGGGGCCTGAGCCAGCAACAGGGTGAACTGCTCCATCTTGACTTTTGCCTCCTGGGAAGGGGAGTCATTCTGTGTGCTTCACAGGCATAGACCTTATAAGAAGGGACTTCCAGGCATATGGCAAGCCCTGGTTCTTGGTGGGGGGGGAGGGGAGGGGACGCGGGGGGCTGGGTCTGCAGGGCCAGCCCAGGCGCTGGAAGGTGGTTTACAAAACGCACCCTGGTCCCACCCACTACATATGCTCAGAAGACTGAGGAACATTTGCTTCAGGCTCCGCAGCTGACAAAGCACATTTGCAAACACTGAGTGCTGTGACACAATATCACAGCCCTGCTGAGCTAAAATTCCTGGACTCATTACCCCCATATTGCAACTGAGAAAAAAGGAGACCCAGAGAGGGTCAGTGACTCCCCTGCAGTCACAAAGCCGATCCATCTGTGGCAGAGTGGGAAGCTGCACCAGGGCCGCTTACCTCAGCGCAGAGCCTCTCCCCCACCTCCCCACCCTGTTTCCAGCTTCTGCTAAGAGCGCGGCGGGTGTGCACGGGTTAATCCACCAGCCAGCTCCCCCAGAGGCTGTCCTGGGTGATGGGCTCAGTGCACATGCCTCCAGAGGCCTCCAGGAAGGGCGGGAAGAGGACCCTGGCCAGGCGCACTCAGCAGGCCGAGGGGGCAGGGAGGGCTCCACACACGTGATGCCTGTGTCACATACATGCATATGTGTCACTGTGTGCCCCATGCCCATACATGGCCTTGCATGGGTCCCCTCACAGCCTTGCACATCCTGAGTGCAGCGCAGCCCCCACCCAGCCCCCTAAACCATGCACCCTGCCTTCCTGACACAGGAGCCCAGAGAGGCATTTCCTGTTTAGGGGCTGCCTTCTCTCCCTCTAAGCCCGGGTTCCCAGGGCCCCAGGCTGAGCTGGAGTGAAGAGAGGGCAGCCCCTGGCCCCCCTCACTCTCCCAACACCCCACATGTTGGCCCAGCTGGAACCAGAAAGCTTGAGGGTAGGGGGAGAGGCTGAGGCAGGGAGGGGCTCAGTAAATAAATGAGAGGCAGAGGATGCCTGGGCCTGGGTGACCAAGGTGGTTCCCATTCAGGGCCTGCACCCGAATCGGAAGTCTTCATGTGTCAGGCCATGTAGAATGCCACACCATTTTTGTATGTGCATCTAGGGTCTTAGCATGTCAGAATGTGTGCACGTGTGGGAAGGGAGTCATCTGCAAGCCAGCAGAGGTCTGCGGTGAGGTGAAGGGACAAACAGCTTGGCAGAGAGTGCACTCTTGCGCCGGGCTGGGGGTGGAGGAGGCGCATGCGCGAGTCTGTGGGGCGAGGAGGGCATGAGGGTGTTCCCGTGCGTGGCGAGCAGCTGGGCTGAGACTGCTCACGGGTGTGACGAGGCTGCCGTGTCCAGATTTGGGTCTCTGAGTCTCTGGGAAGCGACCTCACCCCACCGCCCTGAGCCCCAACTAGAGGGTCTCACAGGGCACTGCAGGCAGGCTTTTCCCACCTCCTGACTCTCAGCCCCATGGGGCCTGGGGCGGCTGTCAACTGCGCCTCCTTCCCTCCTCCACCCCCTACCTTAGCGCCCCCCCACCCCACTGCTTCCTGCTCCGGCGGCCCCCGGGGGAGAGGGAGCAGGGAGCTGGCAGCCGCCCCAGCCCACTCCTTACAAGGCCTGGACCCAGCCCCAGACCCGCCCCCAGCCCGCCCGCAGGAGGCCCCAGGCCCTCCCCCTGTCAAGAGCTGCCGCCGGGCCGGGGCCGGACCAGTCGTGGGGCATCGCGATGCTGCTGCGCCTGTTGCTGGCCTGGGCGGCCGCAGGGCCCGCACTGGGCCAGGACTCCCCGGCTGCCGAGCCACGCGCTGCCTGCAGCCCCGGCAGCTGCTACGCGCTCTTCCCAAAGCGCCGCACCTTCCTGGAGGCCTGGCGGGCCTGCCGCGAGCTAGGGGGCAACCTGGCCACTCCTCGGACTCCCGAGGAGGCTCGGCGCGTGGACAGCCTCGTGGGTGCAGGCCCGGTCAGCCGGCTGCTGTGGATCGGGCTGCAGCGGCAGGCCCGGCAATGCCAGCCACAGCGCCAACTGCGCGGCTTCACGTGGACCACGGGGGATCAGGACACGGCTTTCACCAACTGGGCCCAGCCAGCCACTGGAGGCCCCTGCCCGGCCCAGCGCTGTGTGGCCTTGGAGGCTGGTGGCGAGCACCGCTGGCTCGAGGGCTCGTGCACGCTGGCTGTCGACGGTTACCTGTGCCAGTTTGGCTTCGAGGGGCGCCTGCCCTGCGCTGCAAGAGGAGGCGGGCCAGGCTGGCCCAGCCGTCTACACCACACCCTTCCACCTGGTCTCTACAGAGTTTGAGTGGCTACCCTTCGGCTCCGTGGCCGCTGTGCAGTGCCAGGCTGGCAGGGGAGCCTCTCTGCTCTGCGTGAAACAGCCGGAGGGAGGTGTGGGCTGGTCACGGGCTGGGCCCCTGTGCCCAGGGACTGGCTGCGGCCCTGACAACGGGGGCTGCGAACATGAATGTGTGGAGGAGGTGGATGGTCACGTGTCCTGCCGCTGCACTGAGGGCTTCCGCTTGGCAGCAGACGGGCACAGTTGTGAGGACCCCTGTGCCCAGGCTCCCTGCGAGCAGCAGTGTGAGCCCGGTGGGGCACAAGGCTACAGCTGCCACTGTCGCCTGGGTTTCCGGCCAGCAGAGGATGATCCGCACCGATGCGTGGACACAGATGAGTGCCAGATTGCCGGTGTGTGCCAGCAGATGTGTGTCAACTACGTTGGTGGCTTCGAGTGTTATTGTAGCGAGGGTCATGAGCTGGAGGCTGATGGCATCAGCTGCAGCCCTGCAGGGGCCATAGGTGTCCGGGCTTCCCAGGATCTTGAGGATGAGTTGCTGGTTGACGGGGAGGATGAGTTGCTGGTTGACGGGGAGGATGAGGAAGATGAAGATGAGGCCTGGGAGGCCATAGATGGTGGCTGGACAGAGATGCCGGGGATTCTGTGGATGGAGCCTACGCAGCCACCTGACTTTGCCCTGGCCTATAGACCGAGCTTCCCAGAGGACGGAGACCCACAGAAACCCCACCCGGAGCCCACCTGGCCACCCCCACTCAGTGCCCCCAGGGTCCCCTACCACTCCTCAGTGCTCTCTGTCACCCGGCCTGTGGTGGTCTCTGCCACGCGCCCCACACTGCCTTCTGCCCACCAGCCCCCTGTGATCCCTGCCACACACCCAGATTTGCCCCGTGACCACCAGATCCCTGTGATCGCAGCCAACTATCCAGATTTGCCTTCTGCTTACCAACCTGGAATTCTCTCTGTCTCTCACCCAGCACGGCCCCTGCCCACCAGCCCCCCATGATCTCAACCAAATATCCTGAGCTGTTCCCTGCCCACCGGTCCCCCCATGTTTCCAGACACCCAGGTCACTGGCACCCAGACCACCACTCATTTGCCTGGAATCCCACCTAACCGTGCCCCTCTGATCACCACCCTCGGTGCCCATCAACCCCCTCTAGCCCCAGATGTCCCTATCCTCAGAACCCAGGCCACCCAGCTTCCCATTATCCCCACTGCCCAGGCTTCTGTGACCACCACCTCCAGGTCCCCTGTGTCCCCTGCCCATCAAGTCTCTGTGCCTGCTGCCACCCAGCCCCCAGCCCTCCCCCACCCTCCTGCCCTCTCAGAGCCCCACTAACCAGACATTACCCATCAGCCCTACACATCCCCATTCCAAAGCCCCCCAAATCCCAAGGGAAGATGGCCCTCATCCCAAATTGGCCCCGTGGCTGCCCTCAGCAGCTCCCACGGCAGCCCCAACAGCCCTGGGGGGAGGCTGGTCTAACTGGGCACAGCCAGAGGGATGACCGGTGGCTGCTGGTGGCGCTCCTGGTGCCAACATGCGTCTTTTTGGTGGTCCTGCTTGCACTGGGCATCGTGTATGCACCCGCTGTGGCCCTCATGCACCCAACAAGCGCATCACCGACTGCTATCGCTGGGTCACCCACGCCGGAAGCAAGAGCCCAACAGAACCCATGCCCCCCCCCAGGGGCAGTCTCACAGGGGTGCAGACCTGCAGAACCAGCGTGTGATGGGGTACAGACCCCTCCTTACGGAGGAGGGGGAGGGGTATGTGCTGGACGCATGGCCGAGGATGCACCAGGGACCCATGGGGGCGCCCAGCTGGACAGATGGCTTCCTGCTCCCCCAGGCCCAGCCAGGGTTCTCTCTCAACCACTAGACTTGGCTTTCAGGAACTCTGCTTCCTGGCCCGGCGCTCGTGACCAAGGATACACCAAAGCCCCTAAGACCTTAGGAGGGCGGGTGCTGGGGTCTTCTCCAATAAATGGGATGCCAACCTTGCCCAAGGCTTCTGACCCCTACTCGTGCTTGAGGGGGATTCTGGGAGGACTCAGAAAAAAGGAGGGATCTTCCTTCAGTTTGTCTGGGTCCTCAAAGAGGTAAGGTAAGATCCCTTTAAGGGAGGGTATGCCTCAGAGATTCTCAGGTTAGCAGGAGCCCAGAGAGGGCAGAGACTTGCCCAAGCTCACACAGTTGAGCCCAGCAGTGGGAGGTTTGGCATGGAGAAATTTTCGTATTTATTCCTCATTTTACCAAAGCTCCAAGAAGGTGGGGCTGAATCTGGGGGAGGGTTGTGGAATGAGGGCTTTTGCTGAACTGGAGCCAAACTGGGGCTTAGAGGTCAAAGTAGGCTCTGGGAACGGTGATTTATGGGAGTGGAGGGATCTAGTGGGTGTGTTGCTCCTTTCTTCAGACACTTCTCTTCCCACCCCTGTAGGCTTCGCAGAAGTTGGGGGTTGGGGCTCAGGGTCACTCAAGGGGACTGCCGCCCCTGGTTTTCGGGTGCTCTTGGAGGCGTTCCTCTGCTTGCTCCGGGGAGGAGGCTGGGATGGGAAGGACCAGGAACCCAGAGAGATCCCATGCTAACTGCTTGGACAGCCGCAGGAGCGAGGCCTTCTTTTGCGGGGGCCGCACTTTGCTCTTGTCTGTGTTGGCTCGGGTTGGTTGGGGACAGACAGAACTCAGCAGACCTGAGCTTGAGCGAGGGCTCCGGCTGCTCAGGACTGAGGTGTCCCAGGAACTGGAGGAGGGACTGGTCAAAGATCACAGCCTGGTGGGGGGTGACCTCCCTCATCCCGGGCTCACTGCCTTGTGGGGCGGGAGTGAGACCTGGGCAGGGGAGGCGCCAGTTCCCACTGCCTCTGTAATTTTTCAGTTACAGCCTCTCGGGGGCCTCTAATTAGGACAGGACAGAGCCTCAGCGACCACCCGGGCAGGCGAGCAGTGGCCCAACGCCCACTTCCCTACCTGGATCCCTAAGCCACCCTCTGGCCTAGGGCCTGGACCTGAGCTGGAAGGCTGGGCTGGCCCCAGGGAACCAGGAAGGAGGGGCCGGAGCTGGGGATGAACCGGGGGGTCGCGGATGGGGCGGAGGGAATGCTACGAACTGCCCCCGGCCCCCGCCTTCATGTTCCCCTAACTCAAACCAGACGCCCCCCACCAGATCCTGCACAGCTTTAACCTTGGAGACGCCGTCGAGGAGGTTTGCTGGATGCGAATGAGGGTTGCAAGGCGACCCAGACGTCTGGGGTCTGGGAAGGAGGTGAGCAAGCGTGGGGAGCGGGGGAGCGACAAGGCCGGCCGGGACGGGAAGGTCTGGAGTCCCCTCCAAGACCTCAGATAGGGATTCAGAGCGCCCAGAGGGGAGGAAGGAGTTAAATGCGCTGCAGTCGGAGGCGGGGGATGGGAGTGGGGGAAGGGGGCCCAGAGCCGGCTCTTTGTCATCTTGTAATGAGCACCAGATGCGGAGCTGCGTGCGGGCCTAAACCGACGGCCTCCCAGGGCAGAGCCCCGGCCTGCGCCCTGCCCGGGCTCCGCCCACTGACTCGCAGGCCCCGCCTCATCCGGGCGCGGCCAAGAACTGCAGACTCCCGTGGTATCAGCCGGGACCCGGGGAGCTACGAGCCACGCCCACCCGCTGCAGAACCCGAGAGCCCCCGGGAGCTCTCCAGAGGTCCCGCCCCCAAAACCACAAACCCCGCCCCTGCCAACTCAAAGATTCCAGCGCGCTCGTGCCCGCCCCAGTGTTTTATCAGCCCCGCCCAGTCCCCGCCCATAACACATGAGCCACGCCCCCTCCGTTCGGCGCGCGCAGATTGGCAGAGCAATTAGTCTCGGCTTCCCGGAGGTTTGAACTCCGCAACGAGTTTACACAGTCTCCTCATTCGGCGCTACAGGCCCTGCCCAACACAGCTGCAAGCTTTGCCTCACAGAGCCCTGGATTCTGCAGGGAATCCCCCCGGAGATCTTAACTCTGTCCGGGGATGAAGCAAACTCCGCTCTCCAGGGAACGCGTTAAGTTCACCTCAAGTCCTCTTCAGGCTCCGCCCCGCAGCTACAAGCCCCGCCCCTCCCAAGCTCACAAAAGGGGACGAACTGCGCCCTCGCAGGGCTGTCATACCTCACCCAGGCAGCAGTTCACCTACACCTACACGGAGCCCTGCCCCAGGGGCCGCCCACGGAAGATGCAACCCACGCCCCTGACGGTCCCTCGAGTCCCAGCCTACCCAGAGCGTCCTGGCTGCGGCACAATAACGCCCTGGGGGAGAGCGCAACCGAGACTCTTATCGCGGGCCCCGCCTCCCGCGTGTTCTAGCCCCTTCCACCATACTCAGGCCCCACCCTCTTGGGCGCAAGCCCCGCCCACTCCAGGCCTGAATACCTTACCACCTTCGGGGTATGTCCAGACCCACCAGTCCTCCGAACCCCTCATCTCTTACCAGGGTACCTTTGAACCCGGCCTTGGAGCCCTCTCCTTCCACCTACGGTTTCTGTTCGTCCAGATTTCGGGTTCTCTACGACGAGCCCGTAGCCTGGGCCTCGATAGCCGGGCAGATGGCGTCGACGGGCCTTTGGCGCCACCTGGCCTCGGCCGCGAACTTACCGCCAACGCGAGGCCTCGGTAGGACCCCTCTCTCAAAGCGTACTAATTGCTCAGTAAATAGCTGCTTAATTCATTAAATGTTTGTGTTATTCAAATGTCTGCCCACTGCCCCCGCAGGACAGCCCATCCCTTCGCAGATGACCTCCGTCGTATTTGGAAATTCGTCCCTAAGGGAGTTTCGCACCGGCCCCTATGAGCTGAGGCGCCCCTGACAGTCTCTAAAGTGGCTGGCTGGTCGGATTCTTGCTGCCCTCCCCGACAATCCTGTCCTCAGGGACGAAAGCGTCGCCTCCCACCTGGCGGCCTAGAATTCCTAGGATCAGGTTCCCCCCGCCCCGACCTGGCGCTCCAAAGGCTGGACACCTTCCCTAGGAGGTGTGTTGCGAAGGGGCGGGTTTGGGCGGGGGAAGCCCTCAATTCCCAGCTGAAGGTCGTAGATTTTAGGGACAGCGTCTCAAGAGACACACTATCTTAGTGCTCACTACTACATCTGAAAATACCTGCCTGGGAGAATTGCTTGAACCCGGGCAGCGGAGGTTGCAGTGAGCCGAGGTCGCGCCACTGCACTCCAGCCTGGTGCCTGGTGACGGAGTGAGACTCTGTCTCAAAAAAAAAAAAAAGAAAATACCTGCCTGGAGGGCAGTAGACGCTGAAGTTCAGGGCTAGGAATCCAGTAAAATATTTTCAAACATTACTGCGACAGACAGGGAGCAATCCTTGAGGAGGAAGGGGAGCTGACACCACGGAGCTCCACCTGGGCCCTTGGCTTCCTGCATTAGCTGCCAACCTTGCCCTTGCCCACCTCCGGGCAAATCGGGTCTGGCTGGTCATATTCTTACTGTCCCTCCCCCGACAAATCCTGTCCTCAGGGGCGAAAGCATTGCCTCTCACCTGGCGGCCTAGAATTCCTAGGACCAGGTTCCCCCCACCCCCCACCTAGAGCTTCAAAGCCTACACACTTTCCCTGGGGGGTGTGTTGTGAAGGGGTGGGTTTTTTTCCAGACGAGGTTTCAATGCTCATGCTCTAGCCACTACAAATGGAAGTAGGGTTTGGTGCCAAATAATGACGATAATAATAGTGGATGCTTGAAGCATTTTTTTTTTTTTTTTTTGAGATGGAGTTTCACTTTTGTTGCCCAGGCTGGAGTGCAGTGGCACAATCTCAGCTCACTGCAACCTCTGCCTCCCAGGTTCAAGCGATTCTTCTGCCCTAGCCTCCCGAATAGCTGGGATTACAGGCACCCTCAACCATGCCTGGTTAATTTTTGTATTTTTAATAGAGACAGGGTTTCACCATGTTGGTCAGGCTGGTCTTGAACTCCTGACCTCAGGTGATTCACCCACCTCGGTCTCCCAAAGTGCTGGGATTACAGGCGTGAGCCACCGCGCCTGGCCTTGAAGCACTTCTTAGATGCCCAGTCCTTTTCTAGGGGCTTTACTTGGCTTAACCCATTTAAGAATCATAACAACCTCCACGAAGTAAGTGTCATTCTTACCACAATTATTTACAGAGTAGGAAGCTGAAGGCACTTGTCTAAGAGCATTAAGCCATCTGCCCTAGTTGACCAATTAGTAAGTGGAGGTTTGAACTCAGGCAGATCCTGTGATCTTTACTCCCTACAGCAAAGCCAGTCCATATGTGATAGCTAAGTCTCTAATCAGAAAATGTCCACAACCCACCAGGCGGGGGTAGCTCATGCCTGTAATACCAGTACTTCCAGTGGATCACTTGAGGTCAGGGGTTCGAGACCAGCCTGGCCAACATGGCAAAACCCTGTCTCTACTAAAAATACAAAAATTAGCCAGGCGTGCAGGATGCTGAGGCAAGAGAATCACTTGAACTTGGGATGCAGAGGTTGCAGTGAGCCAAGAATGCACCATTGTTCTCCAGCCTGGGCGATGAGGGAAACTCTGACTCAAAAAAAAAAAAAAAAAAAGAAGAAGAAGAAGAAGAAAGAAAAAGAAAAGAAATTACCCACACTCTGGGAAACTCACTTTTAGTAGCGAGGCTGCAAGACTCAGGCTCTCAGAGAGGCTGATGGAACTGAGATTGAGCAGAGAGATTGAAGTCTTCCTTCCCCAGGGAGAGTTCGTCGCCTGTGGTTTTGACAGGTGATACTGGTAAATGAGGCATTTGTTTGGAACGTGAGATCTGGACCATGTGCCCAGGCGAGGTGCAGCCTTGGGGCATCTGTCAGCCCATGTGTTAGCCTGGTTTCAGTGAGTCCAGTGATTTTTCTGGGAGGCCAACTAGCACAGTGGTAAGAGCGAGCACTCTGTATCAGACATCCTTGTTTGGATGCCAGCTCCATTGCTTAATGGCTGGCGGACCTAAGGGACATTCTCTTATTGCTCTATGTTTGCTTTCTCATTTGAAAAGCGGAGATACTATAGAGGAGGAAGGACTCTATATGAGGAAAACCAAGGTTTCCAACTGGAAACCTACAAGTATCCTCAGGATGGTGCAGGAACCTGCTACCAAAGACACTGTCTGCTTTAACTGGCTCTGGGGGAGCCCTGAAGACAGAGTCCAGAAACTGATCATAGAGAGAGCTGAATTGGCAGAAACTAACATCTGAAGCCCACCACGGCCCTGAGGCAGAGGTTTCGAACACTTGTCTTGACTGTCTCGGTAATTTTTTCCTGACACCATAGGCCAAAAATACCCAACAGTTTTGTTTCATAAATAGGTCCAAATGGCATAGTAATTTTTCCATGACACTAACGATCGAACTGCTGTTAAGTATTTTTTGGCCCATGGATGTCGTGAAAAAATTACTCCACATTTCCATTTCATAAATAGTTAGGTCTGGCTGGGCATGGTGGCTCACGCCTGTAATCCCAGCACTTTGGGAGGCCAAGACAGACAGATGGCTTAAGCTCAGAAGTTCAAGGCCAGTCCAGGCAACATGGTGAAGCCCTGTCTCTAAAAAAAATACAAAAACCTAGCGGGATGTGGTGACATGTAACTGTGGTCCCAGCTACTTAGGAGGCTGAGGTGGGAGGATTGCTTGAGCCCAGGAAGTGGAGGTTGTAATGAGTCGATATTGCACCGTTGTATTCCAGCCTGGGTAACGGAGAGAGACCCTGTCTTAAAAAAAAAAAAAAAAAAAAAAAAAGTTAGGTCCAAACAACATAAGAAATACTTGCTGGTCAGGCACAGTGGCTCGCACTTGTGATCTCAGCACTTTAGTAGGCTGAGGCAGGAGGATCACTTGAGACCAGGGGTTCAAGGCCAACCTGAGCAATATAGCAAGACTTCATGTCAAAAAGTTAATTAATTAAATAAAAAAGTATTTGTACAGGAAAGAAGTACTTGTGTCTTTTTTTTTTTTTTTTACCCCAAGACAGAGTTCACTCTTGTCGCCCAGGCTGGAGTGTAATGGCATGATCTCAGCTCATTGCAACCTCCACCTCTTTGATCTCTGCTTACTGCAACCTCTGCCTCCCAGGTTTAAGCAATTCTCCTGCCCAGCCTCCTGAGTAGCTGGGATTATAGGCACCTACCACCCTGCCTGGCTAATTTTTGTATTTTCAGTGGAGACGGGGGCTTCACCATGTTGACCAGGCTGGTCTCGAACTCCTGACCTCAGGTAGTCCTCCTGCCTTGGCCTCCCAAAGTGCTGGGATTACAGGCATGAGCCACCGCACTCAGCCACTTGTGTCTTAATACCAGCTGTATAAAAAATGGCAGACAACTTTTACATGGCAGTTTCTCTCACTAATAGGCAAGTAATAAAGTGTAGATTTCATTTTCTGCCCTTCTAGGTGTTCTACTGAAGGACTTGCCCACAGAGCACCTTCCTGGGCTATTTTCCTGGTTCCTAAGAGTGTAACTTACACTCAGAGTTCCCATATTGGCTATTACAGGTAGAGGCCACTAGCGCCCCCTGCCCGCTGTTCATTCATTTATTCAATATTAATTGAGAGCCTGCTATGCATCAGTGACTCCACTAGGGATCAAGGATACCAAAGTAACTAGATAGGAGAACAGCAAGAATACTTATGATAAGACCACTTAGGGCACTATCCAGGCAAGAGGAGAGAGTGACCTGACTTTAGGCAGAGGCAGAGTTGGAATAGGAGAAGACAGCAACATTGAGGGGTGACCGGCAGGAAGATTTGAATAGGACCCAGTGACTGGCTGAATGTAATTCCATACATGGAGATGTAGACACAGGTGAAAAAGGTGCTTTGGGGAGATAGATGATGTCAGCTTGGGCCATGTTGAGTTCGAGGTGTTGGGAAGTTATCCAAGTGGACTGCTTGGTAAGGCACCTGGCTACCTGAATCTGGGGTCAAAACCGAGGTCCAGGTTCAAGATCAGATTTGACTTTCCATTATACCCCACTGCTGGGAGAGGCCCAGAAACCACCAGCACCACCTCCTTAAGCATGACGAGTCCTAGAACTCCCACACATGGTTTCCCAGTTTGGCTTTGGAAAGAGACAGAGGGAACTCCTACTACTGACTTCATACATGTCCACATTGTTTCAGTTTCTAAATAATTATGTTTTTACTTCAGTTACTTATAGAGGTTTGAACTTGATCTGTTTTTTTCATTTCTTTTTTTTTTAAATTAGGCTGGGCTAGATGGCTCATGCCTATTATCCCGGCACTTTGGGAGGCCGAGGCAGGAAAATCATTTGAGCCCAGGAATTTGAGACCAGCCTGGGTAACATAGTGAGACCTTGTCTCTAAAAAAAAAAAATTGAAAAACATGGTAGTGCATACCTGTAGTCACAGCTACTCAGGAGGCTGGGGAGAGAGGATCCCTTGGGCCCGGGAGGTCAAGGCTGCAGTGAACTGTGATCACACCACTGAACTCCAGCCTGGGTAACAGAGTGAGATCCTGTCACCAAAAAAAAAAAAAAAAAAAAAAAAAAAAAAAAGTTTTTTTTAAATTAATTTAATTAGAGACAGGGATTTCAGTACGTTGCACAGACTGGTCTGGAAATCCTGGCCTCAAGCAATCCTCTGGCCTTGGCCTCCCCAAATGCTGGGATTATAAACCATGAGCCACCACACCCAACCTGAACTTGATCTTTATTAAAGTAGTCTCTATACTATTTTACAGTCTTTTTTGTTTTTGAGATGGAGGCTCCTCTGTCACTCAGGCTGGAGTGCAGTGGCGCGATCTTGGCCACTGCAGCCTCTGCCTCCTGCGTTCTCAGCGATTCTCCTGCCTCAGCCTCCCAGGTAGCTGGGATTACAGGCACGAGCCACAACACCAGATTAATTTTTGTATTGTTAATAGAGGCCAGGTTTCACCATGTTGGCCAGGTTGGTCTCAGACTCCTGACCTCAGGTGATCTACCCATCTCAGCCTCCCAAAGTGCTGGGATTACAGGCGTGAGCCACCGTGCCTGGCCCACTTTTGCAGCCTTTTATAGCACAATGTTATTGTCTTTTATAATGTATTGTGATTTTTTGTTCTGAGACAGGGTCTCAGTCTTCACCCAGGCTGGAATGTAGTAGCACAATCACAGCTCACTGCAGCCTCAACGTCCCAAACTCAGGTGATCCTCCCACATCAGCCTCCCCAGTAGCTGGGACTACTGGCGAGTACTACCATGCCCAGCTAATTTTTGTATTTTTTGGACAGATGGGGTTTTGCCATGTTGGTCAGGCTGGTCTTGAACTCCTGACCTCAGGTGATGCGCCCACCTCGGCCTCTCAAAGTGCTGGGATTATAGGCATGAGCCACCGCACCTGGCCTGTATTGTGCTTTTATAACACATAGATTTAAACTAGTCTACTAAAAAAAACAATTTGTATTTTGGTCAGTTTTATTTCATATGCTTTTTAAAAAGAGAAGAAAAATGCATCTATCTTTTGGACTGTGAACATGGGTTACTGAGAACTAGCCAATTTTGGTCTCAGCTGATATTCTGGACAGAAATGCCTCCTTGGAGCAGATGTGGCACAGCTACTCTTGATACGCAGTCATCAGTTGCATCATATGCAGCTAATCTGTCTTTGTTGGTCTCTGTTGAATCTGACTTCCGGGGAGCTTTGGCCTTTAGCCAGCAGGGGCAGCAGCACACCTTCCCCATCCTCACTCAGGGCGTGTCCAACTTTTGGCTGGATGCCCGATCCTCCTTACCCACTCCAGATACATCCCAGGCCATCTCAGCAGTGACTTCGTACTCACGGGCTCTGAAGAACAGAAGGCAGCAGATGTGATGTAAGAGGGAAGATGAAACTCACAAGAAATGAATGCACCTGGGCCTGCCACCTTGGGGAAGCTCTAGGGGTCTAGTGGTCTAGGGCTTGGATCCAAGGAGGAAACGCAGAACGTTATGGTTTCCTGGACAGGGGAGGTGGCCAGTGCTTCCCTGGGTGCTCTAAGTTCTCAGACCCACTAACCAAAAGTGAGAAAAGCTCCACTGTAAGTGTGGCCAAGCAGTGAAAACTTTGGCTGGTCTGGGCTGTGGTCCACTTGGCCCAGGATGTTGGAGGTGTTGGTAGGAGATCAGGAATCATTCACTTAACACAGATTGACTAGACATCCATTACGTGTGCCAGGCACCACGCTGGCTGCTGGTGAAGTGTGTGTGTGTCGTAAGAGGGAGTGTACACTTGTAATTTATAATACTGCAAATTATGATGATAGCGATATTTATTGAGCACTTCCTATGCTTGAGACCTTGATTTAAGCACAGTCACATAGTATCTTTTAAAAAAATATTTATTGGCCAGGCTCAGTGGCTCATGCCTGTAATCCTAGCATTTTGGGAGGCTGAGGCGGGTGGATCACCTGAGGTCAGGAGTTTGAGAGCAGCCTGGCCAACATGGTGAAACCCCATCTCTACTACAAATACAAAAATTAGCCAGGTGTGGTGGCACATGCCTGTAGTCCCAGCTACTTGGAACGCTGAGGTAGGAGAATCGCTTGAACCCAGGAAGCGGAGGTTGCAGTGACTCGAGATCACGCCACTGCACTGCAGCCCAGAAGACAGAGCAAGACTCCATCTCAAAAATAAATAAATAAATAAAAAGCAGACAGCCTTAGATAAGGCCATCTGTAAGATTAGATGGGGAATAAATAAACATTTAAAAATATGTATTTATTTATAGACCAGGCACAGTGGCTGACTTTTGTCATCCTGGCACTCTGGGAGGCCAAGGCAGGTGGATCACTTGAGGTCAGGAGTTCAAGACCAGCCTGGCCAACATGGTGAAACCCCTTCTCTACTAAAATACAAAAAATTGCCGGGCATCATGGCATGTGCCTGTAATCCCAGCTACTTGGGGATTCTGAGGCAGGAGAATCTCTTGAACTTGGGAGGTGAAGGTTGTGGTGAGCCAAGATTTCACCATTGTGTTCCAGCCTCTGTGACAGAGGCAGACTCTGCCCCCCCCCGCAAAAAATAGTTATTTGGCTGGGCACAGTGGCTCACACCTGTAATCCCAGCACTTTGGGAGGCCGAGGTGGGAGGATTTCTTGGGATCAGGAGTTTGAGACTAGCCTGGGCAACATAGGGAGACCCCGTCTCTACAAAATATAAAAATATGTAGCGAGGCATGGTGGTATACACCTGTAGTCCCAGCTACTCGAGAGGCTAAGGCAGGAGGATTTTGTAAGCCCCGGAATTTGAGATGAGCTTAGGCAACATTGCAATACCTGGTATCTAAATTTTAAAAAAAAGGGTGTATATATATATATATGTATACATATATACATTTTTGTATAGTTTTGAATATATAAAATATATGGGTTGGGTGTGTGGCTCACCCCTATAATCCCAGCACTTTGGGAGGCTGAGGTGGGTGGATCACCTGAGGTCAGGAATGCAAGATAAGACCGGCCAACATGGTGAAATCCCACCTCTACTAAAAATACAAAAATTAGCTGGGCATGGTGGTGCGCACCTGTAATCCCAGCCACTCAGGAGGCTGAGGAAGGAGAATCGCTTGAACCCGGGAGGTGGAGGTTGCAGTGAGCTGAGATCGCGCCATTGTACTCCAGCCTGCATGACAGGAGCAAGACTCCATTTCAAAATATATATTATGTGTGTGTGTGTGTGTGTATATGTATATATTATACACATGTATATACATACATATATGTAGCTTTTCTTTTTTCTCTGAGATGGAGTTTCTCTCTGTCACCCAGTGTGGAGTGCAATGGCAAGATCTCAGCTCACTGCAACTTCCACCTCCCAGGTTCAAGGGATTCTCCTGCCTCAACCTCTCAAGTAGCTGGGATTACAGGTGCCTGCCACCATGCCCAGCTAATTTTTTGTAATTTTAGTGGAGATGGGGTTTCACCATGTTGGCTGGGCTGGTTTTGAACTCCTGACTTCAGATGATCTGCCCACCTCAGCCTCCCAAAGTCCTGGGATTACAGGTGTGAGCCACTGTGCCTGGCCTTTTTTTTTTTTTTTTTTTTTTGAGAGGGCAGCTCTGCTGCCCAAGCTGGAGTGCCGTGGTGCGATAGCTCACCACAACCTCCACCTCCTGGGTTCAAGTCATTTTCCTGCCTTAACCTTTTGAGTAGCTAGGATTACAGGAGCCTGACACCACGCCTGGCTAATTTTTGTATTTTTAGTAGAGACTGGGTTTCACCGTGTTGGTCAGCCTGGTCCTGACCTCAAGTGATCTCCCTGCCTCAGCTTCCCAAACTGCTGGGATTACAGGCATGAGCCCCTGCACCCTGCCTGAAGTAAATAGGTTCCATTGTCATCTCTCCTTTTGCAGATGAGAAGACAGAAGCAGAGTGTAAGTGACTTGCCCAGGGCTTCTTTGGCTGCAGTGGGAAGTCAGAATTCCATCCAACTCTAGGGTCTGCACCTGTGACTATTTACCTCCCATGGCCTTAATTCTAATAGAAGAAACAGATAAAGAAACTCATGCAAAATAAATGAAAATAATTGTAACTTATGGTGAGTGGCCAAAAGGAAATGGAAAGGGAGCTGAGGTAAAGAATAACAGCGGAGTCGATGGGAGAAAACTTTAGACAGAAACGAATGGGGGCGTGATTTTATTTACGTGAGGTCTCTGCATAGGCTGGAGGGGTGAGTGGGCGTGGGAGGGCCTGTTGGAGTCATGGGGGAGGAATCCTGGGCATTTGGAGGCAAGGCAGTGGCTTGGGGCGGAGAGGGAGGTGGGGTGTTTTGTGTTGTGGGTAGAATCCTGGGTGGTCGATATCACATGGGGGCAGTGATGAAATGCTACAACTTCTAGATCTTCTTCGAATAATCCAGCTGGAGCCCAGAGAAGTAGGGCTGAGTATGGCTGGAGCCCAGAGTGGTTGTGGGCTGGATGGTCACCACGGCACTGGGAGCTGAGAAGAAGGGGCCTCACTGCACCAACCTTTCTGCTTTCGTGATGTTTCAGGTTTCATTTTATTTTTTACAAAAATTAGCCAGGTGTGGCCGGGCTGAGTGGCTCACACCTACAATCCCAGCACTTTGGGAGGCCAAGGTGCATGGATCACCTGAGGTCGGGAGTTTGAGACCAGCCGGATCAATATGGAGAAACCCTGTCTCTACTAAAAATACAAAATTAGCCGGGTGTGGTGGCGCATGCCTGTAATCACAGCTACTTGGGAGGCTGAGGCAGGAGAATCACTTGAACCTGGGAGGCCGAGGTTGCGGTGAGCTGAGATCATGCCACTGCGCTCCAGCCGGGGTGACAGAGCAAGACTCAGTCTCAAACAAACAAACAAACAAACAAGGAGAGGCTTGCCATGCAGGTGGCTGGCTTAGGCAACTGGCTGAATGGTGGCACTATTTCCTGAGATGAAGATAAAGAGCAGTTGGGGGGTGGGGGTGGGTGGAAATGAGGGGTTCTGTTCCTGCCATGGTGTGTAGCCCATGCAAGGCTTGAGTCAGAGAGCAGAGGCAGAGACCACTGGGGTTTGGGAGCCAGGCTTTACACCCTTCCTCAGGCAGGAATTCTCCTCTTGAGCATGGTTTATAATGGAACACCCTGGCTTGATGTTGGCTCCGAGAGAGTCTGAACATGTGACCATCCTGTCTTCCATCCGGAGATCGTGAGCCGAGAGCTTCATGATCACTGGGGCTTCTGGGTCCCTCCTCTTCCTGGCTGTGCAGGCCCAGTGCCCTCCCTCGTGAGGTGCAGGTGGGTTTAAAGCCTTGTGACAGTGATCTATTGCATGTAACAAATCACTCCAAAATGTAGTGGATTAAAACAAGGATTTATTTCCCCCTCATTCTGTAGGACAGCAGTTTGGGCGGGGATGAGCTTGGTAGTTCATCTGCTGGTCTCATCTTGGGTCATTCCTGAGGCTCCTGTCATCTATGGCTCAACTGGGGCTCCAGTGTCTAAGATGGCTTCAGTCATCCCATACCTGGAGCTGATGCTGACTTTTGGCTGGGGGCCTCAGTTCTCCATGCAGCCTCAAATCTGTCAGGAGGGCTTGGCTGGGCATCTTCACAGATAGTGGTCTCAGGTTTGCAAGAGGACAAAGATGAAAGCTGCAAGAGGCCTTGAGGCCTAGCCTCACAGTGGGCCAACATCTCTTCCCTCACATCCTATTGGCCACAGCAAATCAGAAGTCCAGCCCAGATTGAAACAGGAAACAGATTCCACCTTTTTTTTTTTTTTTTTTTTTCTGAGACAGAGTTTTGCTCTGTTGCCCAGGCTGAAGTGCAGTGGTATGGTCTCGGCTCCTGGGTTCAAGTGATTCTCCTGTATCAGCTTCCTGGGTAGCTGGCACTACAGGTTGACACCACCATGTCCAGCTAATTTTTGTATTTTTAGTAGAGATGGGGTTTCACTATGTTGGCCGGGCTAGTCTTGAACTCCTGACCTCAAGTGATCCACCTGGCTTGGCCTGCCAGAGTGCTGGGATTACAGGTGTGAGCCACTGCACCTGGCCTGATTCCACCTCTTAAGGAGAGGAGTGGCAAAGAATTTGTGGCCATATTTAGTCTACCATAGGCCTGAAGGCCCCCATTAATGATCCGAGCAGGTCACTCTGCCCTGAGTAGGCCCACATCTGACATGCCACCACCTTCCTCCCTTAAGCCGGCACCATGAAGAGGTTGGTATTCATTTTGCAGACCACTCTGCAGGTATCCATCAGTTAGGAATGGCAAACGGCATTTGGCTCGAGAGGTCAATTGCATTTTTGAAGATGGTCACTAATATATCTCCCATCCCACATGCTGTTCTAACAATGTGACATTGACAAGCCTCCTCGGAGAGATGAGATCCTATAGTCCCTTGCCCTGAAACTGGGCGGGCCTTTGTAACAGCCTTGACCGATGGAAAGGGGCAGAAGTGATGCCATGTGACTTCTGAGGCTAGATCATAAAGAGCAACGCAGCTTTCACCCTGTCAGACGTTTGCTCTTGGAACCTAGCCACCATGTTTTGAGGAGGGTCAAGCCATGTGGAGAGGCCCTGTGTGGGGGTTCCCACCAGTAGCCCTAGTTAGGCCCTCAGCCCTCAGCCAGCGTCAACTGCCAGACATGTGAGTGAATGAGCATTCAGATGATTCCAGTCCCAGCTTTTCAGTTTTCCAGCAGAGGCCCTGGATGTCATGGAGCAGAGAAGCCATTCCTATCGTGTCGTATCTGAGTTCTTGACCCACAGAAGCCAGGAGAGAGCATAATAATTACTGCTCTTCTAAGTCACTAGGGTTAGGATAATTTGTTATGTGCAGTAGATGATTAGTAAAGGCTGCTGGTAACAGAGACAAGAAAAAACAGTGGCCTTAAGCAGACTTACAGTTTATTTCTCTTTCTCATTGAAGTCTGGAGGTAGGCAACCCAAGGGATAATATAGAAATTTGCATGGTGTCATCAGAAGCCCAACATTTTTTACCTTGTTGCTCTGCTATCTTTAGCATGTGGCTACAATTTTCAAGGTCACTTCCTGATCCAAGATAGCTGCTGGAGTTCCAGCTATCACATATGCATTCCAGGCTGAATGCAGGCCAAAGCAGAGAGGACAAAAATGGCCTTCACCAATACTGTTTCTATTCAAGGGACATTTTTGGAGATCCCTTCCAACACCTTCTGTTTATATCTCATATCCTAGAATTCAGCCACACAGTCACATCATATATACCAGAAAAGCTGGCAATGTTGCCTTTTAGCTGGGCATGTTGCCATCTGCAGCAAAACTGGGGTTCTGTTACTGGGGAAGGGAGGAGAATGGGTAGTGGCCAGTGGGCAGTTGTTGGCTGTAGTGTTAGAGCAGAATGGTGGAAGAGGCACGTCTTTCCCTTGGCAAGGAGCTGGAACTGTCCTGCCGGCCTCCTTACCCACCGAAGCCTTCTTTTCCTTTTTTTTTTTTTTTGAGACAGAGTCTCACTCTGTCATCCAGGTGGAGTGCAGTGGCACAATTTCGGCTCACTGTAACCTCTGCCTTTCAGGTTCAAGTGATTCTCCTGCCTCAGCCCACCACCACACCCAGCTAATTCTTGTAATTTTTGTAGAGATGGGGCGGTGGGCAGGGAGCGTCTCACCATGTTGGCCAGGCTGGTCTCGAACTCCTGAACTCAAATGATCCACCTGCCTTGGCCTCCCAAAGTGCTGGAATTACAGGTGTGAGCCACTGTACCCTGCCACCTGCTGCAGCCTTCTTCAATGTTTGGGCACCATAGAGTTTTCCACCTAGTTTGCTTCTGAATGAGGAATCGATTTCACTCCCAAAGAGAGAGGCTGTGGGCAAATGCACAGGGAGAGCTCTGGTCTTTCACACCACCCTCCCCACGGAGGCAGCATGTAGATGGACTTTTGCTAAATATCCTAAAATGCCACCTTGGCTGTATCTTGTCCCTGCCCAACCACCTTCCATGGCTCCAGATTGCCCAGTTTGCTTCAGTTTATGGACAAATTCTAGGATTTGGGATGGAAGCTGCAGCAAAGCCTTCCATGGCTTCTGGCTTCTATCTCCTCATCACACCTCACCTCATACCTGGCAGCCAGGCCTTTGTCTGGGCAGCATTGGCTCTCCAGGACACTGCCTGCCCTGTCTTTGCTTGGGGAAATTCATCCATTCTCAGCATCCTTCCAGGGTCACCACTAGCCCTTATGGCACCTTTGCGTGGATGGGAAAAGGGTCCCCCTTTCTCCAGGTGGATGTAGCTCCATGCCAGAGTTTGAGGAGTGGCCCACAGGCTAGATCTCCACCCACACTTGCCCCTATGCCCACTGCCCTTGCACAGTGAACACCCTGCACTGCTGCACGTGTGATGATGCCACTTCCAGGAATCTTTCAGAGCCTGTCAGGGAGTCAGGACCTTCCTTTGTCCTGATGTTTTCTCTGCCTTTGGATTCCATGCCAGCCTGCCCTGGCTCTCGGCTGCCCTTTCCAGTTTTGTGTCCTCCGACCTGCTTGCGCCCATTCCCTCAAACTGATAATGTCGGTAGCCGCTGGGGGGCACCGAATTCTAGTCTCAGACCACAGCTCTTTCTCCCCCACTTTGGGGACCAGCCACCACACCCTTAGCCCTCAGCATGCCCAGCAGCAGACTGGAATCTCCCCCACTGAGCTGGAAGAAGGGCCACCTTGACAATGCCTTAGAAGTGATCTGGGCCCAGATACCAGAGTCAGGGAAGCCAGGTGCTCAGAGCGACTCACACTTGAGTCTCAGAGCCCCCAGGCTGGGCAGGGGAGGGTTCCTCTCCTTGGCTTCCCTGGTTGTTCCTGGAGCCCAACTCTGAGTCCCCTCCCAAGAACCCATCATCATGCCCTGAACCACGGTGGCCCATAATGCTTGCAGTGGTGGCCTCAGACCCATGACCCAGGAATGCACAGGCCTTCCATTCCATACCTTTATTTAATCTGCATCTTCTCGGCCTCCTCCCTTCCCCCCACCCCTCAGAGGGGGTGAATGCCCTCATTGGAAGGGAAGGAACTCCTCTCTCCTCCCTGGGGGAGGGACAGTGTCCCCTGGGCCAGGACCCGTTGATGGGAGAAGCAAGGGCCTGCATGATGGAGCAAGGGCATCGTCCAAGAGGCTGAGGCTGAGGCTGAGGCTGGGCCCCTCGGATGCCCTCTGGGCCTGGGCTCCACAGATCATCAGGAAAGTGAAGAGTAGATAAGTCCGGGAGGGTGAGGAGGGGGAGACGGCATCCTGGGTGTTCATGGCTGATGGGGGCAGACATGGACTTTAGGAGGCAGGAGCAGAGGCCAGGGGATGTGGCAACCAGGTGGGGCCCTGAGAAGAAATCCCAGGTTGTAGGGGTGACTGAATGTGAGGGGGAGGGTGTGGGGGGGGGCACCAGGGGAAACAGTACGGGTGGGCGGGGGCAAGGCTGTGCTCCCAGAACCAGGCTCCCAGTGGAGGGGGTCGCACTGCTAAGTCCAATCAGGGACTGGCCCTGAGCAGCGGGTGAGAGGGGCAGACAAAGAGGGGTCTATCAGAGGAGGACAGAATGTTGGGGTGAGTAGCAGGGCCAAGGCCTCGGTGCCACCACAGCCAACTCTTCAGCCCCAGGGAAGCCAACCTGCATGGGCACGGCCCCATCCCGCCAATTTGTGCTTCTGCATCGCTGGAGGGCTTCCAGTGTGGCCTCAGCCCCCGAAGGGGAGTGTCCACAGGCAGCCTCTGCTGCAGGGGGACAGCTGGCCCCGGGACTCCTTTGTCCCAGCCTTTCTGGAAGCTTCTCCTGCTGTTCTTGAGAGGCCTCCAGGCCAGATCATCGGCCATCTTGGGGGTGCAACATGGTCGGGGGAAGCCATGCTGGGGGCGGTTCTTAGGCTCAACTTAGGTGGCGTCCGTTTCCTCCAAATTGACCACGGGTCACTGCATGTTAGTCTGTTTAAAGACCCCCACCCCCACCCCACCCCTACCCCCACCCCACTCCCGCCCTTGTGTTTGGCTGGTCTGTTTTCCCGCCTGTTTTGGACGACAATCACTCGGGCATCTAAGCCCATGGTGGGATGGTGGGAGGGGGCCACTCTGGGGGCCGTTGGGGTCTCAGAGCGCACCCTGCCCATCCCCCTGGCAGCCGCTGTCTCCGTGGACAATGAGCACCGGGAAGTAGAGGGGCGTCCTCGTAGCAGGGCGGGCTCTCCAGGGGGTTCCGTGTCCTCTCCACGGCGCCCCAGCGGCCCCCCCGCTCAGGCTGCGGAAGACCCCTGGTGTGGCCCGGCCCCCGGCACCTAGCGAGAGGCGGCTGCGGCTCAAGGGCAGGCGGGGCCCGCTGGGCCGGGCGGGGGGCAGCGAGTTGCTGCTACGGAGCGGCGGCAGCGCTGGCAGCCTCGGAGGTAGGCGCCGGAGCCCGCGCCCATGACCACGGCCTCCGAGTAGCTGGGCACCAGCTGCCGGTTGGAGCAGATGTGCCACTCAAGCTCGGTGAAGTCCACCGTGGCCACACGGGACAGCCGGGGCCCGCTGGGCATGGCCCCGGGCGGGGCGAGCTGGCGCCGAAGAGCTTCTCCACCTGGTAGTGCACATGGGCCGTGCCGTAGGCGGCCACGACGCGCAGGGGCCACGACAGCGTGGCCGCAGACACGAGCCAGAAGACCCAGGCCCGCGCGTACCAAGGCGGACTGCGGGGATCGGCGAAGACCATGAGCGACTCGCGGAAGTCCACGTCCTTCAGGTGCATGCCCTCGCGCGCCTCCAGGTAGTCGTCCAGGCCCTCGTTGGCGCTGAAGAAGCGCGCCCGCTGTGTGAGGTACGAGGCCTCGGCCTCGGCGCTGCCGAAGCTGAAGCACTTGGTGAAGCGCAGCCGCGTGGCTGCGTGCTCCGCCAGCCCCACCAGCTCCTTGGAGACATCGCGGACGCCATGCGCCGAGTAGTCAAACTCGCCGCGGGCCGTGCGGCTGTCGGCGCGCTCGTGGTACACCTGCGTGGTGGTGTAGGCGTCGCCGTTGCGGTAGCGCGTGATCTGGCGGGTGCGCCGCACGTAGTGGTAGCTGGTGGCCTTCCACCAGACGCATGGCGGCGCCTGCTGCAGCCGGCGGATCAGCGCCAGCACCGTGTGGGCGTCGGTGCGTGGCGCCTGGCAGGACCGCACATGACAGTGCCAGCACTCGGCCAGGTAGAGGAGGTAGAGGAGGGAGACGAAAGCCAGCGGGATGTACAGGTAGCCATCGGAGCAGGGGCTGGCCGGATAGGTGGGTGGCGGGCCCCCGGCACCCCGGGCCAAGGCAGCCTCGGGCCCCAGGACCAGCCGAGGCACCGTGGCCAGGCGACACCAGGCCACCACGGCCCCGCAGGCGTGGATGAGCAGCGTGAGGGAGCAGGCACTTCCAGTGCGACTCGCGGCACAAGGAGCTTCCCAGGGACTGTTTCAGAGGGCCGCTGCTGCAGGTGGGCAGAGAGAGGGAAGCTGTGTCAGGTGGGGCCGTCAGTGGGGCCTGCACTCTGCTTAACCCGGCCGAGGGAGGTGACGCCGTGAGCCCCACTTTACAGAGGAGGAAACTGAGGCTCAGAGGGATGAGTAGCTTGCTCCCCAGCCTCACATTTCCAGCTCACTCACAGTGGCACTGCACATTCAAACCCAGGCCTCCCTGCCCCAAACCTATCCTCCACTGTGCCCTGCTAGCACTCAGCCAACCACACATAGGACACACCAGGCCCACCTCAGCCAGGAGGAATGGATCCTCGCACTGGCTATTGAGAAAACTGAGTTCTGGTCCTGGCTCTGCTCTGATTTCCTGTGTGGACTTAGCTACATCTCTGCCCTCTCTGGGCCTTGATTCCTGGTCCTGTTGGTCTGGTAAGCCAGGGTGGAGGGGGGTCTAAGGGGTAAACAGTATGGGCTTTGGAATTTCACTGCTCAGGAGCCAGTGCTGGCTCCACCATTTACTGTATGACTTGGGCAGCTCCCCTCAATCTCTCTGGACCTCAATTTTCTCATCTGTAAACTGAGTCTGTTGTGAGGATTCAATGAGATCATATGTGTGAAGATCTTAGCACAGGGTCTGGTCGTGGGAATAAATATGATCACCATTACCCTGAGACTCCCTCTGATCTCTTGTTCTATAGGGACTCAGGAGATTCGGCAGAGGCTTTTAAGTCAACAAGAAAGAGGGAGTGTTGAGAACGGGGGAGGTGCGAGTCTTGGGGTGGGGGAGCAGATGGAGGGCCGTCCTCCACTCCCCATCTGTGCTAAACGAGGGGGGTGCGACACAGCTGCTGGGCATCAGGGGCCACTCCCTGGCCCAGAGGGCTTGCCACACCCTCCCTGGCAGGGATGCCAGCCTGGCCACCTCACCCCCCAGGTGCCTATGGAGAGAGAGAGCTGGTAGGGATAGAGTAGGGAGAGGGGAAAGGGTACAAAGGGGAGGAAGAAAGTGGAAACAACAAAAGAGGGGTTAAGGGACCACCTCTCCTGCTCCAGACCTAGCAGGCCTCCAGAGGCCCAAGAGGAGAGGAACCACCCCCCAGCCCAGCCCAGACACTGCCTGTCCCCATCATCCAGCACGGAGCACAGCGCCACCTGACCTGCAAGGCCTGTCAGGTACACACATACTTGTCCACGCCCCTCCGACACATGCTCATCACAGACCCACCCACCATGGAGGGCCACACTGCCCGTCACACAGGAAACTCCAGACCCTCACCTGTCCCCAGGGCACAGACTCCCACAACTGTAGGATGTTACACACACATACATACATACGCACGCCACAGACCCATCCACCATAGGACACACACACACATACATGTTACACATGCAGTGAAGCCCAGAGACATACCAGACCTTCACCTGACCACACTGCACATCTCCCTGCTCCCCCACAGCAACCTGACACCCCACGGTCCTCAGACTCCACAGGGAGAGACCCACCCACGACAGGACTTGCTCACATGCACACACCTAGACCACTGGGCGACAACCCCAGCCAGGCACCCACTCACCCCCTCACCTGACTACAGGGCACACAGGTTCCACCCAAGGTGTAGGGCACACACACCCACACAGCACACAAACATGCAGGCTACATTCACCCAAACGCACATACAGCCCCACTCACCACCCTATCACCCCACACATCACTCAGGGCCCCAGGTCCTGCAGACCTTCCCGGTTAGGGCTGAGGAGGGGGCCATCGGGGTCTCAGCCAGCAGAATGAGCCCTCAGTCCTCACCTCCGGGACAAGGAGAAGGGGTACCCAGGCACCACCCTTCCTCTTCCCCTCCTCCCCTCCAGGCCCTGAGACTGCTGCTGCATTGCAGGCACTGCCCGGACACCTCGTGAGCGGCTGGGCCGGGCTGGGGACCTGACCCCGCGGCCCTGGAGGTGGGGGCAGCATCCCCCGCCGCGCTGCGGCACGGGGACGTGTGGGGGCCAGGCGCTGACGTCACAGGACGGGCGAGGCTGGATGAGGGGGCGCCGGGGGCGGAGTCGCCCCCCAATAGCTGCCCAGCCGCCCCACCCCTACCCCCAACGCGGATCCTGGGCCCAGGGAGCCCTGGCAGGACGCAGGTGACCCCAATGACGTCATTGGCCATAGGGGCTCTGGGACTTCCCTCCTCAGCCCCTCTCCTGGGGTCGCCTTCTGCACTGGTCCCCCCTCACGTCGCCCCAGGCCAGGCTCCGGTCCCCCACCAGCGCCGGGTACCTCTTCTCGCAGCGGCTCGCCGTCCGGGATGAGCGCGGGCACCTCCCCGCCATCGCCAGCGCCGTCCTCGGGCATGGTGTCCTGGCTGCTTGGGCGGCCCCAGCCCGGGCACCGGGCATGATAGGGGAGAGCGCGGAGGGCTGCGGCGCGGCCCCCGGGGGCGTCCGCTCGGCTCGGCGGCCGCGGAGGGAGTGCGCGGAGCTCGAGACCGAGCGCAGCGGCTGCGGCGGCGGCGTTGGCGGCCCCGGGTGCTCGGCGCCCCGCCCTCCGCTGACCCCGCCCCCGCGGCACCGGCGGCGCCGCCGGCAGCGCCTGGCACCGCGGACGCTCCGCCTGCCCCCGAGAAGCCCCGCTGGGCTGCTGGACCCCTGGGTTCTCCTCCAGCCGCGCTCGCGCTCGCGACCTTGAGCTGGTCTAACCCTCTGTTGCCTGCGCTTCCCGGACTGTAAAACTAAGGAGAAGAATCTCCAAGGTGGGTGGGCCCCCGCGGGGTCCCATCTCTAAGGAGTAGGCCCAGAGCTAAGCCCACCCAGACCCCATCCCCGAAGCCTCACTTGTTGGGGGAAGAGGGTAGCAACAGCTGAGAAAGGCGTGATGAGTCTCACTGGCTGGGAAGGGGTGCTGGGCTCAGCTTTGGGCAGGCAGACTGGGGCCAAGATACAAGGGACCCTAGGTTTCGTGACCTTGGGCCAGAAGGCTCCACTCCCAACCTCAGTTTTCCCATCTGAGAAATGGGGGATAGAGGTCGGACTGAGTGGCTCACGCCTGTAATCCCAGCACTTTGGTAGACCAAGGTGGGAGGATCGTTGGAGCCCAGGAGTTCCAGCAGCCTTGGAAACATGGTAAAACCCTGCCTCTACAAAAAATTTTAAAATGAGCTGGGCTGTGCACCTGTATTCCCAGCTACTTGGAAGTTAAGACAGGAAGATCAATTGAGTCTGGGAGTTAGAGGCTGCAGTGAGCTGTGTTTACGCCACTGTGTTCCAGTCTGCATGACAGAGTCAGATCCTGCCTCAAAAGAAGAAAGAAGAAAAGGAGGAGGAGGAATAGGAGAGAAAAAAAGAAAGAAAAAGAAAGACAGAAAGGTTTTGGATTCACTTTACAAGCATCCATCATGCCCTATGTTTCAGCCTGTGTGACAAAGTAAGACCCTGTCTGGAAGGAGGAGGAGGAATGAGGAGGAACAGGTGGAGGAGAAGGGAAAGAGAGAGAGAGAGAGAGAGAGAGAGAGAAAGAGGGAGGGAGAAGGGAGAAGAGAGAGAAAGAAAAGAAAAGAAAGAAAGAGAGAGAGAGAGAAAGGAAGGGAGGGAGAAGGGAGAAAGAGAAAGAAAGAAAAAGAAAGAGAAAGAAAAGAAAGAAAGAAAGAGACATAGAAAGGTTTTGGATTCAGTTCACAAGCATTCATGGTGCCTTGCAGGGACATGGGAACTGGCTTGCATTGGATGACCCCCTCCCAGGTACACGTGGCCCTAGTACTACTTCCTGGCTCTCCAGGGCCTCAGATCTTCATACCTGTGCCTGGGTCTGGCTTTGCTCCCAAACTAGACACTCTGGGTAAAAAATGAGCTGCAATACTAGTGGGTTAATTCGTTTTGTATGTGCGTGTGTTCCGGCAAAGAGCAACTCAAAAACCATTCAATTAAACACCCCACCAGGTGAGGTGGCTCACACCTGTAATCTCAGCACTTTGGGAGGTTCAGAAGGGCGGATCAAGAGGTCAGTAGTTTGAGCCTGGCCAACATGGTGAAACCCGGTCTCTACTAAAATACAAAATTAGCTGGGCGTGGTGGCGGGCTCCTATAATCCCAGCCAGTCAGGAGGCTGAGGCAGGAGAATCATTTGAACCTGGGAGGTGAAGGTTGCAGTGAACTGAGATCACACCATTGCACTCCAGCCTGGGGGACAGGGCGACTCCATCTCAAAAATAAAACAAAACAAGGCTGGCGCGGTGGCTCACGCCTGTAATCCCAGCACTTTGGGAGGCCGAGGTGGGTGGATCATGAGGTCAAGAGATGGAGACCATCCTGGCCAACATGGTGAAACCCCGTCTCTACTAAAAATACAAAAATTAGCTGGGCATGGTGGCGCACGCCTGTAGTCCCAGCTACTTGGGAGGTTGAGGCAGGAGAATTGCTTGAACCCAGGAGGCGGAGGTTGCAGTGAGCCGAGATTGCGCCACTGCACTCTAGCCTGGTGCCTGGCATCAGAGCAAGATTCTGTCTCAAAAAATAAAATAAAATAAAATAAAAATAAACACCCCTACCCACTTAAAGATGAGGTAACTGAGATGTAGACAGAGGAAAGGACTGGTCCAGGGTCTTATCTATTATTTATTTATTTATTGGACACAGATGTTTATTGGGTGTTTTTGTATGCAAGTGGGTAGAAGTGGAGAATGACAACAGGGCCTGTCCTCATGGAACTTACATGCAGGGCAAATTCGGTGCACCCAGAGGGGGCCTAGAACCCAATCTATGACCTCCACCCCTGGCTAGGTCAGGTCTCTGTTCCCTTTGTCCCTTTGAGAGGCAAGAGCTGAACTGACTCTTAAAGATAACTAGGCTTGTGGACAAGTGGATATGAGAGGTAAGGGCATCCCAGGTGGAGGGGACCTTGGGCAATGGCACTGCAATCGGACCACGTGGGCTGAGTTAGGGGAGCAGTAAGGTCATCTGGTGTAACTAGACACCTGGTAGCTAATTAGAGAGGTCGCAGAGGACCTGATCGTGCTTTCTAGAAAGCGGTGGCTGAAGGTTTGTGAGAGGGATGCCTCTGAAGACTGTCTCCAGGGTTGGTGGGAGTGGTCAGCACCTGGGTGGAGAGAAAGGAACCCCTGGGACTACAAGTGAGGCTTGGGGGCCTCACTTCAAGAAGACCACAGGCCCGGTGATGACTCAGGAGTTTCGGCTGCAGCTTCGGGAGGCGGATCAGGACACCTCTGCCCTCAAATCTGCTCGACTACAGGAGAGTCTATGGGCAGGTCCGGGGCAGGGTCCTGCCCCACCTATACCATCCTATCTCTGGGACTTCGGATCCTCTGGGCCGCAGTTTTGCAGTACGCGTGTATGTGTGCGTGTGGCCACGCGCTCGCTAGGAGTGTGTGGTTCGAGACCCCAAATCCTCCCATCAGCAGGCCCCGAAAGGCTGCAGGATGGCGGCAGAGACAGGAGGGCATTTTCAGCACCGGACGACGGACAGCACCCACGCGGAGAAGAGGAGTGGTAGGTGGGAGGAGGAGTCAGCATCCTGGGGCTTGCTGGGCCGCTCTGTCCGATAGGTCCAGCCTCCCACCACCACCTCCGGGGCTGCCGGGGCTCCGCTCCAGGACTGGGTGAAGTGTGGGGGACAGAGGAGGAAAACATGCCCAGAGAGGGAGGGACAGGGGCCCCGAAGGGCAGGGCTTGGTCGAAACTGGACGGCCCTATTCCCTCCTGGAGTACGTCCCACTAGGGAACCTTCGTTCCTGACTCCGGCCGCAAGACTCCTCTCGTCTCCCTGGTGTAGTCGTGGCAGTGTGCGTCAAGTGCCTCACCGCGCAGGCGCGGAAATAATTCTCCCCCACCTTCTCTCTTAACCCTTCATCTGGGTGTTCCCACCGTGAACTGGCAAGCCCGTGATCCAATCCCAGGCACCAGAAGTCGCTCCGCCTGCCCCTAACCCGGATGTTGCCTTCTACCGAATCCGCTCAGTCCAGTGCCCGTCAGTAGCCAATTGGGAGAGGGGGAGAGGCCAACCGGCGCCACCGATGAGCCAATGACAGGCGCGGGGGATGACGCTACGCGGCCGCGACCGGAGGGGGCGGGGGACGTGTATCGCGGCCGGGTGGCCTCGGTCGGTACCCCGGGCGCGGAGCAGCTGCCTTATTAGTATTTGCACCCACGAGGCGGCGCAGCGGGCCCTCGGGGGAGAGCGAGCTTCGCGGTCATGGCTTATCACTCGGGCTACGGAGCCCACGGTGCGTGGGGCGCGGGCGGGCGGGGCGCGGCGCGGCCGGCGCGGGAGAGTCGGCGGCGCGGCCCGCTCACCCCAAGGGATATAGCGACTGGGACCTCTGCCCAGGGCGGGGGTGTCACTCGGGTTCCTGCCCCTCGCGACGCTGCCACGCGTCCCGGACTTCGCCCTCTCGGCCCAGTCCTGAGACCGGGCTGTGGTAGCACAGCTGGGAGTCCCATGCCGGAATCGGGGGCAAACGGTTTCCGCCTCCGCCTCCAGAAACTCCTTTGGCTGTTGTGAGCCTGGCGGGGTCCCTGAACCCTGTCCAGGGACTCCGGGTAGCCAGCTGTCGCCTCTCCCCGCTTTGTTCACGCTAGGATGCCCTCCCAGTTATTTTCACCTAGCAAACTTCTACTCACTGTGTCTCAGTTCAGAGGTCACTTCCCTTGAGAGGCCTCCAGAAACCCCAAGTGGACAACCAGTTCTAGGCACTGCCTTGGCTCTTTCTTTGCCTACATTTAGCAACGGATTTCTCGCGAAGGATCCCTCATCAAAGTTCTTTCTCAGTTAGCTCCCCCTCACCCCAGCTTGGCGTCCCCCTCACTGATTGTGCCTGCAAGACCCGTGCAGGGCCTAACAGCCAGGGAGGGGGCGGCGGTTTGGGCTTATACTTGGTATTTCTGTCACCTACTCTGATCTCTCGAAACCCACAGGCTCCAAGCACAGGGCCCGGGCAGCTCCGGATCCCCCCTCCCCTCTTCGAGGACACAAGCGGTGGTTATTCCAGCCAGCCCGGGGGATACCCAGCCCCAGGAGCAGACGTGGCCTTCAATGTCAACCACTTGCTTGGGGACCCAATGGCCAATGTGGCTATGGCCTATGGCAGCTCCATTGCATCCCATGGGAAGGACATGGTGCACAAGGAGGTGTGGCAGGGCACGGGTGGCAGAATTTTTGGCTAGGGCTGGGGCATCTCGGGATTCCACCCGATTCCTCACAGTGTCCTCAGGGAAGGAGCACACAGAGGGGCACCCTGTGGCCTGGGGGTGCGGCTTGCCCACAGCCTCCTCTCTCCCCCTCCCAGCTGCACCGTTTTGTGTCTGTGAACAAACTGAAGTATTTTTTTGCCGTGGACTCAGCCTATGTGGCCAAGAAGCTAGGGCTGCTGGTCTTCCCCTACACACACCAGGTGAGCTTCCTACCAAAGGAGCTGGTGGGCCTTCCTCATCCTGCCCCAGTCTGGCCTCCAGACCTCAACCCCCTTCTCTCTTTCTCTTCTTCCCCCTCCTGATGTGGCCGCTGCTGCCACTGCCAGAACTGGGAAGTGCAGTACAGTCGTGATGTGCCTCTTCCCCCCCGGCAAGACCTCAACGCCCCTGACCTCTATATCCCCAGTGAGTCTCCGACCTGGGCCGGGGGAAGGTGGCGGGGACTTGTGCCTTGAGGGATGAATGGGAGGAAGCTCAGCTACCAAGTCAGCACCTGCTCTTGGTGCTGTGTGTATGTGTGGCAGTTGCAAGACACCAGGGAGGTAGTGCAGGGTGACCTGTAAGGAGCTTCCTGGATGTGCCTTCAGTGTCCCCAGGACACCCTTTTGAGACCTTCCTGTCTCTTGATTTGGACTATGTCCCTCCCCAGCCTGGAGCTCTGGGTTTAGGCCTGGCTTTGCAGCTTCCAGCTGTCAGACTTCAGGCTGGTTATTTGTACTGTTCAGTAAAACAGGACTAATATAGTCACTCCCCCAAAGTGTTGTGGGAGAGATTCAGTGAGGTGATACTGGCTCAACACCTCACCTGGCACACAGGAAGGACACAGGAAACAAAGGACATCATTATTACTTGTCCTCCAAGGCGTGCTGTTATCCCTTCGTGGTGGCTCCCTTCTGGGTTCCCACAACTGCCTGTCGACATGGCATTTTTCAGGCTGCCCACATGTGCAGCTGACTCTTCTCTGCCCTGTTGGCTGCACGGGGCTAGGCCCATCATAGCCATCCACAGGGAGTGAGTGTGCAGGGGCCAGCCCAGAGGCGCTTGCAGTGAGGGCAGCCAGTGGGACTGAGGGCAGGCAGCCAGCCTCGGTGTGCTGGGCAGGGCAAGGGTTCTTCCCTCCATCGTGTTTTCCCCGTCACAGCCACCGTGTAAGGCTGGAACTGGCGTCCCTGTTTTACATGTTGAAGCCAAGCCTCAGAGGAACTCAGTATCGTTGAGGCCTTAGAGTTGACAGGTGGCAGAGCTATTTTCTGACTCCAGACTCCTCTGGGGGGTCACATCAGTGCTTTTTTTTTTTTTTTCCTTTTGAGACAGGGTCTCACTCTGTCACCAGACTTGAGTACAGTGGTGTGATTTTGACTCCCTCACTGCAACCTCTGCCTCAGGCTCAGGCAGCGATCCTCCGCCTCAGCCTCCTGAGTAGCTGGGACTACAGGCTGTGGGCAGATGCCACCACGCCCAGCTAATTTTTGTATTTTTAGTAGAGACAGGGTTTTGCCATGTTGCCCAGGCTGGTCTTGAACTCCTGGGCTCAAGTGATCTGCCTGCGTTGGCCTCCCAAAGTGCTAGGATTACAGGTGTGAGCCATTGTGCCCAGCCAGTTCCAGTGCTGCTTTAAGTGGTGCAGAGGACAGAACTGAGCTGGAACTGCTGCTGATGCCCGGCTCTCACTGGCTCTGAGCTTTTGTGAGTACTGCTCCAAGTTAAACCTGGGGTTCCCTGCATTGCTGGGCAGCCAGAGCCCCAGCCCCAGCCACTGCCGAGGGCCAGACTTAGAATTGCTGACTGAGGTGAGATCACCTCCATGGCCCCAGACTCTAGGGACAGCATGGATGTCCACTGAACCTGCATTCTGGTCTTGCCAGAAATCAGTTTGGTCCCTGCCTAGGCAGAACAATGGCCTTGGCCCGTGATCCAGTTTCTGAGATGCAGCAGAAACTGATGAGCTTTCCAGCACAGGGGCAGGAAAGGAGGCGGCTTGTGGTCCTGGGAGAAGGGTCAGGTGGATTTACACAGCGGGAGAGGGCTGTTGGGAGACAGGCATCCCAGGCAGGGCATTTGAGAGCAGAATGTGGAGGTCAGGCCATGCTGGGCTATGCAGGAAAGGAAGTATGGGGCAAAGATGGGTGCGTCAGCGCCCCGAATGCCTAGTAGGGCAGCTCTGGTTGAGGGGGCCAGGCTGATGGCATCTCTCTGGCACTTGGCAGCGATGGCCTTCATCACCTACGTGCTCCTGGCTGGGATGGCACTGGGCATTCAGAAAAGGTCAGTGCCAACCCCCTCCCTCACCCTCCCCTCCCTGTGAGCTCTTCTCCCCACCTCTCCAGGGCATATGTGGTGGTTTCCACCCACCCTTTGTTGCTGCAGCCTCTCACCCTCACCCCTGCCTCAGGATGCCTGGCTCTGAGACGCCCCTGCTTCGGCACAGGTTCTCCCCGGAGGTGCTGGGCCTGTGTGCAAGCACAGCGCTGGTGTGGGTTGTGATGGAGGTGCTGGCCCTGCTCCTGGGCCTCTACCTGGCCACCGTGCGCAGTGACCTGAGCACCTTTCACCTGCTGGCCTACAGTGGCTACAAATATGTGGGGTGAGCACCTGTGGGCCAGGGGGGAGGTGGCCTTGGGTCTGGGCCTATATAGCTGTAGCCTCGAACTGTGACCCTGGTCATGTCTCGGTCCCTGGTGACCTCTAGCACTGCTCTGTTAAGGGGGACCAGCTGTCTCCAGCAATCTCCTGAAGACCTGAGTGCCGTGCAGAGGTTGGGGAGGTGTTGAGAGTCACCCTGCGAGAGTCATGGGGAAAGAAGGGGGTCTCAGATCCAGGTCCTGGGGCTGAGTCCTGGGCCTTCCATATCACTTTTGGGTCTGGGTTCCTGTGGGGGACAGATTGAGAGTAAAAGGTGCTGGTGGGAGGCGGGGTCTAGCTGGGCTCTGGGTGTTGGGGGTAGGGCCAATCCCAGGCCTGGACCCCTGGGGGTCAGCAACCCTCTCCTCCTCCCACCCTAGAATGATCCTCAGTGTGCTCACAGGGCTGCTGTTCGGCAGCGATGGCTACTATGTGGCACTGGCCTGGACCTCGTCGGCGCTCATGTACTTCATTGTGAGTCTGGTGCAGCCCCCCATCCCCTACCTTCACTTGAGGGCAAATCTCCTCCTCCTGGCTAGGCTTCAGCTCTCCTTTCTTCCAGGTGCGCTCTTTGCGGACAGCAGCCCTGGGCCCCGACAGTGTGGGGGGCCTTGTCCCCCGGCAGCGTCTCCAGCTCTACCTGACTCTGGGAGCTGCAGCCTTCCAGCCCCTCATCATATACTGGCTGACCTTCCACCTGGTCCGGTGACCCCTGGCTCCAGATGGCACTGAGTTTTTCATTCATTGAAGATTTGATTTCCTTGACTTTGTCTGACCCTTGTTCCTGGGGCCTGATGGGGAGGCGCAGATACCTCTGGGCCTCTGCATTGCCTAGGGGGCCGGGCTTGGGGCTGTCTAGGAAGAAGGTGGACCCAGGGAGGGCTTCATGACTTTGGTGACCTTGCTACTGCCTTGTAAGGGTTTCGGCAGCCTCAGCTGGAAAAGAGAAGATGGAAGGAGGCGCTGAGGGAACCCAGAAGGCCTCTGATCCCTCTGGAGGTGGCGATCCAGCAGGGTCTGTGAGCTAGTAGGATGAGATGAGCCAGGCTGGGGATTCAGCTTAGGGCTGCCCCCTATACAGTCCCCTGAACCGGCCCCCATCTCCTCTTCAAGCTTTCCAGAAGCAGAACCGGGGCCCACATATTTGCAGTAGTTTATTCATGTTTTGTCACAAATGGCCGGGGAGGGGGTGCTGGACTCCTCCAGGCGACATAGAAAATAGGTCCAAGAGACAAGGTGGGCTGAGGTTGGGGCAAATGGAGACTGGGCTGGAGAAAGAGCCTGGGGGAGAGGGGGAGGGCAGACTAGGGGTGGGGCTGCCCCCCTGCTGAGCCTGCTCATTCCCGGTGTGGGTACCCCCCCCACCTGCAGGGGGGAGCCTCAGGGTGGGGGTGGAGGGGGGTTGGCCCAGAATTTCCAGGGTCAAGCTCTGCCCCTTGGCAGGGCCCAGGTTTCCCCCCGAAATGGACAAGGCTGGAGGTCCTGCCCCTTCCAGGACTGACTGCCATGCCCACAGGCTGACAGAGGAGCCCCTGCCCCTAGAGCTCTGCCCAGCCGCTCTAGTCCAAGGGGGAGGGCTCTGAAGGCGGTGGGGGGAGTCCCCCGCAGCAGCAGTTTGGGGTGTGGAGAGGCTGGGGGCACCAGTGCCCCCTCCCTCCCCCAGGGCTGAGGCCTCTGCGGCCGAGGGGCAGGGCTGGGGGTGCACAGGCGTCCGGTCCGTTCTGGGCTCGCTCCTTGGCCGGCTTCCCCCTTAGAAACTCACCAATGTATAAACCATACTGTGGGAAGATGAACCAGTGAGCCTAGCCCTGCACACACACAGCCACCCAGCTGCCCACCTGGCCCCACCCTGGGCTGCCCTCAGTCCTCAAGGGCAAAGGGCAGGAATTTGGGATTGGAAGCATGATGCCAGGACATCCCTGAGTTCCGACTGCCATGGGCAGGGCCTCACCTGTACAGGTAATAGAAGAAGGAGAGCAGGTAGAAGGCAAGTTTGCACCAGGACTCCTTCTGGCAGTAGTTGAGAATGTCAGCATTCATGATGGAGACCGCATCATACATGACCTCGGAGCCATCTGCAGGACGGTGGAAGTACCTGGGGCAGACAGGGGCTTGAGTCTGCTATCAGGGCTCCCACCCCCACTCCTGCCCCCTGTTCCCCGTCTCAGCCTCCCCAAGGCAGCTGCTACCCTCACCTCCAGAGGTGGTAGAAGAGGAGGGGGATGTTGAGGCCCAGGGTCACCCACTCTGCTGCACACAGAAACATCAGACAGAAGAGGCCGTGGATGGAGTACTCTGGGACCACCAGCTGGGGGAGTGAGGGTGACAGGTCAGCGGCCTGGTGCTAGGACAGACCCAAGCTTCAAGGGCACAGAGAGGAGCTGGGGTTTGGAGGTGCCCACCCACCGTGACCCCTGGGGACTAAAAGGCTTCTGGCTTTCCACTCCCTCCCAGGTAGCAGAGTGGATCAGACAGGCCTAAGAGGAGAAAGGCCTGCTTCTGGGCCACAGACAGTGGGGGGCAGCGCTGGGCTAGGAGCCTCTTGCCCCTAGCCCTGACACTGACCTTCCTCAGGAGGCAGCAGATGCGTTCGATGTTTTTTAAACGCTCGCGCTGTTGGGGGAAGGAAAAGGCCGCGATGGGGGAGGCGGAGAAGCAGGTACTGGAGCGGCTCCCACGGCCCCGCATGTGGCCGCCAGGGGGGCGCCAGAGCGGTCTCTGCGGCACAGTCCGCGCGGCCGGGAAGCAGCCGCGCCGTCCCCATGGCGACCGTCACCATGGAGGGGACTTCACCCGCGTCTCCATGGCAACGGCCTAGAGCCTGGCAACCGCCGCCCCGCCAGGAGGAACTCAGCCCTGAGCCCGCGCCAGGTGTTTGCTGGGGGCGGAGACAGAGAGGAAGGGGCAAGGCGGTCGGCCCCCCACCCCACCCCCGTCTTCCCGTCTCCCACCCCTAGCCCACGACAGATGGAAAGACAGACGGACGGACACACCTCGGCACAGCACATGTATCACTTACTGCCCGCGCAGGGTTCCCCCTGGTCGATGGGGTTCTTGAAGTCGGTCCGCAGCTCGTCAAAGGCTATGATCTGGGGGAGAGGGCGGGTGCCTGTCAGGGTTGGGGCTGCAGCTTATGGCCTTCCCCCAAGTCCTTCCGTGGGATAGGAGTTTACACAAGAGGACCGGGCCAGGTGGAGCAACAAGGCCCAGGGGAGGGGGCAGGGCCTGGTTCAAGGTCATCACAACAGTCCAGAGGGAACCCTAGCGTCTGGATGCCCAGTTCAGGTCCACGTCCACTACACCCACTTCCAAAACATCCCAAGACATGGCCTCGTGTCTGCCCTGCCGGGTCTCAGGCCCTGTGCTGAGCACTGGAGCTCCAGAGGCCTGGGACGTAGTCCCTGCCCAGGAGGAACCCAGGCCCAGAGGGATGACTACATTCCAGGTGATCAGGGTTTGGGGTAGAGGGAGGACCAGGAGTGGGCTCTTAACCCTGTGTGCAGGGTGATGGAATGCAGGCTCGACTAGGAGTAGGTGTTGGTGAGCAAATGGGGGCAGTGCAGTCCAAGCAGCAGAAGGTACAATGGCAGAAGGGTGAGACATTCAGGAGGCTGCAGCTTTCATGGGGCTGGCAGGACAGTGCCATGGTGGAAGAGGAGCTGGAGAGTCAGCAGAGTCAGACATGGGCACCCTGTGAGGCCAGACCAGGAGTTTGGACTTTAACAAAAAAATATGGGGGGCACATTGAAGAGAACACAGCAGCACAGTGGGGTGGTCAGGTCCATGTCTTAGGATTGGTCCATGTCTCAGGATTAGTGGGGCAGGGAATCCGAGCTTGCTGACAGTCACAGCTGAGATCTAAGTGGTGCTTCTGCTGGCCGGTATGTGGATTAACTCATTTAATGCTTGCGACAACCTAATAATGACTTAGGTACTAGTTTTATTTTCATGTCTGTTTTGCAGATGAGGAAGCTGAGATAGGTTAAGTGACTTGTCCAAGGCCACACGGCTGGTTAGTGGCAAACCAGGATTCTAACCCAGTGTAACTCCAGAGTTAAAATTCCTAACCACTGTGTCATACTCAGGCCAGACCTGCAAGAGGACAGTTTGGAGGGTTGGGGGCAGGGCTGGCGGCGGTCTGAGTGAGTAGAGTTGTAGTGGAGACAGAAGGTATGCATGGGATTCTACAGCTCTTTTGGAGCCTGACTCCAGAGGGTTCGAATGGCCGTGAAGTGAAGGGAGAAGCCTAAGGTGCCTTCAGGTGTTGGGAGTGTCTGGCAGATGGCAGTGTCATTACAGGTGGAAACTCTCCAGGAGAGCAAGTGTTTGATGAGATGATGGGACAGGCCTGGGAGGAGCTGACAGGTGACTTGGGGAAAATGGGCTGGCAGAGGAGCCTACTGGGGTCCCCTCCCATCAGCTCCAGCTCTAGGATGAAACAGCAGGCCCACCACCCCCAGCCATCCCAGGCCCCAGACGGCACAGAGAGAAAGAACATGGGCTTCCTGGAGGGGAGCTGGGGCCATCTGGACCACCCCACCCCAGCTCCCCATTGACTCTGGGGCAGCCGCCACTTGGCACAGACAGCAACAGGGTCCACAGGGAGCAGAAAGGTGCCGTCTGTGCCCCAGAGCTGGCACCACCAGCAGGTGGCGGGCGTCGCGCCTCCCCACCACCCCCCAGGCTGCCTGGCGCTGACTCAGCCCCCCCGGAACAAACAAATCCCCCACGGTGACAGCTGACACACGTCACTCACTACCAGGGGTGCCTAGCAACCACTGGGGCCTGGGCTGAGGGTCTGGAGTGGGATCTGGGGTTCTGCCCTGTAAGATTCTAGTTCTTAGCAGCTGTGGACAGAGGACCACACCTCCTGTCCCCTACACCCAGCAGGCCACACTAGGCATCTGATGTGCACAGGTCCACTTTGCCAGCGAGGAACTAGACTCAGGACAAATGACTTGCTAAGATCGTCCAGCTAAATGGCTGTGTGGACACTGTGCCTCACACAAGCGCTCAATCAATATCTGTTGAAATGAACAAAGACATTTCTTCAAAGCTTGGGCCTTTCAACCCAGCCTGGGCACTCCACAAGGGCAAGGCCTGGGTTTCATTCCTCCTTGAACCCCTCAAAGCCACCCAGAGCCTCGCCTTTGGGAAGCATCAGTGCAGGTGTGGTGGATGGAAAACTGCCTGAGAATCCCCCTGAGGACAGGGACACCACAGGGGCTGTGGGAAGCCCCTGGGTGGGGAAGGCCCCAAAAAGGGGCTCCTTGAATTTCAGAAGCCCTCCCAGAGCTGGTCAACTGTGGCCCCCAGCTCCCTCCAGTTCTTAGAACCCTAGCCATCCTGCCTCCACCCCCACAGGAAAAAAAATAGAGTAACTCAGGGTGGTGGGGGGTGGGAGGAAAGACAAAGCAACCAAGACCCAGAGAGAGAGCAGAGCCGGGCCACGGAGTGACAGGGCTGAAGCTAGGGTATGTGCTGAGGTGCCTGTAGGGGCTCACTCCTCATGCAGTAGGGGTTCAGTCAGTCCATGGAATCCCGATGTCAAACAGCGAGGCGGCAGGGGATGGCAAAGGGAAAGCAGAGGGAACCATGGAGCAAGGCGGCAGGTCCCAGGAAGAGAAAGGAGAGAGGAAGTAGGGAGCCCGGGAAAGAAGCAGGTGAGGCACCAGGAGGAAAGAGGGAAGAGCTAAGGGAAATGAGATGGAGGGTAAGAGGACCCCCGAAAAGGAATGACAGTCAGGGAGGTGTGCGCGGGAGGTGTGAGCAGAGGATGCTGATCTGAGCCGGCCTGGGCCGAGCTGGGCAGGATATTACAGAGACAGGCACAGGGTTTGGGTGGGGGTGGGGAGGGAGGGCAGTAAAGTGGGGCCAGGGGCCCCCAACACTGAGCTGGAGGCCGATGGATAAGTTCAGTAGTGAGGGGAAGGGAGCCGGGCAGAGGAGGCCCTGGAGGAGAGGGCCCCGGGAGAGGGGGAGGAAGAGGGAGCCTGGGGGGAGCCTGGGGGAAGCCATGGGTCGGATGCAGGATGAGGAATGGACATTTTGAAGAACCAGGTGTGGCTAGGCCAGAGTGAGGGACAGACCAAGGGGAATGTGAGACAAAAGGGAAGCAGGGCAGGAAGAGGAGGGAAGCTGGAAAATGGAGAGGAAACCTGGGAGGCTGGGAAGCCCCCAACAGGAGGGGTAGGGAAACCCAAGGTGAGGCGGTGGTGGGGGCTAGGTCTCTGGGAGCTGATGAGAGCCAACTGCTGCTTGGTCAGGAAGGGGACTGGGAAGGCAAAGGGTTACTGGGCTCTGAGATCTGTGGGTCCTGTAAACAGATGCAGTTGCCATAGCAACCGGCTCCATCACTCTGGCTGGAAACCCACGGGGGGGGGGGGGGCAGCAGACAGACAAACTGCCCGACGGACTAATGGAGGCGGCTGGATGGTGGGGCGGTGTACGTAGAAGATAAAGGATCAAAAATTCCTGAATTCCACCCTCCACCTCACGGGCTGCATGGGACAGAGGAGGGGGGCAGAGGAGGGGGTCAGGGACCGACTGACACACACACACACAGACAGGCGGGGGCGGCGGAGGAGGGGGGCCCCATGAAGAAAGCCGACCATGGCGGGTGTTAACGGGGGCGAAGCCGACAAGCCGACGATTGGGGGATAGCAGAGAGAGGGAGCCAAATTTCCCCCGGGGCTCTGAGACCACCCGCCTTGGGCCCCTCCTGCTCCGCGTGCCCCTACCCCCCACCCCGCCCCCAGCCCCAGCCCGGCCTTACGTGCCAGATGACAAAGAAGATGAGGGAGGCGCACAGCACCAGGGTGAGCATGTAGCAGAACGCGGCGAAGGTGAACGCCATGGCCCCCGCGCCGGGCGGCGGCCCGGGGGGCGCCAGCGCGGGGCCCGGGCGCAAGGGGACGCCCCCCGGCCCGCGCTTAGGGCCGGCAGGGCATGGCCCGTGGGGCTCGGGGGAGGCGGGCGACGCGGCCGGGACCGGGGCCGCGGGGCCGTGGGGGGCGCGGGCGCGGGCCGGTGGACTCGGGGGGGCGCGTCCGCTGCCGGCTGCCCGGGCCCCGATCGCTCATCCTGCGATCCCCTCGCCCGCGGCTCCCTCGCTCTCCAGCCCGCGAAGCCGGCGGGGCGGAGCCGGGGGCGGGGCCGCCGCGCGAGCGGCCTCAGGCGGGGCTGGGTCTCCGCGCGCCCCTCGTCGGTCCGCGCGGCCCGGGCGCCACCCCCAGCCCCGACGAGCCAGCGGCCGTCCACTCTCCGGACCGTGTAGACGCAGCCGCTGCCCGGCACCCCGCCCCCCTCTCGGCACTCCAGCCACCGGCACTGCCGCACTGGGCCCCCCCTTGGGCGGGCACTCAGAGGAAAAGGCTGAAGTGCGAGGCACTTGTCACTGTCGGAGACGGCAGAAGCTCCTGGCCGGGACCCACAGCGAAGCCAGGACAGGGGCTGAATGGGGGCAGCGGCGTTTGGGGGGGACCCTGAAGAAGGTCGGGTCGGGTGCAGTGGGGGCCCCCTCGATGGCCGCCCGACCCCACACCTCAGCTGTATGCCCCGCGGGAGTTGGCTGCGGCTCGCCAGGTATGCGCTGATGGCCACCCGTCTCTTTCCCTGACAGAACGGTGCTGGGCCCTCGGGGACAGACCACAGAAGCACAAGCAGCTCTCCTGGCCCCAGGAAACGGGGGTCAAGGGCTTTTACCAGCAGCCTTAGGACACAGAAACCAAGCCAGGACCCCCGTGCACTCCTCACCCCAAGGCCGGGCTTACACCATAGACCACACTCAGCCACCACAACTTCCTTGCAAAAACCCTCAGCTCACCTGAGGGCCAATGGAAATTTATTATTATTATTTTTTGTCCTTTTCCATCTTTCCTCAAGTGGCTTTTCCTCGCAAAATGCCTGACATGACACCAGAGGGGAACCTGGGAGCAGGGGGCACCCCCGAGGGGCAGCCCAGGGACTTAAATACAAGCTGGAGGGCAGGGCACAGGTGGGACAGGCAAGAGACAGCATGAGGGGCATGGCTTCTCAGGGAGACCAAAGACTTGCTTTCCTGCAGGAAGCAGCTGTGCCAGAGGGCAGGGGATAGGATCCTGGGTACAGACGGATCCTGGGTGAGCAGAGAGGCCCCCCAACCCTGGGTGGAACCCACATTCCCCAGAGAAGTAGCGGCAGGGGTTGAGGGCCTGCCCTGGCAGGCTCCAGGGACAGAGGGAAAGTGAGCCAGATGTGCCTTGGGGAAAGGGAGGAGGTGCTGGCAGAATGAGGGTTAAGGCTGGTGCCCAGCCTCTGGCTCGGTGGGCCTTCCGCCTCCGCCTGACATGGGGACAAAGGGGCACAGTGGGCAGGCAGCACATGGACCTGGCTCTGGCAGGGCAGAGGATGGCAGGAGCAGACTCCCTCCGGGCTCAAGACACAGGCCCAGCACCGCTACCCACCCACCAGCCCTAGATGTACTCAGACCCCACCACAGCTGGACAGCTCGAGCTGGGAGTGTGGGAGGGGAGAGGAGGCAGTAGGGAGAGGAAAGGGTAGGCTGCTGGGCCTCTGTGGCCCCCATGCCCGTCCTGAGGTCCAGCCCAGGTCCTGGACCCCCTGGCCACACTCCTGGCCCTGGGCACCGACTGCAGCCAGGGCAGTAGAGGCTGGGGAGACTGTCGGCTCTTGGGCAGGGGGACAGAAGAAAGAAGGGGCAGGAGAGAAACCCAGTGCAGCATACATGGGGGTGGAGACTGACAGAAGAGCCCTCATTCCAAAGAAAGGTGTGTGGTGGGCATCTTGGAAAGTTACCTCGAGGCAGCAGCAGAGCAGGCCCCCGCCCTGCCCAGCCACAGGTCCTGGGTGTCCTCCCTTAAGGACCCTGACAGAACCGGGGCGCAGGCAGATGGGCCAGAGGGAGATGGGGAGCCCAGGACACCCCAAAGCCACAGACTCAAATGCCCCAGGAGAGGGAGAGGGAGGCACCTCCTGCCCCTCTTAGGGACATCATCTGGAGAAGGTGCCCCCTCCTGTCCCACTCCATGTGCCCCTCCTAGCAACAGCCGCCACCTGCCGGCTTTACAGGGGTGCTGTCGATCTTGAGATTGGGCCGCTCGCCCCCGGAGGCTGCTCCGGGGCCCATCCGCTTTTTATCTCAGCAGCCATAGTCATGAACGCCTGCTCGACATTGGTGGCGTCTTGGCACTCGTCTCCAGGAAAGGGATGCCCAGAGAGTCTGCAAACTCCTGACAAGGGAAGAGGAGAGAAGAGGAGGGGGAGAGCAGGTGAGGAGCGGCAGCCCCAGCCCCCACCCCAGGCCGCCCGGCCTGCCCGCTACCTTGGCTGTGGTGTTGTCCACCACCTTCTTGGTGGTGAGGTCGCTCTTGTTGCCCACCAGGAGCTTATTGACGTTCTCGCTGGCGTAGCGGTGAATCTCCTGCAGCCACTGCTTCACGTTGGCGTAGGATTCCTAGAGGGGGTCAAGGTCCAAAGTTATTTTGCTTCCAACTCTCACCCCTACCCCAGGCATGGAGAACCGGAGCTTCTCTAAGGGGAACGGTGCAGCTCCAGGCCCCTGCAAAGGCAGAGCCCTGGGCTCAGGGATTGAAAGGAAGCCCTCTGCTCCAGGCTGAACCTTCCTCCCCGGCCTCCTCCATCTGAGACCCAGGACAGCTCAGCAGCCTGCCAGTTGCCCCAACACCTCAACAGCTGCCCAGACCTCAGGGCCTGCCTGCTCTGCTCCCTGCAGCTGTCTCTCCCCCCCTGGGACACCTGCAGGCCTAACCATATGTGGGAAGCAAAGAGAGAGCGGAGGGGAGACAGGAACAGAGTAACAGGTCTGCAAGAGTCACGGTTCCCAGCGTGGCCTGAGAATCCCTTTAAGGTTTGAACACTTGGAGCACAGTGGAGGTTGAGGGTCCTCTCCAGAGGCGGCCCTGGCCCATGAGGAGACAGGAATCCTGGGAAGAGCCTAACATTCATCCTACTTTTGACACCAACAGCCTCCTCACTTGGCTTCAGACTCTCCCGGCAGCTTGCCCCTGCCCCACACACAAAGGACAGAAGTTAAAAATAAAAGAAAAAAGAGAAGAGAAAAATGGTACTCAAGAGACCAGGAAAAAAAAAAAAAAGAAAGAAAAAGAGAAAACAAAAGACAGAAGTTTTAGGAAAGTGCTCAAACTAGGGCCACTTTTCCTCCTTAGGAGCCAGAGGCCTGGTGATATCACACTGGCTCACGTGGACCTCTTGCCATGTTCCAAGTCGGGGCCTGTGCTAAGTGCCGGGGACAAAGGGGGAAATCAACCTGGGCCCTGCCCTAACGCATCCAGGGAACAGCAGAGGAATAGACCATGCCACCCACAAGAGCAAGACAGGTTAGAAAGCAGGGGCTGGGGTGTCCCCAGACCACCTCTGCTCCAGGTGGCAGCAACAGCAGACCAAAGCCCACAGGTAGGAACTGGCCTTGTGCAGGAGAGGTGCCAGCTGGGGAGCTAGCATGTGCCAGGTCACAGAATGGGAGGGGCATGGTGTCTCTGGGGGAATGGGAGGAAGTGAAATGCTGCTGGGATGCAGATGCTCGGCAGGGAGGGAGAGGGAGGAGGGAGGGGAGGGAGAGGGAGGAGGGAGGGAGGGAGAGGGAGGAGGGAGGGGAGGGACAGGGAGGAGGGAGGGAGGGACAGGGAGGAGGGGGAGGGAGGGAGAGGGAGAAGGGAGGGGGGAGGGAGGGAGGGAGGGAGGAGGGGGAAAGTAGGAGAGGCCAGAGCACAGACAGACAGTCTTAGCCTGGCTAAGTCTTGGACAACCAGGAGCCAGTGGACATTTTCTTATGCCAGAAGCAGCAGGATCACACCTGTGGTCTGAAAGCTAGTCCTGGCAGGAGGCAGAGGCCAGATCAGACCAGCAAGATGGAGACCAGCTGGGAAGTGGTTGGAATAACCCAGGAAAGAGAACATGCACAGAGACAGGGAAGCACACAGGATTTAGAGTCAGACCACCGTTGGTGAAGCCCTGGCTCAGCCATTTACTGTGTGACCTCAGGTATGTGACCTGACCATTCTGAGCCTCAGTTTCCTCATTTCTATAAAATAGCACCTCCCAGAAGGGCTGCTGTGAGCATGAGAGAATAAACGCAGGCTTGTCTCATAACAAGTGCTTAATTAGCAAGAACTGCTATTATGCTCATCACTGCTATTATGAGGGGACAGATTTGAGAAAGATGATGGGGGAGAGAATAGAGGGAACTTGAGACTGACTGGATGGGGGAGGGAAGAGTTTTCTGGTCAGGCTGACAAGGATTGTGCCACAAAGATGGGGATGCAGGTGGGCATGGTGGCGCACGCCTGTAGTCCCAGTGACTCAGGAGGCTGAGGTGGGAGGATCCCGTAAGCCCAGGAGGTTGAGACTGCAGTGAGCTATGATCACACCACTGCACTGCAGCCTGGGGGACAGAGCGAGGTCCCGTGTCTTTTTTTTTTGAGACAGAGTTTCACTCTTGTTACCCAGGCAATCGTGTGATCTCGGCTCTCTGCAACCTCTGCCTCCTGGGTTCAAGCGATTCTCCTGCCTCAGCCTCCTGAGTAGCTGGGACTACAGGCATGCGCCATCATGCTTGGCTAATTTTTTTTTGTATTTTTAGTAGAGATGGGGTTTCTCTATGTTGGTCAGGTTAGTCCCAAACTCCTGACCTCAGGTGATCCGCCTGCCTCGACCTCCCAAAGTGCTGGGATTACAGGTGTGAGCCACCGCGCCCGGCTGACCCCATGTCTTAAAATAAATAAATAAAAACTTGCCGGGCATGGTGGCTCACACCTGTAATCCCAGCACTTTGGGAGGCTGTGGGAGGATCATGAGGTCAAGAGATCGAGACCATCCTGGCCAACATGGTAAAAACCTGTCTCCCCTAAAAATACAAAAAAAATTAGCTGGGCGTGGTAGCGCATGCCTATAGTCCCAGCTACTCGGGAGGCGGAGATTGCACTACACTACAACCTGGGCAACAGTGCGAGACTCCATCTCAAAAAATTAATTAATTAATTAAAAAATAAATAAATAAAAATTTTAAAAATGGGGATAGAGGCACTGGTTTGGGGGAGAGACAGTGAGGCTAGTGTTGGACATCTGAGTCTACAGAAGCTGCTTGAGGATGAGAAAGGGTGTGCTCAAAAGCCAAAAGTCCCAAGTTCTAAAACCGGCTTTGCCCTTCCTGTGAGGCCGGCGGCAAGTGCATTAACGCCTCTCCAAGCCTCCTCATCTGGAAAACACAGACCCCACCATTCAGTTTACTAGAAGAGATCATTGAGATCAGAATTAACACAGACACAAAGTGCCAGGGCAGACACGGACGGAGAAGGGAAGCCACAGCCATGGCTGTTAGATGCAAGAATCACAGAATACAAGGCGGAAGCAAACTACAGAGCGGTCACAGCCATGCACAAGAGTGAGGAGGAGAGTCCAGGGCAGAGCTGGGAAGCGGCAAACATGGGTGACAGGAGGCAGCGCCGGAAAAACAGTCCAGAGCTGCTGACCATACAGAAACGAGTGCTGCCGGAGACAAGGGAGACGGGGACAGGCCCGCTCTTCAAGGACAGAGGAGGGGACAGGCCACTCTTCAAGGACAGAGGAGGGGGACAGGCCACTCTTCAAGGACAGAGGAGGGGACAGGCCACTCTTCAAGGACAGAGGAGAGAACAGACTTCACAGCCATGAGGGGTCAATCGGCTGAAATGAGGTCACTGGACACGGCAGTCAGGAGGGCCCTGGTAACCTCTGTCGGGGTGGTAGGTATGTAGCTTCCCCACAGCTCGTCCACAGCTGGGGACATCATGAGTTCCTGGTGTGCTAAACAGCCCAGCTGCCCCTCAGATGGGGACTCTTCCCAGACCAGGGCTGATTTAAGCTTCTCCTCATCTCCAGGGCTTGGCCCTGTTAAGCAACAACATTTGGTAGAAAAAACAAAGCAGGTGGAATGAGCCATCCAGGCTTTATGCCTCCTGGACTAGCTGGAGAACCCTCGGCAAGTCACCTCACCATCTGGAGCCCAACTCCTCACCTGTGCGATAGGAACATAACACAGACCTCTTCTGAGCATCAGAAGCAATCTGAGGGCTGGGCCACGTTCTGTCAACTGTAAGGTTTCATGGGACCATTTCTGGCTGTTGCTACCACCACTGCCAGTCACATGGGACTAACGCTGCTGCTGGAGACACAGGGCTTCCAGACCTGCTCACAGAGCTCAAGCCTCCTCACTTCTTTGTGTAAGGCTCTCTAATTTTCCTCTGCCCCGTGTCTTCACACAGGAAGCCACAGGCCCAGCATAGCAGCCAACTGGCTGACTAAACTCCCACAATACACAGGTGCCCAGAAGGCCTACAATAAGGTGGTAAGTCTGGCTTGGCGGGGAGGGAAGGTGTGAGCCCTTGTCCTGCCAGGATGCTGCAGCAGGGCCCTGGGAGGATCCATTTCTGTGGCTGTTTCCCTCCTTGTGAAATGAGTCCGAGTACAATCACCTATTTTTTTTGCCTTTTCCTAGTTAGTTCTCGCAAACAGGCAAGTACAGTGTCCTTTCCAGAAAGCATCAGAAAGAGAGGATGGAAGGAGGAAAAAGAAGAGTCAAAGATCTAAGACTGAGAAGGCCAAGCTAGAAAGGCTAGTCCGGGAGTACCTGGTCAGTGACGTCATACACCACGATGATGCCATGAGCCCCCCGGTAATAGCTGGAAGTGATGGTCCGGAACCGCTCCTGGCCCGCTGTGTCCCACTAGGAGACAGTAGGCAGAGGAGCAGGTCAGCTGGAGGCTCCACGCCGAGAGTCCCTTCCCCTCCCAAGGTGGTTACCTCTGTATTGGGGGTTTTGGGAAGAGCAACACTCACGATCTGAAGTTTGATAGTTTTGCCATCCAGCTCAATGGTTCGGATCTTGAAGTCCACCCCAATGGTGCTGATGTAGCTCTCTGTGTACGTGTCATCCTGGAAGTTTAGGGGCCAGGGAAATGATGGAGTGAATGAGCTGAGGCTTGGAGAGCATCCCTCCAGCTCCCTGCCCTAGCTGGGTCTCCAAACCACCAAGCCCCCACTTCCCAGCATCGAGCTGGCCAGCACTGCATCTTATTCAGGGCAGATGTGCTGTTGGCAGGTCTTACAGTTTCAGCCCTGGTTCCCAGATCTTGTAATTACTGTGCTCTGGGTTGTCCCCTTCTCCCCTTAGCTGCCAGTCAGGACCCCAGGCGGATGGTATGGGAGGCTTCTTACTCACAGCAAACCGCAGGAGCAGGCATGACTTGCCCACGCCTGAGTCGCCAATCAAAAGCAGCTTAAACAGGTAGTCACTGGAGAGAGAGGATGGGAAGGCATGAAGGAAGGCAGGGAGCCCGCCAACTATCATGCTGGAGTCACAATTAAAGGATCCCCCCACCCCATGAGGCATCCCTCAGTTTCTTTCTTTCATTGGTGATAAGGTCTCACTCTGTCACCCAGGCTGCAGTGCACTGAAGTGATCATGGCTCACTGCAGCCTCTACCTCCTGGGCTCAAAGTGATCATCCCACCTCAGCCTCCCGAGCAGCTGAGACTACAAGCTAATCCTTTTTTATTTTTTTGAGATGGAGTTTCGCTCTTGTTGCCCAGGGTGGAGTGCAGTGGCTCGATCTCGGCTCACTGCAACCTCTGCCTGCCGAGTTCAAGTGATTCTCCTGCCTCAGCCTCCCGAGTAGCTGGCATTACAGGTGCCCACCACCATGTCTAGCTAAGTTTTGTATTTTTAGTAGAGATGGGGTTTCACCATGTTGGCTAGGCTGGTCTCCAACTCCTGACCTCAGGTGATCCACCTGCCTCAGCCTCCCAAACTGCTGGGATTACTGGCATGAGCCACCACACCCGGCCCCTGGCTAATCTATTTTTTGTTGAGATAGGGTCTCACTATGTTGCCCAGGCTGGTCTCAAACTCCTGGGTTCAATCGATTCACCTGCCTCGGCCTCTGAAAGTGCTGAGATTACAGGGGGTGAGCCACTGCACCTGGCCAGCCCTTGGTTTAGAGTACTATGGTGCTCAGCAGATCTCCCCGCCAGTCCCAGTTGGGGAGGGCTGATGCCTCCCCTCAACAAACAGCTAGCCCAAAGGGCTCTCAGCTTGCTGTCTAAATTCTCACTTTATGGAGAAAGAAATCAAGACATAGAGAAGGAAAGAACCTGCCAAGGTGACAGAGCTGGATATTCTACCCTGATTTCTGAGACTTCATGGTTTGGTCCAGTAGGGGCTATTTAGGGAATCCCCAGTACATGCCCTGTGGTGTGCCTGGCTTGGCAGGAGAGGCCTCAGAAGCAGAAGCCAGGGCCCAGCCTAGAACCTATTAAGTGAAAAAGCCCTTAAAGAACCTGATGGCTGGGTGCTGTGGTGTGTGCTTCTGGTCCCAGCTACCAGGGAGGCTGAAGCAGGAGGATTCCTGGAGCCCAGGAGTGCATGACCAGCCTGGGTGATGTAACAAGACCCTGTCTTTTTTTTTTTTTTTTTTTGAGACGGAATCTTGCTCTGTCATCAGGCTGGAGTGCAGTGGGGTGATCTCAGCTCACTGCAACCTCTAACTCCCTGGTTCAAGCGATTCTCTCACCTCAGCCTCCCAAGCAGCTGAGATTACAGGCACATGCCACCACACCCAGCTAATTTTTGTATTTTTAGTAGTGGCGGGGTTTCACCATGTTGGCCAGGATGGTCTCAATATCCTGACCTCGTGATCCACCCGCCTCAGCCTCCCAAAATGCTGGGATTACAGGCATGAGCCACTGTGTCCGGCTGACCCTGTCTTTTTAACAACAACAACAAACCTGTTATGAAGTCACCAGGAAGAGGTGGTCAAGTTGCAATGAAGATTGTACCTAAGGCTGGGTGTAGTGGCTGACGCCTGTAATCCCAACACTTTGGGAGGCCGAGGTACGAGGATCATTTGAGCCCAGGAGTTTGAGACCAGGCTGGGAAACATATCAAGACCATGTCTCTACAAAAAATTTAAAAATTTGCCAGATGTGGTGGTGTGCCTCTGTATTCCCAGCTACTCAGGAGGCCAAGGAAGGAGGACTGCTTGAGCCCAAGAGTTAGAGATTGCAGTGAGCCATGATAACACCACTGCACTTCAACCTGAGTGACAGAGAGAAGCCCTATCTCAAAAAAAAGGTAAAAGGTAATCACATTTAATATTATTGAGTTCCAACTTGTGACTGACCCTGTGTGAAGTACTTCAAATGCATCATCTCATTTCATCTTCACAACAGTCCAATGATGTCAGTTTTGTCATTATCCACTAATGAGGATACCAGAGGCCAGAGAAGGGAAGTGACTTGCCCTAACTTACACAGTTTATCGCTTTAAGACTCAAACCAGGTTTGTCAGACTCCAAAGTCCCTGCGAGAGCCTGCTGGTTCCCCTTCTCTGTTCCCCTCCCAATCCAGCTCAGAGCTTCACCCTTCCCCAAGGAAACCTGAGACCTGGATGTGGAGGAGAAAAAGGAAGTGGCAGAAGAGGAAGAAGATAACTGATACTTGGGGAAAACTATTCGTCCTAGGCATGAGATGCAGGCCATCTACCCGCAGGGGGGAGTGACCAAGAGTGAGGAGTTTGAGGACCAGAGAATCCCACTGGTAGGGGGGAGAGCAATTCCATATTCATCTAAACTTCACAGGCAGTGTGACAGCCAAGGGAAGGGGTGTGACGGTGGCGTTGGGGGCCAGAGCAAAAGCGAGGAGAGGGCGGGAAAGGACGGACAGCCGGGGAGGGACAGGACTGCGCGACCCAGGAAAGGGGTAGGAGGCAGCCCCGGAGGAGAGGACCTGCGGGAGACGCGACCCAAGAGGCGCTTCAGGGCCTCCCGCGTAGTTGGCCAGCTTCTGGGCAAGCCCTAGGAGCCGGACTTCAGGAGAAGAGGGCAGAGATTCACTGCCCGACCTAAAGGGCCGGAGCCTGAACCCGAAACCAGAAACTATCGAGACGGGCTCCAAAACGTCGGGACAGTTGTCGAGCAGCAGGTGAGGAAACTGAGGCCTGAAATGACCAGGACTGCGGGGTCAGCTGACCGATAAGGCCTGTCTCGGGCTCCAGAGCTGCCCCTCGGGGTCGAAACCTATGGGCTCCGGGTGAGAGGACTCGGGGGTGTTGAGCCGGGGTCCTGGGGCCCCTGGGGGGAGGGGCAGAACCCGGATGTAAGGGGAGTGGGGGGGGGGTCAGCGGAAGAGAGAACCCGGATGTGGGGGGCGCCGCACAGTCCTGACCCGGGCCAGACAACCCTGGTAAGCGTACAACCCCGTACTCGGGATCGAGGCTGCGCCGGACGGCGCAGGCGGGGCTCACTCACTATTCGGGGTTCATGGCGGCGGCGGAGGCCCGCTCGGTCGCTCCCGAGTCAGCTCTGCTCCGCCTCCCGTTCCAAGATGGTGGCCGCTCCGCCCCAGAGGCCCCGCCCGCGATGCGCAGGCGCAAACGTTGTCGTCTGGGGCCTCGCCGCGCTGCTTTTCGGAACTTGTAGTCAGCCACGTTCTCCTACTCAAACCAGCTGCGCAGGCGTAGTTCGGGAGCCCGCGTCTCCCCGCCCACTTCCAGCACTCCTGGCGCATTGCCTTCTGGGGTTTGTAGTTTGCACGTTGGGCGCACCTAGGCTTGAGCACTGCCTGACTGCGCGTCGGTGTTTAAAAAGCTCAGTATAGGGCTGCGCTTGGCACGTTTCACATCTGTCTGATGGAGGCAGTCATCCTTACCCTCTCAGCACCCACGTTGGTAACATTAAATGAGAAGGTGGGTGCTAGTAACAGACGAATACAAGTTCATTTGTCCAGGGTTCTTCGTGTACTGGGCACTCCTAACTCGCAGCCGCGTGTCATCGCCCGCATTTCATAGATGAAAAAACTGAGTCTCGGGAAACTCAAAGTTAAAAACTTTGTGAGGAGCAGAGCTCACAAGAACTCGCGCTCTCTACAATCCCAGAAGTGAGTGTTTTAGGGAAAACCTGACTTGTGGGGTCCCCACGCAATTCCCAGGTGGGGCAGAATACTTTGGCCCACCTGCGCGGACAAAGGGTGAGCGAACCCACTCACGCGCGATCCTTCCCGGCTCCACCCAGTGTGGAGACGCTGGGGCCCCGACCTCCGCCTCAAAACAAGCCCGGCTCAGATTCAAACCGTCTTTATTTCTACAGCAACGTCTGAAAATAGAGAGCAGCCGCCTCACCCGCAACAGGGGGCAGCCCCTCCTGCCACAGGGGACCGTCGCCGCCCCTCACGAGAAGCTGCAGGCGTGGGGGTAGGCGTGGCAGGATGGCTCGGCGGGCGGTGCCCGGGGCAGGGTCTGGCCGTGCCTGGGCGGGGCCGGGCGGAAGGGGCAGTGCATAAGGCCGGGATGCGGGGCAGGGCCCGGCGGTGGGAGGACGGACTACGGGAGGCCCCCGTCCTGGGGCACAGGGCGAAGGCGGGGTAGGGCGCATCCCAGGAGGAGAGCGAGAAGGTCAAGGTACCCCCTTGGGACGCGCCACTCCCGAGAATGTGGAGCGTGGGAGATACCACCGCACGGAACGGGGGTGATTAAGGCCTGGGCGGTACCACTAAAGGAGGGACAGGGGAGGCCCGGGTAGTACCGTGGACTGAAGGGAGGGGGCGCGGCCAATAACTTATTTCTCTATATACAGAAGCAACGGCCGGGTTGACTTGGGAAGGCGGGTGAGGGTGCCGAAGGGGCCGGCGAGTGCTTAGCGTTCTTGGCTCTGGGGTTTGGGGAGGCTAGGCCACTGAGTCTAACGTGGAGACTCCAGCCGGCACCTCCTGCTGACCACGAACCTAGGGAAGAGAGGGCCCTGCTGGAAGGAATAAATACGGGATCGAGCTGGAGTGGGCAGGCCCAGCCTCCAGGGCTCAGGCTGAGATGACAAGGGAGAAGGTTACCCTGAGATTGAACAGAAAAGACAGGGGCCATGGGGGAGAGAGGCAGGACAAGCAGCAGGCCCATGCGCAGGTCTGGGGTGAGGGGGGTGTGCCAGGTGGGCGCTCTGATGACTGGCTGCCCCTTCAGCATTAGCCCACCAAGGAGCTTCGTCGGGAGAGGTCCATCGAGCTGGAGCTGAGAGTGCGGGCTGTCAGAGAGACCTGTGCCTCCAGGCTGTGGGCAGAGGGGGCAGGCGGCTCAGCCCTGTGCTGCTGCAGGTCTGTGCCTCCCTGGCCCGAAGGAGCCTGACCCGGCAGAGGCAGGGCAGAGGCAACTGGAGTCCCTGAGCTGGGCAGAGGCAGTGGCAGTTCCAGCCCAAGGCCACGCCCTGGTGCCCTGACACTCCAGCCCCCCTCCTCCGTGACTGGGTTGGCACTGGCCGCTTACACATCCACCCACAGGCAGGGGCTGTGTTCCCCCTCATGCGTCTACCCATTGTCCAGCCCAAAGTAGGCCTGGGACAGAGTTGGGAACTGTTGCTGGATGAAGAGGCATGCTGGAGGGAAGCTAGGCAGCACGCATGCTGCCCAGTGCCTGGACGCCTGCCTGCCCCTACCTGGGCTGGCTCTTCCACACTCTTGTTGAGGAAGTTGAGGGAACTGGCCCGCTTCATCCTGAGGGAAAAGGACGGCCTGGGATTTGCCAAGGTGGAACTCAGGGGAGATGAGGGCAGGGAGCAGGGTGGGGCTGGGGAAGGAGCAGACTGGTGGGTGATGGTGCTTAAGAGGGATGGGGAGGTTGCCTGGGGTCATCAGGGCTCACTCTGGGTCAGAGGCTTATCTGGGGTTGTTGGGTGGTCTGCGGCTCACCTTGGTGGGGGGCTCACCTGGGGTTAGGGGCTCCTGGGGGCTGCCCCCCTGCAGCTTCTTTACCAGCATCTCGCTGCTGCGCCTCAGGGCATCCCGGAGCTTCCCAAAGGAGCCACTGCGCCGCAAGGAGCCACTGCCATCCTGCAGGTGGACAGGCTCACCTCTAGGCCCCGCTGGCCACTTAGGCTCCCAGCCCGCCCCAGCCCCCCAACTCACCCCACTCCACTCAGGTGTAGGCCCTGCCTCCTCGAGGTCAGACTCAGACCGAGGCCCGGCACCCCCAGCCACGTCTCGGCTGCCACGGCGGTCTCCCCCGCCCGCTACTGCCATCTTTCAGCAGTTCCACCACCTTGGTCTGGCTTGCGGGGTCCAAACCCTGAGGGAGGGGCAGGGGCATCAGGCAGTGACTGGGCCACACCCAGGGCCACACAGGTGTCTGCCCACCCGTTCCTGCATGGAGCCCCACCTGCTTCCGGTTGCGGCTGGCACAGTCCTCTAGCGTGTGTGCGGCTTCCAGCTTGCCCTGGCGCCGGTACAGGGCCCCCAAGCTTCGCAGTGTGGTGTTGACCGTGGGGCTGTGGATGGGACAGTCTCAAACTCCATGTTCCCCCAGACCTAGGGCCTATCCTGGTACCCAGCCCACACGGGCTCTGAGGAAGCAGGGACCACTGGGCTAGCCAGAATCCATTCTCTCCCATGTCAAGCCCTGTACTGGGCCCACCCAGCCTCTTCTGTACTGGGGGAATGACCCAGGGCTGGGGACCTGGCCCCAGGGCCCTCATGGGATGTGTCACCAGGACCCAAAGCTGGGAGACGTGGGAGCCAAGAGAATTAGGCTGAGAATTGGGAGAGTGCACCTTCCTGGGATAGGTAAACTGTGAGCTGGGCCTTGCCAGATGAGCAGCAGAGGAGAGGTGTGTCAGGGATGAGTACGGAATGCAGAGCCCCCCTTGCGGTGCCCAGCTCCCCCAGCCCCACCCCGCCCCCCTCACCTGTCTACTTTACAGGCCTTGTACCAGCTGCCATATTCCCCATAGGGGGCGCTGTCCCCGGCGCTTATCCTGGAGGAAGAGAAGGTCACATGAAGTGAGAGCCCAGGCCCTGTGTGCACATCCAGCCTTCCCTGACAACTGCCCAGCCCTGCCCCCACAGAGCTACCTTGCTCTCCTCCCGCTCCTCTGCGTGCATCCAGATGGGCTTGTTGTCCCCTGGGGAGAGAAGGGGACTGTCACCAGCCTACCACATGGCCTCACCTGCTTGAGCTGGACACAGGATGGGGTCTGGGGAGGGAGGACCAGGGTTGAGCTTTGTTGAATGAAGGAACAAGAATGAGACCCAAAACACTACTGACCCTCTTCTGGACAAGAGATGAGCAGAACAGACCCTTACACACCTCAGGCCACAGCCCAAGACACGTGATAGGCCTGAATGACAGGCCAGGCTCCAAGGGACTCAGGAGCAGGAGATGACTAGCCATCTGGGGCCAGAGGTGGTTTCCCAGAGAGGGAGACGCTGGGGCCAGGCCCTCAAGGTTAGCAGGAGTCGCCAGTGGAGAAAGGGGATGCAAAAGTGTGTGAGGCACCGGCAGGCCAAGGGGGCTGCCTGAGTCAGGTGTGTGTTCACATGTGCAATGTGAACACAGGTAGCTGGGCACCAGCTGAGGGTGAGGCTGGGGACCAGCCAGGCCGAAGCCTGAGGACCTGCTGGCTAAGGGATTTGTCCTGGGTGCTGATGGCAGAGCAGGCCTGGGATGAATGGGCCAGAAGCACATGGCGACCACACACTCACCATTAACAGAGCCAAACTCTTTCTCGTGAGCGCGGGTGAGGATCTCCTTGTACAGGGTCTCTGCATCCTGGTACTTGCCCTGCTTCAGGTAGCAGGAAGCCTGGAAGCAGGGGACCCAGAGAGTGAGCGGGATGCATGGAGCCAAGCCATTCTCTCCTCCTTCCCCAACTTCATCCCTCCCTCCCTCCTTCCCATCCTCCAGCCCCTCCCAGCCCCAAGGTACCAGATTGTTCTTGGTCTTAGCCACGTTGGGGTCGTCGGGCCCGAGGCGTGTAGCATAGATCTCCAGTGCCCGCCGGTAGTAGTACTCCACCTCCTCAGCTTTGCCCTGGTTCTGGCATAGCAGGGCCAGATTGCTGAGCTGCTTGGCCACGTCTGGGTGAAACTTGCCCAGGACCTGAGATGGGAGAGGGAGCCAGGGGCTGGGCTCAGGGCTGCCCAGGCCCCCACCTCCCAGACCCCCAGCCTGCCCAGCCCTGCCTGCTCCCACCTTCTCCCGGATCTCCAGCGCCCGCTTGCACAGTGGCTCTGCCTCCTTGTACTTGCCCCGCTTGCCATACAGGACCGCCAGGTTATTTAGTGTTGCAGCCACCTAGGGGTGGGAGAATGGAAGCTCCTTGACCCAGGCCCTGCAGGACTCTGGGACCTACAGGGGATGGGGCACAGCCCCCACCTCCCACCCAATCCTCACTCACGGCCGGGTGGTCCTTGCCCAGTGTCTTCTCCCGGATGGCCAGAGCATCGTTGAGCAGGTGGGCAGCCTCCTTGTACTTGTTCTGGTCCCTGGGAGCAGGCAGGAGCATGGTTAGGGCTGTCCTCCAGCTCAAGGCCCTCCCCAGTGGCCTGCAATCCCTGTGGTCACTCCTGTACTCACTGAGGAGTATGACAGTGTGGGGAGACCTGCTCAGCTCCTGCCCTCTCAGCTCTGGGGGCTGTGGGCAGTTTTCTCACAATTGACTAGGGTGTGTGGTGCTGGGGTCCCACCGACTGCCTGTTGGCTAGTGTCCTGGGTGCCACACGGCTCTCCTGCTGCCCCTCTAGTGTGTCCCGCTCTCCAGGTCCCAGTGCCTTTGCTCATGCTGGCTTTTTGCCATGGGAACCTTTTCCAGCCCTCTTATGATGCGCAAACTCACTTTCTGCCAAAGCCCCCTCCTCCAGCCTTGGTCCCTGGAGAAGCCATGCGGACTCCCCCAGGACCCTTGGCGTCCTCATGTGCAGTCCCTCCAAGGTTCTGGCCAAGCCTCTCTCCTACACTAGGCAGTTTTACTCGCATCTATAGCCCAGCTCCACGCAGACGGGGCCCGAGTCCTGGCCCACAGCAGGCAGCAAGAGTTGGTGATCCAGGGCTAGAGCCTTCCAGAAGAATTCGGGCACCCCCAGGGAGCCCTCACCGATAGACCAGTGCCAGGATGTTCAGCATGGTGGCAACGTCAGGGTGGTCGTGGCCTGAGGTCTTCTCCAGGTCCTCCAGTGCCTGTTTGCAGAGTGGCACAGCTACCTCGTAGCGGCCCTGTGAGGCATACTGGATCACCAGGTTGTGCAGGGTGCGGAGCCGGGCCGGAATCTCGTATCCCCCATGCTGAGCAGACACATCCCCTCCTCCTGGGCTAGGGGCTGCAGGCCAAGGGCAAGAGGTCAGATGTACCATCTGCCCACTAGGCTGGGCTGGCACATGCCAGCTGTGCCTTTGAGCCACTTGACACATGGCCCTGGGCAAGTCACTAAGCACTCTTTCTCAGTTTCCCCGTTTATAGAGTGGGTCTAGTTACTCCATAGAAAGAGGGAGTAGAGGCCCAGCTCCAGTACGTCAGGCTGAGTATCCTGGGGTAAGTCACCTAACCTCTGAGCCTGTGTCCCTGTGTACAGAGTGGAAGCCCCAGTGCTCACCCAGTACCTGAGTAAGGCAGGCACTGGCCCTGGTGTGGCTCTGTCTGCACGTGCCTCCCTCAGAGGCGGTGCAGAGAGGAAGATAACTCTCCCAGGGCTCTGGGGAGCTAGTGGCAAGCAGCACTGGAAGCCAGGCTGGCGACCCCACAGCTCTTAACTGTGATGTCTGCTCCCCAGAACTGGGGGATGTGAGAAGCAGCAGCACGTCACGACTGTTCTTGAAGCTCTCACACTAGGATGTCATGAGCAGAAGTAAGGCAGGAAGGAACATGGCAGCCACTCGGTCCCAAGGACTGAGAGTTCACACAACCTTTCCTTCCCCCACTCCAGAACTGCCCATCCGCACCTGGGCTCTGCTCATCCTCATTGGGGGAACAGGTCATCCAGAGTGTCTTTGGGGACGTCCCCCTTCTCCTCCTGGGGGAGGAAGACAGGATGAGCGTCAGGGAAGGAAGTGCAGGGCGGCCAAGGTGACCATGGGCTGGGGTGGAGCCAGATCTGCTCCATGCTGCCCCCTCCCCTGCTCCCAGGCCCCCTTGCTAGGCAACAGTGACCATGGTAGGGGCTCACGTTAGGGGAGGCGTCTTCGTCCAGCTTGCGGATCTGGCTCATGAACAGCAGGTGCTGCTTCTCCTCCTCGAGCTGGGCCACGGCTTGCTCACTGCGCTGCAGCTTCTGCTGTGTGCCTGCCAGCTCCTCACGCAGCCACTGGTTCTCCTGCACCAGGCGCCGCACCTGCGCCCGCAGCTTCTGCTCTCTCGATTCTACCGCCCCCAGGTGGCTCGACAGTGCCAAGATCACCTGTGCAAACAGCCCAGGTAAGGGTCCGAGTCCTGTCAATCCCCTCGCTTATGACTCTAACCTGGGCCTTGTGAAGAGCCAAGCCTGACCCTACAGTGAGAAGCTGCAGGCCTTGGGGTTCTCTCCTCCTCAAGGGAGAATCTCCTCAAGGCCCCAAACACACCATAGTAAAAAGCCCAAACCCAGGAGGCTTGGGAGTCCCCAGTTCCTTCCTTCTGGGATCAGGAGAACCCCAGAAAAGTGGTAGTTGGGGTGCTGTGCTTTCCCTGAGCTCCTAGCCCCTTACTTCATCTCTCCCTGGGTTGTACTCAAGCTCCTGGTGCCACAGCCACTAGGTTACTGCTCCCTGCCCCAGGGCTAGCGCTTGCCCACAGAACTCTGCTAGATGGCTGAAAGGCCACCCAAAGATTCTGTCCCCCACTTCTGCCAAGGGGCCACAGCATCCCCTGCCTTTCTGCAGCTCCCAGGTAGGGAAGGGGCATGTGTCCCAAATGCTCAGCTGGCATGAGGAGCCACAGGGACAGGAAAAGCCCTGGCCTCAAATTCCACCCCTCTCCCCAGCCTCTATAACTCCTTTCCTGAGTTTCTAGTCTCTTCCTGCCTAGGTTCCACCCTCCCTCTCTCTCTCTCTTTTTTTAAATTTGAGATAAGGTCTCACTCTGTCACCCAGGCTGAAGGGCTATGGCACTATCACAGCTCACTGCAGCCTCTACCTTCCAGGTTCAAGTGGTCCTTTCCTCCTGAGTAGATGGGACTATAGGTGCACACCACCACACTTAGCTAATTTTTTTTTTTTTTTTTTTTGAGACAGAGTCTCACTCAGTCACCAGGCACCAGGCTGGAGTGCAGTGGCGCGACCTTGGCTCACTGCAACCTCCGCCGCCCGGGTTCAAGCATTCTCCTGCCTCAGCCTCCTGAGTAGCTGGGACTACAGGCGCGCGCCACCACGCCCAGCTAATTTTTTTGTATTTTTAGTAGAGACGGGGTTTCACCATGTTGACCAGGACAGTCTCGATCTCTTGACCTCGTGATCCGCCCGCCTCGGCCTCCCAAAGTGCTGGGATTACAGGCGTGAGCCACCGCACCCGGCTCTACACTTAGCTAATTTTAAAAACTTTTTGGCTGGGGGCAGTGGCTCACGCCTGTAATCCCAACACCTTGGGAGGCAAAGGCAGGCGGATCACGAGGTCAGAAGATAGAGACCATCCTGTCCAAAATGGTGAAACCCCGTCAGCCAAAATGGTGAAACCCCATCTCTACTAAAACTACAAAAATTAGCCAGGTGTGGTGTCACGTGCCCCTAGTCCCAGCTACTCAGGAGGCTGAGGCAGGAGAATCACTTGAACCTGGGAGGCGGAGGTTGCAGTGAGCTGAGATCGCGCCACTGCGCTCCAGCCTGGGCAACAGAGTGAGACTCTTCTCAAAAAAAAAAAAAAAATTTTTTTGTAGACATGGGGTCTTATGGTGTTGCCCAGGCTGATACAGAACTCCTGGATTTAAGCAATCCTCCCACCTGGGCCTCCCAAAGTGCTGGGATTATAGGCGTGAGCCACCACAACTGGCCTTACTCTGGGCCTTCACCCTTTCCTGGTCCTTCATGGTCCAGGGTCATTTCTGCAGTAGTGTCTCCAGCTAGTCACACCTCCCACTCTGCTCCAGCCTCACATATGGCCTTGATGCCCATGCCCTCCGTGCAGACTGTCCCCCCTGTGAGAGTGCATGTGCTCCACCAGGGGCGGGGCCCGAGTGGTCCTCTCCGCCTCTGACAGCCAAGTGGCAGAGGAGTGAATGTCCTTGCAGAGGGCCAGGCTGTCTGGGACCCTGCACTTTCTAGTTGGTTAGCAAATGCCTAAGTGACAGGTGTTTCCATAACCACTAGCTTTAAAAAAATAATCCCCCCAACAGCCTGGAAGTGTACACAGCAGATGGCATGATCCCTATTTTAAAGACAAGGAAACCAAGATGATACAACCTCCCCAGGATTCACGCGCCAGGCAGGGGCTCAGCCAAGCTCTGAGGGGAATAAAACAAGTCTAACTCCTTGTATATCCCAGTGGCTCCTGGACATCTCCATTTGCCTATCATCCTGGCAGCCTCAGTTAAAGGGGGCCAAACAGAGTTCTGATCCACCCAGGCCCTCTCCTCCCTTAATTTGCTTAAACCACAAACCTGGGAATGATGCTCCCCTCCTCTCTCTCCCTTATTCCACCCCCGGCTCTTGCTGGACCTACCTCCAGAACATCCAGAACTGATCCCTTTTCTCTACTGTCATAGCCGCCCCTTAATTCCAAGCACCAGCTCTCATTTGAATTCCAGCAGTGGCTTCCTAACCACTCATTGTGAGTGATTCCATCCTTGACCCACTCAGATTTATTCTCCACGTCTCAGCCAGAGTTTTTAGAAACCCAAGTCAGACTGTGTTGCCTGCCTGCTTAAAGCCCTCCAAAGGCTTTCTGATTTCCTGAGAATAAAACCCAAACTAACCAGGCCACAATCTAGCTCGTGGTTTCTCCCCCAGGCCTCTTCTGTCCCTCTCTGCCTTCCCATGAAGGTCCAGTCACACAGTTCTTCTCCCAGTTCCCCCACCACAAGCTCTTTCCTACCCCAGGACCTTTGCACATGCAACTTCTCCCCCCCACCTCCCTTTCCTGGAGGCTGGTTCTTTTCTTCCTTCAGGTTTCAGTTTGTCATTTCCTCATAGAAGTCTTACCTGACCAATAGACAAGACTTGTTGCTATGAGTGATCATAAGATCTTGTTCTTTTCTTTGTAGAACTCATCATAATTTATAACCACCAATTATTTCTGTATGTGCGTTTTTGTCTCTTTTCCAAATAGGGCAGGAATGTTGTCTATTTTGTTGGGCTCTGTATCCACCTAAGACCCTGAGTGGCCCATCACGGGCACTAAATATCTGTTAACGAGTGAATAGAAGAATGAATTGGTGGGGGGGGGCTCTGTTTCCTTAAGGATTTTCTTTCTGTTCTTTATGCCATCCAGTCTCCCTTAGGTAGAGGGGGAGCCCGGAATGAGGCTCTGCATCGGGGCGAGGGTGATCACGGTCTCTTGGGGCAGGGCTGGGATTGCCGAAGTGCATTTATTTCTTCAAAAGATATTTACTGGAGTCCTAACATAGGGCTCCAGGAAGACAGACGGTTCCCCTGCTCAATTCTGCTCCTACATTACCAGATTCCTCTGGAAGGCTCAATCCCTCTAGTGACCTCCCACCTCAGTACCCCAGACTGACCTACCTGGGCCTCCCCCAGCCCAAGCTCAATGGCTTCCAGGGAGCGACGCAGGAGGATGCAGCGCTCCTGCGAGCCAGGCTCGGCTTCGTCGGCGTCAGGCGCAACCAGAGGAGCCAGCAGGGCACGATGCTCCCCACGCAGAGTCTCCAGTCCCTGGATGACGGCCTTGGTGCCCAGCACGATCTCATCTTGGCTCAACTTCTCCTCCCGCGGAAGCACCATCATGGCCATGTTTGTGCCGTCTGTGAGGAGGAGGGGGCAGGCGGGTGCCGGGCCTGGGGCCACACCGCCGTCCGCCCCGGATTAGGTAAACACAGGCGGTCCCTGGACGCCTGGGTCCCCGGTGTGCCCAGGTCCCCCAGCCGACAGCCCGCACAGTGCCCACGCTTGGCCTACAGAGGGCGCGCCCGGCTCGTCTGGGCGAGGGAGACGCAATGCGGTGCGGCCGGACCCTGCTTCGGCCCAGACCACCCGGCTTAGGCCGAGTTAGGTGGCCCAGTGTCCGGGTTTCCCCGGGGACCTTCTAACCAGGACAGGTATGGGGATCGGGGGGGCTCACTCCTCTGTAGGGGACCCCGGCCCCTCCGGCGATCCGGGCCCAGCCCCTCGGACAGCCCCCTCCCCCAACAGGCAGTCCAAGCCGCGGAGCCCATCCCCCCGACGGGCCGACCCTGCGGAGGACCGCCCGCTGAGAGGGGCTGAGACCGCGGCCCTTCAGGCCGTACCACTCCCCTAGGCCAGCGCAACGCCCTGCGGTCTCCCCTGAAAAGGCCGAGCCCTCGCCCGAGACACCCGGGACCGCGCCCCCTCCCAGGGCTGGCCCGACCCTCCCAAAGGCCGCGCCCACGACGACCCCCTCCCCTAGGCAGACCCGGAGCCCCCTCCCCACCTTTAGGGCCTGATCCCCTCTCCCGCCCCGATCGGCCCGCGCCGACCTGCGCCTGCTGCTCGGGCCGGGCTCCGGCTCCGGTTCCCGCTGTCGGCCTCTTCACCTGGACCCTAAATTGCGAGCCGGTCCCGCCGCCTCCATCTCGCCGGCCTTCCCAGCAGCCCCGCGCCGCCTTAAAGGTGAAGCCGCTACCTTGGCGGCGTCGGAGGGGGGCGAAGACAAGCTCTCTGCCCGCTTGCTGCCTTAAAGGAGCGCAGGCTGGGCCGGCTCCAGCGGGAGAGGGAGCGGGGCGGGGCCATCGGGGAGGGGGCGGGGCGGGGGCGGGACTAGGGCTCGCCCGGGGCGCAGTTCCCAGTGGCCGCCAACTCCGAGGGGTTCGTCGGCTGCAAAATGCCGCGGGGCCTCAGGATGTGGAGCTGCTCGGGAGGTCGAACCCGAAGGTACCTACTGCTGGCGCCATCGAGGACGGCGGGAGAAACAGGCCCAGAGAGAAGGCTGGGCTTCCCAGAGTACAGAGCGAGGCAGTTATCACTAACTGAGCGCCTACTGCGTGTTGCGCGCTTTGGTGCCCTGGGTGCATTGACTTAATGCTCACAAAAACCCGAGAAGTGAGTGCGGCTGTTACCTGATTCGCAGATCTGACCCCAGGCTCCGCATCCTTGGAGTCATATCTGGTGGGGGGATGCACCATCTCTGACAGAGGTGGTTCGGCGCCCTTAGCTCAAGTACATCCCGTGACAGGGGAGCTTACTAGTTCGGCTTTGAGACAGCTCCAAAAGTTAGCACAAATTGCCTCGGATAGAACCGAAGTGCCTTCCTGCATTGCTCACCGACAGCCCTAGCTCTGTCTTCAGGAGGAAGGCAGCTCATGCTGCCCGGCGTGTTGTCATCTCTTCCCCGGGCTGCCCCTGGTCCCTTCACTCAGTCCTGTGGCAGTTTCCTAACCTTTCCCTATCCCAGTTTCTCCTTTCTGGGTGTAGTCGAGCATGTCACTCCGGGTCCTGCTCAGAAGGTGGTGCTCAGCCCAGGGCCCAATGACTAGAGACAAGGAGTCTAACTGCACAGATCAGAGGGACGGTCCCCCCCATAATGAGGATGCCACCTGTCCACAAAAAAAGCCGCAAATCAGGCTGCCTTTGACACAAGTGAAGACCCTCTATTGTGCCGATCTGAGTAACATCCAACCAGATTCTTCTCAAACCTGTGCTGTGCCAATTACTTTTTTTAAGAGATAGGTTCTTACTTTATCGCCCAAGCTGGTGTGCAGTGGTGTGATCATGGCTCACTGTAACCTCAAACTCCTTTTTTTTTTTTTTTCTTTTTGAGATGGAGTCTCTGTCTCACAGGCTGGAGTGCAGTGGCTCAATCTTGGCTCACTGCAACCTCTGCCTCCCGGGTTCAAGCGATTCTCCCGCCTCAGCCTCCCCGAGTAGCTGGGATTACGGGCGCCACCACCACATCTGGCTAATTTTTTGTATTTTTAGTACAGATGGGGTTTCACCATGTTGGCATGATCAACCCACCTTGGCCTCAGCCCAGCCTGTAACCTCAAACTCCTAGGCTCATGAAATTTTCCCATCATAGCCTCCCAAAAAGCTAAGACTACAAGTACATGCCACTACACCTGGCTATGTTTTTTTCCAATTTATTTTCTTAGAGACAGGGTCTCAATATGTTGCCCAGGCTGGTCTTGAGCGATCCTCCACCTCGGCCTCCCAAAGTGTTGGGATTACAGGCATGAGACACCGTGCCTGGCCTGATTTTTTCCAGATAGCTAATACTTTCATATGTGCAACATTGAAAAGACATACAAAGGCTGGATTTAGTGGCTGTCACCTGTAATCCCAGCACTTTGGGAGGCTGAGGCGGGTGGATCATCTGAGGTCAGGAGTTCGAGACCAGCCTGGCCAACATGGTGAAACACTGTCTGTACTAAAAATACAATGGTGGCGCATGCCTGTAGTCCCACGCTGCTGGGAAGGCTGAGGCAGGAGAATCGCTTGAACCTGGGAGGCAAAGGTTGCAGTGAGCCCAGATTGTACCATTGCACTCCAACCTGGGCGACAGAAAGACTTTGTCTCAAAAAAAAAAAGAAAGAAAGAAAAAAGGCATACAAGCAAGTTACAATGAAATGTAGTTATCTGTGACTGTTGTCCTCAGCCATCCAGCTCCCCTTTCCAGAAGCACCGTCCATTGTTTCTTATGTTCATTGATTATGTTGTTTGCAACAGTGCTGAACTTGTGTTATCCCTGTCCATTTCAGCTGGTCAGTTTTCCTCCAGGGCGCCTGAGGTTGGGGTCTTTTGTGTTTGGGATTTGTGGTCCTTCAGCCCTCACATTGGCCTTATTTTCCAGATACATTGCCACTGGTTGGGCTGGGTTCAGTGGCTCACACCTGTAATCCCAGCACTTTGTCAGGCCGAGGCAGGCAGATTGCTTGAACTCAAAAGTTCAAGACTAGCCTAGGGAACATGGTGAAAACACATCTCTACAAAAAATACAAAAATTGGGCCAGGCACGGTGGCTCATGCCTGTAATCCCAGCACTTTGGAAGGCCAAGGCAGGTGGATCATGAAGTCAGAAGTTCGAGACCAGCCTGGCCAATATGGTGAAACCTCATCTCTATTAAAAATACAAAAATTAGCCAGGCATGGTGGTGCTTGCCTATAGTCCCAGCTACTCGAGAGGCTGACGCAGGAGAATTGCTTCAGCCTGGGAGGGGGGAGGTTGCAGTGAGCTGAGAGCATGCCACTGCACTCCAGCCTGGGTGACAGAGCGAGACCCCATCTCAAAAAAACAAAAATTAGCAGGGCATGGTGGTGTGCACCTGTAGTCCTAGCAACTCAGGAGGCTGAGGTGGGAGGATGCCTTAAGCCAGGAGGTAGAGGTTGCAGTGAGCAGAGATGACATTATGCCACTGCACTCCAGCCTGGGTGGCAGAGCCAGACTCTGTCTCAAAATATATACATACATATATGTCGTGCTGATTGCACTTTGGTAAGTCTGCCTCTGTGCACACAGACTCCATCCCACCATGACTGGACTCCCATCTGGCCAGCATGTTCTGTTCACAGGGAGGAAACAGAATCTGGAGCACAGGGCACTTTTGTTCTTCTTCATGATACTAGGTTTCAAAATCTTTTAGAAATAACTTTCTTAGAAGGCTTTCCCTCTAGAGATTGAGATTTGCTGGTGCCAGGATGAATCCTGGGCACCTCTTGGGATTTTTTTTTTTTTTTTGAGACACAGTCTCACTGTGTTGTCCTGGCTGGAGTGGAGTGGTGCGATCTCGGCTCACTGCAACCTCCACCTCCCAGGTTCAAGTGATTCTTCTGCCTCAGCCTCCTGAATAGCTGGGATTACAGGCACATGCCACCATGCCTGGCTAATTTTTGTATTTTTAGTATACAAAATTTTACCATATTGGCAAGGCTGGTCTCAAACTCCTGCCTCATGATCTGCCCGCCTCAGCCTCCCAAAGTGTACTTTTTTTTTTTTAAGAGTCAGGGTTCCACTGTCATGCAGGGTGGAGTGCAGTGGCGCAATCATAGTTCACTGCAGCTTTGAACTCCTGGACTCAAGTGATCCTCCCGCCTCAGCCTCTTGAGTAGCTGGGACTACAGGCAGGTGCTCACCATGCTCAGCTAATTTTTAGTATCTGTAGAGATGGGCTGTCCCTATGTTGCCCAGGCTGTTCTTGAACTGCCCACCTTGGCTTCACAAAGTGCTGGTATTACAGGTGTGAGCCATGAGTCTGGCAGTCTCTTGTGACTTTAAAACCTAATTGGTGCCTGTGCTGTGCAACTGGATTGAAAGCGCTGTTTCAGTGTCTCTGTTTTGCAGGTGAAGAAACTAAGGCTCAGAGAAGGGAAGATGGTTGCACCCACCTCACTAGACTTTTTTTTTTTTTTGAGACAAAGTCTTGCTCTGTTGCCTAGGCTGGAGTACAGTGGCGTGATCTCGGCTTCCTGCAACCTCCATCTCCTTGATTCAAGCAATTCTCCTGCCCTAGCCTCCTGAGTATCTGGGGTTACAGGCGCCTGCCACCATGCTTGGTTAATTTTTGTATTTTTAAGTGGAGATGGGGTTTCACCATGTTGATCAGGCTGGTCTTGAACTCCTGACCTCAAGTGATCCACCTTCCTTGGCCTTCCAAAGTGCTAGGATTATAGGTGTGAGCCACCACACCCAGCCTCACTGGGCTTTTCATCCTGCTGTTCTCAGGGAGTTCAAGCTCCCAGTGACCAGTGACTGCATCCTCTCAAATCTAAAATTCAAGTGATTGTGTCCAGCGTGTAAGGGAAACCAGCCACATGGAGTAGAGGTCAAGAGAACCCAGGCTGAGTTACTTATTGACACCCACACAAAAGCACAGTTGCATGTACCCTCAACAGACAGCCTGAGGCTGGTTCACCCTGAGGCAGAGGACACTTGGTGCCTGCATGCATACCTCCACGTGGATGTGGATGTGTTCACAGGCCCAGTACTGCACACACCGTGTACTGGGTAAGCATGCACAGGACTCCTGTTTTCTTTCCCTGTGCTCTTTAAAAAGGGAGCCCATTTCTTTTTTTTGTTTTTGAGATGGAGTCTCACTCTGTCACTCAGGCTGGAATGCAGTGGCACAATCTTGGCTCACTGCAACCTCTGCCTCTTGATTAAAGTGATTCTCTTGCCTCAGTCTCCCGAGTAGCAGGGATATCAGGTACCTGCCATCACATCCGGCTAATTTTTTGTATTTTTTTAGTAGAGACGAGATTTCTCCATGTTGGCCAGGCTGGTCTCAAACTCCTGACCTCAGGTGATCTGCTCGCCTCGGCCTCCCAAAGTGCTGGAATTACAGGCGTGAGCCACCGCACCGGGCCAAGGAGCACATTTCTTTTATCACCTTTTCCCCCAGTAAATGGAGAGAACACTTGTCAATCTCCCTTTGCGACTTGTGCAGGTTCCTCCCTCTGGCTGTTCTGCTCACCATCTTCGGGCTTCAGTGGTTTCTTTGTGATTCTCCTTAGGTGCTGGCCGCTCCTCCCGGTGCGCTGGTGGGGGAAGGCTGGGCCTTCCCTGCTGGCTCTCATGCTCTTATCATTTAGCCTTGCATACGTTTGGCCCTTTCAGCCACTTGGCTCTTCATCTTGTCTGAGGATTGCACTGTGTGTCTCGGAAAGGAAGAGACTGTTACTTCATCCTGCGCTGTCCTGTGCTCCCCCAACAGCTGCTGGTCTCATGCCAGGCTACTGATGGGCACTCAGTAAACGGAGAATAAAGGAAGAAATCCATGTTCAGTGGTGATTCAGCTCCTTATGCCCTTTCCACAGTGCTCAGCAGCCCCCTGCCATCCATGCCTGGGAAGTTGTTGTTGCTGCTTTTAATATTACCATTTCCTCCCTGAAAATCACTCCCACTGCTCCTACTCCATCCCTTTGGATCCTCGGAAGCCCTCCTCCCACTGAAATCTACTTTCTTAAATTATTCTTTTTCTTGGCCGGGCGTGGTAGCTCACGCCTGTAATCCAAGCACTTTGGAGGCGAAGGTGGGGGGATCACCTGAGGTAAGGAGTTCAAGACCAGCCTGACCAACATTGTGAAACCCCCTCTTTTAAAATAAATAAATAAATAAATAAATAAACATTATTCTTTTTCTTTTGGCTAGCTTCCCTCCCTTTCTCTGAAGTAGCTTGGGGACTTTTGCCAAGGCTATCATACCACTTAAAATGTCAGCAAATAAGGCCGGGCACAGTGGCCCATGTCTGTAATCCCAGCACTTTGGGAGGCTGAGGTGGGTGGATCACTTGAGGTCAGGAGTTGGAGACTAACCTGGCCAACATGGTGAAACCCCGTTTCAATTAAAAATGCAAAAAATTAGCCCAGTGTGGTAGCTCTTGCCTGTAGTCTCAGCTACTTGGGAGGCTGAGGCAGGAGAATCACTTGAACCTGGGAGGTAGAGGTTGCAGTGAGCTGAGATCATGCTACTGCACTCCAGCCTAGGCAACAGAGCAAGACTCTGTCTCAAACAAACAAAAAACCCCCAAAACCAGCGTCAGCAGATTCCTCCATAAGCACTCAAGATGGAAGGCTCCTAAAGACCACGTACGTCTCCCCCGTTTCCTGAGGGCCCCTGGTTCTACCTTGGACGCTACTAGTTGTTGGTTCTACTACTGAGCCAAGAATCACGTCCGCTCAAAGCTGTCCCCAGAGGCTCCTGGTTCCTGTCTTGTGACCGTATGGCAAATCTGCACCCTCTCTTCCTTGCGGCCTCCCAGCCTGGGTAGATGGGTCCTGCCCTGCTCAGTGGAGGGAACATAGGCCTTGGGGTCAGACTCAGCTAAGTTCAAAGCCGAGCTTCTCCATTTGCTAGCAGTGTCGCTTTTTAAGCATGGTCTTTTATTTTGCCTGCTTCCTCATCTGTAAAGCAGGGTTCCTGTTACCTACTTTGTTGGGTCATCCAGAGAATGCAATAAAAGGGCATAAAGACTTAACATTAGGCCTTCTACAAAACAGATGTTTCTTCTCATCACCATCAAGCTCAGTATTCAACAGACCCTGTGCTAGTGAGTGCAAGCTGTGGAAAAAGAATGAGAAACACAGGGCAGCTTCTGCCGGCAGTGTTGCTGGACAGAGATGCAGTCAGAATGAAGGTGAGCCACAAATGAGGTGGCAGACTGAACAGAGCAAGCGTGAGCTGTGTGGCATGGACAGCAGGTGCCCACGTGATCAGGAAGATGAGCCCAGTGGGGGATGAGTTCAGCTCTCCCCAGCATCAGCTCTCCCACATGGTGGGGAGGCCCACATCTCCATCTCTGGCCCAGATCAGTCTCCTGAGCTCTACCCAGACCCCTATATTCCATTTCCAGTTGGAATAGCTCTAAGTCCTGTCCAAATCTCCTGTAGGGATGTTCACACAGGGCAGTCAGTCTGTCTGTCCTTGACTCTCTTTCAACTGTTTTTCTTTTTTTTTTTTTTTTTGAGACAGAGTTTCGCTCTTGTTGCCCAGGCTCGAGTATAACGGCTCATTGCAACCTCCATCACCCAGGTTCAAGTGATTCTCCTGCCTTAACCTCCTGAGTAGCTGAGATTACAGGCATGTACTACCCACCTATTTTGTATTTTTAGTAGAGACGGGGTTTTACTCTGTTGGTCAGGCTGGTCTCGAACTCCTGACCTCAGGTGATCCACCCGCCTCAGCTTTCCAAAGTGCTGGGATTATAGGCGTGAGCCACTGCACGTGGCCTCTTTATTTATTTATTTATTATTTTTTAAGAGACGGGGTTTCACCATGCTGGTCAGGCTGTTCTCGAACTCCTTGCCTCAGGTGAGCCACCTGTCTCAGCCTCCCAAAGTGCTAGGATTACAGGTGTGCGCCACTGTGCCCAGTCCTTTTTTTTTTTGAGATGGAGTCTTGCCCTGTCGCCAGGCTGGAGTGCAGTGGTGTGATCTCAGCTTACTGCAACCTCTGCCTCCCAGGTTCAAGCGATTCTCTTGCCTCAGCCTCCGGAATAGCTGGGATTACAGGCGTCTGCCACCACGCCCAGCTAATTTTTTCATTTTTACTAGAGACGGGGTTTCACCATGTTGGCCAGGATGGTCTCCATCTCCTGACCTTCTGATCCACCCGCCTTGGCCTCCCAAAGTGCTGTGACTGCAGGCATGAGCCACTGTGCCAAAGCCTTTTTTCTTTTTTTTTTTTTTGAGATGGAGTCTCACTCTGTTACCTGCCCATGCTGGAGTGCAGTGGCACAGTCTTGGCTCACCGCAACCTCTGCCTCCCAGGTTCAAGTGATTCTTTTTTTTTTTTTTTTTTTTTTTGAGACAGAGTCTCACTCCGTCACCAGGCGCCAGGCTGGAGTGCAGTGGCGCGACCTCGGCTCACTGCAACGTCCGCCACCCGGGTTCAAGCAATTCTCCTGCCTCAGCCTCCCGAGTAGCTGGGACTACAGGCGCGCACCACCACACCCAGCTAATTTTTTTTTGTATTTTTAGTAAAGACGGGGTTTCACCATGTTGACCAGGATGGTCTCGATCTCTTGACCTCGTGATCCGCCCACCTCGGCCTCCCCAAGTGCTGGGATTACAGGCGTGAGCCACCGCGCCCGGCTGGTTCAAGTGATTCTTATGCCTCAGCTTCCCAAGTAGCTGGGATTACAGGTGCCCGCCACCATGCCCGGCCAATTTTTGTATTTTTAGTAGAGATGCGGTTTCACCATGTTGGCCTAGCTGGTCTCAAACTCCTGCCCTCAAGTGATCTGCCTGTCTTGGCCTCCCAGAGTGCTGGGATTACAAGCATGAGCCATCATGCCTGGCCTCAACTCGTTTTCTAACCAGCTGCTAAAACTTGTTAATGCTACCTCTGAAGTTGCTCTCAAATCTATTTCCCTCCAACCCTTCTACCTTTATGATGCCCTCATTACATCTTTCCTAAATGGCTGCTGCAGCCTTCAAGCTCACCTGCCAGTCTGCAGAGCAGGTCTTGTTTCCTCTGAGGTGTAGTAAGATCTTTCTAAAATCCGTTGCCTTACTTCTCTGCCTAAGTCCCTTTGCCAGCTCCCGTCTCTCGGGACAGAGTGTGTAATCCTTACTCCAGCTCACAGTAGTGAGGCTCCTCAGGGCCCAGGCTCTTCCTTCTGCTCCTGCCCCATCACTCACCATCCCCCACTGCCTCCAGCCTCACTGAGTCCCGTGTGGTTCTCAACATCAGCCACATTGTCTCTAATCTCTGCTTTTGACACACGCTACTTCCTATGCCCAGAACATCCATCCTTGTCAGATGCCTTGAGGATGCCACTCGGCTGTCATTTCCTTTGGGGTATCTTCTTGGACACCTCTTCCTGCAGGGTGGACATCCCCTCCTGTGTGCACCTGAGACCTGTCACGCCGTGTGGTGATGGTCTGTCTCCCCTACTAGCCTTAGAGTTCCTGTGTAGGTTGGGACCCAACCTAGGTTCAAGCTGTACCTAGGACAGGAACTGACACATAGTAGGAAGTTAATAAAAGTCAGATGGTGTATGGATGGTTGGGAAGATGGGATCTGAGTAGGGTCCTGAAATATGTCCTGAGACAGATGATGGGGTTTAGAAACCTGACCTCTTCTCAGCCGATCTGTGTGCACTGGACAAGTGATTTAACCCTCACTCTCGCATTAAACCAACCTTTATTGAGAGTCTGCTGCGTGCCAGGGTGCTGGGTGCTGCAGCAATGAGTCCGGCAGCCTGAGTCCCTGTCTTCCTGGAGCTCTCATTCAATTGTGGTACAGAGACATTTGCTGCAGGTAACAGTGAACGCTGTGACTGAAGAGACAACAGAGGCTAACAACCAGGGTTTGGGTGGGGTGGTTGGGGAAAGCTCTTGAAGGAGGTGATACAAAGGCCACATCCTAAAGGAAAAGGAGCTCACTTTGGGGGTGGGAGAGGGATGTGGCCACTGAAAGGTGTGGCGCAAGGGTGGTGAGCGTGGCAGGGGGAAAGCAACTAGAAGTAAAGGTAGTAAGTCAGGTGGAACCAGACCACAGGCCTGGTGGACGGGGGTTGGCCTCTATTCAGAGGGCACTGGGAGGACGACGAAGGACTCTACGTGAGGAAGGTGCCCTGGCTTACATTTGGAAATGGTGTTTGGGAGGCAGCATGGCCAAGAGTTGCTGATGGACTGGGAGGGGACGATGTGGATGACTCCAGGTTTCTGGCTGAAGTAACAGGATAGATGCTGGTGCCATTACCAAGACTGGGAAAGGTCAAGGGAAATCAGGAGTCAGGCTTTGGCCATGTGTAGTCTGGGATGCCTGAGTGTTCAAGTTGCCACGTAAGTGGTTAGATAGGAGGCTTTAGAGTTGGGAGGGGAGTCTCTAACCTTTGGTTTCCTCCTTTGCAAAAGGAAGCATCAGCAGAATTGATTTCACAGGGAGGGCTTCTCTAAGGACTTGATGAAATAAACCATGTAAGGCACTCAGCAGCAGCCTGGCTCAAAGGAAATACCCTGTATGTGATGATGACAGCTATTAATGTATCAGTCCTTGGACACAGCAGGGGTAAGGGGTGGCAAAAGCAGCAGTCTGAAGATTAGTCTGAAACCTCCTGTACAGAATCCCAGCTGATGCATGTAGGGATAATCAACCCCTCACCCAAGTGTGGGCTGCACCAGTGACTTCCTTCCAAAGAGGACAGCATGGGAGCAGGTGTGTGGGACTTTACAGTGAGGGGCCCAGGTCAGCATCATCAGTGATGTCACGTTGACAGCATCTGCCCTTGAGAGGCTCTGCTGAGAAGGGCATTCACCTTTGAAGCCTTCCTCCCCATAACCTAGAACCTCTATCCAGCCATGAGAAGAACATCAGACAATCCCCCAATTGAGGGACATTCTGCAAAACGCCTGAGCAGTAATCCTCAAAACTGTAAAGGTCATCAAAAATAGAGATCAAAAGTCTGAGAAAATGTCATAACCTAAAGGAGCCTAAGAAGACAGAATGGGCCAGGTGCAATGGCTCACGCCTGTAATCCTAGCACTTTGGGAGGTCAAGACAGGAGGACTGATAAATGAGGCCAGGAGTTCAAGACCCCACATCTATCAAAAAACAAAACAAAGAGCCAGGTGTGGTGATACATGCCTGCAGTCCCAGATAGGAGGCTGAGGTGGGAGGATGGCTTGAGCCCAGGAGTTCGAGGCTGCAGTGAGCTAAGATGGCACCACTGCACTGTAGCCTGGGCAAGAGAGCAAAACCTGGTCTCTAAAATCAACCACAAAAAAGAAGACAGAATGACCAAGTGTAGTGTGGCATTCTGGGTGGAGTCTGAAATGGAAAAAGGGCATTAGGGAAAAACTAAGGACATATATATAAACTAGGGACATTTATTTATTTATTTAATTTGAGACGGAGTCTCACTCTGTTGCCCAGGTTGGAGTGCAGTGGCAAGGTCTCGGCTCACTGCAACCTCCGCCTCCTGGATTCAAGTGATTCTCCTGTTTCAGCCTATGTAGTAGCTGGGATTACAGGCGCCTGCCACCATGCCTGGCTAATTTTTGTATTTTTAGTAGAGATGAGGTTTCATCATGTTGGTCAGGCTGGTCTCGAACTCCTGACCTCAGATGATCCACCCACTTAAGCCTCCCGAAGTGCTGGGATTACAGGAATAAACCACTATGCCCGGCCAAAATAGGTACTTTAGTTAATAACTGAGCATTGCGATTGGCTCACTAGTTATGACAAATGTACATGAATGTAAGGGAAACTGCCAGGGGGGTATATAGCCACTCTTTCTACTATCTTTGCAACTTTTCTATAAATCTAAAGGTATTCTAAAATAAAATAGTTTACTTAAAAATAAAACCAGTCTGGAGTTAGTATGCAGGTTAGAGGCTCTCATACTTTCTGCACCAAAATGCCACCCCTTTGCCTTTAGTCTCTGGCGGACCTGTGAGCAGCTCTGCTCTGGTCCAGCCTTAACTCCTGGTGACTAGGCAGAGCTGCTTCAAGCCAGCACCTTCCACCTGAGTTGCCTTGGGCTACAAACTGTTCCTACACAACTGACTTCCTCTTCTTTGCTCGGGGTAGGAGTCTATCTTCTTACTTCTGAGCCTATGAGAAAACCCAGGTGTCTTTTGGGCTAAGGCATCAGTAGCACATCTGGATTTGGGACCCCATTCCAGCAGCATGAGGAACTTCATTCTGTGAACAGGTATTTATTGTGCACCTGTGAGGGCCAAACAGTCTTCTGGGTGCGAAGGATACAACCGGGAAAACCATTTCCTCTTTTCTTGGTGCTTGCATTCTTGTGGGAGAGACAAAATGAATAATTAATGCCAAGGAGTGGGAAATATGAATAAGAAAAAAAAAAAAAGGGTTGGAGAAGGGAAGGCCTCCTGAGGTGATATTTCAGCCAAGACCTGAATGAGGGAGCAAGCCACAAGGGCCTGGGGGCATTAGCAGGATGGACGGGACCAAAGATCCGTGCAAAGGCCATGAGGCTGAGTGGTGTCTGAGGAATGTCAACAGGCCAGTGAGGAGGAGAAGTGTAAGAGGAATTAAGATCCAGCAGCTCCTGGGAGGTCAGACCATGTGAGCCTCTTCACTGGGGAGGCTTCAGCTTACACACCTAGGTAGGTGGGACACTCTGCACAGCCTGGATCAGCAATCCAACACAATCTGCTTAGCTCTGAAAAATCTCTCTGGCTACGGAGTGGAGAATAGGCCATAGGGAAAAGAGGGTGGAAGAGCGCTAATTAGAAGCCTATCCAGACAGGAGATAATTGCGGCAGAGGAAGGGGAGAGGCACTGTCAGGGTAAGCCTGGAGGACTTGCTGATGGAGTAGATGGTGGGTACGAGAGAAACAGGAATTGAGGAGGATTCCCCCAGTTTTTGGCCTCAGAACTTAAGAATGGAGTTTGCATTTACTAGGAGGGAAGTCTCCCAGGGGAGCACATTTCACGACATGGGACCAAGTGAGCTCCCTTTAGGGCTGAGTGTGCGGAGAGGAGGCTAGAGGCTGAACCCCTGAGTGCTCCAGGTTCGAGGCTGGGAAGCTGAGGACACTGTAGCAAGGGAGGCCAAGAAGGAGAGGCCAGGGAGGTGGGGAGAGCAGAAAGCTGTCCACAGGCCAGGTGGAAAGACTCAACCAGGTGATTATTTGCATCCAATGCTACTGATAGGATCGGGCAACCCAGGCCATTGACAATCTTGGTAAGGAAACTTTTGGTGGGATTGTGAGGAAAAAACTGGAAGGGACTGGGCAGAAGTGGAGATGGGGAACACACACAGCTCTTTGGAAGATTTTTGCTGTAAGGGAGCAGAGACAAGGCTTGGCAGCTGAAGGGAACCTGAAAGTCTATGGTCTTTAATATTGAGCTTATCCACTTGGGATGCATGTAAGTGGGAGGGGAAGTCCCGGCAGAGTAGAGAACCCACAGTACAGGAGAGCGGGTGACTGTAGGAGCAAAGCCCTCAAGGAGTGGAGAGGGATGGGCCCGGGGATGTGAGCAGGGTGGGGGATTTATTGCCACAGAAGGGGAGACTGAGGATATGGTGTCAAAAGCAGACAAGCTGAGAGTTCACTCCTCACCCTCTCCTAGGACTGGGCCAGAACCTAAGAGGGCCAGAAGCTGGGGTCCAAGTCTACCTGTCCCGCCCCCTCTACTGGAGCTCCCTGGCCCCCAGCTCTGCACAGCCCCTGCCCTGCAGCCCTGGCCTGGCTGTGCTCTGGGAAGGCCTTATGGGCACTTCATCCTGCTCTGCAGCCACATTCACGTCCTGGGTCTAGTTCACACTAGGTATGATTTGATTCTCCTGGCCTTCCCTCTCACCAACACCGCTATCACCTCATTTAGAAGGCAGGCATGATTTTCATTTTCTAGGCTCAGAGAGTTTGAGCAGGGCCACACAGCTGGGTCCCAGACCCTCTCCACGTGAGCTCATCTGGGCACAGGGCTTGGGGGAACCCAAGACTGATGCCAGTGACAGCTGGCTCTGCATGGTCATCCACTCCTATGGGGGTGTACCTGCAGGGCAAGGATGCCAACTGCTGCCCCTCCTGCAAGGCTTCACCTCTGGGCACTTTTTCTTTTTGGACAGTCTCATTCTGTCGCCCAGGCTGGAGTGCGGTGGTGCAATCTCGGCTCACTGCAACCTCCGCCTCCCAGGTTCAAGTGATTCTTGTGCCTCAGCTTCCTGAGTAGCTGAGATTACAGGCGCACACCACCATGCCCCACTAATTTTTTGTAGTTTTTAGTAGAGACAGGGTTTCACTGCGTTGCCCAGGCTGGTCTCGAACTCTTGAGCTAGGCAATCCGCCTGCCTTGGCCTCCCCAAGTGCTAGGACTACGGGCGTGAGCCACCGTGCCCAGCCACCTCTGGCCACTTCTTCATGGTGGAGTGTGTGTGTGCAAGCCTGGCTTGGAAGCCTGTGGAAGAACCAGGTGCCCAGGCAACAGTGGCTACCGCTGCTTTCCATCTCTAAGTCAAGGGCTGGCAGGAAAGGGAACTTCACAGATGCACCTCAGCCCCAGCCCCTCCACCTGCAGAGGCAAAGACCCCTCTGCTCAGACTTCACCAACATGGAGCAGGAGAGAGAAGCTAAGTTCTGACCTTTGATCAGAAGTGGGGAAGCCACCCTCAACATGCCACTGCCTTAGGAGGTGAGATTTGGGGATTGCTGGTTCCTGGGGAGAAGGGCTTTTGGTGTGGAAATGGCATCTCTTTCCTGTTTCTGACCTCTGCCTGCCTCATGCCAGGTGAGACACTTTCATGCCTGTTTCCATGATTGAGAACATGGGAGTGCGCTTGTTTCTGCCCATGTTCCTGGCAGATTTTCACCAGAGTTGGGCTGCACTGTGCAGAAGGGGTTGGGCAGCTCCTGCAGCACAGTGAGGGGCACAGAAGCCCAAGGCAGTCGGTAAGAAATCACCAGTTTATTGAATGAAAAACCCATCAACTCAGTCCCTCCCACCCCCATCTCCTCTCTCTGGCCCAGGAGACGCTCAGGACAGTAGGGCTGAGCCATGGGAAGGGCTGGAAGAGAGGGTGAGGGAGGTATGGAAGATGAGAAAAACACTTTCAAAATGAAGTTCTGTGCAAAAACTTCTGGGAAGGGGTGAGAGGACAAGAGAAAAGCTCCAGAGGGTCTGGCGGGGCGCGGAGGGCTGGGCTGGGGCCCCTGTGTCCTCAGCCACTCCTGAGAACACGGATGGTCAAGCCTGAGGGGCTCAGACCCCGAGTTGGTGAGAGGGAGGTGAGAGGGAGGGGAGGAGCCTGCTGGAGGGAAACCTGGCTGGGAGGATGGGTCTGGGCCCAGGCTGGGGCCTAAGGAGAGGGAAGAACAGAGCAGGGAAAGGCAGACAAACTGACATGGTGGGAGGAGGGAGATGAACAGGAGATAAATGGGATGTCTGAGAGGCCACAGACAGTATGGTGGTGGGGGCCTGCCTCCCATCTCTCCAATCCAGGCAGAGCTGTGCTAGGTGAGGGACTGGGAGGCAGAGACAGGAGCATCATCAACAAGGGAGGAAGCCACAAAGACAGTGACTGTGCACGGGTGCATCACACAGTACAACTAAGAGACTGGTCGTGCAAAGAACCAAAGAAACGCTCAGGACATACATGACATCTCAGGGGAGCTGGGGGTGGTGAGGAAGTCGTGCACAGGTGGTGGGGGGGACTGGGTGGCCCCTCCATCCCAGAAACACTGTGTCACCATAGCAATGCGGTCCTAGAGGTGGGGGGAGCTGCCTTCTGCCCCTGTAAGCTGTGGAGCCAGGGTCCTGTGGGCTCAGGGTGCTCCCTTACCCTCCCCCTGGGAAGCTCTGGGGCAGGCAGAGAACCCCACAAGAGTGGAACATGGCCCTGGGTCCTGCTGGAAGTGGCAGAGTGAGGAGATCTGGCAGCTGTGCCTTAGAGGACACCCTGGTAGCTGGAGGGGTTGGGGGGAGGACTGGGCTCTCCCAATGGGGACCAAGATTCCAGCTTTCCCATTTCCAGGAAGGGAACTGATGCCACAAGGAAGAGGTTGGAAGCTGGGTGAAGGAAGGCCTGGAGGGACTCAGTCCCGGGGACTATGGGCACCAGAAGGCAAAACCAACACGCCCTGGGCCTGGAGCAGGCGGGAGAAGAGGAAAAGGGGAACGAGGAGAGGCTGCACAGGGGTCGGCTAAAGGGGAGGGGGAGGCATCCCCGTGGCAGTGTCCTTCGGGGACCTGGGCGAGTGAGAGGCAGACCCTGGTGCCAGGGAAGGGATGCTGGGCCCGGGCCTGCTGGCCTCCCCCCTGCCCGCAGGCGGTGAGGCTGGTGGCAGTGCCAGGGAGAGTGGCTGGGAGACAGGGCCTCAGGTGGCCTTGCTGCCACTGAAGAGTCCCACTGGAAAGTGCTTGACGTGGGTGGGCCACTGGGCTGCCAGCTGGAAGAACTTGATGTCACTCCACTTCGACCCATCGATGGACACTGGGGGTGACAGGGAGAGGAGGGGTGACCAGGCTGCTCAGGTCATCTCCCCAGGGCCTCACGGGGAGGGCCGTCACCTGCCTCCCTCTCCAGTCCCTTTCTAACCCTCCTCCCCCGACCCTGCCCGCCCTCACACCTCTCAGCATGGTCTGCTGCTGCTTGGCTGAGCAGATGAGGCGGCTGATGCCTTCGATGACCTGGCTCTTAGAATCCACCTCCTTTTCTCGGGGTTTCTTGCTCAGGAAGATGGTGGGAACTGGAAAGCAAGCAGGGCCACCTCTATCCCAGCTCCTGGGGAAGCTGCCACCCCTCTCCTCCCCCAGCCCCCCACTGTCCGCTGCTTCCTGTGGTGAGGGGAGGTGATCTCCAACCCCCTGCCTCCTCCCTGGCACCGGGCTGTGGGTCAGGATCTTCAAGTTACTGACTCAGTCCCAGCACTGGGCTGGTGACTTTAGCTAAGGCCCCACTCCTCTCCCTGGGGTTCGATATCATCCCCTGTTCAGTGAAGACCTTGGTCCAGATGGTCTCTGAAGTCCTTTCTAGCTGGAACGTTCTAGGCAGCCTGTGGGGCAGGGACCTGCCTCCCTGTCAGATGCGTGCTCTGTGCAGGAGCCAATGCAGCATGAGTTTGTCCTCACGCTGCCCTGGGGGATGCTGGGGAGTGCTCCCCATTCCACCCCCACTCCAGAACAGAAGCAAGGACAGGGAGGGCACTGCTGAGTGGGCAGCCACTCTTGGCAAGTCTCCATGCTGCAGGCTGTGGGTTTTGGCTGTGGGCCTGGCACAGCCCCCTGCCTAACCACCCAGGGGAACTCTGCAGAGGGAGGCATGCACAGAAATAGGCACAGCTTCTTTGGGAGCACCTGAAGGAGGCAGGGGCAGGTCATGCCAGTGCTGCAGGTGCACAGCCAGTCGTGGTCCCCAGTTGGCACCAATGGTGGCAGGCGCTGCCTCAGCACTGGCCCGGCTGTGGGGGTTCCTGCCTCACTCCTGCGCACAGGAGCCAGGCCAGCTCCAACTCTCCCCTCCAGCTGCTTAAGCTACCCCTTCCATCTAGAATGGACTGCATGCCCCTTAATCCTTAAAACACAACAACGTCCTTTCGCTCATGAAGTGTCTTTGGAGTGGCCTCCAGGGTTAGATGTAAGTGCTTTGCTCCTGCGCCACAGGGACCCGGGGCTGTGGTACAGGAGAGGCCCTTCCTATCTGCAGTTCATCCCAGACAGCAGTGGCCAGAAAGGCCCCGTTGATTACACAGTGGCAGCTGCCTCAGCCCCTAAGGTGCTGGAGTTCAGCAGAGAGTGACCAAGTGACTCTCTGCAGCCTTGGTTTCCTGCATGATAGAAAGAATGGCCTTGTCCCTCTTCAGAGGTGGGACTGTCCCCTCTGTACCCCAGGCCACACCAGGGGATGCTTCACCTTCATCCCAAATCTCCCCAAAACAAACTTTTTCCCAGGCCTTGAGAGAGGAGATGGGAGGCCTGGTGGCCCCTGGCTTTGAGGGCACTTACCTTTCTTGTTCTTTTCTTTGGTGACCACGGTCATGGCCATGGTGCCAGAAAGCTGGGCCTCCCCCACTATGGGGCAGGCGGGACACCTGCACTGAGCGGAAGACACTCTTGAGGGTGTTCTTCGAGCTGGCGTCCCCTCTTGTCGCCTTCCCCTCCTCCGCTCCCCAGGGTGGCCCAGCCAGTAGTCCACCTGGAGGCCAATCACATCCCCATATGGGCTATTAGGGCTCCTGAGGAAAGGAAACAAAGAGGAGAGGTCCACTCTGCTGTCAGCTCCCAACTACATGGGCCAGATGGGGTGGGAGCCATGGCAGCCCCCCGGGAGGACGGGCTGAGGAAGGCCGAGGCTCTGTCCCTCCAGCCACACAGAGCAGCTCATGTGGGAGAGGTGAATCAGGCTGATTTGAGAACAAAGCCGGGGGAGGAATAAAGGCCCAAATCATGGAAGGGAAACCAAATAAAAGCCTCACAGGATGATGAGGGCAGCAGAGAAGGAAGCTTTATGAAGGAAGAAAGTGTGTGTGTACATAAGTTCATGTGTACCCATATATACACACACAACGCGCACACGCACATACACACAGACACACACACCTGCCCAGCAGGCAAAGCCTGGGCCAAACAGCCTTGGGCTGGAGAGAGCACCTGGGCCAGGCAGAAGACCTGCAGGCGGCTCCAGTGTAGCCTCAGGACAGCGGCTAGTGCCAGCCCAACCTGTGGCTTTCTCCTTTTCATGGCACTCAGCTCAGTGATAATTTTAGCTCCCGGGAAAAGGGCTGATGTGTCTTGAAAGGAGGCGTCAGACACAATAGGTACATAGGCTAGGAAAGTCATCTATCTTTCTCTTTCTGCCCCATTTCAGAGATTCCATTAAAAAACAAGATTAACTTGGAAGGGAAAGAAGGTGGAGGGAAGGGTTGGTACCAAGGCTCCCTAAATCCATGCTGGACAAAAACCCTTATGCTGTGGGGTGAGATGAGAGAAAATGCCTCCAGGAAGCTGAGGTCCCCAGGGCAGAACTTCGCCTCCTTTCATCCACTGTCCCCTCCAGAAGAGGGGGAGGCACCCCGAGAAGCAGAGGGTGAGTGAGACCAGGGACTGAGATTCCAGCTCTGGGGCAGGCCTTGTGCCACACAACACATCACTGGCACTTCAGGGGAAGCCACTGGCCAATGCCACCCTCACTGTTGCTACGAGGAAAGGGAAGAAGCGAAGGCGGAAGGCGGCGACATGGGGGAAGGGAAGGAAGGCTGCTCCCCTCCGAGTGCTGACCATGCCTGCTCTCCTCTCACCTCAGCCTCTTCTTGTCAGAGCCCACCCTCCAACCTCCCTTTGCCCCTGCTCCTGGACCTTTGATCTAAACTTTAGATACTTGAGATCCTAAAGACATGGCCACCTCCTGTATCACCACTTCCAGCGGTCTGAGATTCCACCTGAACCCGGGCTCCGGCACCCGCTCCCCGCTCCCACTCCCGCTCCAGCACCTCAGCAGGGCCACCTCACTGTGTCAGGTGCCGACATGCATGTTCCTTTTTTCTTCTTTTTTAGAGACGTGGATTGCTTCCTTTAGAGAGGCCCTCTGACTGTCACTAAAGAAGACAATCCACGTCTCTAAAAAAGAAAAAGGAGGACACTAAAAGGGACAGCCTAATCCACGTCACTGTGTGGCCCAGGCCTAGCTTTGAACTCCTGGGCTCAAGTGATCCTCCTGCCTTGGCCTCTGGAGTGACCGGGACTACAGGCTGAGCCAGCACACCCAGTTTTCAGTTCTTATGTAACCTGCTCCACAGCTCTGCAAGGTGGCCACTTCACCTCTCTTCACTAGATGAAACTGAAGTTCAATAACTTGTCCAAGCTAAGCCAGTGGGCAGAAGACAGAGCCATTCCAACCTTCATGTGTTTTATTTCCCAAGTGCCATGCTCTCTCTACCACTAGGGAAGTCCCATAAAAAGACACTTGCACAGCACTTTACAGTCTACAGGCCTCTCTGCTAACATGGTCTCATTCAACCCAATACTGTGAAACAGGCCAGAAAGTGTCCTCCCGTAGCCAGGCCGGATGGTGACGTCTCTGAATTCTAACTTTAGTGTTTTGGGGTTTCAGGAGAGACAGGGTCTTACTGTCACACAGGCTAGAGTATACAGTGGTGTGATTATGGCTCACTGCAGCCTCAAACTCCTGGGCTCAAGCGATCCTCTCGCCTCAGCCTCGAGCAGCTGAGACCACAGGTGTGTACCACTATGCCCAGCTTCCTGTGGCTGCCTTCTAAGCCCGTGTGCCTCACTGGAATCAGCCGGGTGGGCCTGAGGGAGGGCATGGCAGGACAGGCAGGTATGGGCAGAAGCCTTACCCCACAATGGCCAGGGCACTGCTCATGGACGGGGAGGAAGGTGGGGTGGCAGTGGCATCTCGGCTCAGGCCTGAGCTGGAGGGTGGCGATGTGGAGGGCACAGTAAGGCTGACCACAGGAGAATCGTCCACATCACCTGTCAGGGGACAAACGACAAACACAGTTGGCCAGAGGCAGCTATCCCTGACTTGGTGGTGGCAAGGAGCTGGGGATCCTCCCTCAATACCGCGGCCTGCTTTCCTCCTGCGGCCCCAGGCTCCTCCCCCACCTCCTCCAACCACCACTGCAGTGAGGGAGTGAGGGTGCCCACAGGCTTCCTGCTCAAGCTCTGACTTCCTGCAGGACATCCAGAGCCTTAACTTCAGGCCTGCTGGACTAGAAAGAAGACAGGGAGGTCACCACCCTCACTCCACAGAGCAAGGGAGCCCCAGGCTCACCTGCTGTGGAGGGAGAGTCTTCAACCAGACCCACCTTCACCACCTGCAAGGAGAGAAGAGACACTCATTTGATCCTCCTGTGAAAGCAGGCATGTTCCGATCCAACCAGAAACAGATGGTTGGCACAAGAGCCATCACTACACATTATTTTATTGTCAACTTTAATATCTTTGCAAATCTGGGCCGGGCACGGTGGCTCACGCCTGTAACCCCAGCACTTCGGGAGGCTGAGGCAGGTGGATCACTTGAGGTCAGGAGTTCAAGACCAGCCTGGGCAACATGGTGAAACCCTGTCTCATTAGCTGGGCATGGTGGCACGTGCCTGTAATCCCAGCTACTTGGGAGACTGAGGCAGAATTACTTGAACCTGGAAGGTGAAGGCTGCAGTGAGCTGAGATTGCACCACTGCACTCCAGTCCAGGTGACAGAGTGACAATCCATCTTTAAATAAATAAATAAATAAAATTTGGAGCAGCCCAGCTGTGAGAGGAAAACAAAACAAAACAAAACCCAGTTGCAACAATGAGGTGGGGTATGTGAGACTTCGCAGTCTTCTCTGAGGATAAAGGGCTGAAGGAAGGAACCACTGCAGTGTCCTGATCACGTTTCTCTAAGCTCCCATGGGCAGAGGGCCTAGGAAGATGGCTCCATCTCTGCTAGGTGGGAGTGTCTGCAAGGCCAAGTGGACGCGCTAAGGTGTGGAGACCAGCCCTCTCCTCTCTGGTCTTCCTGGAGTCTGGAGGAGTACTGAACGGGGGTGGGGGGATTCCTTAACAATTTTCAATTCTCCATAGAGAATTCTAGAAAGGACAGCCTGGGCCCTCCAGTGGCTAGAAAAGAACACAGCCACAGACTAGGTGAGCATCCAGGCTGGGGTCTGAAGTGACAGGTCCCGGGCCCTATCTCCTGGGCCCAGTCCCAGGCAAAGGAGCATCGGGCTAGAGTCCAGAGGGCTAGAGTCTGGAGGAGTGAAGTCTACCACACAGGCCTGCAGTTGCTTGCCTTGAGGCTGCTGGGACCGAAAGGCTGTGTTCGCTGAGGTCTGTCCCGATCTCTATGGGCCCTTATTTTGATTCCCAAAGAGGAACAAATTGGCACTCTGAGGTTTCCTGGACACAAGTCCCCTTCTCTCCTTGTTTCCCTGGCATTTGGTGAGGTTGCTAGCTCTTTGGTTTTCAATTTGTGAAATATTTGTTCTCTCTCTCTCCTCGGTTGCAAGGCCTGAGTGAGAAGTAACTCACAGCTCTACGAAGATGTGTCAAACAGCCAGCCATGACTACCAGCCATGGTCCTGGGGCCTATAATGTGGCTATGGGAGCAGCCCAGGGGCTAACCTGGGACTGGCCGGATTGCAGGACAGGAGGCTCTGCACGGCACGAGAAGGGGCTGCTGGATTTTCCCAGCTCAGGTATCTCAAGATCACTCAAGACATTCACATCTTGGATTTGCAGAGAACAGGGAGAGGAGGCAGCTAGGTCTCCTCATCTGTATGAGCCCTTCCCCCTCTAGAAGCCACCAGGGAGCCTCAAGGAAATTACAGAAGAAGATACAAACTGGCCGGGTGCATTGGCTCACACCTGTAATCCCAGCACTTTGGGAGGCTGAGGCAGGCAGAACTCTTGAGTCCAAGAGTTTGAGACCAGCCTGGGCACCATGGTAAAACGCCATCTCAGCAAAAAAATACAAAAATTAGCCAGGTGTGGTGGTGTGTACCTGTGGTCCCAGCTATTCAGGAGGCTGAGGCAGGAGGATTACCTGAACCTGGGAGGTAGAGGTTGCAGTGACCTGAGATCATGCCACTGCACTCCAGCCTGGGTGACAAGAGTGAGACTCCATCTCAAAAAAATAAATAAATAAAAAATAAAAAACAGGGCCAGGCAAGGTGGCTCATGCCTGTAATCCCAGCACTTCGGGAGGCTGAGGCGGGCAGATCGCCTGAGGTCAGGAGCTCAAGACCAGCCTGACCAACATGGTGAAACTCCATCTCTACTAAAAATACAACAATTAGCCAGGCATGGTGGTGCGTGCTTGTAATCCCAGCTACTCGGGAGGCTGAGGCAGGAGAATTGCTTGAACCTGGGAGGTGGAGATTGCAGTGAGCCGAGATTGTGCCACTGCACTCCAGCCTGGGCTACAGAGCAAGATTCCATCTCAAAATCAACCAAGCAACCAACCAACCAAATGATACAAGCTGGTTTGGAAGCGAAATGCGAAGCTCTTGTAAGTAGAAATCGAAGTTTTCAGTCCTGTTTTGGTGACGTGCTCCAGCCCCTGGCAGGGCTGCACAGCTCCCTTTGGGCCCCTCCCTAGGTCAGGTAGCGCCTGTGGCCCAACTGCTGCTGAATGAACAGATGGCCGGCAGCGCACCTGCCATCAGAGACATACATAGGGTTCTTCCTTGACTTTCAAAGTTTACGAGTATAGAGATTTCTCCTCAACTAAATAGAAAAGGAAAGAAGAAAGCCTTCCTCTTATTGGTCTATCCAGCCATGAAGACAGAAGTATCTTTTCAGACTTTTCTGCAGAATGCCTCCTTCCACTGCTGCCGAGGGAGCTCCTTACCCCTGAGCCATGCTCTGGACATCACTCCCCAGGCAAAGGGACCAAGGTCAGGGACTGGTGTAATAAACAGGAGACATGCATGATGGACCCAGGGACAGTGATTTGGAAAAGGCAGACATTAAAAGGGGCAGCCCAATCCACATCCTGGCCCAGGGTTTCTCCACCTCCGCACTACTGACACTTGGGGCTGAGCCATTCTCTGCTGCGGGACCTCCTGTGCACTGGAGGATGATAGGCGGCATCCCTGGTGTCTACGCACTGGGTCCCCCCAGTATGACAACCAAACACATCTCCAGACATTGCCAGGTAGCCCCTGGGGGCAAAATCTCCAGTGTCTGAAGAATACTGTTCTAGATGAATCTTTTGTTTTCCTGTGTAAGGGGACCAGGAAGACCAGGAGAACAGGTGGGGTGCCGAGCAGAGGGAGTCAGTACTCACGCCAATGAAGGGAATAAACTTCTGATAGGAGTCTTCATCGGGGCTGTTGGGAGACACAGGAGAGCTTCACAGTTAGCAGGAGAGACAGGGAGAAGTGCTGGGAATGGGCCTTTCCTATCTCACTGTGGCTGCAGCAGAGTCCAGGACGCTGCACAGCCTGCGCCCATCACATCCTGGGCAGCACCGGGAGGGTCTGGGACTTGCTGTGCATGTGGAGCTCACAAAATGGGGGCAAATGACCTGATTATGCAAACTATGCTCCCTGCTTCCCCTGTCTGAGTTCCAGCTATGAGGATGGGCTGCTTCATACTGAAGGGCAGGAAAGGAAACTGAATAACTCAGGCTCCTATGGGTGGGAGGCCCAGGGCAAGGAAGGAGTGCTGGGGAGGTGGTGGTAAAGCCACTCACATCCTTTCGGGTTCCTATGAAGGAACGTAGTGTGTGCAGAAGGAAAATGTGAAAAAGCAAGGAAGACCCAAGATTACTCTAACCCACCCCACCTATTTTTAAGAAACCCCTCAAAGTCAAACTTACAACTTATGCCGGCAGGTCAGCATGGCTTCGGCCACAGGAAGCTGGTGAGTTGTGGCCGCCCCGTTGACATACTGCATCACCCGCCCCACCACGTCCAGTTGCTCTGCAGAAAAGCCAAGAGATCACTAACTGCCCACTGACTTCAGCTAGCAAACCTGCAGACCCTCTCAGAGAGGGCTTCCTTCCTGAGACCTGTCTAGGAGTTGAGTGAGGGATGCGGCTCTATGGTCCTTCTGTTTTAAAGGATTCATAAGCCCAAGGATGGTCTTAACCATAACCCCTTCCAATCTTTGCAGTTCCTCAAAGCCCTGCTCTTCTTGCGCCATTCACACCCTTCTTCTCATGTCCACTTGCTCCTGCCTATCCTTGCACATACCCATCTGGTGGCCTAGAGGAGCCTCGCCCCACAGACCTTTGCCATTACCTCTTTCTCAGCTGTGCCAGGTCCTCACTACTTCTTAGCCTGGAAAACCTCAACCTCATTCTGATCCCTGCCACCTTTATTTTTTTATTTTATTTTTGAGACAGAGTTTCACTCTGCCACCCAGGCTGGAGTACAGTGGCATGATCACACTGCAGCCTCAACCTTCCGGTCTCAAGCAGTTCTCCCACCTCAGCCTCCCGAGTGGCTGGGACTACTTGGGAGGGCCCATACCACCATGCCCAGCTAATTTTTGTATTTTTGTAGAAACGGGTCTTGCTATGTTGTCCAGGCTGGTCTCGAACTCCTGGGCTCAAGTGAAACACCCACCTTGGCCTCCCAAAGTGCTGGGATTACAGGTGTGAGCCACTGCGCCCTTGACCCCTGCCACCTTTATTTGATATTCAAGAAAGCACCTGGTTGGTGTGGTGTTATTCATTTATCCAGTTAGTGCTTAGTAGCTATTCTCTGCTCCTTGTATTTCATCTCTACAACGAGAGATGCCCTGTCCACCACACCAGCATGGCCCTGGTTCCTTCCAGATGAACAGGAGCAGAACAAATAGCAGAGGCTGAAAACAGGCAGAGTGGAAGGGCTGTGCACAGTGAGCCTCTGCTTAATAAACACTTATGGAAAAATGAACAGGCAGAAGGACCTGGAAGGTGAGAGCTGCAGGGAGAAAAGCAGCATGAGCCCAGCCTCCTCCTGTAGCCAGGGCTGCCACCTGTGGACCCCAGGGGTGGGAAGAAGCTCTTTACATGGGGTTGTTACCTGACACTGGCGGCTCTGAGCGACTGAACAGATCTCTCCAGCCAGAATCCAGGAAGGAACTACTATATTTACTGTCAACTGATCCCAAGTATTTGGCCACAGGGTGAGAACCTGGTAGATGGAAAACCAGAGGTGTTGGATTTGTCAGGAGATGAGACGGTGTGGGAGCAGCTGTCCTTGGCCATGGCCTTGGTCTCCTTGACTGTCCCTTCCTAGGCCCCAACCCCACCGTCCTGCTCGAGACAAGGCATCTGTCTAGGGAACCCACATGGCCGACACCCTCCTGGTGCCACCCATCTTTACCGAGTGGGATGATGAGGAAGCGCATGTAGCCAAGCCAGTCGGAGGTCTTGTTGGCCAGGGACTTGACAAAGAATCTGAGGATGGAGCTCAGGTAGCTCTGGCCTCCCACAGCGGCCACCTTCACTGGCCTTGGCATGGAAGAGTTGCAGTTGCAGCTGGGGAGGAGAGGGAGCGTCACAGCCATGCTCAGGGGCTGTCAGGATCCTGCCCAGTGGGAGGCCCCGAGCTGACTTTCTGTGATCTTGACAACCCACAGGGGAAAAGCAAACCAATCCACAAAATAATACAGAGAGGATCATACAGGGAATAAGCCACAGTGCTTTCACAACCAAGAGAAAAATCCAGGGTCAGAGGGCATTGCCCATGAAGCAGACAGAATAGCTGACTCAGCAGTGTGCCTGGGATGCCTGCAGGGTGTGTGACCCCAAGGCCTGGAATCTGTAGTTCTCTTTCATAAGGGCAAGGGCAAGGGCAAGGGCAAGGGACTCGGGCCCTTTAAGAAGGCCCTGAGGGTGGGGGAAGCACTGACTCTCGACTGTCTAGCAGCTTGTTGCAGTTGGAAGGAGTAAAAGATCTTTTTAAAACCTGTGTCCTCTCCTTCATCATGCGTTGAAGAGTATAAAGCAAGTCAAGGCCTGGTGGGAGTCCAGGCAGGGAGGCAGGGAGCACAGGAGTTGGTATTTATACTCCCAATCCTCTGGGGTCTGCAGGGGCCTTGAGCTCCACAGCCTACCCCCCAAAACATGTGCCCCTCTGCGGATTCTTGGTCTAATGAAGCTAGGAGGTTCTATCATTGCTTAGAAGTCGGCATAGGAAGACAAAGTCAGAGGGAATTCCTAAGGGCAGGAGAGGGGGAGGCCACAGCCCTTACTAGCGCTGGATCCGAGTCAGCAGGGGCGGACAGCACGGCCTGGACCTCCACGATGGAGCAGGTGCAAACTACAGGCTTCCGCTGGTCCTGGAGCAGCTCGGCCACATACTGGGACAGGGATGGAGAAGAGCAGGGACACAGGTCACTCCTTCACAAGGGCCAAGAGGCAAGCGAGGCCCAGACCAAGCTGCAGGGCCCCCTGTCCTCTGAAGTTCAGATCGAAGCTGGGCAAAAGCAGTCAGGTCTCCAGACTGCTAGTAAGGAGAGGGTGGGGCCAGACCCATGAGACATGCAGAGTGTGAAAGATGGGAAGGCTTAGGGGGTTTCACATGCTAGGATACTCCAGTTGTCCCTGGCACCAATGTCTAACCCAGGTGGACAGTGGTGAGGGAGCAGGCAGGGATGCTCTGCCCTGCTGACCTGCCTTCATGGAGGCAGCCCTGGAGGTCACAGCACAGGTGCCTCTCAAGGGGCCTCCATTCCGCTATGCTGCCTGATGCACGTGGCACCCTGGAGGAGTTACTGTTGCTTCTTTTTTTTTTTTTTTTTTTAAACATATGAGGCAGCTGAGGTATAGCAAAGTTAGTGACTTAAGATCCTGCAAGTTGGACAATGACAGAAGTGGCACTAGAACTCAGAGTTCTTGGCTCGGTTCAGAGAAGGTGGGGGCTGATGGAGGGGTGAGATCCCCACCTCCTCATGCACTGCCTGCCCTCCAGGACCTCACATGGCCTTGCAGTCTCAGCACTTACCTGGCCCTGCCAGTCAGTGGTGTTCACCAGGATGACATTTTCGGGGAGGGCTGCATCTGACACCAGGATCTGATTCAGTTGGTCATACACCACCTTTCTTGGAATCTGCGGGAACAAAAGAAAGTGTCTCTTGTTAGGGAGTCCCCAGGGAGCCTGAGGACAGGGCTGCTAGACTGGTGCAAGGGGGACTCCCTGGAGCAGGGGTGGTCAGAGAGAACAGATATGAGGACTTTGGGAGGGAGACTTAGTCTCCTGCTGGCCAGACCGCGATGGAGAGGAGGAGAAAGCAGCAGCAAAGCGAGTCCTTAGAGGACACACTGAGATCAGGAACAAAGCCACAGCGGTTGTCCTGTCAGGGTAGCAGAGAGGATGGAGGTGCAGCAAGCCTCATGGATGGGAAATGGTGCGGATGGCAGGAGGGGGCAGCAGTGTAAGAACCAGGAGAGGAGGGGCAGAGGGTGGCCAGCAGGTGCTCAGAGAAACGGAAACGAGGGCAGTGGGGGAGAGAAATAATGAGAGTGGCAGCGAGTGCTATGTGGGGGACCTGCTGTCTGAGAGAACAAAAGGTATTTCAGGAACAGTGATTAACAAGAAGGACAATACCTCACCCCAGGCACTGGGCTATTCTAGTCTCAAGTTCATTTTCAGCCATGTAATAGCATGGAGCTCAGGAGGGCACATTGACAACGCACTTGATAAGTTATCAGGGGAATGAACAGGCTGGCTGTTTAACCCTAGCAGAACTGGAACTGTGTGAGGTGCGCTGGGAAAATCCCTGCCCCAGACCTCTGACAAGACAGGCCTTCAAAAAGAGAACACAATTCCCAAGACTCAGCTGCTTCGGACTTCTTTTCCAGCCCACTCTCAGGTCCTTCCGCTGGAATAGTTTAATATTGTTTACTTCCGGGCTTGAGAGCATGATGACCGATCACAGCAGTACTCAGGTCAGGAGCTTGGGTCGGGGTGTCCCATGAGATCCAGAGGCTGCTGTCCTCTGGAACAATGGATTCACTGCACAACCTCCAGACTGACATCTGATGGAGGCAGAGACACCAGAGGTGTGGAATCGCCACTCCTGGCCATGGCAGGCCAGGACCACAGTGTTTTTGGCTCCCATGCCTGCTCCCTAGAGGTCAGCGTGGAAGCCAATTCCACAATGGCACTAAGTAAGAAACATAGGAGACCTCTCTAATTTAGTCTTTCTTCAAGAGTTTTTGCTCAGAGCATTTCCAAGTATTCCTCTTCCCTCCAACTAACTGTCCAAGGAAGCCGACAAAACAGAGCCTGAAGTTCATGAAATCTCAGAGGGTCCTGGTGTTTTGGGGGACCTGGAAGTACCTGTGTGCTGTGACCCAGATCTGGGGAGCGCTCACTGTCGGAACTGTTGGTCCTCTCACTCAGGGGCTTGGAGAGCTGCCGCTCCTTCAGGGGCGTGCTCCTCTTCTGCCGGGGTGTGTGTACCCCCCTCCACTTTGCTGCCAGGGAGGTGGAAAGAAGGTGGTGATATGATATAGCCCCTCCAACCCCAAAGCTGCCAGCCCCGCTTTCCCTTGGCCCAAAGCCCATGCTAAGCACAGCTGCAGGTGTACCCCTCTGCTTCCTTCCCATCTGGAGTACCTGGGGGAGGCAGAGCCCTGGAGATCTGTTTTGCTGGACTTCATGGGAGTTTTGACTTTCTCTGGCACAACCAGACTCGTGCTCACATCTCCAAACATGTCCTGGTCAGTGATTTCCTACCATGGAGAAGAAGCAGTGAAGGTTACCTCCCACTCAGTGACCACCTAGGAGCCTCCTTGGACTGGCCAGGGCCCATCACCATCCTGAGGAGATTCATTCTCTTTTTCTGAAAGCACGTGGCCCTAAAGCTCCTGCCTCAGCTGATGGAAAATTGCTACTGTTCACCTGTGACTGAATATACCCCGTGTGGGCACCGTAGGCTCCAATCCAGTAAATATCCAGTTACCAACAACCTGCTGGCACACAGAGTGGACTGATGACCTGCTGTCTCCAGGAGGAGAGGGGGACCCCCTAAATGCATCTCCCCTGGTGCCCTGACCAGACTTCATCTGGTCTACAAGACCAGAGAGGGCCATAGCCCCATTTCTCACCTTGGCCAAAGCCTCCAGCATCTCACTTGAGATTCTCCCTTCCTTCCTCATCCCGCCACTGCTGTCTGTCCCTCCTCTGGCCTCACTCTCATATCCACCCTCTCTATTCCATCTTCTGAGCCCAGGCCTTTGCCTTTCCTCAGATCACTTTCAACAATCTTCACCAGCCTCAGCTCCCCTTCTTCAAATCATCCTGCCTGCTCATGTCAAGGCTGTCTTTCTAAAGCACAACGAGAATCGTATCACAACGCTGTCTAAACAACATGAGTAGCTTCATACTGCTTAGAATGAAATCTGATTCCTCCTTTTTTTCCTTTCCTTTTTACTTTTTTTAGACAGGGTCTTGCTCTCTTGCCCAGGCTGGAGTGCAGTGGCACGGTCTCAGCTCACTGCAACCTTGAACTTGTGGGCTCAAGCGATTATCTTTTTTTTTTTTTTGAGATGGAGTCTCGCTCTGTTGCCCAGGCTGGAGGGCAGTGGCATGATCTTGACTCACTGTAGTCTCAAGTGATTCTTCCGCCTCAGCCTCCCGAGTAGCTGGGACTACAGGTGTGCACCACCATGCCTGGCTAATTTTTGTACTTTTAGTAGAGGCAGGGTTTCACCACGCTGGCCAGGCTGGTCTCAAACTCCTGACCTCATGATCTGCCTGCCTTGGCCTCCCAAAGTGCTGGAATTACAAGTGTGAGCCACCACGCCCGGCCTCAAGCAATTATCTTACTTTAGCCTTCCAAGTACAGGTGCATGCCACCATGCCTGGCTAATTTTTTGTAATTTTTTTTTTTTGGTAGAGATGGGAGTTTTTCCATGTTGCCTAAGATGGTCTTGAATCCCCAGGCTCAAACAATCTGCCTGCCTCAGCCTCCCAAACTACTGGGATTACGGGGATGAGCCACCACACCTGGCCAATTCTGACTCTATAGTGGGGCCTCTGAGGCCTGCCATGACCCAGCCTGGGCCACCTTTCCAAGTAAATCTCCCAAGCATCCTCCTCTGGGGCCCACTATCTCCCTAACGCTCCAGCCCTCAGGAATGATTCTGGTCTCCATGCAGGCTGCACACCTGCCTACTTCTCTGCCTCTGAATGGCCTTTATGTTTTCAAAACGCTTACTAAGGGCATAACTTATTTTTTTTTCGCCAGGCACCAGGCTGGAGTGCAGTGGCACAATCTCGGCTTACTGCAACCTATGCCTCCCGGGTTCAAGTAATTCTCCTGCCTCAGCCTCCCGAGTAGCTGGGACTACAGGCGCACGCCACCACGCCCAGCTAATTTTTTTGTATTTTTAGTAGAGATGGGGTTTCACCATGTTGGCCAGGATGGTCTCGATCTCTTGACCTCGTGGTCCGCCTGCGTAGGCCTCCAAAAGTGCTAGGATTATAGGCTTGAGCCACCGTGCCCAGCCAGGGCATAACTTCTATAAGGTAAGGAGTACAAATCTAAAATAGCCAACTTGAATTTTTATGCAAATATGCCCCCAGGTGACCATTAACCAGATCAAGACAGAACATTCCAGCACTGCTGAGGGCTCCCTATGTCCCTCCCTGTTCCTGGTTAACAGATATGCTGACATCTACATCATGGATTAGTTTTGCCTGTGAGTTTCACAGAACTGGAATCCTATGGCATGCATTTTTTGGCATTCAGCTTCTTTTACTCAACACTAAATTGCTGAGATTTGGCCAGTCACTGAAGAGTTTTAATCGGGAGTGACACAACTGGAATTTCATTTTGAAAAGGCCACAGTGGGGGCCTGGCACGGTGGCTCACGCCTGTAATCCCAGCACTTTGGGAGGCCGAGGCGGTAGGATCACAAGGTCAAGAGATCAAGACCTTCCTGGTCAAGATGGTGAAATCCTGTCTCTAGAAAAAAAAGGCCACAGTGTATTTGCCACATGCAGTATGGACCACCAGTGGGGCCACAGTGGAAGCTGGATTATTCAGATTACTGGTGAACTAGAAACTGTAAGTTAGGGTAGTGAGTTTCAAATTAATCTTGAATCAAGCCTAAATATATGAGATCTTTAATGTAGTCTTAATTACTATAGAAAACACAAGCCTAAAATAATTCTTTTGCAGATTCTATTCAACACCCCTGCAGATCTCACCGTGAGGCTCATCCTTAGATGGGATTCTCTAAAGTTCTCTGCTCCCTCCCCCTCAATGGTCCTGCCTCTGGGCATGGGATGAACTTTGGTGTAACCTGCAAAGCCCAGCTCAGACATCACTTCCCCAGTCTGTGTCCCCTGTACCTCCCTGGGACTCTGCGGAGTCCCAGAGAGGTAAGTCCCACGGAGGTACAGGGGATACAAACTGTGGCACACTCATCTTTGCATCTTCAGTGCCCAGCACAAGCAGGTACACAGTAAATGTGGGTGCAATTCAACCTGTAAAAAAAACTGGGCATCCCAACCAACTCTATTTCACTTCACTGGGGCTTAGGCCTGTGCTCCTGGGCAGCTCCAGCACCTCTTAGAGCACGGACCAGTGCCCCTCAGAGACTGAATGCTGTGGGTTGTCTGGCCGCTGAAAAAGTAACATCAAAGGATGAAGGGACAATTTTCCAGGGGAAGACGTTGGTGATGGATGGTGAGAAAAGTTTCCCCAACTAGCATTTGGTCAGCTCTTATTAAAGGGCAGAATGAGGACATTTCTGCTATACTAATTTCGGGAGCAACCTGGTGTCTAGTGTAGGTTACATTCCACAGGTAAAGATTTCAGGAGAAAGAGTGCAGGACATTCATAAGCCTGTAGATTTAGGTGAAATTTCTAGGGTGATCCTGAGGGTCCTTCTGTCTTTGTTTCTAAAGGGACAAACACTATTTGAAACAGCTGAAACAGGAAACTGACCCATACATACCAGAGTGTCTGTTTCAGTCAAACTGTCATCTTGGTTTTTAATCCAAGTAGATTTGACTTTTTCTAGAGCAGCCAATTCCATCTGCAAAAATTATAAGAATTAGTTATCACTGATCCAAATAACTACCGCTCTAATTTGTTTTACTAGGTCCCTATGAAGCTTAAAATACTTTCATTTAATATCCAACCTCATAAAATCTTTAGGGCTTTTATCTTATGCCATGGGGGGGTACATTTTTTGTGAAAACTAAGTTTTGGAAGGATCAGTTATCTTTATCATCACTAAGTCAGTAACACAGGGAGATTCACAACCCAGAAATTCTGACTCCCATGAGATGTCACTAGGGAAGAGCAGCTCAAAATTTCGATGGCTTTGCTACTGCATCCATGAAATCTTTGACCCTGGATCCAGTGAAAACCCTTGCCCAGGAAGGACATAGAGGGGGAGGCCTCCTTTGCTTGGTGGTGGAAGGAGTATGATAGGTTCAGGTCTTTGATTTTGAGACTAAAGACGTCCATAGTAGTCAAATGCTTTTTGCCTGGTGGGAATATCCAGAAAACCCTCCTACAGGATGTATTAAGCAGAAAGACATCAAATTTTAAACCAGTTAGGCATAAATTAATTCTCCTAATTCTGCTAACTCTTATTAGCATTTCTTACAAATATTAAAAATTTTTGGCCAGGAACAGTGGCTCATGCCTATAATCCCAGCACTTTTGGAGGCTGAGGTGGGCGGACTGCGAGGTCAAGAGATTGAGACCATCCAAGCCAACATGGTGAAACTCCATCTCTACCAAAAATACAAAAATTAGCTGGGTGTGGTGGCATGCGCCTGGAGTCCCAGCTACTCAGGAGGCTGAGGAAGGAGAATTGCTTGAACCCAGGAGGCAGAGGTTGCAGTGAGACTTGATCGCACCAGCCTGGCAACAGAGCAAGACTCCATCTCAAAAAAAAAAAAAAAAAAATTCCTTTGCAAATACAGATGCATAACCAGATTTTCATACTTGTTAATATTGCTTCTCGCTGGGCAGACAGCAACTAAAAGCCACCAGCAGTGACTTGTGGGTTGTAGGCCTTAGATGCAGGGAAGATCTGGCCTTAATCAATGTTTTTGTTTCTTGTAGGGAAACACAGGAGGCAGAAAATATAAATGATATTCCACTTCCTCCCAATTACTCAAAGTCCTTTCTCTGACTCATTCATATAATACTGAGAAGCATCAGGCTAATAAGTTCAGGGTCACTTGGCAAACTACAGAACAAGCATCACCATAGCAGGCTCCTGTGTCACACTAAACCAGGGTTCCTCCACCTTGACATGACTGACATTTGGGGCTGGGTCATTCTTTGTTGTGGGGGCCTGTCCTGTGTACTGTGGGATGTCTAGCAGCATCCCTGGACTCTACTCACTACGTGCTGGTAGTGGAAAGTCCCCACTCCCTAATTTGTGACAAACATAAATGTCTCCAATCATTGCTAAATGTCTGGGAAGCAAAATCATCCCAGTTGAGAACCTCTGCTCCAGAGCATCTGCAGGACTAACTCAGCACGCCTGAGCCAGACCCTGGGACCCCAGATCTTCAGATGCTTTGGCTTTTGTAATGGCTCACAGCCACCAAACAGGTTGCCTCCAGATTGCAGAGCTAGCTCATTTACACCTTGTCTATATAATCAGCCAATGGTTTTTTTTTTTTTTTTTTTTTTTCCCCCAGACAGAATCTCACTCTATTGCCCAGGCTGGAGTATAGTGGTGCAATCTTGGCTCCTGCAACCTCTGCCTCCCAGGTTCTAGTGATTCTCCTTCCACAGCCTCCCAATTAGCTGGGATTACAAGCGTCCGCCACCATGCCTGGCTAATTTTTATATTTTTAGTAGAGACAGGCTTTCACCATGTTGATTGACCATACTGGTCTTGAACTCCTGACCTCAAGTGATCACCCACCTTGGCCTCCCAAAGTTCTGGGATTATAGGCATGAGCCACTTCCCCCGGCCTCAGCCAATAGAATCTAGAATCATGGAAAAGCTCTGGTCAGGCCCGAGACTAAAGAGAATTTCACTCCATTTTGGATCTCAATATGACAAATGAATTAAACATGTTTTAAAGAGAATGAACTGGGTGATAACAGAGGTCCGCCGGGAGGTTTTAAAGTAGCATGCCTTGTTGTTAAGCCCTATGACAGCTACAGCACCGCTTCCATGGCAAAGTTCCAAAATTTAGTAAGATCTTTATTCCCCCCCCAGCTTTATTAAGGTATAATTGACAAATAAAAATTGTATATATTTACGGTATACAACCTGTTTTGATGTATGGATACACTGCAAAATGATTAAATCAAGGTAATTGGCATATACCCATCTCCTGATAATATCTTTAATTTGGATTGGGCTTAGAGGACACCTGCTATTTACTGGCTCTTCCAGATGTCACAGACAATCCTGCTAGGGACAAATTCCCAACTTCTCTGTTTCTGTTCCTGCTTCTATAAACACTAACAGGCTTTTTCCCCCTCCAAGGATGCTGGAACACCAGCAGGGCTCCAGCTGTGTCTGACCAAGTGTCATGAGATGTGGATGAGGCATCACTAGAGGTCCCAGCAGTCTGCACCACTGCCCATGGATAGTGTCAACTGCTGAAGGCTAAGAGTGTAGGCACGTGTCAGAGAAAGCGGCAAGAGTGAGTAATATGTAGGCTATTGTTTCATGAAGGACTAGGCTCTAACACCATTATTTATAGTGCTGTGGAAATAGTGACTTAGCAGCAGGCAGTCGTGGCTGGAAGTCTGCATCTGTGGCCGCCCTAGCTGAAGCACTGTCAGAGCTCATTGTTATCAGCTTGGAGAACCAAATTATGTTGCCATTGTGTGCTCAAGTCTTGGAAAGATTCAACAACTGAAATAATTTTTATCAGCAGAAATTCTTTCTGGTTCTAGTGATAAACTAAATCCTCTAAAATGTGGGGGAACAAAAAGCAAGATTAAGAAAAATAAATAACAGTGCTAGGAAACCAGGGAAGAGAGGACACAAGCCGAGGTGGTGTGTGCATGCCTGCCTACATGTGCACAATCTCGTGTCTTTTCCTAATCCATTCAGAAGTTCTCCATTTAAGAGCACAGCTTTGTTCTGCTGTTCCCAAAGCGCCTTTCCTACCAAAGGATTCCAAAGTTCCACACCCACCTCCAGACATATGGGACTCTTCAAAATAGAAATATCAGCACAGAACCAGCAAAGTGAGTCTGAAACCTGGCCAAAGGAACCAGAATTTGAAGGACTCACTAAAAAGACATCTAGATTCTATCAGTTTTAGGAGTCCAAAACTGAAATGGCACTAAGGAATTATAACAAAAGCAACAGTATTCAATGAGCAGTGCTCCATAAGCAGTCAGTCAGTCAGGCACACGCCATGCGGAGTCTGATGTGCATGATCCCGTGCTGTCTCCTCACTACCTTGGGAGGCACAAGCTTTAACATGTACCATAGATGAGGAAGCAAAGGCGTGGTAACATGCCCAAGATCACACAGTCAGTGGAGTGGTGGAGTCAAGACTTAAACACAGAAGCTCTACCCTGTCCCAAATGTGTTTTTTGCCTAGACAGGGGGCCTCAGGCCATCATATTATAAAGGCCAACACTCAACACTCAGTTGGCTTTTGAGCCAAATGGGCTCCTACACTGACACCACTACCCTATAGATGAGGCACCGAGGCTGAGTGCCTAGGTGATTTTTTCAGTAAGTTTTGTAAATCAGGTAACTCACATTTATTAACACTCACAGTGTTAGGTGTTCTGCTTACTGCTTTTGCGGCAGTGTCTCAGTAATTTAGTTACATTTTGTTACAGTGGAGCACCTACTCTGCATTCCCACAACACTGAGAAACAGTCCTCCCTCAACCAGCTCCCAGGTTTCTTTCTAGAGTCAGCTCCGATAGTTAAGAGGGAATCTGGGTCTCATGGCCAGGGGTCTGCCCATGTGGATGGTGTCAATTCAGCAGGCCATTCAGCAGTTCCATGTGAGGAAAAGCATCTCCAAGTCACATCCTAAATGCTAATACTAAAGAAAGTGAGGTGGCTGGGTGGACACTGCACTCCAGCCTGGGCAACAGAGCCAGACTCTATCTTAAAAAAAAAAAAAAAAAAAAAAATTTTAGGTCAGGCACAGTGGCTCACACCTGTAATCCCAGCACTTTGGAAGGCCGAGGCAGGGGGATCACCTGAGGTCAGGAGTTCAAGACCAGCCTGGCCAACATGGTAAAACCTGTCTCTACTAAAAATACAAAAATTAGCTGGGCATGGATGGCACGCACCTGTAGTCCCAGCTACCTGGGAGTTGAGGCAGGAGAATTGCTGGAACTCGGGAGGCAGAGGTTGCAGTGGGCCAAGATCTCTCCATTGCACTCCTGCCTGGGCTACAAGAGCGAAACTCCGACACAAAAAAATAAATAAAATAAATAAGTATAGAAAGGGGGTTAAAAAAAAAAAAAAAAGCAAGGTCTCTTCAATTCTTGGATCTCCATGAACCTGGCCTGGAACGGGTCTAGGGTGCAGGGTCTGCAGGGGCAGGGCTGGGTTTCTCCCAGGGAGGAGTCTGTTTAGGTTGCAGTTTCCCACCATTTCCTCACTAACACCACATGGGGCACTGTCCTAACCAAAAAGAGCGGTGAGTTGGGAGAGAGCCCCATCTGGTGGCAGCAGGCAAAAGGGCAGCCAGAAGATGCTCCAAGAGACTGGTTTCCAGGATTGGCACCTGGCCTTTCAGACCCGAGCTTTTCAGCAGTGGAGGCCTCGCCTGCTTCCTGTCATTTCTGCACAATTACTACCTATCTGCAGGGCGAGTTTGGTATTCCCCCTGGTGAACAATGACTAGGCTTCATCTGCCAGTAAAGTAGGCAAACAGGAGGACTTAAAGGATTTCTTTCTTTTATCTACAGAAAAAACACTGGGCTTTGGAGGGGGAAACCCTAAGCTGGGCACTCACATCTCGACAATGCCCACTTGTCTTCCATTGTAAACAAAGGAAGAGCAGCTTCCCAAGGCCCGAGGTCACTTCAGGCTCACCCACACCCCTGCCTGTGATCCGCTGAAGGGTCAGGGCCTTTCCAAGGAGGGGCGGAGCATGGCACCGGACAGGGCTCCGGCTGCTACAGTAGATGCCCCCTTTTCCCCTTGCTCACCAGGAAAAATGGAAACCTCTTACTAAATTATAAATTTTCTCGGGGCACTGCTCCCCACTATGGATTCTTGGCCCAAATAAAGCCTACTAGGGCCTCCTGAGCACATCTCAGGGGCTCCCCCTCCTCTCTATACCTGCTCCTTTCCCAACCTGGTGCAGGGCCACTCACACCACTGGCCAAATGCCACTCCACGCCACATTCTCAGCTACCACAGAATGGACACAAAGGGACAGGTTTTTGTTTGTTTTTTGAGACGAGGTCTTGTTCTGTCACCCAGGCTGCAGAGCAGTGGCGTGATCACAGCTCACTGCAGCCTCTGCCTCCTGGGCTCAAGGGGTCCTCCCGCCTCAGCCTCCCAAGTAGCTTTATCTACAGACATGCACCACCATTCCTGGATAACTTTTGCATTTTTTGCAGAGACAGGCTTTCACCATGTTGCTCAGGGTGGTCTCGAACTCCTGGGCTCAAGTGATCCACCCGCCTTGGCCTCCCAAAGTGCTAGGATCACAGATGTGAACCACTATGCCCAGCAGAGGGGGAGGTGTGTTCTGAGAGGGAAGGCTTTGGGCCACAGCAGGAACAGACCAAAACGAACACTCAGCCTGACACAGCAATGACCCTGAAGAGCTAAGCTCCCAGTGTGGACTGAGAGGAGAAAAACTGAGGCTAAAACAAGATGAGGCCACTTTTCTAAGGTCACGACATGAACCCTGATCAGAGATACAGAGGGACGGAGCACTGAGCCCCGACAAGCCACAGTCCCGCCCCGCCCCACAGCCACAGTTGCGCTCACAGGGCTGGTGGTGTCTTTTCCAAGGCTGCCCTTGCTGTTGAGGCTGCCAATCTCCGTCTGGGAGCTGGACTGCGACATTCCCTCAAAGAAAGGCCTGCAGTGAAGAGCACAGCCAAGGTCAGGGTCTCCAGGGCTCGGACAGCAAGCTGGGAGAGCTGAGTGGAGCTGGTATTCAGGGTGGGTGAGCAGGGAAGTGCAGGGGAGGAGAGGTGGAGCGGGCGGGAGAGCGGGGCTTCTGAGAGTCCTATGGGACTTCTGTCAGTGAGAGGCAAAACAATGACCTTCTCCCAGAAAGCCAGAGGTTCAGAAAGGATGAAAGACCAAGATTCCCCTGGTAATGGAGGGGGCAGCGAGGGGAGGGGTCAGGAGACTGCTGGGGGCAGGAAGGAGAGGAGTTGGGAGGCCAGCTACGGAGGAGGGGGTCTCACTTGAGCTTGGGCTTCGGAGTGCTAAGGATGCTTTCTGTCTCCTCCATCTCAGGTCCACTGTCGCTGGGGTTGTACATCTCCAGACTGTCATACAATTCATCCAAGTCCTCTTCCACCTCCCGGATCTGTTCCCCGGGACACATGCTCCAGCCCAAAGCCCACCTGCAGGGGGAAAGAGTCTCTAAATTTAGGGTCATCCCTATCAACAATTTTGGTTGACAAGCAGCTTCTTTCTCTTGGGCCACCCTTACGATTCCACTTAAGGGACATGCCAGAGCTTCACACTGGCTGGAGTAACCTTCACGTCATTTTTGTGATCCAGCCTGAGGGCAAGGACATGGTGAGGCCACCCCCAACCCCGCCCCAGCCGGTTCCTGCCACCGCTCCCCCACTGGAAAGCTATGCCAGGAGGGACAGCTGAGGAATCCCGAGGACCATCGCCCATATGGCCTCGTCCTACCCTCCATACAGGCCACAGGAAGGTGAAGCAATTGCTCTCAGCAATTTTCTTTTTTTTTTTTCTTTTTTTTATAGATGGGGTTTCACCGTGTTGGTCAGGTTGGTCTTGAACTCCCGACCTCTCAGGTGATCCGCCCACCTTGGCCTCCAAAGTGCTTGGATTACAGGCGTGAGCCACCACACCCGGCCTGGCAATTTTCATCTTTATCCCTGTTAGCCCACTGAGAAGGCTGTGGAAACAGGCCCTTCCCGGAGCTCAGGGAAAAGACTGCTTCTCTCTCAGTGGCCCATTCCTGGTTATTCCCAGGGCTGACCACCAAAGACATTTCCACCTCCCAAGCTGCTGCTCACTGATGTTCCCGTGGAGTAAGAGGGGAAACTAAGTGACAACTGCAGCGGCATCCACCGGGTCTGTCCCTCTATCCCACACCAGAGGCTTGGGCGTCACTGAGGGTTGGGCGTAGCTGTGCTGCCCCACGCTGTGTGCACAGCCCTTCTCTCTCCTTCACTCGCTTTAGTCCTTCTTAGCCACCCTCTCCCTTAGGGCTCTACCAGGCATGCCATGGGGAGCAGGAATATTAATCCCGGAATCCTGACTCCCCAGTGCCAATACAGAGTGCACCCCAGGGACGCTGGGTGAAACCCGGGGAATTCTACTCACCATTAACCTTGGGAGTAAGGGGCCGTACCTCATCTGAAACTTTAAACCGCTTCAGGAGGGCCACAAACTTCTGTTTGATGTTAGGTTGCTGTAGGGACAGATCATATGATAGTTCTCAGACAATGTCCACCTGGGGTCAATTCAAGTCAACAAACGCCTACTAGAGCCCACTTTCGTGACGAGCTATGGGAGGACATGAAGACTGGAGGACTTTGTCTCTGCCCTTGGCACTTGAAGCCTGTTAGGAAGATAGGCCCGAATTCCAGTGTGGCTCCTGGGCCCTGGGTGCAGCTGCGGGGAGGGGTAATGTCTATCCCCAGGTCCTTCGTCCCACTCTGCCCCAACACCTCCCAAATGTGCATCTCCAGCGCATCTCTTTCTCTTGCCCTTTGGATCCACAGTGCCAACTGCTGATTCCCACTTGTGCGTGCACAGTGCAGGCGGCCAGCCTCACGAGCTCCTTGACAGAACGCAGCATCTTCTTCCTGCACTCCCATCCTCTTACTGATGTCACCAACGCACCTGAACCCACATCTACATCTGGAGTCTCTCCTTCCCGTTCTCCCTGCAGGACCATTCTCTACCTCAGACCCTCCCTTTTCCATCCGTGACACAACTGTTTCCATCTAGGCCTTTCTCCTCGCCTCTCTGGGATCACAACAACGGCCTTCAGCTGGCACCTCATGCCCTGCCTGCCTATTTCTCCTATAGCCAGAAGTCTTCGTTGGCTGCCACTACTTGAACAGAGCTCAACGGTCAGGCCTGTAAGTGTCTGAAGCCTGGGTCTGCCCGTTTCTAGCCTTATCTCTCTATTTGCCCCTTCACACCCCATAGTCAAATGGAAAGTCACTGCTTCGAGTTCCTGGGAAAAACTGCATGCTGTTATGTTGGGCCTTTATATAGGGTATCTTCTGCCCTGAATACAAATTTTCCCCAAATCCACTTGGTGAAATTTTATTTTAAAAAACCCATCTCTCAGCATCTCATCTGAGAAGCTGTCCTGGCACTCCTGGGACAGGTGGCCACAGTCCTCTGGTGTCATTGCAAAGCTCTTGTCTTATGGCATCTGTCCTACTGGGCTGTAATTACTTATTGAGATGTGTGGTGTCACTAGACGCTATGTGCTCCTTGATGGCATGGACTGGGCCTTATCTCTCTGTCTCTGGGCATGATGCTTAGCTTGTGGTCATATGTACTTCCTGCCTGAATGACAGACTCGCCATCTGGGGGATGGAAACAATGAACTTGCAAGGCTGATAGGTCTTCAAAGAAAGGGCAGAAAGGGCATTCACAGCAGAGAAAAAAAGCTGAGCTCACAGTAACAGAGCAGCATGAGACATGTTCATAGAAGGTCAAGTACATCTGTGTTCTTGGTGGGAGAGAAGAATGCACGTGCACAGAGGAGACAGGCACTAAGGGAGGTCACTAAGTCTCTGGGATAGAACTGGAAAGTACCTGCAGCTTAAAAAAAATCTCTGGGGGAGTGAACATTAGCAGGAGCACTGAACTCCGGTCGTGTGCTAGTGTCATGCCAAGGAGGAGCCCCCACATAGGAAGAGGTGACTTATGAAGCTCTAGGGGAACCTGTCGGGAAGAAAATAGGGCCGCTTTCTGGTTACAGAGCAGGAAAAGAAAGACTCAGCAGTAGGGGCTGACTAGAGAGAGCTCCTGCAGCCACTCCCTATTGTCAGAGTGCAATGGAGGTCAAGCATTGGGAGCCTTGGTGACACACCTTATGGGGACCATGTGGAGCACCAATCAAGAGCTGGCCACCTGAGGACAAGGAAACAGTCCTCCCGCTCCCTAGTCACTGACCGGATGGGAAATCCAGGTCAGTCTTGTAGATTTACCTGAAGCCAAGTGACACCTCAGTGTGATGGAAGAGGTGACAGCATCTGGCCTCCGTTTCACCCCTGAAGGGGAGGGCATCTTGGCTCTCAGAGGGTTGGACGCTAGACTAGCTCTGCACTGGGGAGAATCAGGATGCCTCTGGGAAAATGGAGCTGTAATTCCCCTTCAGAAAAGCTCCCAGCACTTCTGGCCCTCCTACACTTCAGTGCAGGAATCCAGAATCTGTCAAAGACCACCTCAGAATTGAGTTTTTAGCTTCTCAGTCCAGGACTCAAATGTCATCAAAACAGTGACTCTTGAGGAAGTTTTATGCAGGAAAAGCATCAAAAGGCACCTGGTCTCCAAGGTCATGGATCCGTTAAGGCAGGAATGATATCTGATGTAATTAAAGCTTAGCAAGCCTTATAGGAGTATTTCACGACCAGCCTATCATCTCTGCATAAGTTCAGCACATGATCAAAACTAGTGCTACTCCTAGAGGGGAGCTGGCCTTCTCTCTGCAGCAGACAGCATGTGACATGAAGCAGCCACTGGAGTGGGTGGGAGGGGGTCTGTCCCCTGAAGGACCATTATCTGTTCTGAATTCTAAAAGAAGAGTTCTCCTTTTTTCTATCTGACGACAACCTGAAGGATATAATAATCTTATCAGTAATAACGGTTCTCAGCAACAGTGAGTCTAATTGGGTGGTGGTGAGGATATAGAGCGTGCATCAGAATCGTGAAGGGATGACCCTGTGTTGATGGATTTTATGAAGCCTCCACTAGGCCTGAATATGCTGCTGCCAACCTATCCCCAGACTGAAAATCTTAGCCAACCACTCCCCAGACCTTTGACGCTCACCCTTGTGATGGCAGAGGTTGAGGTTAGTTTCCTCCGGGTCTTCTTTACTTTTCGGAGATCTTCGTCTTCGTAGAACAGGTCCTAAGTGGATATGGGGACAGAATGAGGGTGGGAAACCTGAGGAGCTTCTTGGACGCTCCATGTGAGGGACCACAGAAAGTTACCTGCCCGTGCAATGGATCATCGCTGCCTTCCTGTTCTGATGAGAAACTCTCTTCCTCTTCCTCAGAGTAATTGTCAATATCAGGAGAACGATCTGCAACAGACACCTGAGTAAGAAAACCTTGCAATGGGAAGGTCTGGCCTGAGAGACTTCGATGTGCTGGAATCAGTGGTTCTCTCTTGGGTGGAAACACAGCCGGGATGGAGGGGGAGGGCCAGGGCTGAAGCCACGTTTTACTTTGAGGGGTCTCTAAATGTCTCTTGCCCAGGAACATTTCAGGCACTGCCTTGTTCAGCTTTCCCAGGATGGGCTCCCTATTCGTAGGGTCTCCAGAGGCTGCATGCATCTTACCAGAGAGCTTGGATTTGATTCCTTCATGGTCAATGGGCTGGCTGGACAGGGAGTAGATCTTTATTTCTGCCACAGGCACAGAGACATCCTTCACGTTGCTGTGTAGGCCAAGCACCAGCGCGCCTTCATTCGGATGCTGCATCACCTAGGGAGAGGGGTGGCGGTTACTACAGAGGCACCTGGAGAAACGCAGCCAAGGAATGTGCAAGCAAAAATGTATTCTGCTGATACATTTTCTTCCTCACTTTCAAATCCACGCCTACCATACTACCGCTTCAAGGTCTTACTTTGTTTTTTATAATTATTAAAGACAGGGTCTCATTCTGTCACCCAGGCTGGAGTGCAGTGGTGAGATCACGGCTCACTGCAGCCTTGACCTCCCAGGCTCAAGTGATCCTCCCACCTCAGCCTCAGCAGCTGGAACCACAGGCACACACCACCAAGCCTGGCTAGTTTTTCAATTTTATGTAGAGATGGGGTCTCACTATGTTGCCCAGGCTGATCTCGAACTGGGCTTAAGCAATCCTCCTGCCTTGGCCTCACTAAGTGCTGGAATTACAGGCATGAGCCACTGCACTTGGCCTAAGGTCTTAACTTTAAAACTATCCCCCAGAAGTGCCAGCCGCTGGTCAGGGCCATGTGCTTAAAGATAACAATCACAGCTGAAAATGGTTGCTCGGCCCAGAACAGTAGCCTGTTCCTGTAATCCCAGCACTTTGGGAGGCTGAGGCGGGCAGATTACTTGAGCCCAGGAGTTTGAGACCAGCCTGAGCAACATGGTGAAACCCTGTCTCTACTAAAAACAAAAAATCAGCTGGGTGTGGTGGCACATGCCTGTAGTCCCAGCTATTTGGGAGGCTGAGGTGGGAGAATCACCTGAACCTAGGAAGTTGAGGCTACAGTGAGCTGTGATTATACCACTGCATTCTAGCCTGGATGACACAGTGAGACTATCTCAAAAAAAAAAAAAGGAAAGAAAAGAAAAAGAAAAAAGAAAGGAAGAGAGAGAAAGAGGAGAAAGAAGGAAGGAAGGAAGGAGGGGAGGGGAGGGGAGGGGAGGGGAGGGGAGGGAAGGGAAGGGAAGCTGGAAGGGGAGAAGGAAGGGAGGGAGGGAGGGGGTAGGGAAGGAAGGGAAGGAAAGGGGAGAAGGAAGGGAGGGAGGGAGGGGGGCAGGAAGGAGGGAGGAAGGCAGGGAGGGAGGAAGGGAGGGATGGAGGGAGGGAAGGAAGGGAGGGAGGGAGGAGGAAAGGAAGGAAGGAAATGTTTGCTAATCTCTAGGACTAATTTTAGTGTAAGTCCTTCACAGAGAAACTTGCTCTTGAGTCTGGGTGAGGCCAGGGCTACAGGTGGTGGTTGCCTGTCACTGGCAATGAGGAAAAGGAGCCCAGTCCACAGGGAATGGCAGAGCCTGGTGCAGCAGGGGCAGTGGCTGCTGGTGGGAATTCACTGTCCCCTGTCTCCATGTTGACACAAACCCTGACTGAGTAGGACAGAAAGACGGGCTGGGACTATCTGAAATTTTCTATCACGGCCATGAAATTGTTCCTATTTAATTTACTAAAGTACAGAAATAATTTTAAAAACAGATTAGTGGCTGTTTTCTTCTTCCTGTTAGCCAGGGCTGAGAGGATCTGCCTGGCACATGGGGAACTGCACCAGTGAGCATATGTATTGAGAATAATCGCAGCCTGGCTTCTTACTGTTCTAAAAGGGAATTAGAAATATGGAGAAAGAAAAACTATAAAAAGCCGCGAGTGTTGGGTTGGAACTGAAATTATCGATGTGTGCACCCAGTTGGACAGATCTGGACCTAGACCTGAAAGGAGCTGTGGCATGTATGTAGACACGAGCACATGTGTGCATACAGATAGACCTTCCTCAGCTCTGACTGCTGAGAGGGAGTGGATGACACCCAGTTGGGGACATAGGCACTCCTGGTACCCCAGATCTTGGTTTCTGAACACCATACTCCACTGAAAAGAACCAGGGCTCCTAGGAGAATCTGCTCATTCTGGGGCTGGGTCAGGTCAAGTACAAGATGAGCCTGAAATGTTTTTTACCAGAAAGTATGGAAGGATGTAAAGAATGATGAGACATAGTACAACAAAGGATTCAAAACTGGCATGAAGGGGCTCCCATGGGCCAAATCTGACAAGTTTGTGCATCAAAATAAAGAAATGGTAGTAGCAGATTCAGCCCCATTAAATAAAACAGGAATCCACAGTCCATAATTGACACAAATAAATGAGAGTGAAGGAAAGGCACTATCTTACTACAGTAAGTCAATTAATAAGGCCAGGCATGGTGGCTCATGCCTGTAATCCCAGCACTTTGGGAAGCCAAGACAGGTGGATCACTTGAGGCCACAAGTTCAAGACTGCCCTGGACAACATGGTGAAACCCCATCTCTACTAAAAATAAAAAAAAAAATTAGCCAGGCATGGTGGCGGGCGCCTGTAATCCCAGCTACTCCGGAGGCTGAGGCAGGAGAATCGCTGGAACCTGGGAGGTGGAGGTTGCAGTGAGCTGAGACTGTGCCAGTGCACTCCAGCCTGGGTGACAGAGTGAGACTCCGTCTTGGAAAAAAAAAAAAAAAAAAAAAAAAAAGAAAGCCAAGTAATAAATACATAAGGAATGATGGAATTAGAAATTCACTGTCTGGTAAGCACCAAAGTATGGTGATGACCAATTAAGGCAAGAATCATGAATAGATGCTAAAACTAGTGGGTGAAAATGTGATAAGGAAAAAGATAGTTATATAGTCTCAAAATATCTCCCTGTAAAATATTTTTTTCAGTAAGTACAAAATGCTTATTAATTAACTTTGTGGTGGAAAAACCCTGCAGACTCCATCTTAACCGAGTGATAATATCAGGCCAGGCACAGAGGCTCATGCCTGTAATCCCAGCACTCTCAGAGGACAAGGAGGGAGGACTGCTTGAGCCTAGGAGTTTGAGACCAGCCTGGACAACTGAGCAAGACCTTGTCTCTATTAAAAAAAAAAAACTGAAAATATAAAAAATTAAAAGTTAATATCCCCAGGAAAGGAACCGACTGACATCAGGTGCCGCCTAAGCTGCGCTGAGAACACAGCCCTTCTATGGTAATGCTGCCAGAAATACACAGGTAGAATCTAATCTTGAGGCAACACCAGACGAACCTGGACTGAGGAGTATTCAATAAAGTAACCAGCCTGTGCACTTAAAAAATGTCAAGATTATGAAAGGTAAGGAAAACCCAGGGGCTGCTGCAGACTGAAGGGAACTAAGGACACAGTGACATGCATCACATAATCCTAGAGCAGATCCCAGGCCCATAAAGGATATCACTGAGACACTTAACACAGTCCGACTGGGACTGGGGGTTAGACGGCAATCTTACGTCAATGTTAGTGTCCTGATCTTGATGGCAGCAGTGAGCTTAGACGGTACAGTATTCTCATATTAAGGAAATTAACATGGCGCAGTATTAACATGTAATGGGGCATCGTGCCGGCAACTTACTCTCAGATGGCTCAGAAAATAATGCCTATCAATATATCTATGAGGAGGGAATAAAAACTGTGGTGATATGTTGAAGAACTTGGGCAAATCCACACATGGGAATTCTTCGTACTATTCTTGTAAACTTTTCTGAAAGTTTGAAATTTTATGTAATTTCTTGAGTTTTATCTTTTTAAAAGTTAAAGAAAATTTTTCATGAAGGAGAAAGTACTTGATAAAAATAAGTATATTCTGAATTTCCAACAAAATAATTAACTTGTAAAACAGAATTAAGCACCTAGCCAGCAGGCTGGGAAAATCATGTGGAAGGCTCAAATGGCTGGGCTGTGGTCTCCCTTGGACTCTCTGACTCAAAGGCCAACAGTCTGGAGACTGTGTTCCTCTCACCTCTGCCATGTTGATGAGTCCCACAGCCAAGGTCTTATAGCCCAAGATGGTCCGATTCTTGTAACGTTTTCTCCTTTGCAGCATGATCTGCAGCTTGTTGGCATCTCGCTTAAGGAAATGAGGGTACTACGAAATACAAAACAGAGTTGAGCATGGTTAATGGGCAGCTGGGTCCCTGAGGGGTTCTTGTCCTCCCAGAGGACACACTATCTTTCTGTGCTTCAATGCTTCCTGTCTGTAAATGGGGCAGTCAGGGGTGAAAGGAGAGCCATGAAGTTGCTGCTGGTGGAGCTGACTGGCTCGGTGCCTGGCTTCCACGCCACAGCCCTGAATTATGATGAGAGGGACACAGACTAGGAGGGATAAGACAGTGGGGAAGGACAGAGATCCCGACGTGGAGGCTGAAGATGGCACAGTCCATGGGGTGTGTGAGGATCACTAAGGAGAGGTGATGGGGTACAGCAGGTGGGTAACAGTGTTATCCAAGGCAGAGGAAGGGAAGGGGGAGCCACGGTGCCTGCTCAGGTTTCCACACCCTTACCGTGGCTGACTAAGGGGTTGTTTGGCTCTCCAGGCCAGCCATAAACCTCCAGGTGACTTTTATTCATTCCTGCCCAAGTTGGGCAATGGCTGCTCTGGGATAAACAGTCTCTGGGTTAGAGGACTGTTTGGGGACTAGCCAGGATATGACATGTTAGGGACCTAAGATTAGCAGAGTCTCACCTGAAGGGAGAAGGTTAATTGGAGCTCTGTTTCCACTAGTCCACTAGCTGGAAGGACAATCTCATTGGAGCGAAGAATTCTTTTCGAACCCTGAAACCAAGAAGAAAAGTCTGTTTGGTCAGGTGCAGTGGCTCATGCCATTACGTAATCCCAGCACTTTGAGAGGCTGAGGCAGAAGGACTGCTTGAACCCAGGAGTTTGAGACCAGTCTGGGCAACATACTGCGACTCGCATCTCTACAAAAAATAACAAAATTGGCTGGGTGTGGTGGTGCATGTGCCTGTAGTCCCAGCTACTCAGGAGGCTGAGGTACAGGATCACTTGAGCCTGGGAGTTCGAGCCTGCAGTGAATTATGATCATGCCACTGCACTCCAGCCTGGGTGACAGAGCGAGGCCCTATCTCAAACAATATTAACAATTAAAAGAAAAAAAAACCTGTCAAAGCTGTCACCAAAAATCAAACTAAAAGAAATAATATGTTGCAAACAACTTCTAAGCTCTAAAAGCATTCTCTTTAAAGAAAAAAATTAAATTTTGTATTTTTTTGAAATGGAGTCTCATTCTGTTGCCCAGGCTGGACTGCAGTAGCGTGATAGCTCACTGCAACTTCTGCCTCCTGGGTTCAAGCGATTCTCCTGCCTCAGCCTCCTGAGTAGCTGGGACTACAGGCACCTGCCACAACGCCTGGCTAATTTTTTTGTATTTTTAGTACAGACAGGGTTTTACCATGTTGGCCAGGCTGGTCTTGAACTCCTGACTTCAGGTGATCTGCTCGCTTCAGCCTCCCAAAGTGAGGGGATTACAGACGTGACCCACCACGCCTGACCCAAAATATTCTTACCAGTACAAATATTTCATGAGTCTTTGTTGTACTTATTTGAATCAAGCCTCTACCACAGGTATGATTTTACATACAGCATGTAGGGTTCACAAAGGGATTTCACAGCAAAATGATTTGTCAATGCCTGTGAGTTCCCAGCACTCCTGGAGAAGAGGCTGGGTGTATATGACCCTCTCTGCCCACTGCTCCCCTTCCCTCCCCTCTGACTCTCCAGGTATACTGTCTTGTCTCTGGACCTTTTTATGTGCTTTTCTTCTTTTTTTGGATGCTTTTTTTGGCTTCTGAACAAAAGAAACCAACTCATCTTTCAGGTCTCAGCTTAGCTGAATTTTTTTTTTCCCCCAGGAACTTCCTCTTTAACCTTCCCCTCTCCAAATCTAATATTTGGGTTAGACAGCCCTCTTACTGCCAGTTACTGAATCTCACTAAACTTGGAGATCCATGAGACAATCATATGTCTTGTTCAATATGATTCCCAGTACACAAATAAATGCTGTTGAATAAGTTTGTCTAAAAAATATAATCAGTTTTAAAATTATTATCAATAATAATAAAACCACAATACCCAAAGTTGGTAAGGATATGGTAGGATTTGTAAATTCATTAATTGTTGAAGCAAAGTAAATTACAGCAACCCTTTTAGAAAGTAGCCTGGCAATGAAGAAACATTTCCATTCAAAAATTGCAATCCCCCAAAAAAATTCTAAGGGAATTATTTTTATATATTATTTTCTTTTTTCCCCATTGATCTCATGACCTTGGAGGGAATAATTTTTTTTTTTTTTTTTGAGATGGAGTCTTGCTCTGTTGCCAGGCTGGAGTGCAGTGGCGCAATTTCGGCTCACTACAACCTCCACCTCCTGGGTTCAAGCGATTCTTCTGCCTCAGTCTCCCGAGTAGCTGGCACCACAGGCGTGTGCCACTGCGCCCGGCTAATTTTTGTATTTTTAGTAGAGACGGGGTTTCACCATGGCCAGGATGGTCTCGATCTCTTGACCTCGTGATCCGCCCGCCTCGGCCTCCCAAAGTGCTGGGATTACAGGCGTGAGCCACCGCACCTGGCCCTTCTCTTTCTTTTTTAAATAAAAAGAGAGATGAGGTCTCACTATGTTACCCAGGCTGGTCTTTAACATCTGAGCTCGATGATCTTCCCACCTCAGCCTCCCAAAGTGCTAGGATTACAGATGTGAGCCACCACACCGGGCTGGGAATGATTTTTAAAAAGAAACAAACTTGTAAACAAGAAGTGTTCGCTGAAACATTATTTTTACTATTTTTATTTTTTATTTGTAGAGACGGGGTCTCACTACATTGCCCAAGTTGGTCTTGAACTCCTGGGCTCAAGCGATCCTCCTGTCGTGGCCTCCCAAAGTGTTGAGATTACAGATTTGAGCACCACACCCATCCCTGTTTATAATTAATGACAAATTTTTGAGCTACTCATCTCTCGAGTGTCTTCGGCATAGCTGTGATTACTCTGGGAGCTGTTTCTGTTGAAATGGTACTACGCTGTGGTGCTGACCCTCAGGGGGAAATTCCACACATGGAAAAATGCCCTGGCCACTCATGAGGCCAAAATGAGACCAGGGAAGTGGAGCCCTGATGGTTATGTCATTCTACGGTGACGCTGCCTAAGGGTGACGGCCACGAGGGAAGGCTGGGTATAAAATCAGCAGAAGGCCCGGAGCAGTGGCTCACGCCTATAATCCCAGCACTTTGGGAGGTTGAGGTAGGTGAATCACCTGAGGAAAGAAGTTTGAGACCAGCCTGAGCAACACTGGGAAACCCCGTCTCTACAAAAAATACAAAAATTAGCCAGGCACGGTGGCGTGCGCTTAGTCCCAGCTACTCAGGAGGCTGAAGTGGGAGAACTGCTTTAGCCTAGGAGGCAGAGGTTGCAATTAGCTAAGATCATACCACTGCACTCCAGCCTGGGCAACAGAGACCCTGTCTCAAACAACAACGAAAATAAAACAAAATAAATGACACCAGCAGAAGCACACAGTTAGCCCACACACAGGGCAGGGCCTTGGGACACCCAGAAGTTTGAGCGCTATAGTGACAACTAAAGACCGAATGCATCAAATAAACTATAAAAAGCAAAATCAACAGTCATTCTCTCCTACAAGACCCACACATTTATGAGATTTATGTTACAATTGGAAATCTGAACACTGATTCTGTGACATTAAGGTTTTTTTTTTTTTTTTGAGACGTACTCTCACTCTTTCGCGCCCAGGCTGGAGTGCAGTGGCACGATCTTGGCTCACTGCAACTTCCACTTCTTGGGTTCAAGTGATTCTCCTGCCTCAGCCTCCTGAGTAGCTGGGATTAACGGCATGTGCCACCAGGCCCAGCTAATTTTTGTATTTTTAGTAGAGACGGGGTTTCACCATGTTGGTCACGCTAGTCTCGAACTCCTGACCTTGGGATCCGCCAGCCTTGGCCTCCCAAAGTGCTGGGATTACAGGAGTGAGCCACTGCGCCCGGCCTTGTTTTGTTTTTCTTTTTAAACAGTCTTGCTCTGTCAACTAGGCTGGAGCGCAGTGGTGTGATCTCGGCTCATTGCAATCTCTGCTTCCCAAGTTCAAGTGACTCTTGCCTCAGCCTCCCGAGTAACTGGGATTACAGGCACGTGCTACCATGCCCAGCTAATTTTTGTATTTTTAGTAGAGACAGGTTTCACCATGTTGGTCAGGCTCGTCTTGAACTCCTGACCTTGTGATCCACCCACCTTGGCCTCCCAAAGTGCTGGGATTACAGGAGTGAGCCACTGCGCCTGGCCTAGTTTTGTTTTTTCAGACAGTCTTGCTCTGTCAACTAGGCTGGAGTGCAGTGGAGTGATCTCGGCTCACTGCAATCTCAGCTTTCCAAGTTGAAGTGACTCTCTTGCCTCAGCCTCCTGAGTAGCTGGGATTATAGCTGCGTGCCACCACGCCTGGCTAATTTTTGTATTTTTAGTAGAGATGGGGTTTTACCATGTTGGCCAGGCTGGTCTTGAACTCCTGACCTCAAGTGATCCTCCTGCCTCGGTCTTCCAAATTGCTGGGATTACAGGTGTAAGCCACTATGTGCAGCCAAAGTGTGATAATGGCATTGTGGTTTTGTTTAAAAATACTGTCTACATTTTTGAAATACATATTGAAATACTTGTGGGTGAAATGCTATGATATACGGATTGCCTCAAAATAACACTGGTGAAGGGAAACGGGGGCATAGATGAAACAAGACTGGCCATGAGTTGATAACCACTGCAGCTTGGTAAGGGGTTCGAGGGGAACTGTAAACTACTGTCTACTTTTGCATATGTTTGAAATTTTTCCAAAATAAAAGTTGAAAAAATAATCGGGGGATTTCCCCCCTCTGAGTTCCCCTCCCACAACTGTGGGAGCTGTCTTCTCTTTCTCACTCTAATAAAAAAAAAAGAAAAAGAAAAAGTAATTGGTGCTTAGGGTTCTTTTAAGATTTCTCAGCTCAGAGCTAATACTCTCCTAGTCAAGTTCTGCGCTGCTAAAAATGATACATCCGAAAAGGCCAGTTTTTCTTAATATGTAGCCAAGTGGAAAATGCCCTACTTCCTTATGTTTCTTTAAAAGAAAATTAAGAGGAAAGTCTCTGCAAATGAATTAACAACAGAGATACACATGCTTTATTTGTTTTCCTGGGAAACACATTCTATGCTAATAAGCGCTGAACTGAAAGAAAGCCTAAGTCTCAAAGAATTCCCTAAGCCTCACAGAGAATGCATGTTCTTCATGAGCTTTCCACAAGAGGAATGGATTCCTCCAAGGGTTCCGAGGTCAACATGGATACAATCTTTGCCTTTTGTACTCATGCTGTCATGAGAGTACAGTGTCTTCCAGAGGTTACATCACACATGATATTGCAAAAGACTGAGTGCTGAAGCATCTAGGAGAATCCAGCAGATGCTAAAAAGATTTAGAAAAACATCAAATGATCTACTCTTCTCACTTTTTTGGGGGAAAATGTAGTTATTTTTAATAAAAATTTGTTATTTTGTTATCCTATTAGGCTTATTATTATAATAATTGCTAGATATAAAGTATATAAACAAAACCTCTTTGGGGTCCACAATAAATTTTTGAGTGTAAAGGGGTCCTGAGGCCAAAAAGTTTGGTAATAGCTAATATTAGTTGTACTTAATACTCCCAACAACTTTATTTCTTAGCTTAAGTAACATGCTCAATAGCTGAGTCAAAGCTCAAAGTCAGCTTTTCTGACTCTACAACTCCATTCTTCAAATACCCAGGCTTGCGATGGCTTCATTCTATCAAAAACCACCCGCCTACTCTCTTCCCCACTCTGACATATGTATGCGCTGCACGTGTGTTTATGTGTGCAGGTGTGGTGTTACAGGAAAGAGTGAAATAAAAAGAGCAGCAGAATTGATGTTTGTGAGCTGAAATTAAATGAGATGTGGAGGCCACTGGTTGATAACGAGGTAGACAGTATATGTACCTCCAAGGGCACAGCTACACCAGCATGCGGCACATCTGCACTGGAAAGAGTTGTGGTTGAGACAAGTGTAGTGTGTACTGTTTCTGCTTTGGGATGGGAGTAGGTGGAACAGTACTGAAACTAGGGTCAAAACCGGATACAGGTAAGTAGGAATGATGGCACTTGCTGCTAATCACAGGCTGCACTATTACACTCAGAAAATTATAAGTGATAGATTGTTTTCTATAGAAGAAAACACTCCATAATAATAATAAATAAATTTAGCTCTGAAAAAACAAAGTTGGGATAAACTATTCTTTTTTTTTTTTTTTGAGACGGAATCTCACTCAGTCATCTGGGCTGGAGTGCAGTGGCGCAATCTTGGCTCACTGCAACCTCTGCCTTCTGGGTTCAAGCGATTCTCTTGCCTCAGCCTTCTGAGTGGCTGGGATTACAGGCACCCGCCACTATGCCCATCTAGTTCTTTTGTATTTTTAGTAGAGACTGGGTTTCACCATGTTGGCCAGGCTGGTCTTGAACTCCTGACCTGGTTATTCGCCTGCCTTGGCCTCCCGAAGTGCTGGGATTATAAGCATGAACCACCGCGCCTGGCCTGGCTAAACTATTTTTAAGCTGTAAAAACAGATCAGCAGGAGGGCCTAAGGAATGCTAGTAAACTTAAAAAATGACTTAAATGACTTAAAAAATTAAAGTTTCATTTAAATACAGTACTGTGCCCCAAATCTTAAGTCCACGGGACTTAATGAGTATGAGTTGATAAAAGCACACACAGTGTGGCCCACATCTACATCAAGGCACAGAATACATCAGCTGCTCCAGAAAGAACCCTGGTGGCCCTTTCCAGCCTACCCTGTGCCACTCTCCCAGAGACGAGCACTGTTTTCAATTCTCTCACCATACTTTAGTTTTGCCTGTTCTCAAATTTTTTTCTTTCTTTTTTAAGAGACAGGGTCTTGCAATGTTGCCCAGGGCGTTCTCAAACTCCTGGCCTCAAGCAATCTTCTTGCTATGGTCTCCCAAAGTACTGGGATTATAGTGATGAGTCAGCATGCCTCGTCTAAACTTTTTTCTCTTCTTTCTGAGGCAGAGTCTCACTTTGTCACCTAGGCTGGAGTGCCGTGGCACAATCTCAGCTCACTGCAGCCTCGACCTCCTGGGTTCAAGTGATTCTCCCACCTTAGCCTCCTGAGTAGCTGGGACCACAGGCACACATGACCACACCTGGCTGATGTGTGTTTTTGGTAGAGACAGTCTCATTATGTTGCCCAGGCTGGTCTCTAACTCCTGGGCTCAAGCCATCCACCTGCCTCAGCCTCCCAAGGTGTTGGGATTACAGGCGTGAGCCACCGTGCCAGGTCTAAAAATTCATACAAATGGAATCCTACAGTGTATACTAGTCAGGTATGGCTTCTTTTGCCCAGAATAATGTGTCTGAGGTTCATCCCAGTTTTTGCATGTGTCAACAGTTCACTCCTTATTGCTGAATAGAAGGCTATTCTATGAATATATACAGGCTGAGCATTCCTCATCCAAAATCCAAAATGCTCCAAAATCTGGGCCAGGCATGGCAGCTCACACCTGTAATCCCAGCACTTTGGGAGGCTGAGGTAGGTGGATCACCTGAGGATAAGGAGTTCAAGACCACTCTGGCCAACATAGTGAAACCCTGTCTCTACTAAAAATACAAAAAAAACAAAAAAAACAAAAAAAAAAATTAGCCAGGCATGGTGGCACATGCCTGTAATCCCAACTACTTGGGAGGCTGAGGCAGGAGAATTATTTGAAGCCGGGAGACAGAGATTGCAGTGAGCCAAGATCATGCCATTGCACTCCAACCTGGGCAACAAGAGTGAAACTCTGTCTCAAACAACAACAACAACAAACAACAACAACAAAAATCCAAAACCAAAACCACAACCACAAAATGCTCCGAAATCTGAAACTTTATGAGTGCCAACACGATGCCACAGGTGGGAAAGTCTACACTTGACCTCATGTGACAGGTCACAGTCAGATCACAGTCAAAACTTTGTTCCAGGCACAAAATTAAGAATATTTCATAAAATTACTTTCAGGCTATGTGTATATAAAACATAAATGAATTTTGTGTTTAGACTTGGGTCTCATCCCCCAAGACATCTCATTATATATAAATATTCCAAAACACACAAAAAAACCCGAAGTCCAAAACACTTCTAGCCCCAAGCACTTTGGATGAGGGACACTCAGCCTGTACTGCACCATTTAGTCAGTCTCTGGCTGCTGAGTATCCACATCTAGGTTATTTCTAGTTTTTGGCTATTATGGCTAAAGCTGCCATTCTTGTGCAAGTCTGTGTGGACATACGTTTGTTTTTTCTTGAGATAGAATTGGTGGGTCTTAGGGTATATGTATGTTGAACTTCATGAAGAAACTGCCAGACTAATTTCCAAGGCACTGGTCCATTCCACACCCGCAGCAGCAGCGTGAGGTCTTCTGCTGCTCCACGTCCACATCAACATTTGGCAAGCCCTTGACTCACGAATCCTAACGGGTACATGAAGAACATTGTGCGGTCGAAATTTGCATTTCCTTGACAACTAAAAAAACTGACCATCTTTCCATCAGTTTACTGGTGATTTGTACATCTCCATTTATTAAGCGCCCGATCAAACTTCTTTGCCCATTAAAAAAAAATTGGGTTGTGAGGCCAGGGGTGGTGGCTCACACCTGTAAACCCAGCACTTTGGGAGGCTGAGGCGGGTGGATCACAAGGTCAGGGGTTCAAGACTAACCTGGCCAATATGGGAAACCCCGTCTATACTAATAATACAAAAATTAGCTGGGTGTGGAGGCACATGCCTGTAGTCCCAGCTACTCAGGAGGCTGAGGCAGGAGAATAGCTTGAACCCGGGAGGCAGAGCTGCAGTGAGCTGAGATTGTGCCACTGCACTCCAGCCTGGATGACAGAGCAAGACTCCATCTCAAAAAAAAAAAAAAAAAAAAAAAATTGGGTTGTTTGTCTTGAATTGTAAGAGTTTCTTATTTATACAAGTCATTTGTCAGACATATGTACTGTAAATATCTTGCTTATTCATTTTCTTAATGATATCTTTTGACAAAGTATTTAATTTTCATCAAGTCAATTTTATTTTTTTTTTCTTTTGTGGTTAATGCTTTCTGAGACCTATCTAAGAAATCTTTGCCTACTCTGGGCTGGGCGTGGTGGCTCACACCTGTAATCCCAGCACTTTGGGAGGAATGAAAAAAAGAAATCTCTGGAAAAGGAATCTCAGAATTGCTGAGAACACCAGGTGTGGTGGTATGCACTCGCAGTCCTGGCTGCTTGGGAGGACTGCTTGAGCCCATCAGTTTGAAACTGTAGTGCACCATGGTCAACCTATGACCAGCTACTGCATTCCAGTCTGGGCAACAAAAGAAAAAACAAAAGCAAAGAAAAAGAAATGCTGAGAGAATCTAAAATGTGGCTTACAGATAACAGTGGCGTTCAACCAGGCATCATCTTGCTCCCAGGAAACTATTTGGTAATATTTGGAGATCCTTAGTTGTCACAACTGGGTTGGAGGGATGATCCTGGCATCTGGACAGTGGAGGCCAGGGATGCTGTTGACTGTTCTACAGTGCACGGGACACCCCACAGCAGAGAACGATCTGGCCAAAGTATCAATGGTACTGAGGCTGAGCTCCTTCCTGGGCATCCTTCTCCAGTGGTGGCTGCTTTTCTCTCCACAGCCCACACACCTTTGGGCTTGGAGGTGGGGCAGGTGTCCTGTTTGCTGCTCAGCACCAGTTCTAGAACATTCTCCCTTCTATCTCATAAAAATTCCCCACTTTGCATTGATGCCATCCACTTAGATCACCCTCCACTCTTTGCTGTTGCTGTTGTACGCAACTGCCTACATTGCTGCTCGTTCTTGAGTTTTGTTCATGCCCGACTCTGTTCCTCTCCCTAACACTACTCTGGTCTTAATGATTTATGCTTTCAATACATGCTCTAACATGCTGGTCTCTAGGTCCCCTCATTCCTGTCTTCTAACACTCCTGTCTCTGCACCCATCTCAGCCACACACCCACACAATCACACTCAGGGCTCACCACTGCTGATCGTTACAACCAATGCTCATCTCCTGCAACCCTCTTCTGATGGTCGCCTCCTATCCTCCCAGCAGATTCACCATCTCCAGTGTGTCAACTGCAACGATGCCTCAAGCCCACCGGGACCTACAACCCACGGACGCCCCCTTCACCATTCCTCAGGTGCCCGCTGCCCCTCTTCCCTCCTTGCCCAGCTCCAATGCCATGATCCATGTTTATAAACATGCCTTGCACACCCCCCAGCTCCTCTGCCCTGCCCTTCTCTGCTATACCCATGTGGTAAATTACAACCCTATTTAAATCCAACGGCCCCAGCTGAACATGCCTGGAGAGGAACATAATCAGGCTAGCTGATCTCACTTTAAATTTATGACCCAAATCTTAAGTGGCCTCCACTGCTGCCTGGCAATCATGCTGTATTTCTCCATGTCCTCTCACCTTCCCATCCTGCTACTGCAGGATAATTTCATACCTTCCCGCTTTCCTCAGATCTCCAACACCTTAGTCCTCCTCTCCGCTCTAAGCTGATCACCTTGACTCCTGCTTCACTGGGAAAGCTGAAGCTGCCCCCACATCGGCCTGCTGTCTGGTGCTCTGTACCCCCATTCCCTCCAGTCACACACACATGAGCACCCCCTGTTCCTAGCTGGAGCCAAGCACTTGGCTGGGCACTAACCTCATCCTTTCTCACCTACTCAAAGCCACAGTTCCTGCCATTCTTCTCTCTTCCATAATCAACGTTCCTCCCCATGCTGGACTGTTCCCATTAGCAAACACCCTACTTCTTTCATCTTAAAAAAAATGTCCTCTCTTGTCCCCCACAGGCACTGCTGGCTATCACCCCACATCCCATCTTCCCTTTGGAGCCAACTCCTCAGAGGCCATTTTTGCTCTCTTGAAGTCCTCTTCTCTCATTTTCTCTTAAATGAATTCTGGTTGGCCTTCCTATCTCCACCACCCCACCAAAACTGCTTCGGACGAGGTCTCCCATGTCCTCTCCTTTGAAGAATCTGAAAGTCAGGTCTCATCTATCTGCAGCTTCTTTTTTTTTTTTTGAGATAGAGTCTCGCTCTGTTGCCAGGCTGGAGTGGAGTGCAGTGGCATGATCTCAGCTCACCGCAGTCTCCGCCTCTTGGGTTCAAGTGATTCTCTTGCCTCAGCCTCCCGAGTAGCTGAGACTACAGGCGCACACCACCATGCCCAGCTAATTTTTGTATTTTTAGTAGAGACGGGGTTTCACCACATTGGCAAGGATGGTCTCCATCTCTCAAACTCGTGATCCGCCCACCTCGGCCTCCCAAAATGCTGGGATTACAGGCATGAGCCACCACGCCTGGCCCTATCTGCAGCTTTTAACAGAGCTGATCGATCACTACTCCTGGCAGCACTTCCTTCAGGTGGTTTCCAGACCACCACAGGCCTCTGGATTTCCTCCTACCCTGAAGGTTCCCTTTCTCAGTGTCCTTTTTCTGGCATCTTAACGTTGGAGGGCCTGGGGCTGTGATCCTTGGCCCCTATTTTCTTCCCCTCTATTCACTCACTCCACTCCTGGTTATCTCAGACAGCCTCCGGGTCTCCAGTGTGCTGATGCCTCCCCAAATTCTATCTCGACCCCAGACCTCCCTCCCGAACATTGGATGCTTAATACGGAACATGATAAACTGAATCTTGGATCTTTCCCTGCAAATCTGCTTCACCACAGTCTTCCCATCTTGCCAAATGGCAATTCCACCCACCAGTGGCTCATACCCCAACTCTTGCATCACCCTCCTCTCTTTCCAGAATCCCTGTCGTGGCATAATAACTGGTCTTACTGATTCTTCTTCCTACATACAACAGCCACAGTATCCTCTGACTGCTCTGTTCAAAACCCTCCAATTCACACAGAATGAAAACCAGAAGCTTTCTGCCACACTGCACTGACCTCCTTGCCTGCCACTCTGACTTTTCTCCAGCCTCCTCCTCTTTTCCTCTCATGCTGCCAGACAAGCCAGACTCCATCCCTGCCTTAGGGCCTTGCCCTGGCTCTTCCCCTCTGCCTGGAAGGCTCTTCTTCTAGATACCTGCACAGCCCTCACCTCCCTCAAAGTCTTTGGGTAAATGTCATTTTCTCAACCAGGCCTACCATGACCACTGTAGGGGATCTGTTAACTTCCTCTACCCTAGCCCTCTCCATCCCCTTTATCTTATTTATTGTCACTATCAGACATATCACCTTCCAATAGCAGCAGCCTCATTATATGATTATATGAACTCTCACCACCCAAGTATGTGCTCTAAATACCTGTAAAACTTTCTTTTTTTTTTTTTGAGTCAGAGTTTCACTCTTGTTGCCCAGGCTGGAATGCAATGGCGCAATCTTGGCTCACCGCAACCTCCACCTCCTGGGTTCAAGCGATTCTCCTGCCTCAGCCTCCTGAGTAACTGGGATTACAGGCATGCGCTACCACACCCAGCTAATTTTTTTGTGTTTTTAGTAGAAACGGGGTTTCTCCATGTTGGTCAGGCTGATCTCAAACTCCCAACCACAGGTGATCTGCCCACCTCGGCCTCCCAAAGTGCTGGGATTACAGGCATGAGCCATTGCGCCCAGCCAATACCTATACAACTTTCTATCCCAAATTCACTATCTGAATTGCAAACTTGCTAGAAGGAATCTGCGTGTGCAGATAGCAGGATGCGGAGTGCAGTGTGTGACAGGATTGCAACCAGGCCCGGCCCAGTCCTTTCAAGCATGATACACTACTGTCCTCATTTTTCCTACCCTTTCCCAGCGATTTAGGTTTCATGGGTTCCAGTATTTGCTTATTCCAGGTGTCTGGGGCACTACCAACCAGAGTCCAATGTCAAAATTATTTTTAATATACTGCTGTATCATTTGTTTATCTATTTAACAGTATATCTTCGTTTGCAGTATAGAAGCAAAACCACTTATATCTAAATATTAAAGTAATATTATAGCACATTGAAATATCTATTAACATCAGTATATTTTTAAAATTAGGATGGAATCTCACTCTGTCGCGCAGGCTGGAGTGCAATGGCACGATCTCGACTCACTGCAACCTCCACCTCCCAGGATCAAGCCATTCTCTTGCCTCAGCCTCCCGAGTAGCTGGGACTACAGGAGTGTGCCACCACAGCCAGCTAATTTTTGTATTTTTAGTAGAAATGGGGTTTCATCATGTTGACCAGACTGGTCTTGAACTCCTGATCTCAGGTGATCCACCTGCCTTGGCCTCCCAAAGTGCTGGGATTACAGGTGTGACTGGCCAGGTTACTGGTGTTTTAAATGCTTCTGATTTAGACCAAAAATTCTTACCATATAGATATTTAACAGTATTGTTGCCAGGTGTGGTGGCTCACGCCTATAATTCCAGCACTTAGGAGACAGAGCTTGAGCCCAGGAGTATAAGAGCTGCCTGGGCAATACAGTGAGACCCCATTCTCAAAAAGAAAAAAAATCAAGAGTATTGTAGTGATATTTGAGGAAACTGGTTGAGGTTTCTTGGATGTCCGAAAATAAATTGTTATTTTTCACTTTTATTCTTTATTTCAATTTTTTGTTCATTTGTTTTTGAGATGGAGTCTTGCTCTGTTGCTAGGCTAGAGTGCAGTGGTATGATCTCGGCTCACTACAACCTCTGCCTTCTGGGTTCAAGCGATTCTTGTGCCTCAGCCTCCTGAGTAACTGAGATTACAGGCTCCTGCCACCACGTTCAGCCAATTTTTTTGTATTTTTAGTAGAGACAGGGTTTCACCATGTTGGCCAGGACAGTCTCAATCTCTGACCTCGTGATCTGCTCACCTCGGCCTCCCAAGGTGCTGGGATTACAGGCGTAAGCCACGGTGCCTGACCTCAATTTTTAAATTAATAATTTGTATGGGTACATAGTAGGCATATATATTTATGGGGTACATAAGATATTTTGATACAGGCATACAATGTGTAAAAATCACATCAGGTTAGATGGGATATCCATCACTTCAAGCATTTATCATTTGTGTTACAAATATTCCAATTATACTTTTAATTATTTTAAAATGTACTATAAATTATCATTGACTGTAATCACCCTGTTGCATCATCAAATATCAGATCTTTAAAGCATTTAAAAAATTTTTATAATTAAAATATTTTTGGCTGGGCGTGGTGGCTCATGCCTGTAATCCCAACTTTGGGAGGCTGAGAAGGGGAGATCACCTGAGGTCAGGAGTTCGAGACTAGCCTGGGCAACATGGTGAAACCCCATCTCTACTAAAAGTACAAATATAAGCTGGGCATGGTGGTACATGCCTGTAATCCCAGCTACTTGGGAGGCTGAGGAAGGAGAATCACTTGATCCTGGGAGGCGGAGGTTGCAGTGAGCCAAGATTGCGGCACTGCACTGTAGCCTAGGCAGGCAACAAGAGTGAAACTCCGTCTCAAAAAAATTTTTTTTTTAAAAATAGAGTGGGGTTTCACGATGGTGCTCAGGCTGGTCTCAAACTAGTGGACAAGGGATCTTCTCACCTCAGCCTCCCAAAGTGCTAGGATTACAGGCATGAACCACCATGCTTGGCCAAACAGAAATGATCTTATTCATTCTATGTTCTTTTTTTTTTTTTTTTTTTCTGAGACAGGGTCTTGCTCTGTCACCCAGGCTGGAGTACAGTGGCACGATCTCTGCTCACTGCAACCTCCCATTTCAACCGATTCTCCTGCCTCAGGAAAATGTACTCTCTTCACCTCCTGAGAAGGTGGGACTACAGGTGCCCACCACCACGCCCAGCTAATTTATGTATTTTTAGTAGAGATGGGGTTTCACCATATTGGCCAGGATAGTCTCCATCTCCTGACCTCGTGATCCGCCCACCTCAGCCTCACAAAGTGCTGGGATTACAGGCGTGAGCCACTGGGACCAGCCCTAATTTACATTCTTCCCAGCAATGTATGAGGGTTCCCTTTTCTCTACATCCTAACCAGCATTCACTATTGCCTTCTTTTGGATAAAAGCCATTTTAAATGGGGTGAGATGATATATCATCATAGTTTTGATTAGCATTTCTCTGATAATCAATGATGTTGCATACCCTTTCATATGCCTGTTTGCCATTTGTAGGTCTTCTTTTGAGAGGTGTCTATTCAGATCATTTGCCCATTTCTTAATTGGATTATTAGATATTTTCCTGACTTGTTTGAGCTCCTTATATATTCTGGTTATTAATCCTTTGCCAGATGGACAAGGGACCCCTTTTCAGCCTCCCAAGGTGCTGGGATTACAGGCATGAGCCACCATGCCTGGCCCAAAGCTTTTTAACTTGATGTGATCTCATTTGTTCATTATTGCTTTGGTTGCCAGTGCCAGGTATTACATAAGAAATCTCTGCCCAGATCAATTTCCTGGAGAGTTTCCCCAATGTTTTATTATTATTATTATTTTAGTGGCCAAAGCAGTTGAAAAATTATTTTCTTTTAGTAGTGTCATAATTTCAGGTATTAAAGTCTCCAGTCCATTTTTATCTGATTTTTGTATATAGTAAGAGATAAGTCTAGTTTCATTCCTCTGCATATGGATATCCAGTTTTCCCAGCTTCATTTATTGAAGAGATTGTCCTTTCCCCAATGTATGTTCTTGGCACCTTTGTTGAAAATTAGTTCACTGTAGATGTATGGATTTATTTCTAGATTCTCTATTCTGTTCCATTGGTGTAGGTGCTTGTTTTTATGCCAGTACCATGCTGTTTTGGTTACTATAGTTCTGTAGTATAATTTGAAGTCAGATAATGTGATTTCTCAAGTTTTGTTCTTTGTGCTCAGGATGGCTTTGGCTATTCTGGGTCTTCTGTGGTTCCATATACATTTTAGGATTGTTTTTCTCTATCTGTGAAGAATGTCATTGGTATTTTCATAGAGATTACATTGAATCTGTAGATTGCTTTCGGTGGTATGGACATTTTAACAATATTGATTCTTCTAATCCATGAATATGGAATATCTTTCCATTTTTTGGTGTCTTTTTAAATTTCTTGCATCAACGTTTTAGTTTTCCTTTTTTCTGTTTTTTGGAGACAGAGTCTTACTCTGTCCCTCAGGCTGGTGTGATCTCGGCTCACTGCAATCTCCAACTCCCGGGTTCAAGTGATTCTCCTGCCTCAGCCTCCCGAGTAGCTGGGATTACAGGTGCCCACCACCATGCCCCACTAATTTTTTTTTTTTTTTTTGTATTTTTAGTAGAGACCGGGTTTCACCATGTTGGCCAGGCTAGTCTTGAACTTCTGACTTCAGGTGATCTGCCTACCTCGGCCTCCCAAAGTGCTGGGATTAGAGACATGAGCCACTGTGCCTGGCCTATAGTTTTCCGTATAGAGATCTTTCACTTCTTTGGTTAAGTTTATTCCTAGGTATTTTATTTTATTTGTCGCTCTTATAAATGGGATTACTTTCTCGATTTCATTTACAGATGCTACTGACTTCTGCATGTTGATTTTATATCCTACAACTTCACTGATTTTATCAGTTCTAATAGTTTTACTGTGAAGTATAGGTTTTTCCACATATAGGATAATATCATCTGCAAACAAGGATAATTTGACTTCTTCCTTTCTAATCTGGATGCCTTTATTTCTTTCTCTTGCCTGACTGCTATAGTTAGAACTTCCAGTACTATACTGAATAACAGTGGTGAAAGTGGGGATCTTTGTCTTGTTCCAGATCTTAGAGGTAAGGCTTCCAGTTTTTCTCCATACGGTCTGATACTAGCTATGGGTCTGTCATATACGGCTTTTATCGTGTTGAGGTATGTTTCTTTTATACCCATTGTTTTGAGGATTTTTGTCATGAAGCCTTGTTGAATTTTATCAAATGCTTTTTCAGAATCAATTTTTGTTTCTAGAGATGAGGTTTTGCCATGTTGCCCAGGCTGGTCTCAAAACTCTTGGCCTCAAGTGATCCCTGGCCTCCCAAAGTGCTGGGATTACAGTCAGGAGCCACGATGCCCAGCCATTCAGCATCAACTGAGATGATCACATGGGTTTTGTCCTTCATTCTGTTGATATGATGTATCACATTAATTGATTTGTGTATGTTGAACTATCCTTGCATCCCTGGGATCTCACTTGGTCATGATGAACGATATTTTTAATGTGTTGTTGCATTCCGTTTTCTAGTATTTTCTTGATGATTTTTGCATCAGCGTTCTTCAAAGAACACTGGCCTGTCATTTTCTTTGGTTTTGGTGTCAGGGTAATACTGGTCTTGTAGACTGAGTCTGGAAGTATTTTCTATTTTTTGGAATAGTTCTTTTTAAATGTTTGGTAAAATTCGGCAGTGAAGCTATCAAGGCCTGGGCTTTTCTTTGCTGGGAGACTTTGTTAATGGCATCTAGCTCATTATTTGTTATTGGTCTATTGAGGTTTTGAATTTCTTCATAGTTCAATCTTGGTAGGTTGTATCTGTCCAGAAATTTATCCATTTCTTCTAGATTTTCCAGTTTACTGGCATATAGCTGCTCATGGCAGTCACTAATGATCCTTTGAATTTCTGCAGTGTCAGTTACCTCTTTTTCACCTCTCATTTAATTTATTTGGGTCTTCTATTTTTTTCTTATTTGGTTCAGCTAAAGGTCTGTCATTTTGTCTTTTCAAAAAAACATTTTTGGTTGGGTGTGGTGGCTCATGCCTGTAATCCCAGCACTTTGGGATGCTGAGGCAGGCAGCTCACTTGAGGTTGGGAGTTTGAGACCAGCCTGGCCAATAAGGTGAAACCCCATCTCTACTAAAAATACAAAAATTACCCACCATTGTGGTGAACACCTATAATCCCAGCTACTTGGGAGGATGAGGCAGGTGAATTGCTTGAATCCAGGAGGTGGAGGTTGCAGTGAGCTGAGATCACACCACTGTACTCCAGCCTGGGTGACAGAGCAAGACTCCATCTCAAAAAAAAAAAAAAAAGAAAAAAAAAAACAAAAACCAAAAACTTTGTTTTGTTGATCTTTTGTATTTTTTTAAATTTCAAATTCATTTATTTCTGCTCTGATCTTCATTATTTGTTTTCTTCTACTAATTTTGGGTTTGGTTTGCTCTTGCTTTTCTAGTTCTTTAGAAGAATCATTAGATTGCTTATTTGAAGTTTTTCTCCTTTTTTGATGTAGGCACTTATAGCTATGAATTTCCCCTCTTGGTAATGCTTTTGTTGTATCCTATAGGTTTTGATATGTTTCCATTATCATTTGTTTCCAGAACATTTTCAATTTTTTTCTTAATTTCTTCATTGACCCACTGGTCATTAAGGAGTATATTGTTTAATTTCCATGTATTTGTATCATTTTTGAAATTCCTCTTGTTATTGACTTCTAGTTTTATTCCATTGTGGTCAGGGAGGATGCTTGATATTATTTCAACTTTTTTTTTTTTTGAGATGGAGTCTCGCTCTGTTGCCCAGGCTGGAGGGCAGTGGTGCGATCTCTGCTCACTGCAACCTCCGCCTCCTGGGTTCAAGCGATTATTCTGCCTCAGCCTCCTGAACAGTGCCCGCCACCATGCCCGGCTAATTTTTGTATTTTTAGTAGAGACGGGGTTTCACAATGTTGGCCAGGATGGTCTTGATCTCCTCACCTCATGATCCACCCGCCTCAGCTTCCCAAAGTGCTGGGATTACAGGCATGAGCCATCGTGCCCAACTTCAACTTTTTTGTGAATGTTTTAAGACTTGTTTTGTGACCCAATATATGGCCTATCCTTGAGAATGATCCATGTCCTAAGGAAAAAAAAAAATGTATATTCTGGCTGGGCGAAGTAGCTCATGCCTGTAATCCCGGCACTTTGGGAGGCCAAGGCAGGTAGTTCACGAGATCAAGAGATCGAGACCATCCTGATCAACATGGTGAAACTCCATCTCTACTAAAAACACAAAAATTAGTCAGGCGTGGTGGTGTATGCCGGTAGCCCCAGCTACTCGGGAGGCTGAGGCAGGCGAATCACTTGAACCCAGAAGGCAGAGGTTGCAGTGAGCCGAGACGGCGTCACTGCACTCTAGCCTGGCAAACAGAGACTCTGTCTCTACAACAACAAAGTGTACTCTGCAGCCACTGGAAGAAATGTTCTGTAAGTATCTTTTAGGTCCATTTGGTCTATAGTGCAGTTAAGTTCAGTGTGTGTTTATTTTGTCTGGATGATCTGTCCAATGCTAAAAGTGGGGTGTTAAAGTCTCTAGCTATTGTTGTATTGGGGTCTAACACTCTCTTTAGCTCTAGTAATATTTGCTTTATACATCTGGGTGCTCCAGTGTTATTTACAATTGTTATTCCCTCTTGCTGAGTTGACCCCTTTATCATTATATAATGACCTTGTCAATTTTTGTAATTTTTGTCTTGAAATCTATTTTGTCTGATGTAAGTATAGCTACTCCTACTCTTTTTACTGGCTTCCATTTGCATGGAGCATATTTTTCCAACCCTTTATTTTTAGTCTGTAAGTGTCTTTATGGGTCAAGTGTGTTTCTTGTAGGCAACAGACGTTTGGGTCATGTTTTTGATTTTGCTTTTCTGGGACAGCATCTCACTCTGTTGCCTAAGATGGTGTGCAGTGGCACAATCATAGCTCACTTTTTAGCCTTAACCTCCCGAGATCAAGTGATCCTCCTACCTTAACTCCTGAGTAGATGGGTCTATAGGTACACATCACCACACCCAGCTAATTTTTCAAATTCTTTGTAGACATAAGGTCCCACCATGTTGCCCAAGCTGGTCTCAAACCCCTGGGCTCAAGCAATACTCTTGCCTCATCCTTCCAAAGTGCTCGGATTATAGGCATGAGCCACTGTGCCTAGTTGGGTCTTGTTTTTTTATGCATTCAACTACTTCATGTCTTTTGATTACAGAATTTAGTCCATTTACATTCAATGTTATTATTTATAAGTAAGGACTTACTACCGCCATTTTGTTATTTGTTTTCTGGTTGTTTTGTGGTCTTATCTTCCTTCCTTCGTTCCTTCTTGTTTTTTGTTTTGCGAAAGTGATTTTCTCTGATGGTATGCTTTAATTTCTTGCTTCTTATTTTTTGTGTATCTGTTGTAGGGTTTCTGATTTGCAGTTACCATGAGGCTTGCAAATAACATCTTATAACTCATTATTTTATACTGAATGGTAACTTAACTCTGATTGCAAAAACAAAAAACAAAGAAGCAAAGAGAAAACCAACAAAAACTCTACACTTCAACTTCATCCCCCCACCCCCCCTTTTTTTTGAGATGAAGTCTCACTCTGTTGCCAAGGCTGGAGTGCAGTGGCACTATCTCGGCTCACTGCAACCTCTGCCTCCTACTTTCAAGTGATTCTCCTGCCTCAGCCTCCTGAGTGGCTGGGATTATAGGTATGCACCACCACACCTGGCTGGTTTTTTTGTATTTTTAGTACAGGTAGGGTTTTGCCACGTTGGCCGGGCTGGTCTTGAACTCCTGACCTCAGGTGAGCTGCCCACCTCGGCCTCCCAAAGTGCTGGGATTATAGGCATGAGCCACAGTGCCTAGCCATAGTTATTATTATTATTGTTATTATTTTATTAAGATGGAGTTTTGCTCTTGTTGCCCAGGCTGGAGTGCAATGGTGTGATCTCAGCTCACTGCAACCTCCGCCTCCCAGGTTCAAGTGATTCTCCTGCCTCACCCTCCCAAGTAGCTGGGATTACAGGCATGCACCACCGAGCCTGGCTAATTTTGTATTTTTAGTAGAGACAGGGTTTCACCATGTTGGTCAGGGTGGTTTCAAATTCCTGACCTCAGGTGATCTGCCTGTCCTGGCCTCCCTGCCCAGCCCATAGTTACTATTTTTGATAGGCTTGTCTTTCAGTCTTCCTACTCAAAATATGAGTAATTTACATTTACATACCACAATTACAGTGCTATGTATGATATTCTGTATTTGTTATTTTTCCGATTTAATAAAATAAAGGCTCTTACCATGCAACATATTTTCAGGAATGGATTAGATTTTAAGGATTGTGGCCAGGCGCAGTGGTTCACACCCGTAATCCCAGCACTTTGGGAGGTCAATGTGGGTGGATCACTGGAGGCCAGGAGTTTGAAACCAGCCTAACCAACATGGTGAAACTCTGCCTCTACCAAAAACAGAAAAATTAGCCAGGTGTGGTGGCACACGCCTGTAATCCCAGCTACTTGGGAGGCTGAGGCAGGAGAATCACTTGAACCAGGCAGGCGGAGGCTGCAGTGAGCCAAGATCACACCATTGCACTCCAGCCTAGGCAAAGAGAGTGAAACTCTGTCTCAAAAAAAAAAAAAGATTTTAAGGAATGCCTATATATAATTTTCTTATTTGTTTGTTGTCGCTTTCCTTCTACTATAATAATTCTCAAATTTTTGGTCTCAGGAACTTTTTACACTCTTAGAAGGAATCCCAAATAGCTTTTGTGTATGTAGGTATATCTATCAATGTTCTGTTTATGTAGGTTTATCTATCAATAGTCACCATATTATGAATTAAAACAGATATTTAAAAATATTTATTAATCCATTTAAAATTAATAATAAACTTTTATGTGTTTATACACAAAGTTTTAAAATGAAAAATATATTTCCCCCAAACAAAAATAATTTAGTGAGAAGTTGACATAATTTTTAAAAATTATAGCTTTACTGGGATATAATTCAAATAGCATAAAATTCACCCATTTAAAGTGTACAATTCAATGGCTTTCAGCATGTTCAGAGCTGTGCAACCATCACCACAGTCAGTGTCAGAACATTCTCATCATCCAACAAGGAAACCTCATATTCTTTAGCTGTCACCCTTCCCAGTCTGCCTATCCTCCACCCCTAACCCCTCGCAACTACGGTCTACTTTCTGGGTATTTGCCTATTTCGTATAAATGGCATCACACAATATGTGGTCTTTTGTGTCTGGCTTCTTTCACTTAGCATCACGTTTTCAAGGTTCATTCATGTAGTAGCATGGATGGACTTAATTCTTTTTTTTCTTTTTTGAGGCAGAGTCTCACCCTGTCACCCAGGCGGGAGTGCAATGGTACAATCTTGGCTCACTGCAACCTCCGCCTCCTAGATTCCAGCAATTCTCCTGCCTCAGCCTCCCGAGTAGCTGGAATTACACGCCAGCACACCTGGCTACTAATTTTTTTTTTTTATCTTTAGTAGAGACAGGGTTTCACCATGTTGGCCAGGCTGGTCTCAAATTCCTGACCTTGTGATCTGCCCACCTTGGCCTCCCAAAATGCTGAGATTACCAGCATGAGCCATTGCACCCAGCCTACTTCATTATTTTTTATTGCCAAATAGTATTCCAAGCTGTATGAATAGATCACATTTTATTTATGCATTGATCAGTTGATGGACTTGGATTGTTTCCACTTTTTAGCTTGTATGCTAGGTTTTGTGTGTTTTCATTTCTCTTGGGGACATACCTAGGAGTAGCATTGCTAAGTCATATGGTAACTCTGTCTTTAACCTTTTGAGAAGCTGCCAGACTGTTTTCCAAAGTGGCTGCACTGGCTGGGCATGGTGGCACAAGCCTGTAATCCCAGCACCAAGAGGTTGAGGCAGGAGAATCGTTTGAGGCCAGGAGTTTGAGACCAGCCTAGGCAACACAGCAAGACCTTGTCTCTAAAATAAAAACAAAAGCAAAACAAAACAACACAATGGCTGCATTATTTTACATTTCCAACAGCAGTGTATGAGGGAGATGGTAAGTTTTACATTTCTGTAAATCATTTTAATGAATGACTTATAGAAAAAACTAGATTCTCATTACTGTTTTTGTACTCAACGTGTTGCAAAACACTATTTTGGCTGAGTATATGAAAAAAATCCAGACTAAAGTGATATAGTTGGAAAAAAGTAGAGCATTTTAACTGCCTTTTCAGACAATTGTAGAATTTTTTTATTTATTTATTTTTATTTTTAGAGACAAGGTCTCATTCTGTTGCCCAGGGTGGAGTGCAGTGGTATGATCATAGCTCATTGTAAACTTGAACTCCTGGGCTTAAGCAGTATTCCTGACTCAGCATCCTGAATAGCTGGGACTGCAGGGACATGCCACCATGCCCAGATAGTTTTTATTTTTTGTAAAGATGGGGTCTTGCTGTGTTGCCCAGGATGGTCTCAAACTCCTGGGCTGGAGCAATCCTCTCACCTTGGCCTCCCAAAGTGCTGGAATTACAGCATGAGCCACTGTGCTCAGACAATTGTGGACTGTTTTTCTTTGATACTACACCATTAACTCTCTAAATGGCAGTTTCTTAATAAGACTCTTGTATGTTAAAATCCAATTAACAGAAAAAGAACATTAATGGAAAAACTAGGAAATCTGAAGTCTAATTAATTGTATTGTACCAATGATAATTTCTTAGTTTTGATAAATGTACCATGGTTAAGAGAGACAATAACATTGGGAGAAACTGGGTGGGGTATACAGGAACTCTGGACTATGCCTGCATCTCTTGGGTACATTTAAAATTATTTCAAAATAAAAAGTTAAAAACCCAATCCACTGGTCTATTTTGCTCTTTGAAAGGATCTTTCTAAGTGTATTAGGTGAATGGGAGGGGAGAAAAAAAAAGGAAGAATCTTTTATCCAGCATGACTTTGTAACCTCATGCATTAGTCATTTAGAAAATATTCAAATGTTACATATTATACAACATAAAAATCCCAAAATCTTTAATATCACTTCTGATTTCTTCAGAAAAGTCTTTAAGAATTGGGAAGCTGTTAAGCTCTCAGTGACAGAAACAAGTTTCCAAAATTCTAATTTTCACTTAAAAGCTCAAATTTTGGCCAGGCATGGTAGCTCATGCCTGTAATCCCAGCACTTTGGGAGGCTGAGGTGGGCAGACCACCTGAGATCAGGGGTCCAGCCTGGCCAACATGGTGAAATCCCATCTCTACTAAAAATACAAAAATTAGCCGGGCATGGCTGCGGGTGCCTGTAGTCCCAGCTACTTGGGAGGCTGACGCAGGAGAAAAAAAAAAAAGGCTCAAACATTATCATTGGCAACCAATACTAAGTTGTTTTCCTTGAATTGATAGGGTAACTTTGTTCTTTTTTTTTTTTGAGATGGAGTCTTGTTCTGTTGCCCAGGCTGGAGTGCATTGGTGCGATCTTGGCTCACTGCAACCTACGCCTCCCAGGTTCAAGCGAATCTCCTGTCTCAGCCTCCCAAGTAGCTGGGATTACAGGTGCCTGCCCCCAGGCCCGGCTAATCTTTTATAGTTTTAGTAGAGACGAGGTTTCACTGTATTAGCCAGGATGGTCTCGATATCTTGACCTCGTGATCTGCCCGCCTCGGCCTCCCAAAGTGCTGGGATTACAGGTGTGAGCCACTGTGCCTGGTAACTTTGTTTGCTTTAAAGAAAACACTTTCCAAATACCTGAGTCTAAATAACCTGTCTAAAAGTCCCTCTTTCAAGTAAAAATGGTATTTCATGAAAAATGCAGCTACTGTAGTTCACAACTCAGTAGCTCTAACTTGCACAGGCAGTAGTCCTGGAGACAGACATTGTACTTTGCTGCGAGGCAGAAGTGCTCGGTGCACACTTCCCATCTCATCACACGCAGTATGAAAAGAGACTCAAGGTTGAGATATAATAAACTAACAAGTTTTACTGCTTTCTTAAGAACGTTCTTAAGCGAAACTGGCTTTCTCTCTCTGTTTTTGAGTCGGTCTCTCTCTGTCGCCCAGGCTGGAGGGCACTGGCACAAACAGCTTAATCCAGCCAGCTCCTAGGCTCAAGTGACCCTCTTGCCTCAGCCTCTCAAGTAGCTGGGACTACAGGGGTGCGCCACTGTGCCCAGCCCTTTTAACCTCTTATTTCACTCATGAGATGGTAAACAACATAATGACTCCTGGGACATTGGGGGCATTTGTCCTGAGGCACCAGCAGCTTTATCCACCGTTGCTCTGTACCTTCAGTGCAAAAGTCAGTATGCTAAAAAGGCAAATAATGCCATAGTATTATCATGAAAATAGTTTTGGCCTCCTGTACCCCTGAAAGTGCCTTAGAGACCTCAGGGTCTGCAGATCTCCTTTGGAGAATTAGTGCTCAACTAGCTCTCCTTTGGGGAATTACTGCTCAATGCTTCCTAAAGGCAGGAATTTTTGTCTGTTTTGATCAGTGCTATATTTCTTGTGCCTAGAACAATGTTTGGCACATAATAGATGCTCAATAAGTATTTATTATATGAATGCATAAATAAGTGAGTGAATAAATGAGTGTGGTGACATCTGTAATTACTTTCAGCTGCTTGGAAGTAGAGCAATTTAAAAATTCAAAATACTTGTAGTTTTGGTACAATTTAGAGATACAGAATGTTAAATATTTAATCAGGAAATAAATTATTTCTTTGGCAAAAGCATTTAACTACGGGGGAGACAAACGTAGTGGTGAACTTTCGAAACCACCCCAACGGTGTCAGCACGGGACAGCAACATTCTTTGGCAAAGGAAACAAGTCCTGAAAATGGGAACACTGTCTGTGACCTAGAAATGGGGACCAAAATTGGGAGAGGAGGACAAGACACTAACAGTTCTCATCACTGTCCCACACTTGCTTTCCCAACACACAGTGTCTGAGAACATTTCATAGATTTGGAAGGAATTATGCATAAAATGAACAGGGAATTAAAATACAAGGTGGGACACAAAGAAATTCATGAGTAATTAAAACATTTTTTTTTTTTTTTTTTTGAGATGGAGTTTTGCCCTTGTTGCCCAGGCTGGAGTGCAATGGTGCGATCTCTGCTCACTGCAACCTCTGCCTCCTGGGTTCAAGTGATTCTCCTGCCTCACCCTCCCGAGTAGCTGAGATTACAGGTATGTGCCAACACACCCAGTTAATTTTGTATTTTTAGTAGAGAAGGGGTTTCTCCATGTTGGTCAGTCTGATCTCGAACTCCCGACCTCAGGTGATCCGCCGGCCTTGGCCTCCCAAAGTGCTGGGATTACAGGTATGAGCCACCGCGCCCAGCCAAGTAATTAAAACATTTTGTTTTTGTTGTTGTTGTTGTTTTCAGATGGAGTCTCGCTCTGTTACCCAGGCTGGAGTGCAGTAGCATGATCTCAGCTCACTGCAACCTCCCACTCCCAGGCTGAAGCAATTCTCCTGCCTCAGCCTCCCCAAGTAGCTGGAACTACAGGTAAGCATCACCATGCCCAGCTAATTTTTGTATTTTTAGTAGAGATGGGGTTTTATCATGTTGGCCAGGCTAGTCTTGAACTCCTGACCTCAGGTATCTGCTGCCTTGGCCTCCCAAATGCTGGGATTACAGGTGCGAGCCACCACACCTGGCCCAATATTTTAAATTTTGAGAACTAAATTAAGATAATGTATTTATCCCAGAAAGAGACCCAAGCACCTCAATGTATGATTTACACACTGTGAGTGATAACAGAAGTGGATTTTAATGAAGGTGATATAGTACAATAAACTGATGCATAATAGGTGAACCAGCTAATAAAATACTCTGGTTAGTAGGGAGTTATCACACAGTTTGCTATTTTTCAATGAGTAAGAATTCAGTAAATAAACCATCCTTAAGCTGAAGACTCCTGTCATTATTGCAGTGACTCCAGAGGCACTGCAGAATCTCACTCTGCTTCAGGAGTCATCAGCAGAAAGGATTGATCAGTTAGGGGAGTCCTGGTAATGGAATTTAATGAGCACAAAAATTACCCACTCTTTAGTTTCTGGTCCCAGTTCTGCCGCTTGGTAATCAGCTGGCAACAGATAAAATCCTGAGCCCTTCTATAATTCAGCTTTTCCCCTTCTCCTTTCCTTAAATTCAGGAATGCTTAAGAGTACAAATGTTCGTGAAATATCTGGGGGCCCTTGAAAATACGAAGTGTAAGGAGTTATACATGGGATTTACATAGAATATAAAATATCCCGGTGAACTCTAAATTGCTGAGTCTGAAATAACAATCTGTAAGTTTCTTTCACCCTATAGAAAACCTCTAAAGTGCTTCCCACACCCGTGCATCTACCTGGATCTAGGAATCCTGGGAATAAGACTGAAACCAACACTAGCCAGCCTAGTAATTGGAGTCGTTTACAATAAACACTTTAGCATCTATATCACCTGATCCTCACAGTGAGTGTAGGGTAAACCATTTCTGTTCTTCAGACAAAGTAAGGTTAGAAGAAACTGAGTGCCTTAACCAAGAGGCAGAGCTGAGCTCAGTAGGTCCCGTGAGCTCTGTCATCTTTCCACTGTGCACCTTGCTGTGCTGACAGGAGGAAGACAGAGGTGGTCCCAGTGGTATTTCTGAAGCCCCAGCAGTGGGCAGATGGTTACCCAGCTTCCCTGGGCCCTGAACAAACAGTACTGCCCCACTCACCTGCAGCTTCACAGCAATGACCACTGAGTTAAGATCTTTGTCCATTTCTTTTAGCATGACGAGTTTCTTCAGGGTCAAGCTGAATAGCCTAGAAAAACAGAGAAGGAAGATGCTGTCATATGCAAGGAACTTATGAAAAAAGTGATGAACAACTGGTTGGGCAACCTGCTTTACCTGAAGTAAGAATGTTAGAACGCCGTCCTCAGTTCCAGGGGTCCCTTCTCTCAGTGCAAAAGCTTCCCCCTCTTACTTAATATTTATTGTTTTTTTTTTTTTTTTTTGAGACAGTCTCACTCCATCACCAGGTGCCAGGCTGGAGTGCAGTGGCGCAACCTTGGCTCACTGCAACCTCCACCGCCCGGGTTCAAGCAATTCTCCTGCCTCAGCCTCCCGAGTAGCTGGGACTACAGGTGCACCCCACCATGGCCAGCTAATTTTTTTTAATTTTTAGTACAGACAGGATTTCACCATGTTGACCAGGATGGTCTCGATCTCTTGACCTCGTGATCCGCCCGCCTCGGCCTCTCAAAGTGCTGGGATTACAGGCGTGAGCCACCACGTCCGGCCTATACTTTTGTTTTAAGAGATGGGTCTTACTATGTTGCCCAGACCGGACCCCTAGGCCCAGGGATCCTCCCCGTACAGCCTTGTGAGTAGCTGGGACCACAGGCACACGCCACCATGCCAAGCTTCTAAAGTCAAGTGTCAAAAGGTATATTATTCCATGAACTCCCGTGGACGTCATTTACCTCAAGCCAAAGCCAACACGTTTTCCATGCCTAATATGTTGGAGCCATTTCTGAGGGGGGAAGAAACCAAGGGGAGGAGAATCACGCAGTTCCTATTCTACTTTCCACCTGATCGCAGCTGACAGATGTACAGATGTAAATCTTTAGCAAGAGGAGATAATCCATACAAACAAAACATATACCATTTGGCAGGAAATGGTTAAATGGTCACGAATTCTATTTCAGCTGCATTTCATTCCTCTAAGTATGCAGAAAATCTTGTGCCACAAATCTGGAAATTCCCTGCAACTCAAAAGTGATAGGACTGTCCCTCACTGTGTAGTCTCAGTAACTCTGCTCTGACTTGACCCTGGCCTTCCCACAGCAGGGCCACTCTGGACTTCCAGCAGGAGTGGGAGGGAGATGCTTGGACGCTGCCTTTCTGTGGCTGCCCGGGTGGTCAAAGTCTTGAAACATTCTTCTCCTGGGACACATGAGGGTTGTTGCGGACCAGAGTCACAAGTCCAGAGACTCCGACTGGATTTCATGCCTCTTTTTGCCTTGGTGCTGCGGCCCTCGGGGCCCTGCTCAGGCCCTTCTTGTGTCTACGAGGCCCTCCCTCAGGCTTCAGCCACACTGACTTTCCTTTGGTTCCCTGGCGATGCCACCCTCTCGCTTCAGGGCCTTTGGAGGCTGCTGTTCCTTCTGTTGGCACCAGTTTGCCAGCTAATGCCTCCTCAGCCTAGGGTTATGCATTTTTGCCAGGAGGGCTTCCCCCAATGCCTTGCAAAGTCTGTGATGTGTCCCCAGCACAATTCCTGTCCTGCCACTGGAGTGTAACTTCCAGTGGGCAGGCAGCGGGGACTGCCTCTCCACTGCTCTCTCCACAGCGTCTGCCCAAATGCTGGGCACAGTACAGTTGCTCAGCAAATATCTGTTACGTTCAGTTTCCTAAAATGGCTTCTAGCTAAAACCTGATTAATGAAAGTATGTGAAAAAATTAATATAATTCATGTTTTTGTTTTTTTTTTAAAGGAGGACAAATCCAGGTCAATAGAACTGAATTCTCGTTTTGAATTAACCTCACCCAAGTACATTTTGTTTTTTGAGATGGAGTCTCGCTTTGTCGCCCAGGCTGGAGCTCAGTGGTATAATCTCGGCTCACTCCAGACTCTGTCTCCCGGGTTCCAGCAATTCTCCTGCCTCAGCCTCCCGGGTAGCTGGGATTACAGGCGCCCGCCACCACGCCCGGCTAATTTTTGTATTTTTAGTAGAGATGGGGTTTCACCATGTTGGCCAGGCTGGTCTTGAACTCCTGACCTCAGGTGATGTGATCCACCTGCCTCGGCCTCCCAAAGTGCTAGGATTATAGGCATGAGCCACCACGCCCGGTGGCCACCCAAGTACTTTCAAAGACCTGCTGACTAACACAAAGAAAAACAAATAAATCTCTTTCTTTGCTTTCTTTTAAGTCTGAATCAAGCTTATAAAAGCTTATCAGGTCTCTTCGTCTATATTATTCATCTAGACCTCAAAAACAGGACTGTGTGGGTGTGTGTTGGGGGCTCACTGTTCTACTTGTGCAACAGAAAACATTTCAAGTGGAGTAGTGATCTGCCCAAATTCACTTAGCTTGTAAGTGACAGACCTGGATTCTAACCCTAATCTCCTTGTGGTAGACCGAATACCCAACCCCCACCACCCAGATGTTCATCTCCTAATCCCCAGAACCTGTGAATATGTTACCTTGGCAAAGTCCCATGGCAAAAGGGACTGTGCACATGTGATTAAGTTAAGGTTCCCGAGGTGGGGAGATATCCTGGATTATCTGGGTGGGCCCAATATAATCACAAGAGCCTTTAAAGAGGGAGCCCAGAAGGGCAGAGCCAGAGAAGGAGATGAGTCTATGGAAGCAGAGGCTGGAGATATGGCTGCTGGCCTTGACGATGGAGGGAGGGGTCAGGAACCAAGGAATATGCAGCCTCAAGAAGCAGGAAAAGGCAAGAAAATAGTCCTTCCCTGCAGCCTCCAGAAGGAGCACAGCCCTGCCCACACCCCGCGTGTAGCCCAGTGAAACCTATTTTGGACTTCTGACCTACAGAACTGCAAGATAATAAACGTGCACTGTTTGAAGTCACTAAGTTTGTGGCCACTCGTCACAGCAGCAGTAGGAAGTGAACCACCCCTCATCCCAGGGCCTGGCCCTTTCCCATCACATTGCTGCCTCCTCAGCCCATGACCTGGGCATCCTCACCTCTGATCTCCTAAAACACTCTCCTGACATCTGTCACTCCGGAGCCATCTGGGTTCATGCTCTCTCCAGAATCCCCCCCATCAATGACTGCCCACAGCATCACCTGTTTCTCCCTTCCCTTCAGAGCAGAGATGTGCTGTCCCACAGGAAACTCTGGTTCTGCTGATGCCAAAGGGATTATTACAGTTCACAAATGGCTACTCAGAAATGTAGTTAACTCCTGCAGTCCCAGCTACTCAGGAGGCTGAGGTAGGAGGACTTCTGAGCCCAGGAGTTCAAGGCCAGACTGGGCAACATAGAAAAATCCCAGCCTCTTAAAAAAAAAAAGAAAGAAAGAAATGTGGGTGGCTGAGGCAGGAGAATTGCTTGAACCTGACAGGCAGTGGAGGCTGCAGTGAGCTGACATCATGCCATTGCACTCCAGCCTGGGTGACAGAGGGAGACTCCATTAAAAAAAAAAAAAGAAAGAAATATAGTTAACTATGTACATTGTTAAACTGAATTTTGTGCCTTGATGGTTTAAAACGAAATGGGGCACGACTGGGATGAGCAAATGGAAAAGACTGAATATGCCCAACGTTCGTCCTTATCTGAGGCTTGTCAAAATCAAATATAATAGAAATAAATCTCTGAAATTCAAATGTCTTACTTGAGAAGAAAAAATTGCAATTGGGTAGTTTTCAGTATGTCCAAAGAACAAAGAGAAGGTTAGATGTTTTATAAAAAAGAGAAATGTTACATATTGCTCTTTGAGAAAGTTCATTGGCACAAGTAAGGTTTTGGGAAACTGGCACGCTCTGATAGGTGAGTGACTCATGGGCAAAACTAGGCTTAGAGCTGTAGCACGTCGTTTCAGTAGATGTCAGATAAAACGGGTTTCAGGTTATAGCAGGCAGTTTCAGTAGTCAGGCTTGTGGAGAATTCCATTTCTGGAGCAATGCCCTGAGTGCCTTTCCCTGGTTTCTCGGCTCTGTTTTAGTTGGGTATAACAAGAATAACTCAATGTGTATAATCAACTTTCAGAGACTGCTAATCACGAATGCTTCTGATAGGTTATGTTTTCTCTTGTTTTCAAAGCAAACATTTTCCACCTTCAAATTGATTTGTTGCTGCTGAATTAACTCACTGCAAGATAAAAGTCTCACAGGAGTCAGTCAGGGACATGCGTTTCTTCTCCTCTGCTTAAGATTCTTCACTCATTCAACACTGCCCACATTTAGAGAACATTTGCTCTACATCTGGTACTGATCCAGTTGTTGGAATTGTAGAAGGATGTGGACTACACGGCCCAGCAGGAAAGGCAAACAATCACATTATGCTCTGTGCTGCTTGTTCTGTTATGCCCCAGAAGGCTCTTATATAACATATAAAACATTGTAGGATAATATGGCAGAATTATGTTAGGTGGAAGAAAACATCATAGACCAATAAATATTTGAAGAATAAACAGTCAAGACAGAGCTTTATGCTCCCTTATGTTAACAAGATGGCCAAGAAAGATTTAGTACCTTAGGTAAAGCAACAGCAAGACTGGATTCCACATTTTCATAGAAACACAACATAACACACTGATTTCAAAACCTGTGGCAATCAGTTCAACAGAATTTTTTGTTTGTTTTTAACGGCATGACTCAAGGGGACTTGGGGACTCAAATGTATTCTAATTCTTCAAAGTACAAGAAAATGTTCATCTCTCATTCAGCATCTATCATGTACTAGTTGCCTGACATGCACTTCATTACCTCTTTTAAGTTTCACAATAATACTAAGAGATGGGTATTATGCCTATTTTACAGATACGGATGCTGAGAAGAGTTAAGAAACGTCCCAAGGTCACACAGGAAGTAGTCAAGACATGATGCACGCTTAGGCCTATCATAGTCCAGAGACCAACTTAAGTTGGTATAAAGCACTTTATTAGCAAATTAAAAGAAATTATTTTAATTTTAAGTGAATATTTTTAACATATATCTTAACAGAGAACACTAAGGAAATAAGATAAATTTCTCCATAAACCTGTATTTGCACACATTTGATGGAAAGACTCCCAGATATAGTTGTGAGGATGACTCACGCTGACTGTGTCTGGCAAGACATAACGAAGGTCTCAGTGATTAGGAAGCTGAGTTAGCTGCCCACCCTAGGTTTCTTGCTACCCTATGTTTCACTGGCGGGCACTTCTCCTGCAGTGAAAATGTAGGATCCAAGGCATGAAGGAAAGAGTCCTTCCCCTGATGATACTCCTGCTTTAATTGGTTTTTCTACAGCAGAAAATAATTTTACAGCAAAATTACCCAGGCTGATAATTCCAAGTGCTGGCGATGATGCAGGGTAACCAGAACTTACACACGTGGCTGGTGACAGTGAAAAATGGTGCAGTTACTTGAGAAAATCATTTGGTAGTTGATTAGATTATATATGTGTCTACTCCTATACCCAGCTCCCAAAGGAACCCAAGAGAAAGGAAGGCACCACCATGACAAGACAGGTACAAGAATGTTCAAAGCTTCTGCACAGCAAAGGAAACAATCTACAGAGTGAAAAGAATTACAGAAAATATTTGCAAACTACTCATCTGATGGGGGGATTAATATCCAAAATATACAAAGAACTGAAATATCTCAACAGCAAAAAAAAAAAAAAAAACCTGATTAAAAAAATCATCTCAGCCCAAAATCTCCTGAAACTGATAAGCAACTTCAGCAAAGCCTCAGGATACAAAATCAATGTGCAAAAATCACAGGCATTCCTGTACACCAATAACAGACTTAAAGAGAGCCAAATCAAGAACCAACTGCCATTCACAATTGCTACAAAGAGAATAAAATACCTAGGAATACAACCAACAAAGAATGTAAAGGACCTCTTCAAGGAGAACTACAAACCACTGCTCAACGAAATAAAGAGAGGACACAAACAGATGGAGAAACATTCCATGCTCATGGTTAGGAAGAATCCGTATCGTGAAAATGGCCATACTGCCCAAAGTAATTTATACATTCAATGCTATCCCCATCAAGCTACCAATGACTTCTTTACAGAACTGGAAAAAACCACCTTAAACTTCATATGGAACCAAAAGATAGCCCGCATAGCCAAGTCCATTCTAAGCAAAAAGAACAAAGCTGGAGGAATCACACTACCTGACTTCAAACTATACTACAAGGCTACAGTAATCAAAACAGCATGGTACTGGTACCAAAACAGAGATATAGACCAATGGAACAGAACAGAGGCCTTGGAGGCAATGCCACACATCTACAACCATCTGATCTTGGACAAACCTCACAAAAACAAGCAATGGGGAAAGGATTCCCCTGTTTAATAAATAGTGTTGGGAAAACTGGCTAGCCATGTGCAGAAAGCAGAAACTGGACCCCTTCCTGACACCTTACACTAAAATTAACCCCAGATGGATTAAAGACTTAAACATAAGACCTAACATCATAAAAACCCTAGAATAAAAACCTAGGCAAAACCATTCAGGACACAGGCATAGGCAAGGACTTCCTGACTAAAACACCAAAAGCATTGGCAACAAAAGTCAAAACAGACAAATGGGACCTAATTAAACTCCAGAGCTTCTGTACAGCAAAAGAAACAGTCATTAGAGTGAATCGGCAACCAATAGAATGGAAAAAATTTTTTGCAATCTACCCATCTGACAAAGGGCTAATATCCAGAATCTACAAAGAACTAAAACAGATTTACAAGAAAAAACAAACAAGCCCATTCAAAAGTGGGTGAAGGATATGAACAGACACTTTTCAAAAGAAGACATATGTGAGGCCAACAAATATATGAAAAAATGATAATCATCATTGGTCATTAGAGAAATGCAAATCAAAACTACATTGAGATACCATCTCACGCCGGTTAGAATGGCGATCATTAAAAAATCTGGAGACAACAGATGCTGGAGAGGATGTGGAGAAATAGGAACACTTTTACACTGTTGGTGGGAGTGTAAATTAGTTCAACCATTGGGGAAGACAGTGTGGCGATTCCTCAAGGACCTAGAAACAGAAATTCCATTTGACCCAGCAATCCCATTACTGGATATATATCCAAAGTTTTATAAATCGTTCTATTATAAGGACACATGCACATGAATGTTCATTGCAGCACTGTTTGCAATAGCAAAGATTTGGAACCAACCCAAATGCCCATCGATGACAGACAGGACAGGGAAAATGTGGCACATATACACCATGGAATACTACGCAGCCATAAAAAAACGAAGAGTTCGTGTCCTTTGTAGGGACATGGATGAACCTGGAAACCATCATTCTCAACACACTGACACAAGAACAGAAAATCAAACACTGCATGTTCTCACTCACAGGCGGGTGTTGAACAATGAGAACACATGGACACAGAGAGGGGAGCATCACACACTGGGGTCTGTAGTGGGGAGCTAGGGGAGGGACAGTGGGGGGTGGGGAGTTAGGGAGGGATAACATGGGGAGAAATGCCAGATATATGTGATGGGGAGGAAGGCAGCAAACCACACTGCCATGTGTGTACCTATGCAACCATCTTGCATGTCCTTCACATGTACCCCAAAATCTAAAACACAATAAAATATATATATATAAAAGAACAAAATCGGCAAATCATCTAAACAGACATTTCTCAAAAGAAAACATGCAAACGGCCAATGAACATATAAAAAAAATACTCAACATCAGAATCATCAGGGAAATCCAAATCAAAGCCACAATGAGGTATCATATCCCCCATTTAGGCTGGCTACTATCAAAAAGCAAAAAATAACCAATGCTGGAAAGGATGCAGAGAAAAGTGAACTCTTCAACACTGTTCTAACTAGTAAATAGTGTAGTCACTATGGAGAACAGCATGGAGCTTCCCTCAAAAAACTACAAATAGAACTACCACATGATTCAGCAATCCCACTACTGGGAATCTGTTCAAAGGAAAGGAGATCACTGTATCAGGGAGACATCAGCACCCCCATGTTTACTGCAGCACTATTCACAATAGCCAAGAGATGGAATCAACCTAGAGGTCCGACAACAGATGAAAAGATACAGAAAATGTGATGTGCATACACCATGGAGTACTATTCAGCCATTAAAAAGAGTGAGATCCTGTCATTTGCAGCAACATGGATGGAACTTTCAATATTAGGTTAAGTGAAACAAGCTGGGAACAGAAAGTAAAACACTGCATGTTCTCACTCACATGCGGTAGCCAAAAAGTTAATCTCATAGAAGTAAAAAGTAGAACAGAGAATACTAGAGACGTAAGATGACTATAGTTAACAATAATATTAATCATGGATACCTAGGAGGAGGATAGTGAATGCTCCCAACACAAAGAAATGATCAGTGTTTGAGATGATGGGTATGCTAATTCCCCTGCTCTGTTCATCATACATTGTTTGTATCAAAACATCTCTATGTACCTATGAATATGTACAATTATTATCGGTCAATTTTAAAATTAAATAAAAAATAATGTTCCAAGCAGCTCCATTCACAATAGTGCCATACTGAAAACAACATACCCACCAACAGAAGAATGGACAAACAAAATGTATACAAAGAAGATCGAACTGATACATGTGACAACATGAATTATTCAAAACCACTACACTGAGCCAGACCCAAAAGACCATGCACTGTCTTCCCATCCACGTGAAGTTCAAGAACAGGTAAGATCAACACGTGGTGATGGGGGCCAGTACAGTGGCCGAGGCAAGTGGAAGCACTGACTGGAAGGGACATGAGGGAGCCCTCTGGCTGACTAACAACACCACGGTGACATCATGGCCCTACACACCAGCAGAAACCCAGAGAGCTTATATCCAAAACCCACGCACTCCTCCACTGTATGCAACCTGCACACTGATTAAAAAAAAAGGCCTGAATGAAGGCTGAAGAGTCAGACACACTCCGGTTTGAACTGCAGCTCTGTTGCATTACTCTGTCGCTCATCTGTCAGTCTTACAATGGGGCACATGCTGTTCTGGTCACTTGTGATTCATCAGTAAACAAAGCAGACAAAATGTCCCTGTTCTTGAGTTCACATTCTAGTGAAAGGACACAGTCAATAAGCAGTAAACGTAATAATTAAGTAAATTATGTAGTAGGTCGGATTGTGTGAAAATAGAGCTAGGTATTGTGAGCATGAGGCAGACAGGGGTGGGGAGAGCTGTAATTCTAAAGTTAGGTGGGCAGGGTGGGCCTCCTTGAGAAGTTCTAGGTTGAAGGGAAGAAGTACATAGGCCTTAAGCTGACTGCACACTTGGTCTGCCTGAGAAACAGCAAGGCCAGGGGAGCCCACGTAGGGCTGCTGCCCAGGCAGATCTCTGTAAACCATAAGGAAGATGTGGCTTTTTTTTTTTTTTTTTTTAGAGTCAGGGTCTTGTTCTCTTACCCAGACTGGAATGCAATGGCATGATCAAAGCTCACTGTAGCCTTGAACTCCTGGGGCTCAAGCAATCCTCCCATCTCAACCTGCTAAGTAGCTGAGACTATAGGTGCATTCCACCTCACCCAGCTAACTAGAAAAAAAAATTTTTTTGTAGTGATGGGGTCTCACTATGTTGCCCAGGCTGGTCTGTAACTCCTGGGCTCAAGCAATCCTCCTGCTCCGGCCTCCCAAAATGCTGGAATCACAGATATAAGCCATTGTTCCCAGCTGATTTTTTCATTTTTAGTGAGAAAGAAAGAAACCTCTTTTTACTTTGTGGTTTTTCTGTTACATATGCAGGTGAACCTAATTATCTTTAAGTACTGTTCACCAGGAACAGATTCCCAAGGTGTTAGGACTTTAGCTACAACCCCCCAAATATTAACACTTTTAAGAGAACCAGTTGGCCAAATAATTCCCAAAGTCCATTTTAAAGGACAGTGCACTATCAGGAAATGCTGGGTCTCATCCTTATGGAAGGAAGGGAGATATCTCAAAAGCTGAAGGAAACAAAGTTCTCTCCAAGATCCCTAGGAGAGCCAAATTTCTACTTTCTGCTCTCTCGCTATCTGTGCTACAGTGGGCTGGAAGTCAGGTTCCATGGTCCAGCATGGGGATATGGGAGCTGGCTGAAAACTCCTTTGTAACTCCCCTCCCGCCTTTTTCATCTTGGGATCAGGCAGGACACTTCTAGCTGAGTCCCTACTCAAAGGAATTTCAAATACAATGGACAGCTGGGGTTCTCCAGCCAGTCCACCTTTGGAAGGTCAGTTCCAGCTCAACGTGCTCGAACTCTAAGTCGACAGTCTGCCTTTAAAATAAAAGAATATAACAAAGATGATTGGAGTCCAAAGGACTTTTAAAGAGGATCCCAGGTTACTCAGCTCAGAAATAATCTTATTCTCTACATAGACATTCTGAAAATATATTACTATCAGGTCATTTCTTTTCATCTTTTAAAACTCCATTTGGAAATCCTAGTTAAGACCATCATTAATAAAACAGTAATAAAACACCAAATCTTAGTCCCTTGATCTGATCTCACCCCTTACTTCTCTCATTTTTATGAGTTCACTGGTTTAGCCTGTCTTTGCCTCTCTTTGGGATCAATTTCCTTCCAATAAGAGCAGTGAGGCACTAGCTATTCTATTTAGGAAGAGAGCTCCTCACCTGTTCGTCATTCCCTGCACCTGGAGCCATTTCTCTTCCACTTCACAGGCATGGGAGTCCTTGTGAGCCCTTGCAGAGAACACTCCCATTGCCACCAGCAGGAAGGGCTGAGTACCACTGATAGAGTGTTCCCAGAAAGATCTCTACCAGCCTTTTACTGTACATCTTCTCTATACTCAGCTCTGTGCTAGGAGCTGAAAGAGAAAAAAATGGCCATAATCTCTGCTTTTGAGCAATTCATAACCTAGTTGAAAGGACAGGATTTAAGTATATCAAACAATTAACCAAGAAAGGTGATGGTTCATAATTAAGTTCTAAATTATATAAAAGGAAATCACTGAGTAACTGGGCTAAGGCTTCAGTGAGGACATATTTGAGCACAAGCAAATTCTCTCAAGAAATTATTTAGATCTCATTAGACTAAGTCTGAAAGAATAAAGCTGTCTACTTGATAACTGGGTAGAGAAAAGAACAAAATATAGTAACAAGAATCTTCTGAAATCTTCTAAATAATTCTAGTTTATAGGTGACTGTAAGATAAAGGAGAAACGGCCTTTAATAATTTCTACAAATGATTCTCAACTTTCATTAAACAGCTGTTTCAAACCTACTCTCACGCAAACTTGAGAGGCTCACTAAGAGAGAAATGGTCATATTCCATTTCCCCCTCCAGCTCCTTTCTTTTTTTTCTTTTTGAGTCAGGGTCTCACTCTGCCACCCAGACTGGAGTGCAGTGGTGCAATCTTGGCTTACTGCAGCCTCTGCCTCCCAGGACAAAGCGATTCTTCTGCCTCAGCCTCCTGAGTAGCTGGTATTACAGGTGTACAGGTGTGCAGCACTGCCGCCCAGTTAATACCTTTCTAATAAGATATCGATAAACAGCGAAGTGGTCACATTTTGAACAGATAAAAGGGGGAAGAGAGGAGACACAAAGATCTGGATGAAATAAAAATCTGAATAGTTAGAACCCAAATCAAAATGATGGTCATGAGGTAGGAGGCAGAACATTACTCTGAACCAGATTGAAGACTGGCTGTAATAGAGAACAGGCAACACTACTACTCCATAAGACACACCCACTAGTGTATGTTAGTTTACCATTGCCACCCAGCACCCAGATGTCACCACCCCTTTCCACTGCAACAACCTGGAGGTTACCACCTCTTTTCCAGAAAATTCTGAATAATCTGCCTCTTAATATGCATGTAATTAAAAGTGGATATAAATATGACTGCAGAACTGACACTGAGTGGCTGCTCTTGAGGCTGCCTATAGGGTCTATCCCTGCTCTGCAGAGCAGTCACAGTGCTGTAACACTGCCACTTCAATAAAGCTGTTTTCTTCTACCACTGGCTCACTCTTGAATTCTTTCCTGAGCAAAGTAAAGAACCTTCCTGGGCTAAGCCCCAATTTTGGGGCTCACCTATCCTGCACTGGTCCCTTTGTGACCACAGCAAATAAACACAAGGAATATGACAAGTGACTTGGATTATTCCTTTGTCCTACCAAGAAATGGCTGTGTCATATAAGCAAGGCATTTTCCTCTCTGTGTGAGTTCTTTAATCATAAGATGGGAAGGATAAGCTCTGCCTCTTTCCTTAACAGCATTTATTCACACAAAGAGCAAACCAATAGAAAAAAAAAAAAATGAAAAAGGTTTTCCTTTGTGAGAGTAAAAACAATTCTGGCTGGGCACAGTGGCTCATGCCTATAATGCACTTTGGGAGGCCGAGCCAGGCAGATCACCTGAGGACAGGAGTTTGAGACCAGCCCGGCCAACATAGTGAAACCTCATCTCTACTAAAAATACAAGAAATTAGCTGGGTGTCGTGGTGCGTGCCTGCAGTCCCAGCTACTAGGGAGGTTGAGGCAGAAGAACTGCTTGAACCTGGGAGGTGGAGGTTGCAGTGAGCTGAGGTCGTGCCACTGCCCTACAGCCTGGGTGACAGAGCGAGCCTTTGTCTCAAAAACAACAACAAAAAAAAACATTTCTAAAATTGTGTCTATTTTACAGGCACTTGTAGAAGTCTCAACAAGCTTCAACAACAATAACACCAACAAGTAAATTTCTGAGCAGTACAGTCTTACTGCTGAACAAGCTACCCAAACATATGTAGATACGGAACCTATTATTTAATATGAAATAGCATAATTTTGATTGTGAAACATTGAACTAATGCATTATCTATTTATTTGCTTGCTTATTTATTTATTTATTTATTTATTTTTGAGACAGAGGCTCACGCTGTCACCCAGGCTGGAATGCAGTGGTGCGGTCTTGGTTCACTGCAACCTCCGCCTCCCGGGTTCAAGCAATTCTTCTGCCTCAGCCTCGGCACATGCCACCATGCCCGGCTAATTTTTGTATTTTTAGTAGAGATGGGGTTTCACCATATTGGCCAGGCTGGTCTCAAACTCCTAACCTTGTGATCCACCCGCCTTGGCTTCCCAAAGTGCTAGGATTACAGGCATGAGCCACCGTGCTTGGCCTTATCTATTCATTTTTGAGACAGGGTCTCACTCTGTCACCCAGGCTGGAGTGCAGTGGGTTGATCTCAGCTCACTGCGGCCTCCATCTCCTGGGCTCAAGTGATTCTCCCATCTCAGCCTCCCGAGTAGCTGGGACCACAGGTGCATGCCACCACACCCAGCTAGTTTTTTTATTTTTAGTAGAGATGAGGTTTCACCATGTTGCCCAGGCTGGTCTCAAACTCCAGCTCAAGTGATCTGCTTGTCTCAGTCTTCTGAAGTGTTGGGATTACAGGTGTGAGCCACCACACCTAGCTTAAGGCATTATTTTTAAACCAGTAACCTTAAAGCAGATTTTTAAAAAGCAAAGCAACCAGGCCAGGTGTGGTGCCTCAGGCCTATAGTCCCAGAACTTTGTGGGGCTGAGGCAGGAGGATGGCTTGAGCTTAGGAATTTAAAACCAGCCTAAGCACACAGTGAGACCTTGTCTCTACCAAAAATAAAAACATTTTTAAAAAATCAGCCCAGTGTGATGGCACGTGCTCCCACAGGCCTGTAGTTCCAGCTACTCAGGAGGCTGAGGTGAGAGGATCACATGAGACTGGGAGATGAGGCTGCAATGAGCTGTGATCATGCAACTGTACTCCAGCCTGGGTAACAGCAAGAACCTGTCTCAAGAAAAAAAAAAAAGCAAAGCAACTCAATTTTCTTCCCCCAAATGTTCGAATGGGGCAGTTTCATCCTGAAATTGCTCAAATGGGGGGAATACCAGAGAATGAGAAAAAATTTAAGCCCAAACAATAAACAGACTCAAGGAACATCCTTAGGGATATTTTACTCCATAGCCATAGGATGCAGCTTTGTATAAAGCAGAGGGACATAAGATTCTAAGAAAATTTTCAGTTACTCAGGGTATGTTTATCTTTGCACTTTGAATGCCAATTACTTGCACAGACCAGCAAAATGTATGTTTTCTATCATACATTTCATTTTATCACATTAACTTATTCAATTATCACACATGTCATTTTCTATCTCTTTCTGCAATCTCCTTGATGATAATTTTCTAGATTGGACAACAGGCCTCAGACATAGGGTTGGGACTTATTAAAACCAGATACAAAAATTCTCAGGTCCAAAGTAGCTCCTTTAGTATTGCAGAAGAGACAAATGTAAGCTTTCTCGTTTATAAAATAGAATTTCTGTGTGAACTAGCAAATGTATAAAGTTCCTAGCACAGATTCTGGCATATCAGAAGTGCTCAAAAAGGTGAAGTGCTTTCCTTAAACTTTGCTGAGCAGAACCTTACATGTCATCAGCATCTGACGAATCCTAGTCACTTAAATTCCAGTTCTTCATTCATGACATCCCATCAATCCATGTGTTCCAGTGACTGAGGCAATGCAGATATGTGGGAGGAACAAAAACAAACAAACAAAAACAGTCTAGGGTGTGTGGGGAAAACAAGAAAAAAAGAACAAACAAAAAACCGTCCAGGATCCAGCCAAAACCAATTTGGGCAAGAACCAATCAAACAAAAATATATTACATGTAAGGGAGACTCCTAAGGCAAGAAATATTAGGAACTTATTAATATATTATCATATTAATAAGCTCAAATGAAAAAATAAGCATAATTATTTTATTAGATGCTAAAAAGGCATTTGATAAAATTCAACATACACTACTAATTTTAAAAGTGCAATAGGGCTGGGCGCGGTGGTTCACGACTGTAATCCTAGCACTAGAAAAATATTTCCTTAACATAAATTTTAAAAATATATACTTTCCATAAATATATACTTCTACATATTTGTGCATAAATAGTCAGCATAAGGATTAGCAATGAGAGACCAGAACATTCCTTCTGAAGACAGAAACAATATAAGGAAAGGCTTATCTTTGTTACTTACTAAAACTCTGGAAAGCTGGCTGAAATAATAAGAAATAAAAGGGATAAAGGTTGAAAGGGCTGGGCATGGTGGCTCACACCTGTAATCCCAGCACTTTGGGAGGCCAAGGCAGGCAGATCACCTGAGCTCAGGAGTTCGAGACCACCCTGGGCAACATGATGAACCCTTGTCTCTACTAAATACAAAAAATTAGCCAGGAGTGGGGGCAGGCATCTGTAGTCCCAGCTACTCGGGAGGCTAAGGCAGCAGAATCGTTTGAACCTGGGAGGCAGAGGTTGTAGTGAGCTGACATCGAACCACTGCACTCCAGCCTGGTGACAGAGCGAGACTCGGTCTCAAAGAAAAAAAAAAAAAAAACCAAAAAACCTTACCATCGCAAAATCAGTGTTCAAAATTTAAAATATAGTATTTATTAACTCATTCCCTACATGTACTGTTCTGTTTATCGTCTTACATAAATTTCTAAAAAGTAGATTGCAAGCTAGGCAGAGTGGCTCATGCCTGGAATCCCAGCACTTTGGGAAGCTGAGGCAGGAGGATCACTTGAAGTCAGGAGTTCAAGACCAAACTGGTTAACATAGCAAGCCCATTTCTACAAAAAAAAAAATTGTTTTTTAATTAGCTGGGCATGGTGGCATGTGCCTGTAGTCTTAGCCACTTGGGAGGCTGAGGAAAGAGGATTGCTTGAGCCCAGGCGTTTGAGGCAGCAGTGAGTTATGATTGTACCACTGCACTCCAGATTGAATGACAGAGTGAGATTCAAATTTTTCTTAAATTGGGTGGTAGGTTCTTGGGTGTTTGTTGTAATATGATTCTTTACATCATATATATACTAAATATTCCTGTGTATCTACTCAATACTTAGTAAAACACTTGATATTTAATATAACAACTAGAGATCATATTGGTTCAATTCTCTGGAAAAGATGAAGCAGATCTAAATATTAAAAATGGGACCTAGATACCTGGACGCATTAATTCACTACATTTTTCTTAAGCATCCACTATGGACTAATTGTTGAAAGGATACAAAATATGCAAAGTCCCCACTCTTTTTTTTTTTTTTTTTGAGACAGAATCTCACTCTTACTCTGTCGCCCAGGCTGGAGTGCAGTGACGCCACCTCGGTTCACTGCAACCTCCACCTCCCGGGTTCAAGCAATTCTTCTGTCTCAGCCTCCTAGGCAGCAATACAAGACCCTGTGTCTACAAAAAAAAAACTTTAAAAATTAGCTGGGCATGGTGGTGTGAGAACTGTGGTCCCAGTTACTTGCAGGGCTGAGGTGGGAAAACTGCTTGAACCCAGGAGGTCAAGGCTGCAGTGAGCTATGATCATACCATTATAGTGCGGCCTGGGTGACAGAGCAAGACCTATCTCAAAAAACAAAACAAAACAAAAACTTTACAGGAAGAGAAGGTGGACTTTTAATAGAAGGACAGAGTAGGTGCAGCAAATCAGCACACCTACCAAGAACAACAAGGAAGTCCAGCTGAAATGCAGAAATTATCTATTTTAAGGTAATAGAGAGCTTCTAGGCAATGAGAACGAGAACTGGAGAAGCCAAGACACGAGAATCTTGAAAAGAAAGCTGACATTTGCAGTAAATTACAGATTCCAAGTACAGCCAGGAGGCTGAGAATCCAGGCTTTGTGTCCCTGGAGGGCTACTGCTAAGGGAAAGATACCAGCAAAATGGGGCGGGGGTGGGCAGTTTCAAGCATACTGCCAGTTTTCTTCTGACAACATTATTAGCTGAATACTGAGAGTGCATGAGGCAGCAGATAACCTAAGCAAAAATCTTCTGAAAAGCAGTTTTGCTAGACAAAGATTTTGGGATCCATCAGGAGAGGGTGCACCAAGAACACATGAGGGTCTCACTTGAAAACTCTGGAGAGTGAGGGAGAATAAAAGTCTAGCAGACTGAGCCTTACCTGAGCTGCAAACCCAACCTCCATTTGGCACAGTTTCTAATCGGATTATGATGATCAGCCCAGCAGAGGGGAGAGTAAGCCCTGCCTGGGGGAAGATATCATCATGTGGAGCTCTAACAATTTTTGTTGTATATAATGTATGACATTACTAGACATGGCAAAAGACAGGACCATATAACTGAAAACTAAGAGGAAGAAAAACAGAAAACCAAAGATGATCAAATATTAGAGTTAGCCAACAAGCAACTAATAACAGCAATGATTTTTTTTTTTTAACAAAAAAACAGAAAGGGGCCAGGCATGGTGGCTCATGCTGTAATTCCAGCACTTTGGGAGGCCTGGCAGGTAGATCACTTAAGGTCAGGAGTTCAAGCCCAACTTGACCAACATGGTGAAAACCCGTCTCCACTAAAAATACAAAAATTAGCCAGGCATAGCGGTGGGCATCTGTAATCCCAGCTACTTGGGAAACTGAGGCAGAACTGCTTGAACCCGGGAGGCAGAGGTTGCAGTGAGCCGAGATGGTGCCTCTGCAGGCCAGCATGGGCGACAGAACAAGTCTCTGTCTCAAACAAATAAACAAAAAAACCAAAAAGAAAAAAATATTTTTTAAAAGAGATGAAAAGATGGAGAATTTAACCAAAGAATTAGAGTCCTATACACAGATTACTTATAATTTGCATATTTTCTGTGAGCACCAGTCATGCATATTCAGCTGCTTACCTGGCAGTTCTATTTTGATGTATCAATGGCATTTCAAATTTAACATGTCCGCAGCCAGACTTAATATTGCTCCTCAGTAAACTTAGTCATTTTCCACTGTTCACAGTCTATTCTATTACACAAACAAGTAACTATAAGTAACCCATAACAGTTCTCTCTCCCTTACCTTCCATATCGAAATATTATCAAGTGTTGCCAATTTTTCTCCCTAAAGAGCTCTCAAATTTATTTTTATTATCACCAACACCAACCTAGTCCAAGTCACCACAATCTACTGCCTGGACTTCTGCAACAGCCTTTGAACCAATCTACATATACTCTTGCTTCCCTCTGATTTGTTCTCTATGTTGCAGCTACAGCAGTCTTTTTGAAGCAGCTGTCTGATCATCGTTAGTGTCCCTCGGCCTCCATTAGTGTCTTCGGCCTCCATTAGTGTCTATCTCCCAACTAGACTCAGTGAAGACAGAGACAATGTCTGTTTTGCTCACCATAGAAACTTAAGCCCGTAAAAGAGTGTCTAGTACAAGCAAGCACTCAGTGAATATACTGTTGAACAAATGGATGATCATACTTTCTAGTTTTACCCTTGAAAGCCTGAGTGGAGTCGGAATTTCTATATAGATACTTGATCAATTATGGAACCATTTCACCAAGCAGTGTCAATTCCAGGAAAACAAGAAAAGGGGATAAGTCAAGCCCTTTCACAGCTTTAGATTAAGAGTGACCCAATCAGAGATAAGTATTAGGTTCTTCAAGTCTATTAGAACTGACACCAGTGAGAAAAAGGCTAGAAACATTCTTCAGAAAAACTGTACAGTGGATATACCACTTTCAATTTACGGAGAGGACGCTGCTGTTTAGTAATATGATCTCACAAAAATTAACACAAATTTCTCCTCTCAGAAAATTTCCAAAAGTATTTTTAAACCTGGAGATCCTTTCCCCTTTCTAAGAAATCTTCCTTTTCCTTTTTGCTATCCTTGCATTGGTCAAAACAGACTCAAAGAAGAAATACCAGTAGTCTTGGGATAGAAAGCCACTGTTGAAAAAGACCAATGAGGGAACAGGGATGGAGCTAAATAAATCAAGACTGATCCCTGACCTCACAGCACCCTCAGTCTAGTGAGAAAGGCATACAAACAACAGCATAACTTGTAAGTGCTCTACCTGAGACATATGCAAGTTACTATGGAAAGCAGAAGGAGTGTCTCATGTCCTTACTGGGGAGTAAGAGGAGACTTCACAGAAACTAAGGGTAAGTCAGCGCTCACCTGGCAGGAAGGGGGAAGACCACCCCAGTCAGAGAGAACAACATGTTCAAAGCCACAGAACTGTTTTTTTATTAAATTAATTATTTTTTGAGACGGAGTCTCGCTCTGTTGCCCAGGCTGGAGTGCAGTGGTGCGATCTTGACTCACTGCAACCTCCGCCTCCCAGGTTCAAGCAATTCTCTGCTTCAGCCTCCCAAGTAGCTAGGATTACAGGTACTTGCCACCATGCCCAGCTAATAATTTTTGTATTTTTAGTGGAGACAGGGTTTCACCGTGTTGGTCAGGCTGGTCTCAAACTCCAGACCTCGCAATCCGCCTGCCTTGGACTCCCAAAGTGCTAGGATTACAGGCGTGAGCCATCATGCCAGGCCAGAACTGGTTCTTTAAGAAAGCAGGTAAGTAGGTTGGAAATTAAGTGTATATGGGCCGGGCGCAGTGGTTCACACCTGTAATCCCAGCATTTTGGGAGGCCAAGGCAGGCAGTTCACTTGAGATCAGGAGTTCGAGACCAGCCTGGCCAACGTGGTGAAATCCTGTCTCTATGAAAAATATAAAAATTAGCCAGACGTGGTAGCGCATGCCTACCCAGCAACTCAAGAGGTTGAGGCAGGAGAATCATTTGAACCCAGGAGGTGGAGGTTGCAGCGAGTTGAGATCACGCCACTGCACTCCAGCCTAGGCAACAAGAGTGAAACTCCATCTCAAAAAAAAAAGAGTGTATATGGATAAAGGAGCAGGAAAACACGTTAGACAACCATGGCTCAGATCATAAAAGAACATGAATGTCATGCTAAAGAATCTGGATCTTATGCTGGAACGTAGAAATTAAAGGATTTTAGACAGGGGGAGTAACATTAAAATGCAGATATACTCTTTAACTAAAATGTATGTTCTCACATAAGTGAGCGCTAAATACTGAGCACAAATGTACATAAATATGGGAACAACAGACATTGCAAACTACTAGAGGTGGAGCTAGGTGGGGTGGTTTGTTTAAAACACGACCTGTTGGGTACTATGCTAACTACTTGGGTGACGGGTTTTGTACTACAAACCTCCGCATCACACAATATTCCCATGTAACAAATCTGCACATGTATCCAGGAGATCTAAAATAAAAGCTGAAATTTTTAAAAATGAAGGAAATAATGTCGATATTTTGGAAAGTCTACTTTGGTCAAAGTGTGTGGAGTAGATTGGCACTGGTGAGTATAAAGACAAGAAGAGTTAGGAAGTTACTGTAAATGTCCAGGTGAGAAAAGATCAATTCCTGAACCTAGAATGTGGTCACTGAGATCAAAAGAAAAAAATTCAAATTGAGGAACATTTAGAAAGTAGAATCAACCCTGTGATATTTCAACCTACAGGATGCCAAGAGTAGAGAGAAAAAAAATCAGAGACAACTATCAGGTTTCCAGCTTGAATCATCAGTACACGTGATTGCCATTCACACCCCTCCCCAACAAGGTTTGTGGAAATCCACTTGGTCCTGGAGAAGGTGACACCAACACTGGCTCTGGGGTAAAGCCTATGATCTATGTATGGGAAGCCACAGGCACACTCCGTGTCCCCCTACTGGCCACTGGGACTGATAGTTTGTACAGTGGAAGGCAGATCAGAACTTATAAAAAATGTAGCAAAGTGACAATAAAAGTGTAAAAGAAAAGTCAGACCTAGAAAACAGAGAAGTTAGAACTGAAATCTAATCTAGATGCAATCAATCTCCAAGAGAAAGAGACAGAATAGGTGAGGGGTGTTATTCAAAGGTCCAATGGCAAAATTTTTCCAGAATTTACCAAAGCCGCCCACTGTCGGATTTTAGAAAGTCCAACATATTCGAAGGAAGGGTAAAGAAAAATGAATCCACAACCAAACATTACTGTGAATCTGTAGAATACCAAAGACAAAGGAGACTTAAAAGCTACCTGAGAAAAAGATAAAAGCACTCAGACTGACGACTTTAAAAACAACTGTATTGGTTTAATTTATATATTATAACATTCACCTGTTTTTTTCTTTTCTTTTTTTTTTTTTTTTTTTGAGACAAAGTTTTGCTCTGTTGCCCAGGCTGGAGTCCAATGATGCAATCTTGGCTCACTGCAACCTCAGCCTCCCTGGTTCAAGAGATTCTCCTGCCTCAGCCTCCTGAGTAGCTGGGATTATAGGTGTCTGCCACCAGGCCCAGCTCATTTTTACATTTTTAGTAGAGATGGGGTTTCACCATTTGGTCACGCTGGTCTCGAACTCCTGACCTCAGGTGATCCACCCGCCGTGGCCTCCCAGTGATGGGATTACAGGTGGGAGCCATTGCGTCTGCCAAAATTCACCTATTTTAAATATACGATTCAATGATCTTCAATAAATTTGTTAGATGGTGCAGCCATCACCCCAATACAGTACTAGAATATTTTTATCATCAAAATACAATCCTTTGTGCCCATTTACAGTTAATCCTTATTTCCATTCCCTCCCAGGAAGCCCATCAAGTCTCTATCTCTATGGTTCTGTCTTTTCTGTATATTTCATACAAAAGGGACCATACAATATGTCTGGTTTCTTTCCCTTAGTGTGTTTTGAGACCGACCCATTTGTAGCACGAATCAGTATTTTATTCATTTTATTGGTGAATAATATTTATCCATTTACTAGTTGGTGGGCACTTGAGTAGTTTCCACTTTTTAGTTTTAATGACTAATGATGTTATGAACATACAAGTCTTTGAATGCTTTGGACCCAGTTTTCATTTCTCCTGGGTGTATACTTACCAGTGGAATTGCGGGGTCATATGGTAAATTTATGTTTAACTTCCTGTGAAACTGTCAAAGTATTTTCCAAAGTGGCTATGCCATTTTACATTCCTACCAGCAATGTATGTGGTGGGTTCCTGTTTCTCTACATCCTCATGACCATTTATTATGGTCCGCCTTTGTGATAAAGGCCATTTTAATAAGTGTTAAATGGTATCTTCTTATGGTTTTTTGGGATTTTTTTTCTTGTTATTTTAATATGGTTTTAATCTGCATTTCCCTCATGACTAATTTGCCTTTCCCAAGTGACTAATGATTTTGAGCATCATTTCAAGTGTTTATTTGGCATATCTTCTTCAGCAAAATCTCTATTCAAATCTTTTGCCTGTTTTTTTTTTATTTTATTTTTTGAGACCGAGCCTTGCTCTGTTGCCCAGGCTGAAGTGCAATGGCATGATCTCGGCTCACTGCAACCTCTGCCTCCTGAGTTGAAGTGATTCTCCTGCCTCAGCCTCTGGAGTAGCTGGGATTACAGGCATGCACCACCACACCTGGCTAATTTTTGTATTTTTAGTAGAGATAGGGTTTCGTGTGTTGGCCAGGCTAGTCCTGAACTCCTGACCTCAGGTGATCTGCCCACCTCAGCCTCCCAAAGTGCTGGGATTACAGGTGTGAACCACTGCGTCCGCCCCAAATCTTTTGCCCGTTTTTAAACTGAGCTGTTTGTTGAGTGTTAGGTTTTTTACATAGTCTAGATACATGTCTTTTATTTGACAATGGACTTTTAACAGCAATTATGGAATTCAGAAGAGAACTGAAAAATAACTTCAATGTGCTGAGAGAAAATAATTGTGAATACAGAATTGTACACATAGATAAAATATATTTTAGGAATGAGCATTAATTAAAGACATTTTCAAATGGCTGGATGTGTGGCTTACGCCTGTAATGCAAGCACCTTAGGAGGCTGAGTGGGAGGACTGCTTGAGCCCAGGAGTTTAAGACCAGACTGAGCAACATGGCAGGCAGGACCCTGTCTCTACCAAAAAAAAAAAAAAAAAAAAAAAAAACCAAAAACAAATAAAATTTTCAGATAAAAACAGTTTACTAACAGAAGACTCTCACTAGTGTGTATTAATTACTGCTGTGTAACAATACTAACAAATTAAAAAAAAATTTTTTTTTGAGACAAAGTCTCACTCTGTCGCCAGGCTGGAGTGCAGTGGTGTGATCTTGGCTCACTGTAATCTCTGCCTCCTGGGTTCAAGTGATCCTCCTGCCTCAGCTTCCCGAGTAGCTGGGGCTATACGTGCATGCCACCACGCCCAGCTAATTTTTCTTTTTTTTTTTTTTGAGACAGAGTCTCACTCTGTCACCCAGGCTGGAGTGTAATGGTGCAATCTCTGCTCACTGCAATCTCCGCCTCCCAGGCTCAAGTAATTCTCCTGCCTTAGCCTCCCGAGTAGCTGGGATTATAGGCATCTGTCATGACGCCCAAGCTAATTTTTGTATTTTTGTAGAGATGGGGTTTCAACATGTTGGTCAGGATGGACTCAAACTCCTGACCTCAAGTAATCCACCTGCCTCAGCCTCCCAAAGTGCTGGGATTGCAGGCATGAACCACCATGCCTGGTCACTAAGCACATTTATTATCTCACAGTTTCTGTGTGTCAGAGATTCAGAAGCAGCTAGAGTAGGTGGTCCTAGCTCTGGGTCTCTTGTGAGGATGCCATCTGGATGGTAGCTGGGGCTATAGTTACCATGATGGGCCTGCAGGATCTGCTTCCTGTGTGGCTGCCTTGCAAGGCTGGGAAGTTTGTACTGGCAGATGACAGGGAGTCTCTTCACATGGAATCCTCCCAGAACTGCTTGATAACCTCATGACATGGCAGCCGGCATCCCAGAGTGAGTGGCTCAAGAAAGAGCAAGGCAAAAAGGTGCAATGTATTTTATGACCCAGCCTTGGAAATCATGCTCCATCACTGCTGCAATGTTCCAATGGTTACAAAGGTCAGCCCTCTTCAGTGTGGTGTGCTAACCTACCCTGTGTTAGCCTGACAGACTCCATCTTGCTGACAGCCAGACAGACTCCATCTTAACCTCCGCCTCACCCCCTCCCCGCCATTTCTCCCTTGAGAGCATACCTGGGTCATGCTACTGTGCTGGTTCATGCTGTGTTTAGAACTATAGAGGCATATAACCATTGTAACCATATCCTGCTTGGCAAGCCCACTTGCTATTGTGAATACCTCCTTGATTGACTATATGGCAAGTACCGAATACCCGCCTTGGTAACCAGCAATCATGGGAACCGCTTGTGTATACTCTCCTTAGTAATCAACAATCATGGGAACCTCCTGTCTCCTAGTTATCAGCCTCCTTATCTAACTTGCTTGTTCTGCTTCTGTAAATTCTGCTTCAGCTAGGCTCCCAGTCCCCTCTCTTAAGCAAGATATAAAAAGGAATCAAACCCCTTCTTTGGGGCCGAAAGATTTTGAGCACGAGCTGACTCTCGGTTGCCGGCAATAAAGGACTCTCAACTGGAACTCAGAGTGTGCTGCTTTCCTTCTAACTCACTCGGGTATAACAAGTGGGAGCGTGAATCATAGAGAGCCACAGTCATTAGGGAGACCCTGGAGGCTGGCTCACTCATTTCATGTAATGTCGTAAGGATATACCGTAAAAACAAGAAAAGGTCCCAGAAAGAAGATCAAGGATAGACAAAGAAATGATGAACAAAGAAAACTGTAAAAATATAGGGAAATTTAAACAAGCATTGCTTTTATAAAACAAGAATGGCAATGTCTGATTTACATACAGTAAATGGTAGAGCAAGCATGGTGGGAGGAACTGATTGGATTAAAACATTTTTTAGGACCTTTAATTGATTCAGGGGAGAATGGAAATTGACTAACTTTACACTCTTAAGTATTCACATTCAAAGTTTGAGAGTAACCACTAAGAAAATAAAAATTGAATGCCTATCTTTAAAACACATAGTTTAGAAAAATGGACTGAGAGAAAACCTGTCAACCAATTCAAAAGGACACAAAGAAAGAGGTTTAAAGAGTCATCCAGAAACAGAGAGACCCACCCCAAAAATAAGAACAAATGGAAAGCATAAATTAAGATGGCAGAAAAAACACCTAAGTGATTTTTCTGCCATCTTAATATAGCCACAATATGTAGAAATACATTAAACTCCTAAGGTAAAAGATATAGATTAGATTTACAAAACAAAACCCACTTATATGTTCTTCATAAGAATTCACCTAAAATAAGAATAGAAAGTTATACCAGATATATAATAATCAAAAGAAAGCTGGAATACATATATTAATATTAGACAAAATGGAATTACTAGAGATAGAATCATCAGGAAGATAATTCTAGACCTATATAAACTTAATAAAAATAGCTTAAAAATAAATACCACAAAAACTGACAGAAATAGAAGACAGTGACAAGCTTACTTATCAGAAGGGCATATTTTAAAATACCTCTCTTAGTAACTGATAAACAGAAAAAAATGCTGAGATTACCAATATTCAAATGAACACAAGGAATCCTGAATCCCACAACAGGGGAATATACAATCTTTTCAAACACACACAGAATGCTTTAAAAATCTGATCTTGTATTTAGGTTTAAAGTAAATCACCAACAAATTTCCTTTTTCTTTTGAGACAGGGTTTTGTTTTGTCACCCAGGTGGGAGTGCAGTAGCTCAATCTCGACTCACTGAAATCTCTGCCTACCGAGTAGCTGGGACTAAGGCACATGCCACCACACTTGGCTGATTTTTTTTTTTTTTTTTGTAGAGATGAGGTTTCATCATGTTGCCCACGCTGGTCTTGAACTCCTTGACTCAAGCAATCCACCTGTCTCAGCCTCCCAAACTGCTGGGATTACAGGCATGAGCTACCAGGTCCACCCAGCCTTTACCAACAAATTTCAAAGAATCAGTAACATGAGAACTACTTTTTCTCATTAAAATACAATTAAATTAGAAATCAGTAATAAGAAGATAACTTTAAAGAGAATGCATTTGAAAGTATAAAAACATCCCTGTAAAGCACTCATGGATCAACGAAGTTATAAATCAGAAAATATTCTGAACCAAACACTAAAATATGACATATCAAAACTCTGTTATGCCATTAAAGCAGATATTAGGGGAAGCTTTATTGGTTATTAAAGGAAACAACAGCCTTAAGTAGTTATACAAGAAAAGAAGAAATGCTGAAATTAATGAATTAAGCACCCATTAAGAAGCAAAAAATAAAAGGATAGTCAAATAAGCCCAAAAATCTAAAAGAAAGGATAAAAGCAAATTTCATAAAATAGAAAGCAAATATATATATATATTAGTCTTAAGAGGCTAATAAAATCTAGAAATCTAGAATTGTTTTTCAAGGAACATACTCCAGATTAAGCGAAGATTTACAAGATTAGACTATGCCACAAACCACTTTATACAAGTAAAGCTGGAAACTTAGATGAAAATGGCAGATTTCTAGAAACATATAATGTAACAGAAATTATTAAGGAAGCTCGAGAAAACCGGAATGGTTCTATAACTATTAAAGACAGTGATCAGTAGTTTAAACTCTTCTGAAAATAAAAACACCAAGTCCAGATTATCTTTACAGGCAAATTCTGTCAAACACTCAAATAAAATATCATTTTAACCTTATATACATTCTTCCAGAGGGTCAAAAGGAGGAAACACTTTCCAATTAATTTCATAAAATTAACATAACCTCAGTACTGCAGAAAGAAAAATTACAAGCCAATCTCTTTTATGATGAGTAATGAAAAATTTTATAACAAAATATTAGCAAACCAAGTCTAGTAATACATTTAAAAAATAGCTGGTTGCAGTGGGTCACGCCTATAATCCCAGCGTTTTGGGAGGCCAAGGTGGGCAGATCACGAGGTCAGGATTTCGAGACCAGCCTGGCCAACACAGCGAAACCTCATTTCTACTAAAGATAAAAAAAAAAAATTAGCCAGGTATGGTGGCGCACACCTGTAATCCCAGCTACTAGGGAGGCTGAGGCAGAAGAATCGCTTAACCTGGAGGCAGAGGTTGCAGTGAGCTGAGATCACGCCACTGCATTCCACCCTGGGTGACAGGGCAAGACTCCATCTCTAAATAAATAAATAAGTAAAATATCAGTTAGATTTATCACAGGAATGTAAAGATGCTTTAACATTAGAGAACCTATGTATGTAATCTTCATCATTAACAGATTAAAGGACAGAATATGTGATCATTTCAACAGATTTATATCAATCATTTGGTAAAACTCAACATCCATTTATGGTAAGTCCTCTTAGCAAACCGGGAATAGAAAAACATTCTGTGACATAAAAGATATACGCCAGAAATATACAGTAAATACTTTCATAGTGAAACATTAGAACGTTTTCTTAAAAACTAAGAATAAAAAAGGTGTTCACCATTCCCACTTTTATTCAAGGTTATACTGTTGTCAAGCCTCTAGCTATTTGAGAAGGCTGTTCAGCTAAAAGCAAATAAAGACCCTAAGCAGCTCAGTAAGAGAACAAAAAAGACATGAAAATATAAAGTTTGAAATGGAAGAAACAAAAGCCATTATCTGCAGGTTGATTTATGACAGCCCATTTGGGAACTCCAAAAAAATTCTCATTATCAGGATTAATGAGAGATTAACCAGGTTGCTAGGTTTCTGAAACTCAAATGCATTTCTAAACACCAGCAACAAAGAATTTAAAAATGTAATTTTTAAAAAAGGTACTATTTAGGAAACAAGCAACAAAAAATAAGATACCTAGGGATAAAACAAATTAATAGCAACAGCTACCAACTACTGAGTATTTACTATGTGCCCCTATGAAGTAGAAACATTAGCCCTATTTTACAGATGAGAAAAATGTGGCACAGAGAGGCTGACTTACCCAAGATGACATTGTAAGCAGCTAAGTGAGAACTGAAACCAACAGGATTGAAACCCAAGATGACACTGTAAGCAGCTAAGTGAGGATTGAAACACAGGCAGCCTGGTTCTGAAGCCTCTGCTCTTAAAACCACTACTCTACACTGTCTCTCTCCATAAGATGTGCAAGACCTGTGTGGAGTTGTAAGATACACTGTACGTATACAAATGTCAATTTTAAGACAAAAGAGATGCCATGCTCATGCATAAGAGGCACTCTAGCATTGATATCTTGATTCTCCTCCAAACTGATAAACAAAATTAATGCAACATTGATCAAAATTCCAACAGGATTTTCCAAAGATGCTAATTCTAAAATTTATAAGGAAGAGCAGGCCAGACACGGTGGCTCATGCCTGTAATCTCAACACTTTGGGAGGCCAAGGTGGGTGGATCACTTCAGCCCAGAGTTCAAGTTCAAGATCAGCCAGAGCAACATGGTAAGACTCCATCTCTACAAAACATTTTTAAAAATTAGTCAAGCATGGTGGTGGCATGTGCCTGTGGTCCCAGTTACTCAGGATGCTGAGGTGGAAGACCGCCTGAGCCTAGAAAGTTGAGGTTGCAGTGAGCCATGATCACACCACTGCACTCCAGTCTGACCAAGACACTCCTGAAGAAAAGAAACAAGGTAGGAAAATTAGACTATCAGGTATTTAGATTTATTATAAAGAAACAGTAGTTGAGGCAGTATGTTATTAGTGCAGGAACAACAAAAAGATCAGTGAAACAGAACAGGGTTCCCAGAAACAATCCCACAATCATGCAGAAGCAATATAAGAAAAAGGCATTATTTCACTAACTAGGAAAAAAAATAAACTGTGAAATGCAAAAAAGGAAATTTGGATCCACGCCTCACACCATACATAAAAATAATCTTCATGTAGCTTTAATTCTTATATGTGAAAGGCAAAATTTTAGAATATTGGACAATATTTTTATGACTCTGAGGTAAGAGTGGATTTCTAAAAATAAGACATTGAAAACAATGAGAAATCCAACTATATTAAAATCAGGAATTTCTAGTCATCAAGAGACACCAAAAAGACACTCAAAAGGCCAAAGATGGCTGTGGTAGCTCACGCCTGTAATTCCAGTACTTTGGGAGGCAGAAGTGGGAGGATCACTTGAGGCTGGGAGTTCAAGTTCAAGGTTGCAGTGAGCTATGACTGCACTCCAGCCTGGATGACAGAGCAAGACTCTATCTCAAAAAAAAAAAAAAAAAAAAAAAAGACAAGCCATAAACCTGAAACTCCTAAGACAAGAAGACTGAAACTCCTAATACTGACAAAGGGAAAGAACTACAAGTAAGGAAAAGACTGACAAATCAATGGAAAAGTGGGCAAAAGACATGAACAGACGTTCCACGTTTCCAGAAGAGGAAACAATAATGGATAATAAACATACAAAAATATGCTCAAATCATCAGAAATCAGGAAAATGCAAATTGAAATCAAAATACCATTTTACACCCACAAAATTGGTAAAACTAGGTATGAGTGAAGATGCAGCATGATGGGAACTCATATGCCACTGGTGGGAGTATCAACTGGTACAATCACTTCAGAAACTATTAGGCATCATCTTTTGAAGTTAAACATATGTGAAGTCCATGATCCAGCAATTTCACTCATTACCAGATGACATGGGTAAGCTACTCAGCTTCCTATGCCTCTGCTCCCTCATCTGAAAAATGAGCATTGTAATAATACCGACTCACAGGGTTGTTGTGAGTGCCCATATATATAAAAGCACTGAGAACATTGCCTGGCCCATTATAAGCTCCTTATATACTAGAGAATATTTGCACTGTGCTCATCAGAATCCAAATGTACACTGTCAGAGGAGTAGACAAATCTGTAAATTGACACAATCAAAAGCTATCCAGCAATGAAAGTGAATGAACTAAGCTTAAGCTGCAGAAGACTGCCTATAATATTGTAATATATCAAATTCAAAACCAAGTAAAAATAAATGATTAATTGTGCGGGGAACTACACATAGAGTAAAACTAAAAAGAAAAAGATGAAACCTAAATAAAGTGAGGTTGGGATATTTGAAGGAAACAAGGCAAGGATGTCTAGTGCATGGCAAATAAAGACAGCTGTAAGATGTGAGGTCAGGCCAAGCATGGTGGCTCCCCGCACTTTGGGAGGCCGAGGCAGGTGGATCACCTGAGGTCAGGAGTTCAAGACCAGCTTGGCCAACATGGTGAAATCCCATCTCTACTAAAAATACAAAAATTAGCTGGGTATGGGGACGAGCGCCTGTAATCCCAGCTACTTCGGAGGAGAATCGCTTGAACCCAGGAGGCGGAGGTTGCAGTGAGCCGAGATCATGCCATTGCACTCCAGCCTGGGTGACAGAGTGAGACTGTCTCAAAAAAAAAAAAAAAAAAAAAAAAAAGATGTGAGGCCACAGGCAAATGGAGGCTGGACCATGCAGTAGAGACCTTTATTTTGCTTATGATGGAAAGCCACTGAAGAATTATAAGCCAGGGGGTGACAGAAAATGATTAGTGCAAGATCACCCTGCTGCTAGGTGAATAATGGATTAAAAAAGGGGAGGGTGGAAATAGGAAAACCAGTTAGGAGGCTTGACGTGGCCCAGAAAAGACAGGAAAAAATTTGTTCTGAAGTAGTAGTGAAGCTGGATACAAGTGTAGAACTCAAAAACACTGACACAGCTCACAGGTCTTGCTGATGATGAAGAGAATGTGGGGCATGGGGCAAATAGAAAAACTCAAAGACGTTTCTGGGCTTTTGGCTTGAGCAACAGGGTGGAGGGTGGATGGGTGGTGGTGCTGTTTAATGACTCAAAGGACTCTGGGAGAAGTTTTGGGGTGAATAGGGCAGAAAAGCCAGGACATGTAAGTTTGAGACATCTTAAATATCCAAGTAGAAAACTGAAATAGTATTAGGCCAGCTGCCTATATGAGTTTTGAGCTCACGGGAAAGATCAGCCTAGAGGCATAGAGATGGTATTTAAGGCCATGGGACTGGCTGAGATCTTCCAGAGGAGAGTTCAGGTAGAAAGAGAATAGGGCAAGAATGGAACCCTGGCTATTCCAAGGTTGGAAGTCTGGCAGAGGAGAAAGGTTCAGCCTTTGACTGAGGAGCTGCTGGTGAGGGAGGAAAACTGGAAGGATGTGCCTTCACAACTTAAGAGAAGAAAGTGGTTGAGAAGATATGTCAGATGCTGCCGAGGAGTGGAATAAGCTGAGGACAGAAAACTCATCACTGCATCTGGTAGAATGAAGGATACTGGTGACTACAATACTAGACATTTCAATGGAGTGGGAAAAGCATTTGACTAAAGAATCTTTCCATCTTAGGAAGACAATCATCTGCAGATGAAAGTAAGGGTAGAGGACAAGATTTCAAGCTAGAATAAAAGACACGCTGCACAGCAGAAGGAACCTGAATCTGCAGCTTGGTCTCCAGACTGACCAGCAGTGAGGCTACCAACTCAATTTCTAGCATAGTTTGTTAAGATGTTGGGACAACATGGTCTCCTCTGAGATCTCTTGTGGTTCTGAGGATTCCCTATTAAGAGAGAAGTGAAGTTTCACCTGAGAATACAGGGAAGAGAGGTGAAGGGGGACCTGAATGTAATGCCAACAAACTATAAACAATGTTTTAAAACTGTTATTTAAAAAAATTTTGGCCAGGCACAGTGGCTCACACCTATAATCCCTGCACTTTGGGAGGCGGAGGTGGGTGGATTGCCTGAGGTTAGGAGTTTGAGACCAGTCTGGCCAACTCCTAACCCCATCTCTACTAAAAAATACAAAAAATTAGCTGGGCGTGGTGGCATACGCCTATAATCCCAGCTGCTCAGAAGGCTGAGGCAAGAGAATTGCTTGAACCTGGGAGGCGGAGGTAGCAGTGAGCTGAGATTGCGCCACTGCACTCCAACCTAGGTGACAAGTGCAAGTTGCCCTCTCAAAGAAATTTTTTTTTTTTTTTTTTTTTTTTAGTAGGTCAGGTGCAGTGGCTCACGCCTGTAATTCCTGCACTTTGTGAGGCCAAGGTAGAAGGATCACTTGAGCTCAGGAGTTCAAGACCAGCCTGGGTAACATAGTGATATCTTGTCTCTACCAAAAAAAAAAAAAGAAATTTAAGAGACAGTAGTCTCACTATGTTGCCCAGGCTGGATTTAAACTCCTGGGCTCAAAGGATCCTCCTCTTCAGCCTCCCTGGTAGCTGGGACTATACTCACAAATGAAAATACTTTTTTAAAAATAGATCTGGTGTCACTCTAGAACTACATACAAGAAAAATGACATAGCACACAAGTGCACAGGTGCCCAGAAAGGTTCAATTATGTCCTACCATATCATTACCCCAGGGTCACCGTGCTATTTTGAAATCATATAGATTAGGAGTTAATCCGTATTTCCTCTGTAATGAGACTTGAGTGATGAACTGAAAACGCACATGGAAGAAATCTTTAACGCTGTAGAGTTTGAAAGCTGCACAGTAATACCAAGAGGCTGAATATGAAGATTTTTGCTCTTTTTTCCAAATATGGAGGCATTGCTGCACCCCAGATTCTGCCACTTTCTGTGAACAGAAGAGCCAGGAACAGGAAACACCAACTTGTTATTTCACTCTCTTTTCTTTCTCACTGGCATTCTCTCCTCTCTTTATTCCACTCCTGCAAAGTTCAACTTCTCACAGTCTTACAATGCTTAAACAGAACAAGAAAACTGCAATTTGGATTAAGATGTCTTTATCTACAAAGACAATTAACATTTTAAAAAATAGGTCACAGGGGCCAAAACAACTTGCCATTTTACCTTTAAATGGCATATTTAAAAGTATTGTACAACCAGCTGGGGTTTTTTTGACCAGAGATAAGTCCATCTTCCTCTGATTGCCCTATCTATCTCACCTCAAGAAGACCTATATTTTGCTTCAGAAACAAACAGCTCCACTCAGATTAAGAAACAAAAAATAATCCTTAGACATTCCTGATAAAGGACTTCACAGACAGAAAATACCATTATCTTGCTGGTTGAAACCAGAAGACTTCGATTCAAATAATATATATCACATCATAGCTACCTATTCAAAGATCTTCCACCTTGAAAAGAAGAATTCTGGGATATGAGTGAGCATCTTTAAGTCTACTGTTGGGATCCCAATACAGAAGGTATAAATTTTAGACCTAAGATCTGAATAATCATCTAGCTTTGTATCAGAAATGTTAGCAGCAATATGAAAACAGCCTGTCCATCCAGGCTCGAGTGCAGTGGAGCAATCTCAGCTCATTGCAACCTCCGTCCCCTGGTTCAAGCAGTTCTCTCACCTTAGCCTCCCTGAGTAGCTGAGACTATAGGCACGCACCACCACACCCAGTTGATTTTTGTATTTTTTGGTAGAGATGGTGTTTCACCAGGTTGGCCAGGCTGGTATCAAATTCCTGACCTCAAGTGATTCACCCACCTCAGCCTCCCAAAGTTCTGAAATTACAAGCATGAGCCACACCTGGCCACCAATAACTACTTTTAAGGAGAAACTGCAATACACTTTTTCGTATTAACAGGAAATAAGACTTACTTGTATCATTTTTAGATTTCTAGTTATTCTACAATGGCAAATTTAATGAATACTGTAAATTGGCTTGATACACATTCAGAGTCTTCAAATTTTCCAAATAAAAAGGGTCATTTTATTACACCCATCAGGTGATATCTAAAATGGTGTCTTTGACTTCTCCCATCCCACATTTATTGCCTATAAAATTTTAACATTACTTACTTGGTTTCACATAATAGATGCACTAGTCTTAGCAAATATATTTTTGTGTATGTACATAAAATAATTTTTCCACTGACAACTTAAATTTGTGCCATATTTCCATCTCCTAAAGCTGCCACAACAAATTACCAGAAACTTGGTGGTTTAAAACAACAGTAATTTATTCTCTTGTAGCTCTGGAGGCCAGAAGAGCAAAACCAAGGTGTAGGCAGTGCTATGTGGCCTGTAAGGCTCTAAGAGAGCATCCAGTCTGGCCCCTTCCAGCCTCCAGTGGTTCCTGGGAATCCTGGGCATTCTTGGCTCTGTCACTCCAACCTTGGCCTCTGTCTTCACATAGCCTTTCTCCCCCTGTGTTTCCCCTCTGTTTCTATGTCTTAAAACTCCCTCTCTTTCCTCTTACAAGAACATCAGGCTGGGCATGGTGCCTCATGCCTATAATTCCAGCACTTTGGGAGGCCAAGGCGGGTGGATCATCTAAGGTCAGGAGTTTGAGACCAGCTTGGCCAACATGGAGAAACCCCGTCTCTACTAAAAATACAAAAATTAGACAGGTGTGGTGGCAGGTGCCTGTAATCCCAGCTACTGGGGAGGCTGAGGCAGGAGAATCACTTGAACCTAGCAGGCAGAGGTTGCAGTGAGCCGAGACTGCACCATTGCACTCCAGCCTGGGTGATAGAGAGACTGTCTCAAAACAACAACAACAAAAAAAAAAAAAAAAAAAGAAAGAAGAAAGAACGTCAGTCATTGGATTGTGGTCTATCCACAATCTAAGATTATCTCATCTGCAAAGACTCTTAATCCAAATAAGGTCACATTCCTAAGTACCAGGGGTACTTTTTGAGGATCAATATTCAACCCACTACACCAATTAATATCCATCAGGCTGGGCTCCTAAAATAATGTGTGTTTGCCTCTCATGGCAATCATCACATTCCTCCTGGAATCCAACCTGACTGTGGAAAAGTTATTATTTACAGGAAGTCAATAGTGAATCTCTCGAGGCTATGAATGCTCACTCTCTAATTTATCTGTTTTGCAAATCAGAGTAAGGGTTTTTCCACAGGAAAAAAAAAAATGTAGCCAATTGAATTTCTACTTACTTTTCTGGCTGAGATTTCAAGTGGGAATTTATTCATTGTCCCAATGAAATTAGAGTAATAGTATCATTTTTTTTTATTACCCACAATATAGACATTCTTATTTTTTACTTGAGTTTTAAACCATGGATTTATTCACTTTTTTTTTTTTTTCCAATTGCCCAGGAAGAAATTATTTTCCAGTTAGCTAGGGAAAACTAAGATTCTATCTACTCAAGTTATAATCTCCTATGGGGAAGTTATAACTAGCTCTACTTCAGTTTCCTTTCTCCACTCTAGTGCCTTCTTTATTTTTATTTATTTTGTGCTTTTGTTTTTGTTTTAGAGACAGATTCTCGCTCTGTCCCTCAGGCTGGAGTACAGTAGTGTGATCGCAGCGCACTGCAGCTTTGAACTCCTGGGTTCTGGCAATCCGAATCCCTTCAGCCTCCTGAGTAGCTGAAAGGACAAGTGCCTGCCACCATGCCCGGCTACTTCTTCCCTGCCTGTACCACTCATTAGTGCTACACATATATATATTCTCTATTTCAGAGGTTGATGAAATTTCTTTAAACCTTGGCCATATACACAAAGAGGAGAATAACAGCAACACACAGATGCTTACCTCTGTCTCGCCTATTCTAAATGCTCTACATATATTAGCCTCCTTTATCCTCGCTAAGTGAGGATAAAGTACCCCTCACTTAGCCACATGTTACAGATGAGCAAACTGAGAGAGATGAACACAGATTAAAGAGTGGGACCCAAATACGAACCTAGGTAGGTGGCTTCAGAGTCCATGTTCTTAACCACAATGCAAGCAAGACTGCCTCTGAGGGATGTGCCCAGATGCTAACACTGTTCTATTAGTGGTGATGTGACAGGCGAGTTTTTAAAAAATGCTTTTTGGTCAGGTGCAGCGGCTCACACCTGTAATCCTAGCACTTTGGGAGGCGGAGGCAGGAGGATTGCTTGAGCCGAGGAGTTGGAGACCAGCCTGGGCAACATGGTGAGACGTCATCCCCACCCTCATTCCCCTAGCCAAAAAAAAAAATTAGCCAGACATGGTGGCACATGCCTGTAGTCCTAGCTACTTGGGAGGCTGAGATAGGAGCATCACTTGAGCCCAGGAGATTGAGGATGCAGTGAGCTGTGTTAGAGCTATTGTATTCCAGCCTGGCTGAGGGACCTCATCTCAAAAAATAAATAAAATAAAATAAAATAAAATAAAGCTTTTCTATATATCCCACATTTTCTATAAAGGTCATGCATGAATTTTTTAATCAGGAAAATATATATTTTTTAATTTCCAAGTTGGCCACTCCTGGAAAATCAGGAAAATATTTTTTAAACAAAAATTTCACAATCTGTGTGGGTATATCATAATGGCAAGCATACAACACTATGAGCCAGATCCTGCTATGTGTAATGTACATAATTTAATCCTCAAATCAATTATAATCTTTATTTTATAGATGAGAAAACTGAGGTGCAGAAAAGTACAATAGCTTACCTGGGTCATGCAGCCAGTGGGTGTCAGCCAGGATCTAGCACAATCTGTGTTAACTAGGTTAGGCTGTCTAAATTAGATATAAAACTTCAGTACCAAACTCCAGTCTGAGTTATAGTCACCCTGCACTAATGTGTTGAAGGACAAACACCATGTCCAACTCTTATTTGAATCCAACTCCTAGCACAGTGGTTTAAAAGAAAACAGGAAATGTGTGGCTTATTTAACTAAACTATAACCTTTACCATTAAATGTAAATATACTAAGGGAAGAAAATAAATCTGCTTTACCACACTCAGTATTAAAAAATCCAAGTGTTTTCATTCTAACAGACTTTTTAATTGGACAATATTAGCCCAGATTAAAGGGCATTTAAATTACTCCTTCCTAAACAGTGTCACAAATGTAGAATATTTCTCCCTTTGCCACTGGATGAGCTGGGCATGTTGCCAGATCTTTTTCTAATTAGGTCCTGTGGTTAATTTCTTAATCTGTTGATGTTTCCTTACAGCTTGTTAAATGTAAAGATAGCTGGACTTTTTCCACTGTTTCTGTGAAAGTGGAGTAATCTTCCATGCCAGTCTCATAAGGGTGGACTGATCAACATTCAACAGCTGCCATCCTTCACTTATCAGATCGGCAAATACCACCTGCTCCCCGACCCCCAAAACTGAAAAACCTATGACAGTCTCTTGGCCAGGCTGTGGGGAAGCAGGCACTCATACATAGCATGTGGGAATGTAACTGCCACACCCCACAGAGGGCAGTTTGGTAATGTCTCCTCACCTTGCATATGCGCATATTCTTTGACTCAGTATTTCTACTCTAATTATTTAAGACATAGGTTGTCTGTAATAGTGGTAGAATGGGAAACCTAAAACATCTATCAATAATGACAACTATGCAGCTGTAAAAATGGGGAGATGGTATGGTGTGGTGCACCCGTGGTCCCAGCTATTCAAGAGGCTGAGGTGGGAGGATCCCTTGAGCCCAGGAGGTTGAGGCTGTAGTGGATGAATGAGGACACTCTCTCTGTACTGATGTGAAAAGATCTCTAAGATAAAATGTTAACTGGAAAAGCACACAGAACAGTGTATAGCATGTTGGTGTTTACGTAAAAGCAGGAGGGAAATGAGACCAAATAGCTATATTTGCTGGAATATGCATAAAGTAACTGGAAGGATTAACATAACAGTGGTCAGCAGAATAAGGTAGAGGTAAGAGTATGGAAACAGGACATTTTAGAAAACCCATTAATGACAGCTGCATAGTAGGCTTACAAACAGTCCAGATTAGGAGGAAAGAGGACTCTTAAGTAATTTCTGGAAGGGGAATTCCATACAGTAAGTTGAAAAAATAAGTTTAAGAAAACCTGGGGCTATCATAAAGCATATTTATGCCAACAGGAAAGAAAAAAAGCAAGTAGCAATTAGAAATCATGGAGGATGTGAGGTTTGGGCTTTAAAGGGGGGGGGGGGGGAAGGAAAGAAATTCTAGGGTGAAAAACTCAAAAATTCACGAAAGAATTAAAATGTGAGTCAAAGTAAAATATGACATGATTTTAAGTAACTAGTGAAATTCATGAAAAAAATCCCATTTTATCTTTATCTTAGGAACATTCTCATTTCAAGGAAGAAAATTTTAACTCCTGAGCCTGTTTCATAAAAAAAAAAAAAAAAAAAAAAAAAAGAAAATGTTATATAAATATTAGAAATACAGTCAGCCCTCTATACCCACAGGTTCCACATCTGCATATTCAACTAGCTGTGGATTGAAAATATTCACAAATAAATAAAGAACAGTATAATACAATACAATAAAAAACAGAGGCAGGCATGGTGGCTCATACCTATAATTCCAACTACTCAGGAAGCTGAGGCTGAGGCTGAGGCTGGAGGATTGCTTGAGCTCATGAATTGGAGGCTGCAGTAAACTATGATCACACCACCACACTCCAGCCGGGGTAACAGCCAGAGACCCTGCCTCTTAAAAAAATAAAAATTAAAAAACAAGCTGGGTGCAGTGGCTCACACTTGTAATCCCAGCACTTTGGGAAGCCAAGGTGGGAGGATTGCTTGAGCCCAGGAGTTGGAGACTGCGGTAAGCTAAGACCATGCCACCACACTCCAACCTGGGTGACAGGGCAAGACCCTGTCTCTTAAGAAATAAACTACACACAAGGGCAGGTGTGGTGGCTCACACTTGTAATCCCAGCACTTTGGGAGGCAGAGGCAGGCGGATCACGAGGTCAGGGGTTCGAGACCAGCCTGACCAACATGGTGAAACTCTGTCTCTACAAAAATACAAAAATTAGCCGGGCGTGGTGGTGCGCGCCTGTAGTCCCAGCTACTCGGGGGGCTGAGGCAGAATAGCTTAAACCCAGGAAGCAGAGGTTGCAGTGAGCCAAGATCGTGCCACTCACTCTAGCCTGGGTGACAGAGCAAGACTCTGTCTTGAGGGAAAAAAAGACCCAACACACACACACACACACACACACACACACACACAAATTTAAAAGTAAAGTATAATAACTATTTGCACAGCACTTACAGTGTATTAGGTATTACACGTAATCTAGAGATGATTTAAAGTATACAGGAGAATGTGCATAGGTTATATGCAAATATTTATGCCATTTTATATATAGGACTTGAGCATCTGAGATTTTGGTAAACCTGGGGTTCCTGGATCCAATCCCCAGTTGGCACCGAGGAACAACTGTACTTAGATTTGTAGGGTTACAGTCACAATATTTATATATGATAAATACATGCTATTCATTATTTTTCAACTTTTAGCCAGGAGGAAAACTAAATATAATGGCATTAAAGGAACCAGAAACAAAAGTATAATGAAAACATTTAAAGTTACAAAAGTTACCAATTAAAACACTGAAAACAAAAACATAATTTCCATATATAAGGGGGTAGACGAACAAAAACAAAGACATGTACACTAAATTTTCATCTTTCCTAACAGAAAGTCAACTGATCTTTTATAAAGGAATAAAAGAGGTAAAAACAAATGTATAGTCATGTCCCATGGGTGGAGCCTCTCCCTAGCTCAGGGGCTGATTCTGGTTGGTCCAAACTGAGCATGGTAGTCTCATTCCAAATGAGAGATATTCTAAGAACAAAAGAACTGCCAAGAAATATTCATATGCATTGAGTAATCATATTGTTAGTAATAATAGTGGTATTATTTGAAAATACTATATACAGTATAAAGCAAATAAATAATTATATTAAATATAAGTCCATGACATACGTCAATTTTAAAGGTAGCTGTAGAACTAACTCATCATTCTAAAAACAGGTGCATAGAGGGAAAGGGCCAAGCCCTTCGTCACTTTGCTAACTCGTCAAGCTTGCTGACTCACTCTACTCATGGCTATACAATAGCTGCTGCAACTCCTGTCATCACATCTCAACCACACACCAATATCCAGAGGCATGAAATAAGGACTTTCTTCTTTAGGTCTCTTTTAAACCATAATTTCTATTTGTATCAACGTATCAGGTGTGTAGACATTTTTTAAAAACCGAACAGTTGTACTATAAGGCTTAATAGACAAAGAAAAGTCTCCTCCTCCATCTTGAAGCCATTCTCATAGGGTTAACAAGAATTCTGGACAGAAATGTAGTCATAAATAAGCACTAATTAGGGGGCACTTTCGCCCACTTCCTGGTAACTGGAAGTCACACAGCACTAGATACTGACCATTTGCATCCCATTGTTCCTCCTGATAGAATTTCTCCTGTTAGAATCATTAAGTCTTTTAAGAATTAAGGTGTTTTTAGATCCTGAATTCCAGTGGAACAACTGACACCAACCAATCTGAAGACCCCCCCCCACAGAAGAACGAATCAGCATGAGAACACAGTTTCTTCATCTCCCTGTCCCATGACTTCACCCTGCACTCGTTAGCCGGTCACCAATCTCCACACTTCGGCTCACTCCAAAACCCTTAAAATCCCTATTCCTGAACTCCTGGGAAGACACATTTTAGGCTTCCTTCTACCTTATCTTGTCGTTCAGCAGCACTATTATAACACTCTGTGTCTCGGGCTATTGATGCTGCTGTACTGGGCAACAAAGCTACTATGGTTACAATTCCTGCCCACTTCCCAGAGGGAACAAACCCTTTTCAACTCTTTTGGTATTCACCTTTGTATTTCTAAATAACATAAATAATAAATAATCTAAAGACAGATTTAAGCATTCAAATAAAGTTTTTATCTAAGTTTTTCAATTGTAAACATTATCTACTGCATTCCTCCTACTTAAAATTAAGATCTAGATCTCTGATACCGTAAAGACACACATGCTACCATTCCTTCATCTTCCCAATAGTTGTGTGGTAATATTTTGTTAAATCAATATTTGGTATTGGCTGGGTGTGGTGGCTCACACCTGTAAAACCAGCACTTTGGGAGGCCGAGGTAGGTGGATCACCAGAGGTCAGGATTTTGAGACAAGCCTCACCAACATGGTAAAAGCCCGTCTCTACTAAAAAATACAAAAATTAGCCGGGCATGGTGGCGGGTGCCTGTAATCCCAGCTACTCGGGAGGCTGAGGCAGGAGAATCACTTGAACCTACAAGGCAGAGGTTGCAGTGAGCCGAGATCATGCCATTGCACTCCAGCCTGGGCAACAGAGCAAGACTCCATCTCAAAACAAACAAACAAAATTCAGTATTTATATGATTATGACTATGTAAATACTATCCTATTTAGTTACATGGCATGCTATGACTATATTTCTTCCTTTATATAGCTTTAAAAATATTTTGCAGATTACCTTTTTCTTTTGGACTTTTTAATTTTTAAATTTTCCAACAGAACTCTAAAATTTCTCTTCATACAATTACATTATATAGTCTCTGAGTCTCATTTTTCCTAGGAGACCTCTCTCCTACAACCCATCTCTCCCAGGCCTGGGCCAAGTAAATACTTGTCATCCTGGGACTTTTCCTCACCAACACCTTGAGTATTCCCTTGTGAAAAGGGGTTCCTGGGTTGAATCCCTTTTTCTGGATTCCACATCTTCCTTCCTTAGTTTACTCTCTAGTCTTGGAAGATCACATCCTCCAGATGGTCTGAGAAAAGGTAGACAGCAGGTAAATATTTTGAGACCCTGAATTTCTTTTCTTTTTTCTTTTTTTTTTTTTTGAGACAGAGTCTCGCTCTGTCACCCAGGCTGGAATGCAGAGGCAGGATCTCGGCTCACTGCAACCTCCGCCCCCTGGGTTCAAGTGATTCTCCTGCCTCAGCCTCCCGAGTAGCTGGGATTCCAGGCATGTACCACCATGCCCGGCTAATTTTTGTATTTTTAGTAGAGATGGGGTTTCACTATGTTGCCCAGGCTAGTCTCCAACTCCTTACCTCAGATGATCCACCTGCCTCGGCCTCCCAAAGTGCTGGGATTATAGGTGTGAGCCACCACACCTGGCCGAGACCCTACACTTCTGAAAACATTTTTATTTTCAGTCTTGATTTGACAGTTTGAGTGTAGAATTACAGACTGAAAAATTTTCCATCAGTCTTTAGATGGCATATCTTTTAGATCCCAGTGCTATTGTTAAATGGTCTAATGTCACTTGTTTTAGATCATTTTGATGTGACTTTTCTCTCCGGATGCCTTTAAAATTTGTCATCAGTGTCATAAAATTTCATGACAATGTACTTTTTTGAGGGTCTTTTTCATTCTGGACTCTGGGTGAGCACTTATCCATCTGAGACCTTAATTTCGGGAAAACTTCTTGTGTTACTTTTTAAATAATGTCTTGTCCTTAACCTTTCTAGAACTCCAATAGTCAGATGTTGGACCTCCTAGGTATTCTTTAATTTTCTTTTTTCTTCCACTTACTGTCTGTCTCTTTAACCAATTGCTTTACTCTCTCTGTCATCGAGGTTGGAGTGCGGTGGTGCGGTCATAGCTCACTGTAGCCTAGAACTCCTGGGCTCATGCAATGCTCCCACCTCAGCCACCCAAATAGTTAGGACTAGGGGTGTGCCCCCACCACACCCAGCTAATTTTTTGTATTTTTGTAGAGACAGGGTATCGCCGTGTTGTACAGGCTGGTCTTAAACTCCTGGTCTCAAGTGATCCTTCTACACTGGCCTCTCAAAGGGTTGGAATTACAGCTGTAAGTCACCACGCCTGGCCTATCTTCCAACCTCCTTACTGCAATCCTCATTTAGTGAGGTTTTTCAATTCTCAAGAACAGTCCTGAATAGTTCCTTTACTTGGCATCCTGCTCTTAACATCTTATCTCTTTGAGGAATTTGTTTTTCAAAGTGCAGGCCGGGTACAGTGGCTCACATCTGTAGTCCCAGCAGTTTGGGAGGCCAAAGCCAGTGGATCACTTGAGCTCAGAAGTTCGAGACTAGTCTGCGCACAACATGGCAAAATCTTGTCTCTACAAAAAATACAAAAAAAATTAGCCAGGCGTGATCGCATGTATCTGTAGTCCCAGTTACTTGGGAGGCTGAGGTGACAGGATCACACGATCCCAGGGGGAGGAAGCTGTAGTGAGCCAAGATTGTGATCATGCCACTGCACTCCCGCCTGGGCAACAGAGCCAGACCCCGTCTCAAAAAACAAAAGAGGTGCTAAAGAGCTAACTAGAAATTCTGTGTAGATGAGCATCGCTTGGTTACTGTGTGACCTCATAGCATGTGATGGGATAAGGCAATTCTAAATACCATGTTTGAGTTTTTTTCCATAGGCTAGTCAATTTCCCTAGAGAGAAATGTTATAATGTCCTGGCTGAGGGGCTTATAATCAAGTGTTCTAGAAGCCAAGGATGGGTCAGTTTCTCCGAGGTAAGTCTTTCAATGGGCAGAGATGGTGTCTGTGATAACAAGCCCAACAGCCATGACAGTAGGAGCCAAGACAGGAAGGTAGGTGGAAAGATCTGGCTCAACATGCAGACTTCAACTTAATCTACTATTTTGGGTAAGAAACTTGCCTCCCACCCTCATGTATAACAGGGTTTCCCTAAGTTAGACTTTGACACACATATTCTTTGGGAATGGGGATCTGGGGTGCTAACTCTTCCACATTCATACTTTCAACTCATTTTCCTGTTTTCAGCCCCAAAGTACATCCTATATTCACAGGTGCTTAAAACTTAACCCAGAACATGGCCCACATGTGGCTGAAAACAGGACTGCTTCCTGTTAGCTTCCTCTACTGCAAATACTTGGTGGAGAAGATAAAGTTGAAACCTAAATTACTCATGATATATGCAACTACATTTCAGTTTTCAAAATTTTGTAGGTAAAATTCTGGCCCATTGCAATCTCTGCTCCCAATCTCTCCATCCTTACAGATTTGTAACTTTTTTTTCTTTTTTTTTGGGGGGGGGTGGGGGACGGAGTCTTGCTCTGTTGCCAGACTGGAGTGCAGTGGCACAGTCTTGGCTCACTGCAACCTCTGCCTCCCGGGTTCAAGCGATTCTCCTGCCTCAGCATCCCGAGCAGCTGAGACTACAGGTGAGCACCACCACACCCAGCTAACTTTTCTATTTTTTTTAGTAGAGACAGGGTTTCACCATGTTGGTCAGGATGGTCTTGATCTGACTTTGTGATCTGCCTGCCTTGGCCTCACAAAGTGCTGAGATTACAGGCATGAGCCACTAAGCCCAGTCTGATTTGTAACTTTTTAAAAGAAAATTCCTTTACTATCATTTTAGTGGGGTTGGGGAGGGAGCAAACATAATCTATCCCATTTCTCCATCTTTTCTAAAAGTTCCCCCGACCCCAAAGACATCTGTTCATTTGTCATTGGTCACAACTTGGTAACACTTACCATCCTACATAATTGAGGGGGAGACAAAAGTATCAAACAAAGCAAAATTACCAGAACTTGGGGGCAGAACACTCTTCCTAGAAGAACATCACCACAGAGAGGAACCTGATACCTGAACAAGACAGTCGTTCTGGAAAAAAGAATAAGCAACCTAAAGTATAATCATTGTCTTGTGAGTGAATACTAAATAGCTCCCCTTTATTAAATGGTGGAAAGATTTTTTAAAAAATCAACTTTAGGCTGGATGCGGTGGCTCATGCCTGTAATCCCAGCACTTTGAGAGGCCAAAACAGGTGGATCACTTAAGGCCAGGAGTTTGAGACAAGCTTGGCCAACATGGTGAAACCCCATCACTACTAAAAACACAAAAATTAGCCAAGTATGGTGATGCATGTCTGTAATCCCAGCTACGCAGAAGGCAGGAGAATCGTTTGAAACCAGGGACGGAGGGTGGAGGTTGTAGTGAGCCGAGATCATGCCACTGCATTCTGGCCGGGGGGGACAGAGTGAGACTCTGTCTCTAAATAAATGAATAAATAAAATTATTTAAAAGAAGAAGAAACAACTTTGTGGAGGATATCATTTACAGACAATAAGCAAAATTTACATTCAACATAACAGCATAACCACCCTCACAATAAAGACGCAGAACATTTCCATCCCCCCGAAAATTCCTTTGTGCTTCTTTGCAATTTTCCCTCCACCCAAGCCCCAAATAACCACTCATGTATTTTCTTGTCACTATCCACTAGTTTGTATCTTTGAGATTTTTATGTAATTTCACAGCAAGTACACCTTTGGGTCTGGCTTCTCTCACAAAGCATGTTTTTGAGCTGGGTCCATGCTATGGTCGTCTGGAGCCCCTTCTTTCTGCTCAGAAATTACAAACATTTTCTCCCATATTGTACATTTTCTTCATTCCTTTCTGAAGAGCAAATATTTTAATTTTGATAAAGTCCGATTTAGCATTCATTTATTTTATGGTGTGTGCTTTTTGTATCCTACTTAGAAAATCTTTCCATACCCAGAAGTCACATGAATGTTTTTTCCAATAATATTTCCAGAAGTTTTATAGTTTTAACTCTTTTAGGGCTTTGGTCCGTTTTGAGCTTTCTGGGTAGCATATAAGGTATGGGCTAATGTTTGTTTTCTTCCACACAGATATTCCGTTGCTGCTGTACCATTTGTTGAAAAGATGTTCCTTTCCCCCACTGAATTGCCTCAGGACCTTTGTTGCAAATCAATTGTTCATTTACGTGTGGGTCTATTTCTGGATTCCATCCTCTCATTTATGTATACATCTTCTTTGCCAGCATCACAGCCTGGTGGTGCTGTAAAAGTCAGTCCTCAGTTTTTGCTGGCTTTGCCAGTTCTGCGTACTCTGCATTCCATAGAGGACTTCTGTCTTCTGAGGACTTTTTTTTATATTCTAGTAGGCATGCGCCTGTGTAATTTGGCAGACAGCCAAGGATTTAGGCTGATCATATGCAGATTTAGGGGCTCACACTCTTTCATTTTTAAACCAGCTTTTCAATTTCTACAACAAAAATACAGCAAAGATTTTGATTAAGAATGTATTGAATCTACAGATGAATTTGTAGAAAATGGATATGATACTGAGATTTTCAACCCACGAGCCTATTTATACTAATATTTTATAGTTTTCAGTATGTTTTACATACATTTTGTTAAATTTATTCCTAAGCACTTCATGTATTTAGATGATATGGCAAGTGGAACACTACATTACATTTTTTTTTTCCAGTTATCTGTTTTTTTTGGTATACTGACAAAAACACAAATGGTTTTCTTGATATAATGATCTTGTATCCTATTATAGCAGTGAGATCCTACTGTATCTTGCTAAACTCACTTACTAGTCCTGGTAGACTTTTTACTTTTATTTTTTAGAGACAGGGTCTCACTCTGTTGTCCAGGCTGGAGTGCAGTGGTGCTATCATAGCTCACTGCAGCCTTGAATTCCCAGGCTCAAGAAATTCTCCTGCCTCAGCCTCTAGAGCAGCTAGGACTACAGGTGTGCGCCACTACAACCAGCTAATTTTTAAAACTTTTTTGTAGAGATGGGATCTCACTATGTTGCCCAGGCTGGTCTTGAATTCTTGGACTCAAGTAGTCCTCTTGCCTTGGACTCCCAAAGCACTGGGATTACTGATGTGAGCCACTGCACCTGCCTCAGTATTTTGAAGTTCTGTTATCAGGGACATACACATTGAAGATTTTTATATCTCTGTAAGATACTGACCTTTTCATCATTATAAAGTATCCTTCTTTATCTCTGATAATATTCCTTGTAATTTATTTCTTTTGATGTTAATACAGTCACTTTAGCTTTCTTATGTGTACTCTTTTCATGGTATAATCTTTTTCCATCCTTTTACTTTTAACCTGTGTCTCTGTGTTTAAAGTATGTCTCTTCTAAGCAGGTAAAATATACAAATCTTACAACAGTAAGTTTCCATTTGCCCAGCCCCATCTTAGTGCCATTGTTGTCATAATTATACCTATATATACATTATATGTTTAAAAGGGTTTTTAAATTTTAGTTTAGTTTTTAGGTAGAGAAAGGTCTCACCATTACTTCTTGGCCTTTTGGCTAAGATCAAGTGAGAAAAGGTCTTACCATATTGCCCAGGCTGGCCTCGAACTTTTGGGCTCAAGCAATCCTCCCACCTTGGCCTCCCAAAGTGCTGAAATTACAGGTGTGAGCCTCTGTAACCAGTCTATATGTACATGATAAACCCAGCACTACAGTGTTACACTGTGCTTTAAAATCTTGTTTCTTATGTCACCAGCAGGCACAGTGGCACACACCTGTAGTCTTCGCTACTCAGGAGACTGAGGCAGGATAACAGCTTAAGTCCAGGAGTTCAAGGCTATAGTGCACCATAACTGTCCTTGTGAACAGCCACTGCACTCAAGCCTCGGCAACAGAGTGAGATCCTCATCTCAAAAAAAAAATCATATGTATCTTAAAGAAATTAGAGACAAAAAATACATAGTCTTTTATATTTACCTACATATTTACTATTTCCAGTGCTCTTCATTTCTTCCTGTAGGTGAGCTACCATCTGGTATCATTTCCCTTCATTCTGAAAACTTATTTTAGTGTAAGCCTGCTGGTGATGAATTCTCTCAATTTTTGTTTTTCTGAAAATGTCTTTAGCCCTCATTTTTGAAAATGTGTTTTTCTCTGGATACTAGATTCTTGGTTGACAGGGTTTTTCTTTCAGTATTTGACTATACTGTTCCACTGTCTTCTGGCCTCCATTGTTTCTGATGAAAAGTCAGTCATATTTGTAACACTGATCCCTTTTATGTAATGTGTCACTTTTCTCTATCTGCTTCCCCCTCCCCCTCACAAGTTCAGGTCAGAGGGGTAATTGCTGATGTTGTTACAAGGTTCAGAGGGTGGCACACCTCACACATGTGCATGAACACCCAATATCGTCACACTCATGAGCTGCAAAAAAATCTCTGCTTTTAAGATTTTCTTTTTATCTTTGGTTTCAGCAATTTGACTATGACGTGCTTATGAGGGCATTTTCTTTGTGCTTAGACTCCATTGAACTTCTTGAATCTATAATGTTTTCTACCATATTTGAGAAGTTTGGGGATATTATTTCTTCAAATATTGTTTTTTGCCTATTTTTTCCTTCCTTTTCTAGGACTCCAGGTATACTTATATTAGGCTACCAGATATTGTCCCACAAGTCTCTGAGGCTTTACTCACTTTTCTTCAATCTTTGCTCCTCTCTTTAGTGAATGGGATAATTTCTACTGATCTATCTTCAAGGGCAGAGATTCTTTTCTCTGTCATTTCAAAACCACTGTTAAGCACATCTAGTGAACTTTATCTTTTGAGACATGTTGTCAGCCAGGCTGGAGTGTAGTGGCATGATCACAGCTCACTGCAGTCTCGATCTCTTGGGCTAAAGCGATCCTCCCACCTCAGTCTCCCAAGAAGCTGGGACTACAGGCACATACCACCATGCCTGGTTCATTTTAAAACTATTTTATAGAGATGGGGTCTGACTATGTTGTCTGGGCTGGTCTCAAACTCCAGAGCTCAAGTGATCCTCCTGCCTTGACCTCCCAAAGTTGTAGGATTATAGGTGTAAGCCACTGCACCCAACTTCCAGTGAATTTTTATTTCAGCTATTACTTATTTGAGCTCTACAACTTCCAGTTTTTGTTTCCATTTCTTTGTTACAATTTCTCTATCTGTTCACTTATTTTTCCTTTAATTCTTTGATCAAATTTTCCTATAATTCTTTGATCACAGGATAGCTGCTCTGCAGTCTGCCTGCAAAATCCAACACCGTACCCAGTTAGACACTCAGAGTCAGGCTCTATGGATTGCTTTTCTTCCTGTGAGTTATACTTTCCACTTTATTTACATGTCTAGTAATTGTAGATCGAAAACTTGGCATTGTAGATAAGATGTTATAGCAACTCTGGATTCTACTGTGTTCTTCTGAGGACTTCCTTTTTTAATATTCTAGTAGGCAGTTAACTTGCCTGGATTCAAACCACCAACAGTCTCTCCTATCGTATGCAGCAGCTGCTATATCTGCTCAGCTCTTACAGCATCTAGCCTGGCTCCCTGGGGTCTTCCATGCTCCTGTGTAATTTGGCAGACAGCTAAGGATTTAGGCTGATCGTATTCAGATTTAGGGGCTCACACTCTCTGTGATTTTTGTGTTCTTGTGATTTCCTCCTAAGTTTTCAGCTGCTTGGGCAATTATTAGGGTCTTTCCTCTGAACCCCAAGCCAGTAGGGCTTTAGCTTTCCATGGCTGCACTGTTCACAATTTAGGGATACACTATTTTAAAAAGCATGACACTCACAGATCTCATCTAGTATAGATCTGTCTTTTAAGGGTAGATTCCTCTCTGGCCTCTGCCTGCTTGCTTTGTTTGTTTCATTGGTTGGTTGGTTTTTCATTTTTGTTTTTGTTTTGCTAGGCTCCTTGGGATCTCACCTATATATCTGGAGTTTAACCGTCAGACCAGGAATTTGGGCAGCATTTTCACTCAGATGTGGGGCCTCACCCTTTCTGTAGTTCTCTCCTGTTTCCAGGATTCCCCCTGAACTTTCCAGCTTCTCTTCCATCTCTGACTTCTCTTCTCTGGCACCTCCCATCTGTAAGACTACAGTTTTCCACTGTCATTTCATTCTACTGAAGCCACCATGGGTAATAATGCATAACTTCTGGCAAAAAAGTAACAAAACTTAGAATTCTTGCTCCCTCTATTATAGTGTTTCAGGAGTCAACTCTCCTTCTGGTTCTAGGGATAGCTTTTGGATGCTTTCAGTTGTTTCTTATATTTTACTCAGATCTTTTAATTGTTATCTGTAAAAGGGTTTATGAACCACTTCACTCAATCTCCCTTAATGGAAATTTCGTCTAATCCAACAGAAAGTAATTTACTTTTTAGGTTTTTAAAAATAACACCTTACTTGGCCAGGCGCGGTGGCTCAGGCCTGTAATCCCAGCACTTTGAGAGGCCAAGGCGAGTGGACCACAAGGTCAAGAGATCGAGACCATCCTGGCCAACATGGTGAAACCTTGTCTCTGCTAAAAATACAAAAATTAGCTAGGCATGGTGGCTGGCTCTTTCTCCCAAAAATAACCATTGAGCCTGTCTGTAGTCCCAGCTACTTGGGAGGCTGAGGCAGGAGAATCGCTTGAACCCAGCAGGCAAAGGTTGCAGTGAGCCAAGATCATGCCATTGCACTCCAGCATGGGTGACAAGAGTGAAACTCCATTTAAAAAAAAAAAAAAAAAGCGTGTGTGCACATGCACATGCTCACACATACCTTTGAGTACATACTTTTGTGCTGCTCAATCTCTTTTAAACCAAATGCATCACATTTAGCAACTGTTAAGTGGACACCTTTCCATGTAAAAACATATACAGTGACATCATTCTTTTTTGTTTTGAGATGGAGCCTCACTGTGTTGCCCAGACTGGAGTGCAGTGACGTGATCTTGGCTGGCTGAAACCTCCACCTGCCAGGTGGAGTAGCATCATGAGTAGCTGGGATTACAGGCATGTGCTAACATGCCTAGCTAATTTTTTTATTTTTAGTAGAGATGAGGTTTCACCATGTTGGCCAGCCTGGTCTCAAACTCCTGACCTCAAATGATGTGTGGGCTTTGGCCTCCCATAGTGCTGGGATTACACGCATGAGCCCCCGCACCTGCCCTGACTTCCTTCTTTTTAATGGTTATAATATTTAGTCAAAATAAATACACTACTTACTTAATCACTCCCTTTTTAATGGACATTTGACTTTTTTACAGTTTTTAGTTATTACAAAGTTATTGCAGTGTTTCTATCATATAAGTTCTTAGAAGAAAGTGCTAAGTCAAAAGGATTAAACATTTAAATTTTTAATGGCAAGCCAGGGTGTGGTGCTCACACCTGTAATGCCAGCACTCTCGGAGGCCGAGGCAAGAGGATCATTTGAAGCCTGGAATGAGAGTCCAGCCTGGGCAACATGAGATACCCATCTCTACAAAAAATACAAAAATTAGCCAGGCATGCTGGAGTGTGCCTGTAGTCCCAGCTACTTGGGAGGCCGAGCTGAAAGGATCACTTGAGCCCAGGAGTTCAAGGCTGCAGTGAGCTGTCACACCACTGCACTCTAGCTGGGCAACAGAGTGAGACTCTGTCCAAAACAATAATAATAATAATTGATTTTTAAAGAGTAAATATTTAACGGCTACTGCCCAACTAGCTTTCCAAAGGATTATGCCAATTACACTCAACAAACTACAAGAGAGTCTCAGGTATTTTTTTCCTCGTGTCTTTTGTTATTGTGGCCGTATATTTCATTTCTACATTTTAAAAATTTATTTTTTTATTTTGTGGGTACATAGAAGGTGTATATATTTATGAGTTATTTGAGATACCCTGATATAGGCATGCAATGCATAATAATCGCATCAGAGTAAATGGGGTATCCATCACCTCAAGCATTCATTTGTGTTACAGGCAATAATTATACTTAGTTATTTTTATATTACAATTACTTCTGACTATAGTCACCCTGTTGTGCTAGCAAATGCTAGGTCTTATTAATTCTAACTATTTTTTGTACCGATTAACCAACCTCACTTCCTACCCATTCCCCTCTACCCTTCCCAGCCTCCAGGACCCTTCTACTTTGTATTCTACATGTTTTAACACCATAATACATTGTTATCACTTTTGCTGTCAATTACCACTCAGAAAAATTACAACATCAGAAATTTGTTATGTTTACCTACGTGTTTACTATTTTTAGCATTCTTTATTCCTTTAAGTCGACCGAAGTTTCCATTGTTATCACATTCCTCTTGCCAGAAGAACATTCTTTACTACTTTGAGCCTCAGCTGTTTTTATACATTATCTTACATTTACCCATACATTTGGCAGTTTTGGTGTTCTTCCTTTCTTCTTGTGGATCTGAATTACTGTCCATTAGCAGAATTTTCCTCTCAGTCCAAAAACTTCTTTCGGGTAGATATGGTAGCAAGTAATTCTTAGTCTTTCTTTATCTAGGAATGTCTTTATTTTGCCTTCATTTTTGAAGAATACTTTTGCTAGATTATAAAAATTTTGATTTCATTTTCTTCTTTCAGCACTTTAAATATGTCATTCCATTGCTTTCTGCTCTACACGGTTTCTGCTGAGAAGTCAGCAAACATTCATACTGTTGTAATAAAAAACTTGAGGAGTTATCTTTGTCTTGCTGCGTTCAAGACATTCTTTTTTTTTTTTTTTTTTTTAAAGACAGGGTCTTACTTAGTTGCTCAGGTTGGAGTGCAGTGGTGTGATGTCAGCTCGCTGCAACCTCCACTTCCTGGATTCAAGTGATTCTCTTGCCTTGGTCTCACGAGTAGCTGGGATTACAGGCATGTACCACCACACCTAGCTAATTTTTGTATTTTTAGTAGAGATGGGGTTTCACTGCATTGGCCAGGCTGGTCTCAAACTCCTGACCTCAAGTGATCTGCCTGCCTCGGCCTCCCAAAGTGCTGGGATTACATGTGTGAGCCACCGTGCCTGGCCTCTTTTTGTCTTTGCCTGTCAATAATTTGACCAGGATATGCCTAGATGTGGATCCCTCAATATTTATACAATTTGAAGTTTTCATAGATTCACGATTTTCATCAAATGTATGAAGTTTCTGGCTGTTACTTCTTCACAAATTTTTTTTTTTCTCTGCCCTTTCTTCTCCTTTCCTTGTAGAATTCTGTGACATCTGTGCTGGTATGCCTGATGTTGTCCCACAGATCTCTGAGGTTCTGTTCGTTTTTTTCCTCTCTGATTCTTCAGATTGGCAATTTCTATTGATCTATCTTTAAGTTCACTGACTTTTTTTTTTTTTTTTTTTTTTTTTTTTGGAGACGAAGTCTCACTCTGCTGCCAGGCTGGAGTGCAGTGGAGCAATCTTGGCTCACTGCAGTCTCTGCCTCCCAAGTAGCTGGGATTACAGGTGCGTGTTACCACACCCAGCTAATTTTTATATTTTTAGTAGAGATGGGGTTTCACTATGTTGGCCAGGAGGGTCTCGATCTTCTGACCTTGTGACCCGCCTACCTCGGCCTCCCAAAGTGCTAGGATTACAGGCATGAGCCACCGCTCCCGGCCTGATTCTTTCTTCTATGTCTCAAATCTGCTGTTGAATCCCTGTAGTGAATTTTGCATTTTAGTTACTGTATTTTTCATCTCCAGAATTTGCATTTGGTTCTTTTTTATAGTTTTTATGTTTTATTGAGATTTACTGAATCACTGTCATCATACATTTCTTTAAATATTTAAACATAACATAGTTTCCTTTATTTCCTGAACATATCTATAATAGCGGTGTTGAGGTCTTTGTTTACTAAATCTAACATCCAGGCTTACTCAGAGACAGTTTCTACTGACTGATTATCTTCCCTAAATATGAACCACCCTTTCTTGGTTTTCTGTCCCATTACTGTTATTTATTTGTAGCCATTCCTTACAGACATGTTGCATCATAATAAAAAAGAAACAAACTACATGTTTTAGAGAACATATAGTAGTAACTCTCAACTGTAATTTTTTATGTGTTTTTTGTTTATTTCTTTAGTAATCTGTCTTGATTAAATCTACAAAATCTGTCTCCCCTGTGATGTGTGGCCATTTGATATCTCTACTCAGGTTCTTTTCTTTTTTTCCCCTCGTTTATTTTCTTTTCAAATTCTTGTTTTTATTTTTAAGCCTGACTTACTAACACACAGCTTAGTGATCAGGCAATGATTGGTTAAAGGTAGTGTTCACATCTCTTGAGCCTGCTAGGCTTCCAACCTCTGCCCATGGATCTGTGCAGGGTTAGGGAGCACAAAGTTCAAGCAGTTTTCAGGTCTATCCCACTTTTACTTTCAGATTAGCCCTCCTGCATTTCCTCTACACATTCATGCAGATTCCCAGTCAACCTGGGACAAGTGGGTACCATGGGATCTCTAGTCTTACCTGCATGTGTGCAGAGGCTTCTAAGTCAGCCAGAAATGTGTGGACAGCCCTTCAAATCCCTCTATAACTGTGTCATTTCCAGGATCTCTGTTAATTACATTTTGGGTTAGTTTGCCAGTCTGTTGCCTGACCCACTTGGGATAGCTCTTTCACTACCAGAACTGTTGGCTTTCCTTGTTCTCTTGCTAGTGAGGGTTATTACTTTCACTGTCAATGCCACCGGACAGGGGCTTTTCACCTGCTCCAAATCAAGCAAGTTCCCTCTGGCAGCCAAGCTGCTAGTTTTCATGGCCTGTTTCACCCTGACAGAACTATCACACCAATGATAGGAGGGGGATGGGAGTAACCCCTACCATTGTAGGCGAGGATGTCAAAGCCTCCCATTGTTCTTACCTGAACTTTGGCAGTTTCTCATGGATAAATGCTTCTCCATTTATCTCTTGCATTTATTCTATTTCTAGCCCTGAAACAGTTGCTTTTCACAATTTTGTCCAGTATTATTGTTGTTTTGGGGGAAAAGACTTTCTGACTTCCTCATTCTAACTACTAAAGTCCTGATTCTGTCCTCAGCTACTTTTAAATGCCCTTTTTGATCTTCAAATGTATCACCCCATCACATGATATGAAAGTGCATTGTAAGTCAAATGTGAGATCATCAAGAATAATGAATAGGCTGGGCACGATGGCTCACATCTGTAATCCCAGCACTTTGGGAGACCAAAGTGGGCAAATCACCTGAGGTGATCTGAGACCAGCCTGGCCAACATGGTGAAACCTTGTCTCTACTGAAAATACAAAAAATTAGCTGGGTGTAGTGGCATGTGCCTGTAATCCCAGCTACTTGGGAGGCCGAGGCAGAAGAATCACTTGAACCTGGGAGGCGGAGGTTGCAGTGAGCTGAGATTGCACCACTGCACTCCAGCCTGAGTGACAGAGCGAGATCCACCACAAAACAAACAAACAAAGAATAATGAACATACTTCACACCAGTTGTCTAAGCTACCATACCATGCATTTCTAGGTCTTGGGCATGCAAAATGTAAAAGACTGCTGTACAACTCTATCTGGTCTAAAAATAAACCAAACACCTGTGTTTCCTTCGAGTCTTATCTAAGCACCAGGAGCAAGTTTCACCTTCATTCTCACATGAAAGAAAGGACAGCCCTGATAGCCTCCTCTATGTATACAAATATACATAGAAGGCTTTTCTCTGAAAAACTTTGTTCACTCTGTCAACATATTTTCTTTTTGTTGTAGAGTTGGTTCATACTGCTGTACTTTACCCTACTAAAACTGCAAATCACCTGGCTAGCTCTTGTCATTTAGCAGATACATATTACTATTAGTCTTCTCATTCTTTGATAAGGACCCAACACAAGAAAAGGCTAAATACAGTCCATTATCAGTAAGAGGCAAAGAGGAATCAAGGTTCAAGAACTTCTGACTCTTAGTTCTATGACTATGTACCTCATAAAATTAAAAGCATTTTTCAATACTGTTACTAAGTTGACACCATTAAGTTTGTGACAAAGCATTTATTCCACACAGTCCACCCTAAATTAATTCCGATATTACTTATGAAACTTCTTAAAATGCTTTTTTTTTTGTCTCAGAAAAGTCTTCAACAGGGGCTGGGCACAGTGGCTCATACCTGTAATCTTGGCACTTCAGGAGGCTAAGGTGGGAGGATCACTTGAGGTCAGGAGTTCAAGATCACCCTGATCAACATAGCGAAACCCTGTTTCTACTAAAAATGTAAAAATTAGCCAGGCATGGTGGTGTGTGCCTATAAACCCAGCTACTTGAGAGGCTGACACATGAGGATCGCCTGAACCCAGGAGGCAGAGGTTGCAGTGAGCCGAGATTATGCCACTGCATTCCAGCCTGGGTGACAGAGTGAGATTCTGTCTGAAAAAAAGAAGGTCTTCAACAGCAAATGGCTTCCCAAACTAAGTATCATACATTAAATCAGGGCAAACATCATGGCAAACTAAATTTCCCACTCATTTCTTCCCTGAGGTTAGTGGTAGAACATGACAGGCAGACGTGAATGGGAAATGCAGTAACAACACTAACAAGGACTCAGCCCCCATCTACGGAGAAAACGGAGCATGCTGGCATCAAGCAGACAAATGAGCCTTTGCTCTGCAGCTTCAAACCTACTCCAGAACCCCTCCTAGCTAGGGCAGAGCTCACAACACTGCAGCCTCCAAAGTGCTTCAACAGGGGATGCTCCACCTGGGAAGGGGAAATGCCAAAGGTGATGTCTCCTCTACAGCAAGAAGTTTTAAATAATCCAGACTAAGTCTCTTGAAGCCAGCAGTCCATTACAAGTAGAGTTAACTGATAAGGTAGAATTGATTACAGGAAGGGAATTCAATTGCAAGACTCCTGACAACACTATAATCTAATACTGCTTGGGCGGGAAATCACTCTTTTTCTTTGGCATTTTCATTAACAGCACCACCTGATTGCAGTTTAAAAAGCAGTATCAGGAAAAATAGCCTTTCACTGTCCTTCCTAGATTAATCTGACCTGTCTGTAAATAATGGAATTTCTATTTAAGCCCCAGCTTGTGATTCATTTTGTTTGCCCAGTAATGGTATGCCAGATGACAAACATTCATGGATTGTGGGTTTTTTCCAAGAAGGTGGCTAACAAGTAAGGGGATGGTGTTAAAACCCAAGACATCATTCAGAGAAACCCAAGACTTATGGGGCTACTTTCCTGGGAGAAGCAGTGTTTAATGGCAACAGCCTGAACCTTCTTCCCTTTTTTTTCTCTTAGTAGAGACGAGGTCTCGCTATGTTGCCTAGGCTGGTCACGAACCGTCTTCTTTTTTTCAGGAGCCCCACTGCCATTCAGCTTAAATGGAAAGGTCTATCAAGTTTTGACGGCAATTATCTCCTTCCTCTTTTTTTTTTTAAATAAAATGCTGATAAGACAGGTGCAGTGCCTCATGCCTGTAGTCCCAGGACTTTGGGAGGTCAAGGTGGGAGGACTGCCTGAGCTCAGGAGTTCAAGACCAGCCTGGGCACCATGACAAAACCCTGTCTCTACTAAAAATACAAAAAATTAACTGGGCGTGGTGGCAGTGCCTGTGGTCCCAGCTACTCAGGAGAATCAGGTGTGAGACTCAGGTGAAGGCTGCAGTGAGCCAAGATTGCGGCATTGCACGCCAGCCTGGGTGACAGAGCGAGACCTCATCTCACCAAAAAAAAAAAAAAAAAAAGCTGATTCTTAAGAGACGAACACATTTTACCTGGGTTTTGGAAAAAATATATGCAGCCCAGCTAGGCATAGGACTCACACCTACAATCCCAGCACTCTGGGAGGTGGGGGAGAGGAGGATCAGTTGAGCCCAGGACAGCAGCCTGGACAACACATCAAAACTGCATCTCTGGCCTGGAGTAGTGACTCATGCATATAATCCCAGCACTTTGGGAGGCCGAGGTGGGCAGATTGCTTCGCTTGAGGTCAGGAGTTCGAGACCAGCCCGGCCAACATGGTGAAACCCCCATCTCTACTAAAATTATAAAAATTAGCTGGGAGTGGTGGTGGGCGCCTGTAATCCCAGCTACTCGGGAGGCTGAGGCAGGAGAATTGCTTGAACCCGGGAGGCAGAGGTTGCTGTGAGCCAAGATAGTGCCACTGCACTCCAGCCTGGGTGACAAAATAAGATTCCGTCTTAAAAACAAAACAAAAACTGCATCTCTACAAAAAAAAAAACAGAAAAAAATTAACTAGGTGTGGTGGTTCATGCCTGTAGGCCCCATTACTTAGGAGGCTGAGGCAGGAGGATCACTGGAGCCCAGAAGTTTGAGGCTACAATGAGCTTTTTCTTTTTTTTTTTTTTTTTTGAGATGGAGTCTTGCTCTGTTGTCCAAGCTAGAGTGCAGTGGTGTGATCTTGGCTCACTGCAGCCTCTGCCTCCTGGGTTCAAGTGATTCTTCTGCCTCAGTCTCCTGGGTGGCTGGTACTATAGGCACCTACCACCACGCCCTGCTAATTTTTGTATTTTTAGTCGAGATGGGGTTTTACCATGTTGGTCAAGCTGGCCTCGAACTTCTGACCTCAGATGATCCCATCCCTGCCTAGGCCTCTGAAACTGCTGGGATTACAGGCATGAGACAATGGTGGCTGGCCTACAATGAACTTTGATTGCACCACTGCACTCTAACCTGGGCCACATGGTGAGACCCTGTCTCTAGGAAAAAAAAGGAAAAATGCATACAAATATATTTAATCTGTTCTGTGTTAATAACAGGAAGGTGAAAATGCCTTCCAAACTCATCAAAGGAGAAATTAGACATAAAAATAATATTTCATTAAACATGAAAAGTTCAAGATCCATAAAATTTTAAGACTTCATTAAATAGAATCATATTGCTAAATAAAAGAAAATATGTAATGTACATAAAATATATGAATGTGAATTTATTCTTTGTATTTTAATAGCAAGAAATTGGAAACAATCTAAAGTCCATCAGTAAGTCAGTCTCTTAGTTAAATTATGGTAGACAATAACATACTCTGTTGAAAGAAAACAAAGAAAGCTCTTCATGTGGACATGTGGAAAGATCTCCAAGATTAATTTTTTCATGAAAACAGAAAATCAAGGTGCAGAACAATGTCCATAGTATGTTAACATTAATTTGTTTTAAGGTGAGAAAGAGACACTATATATATGTATTTATGTTTGCTTGTATATACATAAAAATAGTTGGAAAGACACACAAGAAGCTACTAAAGTACTAATTTGGCAGGATTTGGGAACTGAGCAGATGGGGAATTAAGGTGAGGACGCAACTAACCATGTATCTCTTTCTATATCGTTTGAATTTTGAACTTGTGAATGTATTGCCTATTCACACATTAAAAAAAAATAAAGAGTTCCACCAAATGGGCGTCCCTCTCTCAGCCATGCACCGTGACAGCAGAGTACAAGTCATGCCTGAGTCTGGGAGGTCTGTGGTTGGGAATCTATCACTGGCTTTTGTGAACAAGGCAGGTCACGCAGATACAAAGCATCTTTCCCCATCTGCTGAAGTAAAATCCATGAAGTACTTCTCCAATAATTCCTAACCAAAACTCTCATGTGTTAGGAAAAAGTTCTGAACTAGAGCTCAGTCAAAAATCTCCTTGGTTTGCAAGCTACAGCTGTAGAGCTCAAGCTTCAGCACCCCCTAAGAGCTTGTCAGAAATGCAGAATTTCAGGCCTCAACCCAGGCCTTGTGTAATCACAATCTGCATTTTAACAAGACACCCAGGAGATTCTTACCCACATTAGAGTTTGAGAAGCACTGAGCTATGGTGCACTTTCAATTAAGGTTTTTACTACATAAGAGTTGCATTTTGAGCAAAAACCACGTTATCAGATTTAGTATGTGGTAAAGGTTGGTTTTTTCAAATACAAGTAGGCCTTCTCCCTCTTATGTAGTAAAAACCTTAACTGAAATACAAGCAGACCTACTCCCATAGTTTGGCACCACTTAAACAACTACTGAAAATATTTGCAACTTTACAACCACTATGGAGAACAGTTTGGAGGTTCCTCGAAAAAGCAAAAAAATAGAGACCTTATAATCCAGCAATCCCACTGCTGGGTATATTCCCCAAATAAAAAGAAATCAGTATATAAAAGAGGTCTCTGCGCTCCCATGTTTACTGCAGCACTATGAACAATAGGCAAGAGGTCAGGAGTTTGAGACCAGCCTGGCCAACATGGTAAAACCCCGTCTCTACTAAAAATACAAAAATTAGTTGGCCGTGGTCGCGGGCGCCTGTAATCCCAGCTGCTTGGGAGGCTGAGGCATGAGAATCGCTTTAACCTGGGAGGCAGAGGTTGCAGTGAGCCGAGACCGTGCCATTGTACTCCAGCCTGGGCAACAAGAGCGAGACTCAGTTAAAAAACAAAAAGGAATTCGCATTCCAACAAGATTCTCAGGTTATTCATGTTTACATTAAAGTCTGAGAAACAATGAATATAGAAGGGATGCTCACATTTAGTCCTGCAACTGAAACCAAAACCCTAAGCTCTTTTTTTTGAGATGGAGTCTTGCTTTGTCGCCCAGGCTAGAGTGTAGTGGCACAATCGGCTCACCTCAACCTCTGCCTTCCGGGTTCAAGGGATTCTTCTGCCTGGTGTATTTTTAGTAGAGATGGGGTTTCACCACATTGGCCAGGCTGCTCTTGAGTCCTGACCTCGTGATCTGCCCGCCTTGGCCTCCTAAAGTGCTGGGATTACAGGCGTGAGCCACCGCCCACAGCCACACTTTTTAACCTATCATGCTGCATTTTTAAAATAGGAAAGAGTGAGTAATGGCTCTCCATTGGAGTGCAAAGAACAGCCCTACAATGGCCAACATTATTGTCACTTCTTGTCAATGGCCTGGATAACCACATAAGAGATGCTTATTAACCTGCAGGTGGAACAAAAGAGGAGGCTGATGAGGCAGGAAGGAGCACAGTCAAACCATCTTGACCGGCTGGATGCCAGGCTGGACACTTAACGAGGTAAGCACATAAAAAGTTTTACATTTAGGTTAAAAATTTCAATAATGAAGGTATAAGATGTGTGTGGTGGTTTGCTTGGCAGTAAAACATATGGAAATATTCTAGGAATAGATCCAAAAGTGTGCCATGAATTTAATACAATGGCATTTCAAATCAGCAGAAAAAAATGAATAATTCAATAATGTTGGAGTAACTAGGCAGCTAGCTGGAAAAAAACTAATTTGAACCCCTACCTCACATCTTATCTTAAAATAAATTCTAGATGCATAAAAGATTTAAGTACACACACACACAAACACAAACACAAACACACACAAATCCATGTAAATACTAACAGAAAATATGGGTATTTTTTAAACAGCCTCAAGTGGGCAAGGCCTTTCTAAGTATGAATAAAATCCAAACCAATGAAGTCCAGAGGCCATTTTTAAAAAGATGGCGACATTTTATTACATTAAAGAAAAAATTCTGCAAAGTAAACACCAGCATAAACAGAGCTTGAAGACAAATGACAAAATGGGAGTGGGGGGGGGGGTGCAATTTGTGACTCATATCCAAGACATAGGGCTATTTTCAAAAATCCCCAAAAATCAAGAAGAAAAAAGCCCAACAAGCCAAGGGAAACGTGGGCAACACTAAGTCTGGAGGGATTACAGAGGCTGGGTGCTGTCCTCCAATAGCGGAAGGCTACTTTTGTGGGAGTGAAAAACTGAGTCATTCATTGCTACAAATGATTGAATCAGGACTCATGGTGGAAATTCCCATGAGTTAAGTTTTAGCTGAACATACAGAACTTACTAATAATTTGGGCAGTCCATACAATGGAATGAGCCTGCTTTAACAAGTGCTGAATTGTTGCTCAGTGGAAGCACTCAGGCCAAGGCTAGATGAGGGACAACTTGTATGATGTTTTTGGAAGGCATGAGATGGGAAACTAAACTGCATGATTATTGAGGGTGCTTAAAACCCTAAAACTATGCAATTCTATTTAAAGACTACGTCCACTCTGGAAAGAGGAGAATAAATCAAATAACGATGGGCTCTCACAGCTCTGTAAAGACTTGGAAGCCATGGTGCTTATCACTCCTAGATTTTATTCTAAGTGTGGTGCTCTCTGGAGTGGGGATGGAAGAGGATATGAAGGTTTTGTTAAGTCATAACTCCTACACTCAGTATTTTGGTTTGTTTCGGTTTTTGTCATGTGTGTGTGGTAGTGGAATTGGGCAGTCCTATTTCACATTCCTCTCCTGGGCTCCCCAGACACTAAAAGCAAAAGCACAATTTTGAAAGAGAGTGAATTAGGGCTGGAGGGTTGAGTGTGAGGTCTCAGTAGCATAGCCACATAACCTGTGGGACGTACTTACGTCTCTACGTCATTTACAACAGTCCAATTATGAGCTAAAAATCACAGACAAATCAATAGTTCAAGAATTCAACTGACAGGCGGACAGTGTTCCAGAAGCTAGTCTGGAAGGCACCTGGGCAGAATCTGAAACCGTGTTAAGAGGAGCGCAGGAGGCCGGGTGTAGTGGCTCACACCTGTAATCCCAGCACTTTGGGAGGCCAAGGTGGGTGGATCGCTTGAGGTCAGGAGTTCAAAATCAGCTTGGCCAACATGGTGAAATCCTGTCTCTTCTGAAAATACAAAAATTAGCCAGGTGTGGTGGCAGGTGCCTGTAATCCCAGCTACTTGGGAGGCTGAGGCAGGAGAATTGCTTGAACTCAGGAGGTGGAGGTTGCACTGAGCTGAGATCATGCCACCGCACGCCAGCCTGGGTGACAGAGCAATGCTCTGTCTCAAAAAAAAAAAAAAAAAAAAAAAGAGCACAGGAGAGGAGGCTAGCAGGGAGGAGGCTGGTCTCAGGCAGCCATGGTGCATGCTGAACCCATGCATGGTGTGTCTGGGCAGCAGCGCTGACATGTTTTCCATGCAGAAATTCCCTCTGTAATGCTAGTAATTTATCAACTAAAGTTAAAATGAAGAACTTTCATTTACTTTGAGTTCTAAAGCTTAAACCAAAGCAATTTTAGTTGGAGAAAGCTGAGGAGCTAATAAAAACCCATCAAGATTCTGAAGGGAGCACCTTACCTATCTCAGAGCTCCTGAAGTTGCCAACCATGAGTCTTTAGCATGGCTTCTAATTTCTCTTCAAAATCGAGGGCTTCCTTTCTTTTTGGTATGGACATGCCACTAAGTACTTCTTAGCCATGACTGGGAAACACTTTTAGTTCAAAATATAATAAAAAAATGAGTGGTAAGAGGAAATGATACATATATTTTTTGAGATGGAGTCTATATCTGTCATCCAGGCTGGAATGCAGTGGTGTGATCTCAGCTCACTGCAACCTCCACAACGTAGGTTCAAGCCATCCTCCTGCCTCAGCCTCCCGAGTAGCTGCACCACCACGCCCTGCTAATTTTTGAGTAGAGACGAGGTTTCACCACGATGGCCAGGCTGGTCTCGAACTCCTGACCTCAGGTGATCCACGTGCCCCAGTCTCCCAAAGTGCTGAGGTTAAAGGAGTAAGCCACTACGCCCAGCCAAAATAAGATATCTTTGAGGTAAGAGAGCAATAAATAAGAGAAGAAATAAGAAACCTGAAGAGATAAGAAGGATTATCTCAGGCACAATTACCTAAGATTCAAGACAGAATAAAAGTGAGCAAATGCTGGGGAGTGAAGGGAATCCCCCCAAGACGGTGAGAAAAAGAGGAAGATGACACCGTGACTGAGTTTCAACACAGGCCATCAGGGGGGCACCATCGGTCAGAACAACTCCCTGGCGCCAGGGCACAGGGAGCCCTACCTAACTGGACTTCCAGGTGTATAGCCCGCTCCCAAATTGGGAACACATACTAAACCATAAGCCATTAGAAATGCTTTTACAGCCAGATTAACAGAGGAAAAAAATACATCAAAAACAAACACACACAACCATCTGTCCCTATATTTGTGTATCCAAATCAGAAACGGCAGTGATAGGTAGTGTGTCGTTTGGATTCCAGAAGTAGGGAGGGCCAGAGAAAGTGGAATAAATTTCATCACTTAGCTGGGCATGATGGCACGCACCTGTAGTCCCAGCTACTAGGGAGGCTAAGGGACGAGAATCACCTGAACCCAGGAGGCACAGGTTGCAGTTAGCCGAGATCGCACCACTGCACTCCAGCTTGGGCGACAGAGAAAGATTCCATCTCAAAAAAAAAAAAAAAAAGAAAGAAAGAAAAATAAATTTCATCACTGAGTCTGCTGCTTTTGAAACTCAGCCAGCCTCAGGACAGTCAATGGTAGCAACACACAGTGGGGCAGTGGACTTCAGACACAGAGATGGGGAAGAATTACGCTAATGGGGATTTCAGGGAGAGCAGGGAGGAAGCTGGAACAATGACAATGTGATAAATGCCTCAGGAATAGGCATTTTATGCATATGTTAAAGCTTGGTTCTCATATCTTTAAGAAATTAGAATAAACATGGCATGTGTATCACAGGCATCTGAATAAGGAAGTCAATGACTGGCCCACTATCACACTTAGCCAGGACAAGTATCCTTCTGGCTTGCTAATCCAGTTTCTTTCCATTCGATTGTTTTATAATTAAATTTGTGAAGAGAAAAAAGGAAGAAAGCATTGCTTTAAGGTACATTTAAACAAAAAGGTCTAGTGGGCGCAGTGGCTCACACCTGTAATCCCAGCACTTTGGGAGGCTGAGGTAGGAGGATCTCTTTAGGCCAGAAGTTCCAGACCAATCTGAACAACAGATGTGGACCCCATCTCTATAAAAAAACTGAAAAGTTGGCTGGGTGTAGTGGTGTGTGCCTATAGTCCTAGCTACTCTGGAGGACAGCTTGAACCCAGGAATCGGAGGCTGCGACAGCGCCACCCTAGCCTTGGCATGTTCTTCAGACTCAGACCTGCTGGCAGGCAAAAATCTTTCAATGACATCTCTTGACCTACATCACCTTATAAACCACGGACACTATCGGCTGTTCCAATGACCTGCATGGAGGTTGGCAAGATCCTTTGCCCCAAGCATCAGTGCACAGCGACGCCTCCATAGGCCACTAGTGAAGCCAATGAGCAGAACATAGGGAAGAAACTCAACTCCTCCATCTGGCAGCATATGGCCAGCCAGACCTAGTGCTCTATCTTGCAAAGCTAGCTATAAAGCTGAGATGAGAGTCTTCAATGAATAAATGCAACAAATAAACCCTGAAAAGCAGAGTAATAATGGCCATACAAAAGACAGGTGACATGAGTTAGAGCAGCAGGAGGCAATAAAGAGCCAGGGACAGATTCAAGAAATTTTCTGGAGCCAGAATGTATAGAACTTGCTGATAGATTGCACATGCAGAGCATGAAAAAAGCAAAGATGACTCCTGGGTTTCTGGCTTGAGCAACAGGGTGGAAGGCAGTGCCATTTACAGTCAGCCCTCTGTACCCACAGGTTCCATATCCGTGGATCGAAAATATTTAGGAAAAAAGCCATGCGCCCTGGCTCACTTCTGTAATCTCAGCATTTTGGGAGGCCAAAGCAGGCAGATCACTTGAGTTCAGGAGTTAGACACTAGCCTGGCCAACATGGTGAAACCCCATCTCTACTAAAAATACAAAATTAGCTGGGCGTGGTGACACGTGCCTGTATTCCCAGCTACACGGGAGACTAAGGCATGAAAATCGCTTAAATCTGGGAGGTGGAGGTTGCAGGAGCCGAGATCCCACCACTGCACTACAGCTTGGGCAAGAGAGCGAAATTCCATCTCAAAAAAATATGCATATATATGTATATTTAGGGGGAAAAAAGGCTTGTTGTATCTGTACTGAACATGTTTTTTCTTTTCTTCTTTATTCCCTAAATAATACACAGTATTAACAACTAACATAGCATTTACATTGTATTAAGTATATAAGTATACAAGAGATTAAAGTATGGGGGAGGATGTGTCTAGGTTATATGCAAACACAGTGTCATATATAAGGAACTTAAGTATCCATGGATTTTGGTATCTTTATTAGTCCGTTTTCTCACTGCTATAAAGATACTACACAAGACTTGGTAATTTATAAAGGAAAGGGTTTTAATTGACTCACAGCTCCACAAGGTAGAGAGGCCTCAGGAAACTTACAATCATGGCGAAGGCGAAGGGGGAAACAAGCATGGACTTTCTCACATGGTGGCAGGAGAGGTGTGTGAGAGCACAGGAAAAACTACCATTTATAAAGCCATCAGATCTTGTGAGAATTCACTCACTGCCACAAGAACAACATGGTGAAACCAGTCCCATAATCCAATCACTTCCCACCAGGTTCCTCCCTTAACATCTGGGGATTACAATTCAAGATGAGATTTGAGTGGGGACACAAAGCTAACCTGTATGATTATCCCTTGCGGAGGGCTGCTCATGGAACCAATACCCCACAGATACCGAGGGATAAGTGTATTTAGATGAACAAAGATTGGGAGAGGAACAGATTTCTTTTTTAATGAGAAAGGGATAAAATAAAGAGATCTGTTTTAGCAATGCTAAGTTTGAGATATCTATTAGATATTTAGGTGGGGGCTATCCAGTAGACATTGAGTATACAAATTTAGAGATCAGAGAAAAGATCAAACTGGAGATGTCAATTTTAGACACACATAAACCTAATTAGAAGAAAATATAGGATCATTTCTTTTTTTTTTTTTTTAATAGAGATGGAGTCTCGCTATGTTGCCCAGGCTGGTCTCGAACTCCTGGCCTCAAGCAATCCTTCCATCTTGGCCTCCCAAAGTGCTAGGATTACAGGCATGAGCCACCACGCCTGGCCCGGAAAAGATTTCTTAAGTAAGACATCAAAAAGCACAAATCTTTATAAACGGAAAAACCAAAGGAAATGTCTAAATTAAAACAAAGGATTTCTGCTGAACAGACACCATGAACAAAGTTAGCAGGTAGATGAGGACAGAAGAAGACGTCTGCAACACTTACAACTGCCTTAGGATTAATAGCTAGAATATATAAGAAACTGTACTGGAAAAATGGAAAAATGATATGACTAGGTCATTCATAAAAGGAAAATCCGAAGACTACTCAGTATATACAGAAATCTAGGCATACTTATTAGTAATCAGAGAAATGTGAGTTAAAACAAGGTATTAATAACATGTGAAACCTGCCAAATTCACAAAAATTTTAAAGTCAAACACTAAGGACTGCACTTAGTAGTGGAAATACAAATTAAGCAATCATGCATTACTTAGAGAAATTAATTATCATTATACTCTGTGACCCAACAATTATACTGGTTGGTATTTAGCCAGAGAAACTCTTGTACAAGTTCGTAAGAAGACATATATGAGAATTTTCTTACTAATTTATTCAGTTTTATTTTATTTTTTGTGACAGTCTCACTCTATTGTTCAGGCTGGAGTGCACTGGTGGCACAAGCAAGGCTCACTGCAGCCTCAACCTCCTGGGCTCCAGCGATCCTCCACCTCAGTCACTCAAGTAGCTGGTAGCTGGAACTACAGGCACATGCCACCATGCCCAGCTAAGTTTTTACTTTCTGGTAGAGATGGGGTTTTTGTCACATTGCCCAGGTTGGTCTTGAACTCCTGGGCTCAAGCGATCCTTCTGCCTCAGCCTCCCAAAGTACAGGGATTACAGGTGTGAGCCACCACACTGGCAGAGCACTGTTTGTGGTACAGGGAGAACAAACGAGGTGCCCATCACTAGGGGAACAGATAAATAAAATGCAGTAGATAAAGCAAGAAAAATACAATGCAGTGGCTAAAAGCATCACATAAACACGACACCAACAGAACTTAAAACACAGTTTTCAATGAAGAATCAGAATGAGAATTATCATGTAATACTATTTAAATAAATTTATTTTAAAAACACCATATAAGGATACACATATATCCAAGGATACCTATTATACACATCAGATAAGATGCTAATGGGAGTGGGATGGGAATGGGAGAAGAGACACAAAATGACAATAACAGAAAACAATAAAAACACCAGGGACCCTTGCAATGTCAATATAATGGTATTGTAAAAATAACAAATTTTTATTTGAAAGAAAAAGTTACAAATTTATAGGGACAGAAGGAAGTTTCCTTATGTTTCAACTATCCTTTCCAAACTGCCTGGCATTTGATTAATTTGACTTACCAGGTAAGGAAGAAAGCTAGTGGGGAGGGAGGGAGGAGGCCAAGATGTATAAATGTGGCCTACTATATTGTATCTTGCACCACTTTGACCATGGCATTTGTAATACTGCTGAAATTATACATATACACAGTTATCTTTTCCCCCTGTAAGTTATATCCTTTAGGGCAGGACTGTATCATATTCATCCTCATGAACCCAAAACCCAACCCAGTGGATGGTACAAATAATGCATTCAATAAATGCTGATTGGCTGACTGGTTGGTTGGTTGGTAGACTGGATGGAAAATAAATCAAAATTAGAATCCAACTGAATTGTTTTCACCTCAGGTGTACCCACAGGTCTTGACTATTATAATGCAGCCAACTGAATGTTTAAAAAATTATCATCATAAATGGGTAGATGTCCTCCTAACATCATTTATTGTAGCATAAAAATGCACATCCTTTTGGATGACAGACACATGGACAAACATCACAAAATTCAAGTTGACTCTACAGCTGCAAGGAGAAATTAGAGACACTACTGCAGAATCAGAAGTATGAATGATAAAGTTAACTTGAGGTGGAGGGAAAAATTAAAGATGCAGCACAAGCCAGGTAATCCCTGTTGCCCAGCAGTGTTGGGTGCCTCACACCTCTGAAACCACTGATTCCACACTATGTGCGTAATACACAAAAACCCTTCTTACTGGCCAAGCTCAGTGGCTGACACCATTATGCCAACACTTTGGGAGGCTGGGGGGGGTGGATTGCTTGAGCCCAGGAGTTCAAGACCAGCCTGGGCAACATAGTCAGGCTCCGTCTCTATTTTAAAAATAATAATAATACTTTTTTTAAAAAATCTTATTACTTTTTTTTTTTTTTTTTTTGGAGACGGAGTCTTGCTCTGTCACCCAGCCTGGAGTGCAGTGGCATGATCTCAGCTCACTGTAACCTCCACCTCCTGGGTTTCAAGTGATTTTCCTGCCTCAACCTCCCAAGTACCTGGGATTACAGGCACATGCCACCACACCCGGCTAATTTTTGAATTTTTGGTAGAGATGGGATTTCACCATGTTGGTCAGGCTGGTTTCAAACTCCTGACCTCAGGTGATCTGCCCACCTTGGCCTCCCAAAGTGCTGGGATTATAGGTGTGAGCCACCAGACCTCGCCCCTTCTTATTAATTTTAATCAATTTTTAAATTGACCTTATTACAGTATATTTACATACAATAAAATACACACATTTAAATGAAAAGTTTGATGAGTACCCATGAAACCGCCATCACTGCCAAGACACAGATCATTCCCATCACCCCAAAAGATCCCTCGTACGCCTCTGCAGCCACAGTGCCCCTTTACCTTGGCTCCAGGCAACCATTACTCCACCTTTTGTCAAGATATCTCACTCACTTATTATTTTATTTCTTTTGAGATAAGTCCCACTCTGTTGCCCAGGCTGGATTGCAATGATGCAATCTTGGCTCCCAGCAACGTCCGCCTCCCAAGTTCAAGTGATTCTCCTGCCTCAGCCTCTATAGGTGTGCGCACTACGCCTGGCTAATTTTTGGATTTTTAGCAGAGACGGGGTTTCCCCATGTTGGCCTGGCTGGTCTCAAACTCCTGAGGACAGAACTCCTCAAACACAGAGAATAAGCTTTCTTACACCTCTTCAACATCTCCCATGAGTGCCCTTGCACACAGACAGAAAGTGGTGAGTGAGGAGGACCAGGCGGTTCTCCGCTGAGGGGGAGGCTCAGGTGATCCACCCACCTCAGCTTCCCAAAGTGCTGGGACTACAGGCATGAGCCGCTGTGTCCAGGCCTCACTCACTTGTTAAACTTTTTAAAAATTAACTCTATATTTGGAAATTTTTCAAACATATGCACAGTAGAACAGTAGAATGAGGCTAGTTTATCCAACACCCAGCTTCAACAATGTTTAATGCATAAGCAATCCTGTGTCAGCGATTCTCCCACCTACTCCCTTGCCTGGGTTATTCTGAAGCAAATCACAGACAGCATTTCTTTTCATATGTAACTATTTAATGTATATGTCTCTTTAAAGGATATTCTTTTAAAATGTATCCACAATTTTCACACTTAACAGCAAATTTTTAAAATTTAATTATTTATTGTCAATATTCAATATGAAATAAATTTCTTGTCTTTTTTGTTTTGTAAAATAAATTTCTTAATGCCATTAATACCGTCAAATAATCAGTGTCCACATTTCCCAGACTGCCTTACATTTTCTTCATTTTGTCTGAATCAATCATATATGACTAGTGGTTCATTCATCTTTTCAATCTCTTTTTATCTATAGGGGCTTTTTTCTCACCTTTCCCCTTATGATTTATTTGTTGAAAAAACTGGTCTGTTTATCCTACAATGCTGTTTGGAATTTGCGGATTCTATTCCCGAAAAGCCATTTACAATGTTTCTCCACCCCTCGTATTTCCTGTAAATACGTAGTAAGATCTAGACATTTTATGTAACTCGGGATGTAAGTTCAGCAGCAAGGCTGCTTTATAGGTAGCAGTGCGCACACATACACACCAGGAGATACATATAATGTCCCATATTCCTTTTTCTGTCTCACTTTTTGAAAAATACCATCTTTTTCCTCAACTAAAAATAAAGCACTTACTGTATAATATCAGGACCATTTAATCTAGAGAAGTGTCACAGGATATCAACACCCATTTCTGGACTATAGTGTTCCTACAAAGAGACAAGCAGTCCTTGAGTCGCTGTCTGAAATACATCACGGTTCTGCCCACCATCCTATGCCTGTCACTTACTTTAAGTTATACACTGAACGTACCCTGAGGCACTCATCTTTTTGTGCATGTTCTAGTCCCCAATTACACAGAGAAGCCTTCTTACTACACCTCTTCAACATCACCCATAAGCGTCTTGCACACAGACAGCACGTGTTGAGTGAGGAGGACCAGGGGGGTTCTCTGCTCTCTACTGAGGGAAGGTCCTTGATGCAGTCGGGCCCATGGGTTCTTCTCCACTCTCCTCCACAGCCAGGATCCTTCCCACTTTCCCAACCGGAAAACAGAGGCACAGAGAAGAAACAGGAACAGTGAAGCAGGGGAAGCTTGCACTGAGAACTCAAAATTCACTGGGGGTTCAGAAAACCTGTTGACTTAAGTGTGTCTCTACTTTAATGACTCCTCCTTCCCTTCGGGGAGACATGTGAATCTAAACAATGAGTCTCTGAGAGAAGGGACTATAGACATTGTACAGGCAGGAACCAGAGGGCCTGGTCAAGTGATCTTCCTGTTCTCCTTGTCAGGACAAGTCCCTGCTTGACAGCTAAATAATTACTAAGAGAACAAGAATCAGTTAAAGAGGAAGAATCCGTGATAGGCTTGGGATGGGAAAGAAAAGAAAGTCATTTGTATCCTAAGCTCACTGCAGGCCTATGAAGAAGAGGCACGCAGGGAAGTTAGAGTCATCCACAGAGAAGGCCTCCTCTTCTTCCCACTTTGATGAAACGCTCCTCCACCTGCAGCAGTGTTGCACTAATAGCAGCGACAAGGCCCTTGCTGCCAGTCACCTCCCACTCTTCTCTCTGCTCGGCTGGCTCTTTACCACCTCCAGAAATAAAAGCTAGAATATGATACTTATTATGCTAATAATCATTCCCTGGTAAACATAAGTTCCAGAAGCACAAGCCTCTGCTTACAGACAACATAACTGCCAATGCAAAAGGACACCACTTCTCCCTCATCCCCGCCCCCCACCCAGGACAAGTGCAGATTAAATTAAGAATTCTCAAAATTCCCAATGGTGTCAAAAGCATTTAAAGTTGCTGGGTCAAAGATTCATTTTTGCAGCAGACAACCACAAAGGATTTCAGTGTTACATACAGTGGAAATGATTGCAAGAAATTCTAAATATGGACAGACCAGTAATTTAAATTCTTTTTCTAATGGCTAACACTTTTTTTTTTCCCAGTTCAATAGCTGATTCTAAGTCAGGCTCCCGATTAAGGAAAACAAGACCCAGTTTTCTGGTTTCACTGGGATTTACTCATTCAGGGATTACCCGTCAGTTGTGAATCTGGTTGTGACTAACACAAGCATGTTTCAGAACAAAGAAACACCCTGATTACTGGAAGTCAAGGGCAAAGTAAAGCCCCAAACAAGGAACTCTGACTTTCCGTCTGGTGTGTTCTCCAGCAGGCCACTGCCTCTGTCTCTAACCAGAGATTACTGTATACAACTATGAAACCACTGGTGATAGAAATCAGAAACTAGAGCACAAGAGCAAAATCCCACTAGTAATGTCAAACACTAACACATAAAGTGGACTACTGAAGCAAATACCTGAAAAATAAGTATGAAAGTTGCCCAGATTTTTTTTTTTTTTGAGGCAGAGTCTTGCTCTGTCACTCAGGCTGCAGTGCAGTGGTATAATCTCAGCTCATTTGCAACCTTCGCTCCTTGGGTTGAAGCAATTATCCTGCCTCAGCCTCCCGAGTACCTAGGATTACAGGCATGCACCACCATGCATGACTAATTTTTGTATTTTTAGTAGAGATGAGGTTTCACCATGTTGGCCAGGCTAGTCTCGAACTCCTGACCTCAAGTGATCTGCCCGCCCTGGCCTCCCAAAGTGTTGGGATTACAGGCATAAGCCACCATGCCGGGCTGCCTAGATAGTTTAAACAGGACTAATTATCTTCAGTTACTTGAATACCTAATGTATCCCAGTTTTCTACTTTGTCTCCCTACAAAGGCATAGTTAGACACTGGTTAGAGTAAGACTAGAGGCAAAAGACACTCATGGTAACTCTATTTGAATCTGTGAGTAATGTATATTTTCATACACTTTGAATTATGTAACATGACTTCGCTGTCTGACCCTGGAAAATCACTCTGCATCCAAAGCATCTTCAAAATAGAGGATGAAATAAAATTACTTCTAAGATCCTTTTGGCTTATTTGGTTTATATTTTCTTTACTATGGGATCAATCCCACTAACATGAGTGGCTCAAAATATTTCAAATACTAGAACTTCATTGCAACAAATGATGCTAAAAATAGAAATTTCATTGCAATAAGATTTGATGTATGCATTAATTACATGATACAGTATTTTAATTTTTTATTTCCATAGGTTTTTGGGGAACAGGTGATGCTTGGTTACATCAACAAGGTCTTTAGTGGTGATTTCTGAGATTTTGGTGTACCTATCACTCGAGTAGTATATACTGTACCCAAATTGTAGTCTTTTATCCCTCACCTACCTCCCATCCCTTCCCCTGTCAATGAGGAGTAATATTTTGAAAGGAATCTTCTCTTCTGAGCAGGTCTCAAGAGTGAGCTTAGAATATTCAGTAAATCATGCTCTAAACAGATGTGCTGTCATCCAGGCTTTTTTATTCCATTTATAGAGCACAGGCAGAGTAGACTGAGCATAATTTTTAAGGGCTCTAGAATTCTAGACTGGTCAATGAGCACTGGCTTCAACTTAAAGTCACCAGCTGCATTCACCACTAACAAGAGAGTCAGCCTGTCCTTTGAAGTTTTGAAGCTGGACACTGACTTCTCCTCTCTAGCTATAAAAGTCCTAGATGGGACCTTCTTCCAATAGAACAGTTTCATCTCCATTGAAAATCTGTTGTTCAGTGTAGCCACCTTCATTCCATCATCTAGCTACCATAGCTAGATCTTCTGGATAACTTGCTACAGCTTCTGCATCAGCACTTGCTACTTCACCTTGCATTTTTATGTTGCTTTTTTCCTTAAAACTCATGAACCAACCTCTGTTAGCTTCAAACTTTGAAAAGCGTTTTTCAAAGTTTTTTCTCTTCAAACACTGCGGGCTTCTCTGAGCCTTCATAAAATTGAAGAGAGTCAGGATCTTGCACTGAATCAAGCTTTGGCTTAAGGGAATGTCGTGGCTGGTTTGATCTTCTATTCAGATCACTGAAACTTTCTCCACATCAGCAATAAGGCTGTTTTGCTTTCTTAGCATTCCGGCATTCACTGGAGTAGCACTTTTAATTTCCTTCAGGAACTTCTCTTTTACATTCACAACTTGGTTAACTGCTGCAAGAGGCCTGGCTTTTGACCTATCTTCGCTTTCAATATTCCTTCCTTACTAAGCTTAATCATTCCTAGCTTTTGATTTAAAGCAAGACACATGTAACTCTTCCTTTCACTTGAACATTTAAAAACCATTATAGGGTTATTAATTGGTCCAATGTCAATATTATATCTCATGAAACAGGGGGAGACCTGAGGAGAGGAAGAAGATGTGGGAATGGCTGGTCAGTGGAGGAATCAGAGCACACGCCAACATTATCAATTAAGTTTACCGTCTCATATGGATACAGTTCACGGCACCCCAAGTAATAACAACAGCAGCATCAAAGATCACTGATCACTATAACCAATACGATAATAAAAAATTTTGAAATACTGCATGAATTACCAAAATATGACACAGAGATACAAAGCGAGCACATGCTGTCGGAAAAGTGGTGCCGACAGACTTACTTGATGTAGGGTTGCCACAAACCTTCAATCTGTAAAAAATGCAGCATCTGTGAAGCACAATAAAGTAAAGCACAATAAAATGAGGAGGTAGGGCCTGCACACAGTGGGAAGCAGAGAGAGGTGTGCATGGGCATCCTATGGAAGCACAGGGCTGAGGCGAGGGGGACTTCATGAAGATGTCCCCTGAACTGGGTTCTGAAGGATAAGTAAGTTAGGAGAATAAAAGTAAGGAGTTCCAGCAGACAGAGCTGGAAAAAAAAAAAAAGCATTCACAGACATAGCTCTCACAGTTATAGTATATTAAACATCTATTAGTACCAAGAGGTTTTTTTTTTTTCTTTTTTTTTTTTTTGACGGAGTCTCGCTCTGTTGCCCAGCTGGAGTGCAATGGCACAATCTTGGCTCATTGCAGCCTCCGACTCCCAGGTTCAAGCAATTCTCCTGCCTCAGCCTCCTGAGTAGCTGGGATTATAGGCATGTGCCACTACGCCTGGCTAATTTTTGTATTTTTAGTAGAGATGGGGTTTCACCATGTTAGTCAGGTTGGTCTCGAACTCCTGACCTTGTGATTCGCCCACCTCAGCCTCCCAAAGTGCTGGGATTACAGGCGTGAGTCACAGCACCCAGACCAGTGCCAAGAGTTTTAAGAACATGATCTCATTCCATTCTTATGAGGTCATTCTTACGGCCACATTTTCAGATGAGCTAACAAAGGCACACAGCATTTAGATAAGCTGCTCAAGGTCTTCTGGGCAGAAAGCGACAGAACCAGGATTCACACCCCGGGTCACTCCTTCCACCATACAGCAATGTCTCTACTGAGCTGAAAGGTGTCTACAGATGTTCTAGTGTACTCACCAAACAATCCCACCAATTAGAGAGCTGCAGGGAGGTTACAGGACAGTTCTGATGTCCTTCAGCTAACAGCATACCAGGAGTGGATCCCATATTTCCTATTCTCCAGGAAAGCATGTTCTGTAATCATTCTGACTCATACCAGATACCCTCTTTTTGGGAGATATTAAAATATTCCCCTAATTCAATTCAAAACAGACATAACAAGAATGAGGCAAATGCCTGTACCTGTGCCTGTGCACTGAGATGTGCCTGAATTATGCTTTGGTGGGAGATAGGAAAAGAGACGTCTCAAATATATCCTGCATACTACTCACAACCAGCTAACGGAAGATAACAGGATTTCATGCATTCCTTTTGATTATCATCATTTTTTCGGCCTCCTGCCTCTCAGTAGGGGCAGTTAAAGCATTAAAACCAGAGTCAGCAAGCTTTCTCTGTAAAGGGCCTAAATATTTCAGGCCTTGCAGTCCATAAGGTCTCTGATGCAACTGTTCAGTTCTACCACTGTAGGGAGGACAGCCACAGAGCATACACAAACGAATGAGCATGGCTGTGTTCCAATGAGGTTTATAGACAGAAATTTGAATTTCATATAATTTTCACGTCATGAAATATTATTATGCTGATGTTTTTCAGCTGCATTACTTAGAAATGTATGTCTTATGGGCTACACAAAAACAGGTGGTGGGCCCCAGAGTCTGGTGATCCTGCATTAAACCAAAAAAGTATTAACACTACAGGTCAGAAGAGAGCAGAGGACAAGCAGGGAGCAGGGGGGGGCCTTTCCCTCGTCCATTCTGGTGCCACTGGTTCAGGAAGCCTTCTTGGGCCGCCCCCACTCCTACTCAGCTCAGGCCTCCCACTTCTATGTTGAGCCTCCCTGACACTTGAGCCTACCTCTATCTTAGCACTTACCATACATAATATGTTGTAGTTGATTATTCAATTATCTGTATCTCTCCAATCAGGAGAGCAAGCAACGCTTTTGTTTTTTAGTTTCTGTATTCCTAGCTGACACAGATGCTCTAAAAAAATATCTGGGAAGGGAGAGAAGGAAATAATGAGAAAATAAGCTCAGAATATACATATATATATATATATATTTTTTTTTTTTTCTTTTTTTTTCGTAGAGATGGGGTTTCACCATGTTGGCCCAAGCCCAGGCTGGTCTCAAACTCCTGAGCTCAGGTGATTGGCCCACCTCAGCCTCCCAAAGTGCTGGGATTACAGGTGTAAGCTACTGTGCCTGGCCTGAAAATATCCTTTTTATTTTTATTTTTTCAGAGACAAGGTCTCACTCTATCACTCAGGCAGGAATACAATGGTACAGCCATGGCTCACTGCAGCCTTGACTTTCCAGGCTCAAGTGATCTTCCCACCTCAGCCTCCCAAGGAGCTGGGACTACCAGCGCACACAACCACACCTGGTTGAATTTTCATTTTTTGCAGAGACAAGGTCTCCTTATTTTGCTCAGGCTGGTCTTGAACTCCTGGGCTCAAGCAATCCTACCACCTCAGACTCCCAAAGTACTGTGATTGTATGCGTAAGCCGCAGCACCCAGCCCCTGGCTAGAAATTATCTTTAAACAGACACTAGGTAGAGGCTCAAGGTCTTGATGGTGGCTCAATGACATACACATAGAACAGGTTAAATCAGTGGTTCACCTATGTTTAGCATCTGTTAACAACCTATGCTGTTTATGTTCCAAAAGTATGCACCAACCCATTAGTCTATTCTTTTTACTTCTACCTCTTGCAAAGCCAGGCATCTAATTACTTGTTTAGGCTAACACCAATGAGAATAATCCAAACTTAAGTTTAAAATGACCCCACATGTGCCAAAAAAGTTTCAGAGTACCCTGGGGTTCTGCAGAACACAAATGGAAAAAACATCCTACAAACACTAGTCTCAAAAGTAAATGACAGCTTCAAATGATTTAAAGCCACAATTACCAGACATAATAGGGAGGTATGTGGAAAGTCTGCCGCATCATCATCACATAAAGCATCAGAGAGGAAACAACATCTTTTAATCACACGTTGAGGGCTGATCTTCTAACTCTAATGCAGGGTCCTTAACCTTTCCTTTTCTTTTCTTTTTTATTTATTTTTATTTTTTGAGATAGAGTTTCCCTCTTGTTGCATAGGTAGGAGTATGATCTCTGCCCCTGCAACCTGCCCCTCTGGGATTCAAGCAATTCTCCTGCCTCAGCCTCTCGAGTCTCGCGGATTACAGGCGCCTGCCACTATGCCTAACTAATTTTTATATTTTTAGTAGAGACAGGATTTGGCCAGGCTGGCTTCAAACTCCTGACCTCAGGTGATCCACCCGCCTCGGCCTCCCTAAGTGCTGGGATTACAGGTGTGAGCCACCGCACCCAGCCTCCTTAACCTTTTCAATGCCAGGATCCCTTTGGCGGTCTGGAGAAGTCAGAGGACCCCTTCTCAGAGCAATGCTTTTAATGCAAAAAATAATACATATAGTTCTCAAAAAGAAACAATTTATAATAATAATTAAGCCACAGTACTACTCCTGACACTTCCTGTCTTCTTCCCCCGTTTATTTTTTTTTCTGCTCAGCATTTGTCCCTACCGAATACACTATATAATGCCCTTTATTTGTGTTACCTTATTTAGCATATGTCTCCCCCAACTAGAATCTAGGTTCTTTTTTTTTTTCCAAGATGGAGTCTCACTCTGTCACCAAGGCTAGAGTGCAGTGGTGCAATCTCAGCTCATTATAACCTCTGCCTTCCAGGCTCAAGTGATCCTCTCACCTCAGTCTTATGAATAGCTGGGACCACAGACACTCACCACCATGCTAATATTTTGTATTTTTGGTAGAGATGGAATTTTACCATATTGCCCAGGCTGGTCTCGAACTTCTGAGCTCAAATAATCTTCCTGCCTCAGTCTCCCAAAGTGCTAGGATTACAGGCATGAGCCACTGTGCCCAGCTAGAATCTAAGTTCTATGAAGACAGAGATGTTCATCTATTTTGTTCACCACTCTATTTCCAAAAACCTAGAAAATGCCTGATATAGAATAGATGCTCAGTATTTGTGGAATTATTAAACGAACTTTATGTCTCATAAGAGCTGTTTTCTAACATTAATCAAAGCCAGTTCTTCTAGGTTCTGACAATCTTAGGAAAGATAATATGCAATGCTTCATATTTACAAACAACTTTTGGTGGGCACTGGAACCCTTTTGTAGACAGTCTCATTGACCCACAGTAGACCTAATATCTAATGACCAAGGGCAAAGCAGTAACATGAGATGAGCAGTCAAATGCTTTCAGGTCAGTGAACAAAATCCATGACACAGGCCCCTGCTTATTCGCTTTGCCCTTTGCCCCTGGAGCTTTAGCTGCGTTGCCTTAGAGGACAGTCTCTCCCTCACTGAAGATATCTTACTTCACATTAACAATAGGAAGGTTTCACTGGACCTAAGCAGACTCATTCATAACAAATAGCTACACATTCCTTTGCAACAAGGTTCTAGGATTTCCAACTTCTTGCCCAGGCAATTCTTAAATAGAGGAAATGGTTTTCTTTTCAAATTCATCTTAATTACAATACATTAAACGGTTAACAAGAATCTAAAACCCTCAGATATGGCAGCTGCCTATATTATTTGTCTAAGAGGAAGAAAGCTTAAAGTCAAGACAACTGAAACCGCCAGAGAACATAATAATCTCTATCAACTGCAATGCCTGTGTGCTCTAAGCATACTTGTAACAAATTGGAAAGGAAAACCAGAAACCAAAAAAAGAAAGGGGAGGAGGGAAGGTGAGGTTAATACCGAGGTCAGTTAATATGAAAGAAAACAGGGTCTCAGGCTGTTTCATAACTAAGCATGCAAGCAAAACCTAACAGGAAGGCAATTTTGGTGCTTCTTGGGTAGCTAAGACAAATGTCAGCCTGCTGTCTAGTCCCACTATTTTTGAAAAGCAGAGCTGAAGAAATGTATTTATCTCATGTGGGTTTTTGAAAGATTCAAATCCGTCTACTCGAAATATAACTAATTCTGCTTAAACATCAAACTTTTCCATATTTGTGCATCTTCATATACAGGGCAAGGAGATGTGAAGAGAGGTTTCTTGTTTGTTTTAAATATCTTGAGTGCTAATAAACCAGCAACAGCTGGTCACCAGTAGTGGCTGGTAGAAAGTTCCACAGAAACTAGTGTATTAGCAGGATTTCAAATTGAAAAAGAGAGAGAGAAAAAACATTTTTGACAAATGCTTGGCTCCAGCTACGTGGGAAAATATTACCCTAAAGCACCCATTATAACCAACTGCTGATTTCATGTTACAACCAAAGGTCACTGTTCCAGTTCTTTTTGTTGTTGTTGAGATGGGGTCTCACTCTGTTATCCAGGCTGGAGTGCAGTGGCACAATCACAGCCCACTGCAGCCTTGACCTCCCAGGCTCAAGCAATCTTCCCACCACAGCCTCCCAAGTAGCTGGAGCCACAGCCATGAGCCATCATGCCCGGCTAATTTTTTATTCTTTTTGGAGAGATGGGGTCCCCCTACGTTGCCCAGGCTGGTCTCTAACTCCTGGGTGCAAGGGATCCTCCCACCTCAGCCTACTAAAGTGCTGGGATTACAGGTGTGAGTCACCAAGCCTGGCCCAGGGTTTTAGTTCTAATCCTTAGAGATGTATGCTTCTTTTGAACTAATGAGGTATAAAAACCGTAAGAAAATTATGTGACCACTTACAGTGCTTTTGGTTTATAATCACACCTAAAGAGAAAGCCCTGGAGACACAATGCTAACGAAGCCCACAGTCACAGAGAACTTAACTCACTTTCAACTCTTTCTTCTGAAACAAGGTTTTCAGTGTATTTCTTTTTTTTTTTTTTTTTTTTTTTTTTTTTTTGAGACAGAGTTTCGTTCTGTCCCCAGGCACCAGGTGCCAGGCTGGAGTGCAGTGGCACGATCTCGGCTCACTGCAACCTCTGCCTCCCGGGTTCAAGCAATTCTCCTGCCTCAGCCTCCCGAGTAGCTGGGACTACAGGTGCGTGCCACCACACCCAGCTAATTTTTGTATTTTTAGTAGAGATGGGGTTTCACCATGTTGGCCAGGATGGTCTCGATCTCTTGAACTTGTGATCCGCCTGCCTCAGCCTCCCAAAGTGCTGGCAGTGTAGTTCTAACATTACAGTATCAGTGAGGCACTTCTCACTCTAATAAGCTTTTTAAAAAGGTAGAATTATATAACCAAGAAATGAAAGACCCTAAAAACACAAAATATTTGCATTTTCTAAATTTATTTTTTGACTCTTAGAGAGAAAATTAGAAATAGATGTCCATTTAGTGGGATTAGTTAAATAAAATGTGTTTTCTCCATTCTGTGGCATACTAAGCAGCCATTAAAAAGTATGAGATAGACCTGCAAGTACAAAAACAGAAATATCCCCAAGATACATTCTTACAAGCTGAACAACTCATAGTGATTCTGCTTACATAAACCATGTCTGTGTATCTGTACATACATCCTATGTCTATGCTTAGGAAAAGGTCTGGAAGAATGTGTGCTGAATTCTTAATAGTATTTTTGTCTGGGGAGGTGGAGAGATGCGAGAGAGATTCAGTGGCACTTTCACATCATACCCTATGTGTTGCTTAAGTACTTTATGAGGCTGTGGTCATATATTGCTCGTAAAATAAAGTATTAATAAAGGAATAAAGGACTGGGTGATTCTGTGAACTAAAGGGAGGAAAAATAAGAGATGAAAATTAGGCTTGATACTAAATAAAGTGTATTAATGTCAGAGCAAGAGTTTGTTCATGAGATGGTCAACAGTTTACCACATCTCAACACAGCTTTCAGTTCAGCTACTGTATTAACAGGAACAGGAGGGATCCTAAACATAAAGAATACGATTTCTGAAGAGGAAGTCTGATCAAAGTTCACAAGTCATCATACCTAAAGGAACTGAAAGTTTAAAATATACACTTCTCATGTCTTCCTGTCAAACTACATGTGCTGCAAAAAAAATTTTTTAAGATGGAGTTTCACTCTTGTTGCCCAGGCTGAAGTGCAATGGCACGATCTCAGCTCACCACAACCTCCACCTCCCAGGTTCAAGGGATTCTCCTGCCTCCGCCTCCCAAGTAGCTAGTACTACAGGCTCGAGTCACCACGCCCTGCTAATTTTGTATTTTCAGTAGAGATGAGGTTTCTCCATGTTGGTCAGGCTGGTCTCAAACACCCGACCTCAGGTGATCTGCCCACCTCAGCCTCCCAAAGTGCTGGGATTACAGGTGTGAGCCACCGTGCCAGGCCACATTTTTATTTTCTTGCTTGTTATGTTGTAAAAGTGTCATATTTCTGTTGGAGGTACTTAGTCTTTGATGCTGAAACCCAACTTGACTTGATGGTAAGTTTCAATAGCAAATCTGAAGATAACCAATACCCTGTAATTAGAAAGATATTTTTGCCAGCTGGGCACGGTGACTCACGCCTGTAATCCCAGAGCTTTCAGAGGCTGAGGTGGGCAGATCACAAGGTCAGGAGTTCGAGATCAGCCTGGCCAACATGGTGAAACTCAGTCTCTACCAAAAATACAAAAGTTAGCTGGGCGTGGTGGTGAGTGCCTGTAATCCCAGCTACTCAGGAGGCTGAGGCAGGAGAACTGATTGAACCCAGGAGTCGGAGGTTGTAGTGAGCCAAGATCACACCACTGGACTCCAGCCTGGGTGACAGAGCAAGACTCCATCTCAAAAAAAAAAAAAAAAGACATCTGGCCAACTAGTGATTGAGGACAAGAGATCCAAAGGATGTTGGAACTGATTCAGAAACAGGAATGCAAGTATGTCTAGGATGAGTCAGCAGGTAGCTTGGAGACCTTGAAATTAAAAGGAAAGTCGCCAGGCACAGTGGCTCACACCTGTAATCCCAGCACTCTGGGAGGCTGAGGCAGGGGGGATCACGAAGTCAGGGGTTCAAGACCAGCCTGGCCAACATGTTGAAATGCTGTCTCTACTAAAAATACGAAAATTACCCAGGTGTGGTGGCACATGCCTGTAATCCCAGCTACTCGGGAGGTGGAGGTTGCAGTGAGCCTAGAGTGTGCCACTGCACTCCAGCCTAGGCGACAGAGCAAGACTCCATCTCAAAAAAAAAGGGAAAAAGAAAGTAATCTGCCTGAGAAGTGGGTAGGTAAACAAAAGAAGTCCAAAGTATATTTAAATGTCTGACACCAGTTAGACTTTGAGAAATTGTTTATATACAATAAAGTGGACGGATTTAATTGTACATTTTGTTACGTTCTGACAAATTTATACCTGTGTAATCACCACCATATTTAAAACACAGAACATTTCCATAACCCTAAAAGCTTTGTGTTCTATCCCAGTCTATCCTCTCCCATCCTGGGCTCTGGTTAGCCACTTTTCTCTTACTACAGATTAAATGTCTTTTCTAAAATTGCATATAAATGGAATCCTAAGTATGTGCTCTTCTGTGTACGGCTTCCCTTCATGCAGCATAATGCTTTCAAGATTCATCCACATTGCACCATGTATCAGTACTCATTCCTTTTTTGGCCAAATCATAGCCACAGCTTTTTCATTCATGTGTTGATGGGCATTTGGGTTCTTTCCAGCTTTTGTTATTATGAACAAATCTGCTATGAATAAGCAAGGCACCAGAGGCTTTTGATAACTTTCACTTCCTCATTCAGCATTGCCCATGTACTCTCAGTTCACCACAACTCGACCCCTGGCACTGGCCCATGCACAATGGGAAAAGCAGTCACTTATTCAACAAATATATGTGAAGGGTCTACTGGATGTAATGAACTGTTCAGCACTGAGAACTCAGTCACAAAGAGACAGATATAACCCCTCTCCTGTAAAACACATGAACAAAATCATGTCAGATAAGGTATGTTATAGAAAAAAAAGTTTAAAGTAAAATATTAAGAAAGTGACTAAAAGCATGTAACTAACTGGGAAGTCAGCAAAGGTCTATCCAAGCTGAGTGAGACCTGAATGACACCAAGGGGGCAGCCATGTAACTTTGTGAGATCCAAGCATTTCAGAGAACTGCAAGCATAAAGGTCCTAAGGAGACTGAGTCTCTCCTATCCAAGCAGCAGAAGGCAGGCCATGTGGCAGGCATGCAGCGAACCAGGCGAAGCGGGTAAGAGACAGGTTAGAGAGCCGGCAGAGGCCAAGCCTAACAGGATCTTGTAGGCAGGAGAAGTCTGGGTTTTATTGGAGGGTATTAAGCAGGTGAGTGCAACAATCAGATCTGCATATCAAAGAGACCACTCTGCCGGCTGTGTAGAGAAGAACTGCACAGGCAGTGAAACAGATCATTCTGGTGGCTACTGTGTGATGCAGGTAAGACAGGGCAGTGTGGACAACAGGAGAGCAAGGGAAACACGAGGGACAGGGAGGGTTCAGAATCAACAGCTCCTGCTGATGGACTAGATGAGGCAGGCTCACGTCTGTAATGCCAGCACTTTGGGAGGCCAAGGTGGGCGGAGCATTTGAGGTCAGGAGTTCTAGACCAGTCTGGTCAACATGGCGAAACCCCGTCTCTACTAAAATACAAAAATTAGCCGGGCATGGTGGCACACACATGTAGTCCCAGGTACTCAGGAGACTGAGGTGGGAGGATCGCTTGAACCCAGGAGGCAGGGACTGTAGTGAGCCGAGATCACATCACTGTACTCCAGCCTGGGCAATCAGAGTGAGACCCTGTCTCAAAAAATAAAAATAAAAAAAAAGAAACTACAGAAAAGAGAAGGATCATAAAGAGTATCTATCAGGCTTTGAGGTTTTTGTGGAGTATGCTATGAAGACAAGACACGCCATTAACATCAAGAGGCACTTAGCTAGGCGCAGTGGCAGGCGCCTGTGGTCCCAGCTACTGAAGAAGCTGAGGCGGAAGGATCCCTTGAACCCAGGAAGGCAAGGCTGCAGTGAGCTATAATCGTACCTGTGGAAGCCACTATACTCCAGCCTGGGTGACACAGTAAGAACCTATCTATGTATTTAAAAAAATAAAATTTTTTTTAAAATCAGGAGGCATTTGGTAAGAGTGTTGGTAGTTTATCAAAGGGTCATGAAGCAGTAAGGCACATAATGAGTACTTTTTAATTATTTCAATTCCATGAATCATCAATGAAACTAAGGTAAGATACAGCTACTCCCCTCAATCTCAATGCTTTGAGAGAAATCAATTATAGTCTCATAAACATATCTGAGAACAGGCACCAGATCTGTTTAAAGTAAATGGCAACCAAGCCAAACTTAATTTAATGTTATGTGTATCCCATTGAGGGAAAAAGAAATGTTGGCATACTATGTAAGGAATTCTCTGGAGCTGTAACTCATCAAATCACTTGTCCTATTTATATCTTAAGAACTTCACAAAATGCTGCATCAGTAGTTGTAATTTCATAAACAGTATTAATGCTGGCTGACAACCTTCCTTATCACTTATTAATGGCAAACAGTAGGCTCTAACGGAACAGCTTTCACTTAACACCAGGAATTGCCTTTGTAGAAAGCTAGGAGATGAGGAGAGAGAACTAAAGGTTCAACTCAAACTAAGAAATCAGAAAAAAATCAAAATCAATTTTCACTTCATAATCAACAGTAAACAGAAAAGTCACTGGCTGTTGAAACAACACAGCAGAGTATTTGGAAGATAAAGACTGGGGAGAGAGGCTGGAGTAACTGCAGCAGAACTAAAGCCAGGTGATGATGAAGAAAAACAGCTTAGGTTAGAGTGTGAAGGAACTACCTTCTTGTTACTATAAAGGTGTGTGATGATGATAATGACGGTGACGTGATATACTGTTGTGTGGTAAACTATGCACACATTTCTTGACAGACCTGAAAGAACATACGCGACCTTCTCTTTTTCTTTTCTTTTTGTTAAAATAGAGATGAGGTCTATGTTGCCTATGCTGGTCTCGAACTCTTTGGCTTTAGTGATCCACCTCAACCTCCCAAACTGCTGGGATCACATGCGTGAGCCAGCACACCTGGCCATATGCGACCTTCTCAATGAAACTTTTCCTGACACATCCATCCATCACCAGGTACTCACCACCCTTCTCTGAAATTGGCTCTGTCTCCTCTACTGGTAAAGGGTACAGGCTATCCCCCCAGCAGAAAACTTGGCACATAGTTTTGTCTTCAATAAATGCTAGCTTAAAAAGTGAATGAAGGCCATAGTATCTGTGTCAGATATTGTACCTGAAGCATAACATTATTTGTTCCAGTCAAAGAGGTAACACTTGTTATGGACTGAATTGTAGCATCCTAAAATTCTTAGTTTTGTTTTGTTTTTAGAGACAGGGTCTTGCTGCTCTGTCATCTAGGCTGGAGAACAGTGGCACAAATATAGCTCATTGCGGCCTTGAATTTTTGGACTCAAGCAATCCTCCTGCCTCAGCCCCCAGTAGCTAGGACTAGAGACACATCACCACAACCAGCTAATTCTTTCTTTCTTTCCTCTTTTTTTCTTCTTTTCTTTTTCTCTTTCACTCTTCCTTTTTTCTCTCTCTTTTCTTTCTTTCTCTCTTCTCTCTTTCTTTTTGAGAAAAGGCCTCTGTCTGTCACCCAGGCTGGGGTGTACTGGCAAAATCATGGCTCACTGCAGCTTCAATTACCCAGGCTCTAGTGATCCTCCCACTTCAGCCTCCCAAGAAGCTTGAACTATAGGTGCATACCACCCTGTCTGGCTAACTTTTTTTTTTTTGTAGAGATAAGATCTTACTACCCAGGCTGCCCGCTAATTTTTAAAAAACATTTTGTAGAGATGGGGGGGATCTTGCTATGATGTCCACACTGGTTTCAAACTCCTGGCCTCAAGTGATCCCCCCACCTTGGCCTCTCAAAGCTCTGGGATTGCAGATATAAGCCACTATACCTGGTCCCAAATTCCGATTTTGAAGCCCTAATCCCCAAAGTGACTGTATTTGGAGATAGTGCCCTAAAGATGTAATATGGTTAAATGAGGTCAGAAGAGTGGGAACCTAATCTGACAGGGCTGGTGTCCTTACTAAAGAAGACACAAGGGCTTAGGTATGCTCTCCGTGCACAGAGGAAAGGCCACGTGAAGACACAGCTAGAATGCGCCCGACTGCAGCCAAGAAGAAAGGCCTCACCAGAAACCAACCCCTGCTGGCATCTTGATCTTGGACTTCCAATCTCCAGAACTGTGAGAAAATGTTTGTTGTTTAAGTCACTCATTCTATGGCATTTTGTTATGGTGGCCCATACAGACTAACACAACACTCAAACTAGAAAATGGGCCTTGTTGGGTTCTCTTGGCCTTGTTGGCAGCTGTCATGATGTACAAAAGGGAGCTCCTTAGTAGCAGATGATGAGATGGTGCCACATGCAGGGCACTGAGGCAAGGTCAGGACTAGTCCTATGAAGCTGGAATTTGATTTCTCCTAAGTGGATAGATTAGGATGGGGCCTAATATGAGAGCAAGCCAGATATGGCAGATCCAAGAGTGAAATGTGATTAAGCCAGACTGTTGTAATACTTGTTGCATTCTCTATGCTGGTTTCTCTACTGTTCTTAGTACTCAAAACATTTTCTTGAACTCTCCATCCTATCTCAGTTATGCTAAGGAAGAACCAAGAGATGATGCTTTTTTGTCCTTGCTCATTAAAGGGGGGAACAGAGCATCCCTGGCCAATGTGGTATAGTAGTAACGATCACATAAGTAAAAGAATTCCAAGCAGAAGGTGAAACTCAGTGTCCCAGCCATCTCATTCATTCAACAAATACTTAGCAAGCACATACTATGTGGTTGACCCAAATCTAACCACTGGAGATAGAAAAGTGAACAAAATCAGTAAAAATCATGGCTTTCATGGAGCTTTCATTCTGGTTGGAAACAGGGAGACAGTAAACAATCAACATAGTACATAAGAAAAGGATATAGTGTGTTAGCAGCTGACAAGTGCTATGGAGAAAGGGAAGCAGGAAAAATGTGGGGGGAGGGGGAGCACAGACAGGCCTCATTAGGATGGTGACACATGAGCAAACATTTTGAGGAGGAGTGAAAACAAACCATGAGTCTATCTGGCAGAGGCAGTGCAGAGACCAAGGCAGATCATAACTGACATTTTCAGGAAAGAGCAAAGAAGCCTCTGTGGCTGCAAGGGAGTGACCAGGGAGGAAGCAGTAGGTGGTCAACTGGTGGAGGGTGCTGTCCACAGGGAATCATTTCACGTAGACTCATAAACCACTGAACAGTGTACGGGTTTCACTTTGAACGAAATGAGAACAGGTACTTCATCTTCCTATCTGCTAAACCTGGGATGCAGTATTCCCTTAAGGAGTAAGCTTCTGAAAGGGTCAAATATTTTGTATTTTGTTTTGTGCTGCAAAATTCCTGCCTAGGGCAAGAATGCTTCCATGAAGCCCAGCAGCAATGGCTTAAACACCAACTGTAGATATCATGGAAATGTAGTTTGGTAGAAGAAACACAAAAACCTGTTTAGCAGCAAACCCACCACACAACCTTGGGAGATGTATAAAGAACCACAATTTTTCATGTGGAGAAACTGAGGTACAAAGAAAAGATTTATCTACCTTTTTTTTTTTTTTTTCCTGAGACAGGGTCTCACTTTGTCATACAGGTTGCAGTGCAGTGGTGTGATCCTGGCTCACTGCAGCCTCAACCTCTTGGGCTGAAGCCATCCTCCCACCTCAGCCTACCTCTTCACCTCCACCCAGTAGCTGGGATTACAGGCAGGCACCGCTATGCCTAATTATTTTATTTTTTATTTTTTGAGACGGAGTCTCATTCTGTCACCCAGGCTGGAGCGGAGTGCCACGATCTCAGCTCATGACAACTTCCACCCCGCCCCACACTCCCCTTTCAAGTGATTCCCATGCCTCAGCCTTCCAAGTAGTTAGTATTACAGGCACATGTCAATATGCCCGGCTAATTTTCGTATATTTAGTAGAGACGGGGTTTCACCATTTCACCATGTTGGCCAGGCTGGTCTGGAACTCCTGGCTTCAAGTTATCTGCCCACCTCGACCTTCCAAAGTGCTGCAATTACAGGCATGAGCCACCTCGCCTGGCCATTTTTTTATTTTTTATTTTTCATAGGTTCTCCCTCTGTTACCCAGGTTGGTCTTGAACTCCTGGACTCATGCACTCCTCCCGCCTCAGCCTACCAAAATGCTGGGATTATAGGGGTGAGCCACAGTGCTGGGCCTGAGCTACATTTTTAAAGGCAGGCTAAAAGTGAAATGAGAAGAAAACCAAATAACTACTTCAAATGACTTGCATCCACTAGAAAATGCTGCCTTTACATGACGCTGTGGAAAAACTGGCCAGAATTAGAGGAAGGGACGAAAGCTGCTTTGAGAAAACCCAAACATAAGACATTCTCACTCAGGTCACACCTTTCTACCATGGCTGTACAGGTTTCATCTCAAATAAAAAGGCTTTTATCTAAATGTAAGCTTGTAAACTCAATTCAGGTTCCCACCAAGGATGCTTACAGACATACTCCTCCCAGAAAGTATACCATAGCTGTGTATCTCAGGATAAAATGGAACATTATCCATAACGCCTATTCACCTTACCAATGCTGAGATTTAATACCATCTCTAATTTCTGATTATTGTGTTATTTGTGATCCACACTAAAGATTCTATTTCTGTATATAGTGCAGGGAAGGGCATGGGAAGTTTATACGTATTTAAAATCATTACTGAAAAGATGAGTCAGCAATAGTATTAAAGAAAACTTTGGAGAGAAAAACCACCAAAAACTCCACTGTCTTAAAATGATTTCATTTTCACATTACCTTCCAGTCTTTGTCCATATTCATTCATATTTTAGGGAGGCAGTGTGCATAAGATTCTGACCTGTCATAAACATTTCTCCTCATTTCTACAGTTCTCATGATTACTAGTTTTAACTGCTGCTTAATACTCCATTGTACTAATGAAACAATTTTCTAAACTTTGAGGAAAAATTATAACAGATTTACATAATAGCATAATTGCCACCTACAAATATATCATCCTTGTTCCCCCAAGAAACTCCAAACGTATATAATACAGAAGAGATGCAAAAAGATGAAAATATTTGCTTACTTATTCAACAATCATTTACTGAATGCCTACTAAGTGTCTGGCATTGATCTGGGCCCTGCCAACAGAGTAGTGAAGAAAAGACAAAAACCTCTGACTTCATAGAGCTTATGTTCACAATATAAAATCAAATAATACTCAAACAGGCAGAGAGATTCTTAGACTTACTTTCTCAGGCTATAAAATGAAGGATAAAGACAGCAAAACAAAATCCACTGCTTCTGACTCCTATATACCTCTACACATCACAAAGACATGGCTGTTTCTAATCAACACACTCTACGCAACTCCTCTGAGAGCAAGCGCTAAATCCAGGGCCCAGTTTCTTCGAGATCAGAGGTTGGCAAACTTTTTCTATAAAGGACCAGAATAAGTATTTTGGGCTTTACAGGTCATAGAGTCTCTGTTGCAACTACTTGACTGCCTACTGTGGGGTGAAAGCAGCCATACACAACAGTACATCAACAAATGGGTGTGGTTGTATTCTAGTAAAACTTTATTTACAAACACAGGCTGAGAGCTGGATTTGGGCTACAAACCATAGTTTGTCAACCCTGTTCTATAGGGTTCAAAATGACTACTGTTAACCAGAAATAGAAGGAAGATACAAGTGCTGTCCTCAACTGGAAAATTCCATTAAGTTTACCTCTGCGTGACTGATATCTGTAATTTCCTTTCCACCCAATGCCACAGCCTTAAATCAAACTTTTATTACCTTTCACTTACACACAGTTCCTGATTTTGCATGTGTTATTCCATCTGAATTCCCTTCCTCCCATTTACCATCTATTAAAATTTTCTGTATGTAAATTCCACCTCAAGTGACTGCAAATCAAATAAAATTAAGGACTTACTGTTAATTATTTTAGGAGAGATAATGGTATTGTGGTTATGTATTTTTTAAAGTGTCCTTATCTTTTGAAGACATATATTGAAATTATTACAAAAGAAATGTGATGATGTCTGGGATTTGCTTCAAGATAATCTGGGGGTGCGGTGGGGGGCAGGGGATGGGAGCACAGATGAAATAGCACTGCCCCTGAGCTGATAATAAACCTGGGTGGTGAGTACATAGAGATTTATCATACACCTTTCTCTATTTTTGTACCTTTAAAAAATTTTCCAGGCAGGTGTGGTGGCTCACACCTGTAATCCTAGCACTTTGGGAGGCCGAGGTGGGTGGATCACTTGAGGTCAAGAGTTCAAGACCAGCCTGGCCAACATGGTGAAACCTTGTCTCTACAGAAAAAAAACAAAAATACAAAAATCAGCCAGGCATCATAGCGCACACCTGTAATCCCAGCTACAGGGGAGGCTGAGGCAGGAGTAATACTTGAATCCAAGAGGTGAAGACTGCAGTGAGCTGAGATCATACGGGTGCACTCCAGCTCCAGACTCTGCCTCAAAAAAAAAAAAAAAAAAAAATCCAAACAAAGAATTCCAGGTCAAATTCCAGATTCTAAAGGAACTAATGCCCTTTTCTCCTGAATTATATCCCATGTAACTCTAATTGTTATTTATTACAATCTGCTCTGTCTTGCAGTGAGCCGTTCACAGGAAGATCGGGAGCTCTCTAAGGACATGCCTGAGTCACACACATCCTTGTAGCTTTCTCCGTGTACTTTACATATAATTGACATCCCACATTCTGTTGAAATTATCTGAAAAAAGACCAAACAGCCTACAGGGAAAACCAATAAGAGGAGCACCTTTCACTCACTTCCCCTAATCAAAATTAAATCTTAAGGACTTTCATCATTTCAACTGTACCATTTATATAAAACTCACAGGTTGGCCAGGCTTGGTGGCTCTCATGCCTATATCCTAGCACTTTGGGAGGCCCAGGCAGATGGATCCCTTGAGGTCAGGAGTTCCAGACCAGCTTGGCCAACATGGTGAAACCCATTCTCTACTAAAAATACAAAAATAAGCTGGGTGTGGTGGCTCGTGCCTTAATCCCAGCTACTCAGGAGGCTGAGGCAGGAGAATGGCTTGAACCTGGGAGGTGGAGGTTGCAGTGAGCCAAGATCGTGCCACTGCACTTCAGCCTGGGACACAGAGCGAGACTCCATCTCAAAAATAAATTAATTAATTAAATAAAATAAATAAAGCTCACAGGTCATCTCACTCTGAGCTTTGGTAATCCAACCCACAAGGAGAAAATAACAACCATTTCCCTCAGTTTTCCTACAGCTGGTGGGGTATGGGGAGAACAAGATTTTTTTTATTTCTAAAAAGATGACATTATTATTTTACACTGATTTCAAGGCCACCAGTATTTTTTTTTTTTTTTTTTTTGAGACAGAGTCTCGCTCTGTCACCCAGGCTGGAGTGCAGTGGCATGGTCTTGGCTCACTGCAACCTCCACCTCCCGGTTCAAGCGATTCTCCTGCCTCAATCTCCTGAGTAGCTGCGACTACAGGTGCGTGCCACTACGCCTGGCTGATTTTTTTGTATTTTTAGTAGAGACAGGGTTTCACCATATTGGTCAGTCTTGTCTTGAACTCCTGACCTCATGATCCCCGCAACTTGGCCTCCCAAAGTGCTGGGATTACAGGCATGAGCCACTATGCCTGGCCAGCCACCAGTATTTTTAATAATAGTAAACTTGGTTGGGCATAGTGACTCAGGCCTATAATCCCAGCATTTTGGGGAGGCCAAGGTAGATGAATCACTTGAGGTCAGGAGTTCCAGACCAGCCTAGCCAACATGGTGAAACCCCTTCCCTACTAGAAATGTAAAAATTAGCCAGGCGTGTGATGGTGTGCACCTGTAGTCCCAGCTACTTGGGAGGCTGAGGCAGGAGAATCGCTTGAAGCCGGGAGCTGGAGGTTGCAGTGAGCCAAGATCACGCCACTGCACTCCGGCCTGGCGAGAGAGTGAGACCTGTCTCAAAATAAAAAATAATAATAATAATAAATAAAGCAGGCTGGGTGCAGTGGTTCACACCTGTAATCCCAGCACTTTGGGAGGCCGAGGAGGGCAGATCATGAGGTCAGGAGATCAAGACCATCCTGGCCAACATGGTAAAACCCCGCCTCTCCTAAATCTACTAATCTGCATCTCTAATCTATCGAAGATTAAAAAGGGAAATCAAGCCACATGGGAAAAACATAAAAAAATTAGCCAGGTGTGGTGGTGGGTGCCTATAGTCCCAGCTACTTGGGAGGCTGAGCCAGGAGAACTGCTTGAACCCAGGAGGCAGAGATTGCAGTGAGCTGAGGTAGTGCCACTGCACTACAGCCTGGGTGACAGTGTGAGACTCATTCTCAAAAATAAAAATAAAAGCAAATAAATAAATAAACCCAAGAGAAGCAGAGTGCTTATCAGGGTCAGAATCACATGTCTGTCCTGTTCATTCTGCATGCCTTCTCTAGCTGTACTGCATATCTCCTCTGTAATATAAAAGGGGCAGAGAAAGAAATACTTCTTCAGCCATTCAATTGAGCTAATTATTACACACGACCTAGGTTGGTTTGATTTGGAGATCAAGGATGTTCTCATAGGTAGCTCTGGTTTCAAATTTTAAATGCCTTCAATGTCTCAGAAAGACTAGCAAATTCACACTGTTATATTTAGCAAAAGATTCCTTTGGCCTACACCATATAAAATGAAAATAAAAACTCTCCTTAAAAAACTGACAGCTTTTTAAAGATCAGAACTTAATGTATCACGTATAAATACACAGGACCCTGGTCTGTAATGAACCCCTTTCAGTCATTGCCTGGGCTCACCACTAACAGCATGTGATGCTAGGCTAGACACAGCTCTCCCTGCATTAACTATCTCTCTTTATAGCTTTGTCTATCAACTCCAGTCCTATCCTTGGACTCACGCCCTGCTCCTATGTATTCAACTGCCTGGTAGGTAATTTTAGTGCGTATAAAAAAAATATTCATTTCCCTGCTAAAACCAACCAACACATCTCCCCACCACCATTTTCCCAACTTCCCATCTCCTTCAATGACATATCAGGTTGAGGACCCCAGGAATACCTAGTACTCCTCCTCTTTCTCATTCCTGACTACTCTTTCTTTGAAGCCTGTCCCTGTCTATTCCTCTCCCCCAGTCCAGTATCCTATCCCCTCATGATCAAATAACCAAATCAGAAAATAGAATATGCACAGCATCTAAAAAAAAAAAATAGAATAAAATATCTTGATTTATAGAGATTTCGCCAAGGTGTTCAGAAAAGATGCAACAATTAGTTTTAATGTGATTCTATTTTTAAAAAACAATATTCCCAACCCACTGTATGTATGTGTATATACATTTCTGTATTACACAAGAATGAAGAAAAGCATGAACAGATGCATACATGAGTTAGCTGGCAGCACAGGGTTCTGCAAAAGAGAAAGTGAAGAGAAAGGGAAATGGGGCAAGCATATCTATGTACTAGTAGATGTAAGTGTTTAAAACTTTTAAGCAAAATGAATTAAAAATATTGGACAACGCAACTGTAAAAATGAATCTTCCATTCATCCAGAAAACAGAATATTTTTAAATTCTGTGCTAGTCTTAAAACATATCTATAAATTCTTTGACAGTCTTCTCATGAAAAAGTGGAAACAAATTACCCTCCTCTTGAATACGGCTGGCTTTGGTGACTTCCTTCTAACCAGCAGAATGCAGTAGAAATGAGGCCATGTGACTCTAAAGGCTGGGGGAGACAGGCACTGAGGCTTCCCACCGGCTCACTCTTGCTTGTGTGATGCCTGCCTTTAGAACCTTGCCACTGTACTGTGAGGAAGCCAAGCAGCCACGTGGAAAGGCCACAACAGGTGTTCCAGCCACAGTTCTCACAGAGGTCCCAGCTAATAGCTGGCATTAGCCGCCAGACATCACGTGGGTGAGGAAGCCTGCACAAGATTCTAGCCTCCGCCCCCGGACCCTCCAACTTTGAACCAGCCCACCTAGCTTGAGTGCCACAGAGAGAATTGAGTATTATTGCTGAGCTCTGCCCAAAGTACAGTTTGCATGCAAAATAGTTCTGCCCTTATTTTAAGTGATAACTTTTGGAGAGGCTCTTTTACACAACAGTAGATAACGGAACAAATACTACTTATGATTTTGCAGAGTAAATCGGCTTCTTGCTTTCCACCTCTACTGTCTTATGAGTCATTGTTATGAAGTTTACACATGTCTGTTTTCCTGTTTCCACCTACTAGTGCTCAAGGACACAGGGTGCTGGGGCGGGGGTGTGAGGGCACATGCAGATATGGCAGACAGAAGACAAGGTCAGGGTAGTTGGAATACCAGTCGCAATGAGCAAATAAGTAAATATATTGAGGAAAACGAAAGCCAGCTTTCTCACACTTGGAAGAGGTACTTACAAACATGCAAAGGGCTTAGACTGGAGAGAACTCTAAAATGTTACACTGGAATTTAAGATATCAGTCTGAATACATGGTTTTTAAGATATATAAAGAAATAGGCCAGGCACAGTGGGTCATGCCTGTAATCCCAGCACTTTGGGAGACCGAGGCGGTCAGATCACATAAGGTCAAGAGTTCAAGACCAGCCTGACCAACATGGCGAAACCCCATCTCTACTAAAAATACAAAATTAGCCAGGTGTAGTGGCAGATGCCTGTGATCCTAGCTACCTGGGAGGCTGAGGCAGGAGAATCTTTTGAACCCGGGAGGCAGAGGTTGCAGTGAACCAAGACTGTGCCACTGGACTCCAGCCTGGGCAACAAGACCGAAACTCCATCTCAAAAAAAAAAAAAAAAGAAACAGATACAGGCCAGGCATGATGTCTCATGCCTGTAATCCCAGCATTTTGGGAGGCTGAGGTGGGCAGACCACTTGAGCTCAGGAGTTCAAGACTAGCCTGGGCAACATGGCAAAATCCCATCTCTACAAAAACTACAAAAATTAGCTGGGTGTGGTGGTGCATGTCTGTGGTCCCAGCTACTTGGGAGACTGAGGTGGGAGGTTGACTTGAGCTCAGGAGGTAGAGGTTGCAATGAGCTGATATTGAGCCACTGCACTCCAACCTAGGCAACAAAGCCAGACTCTGTCTCCAACCCCCCTCGCCAAAAAGAAACAGATATAGAAAGTGATAAGGGAAAGGGGGGAGAGTATGTACTGTATATTCTTATATAGTAAATACTTATATTTCCTGACTCTGCTGAGAGCACCTAGAAGCACTGAGATCTCATAGCAATGAACACAACAAACTTCTAGACTCTGGTTTCTAAATACCACCTCCACCAAAAAGCCCAGGACTCCTTAGAGAAAGGGCTGATTCCAGAGCCAGGGCAGGAAAAATATAAGATGAGTCTGGAACATCTTGTTCTAGAAAATTAGGTAGTGTTCAAAGAAGGATAAGGACATATAAAAGGCAAACAGCTCACAGGGCTCCCCTGGATAGATACAGAGTAACTTGAGCATAAAAATAAATAATGATGCTAACAAATTACAACCCAGCAAACAGAATATAAATCATAAATCTACACTGGAAGGAAGGACAGGGGGAAAGCTTATCCTTATAATGGAAGGTCAATGTACAAATGTAGGATTAATGAAAGCAAACAAAAAAAAAATCATCATTTGGCAACTACATAATGGTGACTGACTGAAGTTCAAGGAGGAACAGGATATTGGCATAATCCCAAACTGTCTCCACACAAAACACTCATCAGTTATGAAAAGAAAAACAGGCCGGGTGCGACGGCTCATGCCTGTAATCCCAGCACTTTGGGAGGCCGAGGTGGGTAGATTGCCTGAGCTTAGGAGTCCAAGACTCCCAGGGCAACATAGCAAAACCCTGTCTCTACTAAAAATACAAAAAATTAGCCAGGCATGGTGGCGTGCACCTGTAGTCTCAGCTACTTGGGAGGCTGAGGCAGGAGAATTGCTTGAGCCCCAGAGGTGGAGATGGCAGTGAGCCAAGATCATGCCACTGCACTCCAGCTTGGGCTACAGTAAGACTCCATCTCAGAAAAAAAAAAAAAAAGGAAAAAGGAAAGGAAAGGAAGAAAGAAAGGAAAAATAATGGCATTACAGTAAGAAAAACAGAAATACCTGGCAGACACCAACATGACCAGGTGATCAGGGCCAACAACAGCAGTAACAGGGCTGGTTAACAGAACGTGTCCCTTGATGTGATGTGCTGAGACTATTACAGCATCATTTTTGTGATACTTATGTCAAGAAATCATGACCTGACTTTGGTCATAAGTAAATACTACAAGATCCACCTTGCCAGTCATCCTACAGAATATGAAACGATTGGGACAAGAATGACCGGGAATGACAAAGGGATGATCCCAGACTGGAGGATGTGAAGTGACGTGACAGCTGGGTGCAGTGCACACTCCTCTCTGGGATCCTGGGACAAAACAGAAATGAGACATAGTTGGGGCAGCAAAATGTGAATGGGGTCTATGGATAGGACAATAGGGTTTTATCACTGCAAATTACCTGACTTAAAGGGGTATATAGTGGTTATTTGGGAGTGCCCTTAATTGGGGGGGGAAACAAACACTGAAATATTTAAGGGTGATAGGGCAGTATGTGCATAACATGGTCTCAAATGACCCAGAAAAAAACTGATTTAGAGAGAGAAATAGCATAATAAATGCAGTAAAATGTGAACAGTTCGGAAATTTGCATGAGGTGAGAGGAATGTGCAAGTTCCTCCCCATCAGACTAGAAGAAAACCATGTAAGAGACACACACAAACATACAACATACATTCATGCAGACACACACACATATCTGATAAAGAACTTAACCTGTCATATATAAAGAACTTCTACAAATAAATTATAAAAAGACAAACATACCTATTATTATTATTATTTTATATTTTTTGAGACAGAGTCTCACTCTGTAGCCCAAGCTGGAGTGTGGTGGCGTGATCTTGGCTCACTGCAACCTCCACCTCCTGAACTCAAGTGATTCTCATGCCTCAGCCTCCCGAGTAGCTGGGACTACAGGTGTCTGCCACTATGCCTGGCTAGTATTTTGTATTTTAGCAGAGACGAGGTTTCACCATGTTGCCCAGGGTGGTCTAAAACTCCGGAGCTCAGGCAATCCGCCCACCTTGGCCTCCCAAGTCCTGAGATTACTGGTATGAGCCACCGTGCCTGGCCTACCAATTTTTAAAATAGGAAAAAGACTTAACAGATACTTCACCAAAGAAGATATCCAAATGTCCAATTAGCAGGTATTCAATGTTATTAGACAAATGCAAATAAAAGCCTCAGGGTTTCCATTTCATACCCACTAACATGGTTAAAATTTAAAAGACAGGTACTAAATGTCAGTGGAGATGTAGGGCAACAGGAGCTATATTGCTAGTATTAGTTATCTACTATAGCATAACAACACTGGCAAAAACTTAGCAGCAGCTTAAAATAATGCACGTTTATTATCTCACAGGTTCTATGGGTCAAAAGCCCAGGCACAGCTTAGCTGAGTCCTTCATAAGGTGCCGTCAAGGTGTTGGCTAGGACTAAAATCTCATCTGAGGACTGAGAGGGATAGTATCTGTTTCCAAGCTCACATGGTTGCTGGCAATATTCAGAATTCCTTGTGGACTGCTAGACTGAGGGCCACAGTTTCTGGCTGGCTGTGGGTTTGAAGCTGCCCTGAGTTCCCTGCCACAGGGTCCTCTCCATAGGCAGCTCACAACACAGCACCAAAGCCAGCAAGGGAGAGAGGCTCCTCACACAATGGGCATTACAATCTGACTCAGAATAATCAGGTATACATGACCACACATGTCCTGTCACCTCTGCTATATTCTATTAGTGAGGAGCCAAACATAGGTCTCACCTGCACCCAAGGGCACAGGACTACTCAGCCATAAATACCAGGAGACAGAGATCATGGGGGCCACTATAGAATCTGTCTGCCTCGGTTAGTGGGAATGTAAACTGATACATTTGCTTTGAAAAATTGGCAGTTTCTTACAAAGCTAAACATATACCTACTCTAAGACACACCATTCCACTCCTACATATGTACCCCCATATGTACATATGTAGGAGTGGAATGGTGTGTCTTAGAGTAGGTATATGTTTATACCAGCCCCATTTTCATGAAATGAAAATGGGGCTGGGTGTAGTGGCTCATCCCTATAATCCCAGTACTTTGGGAGGCTGAGGCAAGAGGACTGCCTGAAGCCAGGAGTTCAAAACCAGCATGGGCAACAAAGGGAGACTGGTCTCTACATTTAAAAAGAAAAGAGAGAGAGAAATAAAAATATATGTCCATAAAAAGAAAAATGTTCATAGCAACTTTATTCATAAAAGCCAAAAGCTGTAAAGAACCTATACGTTCATCAACAGGAGACTGGATATGCAAATTATATGTTTCAATGAAATGTTTGGGAATAAAAAAGAATAAACTACTAGCTGGGCACGGTGGCTCACACCTGCAATTCCAGCACTTTGGGAGGCTGAGGCAGGTGGCTCATTGAGCCTGGGAAGTTAAGGCTGTAATGAGCCATGACTGCATCACTGCACTCCAGCCTTGATGACACTGTGAAACAAACGAACGAACAAAGGAAAGAAGGAAAGAAAGAAGGAAGGAAGGGAGGGAGGGAAGGAAGGAAACAAAACTAATAATCTAACTAAAATGCCTATCTTAGCCGGGCATGGTGGCTCATTTGAGGTCAGGAGTTTGAGACCAGCCTGGGCAACATGGCAAAACCCCGTCTCTACTAAAAATACAAAATTAGCCAGGGATGGTGCATGCCTGTAATCCCGTCTACACAAGAGGATGAGACAGGAGAATCCCTTGAACCCAGGAGGCAGAGGTTGCAGTGAGCGGAGATCGCACCATTGCACTCCAGCCTGGGCAACAAGAGTGAAACTTCGTCTCAAAAAATAATAGTAATAAATAAATAAAAGCAACAACGAGGTCAGGCGTTGTGGCTCACGCCTGTAATACCAACATTTTGGGAGGCCAAGGTAGGTGTATCACTTGAGATCAGGAGTTCGAGACTAGCCTGGCCAACATGGTGAAACCCTGTCTCTACTAAAAATGCAAAACTTAGTCAGGCATGGTGGTATGTGCCTGTAATCCCAGCTACTCGGGAGGCTGAGGCAGGAGAATCGCTTGAACTTGGGAGGCAGAGTTTGCAGTAAGCCGAGATCACATCCCTATACTCCAGACTGGGTAACAGAGTAAGACTCCATCTCAAAACAGCAACAACAAGAAGAAAAAAACTACTGGAAAATTTGGGCTATCAAAAAATAAAACCAGCGTGGGCGCAGTAGTTCATGTCTGCAACCCTAGCACTTTGGGGAGGCTGAGGTGGATGGACTGCTTGAGCTCAGGAGTTCAAGACCAGCCTGGACAACGTAGTAAAACCCCGTCTCTACTAAAAATACAAAAACTAGCCAAGCATGGTGGTTCACACCTGTAATCCTAGTGACTTGGGAGGCTAAGAGGAAGCTTGTAAACAGAAGTCTGTCCTGCACAATTAAGAAATGACTAGCTTCCCACATGATTTTCAACATTCATGTAAGTGAAAACATTCTGCCCAGAGACAGAACGAGGTTTTGTAGGACCTACAGCTTATAAAAGTTAGAGTTCTCTATAAGAAAGAGCAGACGAAATTAGCTTTAGGGTTTAAAAATATCAAATATATAGGAATAGATCTAAAGAAAGGTGCAGAATACATCTATGCTAAAATGTGCAAAACCACAACCTAAATAAAGGGATATATGTCCATGAATTAAAAGATTCTATTTTAAAGATTTCAATTCTCTGCAAATCAATCCATAGATCCAATGCAATCCTGAATGAAATTTCTCCCCCAAGAGAAGTTTTTAAGGAAACTGAAAAGCTGATTTTAAAGGAAATGCAAAAGGCAAAGACTACCTTAAGGCAATTACGAAGAAGCACAAAGCGGGAATACACACTACGTAACAGGCCTATTATAAAGATACAGTCACTGAGACAGGGCGACACTGATGCAAGGATGGACAGACTGACCAACGGTACAGAATAGAAAGTCTAAAATTAGAACCACATGTAAAGGCTGGCCGCGGTGGCTCATGCCTATAATCCCAGCACTCTGGGAGGCCGAGGTGGGCGGATCACCTGACGTCGGGAGTTCAAGACCAGCCTGACCAACATGGTGAAACCCCGTCTTTAAACAAACAAACAAACAAACAAAACTTACCTCAGTTTAAGGCCAAGAAAGAAAAAAAAGAACCACATGTAAAATGTCAAGAGACTTATGATCAAGGTGATAATGTAGTGCAGTGGGAAAAGGATGACCTTGTAAATAAATGGTTCAGGGTTGAGTACTTATATTAGGGGAAATGTGTATTAACCCACATCTCATACCACATACAAATACCAATTTCAGATGGACTGGAACTCTAAATGTGGAAGGTACACAATACAACTTTTAGAAGAAAACATTAGAGGACATCTCTTCATGATCTTAAAGTAGGCAAAGATTTCTTAAATAGAACATAAAAGGCACTAAACAAAGGCAAAAATTGATAAACTGAACTATATTAATTTCTGTTCATCAAAAGACATCATTAAAAGAGTGAAAGTGTTGCTTGATGATATCATGCCATAAAAATAAATAAGGAGTAAAAAAGCAACTCACAGAGTATGAGAAGATATTTTTGAGACAAAGAACTCCTTGCTGGGCACAGTGGCTCACACCTGTAATCCCAGCACTTTGGGAGGCTCAGGCAGGTGGATCACAAGGTCAGGAGTTCGAGACAAGCCTGACCAACATGGTGAAACCTCATCTCTACTAAAAATATAAAAATTACCCAGGCATGGCGGTGCATGCCTGTAATCCCAGCTACTCAGGAGGCTGAGGAAGGAGAATCGCTTGAACCTGGGAGGCAGAGGCTGCAATGAGCTAAGATCGTGCCACTGCACTCTAATCTGAGCAACAGAGCGAGCCTCCATCTGAAAAAAAAAAAAAAGAACTCCTAAAAGTAAATAAGAAACAGAGAGACAACCAAAATAGATTAATGCGCAACTGACCTGAACAGACAGTTCATAAAAGAGGATATCCAGATGGCCAAAAAATATATGAAAAGGTGCTCAACATTGTCGGGAAAATGCAAATTAAAGCCATAGGTGAAACCGTTTTACTCCAGCCCAATTCTTTGCCTTGAAAAAGGCAAAACAGTGCAAGTATCTTACCAATAAGTGCAGAATAAAAAAAAAGAAAAGAAAAGAAAAAGGCAAAATAAACAAAAACAATTGTTGGTGGAGATATGCAGTAACAGGAACTTTCATATATTGCTCAGCTGAATATACTGTCCATATACCCCACAACCCAGCAATCCGACTCCTCGGTATACACTCCAGAGAAATGAGTGCTTTAGTCTTCAACAAGCAGGTGCAAGGATGCCCACAGTAGCACTATTCAGCATAGCCCAAACTGGAAATCTCCCATATGGTCATCAAAAGCAGACTGGTTACACAAACTGCAATATACTCACACCATGGAATACAGTACTACATAGCAAAAAGAAAGCATTCACTACAACTCCATGCAACAAGGAGTTGCGTCCGCATCACATAAACATAACGTTGAGCTGCAGAAGTTAGATACAAGTGTTCTTGGCTGGGCATGGTGGCTCACACCTGTAATCCCAGCACTGTGGGAGACCGAGGCACGTGGATCACCTGAGGTCAGGCATTCAAGACCAGCCTGGCCAACATGGTGAAACCCTTCCTCTACTAAAATATAAAAAGTTAGCGGGGCATCGTGGTGCACGCCCGTAATCCCAGCTACTCTGGAGGCTGAGGCAGGAAAATTGCTTGAACCCGGGAAGCAGAGGTTGCAGTGAGCTGAGATCATGACATTGTACTCCAGCCTGGGTGACAGAGCAAGACTCTGTCTCCAAACAAAACAAAAGAAAACAAAACAAAAAAACACAAGTGTTCTTTTGTACTTCATCCACTGTATTAAGTACAAAAGCAGGCAAAACTAATGCATGCTGTTAGAAGTTAGCTAGTTATCGTTGGTGGAGTGGGAAGGGTGGTATTAGAAGGGGGCATGGTAATGCTCTGGGGAGTTGCTAATGTTGTTTCTTGATGTGAGTGCTGGTTATGTATGTTCAGTTTATGAAAATTTATCAAGTTGTACTTATTATATATGTCCTTTTCTGAGTGTACGTGACATTTCAAACAAAAGGTTTTTTTTTTCCATGACACAGCCTCAGCAGGCCCTGAAAACATGTGCTCAAAAGGTGTTTTTGGCCGAGCCCACGCCTATAACTCTAGCACTTTGGGAGGCAGAGGCAGGTGGATCACTTGAGGTTAGGAGTTCGAGATCAGCCTGGCCAACTTGGTGAAACCCCATCTCTACCAGAAAATTTAAAAATTGGCCAGGTGTGGTGGTGTGCACCTATAGTCCCAGCTACTCAGGAGGCTGAGGCATGAGAATCACTTGAGCCTGGGAGGCGGAGTTGCCATGAGCTGAGATCGCGCCACTGCGCTCCAGCCTGGGAGACAGAATGAAGCCCTGTCTCAAGGGGAAAAAAAAGGTGTTTTTGCTTCTGTTTTTCTAATTAGGTATAGTGCCCTGAAAGCAGCCTGTGTATGTACAGGGCCCTAAAACTTAAGCTTCATGAGGTTCATAACAAATCTTCCTTTGGCCCTGCCAGACACATCAACTAAGTAAAAAGCAGTTTATAACTATTTCAGCCTAGACCTAAAGAGATCTTACAAAGAAATCATAAGCACTGTTTCACCACTATACACTAAATTTTCCAGGAATGTTAACTATTATATAAAAAAGGACAAGATTATACTTTGTTTTGTGTAGAACTTTATGAAGATTTATTCACCATCTTGGAAAATCATATCACCAATGGCACTGCTACATAGCTGAGTCACCAACACGATACATCTGTATTGGCCTCTATTTACAGGTGTCATACTCACAAAGATAAAGCCATGTGTACCCGCAAGAACCTGATGGCTCTGGTTTCCAATGTGCTGTGAGCATTTACATTTGTCTCCGAGAATTTACACACAGAAATACATATTTTATTACCATAACATTCCTTTTTTTTTCCCTTTCATATTACAGTTAAGACTTTGTAGACAGGCCAGTAGATTTTATCTGGGAATTTTATTTCAGGATATTAAAGGTGGTCACAGGGTCTGACAGGGTTGAGAACTAGTTACACACCATCAGTCTATTGTAAGAATTGTAAAGAGAATTCTAATTCCTAAACTTGGTAACTGTTCTTTTATACCACTCACCTCATTAAAATCACAAGTTGAATAATACACTTACCTAAAATGTAAAAGAATGAACAAAAGAAACAAACGAAAACCCAGCTGTTATATTCAAGAGTAATTATTAAAGTATATCTATCATAAATTTGATCTAGACATAATGAGCAGAGTGAGAGGGACACAGGAGTTCAAACTACAAGCTCTAACTGAGTCCTTTGCCTTTTAAAACAGTAAGATCCAGTTTGGCAATCTCGAGCAAAGGGCTCCATTATTTTTCTGTTCTCTTTCAAAAATAGCTCCACCTTCAAGATTACACAAATTAGATCATTCTGCAGCAGGATTCCTCCTTACAGAGAAGCTCCTAGGAAGCGCAGACAGGCTGTCTGATACAGCAAACCAGTCATTTAAAAAAGGAAAAAACCCTCATAGTTACATTACAAAAAGAAAAATATATTAAAAAAGAAAAAACCATGATGTTTTGGACTCTTCTACTTTGCTGGGTTAGCAACAAAAGCTATGGGGCTACAGTTATTAATGGCTTCTGCAATCTCCCTCTTTGGACAACATCAAATAAGCAAGGATTGCAGAGGGGACATCTGACAGAGCAAACACAGCAGAAAATTAGGCATGTTGAGACTCAGCCACCCCACAGCATCACTGTGGCCTAAAGCATAAGAACTCATCCAGGTTTTTAAAACAGTCAAGTGCCAACCTATGGATTATTCCATCACCCAGTAAATTCCCAAGAAATTTTATTTCCAATTATGGCAAAAGTGGAAACAAAAGAACTCCCCTCAAGATCTCTATTACACAGATCTCGTTCTCAAAGAAAGTCGCTAAGATAAAGGGATGACAATAATTATTTTAAAATAAAACAAACAGAAAACAGACTCAAAAAAGTTAAATGAAATATTGGTGTCATCCTTGAATCCTTTTGTTCTGTCATACCTCAAAACCGATCATAAGCAAACTCTTTAGGCTTGACATATACTCAGACTGCCTCCACTTTCTCATCTCTACCTCCATCACCTTGGTCCAAGCCAGCATCAGCTCCCACACCTAGATGATCACAGCAGCCCCCACCGACCGGACTCCCCTGCTTCCACCCCAGCCTTTCTTTACAGACCACACAGAGTGGTCAGTGGTTCTTTTAGGGTGGAAGTGATCATCACGCCTCTTCGCTGGCTCAAAAGCCCAATGACTTCTCATCTCACTCAAGGTCAAAGCCAGAGTCCTACAGATGTGGCCTGTGAGACCTTCCCCCTTTTGCCTCTTTGACTTTATCTATTACTCTCTCTCTCTAATCCACCTGGCTCCCGCCACACTGGCCTCTTGGATCCTCTGGAACCCACAATACTTCTTGTTCCCTCTACTGGGAGGCCTCATCCCATAGAATCTGCCCATCCTTGGCCGGGCGTGGTGGCTCACGCCTATAATCCAAGCACTTTGGAGGCCAAGGCGGGCGGATCACCTGAGGTTGGGAGTTCAAGACCAGCCTGACCAACATGGTGAAACCGTCTTTATTTAAAAATATATATATATTTTTTTGCCCAGGCTGCCTAAACATGTGTTCCATGTGGCTGGATCGCCTTCTGAGGTCTCTCTAGACCACCTTATTCAAAACCATGACCTCCTCCCTCTGCCCACTTATCCCATTTTTTCTTGTCCAGCACACCCTAGTTATTTGCTCACTCACTTGTTACCGCCTGCTGCCCACCCTGGCCCCAGAAGGTAAGCTCCACAAGAGCTGGGGATTTCTGTCTGTTCTGTTCACTGTTCTCTCCTTAGTATCCAAGCAGTGACTGGTCTGTAATGTATGCTTAGTAAGTATCTTTGGACTAAATGAGGAAACAGCAGAGGTATGTGCAGGAAGTTACAAAGACTTATCCAAACCCACATGGTGGGGTAAAGCCAAGTGAGAAATTAAACTTTAATGTTAAAGCATTTCTGGCACATGGTTTTAAAAAGACTTATAGCAATTTGCTGACTTTTTTGCTCCACATTTATTATAATTGGCAGAAATACCTAAATGACAAGAAAATAGAGCCACAGTCCTAAGCAGTCATTCTTCTATAACTGTCCTCTTAAGTGGATTTAAATACAATGAAGCCTCTCCACACTTGATACAAGGCATTCATTTACCAGTGTGGCTGCCTTAGAACCAGGCCCTTCTGGAACCTAAGTAAATATATCACTTGGCCCAAGTCCAAAGCATACCAAACCAACCTTCTGCCAAATCTTAGATTTAGGAGACCATGTCCCATTTCCAGTCCAGCTTGCTTCCCCAGTGAGATGATATTTTCCTTTTTCTCCACGGAGGGAAAAGTCAACCAAAGGGATTAATGGCCAATGTTTAATAATTACAGCCATTCTTTTCATATTTTTATAAAAGGAGAGATAAGACTGTCTACAAGTAATAAAAACAAAACCATAATGATATTACATGCATTTAATGAACAATTCTCCCAACTAACTGCAAGGATATAAACAATTTATCGCACATCTTGGTGGCAGAGAGGAAATACAATTAAATCCATTAATAGCCACAAGACTTTTTATGTTCCCAGAGGACCTTGGTTTCCAGAGTTGCTTATTCATTTTCATCCACAGCACAACACTACATGGGAGAGATGACAGAATGCTGTCAACTACTTTCCACATATTTTAACTCTGAGGACGTAATTTTATTAAACAATGGACTTAAGGCGTATTACACTGCCCCACTCCATCGCCTGTGATTGAAAGCACCAAATAAAAACCTGCTTGTGAAGACAACATAAAAGGTGGCTAATATGACAGTGACTGCAGTACAAATATTACACCATCATATTCAGAGTTTCACTGACACTCCTCAAAGATGTGAAGGATCTATGTTCTATGAAAATAGATGCTCAAACATTTTATTTCATTTTTTGAGACGAAGTTTCGCTCTTGTTGCCCAGGCTGGAGTGCAGTGGCACAATCTTGGCTCCCGGCAACCTCTGCCTCCCGGCAACCTCTGCCTTCCAGGTTCAAGCGATTCTCCTGCCTCAGCCTCCCGACTATCTGGGATTACAGGTACCAGCCACCACATCTGGCTAATTTTTTTTGTATTTTTAGTAGAGAAGGATTTCACCATGTTGGCCAGGCTGGTCTCGAACTCCTGACCTCAAGTAATCCACCCACCTTGGCCTCCCAAAGTGCTGGGATTACAGGCGCGAGCCCCAGTGCCCGGCCTGATGCTCAAACATTTTACAAACATTTTATCTATCATAACAAATGAGTTTAAAAAAAAAAAAAAAAAAAAAAGGCAGCCAGGGATGGTGGCTTACGCCTGTAATCCCAACACTTTGGGAAGCTGAGGTTGCTTGAGTTCAGGGCAACATGGCAAAACCCCATCTCTACAAAAAATTAAAAATTTAGCCAGACGTGGTGCACCTATACTTGGAAGACTGAGGTCAGAGGATCACCAGGAGTTCGAGGCTGCAGTGAACTGACTGTACCACTGCACTCCAGGCTGGGGGACAGAGTAAGACTGCCTCAGAAAAAAAAAAAGAAAGAAAGAAATCAGTTGTGCCCCATGTACCAGTCTACACTCTTCATTAAGCCCTGATATTTACCATGAGAAACCATTCACCATTAAGATCCAGATTCAAGGAAATGTTAATCTGTGTTTTATATTCTTTAAAAAGAACCAGAAACAAGTAAATATAACTGCAGATTTCCAATCAAAATGGAAAAAATAAAAGTCCTGATCCTTATTAAAGTTGAAAATGAACATACACCCAAAGATCTACATGTTTCAGAAGAGATCACAAATGTATTATCACGTTCTTCCTGTAAAAGTAGAATGTAGTTTTTCTTTTTTTTTTTTGATGAAGTCTCACTCTGTTGCCCAGGTTGGAGTACAATGGCATGATCTTGGCTCACTGCAACCTCTGCCTCCCGGGTTCAAGCAAGTCTCCCGCCTCAGCCTCTCAAGTAGCTGGGATTACAGGTGCCTGCCACCACACCCGGCTAATTTTTGTATTTTTAGTAGAGACTAAAAACTCTGAGGACATAATTTTATTAAACAATAGACTAAAAATGGGTTTCACCATCTTGGCCAGGCTGGTCTTGAACTCCTGACCTCGTGATCCACCTGCCTCGGCCTCCCAAAGTGCTGAGATTACAGGTATGAGCCACTGTGCCCGGCCAGAATGTAGTTCTTCTACAGTTTGACACATAAAAAGGAAAGCTTAAAAAGACAAGAGAAAAAAAAAATATCAACTCCATTTAAACCCTCATTTTCCTAGGAGTTGCTCAATTAAACCCTCATTTTCCTAGGAGTTGCTCAGTTAAACCCTCATTTTCCTAGGAGTTGCTCAGTTAAACTCTCATTTTCCTAGGAGTTGCTCAGTTAAACCCTCATTTTCCTAGGAGTTGCTCAGTTTTCATTGGTGGTAAGTGGCAAGCTATAAACCGGTTCAGCTGCTCTTCTGGCTGCCAAACCAGGGCTAAAGAAGTCAGCAGGTAAAATAGGGAAGCTGTCAAGTCAAGCTGGCTCAAAACAAAGCTGTGGTTTGCAGGCGGAGCCTGCACCGTCTCTTCCGTTCATATAAGCTGGCAGGATGTAGAAACAGGATCCTGACCCAGCCACTGCTTCAGAGAACCAAAATATTTTGCTTTGACTTTGTAGTCTAATAAGTCTGGAGTTTGGCAGGATATGTACCTAAGGTGAACCCAAGAACTTGTGATGGTCCCACTGAGGAAATCTGAATATTACCCAAATTCTGGAAAGAAAGTATGTTTACTCAATGAGTTCGTGTCCTTTGCAGGGACATGGATGAACCTGGAAACCATCATTCTCAGCAAACTGACACAAGAACAGAAAATCAAACACCGCATGTTCTCACTCATAGGCAGGTGTTGAACGATTAGAACACATGGACACAGGGAGGGGAGCATCATACACTGGGGTCTGTCGGGGGAAATAGGGGAAGGACAGCAGGGGGTGGGGAGTTGGGGAGGGGATAACATGGGGAGAAATGCCAGATATAGGTGATGGGGAGGAAGGCAGCAAACCACACTGCCATGTGTGTACCTATGCAACAATCTTACATGTTGTTCTTCACATGTACCCCAAAACCTAAAATGCAACAAAAAATATACATATTAAAAAAAAAAAGAAAAAAAAGAAAGCATGTTTACTTTGTTTTGGTTGAGAGGGGGCAGGTAAGACAGAGAAATTAGGTTGACAAGAAAAATAGCAACAGTAATAGCTAATATTAAATGCTTTCTATGTTGCCACACATACAATTAACATGTACTAACCTGATTTAATTCTGACGATAATCCTGTGAGATAGAGACTTTTTCTTTTTTTTTTTTGAGACAGGGTCTTGCTCTGTCACTCAGGCTGGAGTGCAGTGGTGTAACACAGCTCACTGCATTCTCAACTTCTTGAGCTCAAGCAATCCTCCAGACTCAGCCTCCAAAGTAGCTGGGATCACAGGCATGTGCCACTAAGCACAGCTAATTTTTTTTCTATTTTTTTGTACAGATGGGGTCTCCCTATGTTGCCCAGGCTGGTCTTAAACTCCTGGCTCAAGCAATCCTTCCACCTCAGCCTCCCAAATTGTTGGGGTTATAAATGTGAGCCACTACACCCAGCAGGGACAATTATTATGCCCATTTACAGATGGAAAAAAATGAAGCATAATAGAAGTTAAAAACTTGTCCAGAGTCACTCAAATAGTCAAATCTGACCTGACTGGCTTCAGAACCCACACTCACAGCCACTACGCCACATAGCCTCTCGCTGTCTATGATGGAAATTGAGCAGTGTTCTGTAATTCCAACTGGCAAAGAATAAGACATTTAATATTATTTGTCAACTATGAGAACCAGACAGGGTTTAGGGGGACCAAGTTTAAACACAGAAACAGCTCTGGTGTCCAGCAACCGTGAGTCATGAGACAAATACCAGCCCTACCCACTTTTAAACTGTGTATTCTTAAAAAAATGCCTTCACTTCACAGGGCCTCAATTTTCCCTTCTGAGAAAAGGGATCTTAGCACCTGCCTCTGGAGGTTTTGAGGCACACAGGAAATGCCCAGGTCATCAGCTTCACTGCCGTGAGCATCAGCTCAACTGTCACCTTACCAGAGGCCCTCCCTGACTAGGACAGCCTTTCCCCATTGCGCAGTTCCCTACCATACTTTTCTTTGTGACTCTACTTGCTATCTAACCATTTATTACAGATATAATGATGTAACTGTTTCTCATCTGTCACCCCACCAGAATGTACACTTTTGGAGAGAATGGGCTTTGTCAGCCTGTCTGCTGCTGCTTCTCCAGAGCCTAGATCAATGCTTGGCATATAGAAATACTCAGTAAATATTTGGTGAATAGATGAATTGTGTATAACAGATAGTCATTCAATAAACATTATAAACAAAGTATAGGAAAATCAGTGTCATTGATTTGACAAATATATTCATTGAGCATCTATGACGTAACTAACTAAAGGAACAAGATTATTTCTGGTAATGGCGAGCAGTTGTGAAGCAGCTTTATAAACTCCCAGAAGGGGTTGAGCAGGTGAGGACAGCCTTCCAAGGTGGCAGGTCTGCGAAGAGCTGAATGATACCCAGGAGCCAGTCTCAGTAATCCAAGGATCCGGGGAAACAGCATCACAGGTAGAGGGAACAGCAAGTGCAAAAGCACTTGGATCACTGAGACTGGCTCCTGGGTATCATTCAGCTCTTCGCAGACCTGCCACCTTGGAAAGCTGTCCTCACCTGCTCAACCCCTTCTGGGAGTTTATAAAGCTGCTTCACAACTGCTCGCCATTACCAGAAATAATCTTGTACTTTTAGTTAGTTACTTTATAAATGCTCAATGAATAAGTGCAAAGCCCTAAGGTGGGTGTGACCCACCACCTGGCAGCAAGGGGAGAATGCAGAGGTGAGGTCGAAGACATGGGAAGGGGCTTCTGACACGTTTAGCATCTCCTGAGGCATGAAATAGGGATCTTTTTTAAGTATGAGGGAAAGTTATTGGATGGTGTCTCTTATCTTCACCCACTAGAATGCAGCCTTCATGAGATCAAGGATTTTGTTTGTGGCACACATCCGCTGGTTTATAAGCTTTTGCTGAATGAATGAACTGAAAGATTATAGAGGGGGTGTGACAAGTTCTGATTTTCATTTCACTCTAAACTGCCACTAGGGGTTACTTTCTGGGAAAGACTAGGGTGGCACAAGTTGGGAGGGATTACAATGCAGTGTGTTTCAGAGGTACCATAAAACAGAAAAACAGAAGGGAAAAGCTGCTCCCTAAACCCCGAAGCCATTAGGCGTTTGTAAATAAAGAGGCAGGAAAAGGTCAGTGAGAAGGGATCAGTAAATGATGACTGATGCCCCTAGCCTTTGTGTGTTCTAAACATTTTTTTTTACCCAAACATTTTTTTTAACCCAGACCTTTTCCCAGCAATAAACTATTAAAAAAAAAAAAAAAACTGCTATAAACAATGTCTCACCTACCAAGAGGAACAAAAGAAAACTCACAAACATTTACAGAAGTGCACATATACACACACAAACACGATGTTTCAGAAAACAACTGAAAAGAGGCTGGTGTGGTGGCTCATGCCAATAATCCCAGGACTTTGGGAGGCTGAGGTGGACTAGAGGTCAGGAGTTCGAGACCAGCCTGGCCATCATGGTGAAATCCACTCTCTACTAAAAGTACAAAAATTAGTCAGGCTTGGTGGTATGCACCTATATCCCAACTACTTGGGACGCGGAGGCTGGAGAATCGCTTGAACCCGGGAGGCAGAGGTTGCAGTGAGCTGAGATCATGCCACTGCACTCCAGCCTGGGTAACAAAACAAGACTCTGTTTCAAAAAGAAAAGAAAAGAAAACAACTGAAAGAAAAAGCACCACCCTATATCTAAGCACAATAACCAGTCTAGCCCGGCTGCAGTGGCTTATGCCTGTAATCCCAACACTGTGGGAGGCGGAGGCAGGAGGCTCTCTTGAGCCCAGGGGTTGGAGACCAGCCTGGGCAGCATAGTGGGACCTTGTCTCTGCAAAAAATTAAAAAGTTAGCAGGGCATGTTGGCATGTGCCTGTGATCCCAGGTACTTGGGAGCCTAAGGTGGGAGGATCACTTGAACCCAGGGAGTTAGGCTACAGATCAAGCTGTGTTCATGCCACTGCACTCCAGCTTGGGCAACAGAGTGAGAGCCTGTCCCAGAAACAAAAACAAAATAACCAGTCTAAAATCCCTCAGAGATAATTAACATGCCAGTCATACCCAAAACTTTAGCTGGGGGAAATCCTATTCGCAATAAGGTTTTGAGAGTTATTTGAAGGAGTTATACAGATTGCAAAGAAGGGAACAGGTGGCATAGTAGGGAACAAGTTTTAAGGTGTCACTCCTTTCACATCTACCTATATTTACATCAGATCACTAAAAAACATACATGGCAAATTACCCACAGTGCAATTTCTAAGACGCATACAGTTCTAAAAAGTGTTTTTGCCAAAATGACTTGTGGGTACCACTATATTTACAAAACGGAAAGTACTGAAAGTGCTGAAAGGAAGAAGGCAACCCAGGTTTATCTGGGAGTTGACACAGATCATTACTCACAAGGAGAAAAGAGGAAGAACGATATTTGAGATTCAGAAAAATTGCTGAAAGCTAGAACTAAACTCAAATATTCTAACCTTTGTTGTACCTTAAAAACCTTACAGTTGGCCAGGCGCAGTGGCTCACACCTGTAATCCCTGCACTTTGGGAGGCCAAGACAGGCAAATCAACTGAGGTCCAGGAGTTCGATACCAGCCTGGCCAACATGGTGAAACCCTGTCTCTACTAAAAATACAAAATTAGCCAGGCGTGGTGGTATACACCTGTAATCCCAGCTACTTGGGAGGCTGAGGCAGGAGAACTGCTTGAACCTGGGAGGCAGAGGTTGCAGTGAGCCAAGACCATGCCATTGCACTCCAGCCTGGGTGACAAGAGTGAAACTCTGACTCAAAACAAACAATAACAACAACAACAAACTGGCCAGGTGCGGTGGTGCACGTCTATAATCCCAGTACTTTGGAGGCCGAGGCAGGAGAATTACCTGAGCTCAGGAGTTCATGACCAGCCTGGGCAACACAGTGAAACTCCATCTCTACTAAAAAAAAAATACAAAAAATTAGCCAGGTATGATGGTGTGCACCTGTAGTCCCAGCTACTCAGGAGGCTAAAGCAAGAGAATTGCTTGAACCCAGGAGGCGGAGGTTACAGTGAGCCAAGATCTCGCCACTGCACTCTAGCCTGGGCAACAGAGTGAGACTGTCTCCAAAAAACAAACAAACAAACAAAAACACCTTACAGTCTAAAAGGATCTGCAAAAAAATTAAACAAACCTGCCATTAATACTATTTTATCATCTATGCCTCACCATCTACCTCAACACAAGGAAAGTAATGGTTTAGAACATTCTCCATTCAACCGTTTTTTGTTTGAGACAGGGTCTTGCTCTGTCACCCAGGCTAGAGTGCAGGGGCGAGATCATGGCTCACTGAAGCCTCGACCTCCTGAGCTCAAGCGCTCCTCCTACCTTAGCCTCCTGAGTAGCTGGGACCACAGGTGCACACCACCACACCTGGCTAATTTTGTTGATTTTTTGTGGAGACAGGGTTGCCATGTTGTCCAGGCTGGTCTGGAACTCCTGGACTCAAGTGATCCTTCCGCCTCAGCCTCCCAAAGTGCTGAGTGGATAGGCGTGAGCCACCATGCCCAGCCTTGAAATGTTTTAACAAACTATTTTCTATAAGTTTTCCAGATGTGTTTCATTGGGTAGTTGTCTGTTCTACTGAGTTTCCCAAGGCCAAGAGGCAGCGTACAGGTCTGCCTAAAGGTGACTCCTGAGCTGTGGTTTTTAATGAGGTAAAGGGGAACACAGGTACAGTCAACTGCCCTGTGAACGTCCATAAGGGTTAACACTCTAGAGCTGGTGCATATCTTGGTCTCCAAAACCTTTGGAGGCTAGTTATTCCTCCATCTAGGCCCACAGAGAAGACCCTATCAGTGCTCGCCAACCTAGAGCCTGCCCAGCTTGTTCAATGGCCCTCTGAAAGAAGTTCTAAGGCCAACTCCAAACTCTGACTTTCCTCAAGAGTCCTCAATATCACTCCAAACCCTATGCTGGAAGAAGACCAACACTGGCAAATCATTCCCACAGCTACCCTAGATTCCCACGGAATTTCTGGAATGTGACAACACGGGTGCAAGCCAGGCCAACACCAGATTTCAGCGGACATACCACGTAGATGCATGCTGGTGTCTACAGCAACATCTTCAAGTCCAGGCCAGTCCAGATGCGGTGGCTCATGCCTATAATCCCAGCACTTTGGGAGGCCAAGGCGGGTGGATCACTTGAGGTCAGAAGTTCGAAACCAGCCTGGCCAACAGGGTGAAACCCCATTTCTACTAAAAATACAAAAATTAGCTGGGTGTGGTGGCACGCGCCTGTAGTCCCAGCTACTCAGGAAGCCTAGGCACAAGAATCCCAGCAGGTGGAGGTTGCAGTGAGCCGAGATCATGCCACTGTACTCCAGCCTGGGTGGCAAGACTCAGTCTCAAAAAAAAAAAAAAAGTCCAGGTCCAAACTGGACAAGCCTCCTGAGGTGAGGTAGTGAAGACACAGCCCAAACATTTTCTGACTTGCACCGCCCTCATGCCACCACCAACAACAACAGTGACAACTTACTGGCTTGGCTAAGAAACTGAAAAACTAGTTTAGAAAGAAATCACACAAAAAAAAAAAAAAAAAAGAAAGAAAGAAAGAAATCACATAACTGCTAATGTGTCCAAAAGATCCGTAAATCAATACATGTAAAATGGACTCTGTGAAAGTCATTATCTTTCTAACTCAAGGAATCTGAGCTTCCACAGGGACGATGGATACTATTACCCTGATAGAGAGGATATTCTATTACAACACTCACAATGTGAAATTCAAATCTCCTAAGGTACAAACATGCTTTTAAGACTTTTAAAGGTAGAGTAGTAACAGAAATTTCACCAGGTCTCTCTTATTTGATCAATTACATTTACTTTATACCTATAATTTAAGGAGTGCTTTCTCCCTTGCTTCTATAGATCTTGTTTTACATTTATTTCATCCACATCTAAGAATGGATGGTAAGTAAAAGTATTCCCATAAGGATGAAAAAACTAAGCATGGGCCGGGCACAGTGGCTCACGCCTGTATCCCAGTACTTTGGGAGACTGAGGCAGGAGGATCACTTGAGCCCAGGAGTTCGAGACCAGCCTGGGCAACACAGCGAGATCCCATCTCTACAAAAAAATTTAAAATCAGCCTGGCATGCTGGCACGTGCCTATGGACCCAGCTACTTGGGAGGCTGAGGTGGAAGGAATGCTTGAGCTCAGGATGTCTAGGCTGCAATGAGGTGTGATTGTGCCACTGCGCTCCAACCTGAGTAACAGAGCGAGACCATGTCTCAAAAAACAACAACAAAACAAAACAAAAGTAAACTGAGGCATGGAAGAGTTTGTCCTAGTATATAGTAAGAAGACAGAGTAGTATATTTTGGTTTGTCTAGTACTTCTGTAGTTAAAGGGGCAACTGCCCCCGAGTGTTTTCATGAAAGTAACACTTCTTCTGCAGGCCAGTCATGCTGACTCAGCTATAGCCACCTCCTCTGGCTTTAACACTTTTGTCCATTAAGGCTTGACCTCAGCACCCACTTTAAAAAAAATGTGGCCTGGCCGGGTGCAGTGGCTCACGTCTGTAATCCCAGCACTTTGAGAGGCCAAGGCAGGCGGATCACCTGAGGTCAAATGTTCGAGACCAGCCTGGCCAACAGAGCGAAGCCTTGTCTCTACTAAAAAGACAAAAAAAAAATTAGCTGGGCATGGTGGTGTGCACCTGTAGTCCCAGCTACTCGGGAAAGCTGAGGCAGGAGAATCACTTGAACCCAGGCAGCGGAGGTTGCAGTGAACCAACATCACACCACTGCACTCCAGCCTGGGCTACAGAGGGAGACTCCATCTCAAAAAAAAAAAAAAAAAAAATGTAACCTAAGGACAAATGTGACTGATAACTGCCGAACTCCTTCCCTAAGTTCACATATACATAAGGGTATGCAAAGGGGCTTTGGATACAGTTTGCAACTGATACAGCAGAGCACATTTCATCTCTTAATAATCACTTTTGGCCAGGCACGGTGGTTCACACCTGTAATCCCAGCACTTTGGGAGGCTGAGGTGGGAGGATCACAAAGTCAGGAGTTCAAGACCAGCCTGGCCAAGATGGTGAAACCCTGTCTCTACTAAAAATACAAAAATTACCTGGGTGTGGTGGTAGGCACCTATAATCTCAGCTACTCAGGAGACTGAGACAGAGAACTGCTTGAACCCAGGAGGTGCAGATTGCAGTGAGCTGAGATCGAGCCACTGACTCCAGCCTGGGCAACAGAGCAAGACTCTGTCTCAAAAAATAATAATAATAATAAATTTTATGCCACTGAAGAAATTTTGAATGCTTGTAAAATTTAATAATTTTTTCTGTCTCTCCTACTTACAGCAACACAAAAAGAGAAAAGAATATCAGGGAAACCTCACCATACAAAGACTAACGGGAAGGGATCAACAATGAGGCTCTAAAACCCTTCCTTTAACATCAAGCAGCATGCTACCTAGTCCCTATAACCCTGCACCACCGTCCATGCCATACTGGACCATAGTGGAGGAAGTGCTACTTAGCATGGAGGAAAAACAATGCTAACTTCTAAAGCTTGAATTTCATAAAGGAGAAAGGTACTATAGCAGATCTACTTTCTTATAACAGCATCTTAAAAGCCAACTATATTTCATAGTGATTACCTCTGGGAAGTGAGAAGATGGACGGACTGGGGGCCTTTTCCTTTGTGCTTTCCATCTTTCTATACTGCTCAAATTTCTAATCATGGACATGTATTAATCATTTTGTCTTTTAAAAAAATGCAGGTAAAAGGCCGGGGACAGTGGTTCACACCTGTAATCTCAGCACTTTTGGAGTCCAAGGTAAGGTAGGAGGATAGCTTGAAGCAAAGAGTTCAAGACCAGCCTGGGCAACATAGTGAGACCCTGTCTTTACAAAAAAATTAGCCAAGTGTAGTGGCACATGCCTACAGTTCCAGCTACTTGGGAGGCTGAGGCTGGAGGATCACTGAGCTGGAGCTGGAGGCTGCAGGGAGCTATGATTGCTCACTGCAATCATATGACAGTTTGGCTCTCTTTGCCCAAGCTGGAGGGCAATAGTGCAATCTTGGCTCACTGCAACCTCCCTCTCCCTGGTTCAAGCAATTCTCTTGTCTCAGCCTCCCAAGTAGCTGGGACTACAGGCACCCACCACCACGCCTAGCTAACTTTTTGTACTTAGTAGAGACAGGGTTTCACCATGTTGGTCAGGCTGGTCTCAAACTCCTGACGTTAGGTGATCCACCCACCTCGGCCTCCCAAAGTGTTGGGATTACAGGCATGAGCCACCATGCCCGGCCCAATTTCGTTCTTTTAAAACCAGCTGTGGGGTAAGTTATTCATCTATAAAAGTTTTTCAAAAGTACTATGTATTCTGGGTGAATTTAATAGATGTTAAGAGCAGACACCTACCTGAGGAACAACTACAATGCTCTTTATTTAAATATCTAATACAGAAAATGGTATTTTTTCCTTTTTTTTTTTGAGACGGAGTCTCGCTCTGTCACCACTGCTGGAGCGTTATAGCGCGATCTCGGCTAACTGCAACCTCCGCCTCCCGGGTTTAGGCAATTCTCCTGCCTCAGCCTCCCAAGTAGCTGGGACTACAGGCACCCACCACCACACTCGGCTAATTTTTGTATGTTTAGTAGAGTAGGGGGTTTCACAATATTAGCCAGACTGGTCTCAAACTCCTGACCTTGTGATCCACCTGCCTCGGCCTCCCAAACTCCTGGGATTATAGGCGTGAGCCACCACACCTGGCCAGGAAACGGTATTTTTTTCAAAAGCAAATTGTATTTTGACAGGCATCAAGAAAAGCAGCAGGACCTTCCTAATGCTGTACTGTTCAAGGCCCTCATCTCTGCCCTAAGAGACCAAATCTCAGGACATTCTTATGCACACCTAACCTTAAATCTACAATCATGTTTACATTTCTAAAGGGCATGTAACTCATATATTTGTGTCCCATTTGAGTTACATGAGACAAGAATATTAATCCCTCCACAGAGTGCTGCACGTCACCAATATATACTAAACAACATGAACAAGGACACCCAGGAGACCTCAAATTAGCCAGATGACTCTAATAATTGGAAAGACCAATGGCAGGCCATTTTCTCCCCACAGTGTGTTATTCCAGCCTGCAGCATGCAGCATGCAGCACACGTGTTCCACAAGGAGTGAGGAGGTACAAGGGTGATGGGTGGAAAACAAGGTCAGAGCAGGACAGTGGACAAGCTCAAGGGCTGGTCAGTAAACGTGACATAACCCCAGGCTCCCAGAAAGCAAAAACAAGCCCGCCTAAGCCTTTCACAGCAAGTTAGCATAGTAATTATACATTTGATCAAGATGCCTGGCTGTGTCTTGGGCTAATAATTTATTACATGGACTTTACAGTGACCAAGAGACCTAGGGGCAAACCAAACATCAACAGCAGTCAGTGATTTCATCTGTGCCCCTCTGTCGCAGCTCCTTGCCAGTCGGCTCGCACCTTTTCAACCTAACAAGCTGGAGAAGGCAGCTCTCCAAACATCACCAAACACAGGCATGGAAGTGCAGGAAGAATGGGCAAGGCTGGACCCATGTAGGAAGGAACACAGTGTTTCTATGTGTGAAAGAGATGGGATAGAATACTTCAGCAATAGATGGGCCTGTATAGAAAGAAAGAGGCCTGCTTAGAATCACAAAAGGAACACCATCACACATTCAACTCTCGCTTGAGCTTGGTGTTGTGCTATGGATCTGGCCACAGCAAACTAAACTAATGTGGCTCCTGATTTCCCTAGAGGAAGGACAGAGAAAAAAAACAATGTGTAAATCTGTCAAGTGACACAGAAACACAGTGGAAGGAGCACGTGGAAACAATCTACCTTTGCCCAGGGAAGTCCCAGATCTATACCCCACGAGTGAGCAGCAATCACACCCCTCCACATGAAGACAACCTAAAGAAACTTCTGCACAAGAGCACTAGGAGTCCTGGGGGGGAAATGCATGCATTACTGTGGGGTGTTAAACAGGAAACAACCTACATATTCGTCAAGAGAATTATGGTATATTCATTATACAACAGAATACTACCCATCATGAAAATATTTAAACTACAGCTAACATACCACATGGATGATTCTCACAAACCTAATGCTGATTTTTAAAAAAAGAAAAAACCAATCAAGTCACAGAACACATACAGAATGACAGCATTTATACAAACTTCAAGAGCATTCAGAACTACAAAAAAAATATTGTTTAGAGATGCATATATGTAGTAAAACTATTTTTTTTCTAAAAGAGAAATGATAAACACGATTCAAAATAGTGTTTACCTTTGTAGGGAGAAGAGGGGAGGTGGTCAGGAAGGGGTACCCTGAGAGCTTCAACAGAAGTGATAATGCTCCTTAAGTTAATGTTCCTTAAGCTGAGCGAAACAGTAAGATGTACTCTCATCATTCCTATCTAGGATATAGATAAAATAATATTTTCCAGAATAAAAGTGGGGAAAGGACAACAGTTGAGGGTGGAGGCCAGCAACACTCCCTAACTCTGACTTAAACATCTGCCTGCCTAACAAACAGTGAGGAGAGGGCCCAAGACTTCAAGGCAACAGAATCAACTCAGCTGTAAGGTGACAAAAAAGAACACCTCCAGGCACTTCTCTGGGCTTTCTGGGTGAAACTAGCTCCACACACTGTCTTATTCAAGTGGTAAACTGTAAGACACAGCACACTATCCCCAAAGTTGGAGACAGACTGCCTTGCCAATACAGAAACAGAAAATATCCCCAAACTCAGGCCTATTTTGCCAATGGAAGGAAAGTCCCCAGATGGTTCCAACAGACAGAGGAATGGATTGAATTTAGGAACAAGGCAGTAATTTCATAGAGCCCTACAAAGCTGGGAGAGTCTGCGACCTGTTTTAGTGGGGGAGGGGGAAGTAAAAATACACTTGAGGACACATTAAATAGGGCCCCAAAACTAAGAGCACAGCGCTTGGGACAGGACGTGTGTAACATGAAGTTCAAACGAACATGTGTGCCGAAGGCTAACGAGAAGCCCCTAGGGTGACTATATGAGCTTTACCTGCAAGAGGTGACAATCGAGTTTGGCACATGCTGAGTCTATTGGGAAATAATAATATCAAAACAGATCTACACCACATCCATGTAATGTATGTACAGCCCCCGGCGCCGGCGAGGCAGGAGTGTAACTTACTCGGGGAAACTCCGGGCCAGGAAGGCCGGATTCCGTCAGCCCAACGGGAGAAAGCCCAGGGCCGAGGCCAAAAGGTCCCTCGGGGAGGACGGGAGGGTGGTCCCGGCCCTAGGCAGAAGGTGGGGCTGCCACGAGAGGGCGGGTCCCCGTGGCAGGAGTCCCGGGAGGCTTGGCTGGAGCCAGGCCCGCCTGCGGGACTGTCGGGGGATGGAGGGCGGAGACCCCTTGGGCGCTGGGGCGGGGAGGGCTGGGCCCGGGCGGCCACCCCGCTCCCCCGGCACCCCGCCGCACCCGCCCGCGCTCACCTGGGCACGCAGCTGGACGAGCTCCGGTCCACCTCCCCAGGTGGCGTACAGGTTCATCTGCACCGGGGCGGGGGTGCGGCCTGGCCCGGGGCCGCTGGGAGGCGCGGAGCCCGAAGCCACCGCCACGGCCATGGAGGTGGATGTGGACGAGGACGAGGAGGAGGCAGCCGCCGCCGAAGTGGACGAGGACGACGAGGTGACCTGGGCCAGCTTGGGGGGCGTCGGCTGCTGCGTCGGCTGCTGCTGCTGCGGCGGCGGCGGCGGCGGCTGCTGAGGGGGACTGGGCGACCCCGGAGCCCCGTTGGCCGCTGCCGCCCCCGGCGCCTCCGGGACCACCGCCCGCCCCCTCCCGCGTTCCGCCATGGCCCGGCCAGGGGTGGGGGTGCAGGGGTTACAGAGACCGAGGCAACGCCGAGCGGGCTCCCAGGCTTCCCCCGCGGCGGCGGCGGCGGCGGCGGCGGCGACGGCGGCGGCGGCAGCGGGGGCTCGCCTGCCTCCTCAGCCCGCCTGCCCTAGCGCGAGCCGCCAGCGGACTGCACGCACGCGCGGGGCCTCTGGGCGCGCGGGCCTCGCGCCCGCCCGCCGCTGCCTGTTGCGGCTCGCGCGGCCGACACGGGTGGGCGTGTCCGGGAGAGGGCGGGGAGCCTGGCCCGCGCGGCCCCACCCAGCGCCCAGGGGCCGAGCCGGGCGCGCTGGCGCCCTGCGTGCGGCGGCCCGCGCCCCTCGCTCCCGCAGAAGCGGGGGTGGGTCTGTGGCTGGCGCGCGCCCGCGGGCCAGGCCCTCAAATCCGCGGCCCGTCGGCCCCCGCTCCTCCCCTCCCCGCCCCCGCCGACCATGGCCCCGTCAGCGGAAACCCGGCTTTTCCGGGACTCGGTCCCGGCAGGGAGGGGGTTGCTGCGGGAGCGCGCCTCGGCCCCTCTAGTCTGCGGAGCCTATGCCGGGGAGCTTGCACTCCGCCTGCCGACCTGGCCCTGCCCTGCGGCGCCAGCAAACGGAGCGGTCGGCGGAGACCCGGGGCCCGCCGCCACCGCGGGTGCCTGTGGTCCGGGAAGCTTCCGCCCTGAGAGCAGGCGGGGCTCAGGAACCTGGAGTCCATAAGGTTCTTCGCACGAGTGAATTCTCAAGCTATGCCGGGGCCCATCTGGAGCCAATCTTCCCCTTCTTTCCCTACTGCTCCCCTACCCCCCAAATCCTTCGTTACAGAGTGCCAGTGCTTTGTTGCTTACCAAATTTCTGAAATTCCATTCCTCCTAAGGCCTAGAACAGCTGCAACATCCTATCTGGATCACCCCCCCCAAACCATCGTGAACCCCTCCAGCAAGTGAGCGCCTCGCTGGTGCACTTACACCAACAGTAGCACCACAGCAGCGCCAGACTCCCCCTCCCCCACAGGCTGGCAAATGCCCAAGGGAGCCAGTGGTCCAGCCTGCTCCAGTGTGTCAGAAAGGCTGTCCAGGACCAGGGGATTCAAACCTGGAGAAAGCAAGTCCCTCCATCCCACACACAAACCCCAAATCCCAGTGACTACTGTTGCTTGAACCCAAGGGCTCACACAGACTCAAGACAATTTAGCGTTTAAGCTATGTTTTCGAACAGGTAAGGACTTACTTCTAGCCACAAGGTCAGTTGGGAAGGCCTGCCCTGGCCTACTTCCCAAGCCCACTGTTACTTCCTCAACCATGCTAGGGCGCTAAGCTGGCTATTTTTATTCCCCAAGGACAAAGTAGTAAGGTCAAACCAGACCTAGAGGTACATCCCCCAAGCCTTCCTACAAAGCCAGGCAGTGGTGAAACACAGATCTCAGCCCGGGGTTGGCGTCACCACCAGTCAACTGCACCGTCTGATCCCAGTACATGTTCGTGGTTACTGGGGCAGCCCAGTGAGTGCAGAAAGAGGCTATTTTAGTCCTTTTGCAGAAGGGGCTAAAGGAGGTGAGGGAGGATCAGGAGTGTTATATATTCATCTCTTTCCTTGGGAAACAGCTTTATTTACAAAACAGGTCTAAAATAAGAACATGAAATGACAAGTCCTTGGGAACTGCGGGAGAGGTGGCTCTTGTGTGAAGCCCAGGCATCCAGACAGAGGACCAAAAGGAAGGCCAGCGTGAGGGGACCTAAAACTTGAACTCCTTGTATTCTGCTGCCCCCACGGCTGTCCTGGGGCTGAGCTTTCCGTTTCTTTTGCTGTATGGGAGAAAAGAGACATTACAATAGGTTGAGCCACCCCTGGGCCCCCAAAACAAGGGTGGGCAGCCTGACATAGACATAGAAGTCTGTGGGAAAGGTGCTGAATCCGGATTCTCTTCCAGATCCCTCTCAGACTTGGCTGAGCTCCTCCCCATCATCGTCCTTAAAGAGGGCAGCCCACTGGAGGATTTCTAAGATTTCCAAATCTAAGGAAGTGCAGGGCAGCAAGCAGAGGCCACCCTCACTCTGACCACTAGGGGGCACCACGCCACTGGAAAACGGCAGGCCAGAGTCCCTGGCTCTCACCCAGCCCGGCCCCCCTGGAAGGGCCTACCTTTTGTTTGGCAGCATGCTCAGCCACCATGTCGCTGAAGTCCTCCTTCTCCACTTGAGCCTGCTGCTCCCGCACATGCTCCTCATACTTCTGGGTCATGGCCATAGGATCCAGCTCCAACTCTTCAGGCGCCAGGGCCACTTCCACACCTTGCAGCTCAGGAGCCGGGCCCTTCCGGCTCATAACCTGGAAAGGGGGATCAGGGCTTTGTCATCTCCAAAGACAGTCACAGAGGCCCTAGCTTCTGCTGCCTTTCTCAGCCTCCAAAAGCAGTGTCCTTCAAGTACTCACCGTCGACATGTCATAAATGTGGGTTGATCCCATCATGGCTCCCCCAACAGTGGCTGTTCTCTTCTCCGGCAACACAGTGAACAGCTGAGGTGTCTCACTTCTGCAAAGGACAATGGGATCAGGCCCAAAAAGGAAGGGACAAAAGGGTCTCCAGAAGCGGAAACAAAAGAAACAGGTGGCACCACCACTCAGCGCCTTGGAGAGCTTCTGAGCTCCCCAGGGATGCAGCCTCCGCAGTTCATGGAGGCCCATGAAAGAAAAGAACTGGGTAGGGGGGAGGGTGTCACAGTGCTGACTCCGGGGAACAGAGATGGAGCTAAGGGGCCCCCTGAACCAAGTTAGGGGATCACAGACCAGGACTCCCACATGCATAGAAGAGTCAAAAGGTCAGAGAGGCTGAAAGTTTCCAAGAGAACTTTGGTACAGAGAGGCTGGCAAGAGAGCAGGCTACAACAGTTCCCACCCAAAGAATGTCACGCCTGGAGTTCTAATGTACATAGTTCACACTTCCAGGCCTTCTGATGCAAGAGCCATCCACAGCCAGTTTCACCACCAATTTCAAGAATTACACTAGGAACAAGAGCAAATCTACCACTATCACCCCAGACCATGTCCCTCATCTCTACCTCTCCCACTGGAAGAGGTGACAATCTATTCTCCACACAGGAGCCAGAGTAAATGCCTTAAAATGGAAGTCAGGTCTTGTCAGACCTTTGCTTAAAACCCTCTGAGGCTTCTGATCATTATCTGAATAAAAGCCAAACTCCTTACCATGACCTAAAGGGTTCATAGTCTAGTCCCTTATCCAAGCCCTCCTCACTATAACCTGTCCACAGTACCCTTCTTTTTCTTTGAATATGCAAAATTTGAGACTTCTGTTTCCTGAGAAGGAGCAACAAGAATCAGATATGCCCTCCTGCCTGAAACAAACAAAAAATGGGCAAAATATATGAAACTGTTTTTTTTTTTTTTTTTTTTTTTTGAGACAGAGTTTCGCTTTTGTTGCCCATGGAGCGCAATAGTGCAATCTTAGCTCACCACAACCTCTAACTCCCAGGTTCAAGTGATTCTCCTGCCTCAGCCTCACAAGTAGCTGGGATTACAAATGTGTGCCACCATGCCCGGCTAATTTTTGTATTTTTAGTAGAGACAGGGTTTCTCTATGTTGGTCGGGCTAGTCTCGAACTCCCAACCCCAGGTGATCAGCCCGCCTTGGCCTCCCAAAGTGCTGGGATTGTAGGTGTGAGCCACCGTGCCTGGCACAGTGGTTTTCAAGACACCAGACATGGGGCAACAAAACATAAGTGAGTCCTGTGAGACAGGAAACAAATGTGATGAGCCATTCAACTGCCCCAGCATGCTGCACTGAGAGTTTCCAGGCCACAGAACAAAGCAGGGAGACCCATGGACAGCCCAGAGGACTCCATGAGTTGGGAGGATGAAGGTGAAAGTCCAGGGAGATCAAGGCAGTAAGAGTTCACAGGAAAGCGTACTGGAGAAAAGAGCAGAGAGAGAACTCAAGAGACCCACAGAAGATCCTCAAGTATGCAGGGGAGTACTAAGCAGCACCTGCCTACCAAGGACAGGGAAAGCAGCACCCAAAAGGATTGGTAACAATACCCGCTGCTCACTCAGAACTGGGAATAGTGCAACGCGCACTAGCCAGACAGAAAACCTCCTGATTCACAGGATGGTGCGTAGAGTATACAGGTACTTGTGCCTCACAGTGGGGAGGACTGCTTCAGTCCTGCCTCAGGAACCCCAAAAACAAGACCTGAAAAGATCAAACTATTTCCATGTAACTATTTTTGGATGAGGTTGAAGAAAATGTACAGGAATACAAAAATATCATGGATCCAACAAGGTAAATTTCACAAAGCCTAGCATTCAATAAAAAATTACCAGGCACTGGACATGCCCAGTGGCTCATGCCTGTAATCCCAGCACTTTGGGAGGCTGAGACAGGATTGCTTGAGCCCAGAAGTTCAAGACCAGCCTGGGCAACACAGTGAGAACCTGTCTCAAAAAAAAAAAAAAGAAAAAGAAAAAATGTCAAGATGTGCAAAAGAGTAGGAAAATACAATCCATAATGAAGAAAATAATCAGCTAATGGCAATCAACCCAGAACTGACACAGATGTTAGAGTTAGCAGACGATAAATTAAAATGTTGTTATAGCCAGGTGTGGTGGCTCATGCCTGTAATCCCAGCACTTTGGGAGGATGAGGCAGGCGGATCACCTGAGGTTAGGAGTTCAAGAATAGCCTGGTCAACGTGGTGAAACTCTGTCTCTACTAAAAATACAAAAAAATTAGCCGGGTGTGGTGGCACATGCCTGTAGTCCCAGCTACTCTGGAGGCTGAGGCACAAGAATTGCTTGAACCTGGGAGGCGGAGGTTGCAGTGAACAGAGATCACACCACTGCACTCCAGCCTGGGCAACAGGGCAAGACTCCATCTCAAAATAAAATTAAAATTACGTTAATAAAATTAAATATTATCATAACTGCATTCCACACGTTCAAAAAGTTAAATAAGAGAGAAAGAACAGATTTAAAAGACCCTAAATCAAACGTCTAGAAAGGAGAATTACATTGTTTTGGATTACTGTTGGATCAGAAATTACAGAAGAAAAAATAGTAAACTTGAACACATAGCAATAGAAATTTTCTAAAATGAAATACAAAGAGAGAAGAACTTCTTTAAAAATTAAGAGCATCAGTGAGCAGTGGGACAAATTCAAGAGACCTAATAGAGGAATAATTTGAGTTCCCAAAGGAAAGAAGAGAAGGGAGCAGAGAAAATATTGGGAGAAATTATTATCAAAATTTTCCCCAAACTAATAAAAACTAAAAACCCAGATCTAAGATACTTAAAAAACTCCAAGCAAAGAAACATTCAGAAGCTACCCCAAGGCACATTGTAGTCAAATTGTTAGAACTAGCGATACAATCTTAAAAATAGCCAAACAAAAATGACACATTATGTACACAGGAACAAAGGTAAGAATGACAGCAGATCTCTCACCAGAAACAATGCAAGAAAGACGACAGTGGAGCAACATCTTAAAAGTACTAAAGGAAGGCTGATTCACCTATAATCCCAACACTTTGGGAGGCCAAGGCAGGCAGATCACTTGAGGTCAGGAGCTCAAGACCAGCCTGGCCAACATGGCAAAATGCCATCCCTACTAAAAATGTAAAAATTAGCTGGGTGTCGTGGCATGTGCATGTAATCCCTGCTACTCAGGAGGCTGAGGCAGGAGAATCACTTGAACCCAGGAGGCAGAGGTTGCTGTGAGCCAAGATCACACCACTGCACTTCAGCCTGGGTAAGACACCAAGACTCCATCTCAAAAAAGAAAAAAAAAAGTACTGAAAGAAAAAAAAATTGTCAACCTAGAATTCTATATCTGGCAAAGATCTTTCAAAAATGAAGGCCAAAGAATTTTTAAGACTACCCAAACTGAACAAATTCAAAACCAGCAGACCCACATATAAGAAATGTTTTTTTTTAATATTTTGTAGAAATGGGGTCTCAGTATGTTGCCCAGGCTGGTCTCAAACTCCTAGACTGTAGCAATCATACCACCTCAGCCTTCTCCCAATGTGCTGAGATTACAGGTGTAAGACACCACGCCCCTTAATGTAAGAAATATTTAAAGGAAGCCCTTCAGACAGAGGAAAAATGATACCAGATAGAAACCTGAATATACACAAAGAAATGAAAGAAACAAAAGTGATAACTACATGGTTTCATGCATGATTCTTATTTAAACCCCCCTAAAAGATAATTGACCATTTAAGCAAAAATAGTAATTATATAGTATCAGATTGCTAACATATGTAAAAGTAAACTGTATGACAATATAGTACAAAAATTGGGAGAAGAAAAATGAAGTCTATTCTAATGGCTCTTAATACTATCTGGAAGCAGTGCAACATCAAGAGAAGGTCTTTATCTCTTGGAAAAGACATGATCTACAATAAATCCCAGAGCAACCACTAAAATAACAAAGCAAAAACTCACAGCTAATAAACCAACACTGGAGATAAAATGAAATCATAAAAAATGTTCAAGTAATCCAAAAGAAGGTAGAAAAACAGGAAAAAGGGAACAAAGACCAGAATGGATAAAGAGAGGGTCATTTCATGATAAAAGGGTTAATTTATGAAGACTTAACAACACTACACACTTAAGTACCTAAAAGTGGAGCGTCAAAATATGAGCCCATGCCTGTCTCAGGGCCTTTGCACTTGCTTGCACTTACTGCTACTTCTGACCCAGATCAGCCGGTGGCTGGCGTTTTCCTAATGTTCATTCAGGTCTCAGTTCAAGCACCACCTCCTCAATGAGGCCTTTCCAAAGGCCTCCCTGCCACCCCATCCCATTACCCAGTTTCCTCTGCGTCAACATCCTTATCCACATCTGAAAGTATCTTGTTTTCTAATTACCAGTTAACCTCAACTGCTGACTCCTCATTGCCTGGAGTAGTGCCTGGCAGTTGGTTCAGTAATTGTTTAAAAAGGGATGGGGGGAGAAAGGAACAATAGTCAGCCAGCCAACCAAAGGGAAGTGAAGGTCTTCCCCCTCTCAGCCCTGTCTGGCACCCTCACCCATCCATCGCCTCCTCAATCTTCTTCTTCCTCAGCTCAATGAGTTCAGGGGTCTCCATTCCAGCAGGCACTGATGAGAAGCCACCAGGAGTGATGAGGCCACTGTGAAGAGAGGAACAAGCTCCAGGGTAAAGAGAAGGCCAGCAAAGATAGGCCACTTCCAAGAGGCACTCTGCTTTCCCCACCTGTCTGCAGGGGTGATAAAGCCTGTCTCATCTGGTTTGTCTTCATCACTTTCCTCCTCTTCCTCTTCTTCTGAGGATTCTTCATCAGATGGTTCCCAGTTCCCCCCCAAGGGGTCCGATCAATCTCTTCTTCCTCAGTCTTGGTCTGAAAGAGATCACTTATTCATTAAACAAATGTTTACTAAGTACCTATTATGTGCCAGGCTGTTTTAAGCTGAAGGAGTGTAAGAGTCAACACATAGACAATAATCCCTACCTACCTAGAGCTCAAATTCTAGTGAGGAGCTTGCATTAACATCTCAGGAAAATGTATGCCCATTTTCAGACTGACATTTCAGAACACCCACAACTCCCTGATAATGAAGCTATAAACCAACAATCTCTAACCTTCATAACATTAAGCAAAACCAGATTGCCAGTACATGGCCCATACCTGAAATTCAGCAGCATTGGTTCCAAATACATCCCCATAGAGTGGTTTCCCAGTCTCATCCACTGGAGGTTTGCCCCAGCCACCAGCATGGTACCCAAAGGAACAGCTCTGCAAGACAGCACAATCGGTTTACTCCTTAGCTGACAAAGAAACTCTGAAGTCCTAGAGAAAGTACAGAACTGACACTTGAGAACTGTGGAAATTATGACTACAGAATAAAATTAAATGTTATAAAGCATTAGAAAGCAAAATTAATAAATGACTAAACTCTGGAGGCAACAGGATGAGGAGACAGGAGGGAGAAAGCATGTTAACAGCCTCTTCTGTCATGGCAGAGCCTTTGCTGTCTGAAACCAAAATATGTATGCTGAAAACATTACTCCAATTTCTTTTTCTTTCCTCTCATCTGTGTGAAATATGAATGACTTCAATTTCTTATTGAGTTTCTTAATGACTTCAATTTCTAACTTTAGAAATCTGGCTTGTTCAGAATCTATTTCTCTTAAGGGGCAGAAATTTCTATCTAATGTTTAACAATATTACTTTTTTACTTTAACAACTCTTGTCTGTTTTCTTTTTAATTTAATGCTTATTTTTAAAATAATAAATCTGCAGACATTTCTGAGATAAAATTATTTCTGAGAGACAGATTGAAGTTTAAAAAAATTATTATTATTATTTTTGAGACAAAGTCTTACTCTCTCACCACGCTGGAGTGAAGTGGTGCAATCTCAGCTGACTGCAACCTCAACCTCCTGGGTTCAAGCGATTCTCGTGCCTCAGCCTCCCAGGCAGCTGAGATAACAATCATGTGACACCACATCCAGCTAATTTTTTTGTATTTTTAGTAGAGACAAGGTTTCACTATGTTGGCCAGGATTGTCTTGATCTCCTGACCTTGTGATCCAGCCTCCTTGGCCTACTAAAGTGCTGGGATTACAGGCATGAGCCACCGCGACCAGGCTTCTTTTTTTTTTTTTTTTTTTTTTTAACACTAGAGATATAGCTTAACTATGTTCCCCAGGCTAGTCTTGAATTCCTGGCCCCAAGGGATACTCCCATCTCAGCCTCCCAAAGTGCTAGGATTACAAGTGTGAGACACCACATCTGGCTGAGATAAAATTATTTCTCTGTTCATTCTTATAGTCATCATAGACATAGCTGAAAACACATTCACCAAATAGTGAATTTGGCTATTTCCGAGTAGTAAAATTGTGATTTGCTTTCATCTTTGCACTTGTCAATTCTGACTATTTTATGATGAGCATGTCAGTTTATTAAAAAACAAAAACCATTCTTTGTTTTTCTCCAGAGACACATGGTATATGACAAATATGATGTGTCAATAAAAGAGAGACACCTGGTGGAGTCAAGAGAAGGAAAACAAAAAAAATTACCTTCCAGTTCAAAAGCAGAGAGAACAGAGACTCAACAAAAGGACAATGCTCACCTCAGGGATGGGCGAGTTCAGCCCAGGGATTTTCAGGTTGGGATACGACGGGGGTGGTCCATATCGCTGCATGGCAATCAGCCACGGGGGGAGGGACCTTGTGGGCATTCTGCAGGAAAAGAGAACAGGATACCATCTGCCAAACCCTATCCCTGTCTCTGCCTTCCACCCCAATCCCCACCCTCTTCGCTGCTTCCCCAGCCCGCTAACTGACACTCACTGGTCCTACTGGCATCCCCCAAGGAAATCCTTAGCTCATCAGACAGATCTCCTGGCTTCTTCTCCTTCAGTCGTGTCTCGAACTCCTTCCCCTGAGGGAAAAGCAGAGCATACTGCATTGTAGACCCAGACACTCAGTGGGAGCACAACGGCAAGAGGATGTGAAAACAAAGGCAAGAAGTCCTAACCCACATCAGATAGAAAATCCCACTGAGGGCTGCCTGGCTCCCCACTCTGATTCTCATCACTTCTTTCTCTGGCCAAAGTGGGGGAAGGAATAAAAACCAGGGCGGAGGGGAAAAGCCCAGACTCCCAGTGCTGTCAATAACCCACTATGAGAACACGGCCAACGTTGGCACCTGCCCTCTCATCTGTAAAATGGGGCACTCAACGGGATGATCTGCATTTAATTCTTCCACCTCATTAATTCCATGACATCATGGTGACTATGATTTCAAGGATCAGAAAAGAATACCAACTTTTCTACCACCTTCAGTGTTAAAAGTTTCCTAAAAGCATCTGCCCCTTGGCCCCTCCATCCCTAAACCAACCACCACCAACTATTATCATTTCAAAGACAGGAAACGAAAAGTCTATGTGAGAAAGAAGTCACCAGGTCTGCATCTCTCCTTCAAAAAGGACCTCATTTTGAAAGTCCATCTCATCCGAGGGTAGTCAATGGGCAATTCTAAGGCTGAGGAACTACTGTAGTCGCTTCAAAAGCCCTCCTGGGTCAGGTGCAGTGGTTCACTTTGGGAGGCTGAGGTGGGCAGATCACTTGAGCTCAGGAGTTCCAGACCCGCCTGGACAACATAGCAAAACTGTCTCTACCAAAAATACAAAAAATTGGCCAGGCGTGGTGTGCCTGTGGTCCCAGCTACTTAAGGGGCTGAGATGGGAGAACTGCTTGAGCCCAGGAGGCAGAGGTTACAGTGAGCCCAGATCATTCCACTACACTCCAGCCTGGATAACAGGGTGAGACTCCATCTAAAAAAAAAAAAAAAAAAAAGCCCTAGACAGTCTCAACCCCAAGGCCCAGACTGGCCTCTCCCAGCCCCCTCCCAAACCTCATAGTACAGGTCCCCCATGGATGGTCAGCTTTGGCTTGGTCTGCCACTTGAAGAAGGCATCGTGTAGTTTCTGGTAGTCAATGTCAATCTTGCCCATTTTAGGCCGAACCTTCTCTCGCATTTTTGACTTCATGGTCTTCTGTTCTTCCTGTGGAGAATGGCAGAAGACAAGCTTTAGCAAGTACTCACCAAATTCGTGTAGAGAATCCAGCTTCCAGCTCCAAAAGAGATCAAGAGAAGCCTCAATTATCTCACCCTGAAAGTCACCAAGATCCTTCCTGCTCAAACCCTTCAAAACATAATCCATACTGAACAAAATAGACTATACCGTATCAGTCTCAGCTGTGTATATCAATAACTAGTTATTAAACCATCTCATCAAAGATGAATCTCATCAGTTCTCTGAAAGGCAAGACTTCCCCGTGTTCTTTTGTACCTCCTGAGTTCAAAGTATTTAATTAAAAGCTTTAAAATTAAGAAGTCACCGCTGGGCACAGTGGTTCACACCTGTAAACCCAGCACTTTGGGAGGCTGAGGCGCACGGATAATGAGGTCAGGAGATCAAGACCATCCTGACTAACATGGTGAAACCCCATCTCTACTAAAAATACAAAAAAATTAGCCAGGCGTGGTGGCACACACCTATAGTCCCAGCTACTTGGGAGGCTGAGGCAGGAGAATCACTTGAACCCAGGAGGTGGAAGTTGCAGTGAGCGGAGATCGCACCACTATACTCCAGCCTGGGTGACAAAGCAAGACTCCATCTTAAAAAAAAAAAAAAAAATTTAAGAAGTTACACAACCACCATGAATCTGTAGCCACAAAGTGCATCTGGGAAACGAGTCACCAGGTGAGCTGGCAAAGTGAAGGCAGAGGAGAGGAAAAGCAGAGGAGGAAAACAAAGGGATAATTAGACAAGTAACAAGTAGGTGGTAGCTGGGTTTCAAACCAGGTTCCCATTTTGAAGCACTCTGCTGTGAATGATGGGGGACACCCGAGGGCAGGTGTGAGCGCTGCCAGGACCTCACCTTCTCCTGCAGGGCCTCGCGCATCTCCTGGATGCCTGTGCGTTTGATGAAGTCTTGGCAGCTCGAAGGGAGGCTTCTCAATGCCCCGTTTGCCCTGCAGATACTTGCGCTTAAAACACCAGTGGCGTGGCACAGGCACGGAGTTCCGAGTGGCCTTAAGGTGGACCAAGAGCTTAGGGTCCTGTGCCGTCACATCGTGCATCTCCACGACATCGGGCCGAGCCACCAGCTGGAAAACACATAGGAACGCGTGTGTTGAAAGCCCCAACTTCTGAGGTTTGAAGCTCTTCTTCCCATTCCTCTTCCTCAAAGACCCATACCCAAATCACCCACAACACTTCCGTCAAAGTTGTCACCTCCCTGGCTTCCCAGGTTGTCTCCCAGCTGGGCTCCAGGGCCTGCAGGATCCTCTCAGGTCTCACCTGCTTAAGTTCAGCCACAGTGAAGCGGTTCATTCGGCGCAACTTCTTCTGGACAGCTTGGGGGCTTCTGGCTTCTTTTCCTAGAACAATCACCTCTTTTGAGCAGGACTCAGATGTGAATGAAACTGCGCAACCCACCCCCAACCTTAAGCCACCGAAGCTCTTCAAGAGTTCACCATGGTCCCTCTCTGGATGCCTCACAGCCACCTGTGCCCAGAGTCCCTGCTTTCCGCCAGGAGGGCCAGACCTGACCTGCTCATCATCACTGCTGTCGTCATCACTGTCCTTGTGCTCCTCCTCAAAGCCCTTCTTCTTGGGGGCTGCAGAGTTCTCCAGTTTGTCAAGTTTCTCTGGCTCCTTCTCCTTCTCCTTCTTCACATCGTCAGTGAGCTGAGGAGGCAGACAAAGTGAAACCCCTGCCCTCTGAGCCCCTTCCCAGTTCCTAAAGCCAGCCCTGAAAAGATGCCTGTTCCCTGCCTCTCACCCACCTCTGAGCCCCTTCCCTGTTTGGCATCGCCCCTTCCAAGTGTGCTCTCCTTGTACCTTAAAAGCTTCAAAAATCCTCTTAAAGAAGATAAAGTTGGGCTCATAAATTTCTGGTTCTTCAGTCACATACTCAATCTCGACATCAGCTGCTGGGGGAGTCAGAGCCACGGGACCGGGATGAGTCTTTCTCCCCGGTCCCCCAGAACTCTCAGAGGACACCCCCTCGTACCCGCTGGGGCTTTTTCTTCTTCTTTCTGTTCCTACGCTTCCGGTTTTTCTGTCAAGAGGAGGAAAACCAGCTGGGTCAGAGAATCCAAGCATGGTGGCAGCACCCCAACCCATGAACTCCTCCCCCAGTGTCCCCCCACAGTTCAACGCTCAGGCTTTTTCCAAGGAAGCCATCTCATGAAGTGGTTGTGAAGGGGCCTTGGAGTCAGACTCCAAAGTTCTGCCACTCACAAGCTGTGTACCTTTGGGTAAATTACTGTGCTTCTCAGAACCTCAGCTCTTTCAGCTGCAAAATGTAGGCATGCATAGTACTTGGAACTCAAAGCAATAAAAAATATCTATAAGATGCTTAGGGCGGAAATTGGCACAAAATACAAGCTGTTACTTACTGAACACTTACAAATTGTGCTATTTTTGTACCGAAGTCCCATCTCCTGCCTTTCCTTCCAGACTCAGCTCCAACCCTACCTCCTTTTTAGATATGGACACTGTGTCCTCCTCAGTCTCTGATGCTGACTGGCCCAGGGACGAGCGAGCATCTGTTTCCATTTCCTCTTCCTCTGTAAGGAAGAAGGTGGTGATGAGTCTTCACGGTACCAGTGCCCTGCACGCATCGCAGTAACCCGCTTTTACCAAGAGCCTGACTCTCTCTAAACTCTCCTTGGGGAAGGGACACAGGAATGAGGACTCAGCCTCGGCCTCTCCAGGTTCTGTGGCTGCAGCCTCAGGACAGCTGGCACTCACCCTGCTGAGAGTTCATCTCTTCCTGGCGGCTCTCCTTCAGCTGCAGGATCTTCTCCAAAGCCTGGGGGATCTTGGGGCCCACAGAGGGGTCATCCATCTGCCAGAGACAAGCAGTCAGAAGAGATGAATCACAGTGCCCTTTTTCTACCAACTTCCACCTTTTGGACTAGAAAGGCTGCTGGCCAGGTGATGTAAGCAGCAGAGAGTGGGCAACACCAACTGGGCTCAGTGAGGTTCAGTGTCCCTCAGAGGGACCCCAAGACTCTGCCTCAGTAGTGTCTCCCCCAATCCCTCTGCCATACCCTAAGTATAGTTTAAATAAGCAGGGCTCCCCACTACCCCCCAGGAATTTAAGTCCCCCCATCTTCTCACAGAACCCTTCTCTAAAAATCTAAAAATAGTCCCCTTCTAAACTACCACTCTCCTGTCCCTAGGAAGAAACCATCAGCCTCACCTCTCTGTTTTCATCTCCAGGGGGCGGTGGGGACCCACGAGGCCGGGGAACAGGGGCTCCCATGGGCAAAACTGTAGGAGTGGGGACCACTGGGCCCACTGGAGCGGTTACTGAGAGAAGGGAGAAAGAATTCAATGTCAGAAGAGACAAAACACTCACGTAAAAAACCACCTCTCTTGCTAAAAGGGTGATGGTTACCCTGCGGTGGAGGAGGGCACGGGGGAGCGGGGTAGGTTCTGGGGTGCTGGTAATGTTTTGGATCTTGGTCCAAGTGCAGGTTGTATGGGTGTGCTCCGTTTGTAAAAAATCACTGAACTGCATATTTACTCTATATGCGCTTTTTAAATGTGACAGATACTTTGAAAGTCTTTAAAAAATTTTTTAAAACACCTTCCTTGCCCTTCCCCTCCATTCCAGGGTCTCACCTCGAGGACCCAGAGGAGTGCGCACGCCAATTTGGCCCATGTCTTGTGGGGGCCGAGGGACTGCGGTGCCCATCTTGGCAATTTCCTGCTGTCGTTCCTGCTCCAGTAACACAGCTGCCTATGGGAGGGAAGTGGGAGTAGAGAGATAGCCTGAAAACGCGTTTGGCAGGCAGCCCCTGGCAAATGCATTCTTTCAGCCGGGTAATGGGCCGAAGGAGAACAATCATGAACCACTTGGGTGCTGACATCCCCCTCCACCCCCACACTTCCAGGCTACTAATCCAAATGGAGGAGACCTCTCACCATAATGGAAATCCCTAGAAATAACACCAAGGAAAACCCCAGGAAACTTCTGGTTCCTAGCAGAGAATTTCATATTGAGCCAAACACTGCTTTCTACTTTTCAGAGAGTTTCTTCCCCAAAATATTAAATTATACAGAAGAAACTTTTGAACTCTTTTCTTGTATCTACCCCTCAAGATCCAGCAAAATCTAGGCAAAGACAGTACTTCATCCACAGGTCCAGACTTGTTGGTTTTTTTTTTTTTTGAGACAGGGTCTGGAGTGCAGTGGCATGATCTCAGCTCACTGCAGCCTCTGCCTCCCAGGCTCAAGCCATCCTCCCACCTCAGCCTCCCAAGTAGCTGGGACTACAGGTGTGCGCCACCACATCTGGCTAATTTTTGTATTTCTGATAGAGACAGGGTTTCATCATGTTGGCCAGGCTGGTCTCGAACTCCTGAGCTCAAACAATCCGCCCACCTCAGCCTCCCAAAGTGCTGGGATTCCAGGTGTGAGCCACTGCACCTAGCTCATACTTGTTGCTTTCAACACTTACTTTTTAATATTCCTGAGTAATCCACTGGGTAATGACTAATGCAATACACCTCTGGGGCCAAACATCTTATATAACATTCCCAGACTTAATAGTCATATTTTGTCTAAATCCAATACAAATCATTCAGTTGCCCAGTGTCCTGTCTAGAATGATGTCATGTAAGGCAAGCACAGATCAGCACGTTTTGTGTAACAGGTCAGAAGGTAAATACTTTAGGCTTTATGGGCTGCTGTATGGACTCTGTTAATGTTTTTGGTTTGCGTTTTCTTAAAACTCCTAAAAAATTTAAGTTATTTTTAGCTCACAGGCCATACAAACGCAGGCCCAGGTTACAGTTTGTTCAATTCCTAACGTTAAGAAAAACTGAATGCTTTGGAAGACACTGGAACTTAGTTGGGGACAAAATAGCCTCCAGGGAAAACTTGAATGGTACACCCTAAGCCCTATAAATGGCTGCCAACCAACTGGACCATGAGGTCAAAGGTTAAGGGGAGGAATATTACCCGCTTCTGCTGCTCCAAGAGCTCATGTTCCTTCAGTGAATGATCTCCCTGCTTAAAAAAGAAAACAAGCTCATACCAGCACCATTATTCCACAGGCAAATCTCCCACAACTCTTGCTTCTTGAGATCCTCTTCCAGTCAAGGGCCCATGTTCTAGTCTTTAGTCCTGACCTTCCCAGAAACCTTAGCTTGCTCTAGGATCCAACTTTCTCTAAGGCTCCACTCCCACCAGGCCAGGGCTTCCACCTGCCCTACCTGCTTGGCACGCTCCTCCTGCTGCATCAGCAATGCCGCCTGCTGCTGAGCCAGCTTCAGCCGCTCCTCCTCTGACAGTGCCACTGGCTCACCCACACGGAGAGGAGGCGGGGGCCCCAAATTTGGTGGGTGGGCCATAGGAAAGCCAAGGCCAAGGCCTGGTGGAGGTGGTGGGGGTGGTGGAGGAGGCTGCAGAGGGGGGGAGTCCCATAGGTGGTGGTGGCATAGGAATTCCAGGGAGCTATGGAGAAAATATGATCATAAAACTACGAAGCATTTATTCATTCTGCAAATATTTGGGGGAATCTACTTTGAGTCAGGAGCTGGGATTCTAAGTTAAATGATACACAGTTCCCACTTCTTAAGAGAGAATGCTCCACAGCACTATGAAGATAAGAGAATGTTAACTTCCTTTGGCATCAACCAAAGGAAGCTATCCCGAACACAGATTCTGCATACAATTCCAGGAGACTTGAGGACACTTCTGAGGTCATCTAGGGACTCCTTATCCTACACACAGAGATCAACAGATCTCAGGTCAGAGCTACTGCTTTAGAGAAAAAAAGGCAAATCCTAGATCAGAAGGAACATGGAAATTGAGATGATTTAAATAAACAGGAACCACTGTGCCAAGGCAATACAAACCCCAATGACTACTAAATGCAAGGGGTATGAAATCAAATCAGGGAGCCCTCGATGTCTCACAAAAGAACATGGGAACTGTGCCCAAGGCAGGCAAAGAAGACGGTGATTGCTTCCAGCTGGGTAGGGACAGGTTAGGCTTCCTTGTATTCAAGCTTTTTTTTTTTTTTTTTTGAGACAGGCGAGTCTTGCTCTGTTGCCCAGGTGGGAGTGCAGTGGCGCAATCTCAGCTCACTGCAACCTCTGCTTTCCAGGTTCAAGCAATTCGCGTGTCTCAGCCTCCCAAATAGCTGGGATTATAGGCACTGCCACCACACCTGGCTAATTTTTGTATTTTTAGTGGAGATGGGGGTTTCACCATGTTGGCCAGGCTGGTCTTGAACTCCTGACCTCAAGTGATCCATCTGCCGCAGCCTCCCAAAGTGCTCAGTGAGTCACGGAGCCCTGCCTTTCTTTTGAGACGGAGTCTTGCTCTATCACCTAGGCTGGAGTGCAGTGGCTAGATCTCGGCTCACTGCAACCTTCACATCCTAGGTTCAAATAATTCTCCTGCCTCAGCTTCCCAAGCAGCTGGGATTATAGACATGTGCCACCACAACCAGCTAAGTTTTGTATTTTCAGTAGAGATGGGGTTTCACCATGTTGGCCAGGCTGGTTTTTAACTCCCAATCTCAGGTGATCCACAAGCCTCGGCCTCCCAAAGTGCTGGGATTTTTTTTCCAATTTTTTTATTTAATTTTATTTTATCGTAAGTTCTGGTGTACATGTGCAGGATGTGCAGTTTGCTACATAGGTAAATATGCACCAGGGTGGTTTGCTGCACCTATCAACCCATCACCTAGGTATTAAGCCTGGCATGCATTAGCTATTTTTCCTGACATTCTCCCAGCCCCTGCCCCACCATCTCCTTTTTTTTTTTTTTTTTTTTTTTTTGTTGAAGAAACAAAGTCTCATTCTGTCACCCAGGATGGAGTACATGGGGTACAGTGGCACAACTATAGCTCACTGCAGCCTCGAACTCCAGGGCTCAAGCAATCCTTAAGCCTCAGTTTTGCGAGTAGCTGGGACTTTATAGGCACGTGCCGCCGTGCCCAGATAATTTTTAAAACTTTTTTGTAGTAACAGAGTCGTACTACATTGCCCAGCCTGGTCTTGAGCTCCGGCCTCAAGTGATTCTCCCATCTAGGCATCCCAAAGTGGTGGGATTACAGGCATGTGCCACTGCACCCGGCCACAAGCTCAATCTTGAATGACAGGTAGAATGTGGAGAGGCAGACAGTGGGAAGGAGGCAAATATCAGCATCAAAAGAGAGAACTGAAGAGCTCACAATTCTGCCACGGCAGTACCTCCCTGCCCAAAGTGTTAGTAGCATCCCAAGTACACTGCAGGTGAGAGGAAGGTACTTCCTAAAAAAAGGATCTTTTTTAGATCTCATCTAAAAAAGATGGAATCTTTTTTTCCCCCTCCTCAGGTTAGGCTAGTAATTAATGTGCAAGAGTGTCACATCTCACACATGCGCGTGAACACCCAATCATTACACTCATGAACTACAAAAGGATCAGCAGATATAATATTAAAAAATGGAAGAATCTCCCTACCTGTGCTGACATGGGAGGTGGAGCGGCTTTGTCCCCATCTTCCCCTCTCAAAACTGGCCGATTCAGCACGATGCCAGTCTGCAAAGAGAAAGGACTCTAGGTCAGTGCAAAATTAGCTGTTTCACTAAACGACATTCTCGCCCAATTCATTCAACAAAATGTACCTAGCGCCTGTCTGCCAGCGCTCCGGCTGGGCACTGAAGAGGACCAAGATAGATACAAGAGATTACAACTAAGCTAGCAAAGGTAAGAAGAAGGCAAAGAGAGCAAGCCTCCGCCTTGCTGTGCCGAGATAAAGAAAGAATAAAGACCAAGCCGTAAGGAGTATAGGTCTCCTGGAGACACTCGGCCTATCCTGACGTCCTGCAGCCAACACCCACCTGGCGGGTGTAGGTCTGCAGCCGCTCCACCAGCTCCTCGCGACTACCTGCGGGGCAAAGTACACGATCAATAAGGCAGGCCAGCCCGGCCAGGTCAGGCCCCAGCGGCCCGCCTCCGCCCCTCGCGCCCGGGTCTCCCGGGTAACCGGGCTCCGCTTCTCCGCAGGCCGGTAAAGGCCCTCGACGTCCTGTGTTCCTCACCCTGGATCGGAGCTCCGATCTCTGCCAACTTGGCCTGAAGCTCCTGGGCAGCCCAGGCGCCATAGTGGCCTGGAGGTGGCGGCGGCTGCAGCTGCAATTCCGCTTTGGGAGGCTCCGGGTGCTCGGTCGCCATCTTAGCTGCAGGAAGGCGCGCGACCAACCCGGAAGCTCGGGCCAGCCGCCGGGCCCACTTTCCGGAACTTCCGGCAGCGCCGTGCGCCACGTCCTCTCTGGTTGGGAGGCTGTGCGCCCGCTGCCGTTCTCTGGGCCACGGGATTCGCCGCAGACGTCCCTTTCTCCCACTACCCTTCGGCGGCCTGGTCGCGAGGCCTCCTGGGAGTTGTAGTGCACAGGTCTCGGTCTCTGTGGGCCCAGCGCCCCGCTACTGCCCGAAGACCGGCGGCGGGCCCGTGGGCGGGGCTGCGGAGAAGGCTGGCCTTTCCCCGAGGGAGTGTTTTCTGCGCCTCACCTGCGGGAGCGCAGGCTCTCAAGCCTTCCGGCCCGGCTCCCCGGTCAGAGGCCCTGACGCTTACACTCCCAGGGAGTCCCGAGAGACTCATTTCCCTGGCGGCCCCGCGTTGCGGGCGCCCAGTGGGAGGCTTGAGCCGATGCCTGGGATAAAACAGTGTCTGATTGTTTGCCCGCCCACCCCCGGCCCAGGCCCGGATGAATGGGCTGAAAGGGGATCCGAGCTGGGAGAGGAGCGGGACCGCCCGGGCTGAGCTCCAGCTGCCGACCTGGGGGAAGGGCGACACTAAAGCCCCCTTTTCCACCGTCCAGGCAGGCTCAAATGTCGTCTCCTCCACTAAGCTTTCTCCCGCTTTCCTTTCCTTTCTTAGAGCTCCCATAATACATTCGAATCTGCACCGTTCTTTCTTGCCCTTTCTTCCTACCTCCAACCCAAAAGTATGAGCAGGTACTTGATCTTTTTCAGTCTCGAATCGCCTGGGGTTCAAGAGGCGCCCAATAAATGATTACTAGAGAAAAGGAATAATTTTTCTGGTGACAGCATTTGTCTTTTTTAGTCTCGGAAATAAACTCAGGCCCTTTTCCCTCAGCCGCACCTGCATTGGGGGCCATCTTGCTTCCTGCTCCCCCACCCCAACTCCCCCCTGGCCTTTGGGGATATCGGCAGAGACTGGCAGGGATTCTTGCCTGCCTAGCATCCACCTCTCCCGGTCCCACACCATCAGTTCAGTTTCTTTCCCCCACCTCTGCCACTAGCTGTGCGCTCTCACTGACCAGGCTCACTGTGTGTTGAGTAAGGGAGGGGGAGACTCCAGTGGAACGATCTCATTTCCCCCACTACACATACCCATCAGATCTTTTCTCTAGCTCCATTTTGCCAACTGCCCCCAGTGGAGAAGTAGCTGGGAACAGGGAAAAAAAAGAATGGGGCACCAGGTCCAGGAAAGGTGAGGTTTGGGAGAGAAAGGGAAAAGGACTGGGTCAAAGGTTGGCTCACATCCTAGCACTGGGTGGAAAGCCTTCCTCTTACCCCAAATCCTGACCCTTCCCCTTTCCATTAATGTCACTGTGGCAGGCTCCTGCTGCCACTCCCAGAGGGGGAAGCCAAACCCAGAAAGGACAGTAAGGAAGACAGAACAAGGACACCCTTCCCTCCAGCTTGTCAGCCCACTCAGGCAGAACCTTTCTAGGCCAAAGGCAGGCTTTTTTGCTCCCCTGTAACTGGAGATCCCGGGGCAGGTCATCTGAGGCTGAAGGCCCCAACGCATGTGTAGGTGCTAGGGAAGTGGGTGGGGTCTCTGAGGCAGGATAAACTAAAGGCTGATTTTATCACATTTTATCACAATAGCCCTGGGAAGGAGGCAAGGTATCAAGGGCCCCTTCCCCCCGACACTGTACTCGTGGAAGATTGATGGGCAGAGAAGGTGACATACCCAAGGGGCCACCAGCAGTCCTTCTGACTCAGAGTCCCTATAATGGTAACAAGGACCCTGACACAATATTACCTATTGCCTATGTAAGCCTAGAAGGGTGTATCCAGCCCCTTCCAGTCCCAGCTTTGGTGGCTACCCAGCTCCAGGATCCTTGCTGTACCAGGCCCAGAGCAAGAGAGAAAGCAGGTGTCCAGGCCAGCCACAGAACTCACTGTGGGGCTCTCGGTGTCTGGCATGGCTTTGGGACATGCTGCTGCCCAGCTTCTGGGTGATGGAAACTGAGGACTGAGAAGTTCACATGGAGCCTTCGTGTGTATTATCTCTGCTAGCTCAGAACAGCTTTTCATTTTAGAGCTATAAACAACAGGGCTCAGGGAGTTGCCTCTTTTTTTTTTTGGAGACAGTCTCCAGCCCAGGCTGGAGTGCAGTGGTGTGATATCAGTTCATTGCTAACCTTCGCCTCCCGGGCTCAAGCAATTCTCCTGCCCCAACCTCCCAAGTAGCTGGGACTACAGGCACACGCCACTATGCCCAGCTAATTTTTTGCATTTCAGTAGAGATGGGGATTTACTGTGTTGCCCAGGCTGGTCTTGAACTCCTGAACTCAGGCAATTTGCCCACTTCGGCCTCCCAAAGTGCTAGGATTACAGGCGTGAGCCACCATGCCCGGCAAGTTGCCTCTTGACTCTGGGATTAAGAGCAAAACCAGGATTGAACTTGGGTTCTCTGATTCCTGGTGCCAGGTGCCTGGGCAGGAGTCCCAGTCTCACTATAGCTCTGGTGAGAAGTGAGTGGGTCTGGAGTCCTAGTGAGGAAGAGTGAGTGAGCAGCTGGGAGCTACCTCAGAGGGTGCAGGGGACAGGCTGGAAGGGAAGGGGGTGTGTGTGGGCACAGATGGGACCAGACAAGGCTGGAGCAGTGCTTCTCTGTTGGAGAGGAACAGAGGAGAGGAGGTAGGGAGCATGTGAGTACCGGCAAGTGTACCTGCCTCTCGCTCACCCAGAGCCCAAGTATGACTCGCGGAGCCCCGGAATACCCAGCAATGCAGGACTATCCAGACATCTTCCCGGCCTCAGTTTCCCTGTCCGAGAGAAAGCAGCTGGCCACATTAGTGTCCAACTCTGCAAGGTTGCCAGAGGAAGACAACTGCATCCCGAAGATGCCACCCAGAGACTGTTCACGGCAGCCAGGGGCAACCGGGGACCACCCCCTTCCCGCTTCCTTTCCCCTCTCTCCCTTCTCCCCTACTTGCTCGCGGCCTGGCCCCGCCCCTCGCCTTCCTCCGGTGTGCGACTGGGGGGGGGGGGCGGGGGGGCGGGCAGACCGGGAGGAGCGAGCTGAGCGGACGCCGCCACCTGATCCCATTCAGGCTCTGCGAGGCGAGTCACCGGCATTCGGCGCGCAGGGCCCTGGGCACCCTCGGACCCCGTGCGGATTTCGAGACAAGGGGCCAGAGACAGCGGCGGCCGCCCCCTATCCAGGTGGGAGGCAGAGCCCAGGCGCGCAGTGTGAGTACTGCAGTGGCCGGCCTGGGGCTGGAGGAGTGGGAGTGGACCAGATCGGGAAGGGGGCCGAGAGAGGCGGGCGGGACAGTGTCTTGTGGGCCTATTGCCTGGAGAGCATGAGGAGGGGGGCTCTCTACCCCAGGAAAGCAGGAGAAGATGGGGTGAGCGGGCCAATCTGGCCTATCCCCTATGGTAACCAGATCCTACTGGCAGGATCCCTGGGGGATGTTGGGATGAAATTGAGGGAATGGGAAGTGTGACGGCGGTGGGCACTAATGGAGACGAGGATGGAGGGAATTCGGAGGCAAAGATGACGTGGGGGTGGATGAGAGAAAGAGGAGGCTGGGGGGCCAGGGACAGACCCGGTGCAGGCTGGTGGGGTGGGGGGAGGAAAAAGAGGGAGGTGGAAAGATTTGCTTTCCTGGGCCAGTAATTTGCGGACCCCCTCAGCCCTTTACCCCTTCCTCTTGAGGGCCCTGGGTCAGGGTCCCTCTTCACTGGGCTGTGCCGTCCCTCAGGTCAGGACAGGATGGAGTCTCTGGGCCATTCAGCAGTCAGGTCCAAATGGTCCAGTCCAGGGCACCCCTTCCTCTGAGTGCATCAGTTTCAGCTCTAGAGCTCAGAGGAGGCAGGAGAAAGGGCTCCTTTAGGAGTGGGTGGGCACCCAGGCCCATTTTCAAAGCTCTGGTCGGCTATACTATTTCCTTGGTTCCCTGGAGAAAAGCAAGCAATTTGCAAAACTGGGCAGCAGTGTGAGGTAGATTGTTCTGACTAAAATTAGCACTGACATTCTGATGAGCCTGGGCGCCCTGACCTGCCTGGGATAGCTGGGAGACCTCTCTCTCTCCATGGAGAAGACATCAGGCAGAATGGGGAGTCGTGTGAAGCATCTGAGGGCAGGAGCCAGGGCCACTGCTCTAAAGCTCGGCTCCAGCAGCACTGACACACATGCCACACCAGGCAAAAAATCAGAGGGAAACCCAGCCCTGTGGCCCCCTCCCTGAGAGGCACTGCCTTGGCCCCATCTCTGAAACAGGCATCTTGGAGTAAAGTTGCCAAGGGAAGGCAGGCCTCCTCCAATGTCCGAGCAGCACCCTCTCTCAGGACCTGGAATGTTTAGCCTGGCCAAGTGCCCGCCCAGAGGAGACAGGGTTACTGCTTCCAAATACCTGAAGGTCTGTCATGGAGAAAAATGTTCTGTGCACTCTAGGAGGGGGAGCACTACCAAAGTGCAGAATGGGAGGTGGAAGGGGCAGGCCAAAATGGGTGCTACCAGTGGCAAGGTAATAATCCTGGCTGTCTCAGAAAGGACCTGAAGAGCTCTAAGTTGCTCAGAAATGGATCACGCTGTATTGGGAGGTGATGCAGCCTGTCATTGATAGTGGCCATACTTCAGGGGCTGGTGTCTAGGGAATTCCTGCTCTGAGGATGCCCTGTCCCCTGTCCCTAAGCAGTCCTCAGACAGGGGCCTGACTAGCTCCCCAGAGCTCAGCTATGTGGGGAAGTGGGGAAAGGCCCAGGAGTGAGACGGAGGGGGGATACCAGGCACCTGTCACTCTCTGTGTGTGGCCAGTTAAAGCTCTGCACCCAGGAAAGATCCCCGTAGCCAGGCTCGACTTCCTTGGCTGACCCTGAATCCTCTGAGAAATAGGGTGGTTTCTGCAAGTTTAGCAAAGGTGGATATAGGCTGCCCCTTCTCATCTTGGGACACTTCTGTCTAATCCCCAAGTTCTCTAAGCAGCAGGAGTGACGGAGGAAGAAGGTATGTATCCTCAGAGGGCCCAGGGCTCTCCCTTCCTCCTGCAAGCAGCCCCAGCCAGGCCAGGCCAACCCTTCTCTGCCCAGCAATCCTTGAAAAGACAGGGAGGACCTTAGGCTTCTTCTGCTGTGCCCTTAGTCACCCTCTGTGGCTGGACCCTTCACCCTTGGCTCCCAGCAGATTAAGTCTGTCTGCAGGCAAGTGGAGGGAGGCAGCGATAAGGCCTAGAGAAAGGGGAGGCATAAGCAGGACATCTTTCCACCCAAACAGGTTTAAATGTAATCCAGGATTAAGGGAGCAGGGTCAAGAAGAGAGATTGGAAGCCAAGCCCAAGGCCCCTGGAGAAGGTGATGATCAAAAGGGTTTTCACATTACCTCATCCCTCCTGGGACCCAGGTGTCCTAGTTCCACACATATGCACATGCCCATAAGGTTCCAGGCTCCCCCTCCTCCGTGGAGAAGGATATGTGTGAGGGCTTCAGCTGTACTTGAACCTGGAGACTGAGGCCCCCACCCTAGCTTGGGGACAGGCATCACTGCTGAACTTTCCACTGGAGCTACCCAGGATTGGGCTGCCCTTAAGCTGAGGCATTCCTGTGGGGAAAAGAGACTTGTGCAAGACCAAGCCCCTCCTCCCTTCTCTCACTCCTGGGCTCACTTGGGATGGAAGCTCGCCTTCTGGAGATTATCAGGAGGGCAACCAGCAGGAGCCACCTCTTACCCGACCTGCACCCCCGCCCTGGTTGCCATCCCATTGCTTTGGTCAGGCACCTTTCCCTGCAGAATCAGCTGATGGGGCCACCTGGGTTTCAGGTGTCTGGGGATGGAATCCAGATAGAGCTCCAGGATTTCAAGACCTTCCTTTCCCTCATGAATTTCTCAGTCTCTGGCCCTCAGTGCAGGAGCCCAGCTAGGAGCACGCAGGACTCAGAAGCAAGCAGAATTGCCAGAGTCTAGGGCAAGGTTGGGGAAATCAGTTCTCTACAGAAATAGCACATACGGTGTCTATGGACATGGACTTTGGAGCCAGAACAGCAGGTATGAATCTCACTTCTACTGTTACCAGCTGTGTAGCCACGGATAAGTGACATAATCTCTTAGAGTCTCAGTTTCCTCATCTGTACAGTGGGAATAATACCTATGTCAGTGCTGTGGTGAGGACTAAATGGGATTAAGTATGTATAGTATAGTACATAGAGTAAGCCTACAGTATTGACTCAGAACCTTATCACTCCAAGGAAGTGAAGGCCTGATTAGTGTTTCTGAGGAGCTCAGTTTCTCTGAGGAGTCAGGACCAACCCTGGGTTAAAGTAATTGGGTAGGAGTCCTGGAGGAGGGGGAAACTGAGTTGAGATCTCTATGTTCTGAGCCAAGCCCTGGTGCTGAAGCCACTCCACTGGGAGACATGTACAAATGACCATGAGACAAAGACAAGTCAGGAGCAGGCAGAGAGACAGAAACAGGGCTGAGGGGGTGGGAGTGGCTACAGTCTGAAGGGCTGGCAACACCCCAGACCCTGTAATTCCACCCAAGACTAGGTTATCTGGAGCACTACGGAGATAGGGTCTTGGTAACGGGAGGTAGGAATCTGATCTGACCTGGCCTCTCTGCTCACCCCACCTCTTGGAGCTCTTCGCATCAGACCTGCTGGGGCCCAGAGCCCATCTCCTCTGCCCACTGCAAACCCATCTGCCTTCTTCTTCTGCCAGGCTTCTTAGGAACACTGGCCCTGCTACCAGAGCCGCAGGATCCCCCATGAGTGCCTGTGAAGGGAGTCCTGGATAGCGAGGCCCTGGCTGGTCCAGGGGTTGGTACTCCACCATGCCACCCATCCTCCAGCGCCTGCAGCAGGCCACCAAGATGATGAGCCGCAGGAAAATCCTGCTGCTGGTGCTAGGGTGCAGCACCGTAAGCCTTCTCATCCACCAGGGGGCGCAGCTCAGCTGGTAAGGGGGCGTGGCCTCGGCGAGGGGGCGGGGCCCCGGGGGGCCCAGAACTCCCCTGCCCATTCTTCCACCTGCCGCTTTGCTCCTTCCCTCTATTCTGAAAGTGCTTTCCCTTTAGGGCCACACAGCCTTCCTGGACAGGGACTGGTCTTCAATGAAAGGCTTGAGTGACGTGCTCAAAGTTACAGAGTCAGCTGAGATCTGAATCCAGCTCGACTCCTTCCTACGGCATGCAGCTAAGCATCTTCCCAATGGAAACAATTCACGACTTCCCTAGTGCTGGGCAAGGCCAAGTCCCCTCACTTCTCTGAGACCCAACTTTCTCATCTACAAAGTGAGACATGATGTGTGTGTTGCAGCCAGTCACTCTCATACAGGATACCATGTGATTCATGGGAACCCCGACCCTATTCCTGACTCACTGTGTGAACCCAACAAATCCCTGCACCTCTTGGGGACTTGACATCACCATTTTCTACACTGTCTGCCCCTGAGAATGGTGTGAATGGGCCCAGCCCCCCTTGCCAGATGATCTGCTGGTTTGAAATTCCAAACACCCATGTGTTAAGAATGAAGCAACAGCAATGAAAGCTTTATGATGGCTGGGATTATTGTTTTTGTATATTACTGTATTTCTTGAACCTAGCATAATGCCTGGCACATAGTGGATACCCAAAACATATTTGATGAATGAATGAATGAGGCATTAGACCCCTTAAGAGAAACCTAACAAATGGGTTGCTGCAGAGCCCAGTGCCAACCATCTACAAAGTGAGGAGCCAGTTAAAGAGTGAAAATGAAAAAGAGCAAAAGGATCTAGTGATGATGTGAGTTGTCTCCAGAATTTGTGTAAGTTATTTTCTCCATTTGGCCTTCAGTTTCTACATCTACAAAGTGGGATTCCTCAAAGATCTCCGGGGGCCTTTGTCCCTTATTAATTTCTGCATAAACAAATTACCTTAAAGCTTAGCAGCTGAAAACATTTGTTCTTGGGGGTCAGGAAGCCAGGTGTGGCTTACTGGGAACTTCTGGACCAAGGTCTTTCATGGGGTTGCAACCAAGGTGTTTGCTGGTGATGCAGTCTCATCTGAAGGCTTGGTTGGAAGGGATCGGCTTCCAAGCTCCACGTGGTTTTGACAGGCTTCAGTTCTTCAACCAGGCTGGTGGACTGAGGGCCTCAGGTCCTTGCCGGCTTTTCCCACTTAGTGGTAGCTCCCTATAGGGCTGCCCACTATATGGCAGCTTGCTTCCCCCAGCACCTCTCATCCGGGATTAAGAGAAAGACACCAAGATACTAGCCACAGTCTTTCTATGGTGAAATTTAAGAAGTGACATCACATCATTTCTGCCCTCTTCTATTCTTTAGATGCAATGATATGTCCAGCCTCACTCAGGGCAGGGGAATACTCAAGGGTGTGAACACCAGGAGGCCAGCAGGGATCAAAGGGGGCATCACAGAGGCTACCCAGCACCGCCCTTGACCTTTCCATGAGTGCAGCCCGGGCGGGGCCACTCTGTGGAGCATTCCACAGTCCTTGGGGGAAGGGCAGGGGTCAAGCGGCAGCCCCCTCAGACTCTCCTCTCTGCACACCCCCTGGGCCTGGCAGGTACCCCAAGCTGTTCCCCCTGAGCTGCCCTCCTCTGCGGAACTCGCCGCCGCGCCCCAAGCACATGACCGTGGCCTTCCTGAAGACGCACAAGACAGCGGGCACGACGGTGCAGAACATCCTGTTCCGCTTCGCCGAGCGCCACAACCTGACGGTGGCCCTGCCGCACCCGAGCTGCGAGCACCAGTTCTGCTACCCGCGCAATTTCTCGGCGCACTTCGTACACCCGGCCACGCGGCCGCCGCACGTGCTGGCCAGCCACCTGCGCTTCGACCGCGCGGAGCTGGAGCGCCTCATGCCGCCCGGCACCATCTACGTCACCATCCTGCGCGAGCCGGCCGCCATGTTTGAGTCGCTCTTCAGCTACTACAACCAGTACTGCCCGGCCTTCCGGCGCGTGCCCAACGCCTCGCTCGAGGCCTTCCTGCGCGCGCCCGAGGCCTACTACCGCGCCGGCGAGCACTTCGCCATGTTCGCGCACAACACGCTGGCCTACGACCTGGGCGGCGACAACGAGCGCAGCCCGCGCGATGACGCCGCCTACCTGGCGGGCCTCATCCGCCAGGTGGAGGAGGTCTTCTCGCTGGTCATGATCGCCGAGTACTTCGACGAGTCGCTGGTGCTGCTGCGGCGCCTGCTGGCCTGGGACTTGGACGACGTGCTCTACGCCAAGCTCAACGCGCGCGCCGCCAGCTCCCGCCTGGCCGCCATCCCCGCAGCGCTGGCGCGGGCGGCGCGCGCCTGGAACGCCCTGGACGCCGGCCTCTACGACCACTTCAACGCCACCTTCTGGCGCCGCGTGGCGCGCGCCGGCCGCGCGTGCGTGGAGCGCGAGGCGCGCGAGCTGCGCGAGGCCCGCCAGCGCCTGCTGCGGCACTGCTTCGGCGACGAACCTGTGCTGCGGCCCGCCGCGCAGATCCGCACCAAGCAGCTGCAGCCATGGCAGCCCAGCCGCAAGGTGGACATCATGGGCTACGACCTGCCCGGCGGCGGCTCCGGCCCGGCCACCGAGTCGTGCCTCAAGCTGGCCATGCCCGAGGTCCAGTACTCGAACTACCTGCTACGCAAGCAGAAGCGTCGGGGCGGTGTGCGTGCCCGGCCCGAGCCGGTCCTGGACAATCCCCCGCCTAGGCCCATCCGAGTGCTGCCTCGCGGCCCACAGGGTCCCTGAGCTCCGCCGGCCTCCAGGAGTCTAGGTCCTGCCCTGCCCTCCCAGGAGTCCAGCCAGGGGCTGCCTCCATGTCCCGCCCCATGACAGCCCTTGCTCTTCGAGGGGCTTGAGCCCCTCGCTGAACTTTGGGGTGCAGCTCCCCTGAGCCTCGCTCCCTATCGTGGGCTGAACCCCGCCTTCGGGCACGGCGCTGATAGGCTGGATCCAGCGCTGAGCCACCCTGTCTTTCCCAACTGGTTGGTGATTTTGACAACAGGCCTGACTGCTGTCCAGAACTGCATACCCTGCTTTTTTCTGGGGGCTCAGCCCCCTCCCCCACCTGTCTTTTCCTACTGGATAAGCCCAGGCCCCGCGGAGAGGGGCTGAGCCCTGGGGAAAGGCTGCTCTTGCTCTTCCTCCCAGGGCTGGAGGCTCCCTGTACTTTGCTGTCTTCCAGGTTCTACCCTCCCCCACAGACCTAAGCTGCTCCCAGTCTCCCAGAACCAAAAGTCTTGGGTTGGGATTTTTGTTTGATTGATTTTTCTTTTTTTAATAAAACATCTTTAAAATGTGCGAGTTGTATGTCAGTCATAGAAGCCGGATTCCCCCACATTTGAGGATGAAGTGGATGCCCAGGAGGAGCTGTGGCTGGAGCCATGAGGATGGGGGTGTGGACTCAAGGTCCCTGCCACCCGACATAGGCCCACAACCCTCCTCAACTGCTTGACTGACTGGGCCCCCAACACAGACTGGCCACCTCAGCCCCACTCACTTTCCACATCGTTCTTTCTCATAAAATTCTGCAACATTTACTGAGCATCATCTCTGTAACTCTGGATACAGGTGAACCAGGCAGATAGGACCTTATTTTCATGGCACTCATGGGGAAACATTGGAACAGGAGCAAGGCAGGAAGGCAGGTAAGCAAAGAGGAAGGACTGGAGGGGTTAGAGCAAAACAACACCGCCTTGGGTGGAGGAGGATCATTTTCAGGTAAGGAGCTGCCTAACTCGGAATTTTACCTACCGCTGTGAATCACTGACTTCTAATGGCCTGCTTTCCTCACAAGAAGACAACTCGGACTCAGATGAAGACCAATCCCTTTCTGCAATTTGCCTTAGCACAGGAAGACAGCCAGCACTTCCAGATGAAATCTCCCTTGAGACTAGCAGAGAATTGCTTATCGCCATTACTGGAGGTAACGAAAAAAGAAAGAAAGAAAAAAAGACTAGCGGAGAATCAGGACTTTTCCTGTTTCTTCAGAGCTAGATCAACATATCTGGACAAGTAATAAAAACAATAGCTGTTCTGGTCTACGATGTGCCAGCCACCATTAAAGGGCTTGACGTATATTAACTTTGGAGATAGGTGCTGTTTTCCAGGTGAGGGAACTGAAACTTGGGGGACATTAAGTCAGGGTCACACAGCCAGAAACTGGCCACTAGGATCTGAACCAAGATAGTGTGGCTTCAGAGTCCGTGCTCTTAAGTGCTGTCTATAGTGCCATTCAAATAAAAAAGGTCACATGCCACAGGCTAGGCTGACTCCCAGCACCCTCCCCCCAAAAGAATTTAAAGTGAAGAACCGAGACACTGCCATCAGCATCTCTTTATCCTATTTTTCATGGAGACAAAGGTTGACCTGTTGGACAATGGACATTGCAGTGATTGGTTGGCAGTTTGCATGACACACCCTGAGCTTGAAAGGGGATTGTTTGTATGGGACCCCACTTTTTGCCAGCAGAGCTCTGAAAAAGGCAATAATTAGAATCATGCAAAGGCATAATTAAGTTTCTAAAATTAAGGCTCAGTAAAGAATTGTACTAGACTGAAAGTGATCTATCCAAAAACAGGTGTCCTTTGGCCCCTAAGCAAGAAGGTGCTTGCCACTGTCTACATCTGCACCCCCAGCCCTATCCTCTGGTCATACCTCTCCCAGAAACATCCTTCACCTTGCCCTCAGTTAGCCTGGAAAATTCAGACATGCCTTTAAGTCTACTTTTTTTTTTTTTTTTTTTGTGAGACAGAGTCTCACTCTGTCACCCAGTCTGGAGTGCTGTGGTGTGATCTCGGCTCACTGCAGCCTCCACCTCCTGGGTTCAAGCGATTCTCCTGCCTCAGCCTCCTGAGTAGCTAGGATTACAGGCACCCGCCACCACACCCAGCTAATTTTTATATTTTTAGTAGAGACAGGGTTTCATCATGTTGGCCTGGCTGGTCTCAAACTCCTGACCTCAGGTGATCCCCCTGCCTCGGCCTCCCAAAGTGCTGGGCTTACCAGCATGAGCCACCGCGCCTGGCCAAGTCTACTTTGATGGGTGGCCTAGTTCATTTTGTGTCGCCATAAAGGAATGACTGAGGCTGGTAAAGAAAAAGGTTTATTTGACTCAATCCTGATTACTGGAAAGTTCAGTATTGGTATATGTATCTGGCCAGAGTCTCATGCTACTTCCGCTTGGGACCCCAAATATGCAGAGACCACAGGGTGAGAGAATAAGCAAGAGGGTCAGAGAAGGTGCCAGGCTCTTTTTAACAATCAGCTTTTGGAACTAAGAGTGAGAAAACTCCCTTATCTCCCAGGGAGGGCATAATCTTTTCATGAGGAATCCACGCCCATGACCCAAACACCTCCCATTGGGCCCAACGCCAACATTGGGGATCAAATGTCAACATGAGGTTTAGGACAACCAAACTACTGCAATAGGCCTCTCCTGGCCTCCCTGACCCTCAGGCAGGTGGACCTTCCTTTATAAACCTTGCCCCACTTCAGCAGAGAGCACAACTCTGGCCTCAGAAAAATCTGGAATCGGGGCAAATGGAATCATCAGGCACTAGGAGAGGGTTCTCTGTTTGACTCAGGAACAAGAACAAATCCTAAAGCTGAGCAGGGGCTCTGGAACTCTTTGGTGGAAACATCTACAGCTTCAGCCACAATCCAGGGGAACAGCCCTCAGCCCCTTAAACCCCAGCCTCTGCAAAGAGGCTTCTTCCACCAACAAACACTTGGTGCTGCCCACTCTGTGCCTACTCTGAATGGTCCCAGAGCTTTGGCAGTGAGTGAAACGTTGTCCCTGCCTTAAGGAGCTCACTTTAAGGTCTAGTGAAGATGTGGAGGCAGCAAACCTGGCCAAAAATGACTCAAGTTCCAGACCAGTATGATCTTGCCTAGTGGTTAACCACTGGGACTCTGGAGTTGAAACCCTGGCTTTTCCATCTACCAGTTACATACTTTGGGCTTAGCCTTTGAGCCTCGCTTTCCTCAACTGTGAAATAAATAGTTTCCTGCATGAGCTTTGTGAACAGTATCTGAGATAAGGCCCCTGGCACACTGCCTGGCACACAGAGGTTCTCCCAAGGTATCATCTCTGGTTTCATCAGGGCTTCTCCAGGGTCAACACCTTTCATGTTATAGATGTTACAGTTTGACACATCTATTACAAGAGTTTTTCAGCAGATGGAAGAAAGCATTTTGAGGAAGGGGTAACTTTTTCTACTTTCCCCAAAGCCATGGTATGGGCTATGAGCAGCCTTTATTTATTTATTTATTTATTTATTTATTTATTTACTTACTTACTTTCTGGAGACAAGTTCTCACACTGTTGCCCAGGCTGGAGTGCAGTGGCATAATCACAGCTCACTCACGGCAGTCTCAAATTCGAGTGATCCTCCAATCTCAGCCTCCAAGTAGCTGTGACTATAGGCCAATACCATCACACCCAGCTAATTTTTTACTTCTTTGTAGAGACAGGGTTCTCAGTATGTTGCTCAGGCTGGTCTCAAACTCCTGGACTCAAGTGATCCTCCTGTCTTGGCCTCCCAAAGTGCAGGGATTACAGGTGTGACCTGTGGCACCCAATCCAACCTTGATTTTCATGAATGTTGGAAGCACAAAGTATGTAAGGAGCAAAGTGGAGGTCAGGAGTGCCTGCCTGAGGTCAGGAGAGGCTCTCTGGAGAAGAGACGTCCCAGACGAGGACAAGGATGGAAGAAGGTGCTCCAGACAGAGGGAACAATGCATGCAACATGCAGAGGTGCTGGGTATGAGAAAGCCTGGGCCCCAGGAGACAGGGATATTGGACCATCTGGTTGGGGAGAAATATGCCAGTGCCAGATTATGAAAGGCCTTGAATGTCATGCTTAGAAGTTAAGATTGAGGCCAGACGTGGTGGCTCGTACCTGGAATCCCAGCACTTTGGGAGGCCGAAGCGGGTGGATCACTTGTGGTCAGGAGTTCCAGACCAGTCTGACCAACATGGTGAAATGCCGTCTCTACTAAAACTACAATCATTAGCTGGGCATGGTGGCTGGCGCCTGTAATCCCAGCTACTCAGGAGGCTGAGGCAAGAGAATTGATTGAGCCCGGGAGGTGGAGGTTGCAGTAAGCTGAGATGGTGCCACCCCACCCTGGATGACAGAACGAGACTCTGTCTCAAAAAGAGAAAGAAAAAAAAAGGAAGTTCAGATTGGCTAGTTTCTGAGGATCAGGTGTATGAATCAAGATTCCTAATTCAGACCAATGATCCTAGGGGATGGAGCCTGAAGACATCACCTAGAGTAACTGAAATGAGATTGTCGACAGCTTTGATGACAGGGACCTCTTGGAGTTCCTCCTCCATGGCTTCTATACCTAAGGTTTTGGGAAGCCCTCTGAATTCCAGCTTCAAACCAGTCTTCTTTCTATCAAAGGTTATGATGTGATTGATTGCTCAAGCCAATCTAGGTCTGGGAATATGGCCACATTTGCCATATCCATTCTGCAGCAGATTGAATTGAATCTTAAGGCCACCCAGGCCTTGGTCCTGGCACCCACTTGAGAATTGGTTCAGTAGATGCAGAAGGTGGCCATGGCATAAGGAGATTACCTGTGTGCCTCCTGTCACACCTGCACTGGGGCCACCCACATGCGTGCTAAAGCGCAGAAGCTGCGAATGGAAGCTCCCCATATCATCGTGGTACTCCTGGCCACGTATCTGATGTGTTTCGCTGGAGCTATCTGTCTCTCAAATACAGCAAGAGGTTTGCATTGGATGAGGCTGATGAAATGTTAAGCCGTAGATTTAAGAACCAGATCTATGACATATTCCAAAAGCTCAGCCAGGCACAGTGACTCACACCTGTAATCCCAACACTTTGGGAGGCAAAAGGATGGCGAATTGCTTGAGCCCAGAAGTTGGAAATCAGCCTGGGCAATAGAGTGAGACCACAGCCTTTGCAAAAAAAAATATAAAAATTAGCTGGGCATGGTGGCATGCACCTGTAGTCTCAGCTACTTGGGAAGCTGAGGCACGAGGATCACTTGAACCCAGGAGTTGGAGGCGGCAGTGAGCTATGATCACACCACTGCATTCCAGTCTGTGTGACAGAGTGAGAGCCTGTCTCTTAAAAAAATAATAATAATAGGCTGGGCATGGTGGCTCACGCCTGTAATTCCAGCACTTTGGGAGCCAAGGCAGGAGGATCACTTGGGGTCAGGAGTTTGACAACAGCCTGACCAACATGGTGAAACCCTGTCTCTACTAAAAATACAAAAATTAGCCAGGAGTGGCGGCAGGCACCTGTAATCCCAGCCACTCTGGGGCTGAGGTGGGAGAATTGCTTGAACCCAGGAGGCAGAGGTTGCAGTGAACTGAGATTGAACAATTGCACTCCAGCCTGGGAGATAGAGCAAGACTCCGTCTCTAAATAAATAAATAAATAAACAAAATTTAAAAAATATAATAATAATAAATAAAGCTCAACAGCAACACTCAGATGCTTTTGCTGTCAGCTATTAATGCCTTCTGATGTGCTTGAGGTGACCAAGAAATTCATGAGGGACCCTGCCAGAATCCTTGTCAAGAAGAAAGAGTCCACATGACTGATTCTGGGTGTTGTTGGGCGTGCCTGTAGTCCCAGCTACTCAAGAGGCTAGGGCAAGAGAATGACTTGAAGCCAGGAGGTAGAGGTTGCAGAGAGTCAAGATCGTGCCACTGCACCCCAGCCTGGGCGACAGAGCAAGACTCCATCCCACCTCCCTGTTGGCGGGGGGGGGGGGAAGCTGCAAATGCCACTGGGAGAAGGCACGTTAATTAGAACAATGATGTCGAATTCTACATCAGCATGGAGCAAGAGGAGTGGAAGCTGGGCCCACTGTGTGACTTGTATGGAACCCTGATCATCATCCAGGCCGTAATCTTCACCAATACCCAAAGGAAGGTTGGTTGGTTCACTGAGAAGGGGCATGCCAGAGACTTCACTGTTTCTGCCATGCATGGAGATACGAACCAAAAGAACAAGATATGATCATGAGAGGATCCATTCTGGCTCTAGCAGAGCATGGATGTGCCAGGTTTCTTTAATCATCAGCTGTGACCTTCCCACCAACAGGAAAAATGATATTCACAGAATCAGTCATGTGGACATTTTGGCCATAAGGGTGTAGCTCTTAACACAGTGACAGCAGAAGACAGGGGGGACTCTTCTAGACACGAAGACCTTGTACATCACCTCCATTGAGGAGCTGGCTCAAGGCTGCTGACCTCATCTGAGGGGGGCTCATCTGCCCCCCTCAGGGGTTCAATCTGGGGACTGAGGAGCAGCAGGAGGAGGGAGGGAAGGGAGCTAAGGGATAGACATCTTGTCATTTTTTTCTGTTTTCTTTTTGCTGAGACGTAGTCTCACTCTGTCATCCAGGCTGCAGTGTGGAGGTCACTGCCTTCTGAGGGGAGGTGCCACACACTTTCAAACAACCAGATCACTGTGAACTCAGAGCAAGAACTCGCTGAGCACCAAGGGGATGGAGCCAAGCCACTCATGAGGGCTCCACCCCATGATCCAAACATCTCCCACCAGGCCCCCACACTGGCGATCACATTTCAACATGAGATCTGGTGGGGGCACACAGCCAAACCATATCACTTACTATATGCTAGGTCGGTGGTCCCCAACCTTTTTGACACCAGGGACTGGCTTTATGGAAGATAATTCGTCCATAGTGTGAGGGGTTAAAGGGGATGGTTTTGGGATGAAACTGTTCCAACTCAGATCATCAGGCATTAGATCTTCATAAGGAGTGCACAACCTAAATCCCTCACACATGCAGTTCACAATAGGGTTCATGCTCCTAAGAGAATCTAATGCTGATCTGACAGGAGGCAGAGCTCAGGCAGTAATGTCTGTGGCTCAGGGGTTGGGGGACCCCTATGCTAGGTGCTCTTCTTTGCACTTTATGTACTTTAATTTAATTGATTTTTTTTGAGGTGGATTTTTTTTTTTCCGCTCTGTCACCCTGGCCAGAGTGCAGTGGCGCAGTCTTAGCTCACTGCAACTTCTGCTGCTGAGGTTCAAGTGATTTTCCTGCTTAAGCCTCCCAAATAGCTGGGATTATAGGCCTGTGCCACCACACCCACCTAGTTTTTATACTTTTAGTAGACACAGGGTTTCACCATGTTGACCAGCCTGGTCTCAAACTCCTGACCTCAAGCAATCCACCTGCCTTGGCCCCTCAAAGTGCTGGGGTTACAGGCATGAGCCATCATGCCTGGCCAACTTACTTGATTTGTACAACCCTCTGAGAGGTAGCTGCTACTCCTCTTCCTGCTTTATTTTAGAGACAGGGTCCCACTTGCACCCAAATGACAAGTCTCAGCTACTCGGAGGGCAGTGGTGTGATCGTGGCTCACTGCAGCCTCAAACTCCCAGGCTCAAGCAATCCTCCCTCCTCAGCCTCCCGAGTAACTGGAATTACACGCACATACCACTAAACATCCAGGTATATCCCCTCTTGTAGAAGAGGAAACTGAGATACAAAAAGTTGAAGTGCCCAGGCTCATACAGCTGGGAGAAGCTGAGCTAGAACAGAAACCAGAGTGCTCAGGCTCCAAAGCCCAGGTCCTGCCACCACAATACGTTACCCGACCCCCTGATACACACTCCCAGCAGTCCCTGCAGCCTCCTTATTAAACAGCCTCATTATAAAAGCTTCCTGGGAATGGGTTTGAGTGGGAGGGAGGGGGCAGAGAGCTCAAATGCTTTGTGAACCCAAGGTGAGGTGGGGTACGGACAGAGAAGCTGGTGCTCCGCCAACACAACCAGGCAGCTTCCCAGAATGTGCCAGAGGTAAGGAGAGGGGCTGTGGGGCAGGGGTGCCTGAAGAAAGGGACTAGACAGTCCCAGCCAGAGGAGGGCATGGAGGAGAGGAAGGGGGCCCCTTCTCAACTTCCTAGACTCTAGATTAGCTCCTCTGGCCCAGCAGGGTTACAGAAATCTGAGGATTACTGCCAGCCAATCCTCTTCTCTCCAGCAAGAGTTCCCCTGGTGCCCTCCAGTGGGCAAAGGACAGGACAGGATTGCCCGTCCCCACCCCCATCCTCCACCTTCATCCCTATCTCATGGGATTGCCACAACACCCAGGCAACAGAGGGCAAAGGAGTCAGGCTCTCATACCCATTACACATGGGAAAACTCAGAGCGGGTGCAGTGGCTCATGCCTGTAATCCCAGCACTTTGGGAGGCCGAGGCGGGTGGAACACTTCAAGTCAGGAATTTGAGATCAGCCTGGCCAACGTGGTGAAACCCTGTCTCTACTAAAAATACAAAAACTAGCCGGGCGTGGTGGCACAAGCCTGTAATCCCAGCTACTAGGGAGGCTGAGGCAGGATCGTTTGAACCCAGGAGGCGAAGGTTGCAGTGAGGTGAGATCGCACCACAGCATTCCAGCCTGGACAACAGGGCAAGACTCCATCTCAATAACAAAAAGCAAACAAACAAACAAAAACAAATGGGAAGACTGAGACCTAGAGAGGGAATGTGACTCCCAGAGGTGTACCAGAGCCAGGGCAGACCTCTGAGAGTGAGGACACCCCGTGAGCTGGGGCCACAGGGGCAGGACTCTGGCTGCTATATCCCAACTCTGTTTCCAGCCCAGGGCTCCCCCCTTTGGGGGTCCCCCAGCTTGATCAAACCCACTAGGTCTCACAATCAAACATCTGATCTTTTACCCAAACTGGCTCCATCTCCAGTCTTGTCAGTTTCCATGACTGGCCCCCCCCCCCACTCAAGCCGATGCTCAAGCCTAAACCTTAGCACCCCCCAATGCCTCCTTCCCCCTTCCCTGAGTGCCACCTGTCACCATGTCTGTAGATTCCCACTCCTGCATAACTGTGACTCTGCACACCTGTCTCCCCTACATCTGCCTCAGTCCAAGTTTCTCCACTGCAACGGCCTCCTAGTGGGTCTGCCTCGAGGTTTCCACACCAGAACACGCTTCCCACTCTGCTTTCAGAGTGATCCTTGTTAAAGCAATCAGATCCTTTCACTCCCCCTGTTTGAAACCATCTCTCCCCACGCCACCCTCCTTACCAGGCCCACAAGGGTCAACCTAGTCTGACCACCAAAACCCTCCAGCTACATCTCCCATTGCCCCCTGCTCCTTCATATTCCAGCCACACTGGATTCCATTCCATTCCCTGAACACAGCCGTATGCCAGGTCAGCCTTTTATTGGCTCTTGAAAGCTGAATTGTGTAAGCCAGTTGTTGAACACAACCATTATTAAAAATTAAATTATGGTTGGGCACAGTGGCTCACGCCCGTCATCCCAGGATTTTGGGAGGCCCAGGAAGGTGGATCACTTTAGGTCAGGTGTTTGAGACTAGCCGGACCAACATAGTGAAATCCCATCTCTACTAAAAATACAAAACTTTAGCTGGGCGTGGTGGCGTGCGCCTGTAATCCCAGCTACTCAGGAGGCTGAGGCAGGAGAATCGCTTGAACCCAGGAGGCAGAGGTTACAGTGAGCCGAGATCCTGCCACTGCACCACAGGCTGGGTGACAGAGCAAGACTTTGCCCCACCCCCTAAAAAACTAAATTGTATACAATTACAGTTAAATTGTATTAATAATAAAGAATAAATACTCTAAACTCATCACTTACTAATAAGTTTACTACAATTTACTTTTTTTTTTTTTTTTTTTTGAGGCAGAGTTTCACTTCTGTTACTCAGATGAGTAGTGTCACGATCTCAGCTCACTGCAGACTCCACCTCCCTGGGCTCAGGTGATCTTCCTCTCACCTCAGCCTGGCACCCTTGGCGCCACTCTGTCAGGCTAATTTTTTTCTTTTTTTAATAGACAGGGTCTTACTATGTTATCCAGGCTGGTCTCAAACTTCCTGAATTCAAGAGATCTGCTGGTGTTGGCCTCCCAAAGTGCTGGGATTACAGGTGTGAGCCATCGCACCCAGCCAGTGGTGTGTTATTTACTGCCTGTCTCTTCTAGGACAGCTCTTGGTGGTGTTACATTGGTAGCCTGAAATCAGCCATGGTGGGAGTATTTACACTACAAATCAACAAACATTATATATCAGCAGTTTTATTGATTTGTTGACTGTCTAGACTAGGGTGAGCAAACTACAAGCAAATCTGGCCTGCCACCTGATTTTGTAAATAAAGTTTTATTGGAGCACAGCCACACTCATGCATATACTTATTGTCTAAGGCTGTTTATGCGCTGGCAAGGTTGAGTAACTGCAAGAAGATCATATGGCTCCCCAAGCCTAAGACTTTACCACTTCATGGAAGGAGTTTGCTGACCGCTAGCCTGGACTTAAGAAAACACTGGAGAACCCAGGCACGGTGGCTCATGCCTGTAATTCCAGCACTTTGGGAGGCCAACGCAAGGCAGATCACTTGAGGTCAGGAGTTTGAGACCAGCCTGGCCAACATGGTGAAATCCTGTCTCTACTAAAAATATAAAAATATGCTGGGTGTAGTGGCAGGTGCCTGTAATCCCAGCTACTCAGGAGGCTGAGGCAGGAGAATTACTTGAACCCAGGAGGCAGAGGTTGCAGTGAGCCAAGACTGTGCCACTGCATTTCAGCCTGGGCAACACAGTGAGATTCAGTCTGTAAAAAAGAGAAAGAAAAAAGGCTGGGGTTGGTGGCTCACACTTGTAATCCCAGCACTTTCGGAGGCCAAGGTGGGTGGATCACCTGAGGTCAGTTCAAGACCAGCCTGGCCAACATAGTGAAACCCCATCGCTACTAAAAACATAAAAATTAGCTGGGCATGGTGGCTGGTGCCTGTAATCCCAGCTACTTGGGAGGCTGAGGTAGGAAAATTGGTTGAACCCAGGAGGCAGAGGTTGCGGTGAGCCAAGATTGTGCATTGCACTCCAGCCTGGGCAATAAGAGTAAAACTCTGTCCTGTCAAGGAAGAAAGAAAAAGAGGAGAGGGGAGGGGAGGGGAGGGGGGGAGGGGGAGAAAGAAAGAAAGAAAGAGAGGGGAAGAGAGAGAGAAAAGAGAGAAAAGGAAAAGAAAAGAAAAAAGATAAGACAGGACAAAACGCCAGGCATGGTCACCTATGCCTGTAATCCCAGGACTTTGGAAGGCTGAGGTGGGAGGATCACTTGAGCCCAGGAGTTTCAGACCAGCCTGGTCAACATAGTGAGACTTGGACTTTACAAAAAAAAAAAAAGTTTTAAAAATTAGCCAGGTGTGATGGTGCATACCTGTAGTACCAGCTACTTGGGAGACTGAAGCGGGAGGATCACTTGAGCCCAGGAGTTTGAGGTTACAGACAGTGGTGAAGGAAATTGTCCCAGTGGGTGGAACTTCAGGGCAATACATCTGTGGGTGCTTTCTGTGGAAGGAAAGGTGGCCTAAGGAACAGATTTATATGGACGCATGAGCAGTGTCTGATAGACTGGCCAGCTGCAGACACTTGGAAGAGCACAACTGGCTATCTGATGGTTTAGGAGACAGGACTGTGGACAGCTTCTCAAAATAGTTACAGGGTGGGAAGACTGTCATATAAATGCCCATCAGAGAGCAATCAGTGGAGGAGCCCTCGGTGGTTAAATAGGATGACTCACGCTGTAGATTGTGTCAGCCTTTCCCCAGCCAGACCTGTGCTTTCTCAATGGTGCCATACGGAATGCTTCGCCACCAAATGTCTGTGTGTGCTAGAAAATGGCTGTGCTCAGTCTGGGCGTGGTGGTGCACACCTGTAATCCCAGCTACCCGGGAGGCTGAAGCAGAAGAATCACTTGAACCTGAGAGGCGGAGGTTGCAGTGAGCCGAGATCACGCCATTGCATTCTAGCCTGGGCAACAAGCGTGAAAACACCATCTCAAAAAAAAAAAAAAAAGAATGCCTTTGTCCATGTTTGTTTGCTTTTTTGTTTGTTTGCTTTTTGAGACACAGTCTCACTCTGTTGCCAGGCTGGAGTGCAGTGGCGTGATCTCGGCTCACTGCAACCTCTGACTCCCTGGTTCAAGCGATTTTCTTGCCTCAGCCTCCCAAGTAGCTGGGACTACAGGCACGCGCCACCACGCCCAGTTAATTTTTGTATTTTTAGTAGAGACGGGGTTTCTACATGTTGGCCAGGGTGGTTTCGATCTCCTGACTTCGTGATCCACCTGCCTTGGCCTCCCAAAATGCTGGGATTACAGGCATGAGCCACCGTACCTGGCCTGTCCATGTTTTTTACCCCAGCGCTTTTAATTAGTTTTTGTTTTTTTAAATTTTTTTTTTTCAAGACAGAGTCATGCTCTGTCATCCCGGGCTGAAGTGCAGTGGCACAACCTTGGCTCACTTCCACCTTAAGCACTTCTCGAGTCTCAGCCTCCTGAGTAGCTGTGACTACAGGCTCCTGCCACCATGCCCAGCTACATTTGTTTTTGTTTTTGTATTTTGAGTAGAGATGGGGTTTTGCTATGTTGGCCAGGCTGGTCTTGAACTCTTGGCCTCAAGTGATTCACCCGCCTCGGCCTCCCAAAGTTCTAGGACTACAGGTGTGAGCCACCATGCTGGCTTTTTTTTTCTTCAGTTTTTAAAATTAAAAAGAAATATATTGCCGGGCATGGTGGCTCACACCTATAATCCCAGCACTGTCACCCAGGCTGGCTCACTGCAACCTCCACCTCCCGAGTTTTTGTATTTTTAGTAGAGACCAGGTATCACCATGTTGACCAGGCTGGTCTCAAACTCCTGACCTCAGGGGATCTGCCTGCCTTGGCTTCCCAAAGTGTTGGGGTTACAGGCATGAGCCACTGCACCCCACCTGTCTGGCCAGTTTTTAAAACACTTTCAAGTGAGCTAGTCTTTGTTGAATAAAGCCAAACATTTTGCTGCATCATTTCTTTTTATCTCCAAGAGTTTCTGACACCAGCGTCTCTCTGTGAAGAAAGCAGGGAGTTTGGCTCTTGTTGCCCAGGCTGGAGTGCAGTGGCGCGATCTCAGCTCACTGCAACCTCCGCCTCCTGAGTTCAAGCAATTCTCCTGCCTCAGTCTCCAAAGTAGCTGGGATTACAGGCGCCCGCCACCATGCCTCGCTAATTTTGTATTTTTAGTAGAGACAGGGTTTCACCATGTTGTCCAGGCTGGTCTTGAACTCCTGGCTTCAGGAGATCCACCCACCTTGGCCTCCCAAAGTGCTGTGTTTACAGGTATGAGCCACTGCTCTTGGCCTTCTTTCTTTTTTTTTAATAGACAAGGTCTCGCTCTGTCACCCACTCACTAGCAGTGGAGTTATCACGGTTAGCTGTAACCTCAGCCTCCTAGACTCAAGTGATCCTTCTGCCTCAGCCTCTGGAGTAGCTGGGACCACCACATGCCACCACACCCAACTAATTTTTAAAAGTTTTATACAGAGGGTCTTTCTCTGTTGTCCAGGCTGGCTTTGAACTCCTAGCCTCAAGTGATCCTCCCCACTTTGGCTACCCAAAGTGCTGGGATTACAGGCATGAGTCACCACGCCCAGCCTATAGTAAATTTCACTGTGAGGGTTTCATATGTTTTGCAAGTTTCTTGTTTGGTCATCTGTGTGCCCTTCTATTTTATACCTTATTAGCCTCTGTTTTACAAATGAATCTAACAGGCCAATGTGGGGTCTTTTTAAAAATGGGGTGTGAAATGAAAGGGGAGAATTCTAGGTCCAGGTCTATGGACAAATCTGGTAAGGCTGGTCATCGATAAAGAATTATAACCTAATTGTAGTTAGGTTCTTTTTCCATTTTGCTGGAGCCAAGTAAATGTGCCATTAAAAATATATATATATTTGGACTGGGCACGATGGCTCACGCCTGTAATCCCAGCACTTTAGGAGGCCGAGATGGGAGGATCACCTGAGATCAGGAGTTTGAGACCAGCCTGGCCAACAGGGTGAAACCCTGTCTCTACTAAAAATGCAAAAATTAGCAGGGCGCAGTAGTAGGCACCTGTAATCCCAGCTACTCAGGAGGCTGAGGCAGGAGAATCGCTTCAGCCTGGGAGGTGGAGGTTGCAGTGAGCCGAGATTGTGCCACTGCACTCCAGCCTGGGCAACAGAGCAAGATTCTGTATCAAAAAAAAAAGAAAAAGAAATGTACTATAATACTAACCTGCGTAATTCATGTTTTATCATGTTTACTTCAACAGCAAAGTAGCAGGAAGGCAGCTGAGTCACAGCACTTACAAATTCTTTCTTTAGAAGGAAAATTTCCTCTCATTTTCTATCACACCAGTTGAGTTTTCTTTGCTCCCATAAGTCAGTTGCTGGTACATAAAGGGAGGTTGGAGAGGGGATTCAGGAGGGCAAGGATGGGATCATCAGCCTTAACCTCCTCCCCAGGCCATGCATGCTCATAAATTATCAACAGACTTCCCAATGTCATGTTAAAAAATGAGAAAGACCCAAGTGAATGAACACAGTCCTGTTTTTCTTTTGTTTTTTTTCTTTTGTTTTTTTCTTTGAGACAAGGTCTCACTCTGTCACCCAGGCTGGAATACAATGGCGCAATTTTGGCTCACTGCAACCTCCGCCTCCTGGGCTCAAGCAATTCTTGTGCCTCAGCCTCTCGAGTAGCTGGGACTTCAGGCACATGCCACACGTCGGGCTAATTTTTTGTATTTTAGTAGAGACAGGGTTTCACCATGTTGTCCAGGATAGTCTTGAACCCCTGAGCTCAGGCCATCCGCCGACCTCGGCCTCCCAAAGTGCTGGGATTACAGGCATGAGCCACCACACCCAGCCCCTGATCTGCTCTTTATAAGAAAATTGTAAGAGATTGCGCCATTGCACTCCAGCCTGGGTGACAGAGCAAGACTCCGTCTCAAAAAAAAAAAAAGAAAAGAAAGAAGAAAAGAAAACAAAATGTATATGAAACAATCCTCAATAAATGATGGCTGATAGTTTTATTTTGGTAATAACCCCTCGGTGGGGGGGGGGGGGGTTCCATGATATCAATGATCAAGAAGAGAATAATAATGCCAATTAACATGAATCAACCAGGTATGGTGGTTCACACCTGTAATCCCAGCACTTTGGGAGGCTGAGGCGGGTGAATCATTTAAGCCCAGGAGTTCAAGACCAGCCTGGCCAACATGGTGAAACCCCATCTCTATTAACAATACAAAAATTAGCCAGGGTTGGGTGTGGTGGCGGTTGCCTGTAATCCCAGCTACTCGGGAGGCTGAGGCAGGAGGATCACTTGAACCTGGGAAGCAGAGATTGCAGTGAGCCGAGATTGTGCTGCTACACTCCAGCTTGAGTGACAGAGCGAGACAAAACAAACAAACAAACAAAAGTTAACATAAGGCTTACATATCAACTTTTTTGATCCTGTGGGGTAGGTGTTATTATTCCCATTTTACAGAGGAAGAAACTGAGGCATGGGAAAGTTCAGCAACAAGCCCAGGGTCACACACCTACTTATGGCGGAGTCAGGCAGTCTTCACCCCATAGCCAACTGATTTTTAGATGGACTGGGGACTGGACCACTTGGACCATTTTCTCTTTTTTTTTTTTTTTTTGAGACAGAGTTTTGCTCTTGTTGCCCAGGCTAGAGTACAGTGTCACGATCTCGGCTCACCCCAACCTCCACCTCCTGGGTTCAAGTGATTCTCCTGCCTCACCATCCTGAGTAGCTGGGATTACAGGTGCCTGCCACCATGCCCGGCTAATTTTGAATCTTTAGTAGAGACGGGGTTTCTCCATGTTGGTTAGGCTGGTCTTGAACTCTCGACCTCAGGTGATCCGCCTGCCTTGGCCTCCCAAAGTGCTGGGATTACAGGCATGAGCCACTGTGCCCAGCCACTTGGACCATTTTTTTCCCCCAACAACAGGGCTAAAGCAGCTAATGAAGCCATGGTGTCCCCAGGGACTTCTTTGTCCAACTTTGCCAGTGACCTGTGGGGTCACCTTGGTCCAGGCCTTCCCTTTTCTTGATCTCGGCTTCCTTATTTACAATAAAGGAGTTAGACACAATCATTCTTGATTCTGAGCTGTAGCCCAGGAAGAAGCATTTGGGAATGAGGCCCTGGCCTGCTGGTGACATCATAGAGGGGAGGGTTCCGCGAGAATAGTCAGGCCTTTCTGGAAGCCCAATGCCACAGTCTGCATTGAGCTGGGCTCAGGAAGGAAGGGAAATCCAGGTGGGGCCTGTTGGGCCCAGGTCTTGAGCGCTCTTCCCTCCAGAGTTCCCAGCACAGTCATGGATCAAAACTTAAGGCCTGAAAAGGCTCAGAATGAGGCAGACACCAATAACACAGACGTGTTCTTCCACTCCCACTCATCACCCCCATACCACAGGCCAGGCCACGGTGGATCTCACCACCATCACAAGTCACACCACGGCGCGCACCATCATCGTGATGAATCTCGACACCCTCCGGAGTTCCAAGACTTCCACGGCCGTGCCGCCTCCTCCCAGGTCCCCCAGTCTCACCGCCACAATGAGGCACGGAATCATGGCAGGGCCCATGGCCCAACAGGCTTCCGCCTGGCTCCCCATCAAGGCACCGCCCCCTCCCACCATCCCTATGCTGAGGACTACCTTGATGGCAGAAGGCTTTCTGACGTGTCCCAAGACAGTAGGTCCCAGCAGCAGAGTGACTCCCGCTACCACAGAGGGTCCCACCACCACAGCAGACAGCACTATCTCGGTGAGAATTTGTCCCACTATTCCTCTGGCATGTCCCACCAACGCAGCGAGCCTTCCCACCGTGATGGGTCCTACCTGCCCCGTGGACCTGTTGCCTACAGTGAGTCCTTCCACCAAAATGAGGCTTTCTACATTAGCGGGGATCCAACCTGACGGGACCCACCATCGCGAAGCCCACCAACGTGGCTGGCCCCACCATCGCCAAGTCCAACAGCATGGAAGGCCTCCTCATCACGGAGAGGCCCTTTCCCCTCCTTCCTTTGTGGGTATACCTGACTATCACGGCGAGTACCGTCAAGGTGATCGCCACCCTGGCGAGCACCATCGCGATGAGCAACCCCACCACTGGACCCACCAGCACCAAGACCACCAGCACCACCAAGACCACCACCACGGCGCACATCATTCCAGTTACCTCCGCAGCAACTATCAGTATAGGGACTACATCGAGAGCCTTTCCCAGCTCTCTGTCCCACAACAGTCCCCAAACCTGATTCACGATGCCCTCAGCCCTGGTGCTTCTCATGCAGGAGCCTTCCCCTCTCACATGGCACACCCAAGGGGCTCGGCCCACAGCATGATTCCATCCGTCACTGCAATCCACTCACGTGCCAACCAGATGTCCAAAAAACTCCATCCCCAGATTATCTCCACCAAAGACTCAGAAAGCTGGGGCAAGAAGAGGGGCAATCTTGGAAACGCAAAAGTGAGTCCTTCCTGGGCCCCTCATGCCAACTCCCGCTGCCTGGCGCAGGTTCCAGACCTGACCTGGGCCCCACACTGACCTTCCGTAGGAGTGGGAGCCCTCGGGATCCCCAGAAGTCAACTCCAAATCCCCAACAGGCTGGGTCCTGCCACAGAAGGCACAGGACTAGCACAGAAGCGGCTTAGCCAGCAGAGGGCCAGCAAGCAGGCGGGAGTGACCATGGATGCTGACCCAGGCTGGGAGGGTACTTGGGACCTTGTGTCCCCCGCCTGCACACACTTGACTTTCTGTCCCTCTTCCTTTCAGCTGGCCAGCTCCAGCGGACCCACAAGAAGGGACAGTCTACCAGCCTCTTACAGTGGCTGTGGGAAAAGTTAAGCCACCTCATTCAGGGCTTCCGGGAAATGATCCGGTCGCTGACCGAATCCCTGGCCTTTGAAACCTTCATCTTCTTCATCGTCTGCCTCAACACCATCATGCTGGTGGCCCAGACCTTTGCAGAAGTCGAGATCCGGGGTGGTAAGAGCCAAGGAGTCCTGTTCCCATGGAGAAGCCACTGTGCTGTTCCAGGGCCTCTGTGGGCCTGATCCAGTGCGGGGCGGTTCACAGGACTCGGCTCACTTGATCCTCACCCCTGGGAAGTAGATGGTATTGCCTGTTGTTAGAGAGCGGCTCAGAAAGACCCCGCTGAGGTCGGCCGGCTGGCCAGAGACAGGAGGACTAGCTGGGCGGGAGGCGGTGCTGTTGGCACCGCAGCCACGAGGGGACGCATCTGCTCCAAATGTGCGGCTGAGAGCGGGCGGGCGGGCGCCTGGGCCAGAGCTTTGCGGGAAGGGCCGGGAGCGGAGAAGGCCCTGGATGGAAGGCAGAGGAAGACTGGGCCCTCTGACGCCATGGAGCAGGGTGAAGGCCGGGAGCCGCCCGGCTCGCTGCCTCAGGCTCCATTCTAAGCACTTGGCTTGTGTTCATGCATTTAACGCTCACAAATCTATCAAGTGGACTTCAATTATCCCCATTTTATTTTATTTTATTTTTAGACGTAATCTCGCTCTTTGCCTAGGCTGGAGTGCAGTGCGTAATCTCGGTTCACCGCAACCTCCGCCTCCTGGGTTCAGGTGATTCTCCTTCCTCAGCCTCCCGAGGAGCTGGGATTACAGGCATGAGCCACCACACCCGGCTAATTTTTGTATTTTTGGTAGAGACGCAGTTTCACCATGTTGGCCAGGCTGATCTCGAACTCCTGACCTCAGGTGATCTGCCTGCCTCGGCCTCCCAAAGTGCTGGGATTACAGGCATGAGCCACTGGGCCCAACCACAGTTATCCCCCATTTTAAAGACAAGAAAAACCGAGGCACAGAGCAGTGGTTAAGTCGCACAGCTGCTTAGGCAGAACCGGGGGAGAGCCTAGGAATCCGGGCTTGTGTGAGGCTCATGCTGAGGAGAGAGAGGGTTCTGGGTGCTGGGACAGCCCTGTGCGCACCCTGTGTCCCTGCAGAGTGGTACTTCATGGCCTTGGACTCCATCTTCTTCTGCATCTATGTGTTGGAAGCCCTGCTCAAGATCATCGCCCTGGGCCTCTCGTACTTCTACGACTTCTGGAACAATCTGGGTGGGTGGGGCCGGGGCCAGGCTACCGGTGTTTAGTCTGGGGTGGGGGGTGCTCAGATCGAGAGGGGTGGGGAGGGGGCGCTGTCATCAGGATCCTGCCAGGCTCAGGTGCCCCTGTGCCCTCAGACTTCTTCATCATGGTCATGGCTGTGCTGGACTTCGTGCTGATGCTGACCCACTCCTTTGCCATCTACCACCAAAGCCTCTTCCGGATCATCAAGGTCTTCAAGAGCCTGCGGGTCCTGAGGGTCATCCGGGTCTTGCGGAGGCTCAGGTCCGTGGCCATGGCTCCCGCCTGGGGCGGGGACTCCAAAGGAAGAGGGGACACAGGTCGGGGCCCCCCAAGAAATCCACTGTGACCTGCTCAAGGGTTGGGGGCACAGGAGGCTGCTGACCCCAGCCTGCTTCTGCCTCCTGCCATGCACTGGAATCAGCCCTCATTTTTCCAGAGAGGGGCCGGGACTTACCCAAATCACCAAGTCAGGGGCCTCCTGCCTTCAGCGCTAGCTCTGGCTGCTGGGCACAGACCCCCCACCCTGATGACTCAGTCCCTGCTCTCTGCCCACAGATTCCTGAACAGTGTCCAGGAAGTGACAGGGACCCTGGGCCAGTCCTTGCCATCCATTGCAGCCATCCTCATCCTCATGTTTACCTGCCTCTGTATCCTGGTGCTGCAGGGGCTGGGGGCGGGGCCTGAGGGGCTGCAGTGGAAAGGGCGTGGGGGGTTGGGGATGGGGCAGGGCGCTGGGGCGGGGATAGGGCCCGAGAGCCGAGTTGGCCCTGACCAGCCAGTCCTCTTCTCCGTGGTCCTCCGAGCACTGTTCCGCAAATCGGACCCAAGCGCTTCCAGAACATCTTCACCACCATCTTCACCCTCTTCACCTTGCTCACACTGGATGACTGGTCCCTCATCTACATGGACAGCCGTGCCCAGGGGTAGGGCAGGCCCAGGCTGCGGGGGATGGCAGGGGATTGGCTGGATGGACTGGCCCTGAGGGCTCAGTGACCCCATTAGCAAAGTGGGGCTTCTGATGCCTGCGGGTCGGGGTGTGGGGGGGGGGCAGATCCTGGTTGGGACCCAAGCACAGCTTGACTTCGCCCTCTGACCTGCTCCCGCCAGGTGCCTGGTACATCATTCCCATCCTCATGATTTACATCATCATCCAGTACTTCATCTTCCTCAAGTGAGGACCCACCTCTGCTCTGCTGCCCAGTGTCACCCCCTCCTCCTGCTCGCCCCTGGGACCCCTACCCCAGCCCTCTCACCCTGATTATGCCACGCTGAACCCACAGGAAGTACAGGGTGTCCCTCTCCTCTGGCCTCCTCGCTGAGGGCACCCTCCTGTCCCCTCCCAGCCTGCTGATTGCTGTCCTGTCCCTCTCCTCTGGCCTCCTTGCTGAGGGCACCCTCCTGTCCCCCTCCCAGCCTGCTGATTGCTGTCCTGGTGGATAACTTCCAGACGGCGCTGCTGAAAGTCCCCGAGAAAGTGAAGCAGGAGGTACCGAGTGGGATGGGGACGGGTGAGCCCAATCAGGAAGCTGAAGGAGTGAGGCCAGAGGGCTCCAGGGATGAGCAGGCCTGGGACCCTGGCAGATCTGAGGCCTCTTCTTCCCAGAAGGCTGCCCGGATCCAAAAGAATCCGCTGGAAGACTCATTGACAGAGCTCAAAGCTGCAGGTACCAGCTCAGCCTACCCTGGCCCCACCTGCCCGACCTCAGTGGGGGGCCAGTCTCTCCAGGCCCCCAACTGCCTTCCACAGTCAGACACAGAATCCCAGGCTCAGTTTTAGAGTTTTAGAATTTGAAACTCAGGAGGACTTTAGTCCAGAGGACTCTAGGACAATCCTCCCAAAGCCAATTAAACTGCTTGTCAAATCTTTTTTTTTTTTTTTTTGAGATGGAGTCTTGCTCTGTTGCGCAGGCTGAAGTGCAGTGGCACGATCTCTGCTCACTGCAACCTCTGCCTCCCAGGCTCAAGCAATCCTCCATCTCAGCCTCCTGAGTAGCAGGGACTACAGGCATGTGCCACCACGCCCACCTAATTTTTGTATTTTTTAGTAGAGATGGGGTTTCACCATGTTGGCCAGGCTGGTCTCAAACTTGAACTCCTGACCTCAGATGATCCTCCCATCTTGGCCTCTCAAAGTGCTGAGATTACAGGTGTGAGCACTGCACCCACCCCTGCTTGTCCAATCTTAAAAAACCCACTTGGGGCCAGGTGTGGTGGCTCACGCCTTCATCCTAGCACTTTGGGAGGCTGAAACAGGCAGATCGATTGAGGTCAGGACTTCAAGTCCAGCTTGGCCAACATGGTGAAACCCTGTTTCTACTAAAATATAAAAATTAGCCCAGCTTAGTGGTGTGCGCCTGTGATTCCAGCTACTTGGGAGGCTGAGGCAGGAAAATCGCTTGAACCTAGGAGGCAGAGGTTGCAGTAAGCTGAGATGGTGCCACTGCACTCCAGCCTGGGCAACAGATTGAGATTCTGTCTAAAAAAAGAGGCTGGGCGAGGTGGCTCACACCTATAATCCCAGCACTGTGGGAGGTCAAGATGGGTGGATCACTTGAGGTCAGGCATTCAAGACCAGCTTGGCCAACATGGTGAAACCCCATCTCTACTAAAAATACAAAAATTAGCTGGGTATGGTGGCAGGTGCCTGTAATCACAGTTACTTGGGAAGCTGAGGCGGGAAAATCACTTGAACCTGGGAGGCAGAGGTTGCGCCATTACATTCCAGCCTGGGAGACAGAGCGAGAATCCGTCTCAAAAAAAAAAAAAAAAAAAGTTCTGATTGGCCAGGCCTAAGTCACCTGTCTTTGAAGCTGGAGGGTGGGGGCTAACCTCAGCCAAAGGATGTGGACTGAAAAGGGGTAGGAGTGATTGGTTCCTCAGGAAAATGGGGGGTACTTCTGCCAGAAAGAAGTGGGGGTGGGTGCTGGACAGGCAAACAAACAAAAGAACTGCATGGAGCTGCACGCCTGGAAAAGCAGCCTCTTGGAGCAGCCTGGACAGAAACGCCTTTAGCCGTTATCTTCCTGACACAGGGGGTTCCTCTGCCTCCTCTCCATGTCCAGGCATCTTTTTGACCTCACCCTTCTTCTCTACATCCAGAGCCCAAAGAAGTGTTGAGTGAAGGCACCATGCTGAAGCGACTCATTGAGAAGAAGTTTGGGACCATGACTCAGAAGTGAGGAGACAGGAAGGGAGCGAGGCCAGGGGTCTAAGGGCAAGGCCTGGCTGGAGGGCTGCGGGAGAAGGGGCATGGCTGGCCCCTCTGGAAGGGGATGGAGTGCTTAGACTTGTGGATGAGACTGTGGGTGAGCATGGAGACCCAGAGTGGCTCCTGCACATCCAAAGGTGTGTGTGCCACCTGGGTAATCCCAGTAGCAAGGACTCCACGCATTCCTTCACCCCAGAACCATCCCCAACCTTTGTCAGGGTGGTCCCTGTGAGGGCTCCAGGGTCCCAAAGAGGACACAGACTCAGCCCCCACCCATGAGGACCCCACCTCTAAAGACCTGTGTTGGGCCACGGAGGATGAGTGGACTTCAGCTGGGTGGAGGGATGATGAGGCGATTGGAGGAACGGCTAGGTCAGGGCCTGGAACCCAGATGCTCAACCTCCATTCCTGTCTACTTGAGTGACCAGCTAGACCAGGACAGCTGGGGACTCATGCTGTCCCCATGAGAAGGATCTCTGGGGAGCCAGGCCTTGGAGCACCAGGAGCCCTGCCCGAGCCTGGCAAACCCTCTTCTTTCTTTCTCTCTCTCTCTTTTTTAATTTCTTTCTTTTTCTTTTTCTTTTTATTTATTCTTATTTTTTTATTTTTTTAAGACGGGATTTCACCATATTGGTCAGGGTAGTCTCGAACCCCTGACCACAGGTGATCCGCCCGCCTCAGCCTCCCAGAGCTGGGATTACAGGCGTGAGCCACCGCACCTGGCTTCTTCTTTCTTTCTTTCTTTCTTTCTTTCTTTCTTTTCTTTTCTTTCTTTCTTTTTTTCTTTCTTCCTCTCTCTTTCTTTCTTTCCCTCACTCCCTCTCTTCCCTCCTCCCTCCCCCTCCTTTCCTTCCTTCCCTCCCTCCTTCCCTCCCTCCCTTCTCTCTCTCTCCTTTCTTCCTTCCTTCCTTCTTTCCTTCCTTCCCTCTTTCCTTCCTTCCCTCTTTCCTTCCTTCCTTCCTTCCCTCCCTCCCTCTTTCTTTCTTTTTTGAGGCAGTCTCACTCTATCACCCAGGCTGGAGTGCAGTAGCACAATCTAGGCTCACTGTAACCTCCACCTCCCGGGTTCAAGCAATTCTCCCACCTCACCCTCCTGAGTAGCTGGGATTACAGGCATGTGCCACCACCCCTGGCTATTTTTTTTTTTTTTTGGACTTTTTTAGTAGAGATGGGGTTTCACCATGTTGGCCAGGCTGGTCTCAAACTCCTGACCTCAAATGATATGCTTGCCTCGGCCTCCCAAAGTGTTGGGATTACAGGTGTGAGTCACTGTGCCCAGCCTTTCACTTATCGTTCAGACTCAGCTCATTGACGCTGCCTCCAGAAGCCTTTCCAGATCCCCAGCACTGGGCAAGTTCTCCCTCCTCTGGGACCCTCAGCACCCAAGTTCATGCCTTAGAGTGTCAGCAGCTGTCGGCTCTGAGGGCAAAGTCTCTCGTTCATCTGCATCTCCTTGAAGCACCTTGCAGTGCCTATTGTTTCCGGTGTTCTTTAATGAATGGGTTGACAAGATGGCGGGAGGGGTGTGAATGGGTCAAGGATGTGTGATGCCGTACATGGACAAGTGGGTAGATGGACAGGTGGATGACTGACTACACAGTATGGAAGGTGTTGACGGGTTGCAGGGGGTGGCTACACGGAAGAGCAGGTGGATGGAGGGCTGGATGGGTGAGTGACTGGATCAGGAGGTGGGTGGATGGTCGAGTGGGTGCATGGAGAGGTACGGTGCAGATGAATGGGAGGGTGGAGGGATGGGCGGTTAGGAGGATAAACAAAGCCAGAAGCCTCTGTGCTACAGGCAGACGTGGGGCTTTCTTGTATGGGGAAAAGGAGACCTCCTGGAAAGGGAGCTCTGCGGTCATATAAATTATGCAGGGAGGAGGCAGGCAAGAAGAGCCTCTGGGTGGCTCTGGGGCCCAGGAGGCCCAGCCGGCAGGTCAGCCCAGCCCCTGCCTCTTCGTCCCCGACCCACAGGCAGCAGGAGCTCCTGTTCCTCTACCTGCAGCTGGTGGCGAGCGTGGAGCAGCATCAGCAGAAGTTCCGCTCCCAGGCAGCCATCATTGATGGGATTGTGGACACCACATTTGAGGTGAACCAGGCAGGAACAGGAAGGGGCCAGCGAGAGGAACACGGGGGCTTGTGGCCAGAAGTGGCCCTGAATAACATTCCCATGGGGATCTGGGAGGGCAGAGGCTGTGCTGGCTCATTCACCCAGCTGTGCCCCACCAACCTCCGCAGGTTGGAGAAGAGGACTTCAGGAACTGATCCCAGGAGAAGGACACCAGATACAGACTTCAGCCCTGACAGTCTGCCCGCCTGGGTGCGCTGCGGCAGGTCCCCAGATCTGCTGGAATGATTGTCTGGGCCCTGCAAAGTCGGGGCCCCAACAGAGTTTTTAAACCCCAAGAGGCTCCATGTCCTCACTGGCTGGGCCTAGGCGCAGGGAAGGGAATTGGTGAACACGCACGCCAGAGTAGGTGCCAGCATGGCGTGTGTGTGCCAGCGTTGCATGTGTGCCAGCGTTGTATGTGAAAGGGGCTGCTTTGGATCCCCTCCAGCCCCACCAGGGCCCGCATCCTAGCTCAGCCCAGCAGGGCATTAGCAGCAGCCGGAAAGTTGAGGTAGAACGTGGTCTGGGCTCAGGTGCTGGTGGTGCCGTGAGGGCCGAGGACACAGTAACCCTGCTTTGGGGAGGAAGGCCCATCTGGCCCAGAGTCAGGAGAAAAAAGAATAGGCTGGAACAGCTGAGGGTTGCTAGGGCCTGGGGAACCAGTGGGCTCCAGGAATGGGGACCCAGAGCCCAGAAACTCAATCCTGCCAGGACCCTCAGCTCTTGGAGAAGAGCGCCAACTGGATGGGGATAACAGGAACCCAGAGGTCAGAGATCACTGTCATATCCTGCCCTTCCTGGAGTCAGACTCTAGAGCCGCACTGAGGGGTGGTAGAGTGGGGGCTGCTCAAGTCCTTCTGGCCTCAGGGAAAGGGGGGCAGGTGGGGGCATGGGGAGGATCCTGCTGCTGGGAGAGGGAAGCAGGGAATGAGGTTGAAGACTGCACCCCACTGCCTGCTCTAGGGCTTAGATGAGCTCCCCGACTTAGAGTCTGAGCCTAGGCTGGATGTCCAGAGCCCCTGTCCCCATGCCTGGGGGTGGCAGTGGGACACTGGCCTATGCTGGGTGCTGGAGATCTAGCACTGAGTCAAGTTCAAGCCTAGCCCTGGCCCTGGGGGTCTCCTTGGGTGGAGGGTTTTCCATGATCTACAGCAGCCATCTCACCTCTAGCAGAGGCAGAGCCAGGGTGCGATGCAGGCCGGAGGGAGTCAGGAGTAGGGGCTGAAGGGCAATAGTTTTTGCCAACCCTCCCATCTCTGGGCCAGTCAGTGCTGGAGCTTCCAGGGCCCCAGGACAGAAGAGCACGCCCCCTCCCTGGTCTGGCCCAACCCAGGGTCCTGGAATAAACTGTGTAGAGGAAATTCCATCTGGGATTTGGGCACAGATTCCAGGGCGGAGAGGTCACCTGGCAGGCGTCTCCGGGCCTTGCCTCTCCCCACCACCTCACACATTCATTCAACAGGCATTTCCTGCCACCTACCCTGTGCCCGTCCCATGCTGGGAGCCTCTGCTTGGTGGCACAGGGGGGAGACCTTCCAAACAGCGGGCCCCCCTGCACACCCTCGGCTGTCTGAGCTGCCACATCTGACAGGCATGGGCAGCAGCAGAGCTGGATGTCATCTCCTGGGTCTCCAGCTCCTGTCAAATACCACCCTCTCAGCTGCCCACTCCCAGATGGGAGCCAGTGCCTACTTTCCACTTCCTCATCCCCACCCCAATATGGCCTCCGAAGGCAGAGGGCAGGGCCTGGGAGCTGGGGCTGCTGCTCATTAGGCCCCAGCCTTGGACAGGGGACCAGGCAGGCACAAGCAGGGTGTGAGGCCTTGTCAGAAGGGAAGGGACCATGGGATGCTCTCCGCAGCCACTACAGTGCTGCCTGCCTGGGCCTGATGGTACCGACACCTAGCGCCCCCAAGGCCCCTGTCCCAGGTGTGGGTGTGTGCTTGTGCATCTGAGGAACACCTCTGGGTGTGGCCTTGGGTTGTGTTTGGGTTTTGTGTGTACATCTCCAGGTTGTTTCTCTAGGGCGTGTTGCTTCTGTGCTCATGAGTTGCTAGGCTGTGTTTCTCTGGGTATGCATGTGATATCTGCCAGCATGAGTGTGTGCTCTGGGTGTCTGTGTATGTCTGGTGTGCTGTGCTTTGGGTGTGTGCATGTGTATATGTGTTGGGGGCATGAATTGTAGCTACAAATTCAGGTGTGCAAATGTTGCAATGATGTCTTCTTCTTTGTTCTTTTTTCTTCCTTCCTTTTTCTCCCCCTCCTCCTCCTCCTTCTTGAGATGGAGTCTTGCTCTGTCTCCCAGGCTGGAGTGCAGTGGCGCGATCTCAGCTCACTGCAACCTCTGCCTCCCAGGTTCAAGTGATTCTTCTACCTCATCCCCCCGAGTAGCTGGGATTACAGGCGCCCACCACCACACCCAGATAATTTTCGCATTTTTAGTCGAGACGGGGTTTTGCCATGTTGGCCAGGCTGGTCTCGAACCTCAGGTGATCCACCCGCCTCAGCCTTCCAAAGTGGTGGGATTACAGGCTTGAGTCACCGCACCTGGCTGCAATGCTGTTTTCTTTTTTCTTTTTTTTTTTTTTTTTAGAGATGGGGTTTCACTATCTTGGCCAGGCTGGTCTTGAACTCCTGACCTCATGATCCACCTGCCTTGGCCTCCCAAAGTGTTGGGATTACAGGCGTGAGCCACCGCACCCCACCTGCAATGCTGTTTTCTTTAAATGACATTAGGTTGAATCTGTCCCCCTCATCCCTCCTGTGGATGGTAACAAGCTCTGCCCCTCTAGGGCTCCTCGTCCAGCCCCATCCAGGCGTCTTGCCCAGGGCACCACATGAGAGGCATCCTTGTGGCGTGGAGCCCACAGCGTGGACTTGAGAGGCACTGTCCTGGCCCTCATGGTCTCTTGGCCTGCAGGGGTATTGCCATCATTGGGCCACATGCAGGTGGAGGAATCTTTATAGGCTGTAAGCTCAGTGTCCTGAGTGAGGACACCACCTGGCTGAAGCCCCATGTGCCACCCATGAGTCCCTCCTGGGGCTGAGCGGGAGCAGAGCACAGACTCCTCCTCAGAGTGCTCCCAGGCAGCCGGCCCTGTTCAGGGCATCACCCCTTCTCTGTGAGTCTGCCCCCACCCCTTACCTCTGAGAATATTGGGAGTCTCTAGCTGTGTGTGTGACTCTGAGGTTTGCTCCTCTATGCCTGTGATGCTGGGGTGTTTAGGGGGCTTCACATTTGGAGGCTCAGCCCTGCACCTTCAGCACTGTCTGGACTGGGACAGCAGCAGCTCTGCTGCAGTTGGCAGGGTGACCTCTCCGCTCGGGCTGGGGAGCTGGGAGCTGCCAGAAGTAGGAGTGGGGGCTGGGGGGAGAAGCGAAGCACTTAGAAGAAACCAATGCAAGAAGCAGCACTGGCCATTTATTGTGACAGTTGTGGCCCGTGGACCTGAAGTGCCCTCCACCGTGTCCCCAAACCCAATGGCATTCACCCTCAGGCAATTATCACATCTGCACACAGTTGTGCTTTAGGAGCTGAGAGGAGTTCTGCCAGGGAACCACAAGGACCTCAAAGTCACAGCGCAGCTTCTGTAGAGAGAATATGGGGGAGAAGGAGAGGTAAGCCCAGCCTCCATCCACCTTCTCCCAGTAGCCAGCCCTCTGCCGGCCATGCTGCTCCGGGGCAGAGAGGGGGCAGTTACTGGCCCAGGGGATGTCGAGCTACATGGCCGGGGCTAGACTCCAGATCTTGGTAGCCAACTTCCCCATTCCTGAGGGAAGTCCCAGCCTCCTTTCTGCACCCCATCTTGGCCTGGAGGCTGACTCATCCAGGAGGCCAACAGGTTCAGCCAGACATCTAGATATCTGCGAGTTCAGCCAAACCAGTTCAGGCTGGACAACGTGAGGGCCTGAGGCTCTGGGGAGGGCTGGGGCTGGAGGAGCCCCGCTGTTACCTCCTGCTGCGCCTCTGCCGCCAGGGGGGCAGGTGGTGAGGTCAAGGTGGTCTCCAGCGACCCTGGTCTTTCGGCAGTTTGTGCTCCCCATCTCCACCGTCAGGAAGTACTTGATGCCGGCCACCAGCTGGGGACATAGGGTAGGGGCAGGTCAGGGGTCCTGACCCTTGATCCCAACCTCTCACCTCCCAGCATATTCTCCCATTGCCCCCAGGCACTCAGGTTGTGGGAGGGGGAGAGGGGGATGATTCAGACCTGGGTGTGGGGGTGGATGTTCTGGTGGGGATGCGGGGTGGAGAGACCTGGAGGCTGAGCCCCACTGGCAGCCTGGGCAGTCATCAGACATGGCCCACCTGGAGAGCTCCCCACTGTCCCCATCTGCCTCCCCTCCCCAGTCCACCCCATCAGGGCAGAGACTAGGGCCAGGCCAGCCAGGCAGGCAGGTGGTGCGATACAGGGTTGGATTCTGTCTTTCCTTGAAATTTAGATGGTTGTCCATCATGGAGTTTTGGCATTAATTCGATTTTTTAGATATTTCATGAAAATATTCCGATTGCGCCTTCGAGCCCCTTTCACGCATGCTCGGGCAGCGCCTGTGGCCTCCCCCGCCTGGGCCCGGTGCCTCCCGCCCGTGGCCCGCCGCACCTGGCTCTGCGCCTTGAGGATGTGCGTGTCTCGGAAGTAGTAGACGCTGTTGCTGCCCATGTTGTAGCTGGCCACGGCCGCCTGCGCCGCCTTCTGCACCTGCGGGTCATCGGGCGACAGGTCTCGGAGTTCTCCGACCATGCGCCCCTGCAGCCCGGCACGGGCGTCGCGGGGGTAGCGCCAGGAGGCAGAACGCTACCAGGGCCAGGCCCAGCGTCAGCGGGAGGCTCGCACGCACCATAGCTGTCAGTGCTGTCGGAGTCGCTGTCCGAGTCGTCAGTGCCGAGCCTGGGGCTGCACCGTTTTTACCCGCTGGGCCGCCCCGCCCAACGCCCGCGGTGCGCCCCCGCGGCCCGGAGCTGGGGCGGGGCTCGAGGTTGCGGGCGTCTGGGGTCCTGCGAGGCTCGGGGAGCCCAGAAGGCCGAGGGGGCAGCGTGCACCCGCATGCCAAGACGCTTCCCTGCCCGCCAGAACACACCTGGCCAGGGAGGGAGAGGACAGCGACAGTCCCCAACGAGTGCCAGTACAGGGACGGTTCCCGGCAAGGCTGTCCAGAATGAACTACCAACCACAGCTCTTCACAGGCTCTTACTGTTGCCACCATTCCCCAGCTGTGTGACCTCAGAGAAGTCACTTAACCACTCGCTGCCTCAGTTTCCTCTTCTGTACAAGGGGTGTTGTGAGGATTCAGTGAGCTGATGCAGGTAAAGTGCTTACAAGGGGCCTGGTGTTGCATAAACAGCAGGCGAGTAGGAGACATTCCTGCTCAGGGCTGCCTGACAACCAGCCTGGAGTGTGAGTGATTCATGTTTCCACCTGGCCATGCGCCTAGCCATGCCTGTAATCCCAGCACTTTGAGAGGCCAAGACGGGAGGACCACTTGAGCCCAGGAGTTCGAGGCTGCAGTGAATTGTGATCTCACCACTGCACTCCAGCCTGGGCAACAAGAGCTAGACCCTGACTCAAAAAAAAGAAGGTCAGGTGTGGTGGCTCACGCTTGTAATCCCAGCACTTTGGGAGACTCAGGTGGGTGGATCACTTGACGTCAGGAGTTCAAGACCAGCCTGGCCAACATGGTGAAAAATTAGACGGACGTGGTGGTGCACACCTGTAATCCCAGCTACTTGGGAGGCTGAGGCAGGAGAATCGCTTGAACCTGGGAGGTGGAGTTTGCAGTGACTGAGATTGTGCCACTGCACGTCAGCCTGGGTGAGAGAGAGAGACTGTCTCAAAAAGATAAAAAAATTTTAAAAAAGTCTCCACTTTACAGAGAAGGAAAATGGATTTGCCCAAGGACACTGGCAGGAAATAAATGGTGACACTGGCTTGCGTGTGCTGGCAGTCTAAGTCAAATCTGTGGTCTCAAACCATACTGAGCCCAAAGGACACAAACTGCCCAGAAGGTGGGGGTGGAAGTCATGTCAGAGTCAGATCGAATGGTTCTGGGCAAGTCCCTCAACCTCCTAGACAGAGCCTCCCTGTCCTCATCTGAAAGACACCTTATCTCCTAAGTTTGTTCTGATATTGATGTTTCAAATCTGGCTCTTCTGTAGATACAGTGAGCATATGCTGGAGGTACCAGCAAAACAGGCCCCATAATTTTGTTTTTAAAGACTCCAATAGGCTGGGCGCCGTGGCTCATGCCTGTAATCCCAGCATGTTGGGAGGCTGAGGCAGGTGGATCACCTGAGGTCAGGAGTTCAAGACCAGCCTGGCCAACATGGTGAAACCCCGTCTCTACTAAAAATACCAAAAATTAGCTGGGCATGGTGGCGGGTGCCTGTAATCCCAGCTACTCAGGAGGCTGAGGCAGGAGAATTGCTTGAATCTGGGAGGCAGAGGTTTCAGTGAGCTGAGATCAAGCCATTGCACTCCAGCCTGGGTGACAGAGGGAGACTCCATCTCAAAAAAGAAAAAAAAAAAAAGACTCCATTAATTAATTAATAGATGAGGGTGGTAATCTATTAATCGCATGGTGGCTCACACTTGTAATCACAGGACTTTGGGAGGATCACTTGAGGCCAGGAGTTTGAGACCAGCCTGGGCAATATAATGAGCCCTCGTCTCTACCAAAAGATCTAAAATAAATTAGCTGTGCATGGTGGTGCAACCTGTGGTCTCAGCTACTCAGGAGGCTGAGGTGGGAGGATTGCTAGAGTCTGGGAGGTCGAGAATGCAGTGAGCAGTGATGGTACCACTGCACTCCAATTGGGTGACAGAGCAAGACCCTGTCTCAAAAAAAAAAAAAAAAAAAGGAACAGATGAAAAGCAGTGTTCAAGTATTCAACACAGGAAAAGTCTGGATTTTGTTGATTATTATTATTATTTTTGTGACAGAGCTCTGTCACCCAGGCTGGAGTGCACTATCATAGCTCACTATACCTTGATTTCCTGGCTTCAAGTGATCCTCCCATCTCAGCCTCCCAAGTAGCTGGGACCACAGGAGCATGCCCCCATGCCTGGTTAATTTTTTTTTTTTCACACCTGGCTAATTCTTAAATTTTTTTTTGTAGAGATGGGGGTCTCACTGTAGTGCCCAGGTGGGTCTCAAATGCCTGGCCTCAAGAGATCATGAGATCCTCCCACCTCAGCTTCCCAAAGCACTAGAATTACAGGCAGGCTTTGTTGGAATTCTTTGTCTGCATTTTAGAGTTCAGTGTAGTTTGCACTTGTAATTCCATGTTGCTGGGTGGGGTGAGTAGGGGCTCACTGTCCCGGGACACTAAGATCTTGAAATGCTTACAGCCTCCAGGGGCTTCACTCGGGCTTGGAAGAGGCGCTAGGTCACAGTACCTGAAGAGCAGCTGGCAGCCGTGACTGTGATGAATGTCGTATGTAGGCATCCAGCGTGTCACCCTCCCTTCCTGATTCTGGGCCTCAGAATCCCAGGATCACAAAAGGAGGTGACTTCTCACACTGAGACCTACACCAGAGCAGTCACTCACTACCCAGGGCAGCTGCCAGCCTGCTACCTGCCTCACTTCCTCAGCCCAGCTGTGGAAAACCAACTCTGCTATCTTCCTGGGATTCTAAGGAACTGTCCCAAGTTTCTGGAGGGCTCAGGTGCCTGCCTTAAAGGGACAGACTCCAGTTTGTGGAAGTGCTGGCCGAGCTTGAGTTGATGAGGAGGATGAAGCCTGGCCGGGACTCTGAGCTAAGAGCCTGGGAGGGTTAGAGGAAGAATCCCAGGATCGCACCACAGGTGCAAGGTGAGAGAGGCAGCTCCCCTAGGCCTGCTGTCTCATCACTTGGAGCTTAGCCATGGCCACAGGTACCTCCAACACCGCTCTCAAAAACTAGCCAAGGCCTGTCTGCGACTCACCAAGGGCACTCACCCCCACCTGTCGCTGCTTTGTGCTGATGCCAGGGACTCTTTTCCACTACAACCTAGCAATTTCCAAGCACTTTTCATCCACTGATGAATTCTCACAAGCACCCTGAGGTAGTACACATTATTCTCATTTTGCAGATAAAAAAGTTAATCAGAGAGGTTGGGACACTTGTCTAAGGTCACACAGCTAGAAGTGGTATCTTGGTGAGAAAAGATGGGGGAGGGCATTAACAATTACAAGAGCACTTGCTATGTGACAGGCCTTGTCCTAGGGATTCAATATATGTTCTTTCATTCCCATAGCGGCTCTGCAGAGGCAATGATTATTACCTCTTCCTACAAGGAGGAAATGGGAGGTCAAAAGGTTAGTGGTGGGTCCTGGTGCACAAGTCCTGGGCTGCTCAACAGGGGTATGAGGTCTGCTGTGCATGGGTAGGGGTTGCTTCTTGCAGGTGGGGAGGTCCCTGAGCACTTTCCCAGGGCCTGACTCCATCCCTTCTTGACCACTCTGGCTTCCAGGAGGCTTGGGCCAAGCATGAGCTTGCAGTTGGCCAAATGTACTGGCCACTGGGCACAGCCTCCAGTTTTGCAGTGGCCCAGACACCCCAACCCAGGTTGTTGTCCACAGCACCCCTCTCTTGCCCCTGGCCTGATAGGTGGTGATGACCAGGGCAGGCTCTTGACATCTCCTTCCCCCTGGGATCAGGCTCTCCAAGGCTTTATTGCTTCCCCCAGAACCCTCTTCCTGGAACCTTCAATTGGGCAGAGGATATTTCCCTCCCCCCAGGGTTCTGTAGCCCCATGTCCTGGAAAGGAGATGTTTCAGCAAGGAAACCTGTAATCAAACAGGGATGAAAGCTCCCCTCTGGGGGAGCAGCGCTCCCAGGTGCCGCTGGTTCACTGTTTGAATCTTCACAACCCTGCACCAGCCGGCAGAGGAGGCTGTAGCTCAGAGCAGTGAAGCAACTTGCTCCAGATTGCAGGGGGAGCAAAGGCCCAGAATCGGGCCTGGCTGCCTCTTCAAGGCTGCCACCAGTCAAGGTTGGGAGTGACGGGAAAGAGTCTTGGTCCCTGCAGGGAAGGGCTGTCATGGAAGGGGATCGCCAGTCACAAGCACCTACTGGGAGCCTTCCATGCTCACCAGGCTGCTGCAGGGCAGGGCTTGTGGCCGTCCAGGTAGCCTGCCCCCTACTTCTTTTCCAGGGGCAGCAGGAGCCCTTCAGGACCGAGTGCATGGGCCGGGTTCACCCCAAGTTCTAGGCTGGCTCTGAGCACGCATGACTAGACCGGCTGGGGAGGGTCAAGCTCTGGCTAGCTGTGGGGCTGGGGGCACTGCGTATTTGCTTATTTCCGGACCCATTCGCGTACTTTCCACGGTGGTCAGGCATGTCCCGTTGGTCACCATGGGCTGACACTTAGCCAACCTGACTCCTACCCCTCACCACTCAGATCTGCTTTCTGCACCAGCATTCCAAGCCATGGTCCCTTTGTCCTGCTGGCTGAGTCGGGCTGGATCTGAGAGGCCACACTATCACAAGGAACATTCTAGATGCCCTTTGTCTACTGCTGTCCCAGGACAGAGCCAAGAACTTGTGTGGGATGCAGTGTGGAGTCCTGATAAAGGGTTCGTGGTCTGCCACCTGGTACACGCACTGCCTGCGCCCCAAGGGAGAGGTGAGGAAGCGGGTTCCACCCGCTTCTGAGGCAAAGCCTGTGGGTGAGCCAGGGAAGGCAGAGGACAAGGAAATAAAGCAGACAGCATGAGCTACAGGCTTCCAGCAGGGTCCCAGTACCAGAGCCAGGCGAGGCCAAGCCAGGAGGCCACCGTGAGCAGGAGCCCGGGGAAGGGCTGTGGAGGAGGAGGGAGTCTCCATGATCTCACAGAGCACCAGCAACAATCTGGCAGCATAGGGCAAGCGTGGCGAGGCCAGGGCCCTGCAAAGCTCCCCACCTAAGCATACCAAGCCTGCGACAGCATCACAGCACAAGGATCAAGGCTGAGGGGACCTATCTGGGAAAACAACAGAAACAGTCTGGGCCAGGCGCGGTGTCTCACACCTGTAATCCCAGCACTTTGGGGGACCGAGGCAGGTGGATCATAAGGTCAAGAGATGGAGACCATCCTGGCCAACATAGTGAAACCCCGTGTCTACCAAAAATAAAAAAAATTAGCTGGGCATGGTGGCATGCACCTGTAGTCCCAGCTACTCAGGAGGCTGATACAAGAGAATCGCTTGAACCTGGGAGGTGGAGGTTGCAGTGGGCGGAGGTTGCAGTGAGCTGAGATCGCACCACTGCAGTCCAGCCTGGCGACAGCAAGACTCTGTCTCAAAAAAAAAGAAAAAGAAAAGAAAAGAAACAGTCTGAAACTCCAGAGAGAGCCCTTGTGACCACCTCAGCCAGGCTTCAGACCAGCACCCTCCCAGAAAGCGGCCTGAATCACAAGCTGGGCCCTACTGTAGCCACCTGCTGTCCCCTTCAGGATGGGCCACTTGCACTTCCCAGCCCCAGCCTTGCATGAAACTCTCATCCCTACAAATAACAACTTAGTTTCTGACCTATCACGCAATTGTTCCAGGTTCAGGTCTTTATTTTTGGTTTTCCTTTATCTTCCTATTGTTCTGAGATGTAACTAATACACAGAACAGGGCGCAGAACATACACATTCAGTAAACGCCTGTACTACCACCCCACAGGTCAGAAAGTGCCAAGCCTACCCTCGAGCCTTTCCATACCCTCCCCCAAAGATAGTCGCTGTAGACTTTTTTCCTTTACTGTTTACAATAATCATTTCCTTTGTTTTCTAGTTTTACCATCTACGTAGGAATTCCTAAGAATCTGCTTTGCTCATTTGCTGTTGAGATTCATGTGTTGTACACAGCTATCATTTGTACGTTTTCACCTCCGTGCAGTGTCCTTAGGCACGAATGCCTATTTACTCGAGTATTGACAGCACTAGTGTTGCTCCCAACAATGCAGCTGTGAACTCATCTAGGTCCTGGCGCAGGTGTTCGGGGATTTCTTCAAGGCAGTCCTGAGAGCGGAACTGCTTGGTCACAGGGTGTGTCGGTTTTACTAAATAACACCCAACTGTCTTCCCAAATTGTTTAGACCAATTTATACTCCCACCAGCTGGGTATCAGTTCCTGTTTCTTCATTATCTCATCAATACTTGGTATTGTCCAACTTAAGTGTTTGCCAGTCAGGTGGGTGACTTATTACCAGTAATATGGAGCACCTTTCCTGTGTTTGTTTACTGGGAGGGAACCTTCTTCTGAGGCTGTCTTAGGTCTTTACTCATTTTTCTGTTGTGTCTGTCTCTTTTGAGACGGAGTTTCACTCTTGTTGCCCAGGCTGGAGTGCAATGGCGTGATCTTGGCTCACTGCAAACTCTACCTCCCGAGTTCAAGTGATCCTCCTGTCTCAGCCTCCTGAGTAGTTGGGATTACAGGTGTCCACCACCACACTGGCTAATTTTTGTATTTTTAGTAGAGATGGGGTTTCACCATGTCGGTCAGGCTGGTCTCACACTTCTGACCTCAGGTGATCCACTTGCCTTGGCCTCCAAAAGTGCTCGATTACAGGTGTGAGCCACTGCACCCGGCCAGTCCACCTTTTTCTTGATTACAGTTCTGTATGTGCTTTGGAAATAGTCCTTTGTTGTTTATACTGCTGCAAATATCCTTTCCCTACAAGCACCTCATTTTCCAAGTGGGGGAAACTAGGTTCAGAGAGGCTAAGCCATATGACCAAGGAACACATGGCCAGGTCCATGGGTTTCCAAACTGTCTACTTCCCAACAGCAAGTCCATGGGCAAATTAGCCTCTCTGAGTCTCAATTTCCTCACCTGTAAGAGAGAAAATAATGATTTATTATTGTAAAAGAAAAAAATACTTGCAAAGATTTTAGCTTCAAGTCTGGTTCATACTAAGTGCTCAAGAAATAATAGCGCTGGCCGGGTAGAGTGGCTCACATCTACAGTCAGAGCTTTGGGAGGCTTAAGGATTGCTTAAGGCCAGCCTAGGCAATACAGCAGGGTCCTGTCTCTATTAATTTAAAAAGTAAACAAATAGAAAGGACTAAAATGTACTGAGGTGTACTCCCTTCACACGCTTCCAGCTGTGATGCCTGTGCTCTTTCTCCTCCCTAAGAGATCAGGGGAAGATGGCAAGCCCCCTGCCTACCCTTGCCAGAGGCCAGGAGAGCAGATATGACTGGTAGGTGAACTCGCACCCACATCCGGCCCACCCTCTGTCTGGTACCTCTGACTCCCACTGACTTTTCCACCAGTTGCTGCCTAGCCCAGCTGTTGACTTAACTGACATCTGGAGCACAGTCCATCTGGCTCCCAGGAAAAGATCCACCCACACTCTCTCCACATCACTTGAGGATTGAGACACTCCAAGTCACCTGCCTGAGGCCTACATGGCTAGGGTGGCTGCCCTCTGGGAGTGGAAGGGAAGCTGCTGGTTTCGGTCTGTACTGATAAGGAGTGAGGGAGACGTGGTCAGTCCCTGGAGGAGAGGCAACTCCCAGCCCACTTGCTTTTCAATGCACAAAGCCCAGTCATGAAAGCCACTGACTTTATTGATCTAAAAAACTTTACAACGACAGTGACTGTTCTGCCAAAAAAGGAGCCAAATGGTATCAAACGGACTGAAAGTGAGGTTGGGGGTGAGGGATGGGGCCAGGAATCCATTCCAGGAAAGCCAGTCACTGTCACCAGGGAACTGGCAAGGGAAAAAGGAAGAGGGAGGCATGCAAAAGTGAGAATCCAAAAAAGTTGAAATGGTTAGAGGAGGAAACTCCCAAAGACCCTGGAGTACGTCGGAGGTGAGTACGACAATAGCAATCTTTTCCTTTGTAGCGGACAGGGGAGGAGTCCCTACTCAGCTGCAAACTCTGGATGAGGGCTGGGGATTGAGAGCTTCCCAGAGAGCATCACAAGAAAGCGTCGCACCACTCTCGAAGGCATCCAAAGCAGTCCCGGGACTGCTTGGCGTTGGCGCCACAAGTGTCCTTCAGCCATTCCCGGAAGAGGTCTTCATCTTTCTTTAGAACCAAAAACTGGCCAAGGACAACATAGGCCTGAGAGACAGAGAAAAGGAAGGGGGCGTACTGCTCAGTGTTCAGTGAGGGATAGAGCAAGTCGGCCATTCCTGTGCCATTCAGAGCACACAAGCCCAGGAAGCAGGGTGGGTTTGTCCCCATCTCCTCTCTACCAGGTGCCCAGGCTCTGGCAGCCTCTTCGGATTATACCCCACTGTCCACCCCAGAGCAGATGGACTCACTTCCCTCCCACCCCCAGCCTGTGCCAGGTACACGCAGCCACCCCACACCTTGTCAAAGCCCCTTTCCTCCAGCTTCTTGCCCAGGACTTCACCAATCCCGGCCAGGCTCCCCACTGGCTTTTCCCCCATGGGCTCTGCCACGAAGTCTCGGTGCTTTTGGGAGGTTGTCATCTTGATCAGGCTTAATCTAGAAATCCCAAAAAAAGGCAGGTTAGGGCTGAAGACCTGGAACTCCTAAGGGCCCACTAGCAATCTCATAGTAAAATGAAGCTAAGCCAGGCGTTATGGTGGCTTGCTCGAAATCCCTCATCATGAAAGGAGAAAACTGAGGTCCAGGGAGACTTCCCTACTATTCTGAAGAGCAGTTTCTTCCTGCAGGACCTGGATTGTGATCTTGCCCCAGAGGAAAAAACGATCCTGCCTAACAGGTGGCGCAAACGGGTAAGTGGAAAGATTCCCAGAGTTAGTAGCCAGGGCTGCCCGGAAGCTGTCACTCCCTCTGTGACCTTGGCTGAGCCAAGAAGGCACTGACCCTGCCTGGACCGGCCACTTGGCACGCAAAGCTAACCAAAGGGTCTCTCTACCGACAGAGCGAAGCGCAAATCGAGCGTCCGCACACCCACCCCGCGCCGCGGGGTTCAAGCCGCGCCCCAGCTCCGCCCCCATCGCGCGGCGCCGCGGCCCGCCCCTTCCCGCGGGCCGGCTCCCACGCGCCGCACCGCGCCGCGCCCCGCCCCCTCCCCGCAGCGCGGCTAAGCTGTCCCCAAGGGCCCACCCCAGCGCCTGCGGCCCCTCTCATCCCATTCTCCCCCGCAACCCCTCTGGCCTCTAGCCAGGGCCCTCTTCTGCGGCTGGCGCTCACTGGCAGCTTCAGCTTCCGTAACGGTTCCTCCCGCCACCCGGCCGCTCCCGCCGATACCTCAAGCCACTAGAACTTTCTTCCACTTCCGCTTCCGGGTCGCCTCAAGACCCTCCTTTTAAAAAAAAAAAAACCCTCCACGTTGGGCACTTCTAGCCAGTTAGGGCTATAGAGTTGAGGCGCCCCGGACCTCGACGGCCTCTGTGGTAGACGCTCCTTTCCGGTCCTTCGTGGGAAGCCCTGTTGCCTTGTAAGGTCTCGCTACTCGAGCGTTCGAGGGACAGAGGCCTCCAGAGAGGATTTCCTTTCTCTGCTGCCCGGACCCGGAACTCAAGGACTTAGGCTTGACCGACCTGGCGTGGGGAAGAGTTGGAAGAAAGGACAGGGGAGGGGACGGGTGGCCGGGAGGCTTCCGAGACAGCGCCGGAAGTACAGTTTTCGGAGCGATCCGACTGAGACTCACGTCACCCTCCTAGCAGTGGGACTGGTGGGAACTGAAAACATTAGAGACTTGATTTCAAGCTCACGCGACCGTCGCCGCCGCCGGCAAGTTCCTTTACTGTATTTTATTGCCTCAGCCTTCAAGTGAGTCGTGGACGATTCTCTCTAGCGTCCGGCCTGGACAGCGGGGTTGCTCCGGCAGCGTTGCTCCGGCAGCGTTCCTGGGGAGCCGAGGGCCAGAGGCTTAAGTGTGGGTCTTTTTCCGAGGGTCTTTTCTCCGGGTAGACGGGGAGGAGGAAGGAGGACGGCAACTAGATATGACATATCGGAGTTTCCTCGGAAACCGTCAGTCTCAAGGGTACTGGCCCTCATCTTCTAAGTACAAAAGTCAAATATGCAAATGTCGCAGGCAAGCCTGCTCACCTCCACCTTTAATTAACTAGTTCCTGGCTTGGACCATCGCGGCGGCCACCTAATTTGTCTCCGGCTGTAGTGTGTTGCCAGACTGAACTCTGTTGCGTGGCTGTGCTAGACTTGGGGTGTACAAGCATGCTGAGAAAGACACGGTTTATCTCAAACTCCTTCCAGAGAGGTGGCCAGGATGATTTCTCTGGAGCATGTGTATAGTTTTATATTATACCAGTAGTTATGATTGTAGGGGTTACTTTTATATAACATGCACTGTATTGTCCCATTCTGTAACAATGCTGAGTTAGCTCTTATTTTCTCTGGGACTTAGAGAAGTTGAACAGTTAGGAAATAAACCAAGGTAGGATTTGAATCCAGGCAGTTAAGACTTCAGAACCCATGTTCTTAACCAAGACACTGTGTCCCTCCTCAGTAAAAGGCTGCTCCCCATCTTCAGAACAGTCCTGGGTTCTGAGCCTGCGGTCCAGGGAACTCAGGAGGAGGAATTGACAGTCTCTGCGTCCCTAACCACCCTGGGACAACTTCAGCATGTCTCAGGCCACCAAGAGGAAGCATGTGGTGAAGGAGGTGCTGGGGGAGCACATGGTGCCCTCCGACCGGCAGCAGATTGTCCGGGTGAGTGGCTTTGGGCACAAGCTGCTCTGCTCCCCGCCCCCGACCCCTGTAGGGCCCCTGGGGCAGGGGTAGGGTGCGGTGTGGCTGAGAGGGTGTTTGAACTGACTGACGAGGCTGATTCTTGGTCTCTCCTGAACCAGGTACTCAGGACTCCAGGGAACAATCTGCATGAAGTGGAGACAGCCCAAGGGCAGCGCTTCCTTGTGAGCATGCCCTCGAAATACCGCAAGAACATCTGGATCAGAGAGGTGAGAGGATCACTCCTGTAATCCGAGCACTTTAAGAGGCTGAGGTGGGAGGATCACTTGAGCTCAGGAGTTTGAGATCAGTCTGGGCAGCATAATGAGACCTTGTCTCTACAAAAAATAAAAAATTAGTTGGGCACGTGTCTGTGATCCCAGCTACCCAGGAGGCTGAGGCCCAAAAATCACTTGAGCCTGGGAGGTGGAGGCTGCAGTCAGCTATGATCATGCTATTGCATTCCAGCCTGGGCAAAAGAGCAAAACCCTGTCTCAAAAAAGAAAAAAAAAGAGAGAGGTGAGAGAGGCAGCCCTCTCTAGGCGATAGAACCCTTTCCTATAGCTTTGGCTTTCCTTATTGCAAGCAGCCCTGACTTTCCCTTTTCTCTTCTTACCTACAGGGGACTTTCTCATTGTTGACCCCATTGAAGAGGGAGAAAAGGTGAAGGCTGAGATCTCCTTTGTGCTCTGCAAGGACCACATGCGCTCACTGCAGAAGCAAGGGCTTTGGTAGGGTGGGCCCCTTGATCATTGGCTCTCTGGCTTCTGGAGGCATTGCCTTCCTAGCTTGGGAATTGGGGGAGGAAAGGTCATGGCATCCCAGGCAAAGACAGCTGGAAACAGCTCTTTTTGTCAGAAATGTCTTTGTCCTCTCTGACTCTGGCTCATCTCTTGGCATAGGCCTGAGGCCTTCTCTGAAGTGGCCGAGAAACACAACAATAACATGAACAGGTGAGGAACAAGCCTTGGGGGTGGGGTACATGGGAAACAGGGAGTTCATGCTTGGATGCCTTGAGGAAAAAATAGAGCCTTCTTTCCTCCTTACATAGGGTATCTGTTGAGAGCTCATAGATACGTGTTATAATGCAGTTATGAATATGGCTTGAAGGTCAGATGCTCTTGTTTAAAATTCTGACTTTGCTGAGTGACTTTAAGCATGTTATTTAATTCCTTCAAACTCTATTTTCCTTATATATAAAATGGGAGCTTCGTGAGGATTAAAAGAGTGGATGGCGTATAAAATTGCTTAGTGTAGTATCTGGTGTGTGATATGCGTCCATTAAGTATTGGTGGTCGTAGAATCATTATTCCTAACTAACACAAATGGCTGTAGCACACGTTTGGGGAGTGGGGTCAGTCTTTAGCGTGTTTCTTGGCCACGTTTTTCCACTGTTTGCCCTGCCTCTGTCCCTTGTTTTAGCTTTCAAGGGTGCTGTGGGGCCCTGACTGTTGGGCCAGATGGTCTTCCTTTTTTGGAACTCCTTGATTATAACGGGTTTTTCCAGAAGGTGCTGGGCTAACTCTGCTCTCTTTCCCCCGGTGCAGACAAACTCAACCAGAGCTCCCAGCTGAGCCACAGTTATCAGGAGAGTCCAGCTCAGAAGATGATTCTGACCTGTTTGTTAACACAAACCGCAGACAATATCATGAGAGTGAGGAGGAGAGCGAAGAGGAGGAGGAGGCCTGAGACCCCAGGACCCACCTCTCCACGTGCTCAGGGACTGGCCCCTGGCTCTTTTGGGCTTGGACATTCCCAGGGTGCTCTGCAGATCTCCACCCCTGGATGGGGACAAAGCAGGCCCCTCTTTGAACTGATCTTCTGATTAGGAGAATTAAAACCCTGGTGGGTGGTGACTTGTTCTGGTGTCCTGAGTGGCTCAGAGGAGTGAGACTTGTGGTGAAGTGAAAAACTGCTCCTTGCTAGAAACCTTGTGGGCAGGTGGGCTGAATGGGAAGGAAATGGGAAATGACGGGATTCTTTCCTGGGTGTTCTTTCTTACTGGGCACTTAGAAAGTGCCAGGCCCTGCACTGGGCCTCCCTGCATGTATTTAACAACTGGGAGCACTCCTGTTTCATTACCTGCTTGCAGTTCATACTGATTCAAGCATTCAGGATGACAGCCCTAGGACCTAACCCCCACCTGCCTCTAAGAGACACTCAGGCCCAAGCCCATGGTGCCTCCTGCTGCTCTCCCTGCCTTTCTAGTCACCCTGTGGACAGGAGTGCTCACCTCCAGCCACTGTGCCCATCCCCCACATGCAACCCCGCCTCTCCCACTCTTAACCATCTGTTACCTCCAGAAGCTGGCGGAAATTTCTCTATCTTTAACCTTGTTTTGAATGGTCTGTCCATCTCCTGACTTTTTTTATTTTTTTGAGACGGAGTCTTGCTCTGTCGCCAGACTGGAATGCAGTGGCACAATCTCGGCTCACTGCAACCTCCGCCTCCTGGGTTCAAGCGATTCTTCCACCTAGCCTCCCAAGTAGCTGGTATCACAGGCGCATGCCACCACACCCAGCTAATTTTTGTATTTTTAGTAGAGACAGGGTTTCACCATATTGGCCAGGATGGTCTCGATCTCTTGACCTCGTGATCTGCCTGCCTCAGCCTCCCAAAGTGTTGGGATTACAGGCGTGAGCCACCGTGCCCGGCCCATCTCCTGACTTTATTTGAAATCTGGTTATTCCCTAAGGACATTGATTGTTGTATAACCTTTTAAATGGAGGCTGCTTTCCACCCTTCATCCTTCTAAGCAGCCCTGACGTTCTTATGATTAACCTTTGGCCTTCACTTCCCTCCTTGTGTGGTATCAATTCCATGGTCCCCATCCTACACACAGCTCCCCCACCCCCCATCTCCCTGTCTCTCTCCATTCCATTCAGCTAGTAAAATGCTAACCCTGGATAAACCCAATCATTCACCTCTGTGCCCAAACCCAAGTCACCATCATTAGGCAAAAAGGCAGCCTGCCCACCGGTTGTACCTTAAGTTTATAGTTACAAACCTCAGGTGGACACTAAGCACTGCCCAGCGGATCTACTCTGGGTATCTACTTCAAAACTTCTGTCTTATCAATTCCCCCTTCTTGTGGTAGTTACCACAATCCATGTCTCATTAAGAAACAGCAGGTCGGGCGGGGTGTGGTGGCTCACCCCTGTAATCCCAGCACTTTGGGAGGTCAAGGCGGAAAGATCACGAGGTCAGGAGTTTGAGACCAGCCTGACCAACATGGTGAAACCTGGTCTTAAAAAAAAAATAGCCATCAGAGGGGATGCCTGCCTCCCCGTTACCAACTCTGCAGATGCGCTCGCCTGTCTTCCCATTGTAAGCCAGTGGGACTTAAACCTTACCTCTTGTGCTTTGGAGCCTATCTCTTTTGCTTGCCCCTCCCCGCCCCCACCTTTTGCTTCTTGAGACAGAATCTCCCTCTATTGCCCAGCCTGGAGTGCAGTGGTGAGATCTCGACTTGCTAACCTTCGCCTACTGGGTTCAAGTGATTCTGCTGCCTCAGCTTCCCGAGTAGCTGGGACTATAGGCATGCACCACCACGCCTGGCTAATTTTTTGTATTTTTAGTAGAGACAGGGTTTCGCCATGTTGCCCAGGCTGGTCTTGAACTCCTGACCTTAAGTGATTCTCCTGCCTCAGCCTCCCAAAGTGCTGGGATTACAGGCACATGCCACTACGCCCAGCTGATTTTTGTATTTTCAGTAGAGACAAGGTTTCACTATATCGGCCAGGCTGGTCTTGAACTCCTGACCTCAAGTGATCCACCCACCTTGGCCTCCTAAAATGCTGGGATTAAAGGTGTGAGCCACTACACCTGGCCTCTTTTGCGTTCTTAAAGACTTTGGTTGTGTTTTTGTGTTGGATTTTGTTCTGTCTGGATGTTTGAGTTGCTTGGTGTTTTTTTTTGTTGTTGTTGTTTTTTGTTTTTGGTCGTCCTCTGTACTGGGTATGATGTGTTATGAATGTGATGTGTTAGTGTCGAGCGTGCTGTAGAATCTCCCATTTCTGAAATTATCATAAAAACTTGTGCTGATTCCCACATCTTCTCCAGCTACCAGTTCATTTATCATCTGTTTCTCATTCACTCACTCTTATAGTGTGGCTTTAAACATATATACATTTGTATATATGTATATATGAATGCACATGTACAAAATGTGATGTATATACAAAAAATAAGGTGGGTTAAAGATATGTATGTGTGCTTATCTATCTTTAATTCATCTGAAGTTTGTTTTTTCTGAGAGGTAGCAAGCTAATGTTTCCTAAAGGGAAAGCCAGTTGTCTCTACTATTTATTGTTCATTCTTTGCTCACTGGAAATATCTTTTAAAACATAAATTTCTGCATATATGTGGATCTTTTTGGAATTTCTCATCTGTCCTATTGATCTGTGTGCCCGTGCTGCTTTTTTTTTTTTTTTTTTTTGAGACGGAGTTTTGCTCTTGTTGCCCAAGCTGGAGTGCAGTGGCACGATCTCAGCTCACTGCTACGTCTGCCTCCCAGGTTCAAGCTATTCTCCTGCCTCGACCTCCTGAGTAGCTGGGATCACTGGTGTGCACCACCACACCCAGCTATTTTTTTTGTATTTTTAGTAGAGATAGGGTTTCAACATGTTGGTTAGGCTGGTCTCGAACTCCTGACCTTGTGATCTGCCTGCCTCAGCCTCCCAAAGTGCTGGGATTACAGGAGTGAGCCACCATGCCTGGCCTTTTTTTTTTTTCTTTATGAGACAGTCTTGCTTTGTTGCCCAGGCTGGAGTGCAGTGGCGCAATCTCAGCTCACTGCAACCTCTGCCTCCCAGGTTCGAGCGATTCTCCTACCTCAGTCTCCCAAGTAACTGGAATTACAGGTGCTTGCCACTATTCCTGGCTAATTTTTGTAATTTTAGTAGAGACAGGGTTTCAACATTTAATTAATTTTTTTGAGATAGGGTTTCACTCCTGTCACCCAGGCTGGAGCACAGTGGTGCAATCACGGCTCATTGTAGCCTCCACTTCCTGGGGTCAAGCGATCCCTCTACCTCGGCTTGTGGAGTAGTTGGGACCACAGGTGTGCACCACCACATCCAGCTACTTTTTGTTAGTTTTTTTTTTTTGAGACAGTCTTATGTTAGCTCAGGCTGATCTCAAACTCCTGGGCAAGCCATTCTCCCACGTGGCCTCCCAAAGGGCTGGGATTCCAGGTGTGAGCCACTATGCCCAGCTGAGAAGTGGTATCTTAAAAGTTTATTTTTTATTTTTTTAATTTTTGTTTATTTTTGAGATGGAGTTTCGCTTTTGTTACCAGGCTGGAGTGCAATGGCATGATCTTGGCTCACTGCAACCTCAGCTTCCCGGGTTCAAGCAATTCTGCCTCAGCCTCCCAAGTAGCTGGGATTACAGGCATGCGCCACCACATCCAGCTAATTTTGTGTTTTTAGTAGACACGGGAGTTTCTCCATGTTGGTCAGGCTAGTCTTGAACTCATCTCAGGTGATCCTCCCACCTCAGCCTCCCAAAGTGCTGGGATTGCAGGTGTGAGCCAATTCTCCCGCCTGTTTTTAATTTTTTAAAATAAATATTGTAGAAAAATTAACAGTTTTTAATCTTCCTATCTAGAAATGAGGTATATTCTTTGGTAAGGTGGTGTGATCTTCAAATGGGCCTTTATTTCCAGTTTGGTTTAGTCTTAGGAGTTTATGAAAGTCCTCATTACTGGTAGAGAAGGGACCTGTGGAAATCCTCTTTCCCTGGTCGCTGGCTTCCATCTGCTTATCCATCTTTGTGTTGCTCACCTTGTCAAATGCTCAGAGTTCTTAGTTGATCTCGTAGCTTTCTAAATACCAAATCATATCCCACTAGTGGCAGCTTTATCTCCTGTACACTCATGTCTATTTATTGTGAATCTCAGAAGCCAGGACGTCCAGCATGATGCTGCATGGCACCCTTGATTGCCCCTTTTTCAGTGGGAATGGTTCTCACGTTGCATCCTGAAGTAGGGCACTTGCTCTGGGCTTCCAGTAGATGATCTTATTAGGCTGAAGATGTTTCCTTCTGTTCTAGCTTACTGGGTTTTTTTTCCCCTTCCCTTTTGTTTAACAGTGATGAATATTGACATCTATGGAGAAGTCAACAGATGTTGTTTTATTATTGTACTGAGTTACATTAATAGCTTTCCTAACGTTGAACACACGTTGCATTCTGATATAGACCTTGCTTAGTTTTACAGTATATTATTTATTTACTTAGGAGTTTTATCTCCCTCCTTGGGCCAATCCCCTCCCTCTTTTTTTTTTTTAAATGACCTTCCTGGCCGGGCGCAATGGGTCATGCATGTAATCCCGGCACTTTGGGAGGCCGAGGTGAGCAGATCACCTGAGGTCAGGAGTTCAAGACCAGCCTGACCAATGTGATGAAATGCCGTCTCTACTGAAAATACAAAAATTAGCTGGGTGTGGTCGCATGCGCTTGTAATCCCAGATACTTGGGAGGCTGAGACGAGAATCGCTTGATCCTGGGAGGCAGAGGTTGCGGTGAGTTGAGATCCTCCCATTGCACTCCAGCCTGGGTGACAGAGCGAGACTCCGTCTCAAAAAAAAAAAAAGATCTTCCTGTTCTATTTCGATATTAGCTTTATGCTAGCCTTGCAAATGGGTTTGGAGATGTCTTTTTCTTCAGGCTTGGATAGTTTATAAAACAGGCATTTTTCTGAGTCTCAAGGGAAAAGAAATTAAGGAATTAAAGAAAAACAAGCATAGAACTTGTTTACAAAAACATCTGTGCTGGGTACCTTTTTCAGGCATTGATCTTTGATTGCCTTTTAGTTTATTCATTTGTGTTCTGTCTAAAGTTTTCTATCTTTGAGTAAGTTTTGGTAATTCGTATCATTCTAGGATCATATTTCATATGTATTTAAATTTTGTGGGCAAAAGGTCATGCATAATGTTTGTATTATTTGGAACTTGCTTTGTTTGTTTGTTTTTGTTTTATTTGTGAGGCCGCGTCTCGCTCTGTTGCCCAGGCTGGAGTGCAGTGGTGCAGTATTGTCTCACTGCAGCCTCCGCCCCCCGGGTTCAAGTGACTCTCCCGCCTCAGCCTCCTGAGTAGCTGGGATTACAGGCGTGAGCCACTGCACCCGGTAAATTTTTTTTTTTTTCGAGGCAGTCTCTCACTGTGTTACCCAGGCTGGAATGCAGTGGTGCCATGTATGGCAGTATTGACCTCTCAGGCCCAAGTGATCCTCCCACCTCAGCCTCCTGAGTAGCTGGGACCACAGTGCCTGCCACCACACCCAGCTAATTTTTTTTCTTTCTTTTCTTTTTTTTTTTAGTAGAGAGAGGATCTCCCTATGTTGCCCAGGCTGGTCTCAAATACCTGGGCTCAAGTGAGGCTCCTGCCCTGGCCTCTCAAAGTGCTGGGATTACAGGTGTGAGCCACCATACCTGACCTATATGGGACTTTCTTGTAAATGACAAAATTGAACTCAAGTTAGGAGAAGTAAACAAGGCTCGTTGACCTGAGGTCTCTGAGTTGCACGCTTCACACAGGGCTGAGCCCGTGCCAGCACGATTCCTCAGGCTCTCTCCTCGTTTGTCTCTGTCATCTCGGCTGGCAGCTGATCAATCTTTTTCCCTCCTGCAGATGTTTTCTGTAGGAAGCTCGAGTTTATACACAGTCCTTGTAGACAGAGCCCCTTCTTGAGGATCCCTGTATTTCAGTGAAGAGCAATCGGTCTTGCTCAGGTCACTTGCTGTGCTTGAGCAGTCACTATGGCCAGGGCTGGAGTGGGAGGGTGTGGAGGACTGGGGTGGGGCAGGATGAGCACAGCTGATTTTTTATTTTTTTTTGAGACAGAGTCTCGCTCTATTGCCGGGCTGGAGTGCAGTGGCGCGATCCTGGCTCACTGCAACTTCCGTTTTCCGGTTTCAAGCAATTCTGCCTCAGCCTCCCGAGTAGCTGGGACTACAGGCACGCACCACCACGCCCACCACTGACCATGTTGGCCAGGATGGTCTCAATCTTTTGACCTCGTGATCTACCCGCCTCGGCCTCCCAAAGTGCTGGGATTACAGGCGTGACCCACCACGCCCGGCCTACAGCTGATTCTTATGATGTGTTTCCCATGGAATAGAGATGTTCTATTACCAGAAAAAATGGGACAAGGGTTGAGGGCAGGTGAAATCAACAAACATATGTTTATATTCTGTGTATTTTATTTTTTTTTGGCCTAGCTTTGCAAGAGGTCTTCCTTACTGGCCTTTTCCTTTTGTTTCTTTGGGTTTATTTGCTCATTCTGAATTCTTGAGATGTGTGCTTAGCTAATTTCAGTTTGCTTTCTAATATAGTCAGGGCTATACATTTTCCTCTAAGTAGTCCTTTGTTACCCGCTTTTTTTTTTTTTTTTTTTTTGCGTTGTATCTGTAAGCTTGGTCTTATGTTTTCTCCAGCTCTCAGTGATACTGTGATCTACCTAGTAACATCTTTTTTTTTCCCCCCTAAAACCTTTTCATTTCTACTTCTTCATCTCTTGCCAGTCATTCAGCTTCTGTGGGCTGTAGCTAAGGGTCCTGATGGAGGTAGGGTCCTTGCATTCTGCACACTACTTTCCTTTGTCATTCACTGAAGCTGGATTCCACCTCTGTTCTCCCAACTTAAAGGTGGGATCCAACCATGTATGAATAGATCTCCCAGAGTGAGCTGAGGATCTGAGTAAGAGCCCCTTGTCCCTGATGCCATGATGAGTCCATGTGACTGGCTCCTAACAGTACTTACTGGCTTTGCTGGCAGTTACGCTTGAGACTTTCTGGCCCTTCAGACTCTGCACCTCTGTCACTTCAGGACTAACCTCTACAGCCATGTCATTTTCAGCAGGGCTTCCCCATGCGGCCCAGCATGCTTTCCTCCCTTGCTACCCAGCCACCCTTGTGTGTGTGCCAAGGAGCACAGATGGCAGTCTGAGCTCACCACATGGTTTTCCTCCTCTAATCTGTAAATGTGCTGGAATATCATGACATTCTCTCACGTTAAATATCCTGGCATTCCTGGAAGAAGATAGTCATGATGGATTTGTTATTATATTGCCGGATTTGGTTCTCTGATATTCTGGCATGCAGTTTTATAGGTGAAATGGTTTAAGCTTTTCCTTTCCTGTGCTTCCCCCACCCTTTGTTTTGTATCAAGGTTACACCAGCTTCATAAAATAAGTTGGAAAGTGTTTTCCCTTTATTTTCATTATGAGAGTTTGTATGAGATTGGAATTTTGCATTTCTAAAATTTTTGGTAAAACTTGCTGTAAAACCAACTGTGCCGGCATTTTTGTGGGTGGGTGGGTGAGTAGGTTTTGAACTAGATTATCAGTGGTAGTAGATTACTCAGGTGTTCTGTTTTTCAGCCAGAACATTTTCAAGGAAAAATATTTTCATATTTTCTATTTGTTTATTTATTTTTGAGATAGGATCTTGCTCTGACGCCCAGGCTGGAGTGCAGTGGCACCATCTCGGCTCACTGCAACCTCTGCCTCCTGGGTTCAAGCAATTCTCATGTCTCAGCCTCCTGAGTATCTGAGACTACAGGCGTGCACCACCATGCTCGGCTAATTTTTATATTTTTAGTAGAGACGGTGTTTCACCATGTGGGCCAGGCTGGTCTCGAACTCCTGACCTCAGGTGATCCGCCCACCTTGGCCTCCCAAAGTGCTGGGATTACAGGTGTGAGCCACCATGCCTGGCCCCTGAAGTTCTTTTTCTAACCCTTTTGGCTACTTTTTAGCTTTACCTCCTCCCTCACCCCAAACTATTTAGAGAATTTTCGAACCTAAAGAAAAGGTGAAGGAATTGTAAAATAAGTGCTTGTTTGCCCTTTACCAGGGTCACCAATTTAACATTTTGCCACATTCTATTTCTCTACACATGTACACACACATACAGTTTTTACTTTTTTTGTTTTTTTGAGATGGAGTTTTGCTATTCTTGCCCAGGCTGGAGTGCAGCGGTGCGATCTCAGCTTGCTGCAACCTCTGCCTCCCGGGTTCAAGGGATTCTGCTGCCTCAACCTCCCCAGTAGCTGGGATTACAGACACCCGCCACCATGCCTAGCTAATTTTTTTTTTTTTTAATAGAGTCTCACAGTCGCCTGGGCTGGAGTGCAATGGTGCGATCTCGGCTCACTGCAACCTCCGCCTCCTGGATTCAAGCAATGCTGCCTCAGCCCTCTGAGTAGCTGGGATTACAGGTGGCTGCCACCACGCCCAGCTAGTTTTTTATATTTTTAGTAGAGACGGGGTTTTACTATGTTGGCCAGGCTGGTCTCAAACTCCTGACCTAGTGATCTGCCCGTTTCAGCCTCCCAAAGTGCTGGGATTACAGGCATGAGCCACTGCACCTGGCCAATTTTTTTTTATTTTTAGTAGAGACAGGGTTTCACCTGTTGGCTAGGCTGTCTCGAACTCCTGACTTCAGGTAATCCACCCGCCTTGGCCTTCCAAAGTGCTGGGATTACAGGTGCAAGCCACCGTACGCAGCCAGTTTTTACATTTAATTCTTACACCTCCTTGGCCACTTTTAATTTATTAATACAACAGACTCTTTTTTCTTTTTTTCCATAAGACTGACTTTTTCATGCGTTCAGGACAGTCATCTTACAAAAATGACTCCTTGGATTTGTGTGGTTGTTTTGCATGTCTAGATTTGGGTTAAACACTCTTAGCACAAACAGCAGTGGTATGTTCTTCATATTAGGGGGCACGATGATGGGATGTCCAACTGCCGCTAACGTCGATCACTTGATTAAAGGGATACTTCTAGGCTGGGCGTGGGTAGCTCACACCTGTAATCCCAGCACTTTCAGAGGCTGAGGTGGGGAGATTACCTGAGGTCAGGAGTTGGAGACCAGCTGGGCCAACTTGGTGAAACCCTGTCTGTACTAAAAAAACAAAAATTAGCCGGGCACGGTGGCACACACCTGTAATCCCAGTTACTTGGGAGACTGAGGCACAAGAATCGCTTGAACCCGGGAGACGGAGGTTGCAGTGAGTTGAGATTGGGCCACTGCACTCCAGCGTGGGCAACAGAGTGAGACTCTGTCTCAAAAAAGGAAAAAGGATGCTTCTAGATGTTTCCCCATAAAGCCTGTAAAGTACTGTTTTTCCCTTTGTCATTACTAAGTAATCTGTGGGGAATTTTGCATTTCTACATTTTTTGGTAAAACTTGCTGTGAAAGCAACCATGCCTGGCATTTTCTTGGGTGGGTGGGTGGGGTAGGTTTTGAAGTAGATTGTTAGTGGCAATAGATTACTCAGGTAAACAGTTCTGAAAAACAGTTTTTCAGTCATATTTTGAAGGAAAAATTTTAGTCCTACCTTGTAAGGCTAAAATTACCCTTGAGGCAGCACTGTAAGTGTTGGTTTCGTTGGCTGGTTGTTGTTTTGTAGCGTTTTTCTTGAGACAGGGTCTTGCTCTGTTGGCCAGGCTGGAGTGCAGTGGTGCAAACACAGCTCATTGCAGCCTTGACCGCCCTAGGCTCAGTCTAAGCCTCCCAAGCCTCAACCTCCCATCTAAGCCTCCCAAGCAGCTAGGACTACGGGTAGGCACCTCCATACCTGGTTACTTTTTTTATTTTTTGTAGAGACAAGGTCTCACCATGTTGCCCAGGCTGATCTCAAATTCCTGGGCTCAAACAACCTGCCTGCGTCTACTCCCAAATTGCTGGGATTATAGGCATGAGCCACTGCACTGGGCCAGTATTTTTTTTTAAAAACTGTGGTAAGATACACATAATATAACATGTATCATTTTAACCTTTTTGTGAGTAAGTGTACAGTTCGTTGATGTTAAGATATATTCACGTTGTGCAACCAGTCTCCAGAACTACCTTTTCATGCCATCAGCAACAACTCATTTGCCCCTCCTCGAGACCCTGGTACCCCTCCCTTGTGGTTTCTGTTTCTGAGTTACCTCAGATAAGTGGCGTCACTTGGTATTTGTCTTTTTGTGACTGGCTTATTTCACTTAGCATAATGTCCTCAAGGTTCATCCATGTTGTTTGGAGTCAGACTTTCTTTTTAAAGGCTGAGTAATTCATTGCACATATATATGCACACTTTGTTTATCCATTTGTCCACTGATAGATGTTTGGGTGGCCTCAACTTTAGGCTGTTGGGAATAGTGCTGCCATGAACATGGTGTGCACATATCTCTGCAACCCTCTGCTTTCAGTTTATTTGGGTATATACCCAGAAGTGGAATCGCCGGCTCATATATTCATTCTATTTTTAATTTTTTAAGGAATCACCATTCTGTTTTCCATAACAATTGTACCATTTTACATTCCCACCAACAGTGCACAAGGTCCCGCGTTCTCCCCATCCAAGGGTTCCACTTTCTCCCCATCCCAGGGTTCCGGTTTCTCCCCCATCCGAGGGCTCCGGTTTCTCCCCATCCGAGGGCTCCGGTTCTCCCCATCCGAGAGTTCCGGTTTCTCACCATCCAAGAGTTCCGGTTTCTCACCATCCGAGAGTTCCGGTTTCTCCCCATCCCGGAGTCCTAGTTTCTCCCCATCCGAGGGTTCCGGTTTCTCCCCATCCCAGGGTTCCAGTTTCTCCACCATCCGAGAGTCCCGGTTTCTCCCCATCCGAGGGTTCCGGTTTCTCCCCATCCGAGGGTTCCGGTTTCTCACCATCCGAGGGTTCCGGTTTGTCACCATCCGAGAGTCCGGTTTCTCCCCCATCTGAGGGTTCCGGCTTTTCCCATCCGAGGGTTCCAATTCCTCCCACCTGAGGGTCCCAGTTTCTCCTCATCCGAGAGTTTCCGTTTCTTACCATGGGAAGGTCCCAGTTCCTCCCCCATCCGATGGTTCCAGTTTTCCCCATCCTTGCCAACACTTGCTGTTTTCTGTTTTTGTTTTCATAATAGGCATTCTGATGTATATGAAGTATCTAGTATTTTAATTATAGCTTAGTTTTGAATATTTTCTAATTTCTGTTATAGTTCCTGTTTTGGCCTATAAATTTTATTTATTTGTTTGTTTTGAGACAGAGTCTTACTCTTGTTGCCCAGGCTGGAATGCAATGGTGCGATCTCAGCTCACTGCAACCTCTGCCTCCCAGGTTCAAGCCATGCTCTGGCCTCAGCCTCCTGAGTAGCTGGGATTACAGGCACCCACCATCATGCCTGCTAATTTTTATATTTTTAGTAGAGACAGGGTTTCAGCATGTTGACCAGGCTGGTCTCAAACTCCTGACCTCAGGTGATCCACCTGCCTTGGCCTCCTAAAGTGCTGGGATTACAAGCATGAGCCACCGTGTCTGGCCTATATTTAAACATCGGAGCTAGGCATGGTGGCACATGCCTGTAATCCTAGCTTCTTGAGAGGCTGAAAGAAAAGTATTGCTTAAGCCCTTAAGGAGTCTGAGGCCAACCTGGGTGACACAGTGAGACTCCATTTCAATCAAAAATTAAATCAAGAATAATTAAATATTTAGTTGGTTATTTTTAATAATGTGAGTAGCTTCAAACTCACCACCACAAAATGAAAGCTAAGACTTTAACAGTAACTCAAGCAACATACTCCACCTGGCATCCTGCTGTCCTATCCCATTCTCTGCTGTCCCACGAAAGGTAACCATTGTCTGAATTCCATGTGCATGTTTTCTTTTTATATGGTTTTATTTTTCCATTTATTTATTTATTTATTTAGAGACGGAGTCTTGCTCTTGTCGCTCAGGCTGGAGTACAATGGTACAATCTTGGCTCATTGCAGCCTCCACCTCCGGGTTCAAGCAATTCTCCTGCCTCAGCTTCCCAAGTAGCTGGGACTACAGGCGTGTGCCACCACACCTGGCTAATTTTTTGGTATGTTTAGTAGAAACGGGATTTCACCATGTTGGGCAGGCTGGTCTCGAACTCCTGACCTCAGGTGATCCACCTGCCTTGGCCTCCCACATAGCTGGGATGACAGGAGTGAGCTGCTGTGCTCAGCCTGGTGCTTTATCTTCAGTAGTTGCCCACTTGTCCACTAGGAAAGCGATTGGGGCCACAGAACCCTGGATTTTGTCTTCATTCAAGGCCCAACCATCTCTACTGTCCTGTGTCTGAGAAGCATGCAGAGAAGTGTGGGCAGTTTCCTCAGTGGGAGCTGTTCTCAGAAAATCATTAATGAAACAAGATGTCAGGACACCATGCTGTGCATGTGTTTGATCCACTGGCAACATTTGCAAGATAATCAAAAAGATAATCGTGTGGAGGCACACCACATGCCTCGCCTGGTGACACTGAGGAATGAAGAATTAGCAGTGCAGGCTGGGCACGGTGGCTCACACCTATAATCCCAGCACTTTGGGAGGCTGAGGCAGCCAGATCACCTGAGATCAGGAGTTTGAGACCAGCCTGGCCAACATGGCAAAAACCCTGTCTTTACTAAAAAAAAAGAAAAAAAAAAATAGAAAAATTAGCCGGGCATGATGGTGCACGTGTGCAATCCCAGCTACTTGGGAGGCTGGGACAGAATAGCTTCAACCCAGAAGGGGAAGCAGAGAGCAGAGGTTGGCAGTGAGCTGAGATGGCACCACTGCACTCCGCCCTGGGCAAGAGCAAGACTCTGCACCCCCCAAAAAACAATTAGCAATGCCCGGGGCTGTACACCTGGTGCCAGTACTGGCAGCAATTCTTTCAGTTATTGTGATGGATCCTCACGACGCTAAAATACCCACTTTGTTATTTAACCCTTGCTAAATCACAAGGAGTTGCCAAGTAACAGAATCCTTTGTTACTAACCAGACCAGGTTGTTCATTCTTCAATAGTATTGGGCATCACTTTGTTCTAATAATTCTTGCACGAGAAGAGCACTCTCTTGTCCTCTTGGAAGCAATGTAGCTCCAACTACCTGCTGATGTGAGAAGGTACAGGCAGTTCCTGGCTGAGTAGAAGCCAATATTTAGAGAAGCCACCAGCAGAGGTCACCCTAAGCACGTAAAACCAGCAAGTCAGCGCCTTGCCTTGGGCTGCAGAACCCTAAAGCATCTAACCCAGTTACACAGTCTCATAAGGGAACAGCATTCTCAGTGCAATCAAAGGGTCCACATGCCTGAACAGCAGGTAGGACACTGGTAGACCACTGCGAACAGAAGTTCCACATCCGCAGAGATGGATTAACTCACCAAGGCATGACCAGAAGTGGCCTTCCTCCCCAGCAGCATTCACAGGCTAGAGTACAGTGCTTGGAGGGTGGTGGTGAACTGCCCCGGTCTTTCCGTTTGAAAGCACCCAAATTGAGGTGCAGGAGGACTCACAGTGATATCTATGGCTGTGTCCCCCAGAAACCCTGCTCTGGACAAGGATGAGCAGGTACCCCTGTAGTTACTGTCTGAGGATTCAGGGAGCCTGGGACCTTGTAGGTGGGCAGCAGGGGGAGGGGCTGGTGAGACCTAAGAACTGCAGCCTCTGAAGGGGTCCTCTCCCCAGGGACCCCTCAGCACATGTATTGAGTTCCCCTTCTAGTGACTGCTGAAGCTTTCAGGCACCTTTGGGGGTTTTGCCTCCTGCAATTCTTCTCCGAAGGCTCCAAGTGTCTTCTTTGACGTGGGTCCCCCAGCAACCTTATGTCTGCCATAATTCAGCTTTTGAAAATGGAGGTCTGTCTTATCGATCGCATTTACAATCTGTGGCCACACAGTCCCTCCCTCCCTCCCTTCCTTCCTTTTTTGAGACAGAGTTTTGCTTTTGTCACCCAGGCTGGAGTGCACTGACGCAATCTCGGCTCACTGCAACCTCTGCCTCTCAAGTTCAAGCGATTCTCCTGCCTCAGCCTCCTGAGTAGCTGGGATTACAGGCACGTGCCACCATGCCCAGCTAATTTTTGTATTTTTAGTAGAGACAGGGGTTTCACCATGTTGGCCAGGATGGTCTCGATCTCTTAACCTCGTGATCTGCCCGCCTTGGCCTCCCAAAGTGCTGGGATTACAAGCATGCGCCACCCCACCCAGCCCAATATTTTATTAATGTCATAAAATATATTATGAGAGCTTACCATCTTTTTCTCTGGAGTCGTTTAAATAGCATTTGAATGATCTATTATCTAAAGATAAAGCCTTTAGATTTTTTTTAGACAGTCTCACTCTGTCTCCCAGGCTGGAGTGCAGTGGCATGATCTTGGCTCACTGTAGCCTCTGCCTCCTAAGCCCAAGTGATTCTCCTGCCTCAGCCTCCTGAGTAACTGGGATTACAGGCATGTGCCATCACGCCCAGCTAATATTTGTATTTTTAGTATAGATGAAGTTTCACTCTATTGGCCAGGTTGGTCTCGAACTCCTGACCTCAGGTGATCCACCCACATCGGCCTCCCAAAGTGCTGGTATTACAGGTGTGAGTCACTGCGCCCAGCCAATGCTTGATATATCTTAACATGAACTCAACATCAATTTTTTCTTGAATACTATTATGTATACAACAAAGTACAAAAATAGTAATTATACAGCTCAATATATTCTCACAAAGTGATCACTCCCTTATCTAGCACCCAGATCAAGAGACAAAACAGCCCTCCTGAAGCCCCGTGAAGCTTTGCACTCTATACTACCCTAAACCACTATCATTATCTTTTTTTTTTTTTAAGAGATGGAGTCTCAGGTTGGGTGCTGTGGTGCATGCCTGTAATCCCAGCTACTCAGGAGGCTGAGGTGGGAGAATCACTTGAACCCGGGAGGCAGAGGTTGCAGTGAGCCAAGATCAAGCTATTGCACTCCAGCCTGGGCAATAAAAGCGAAACTTTGTCTCAAAAAATAAATAAATAAACAGTCTGACACCCTTTTCGGCCTCAGCTCACCTGCACCCAGGTGAATTAAAAAAAAAAGAGAGAGAGATAGGGTCTCTCTCTTTACCCAGGCTGGAGTGCAGTGCTGTGATCAGAGCTCACTGCAGCCTTGACCTCTTGGGCTCAAGCAATCCTTTCGCCTCAGTCTCCTGAGTAGCTGGGAGTATAGCACACACATCGCCACCATGCCCAGTTAATTTAAAAACTTTTTTTGTAGAGACAGGGTCTTGTTTTGTTGCCCAGACTGCTCTTGAACTCCTGGTTTCAAGTAATCCTCCCGCCTCGGCCTCCAAAAGTGTTGGAATTACAGGCATGAGTGACCACACCCGGCCTTCTATCCTGCTTCTAACAGAATAAAATAACTTTGCCAGTTTTTGTATTAAATGGAAGCAGATAGAATGTACAATTTTATGTCTGTGAGGTTCATCCATGTTACTCATTTGGTTCTATGAGTGTTTACCCTTTATTGATTTTTTTTTTTTTTAGAGACAGGTTCTCACTCTGTCACCCAGGCTGGAGTACAGATAGTTCACTGTAGCCTCAAATTCCCAGGCTCAAGCCATCCTTTGCCTCAGCCTCCCAGGTAACTGGGACTAGAGCTACAGGCATGAGCCACCACAAGCAGCTAAATTTAAAAATTATTTTTAGAGATAGGTCTCTCTGTGTTGCCCATGCTGGTCTTGAACTCCTGGCCTCAAGGGATTCTCCTGCCTTAGCTTCCCAAGTAGCTGGGATTATCGGCGCAAGAACCATGCCCGGCTATTTATTCATTCTTCTGTTAATGGACATTTGGGTTGTTTCCAGTTTGGGGCTGTTATAAATAGTGCTGTTAAGAACATTCTCGTTCATGTCTCTGGCTGAACATATGTATACTTTTCTGTTGCTAAGCCAACATGTTCTTGCTGTCTCTTTTAAAAACAGTTCTACAATGGAAATTTTCAAACATACTCAAAAGTAGAAGGAATGGAATAATGAATCCCATTGTACCTGTTACGCAGCTTCAGTTTTGTTTTTTGTTTTGTTTTTGAGACGGGGTCTTGCTCTGTCGTCCAGGCTGGAGTTCGAGGGTGTGATCCTAGACACTGCAAGTCTCCAATTCCTCCTGCCTCCACCTCCTGAGTAGCTGGGACAGCAGGTGCATGCCACTATGCCTGGCTGATTTTAAAAATTTTTGTAGCGACGGGGATCTCGCAATGTTCCCCAAACTGGTCTCGAACTCCTAGCCTCAAGCAATCCTCCCACCTCGGCCTCCCAAAGTGCTGTGATTACATGCATGAGCCACATGCCCGGCCAGTATCATCATCATTATTACTAACCTAAGACTATTAAATGCATTGAAGATTTTATTATGTTAATTAAATTTTTTTTTTAAGATTAAAAAAAACTTAGTAGATATCCTACTATGGATGTGAGGTCAAAACACTGTATTTTTAAATCATTGGAAATAGTGCTGGTTGGGTGTGGTGGCTCACGGCCAGAACGGCAGTGGGTATAATTGTCTGAACTGAATCCTTTTGCTAAAACAGATTATTGGCTGGGTGTGGCTCATACTGCAATCCCAGCACTTAGGGAAGCTGAGGCAGGAGAACTGCTTGAGCCCAGGAATTTGAGACCAGCTGGGCAACATAACAAGACCCTATCTTTGCAAAAAAATTAGCCAGGCATGATAGCATGCGCCTGTGGTCCCAGCTACTCAGAAGACTGACGTGGGAGGATCACTTGAGCCAGGAGGTCAAGGCTGCAGCTAGTCATGATTGTACCACTGCACTCCAGCCTGGGCAACACAGCGAGACCTTGTCTTAAAATAAATAAATAAAAAGGACATTACTAGGCTGGTGACCCACTAGTGGTGGCCGCAGATGGAGAGGCAGGATGGGATGGGGCTGGGCCCAGAGGAGCTGACCCCCTTTGCACCACTGAATGAAGCCAGTAAACCTGCCCCACCCCAGGCATACCCCCCTTCTATGAGGGACACCCAGCCCCCTACTCACCCTGACCAGCCCGGGGAGTAAGAGTGCCTGCTGCTCGTCAAGGTAGAAGGCAGGACGCATCAGCTTGTAGTCAACTTGGTGCCTGCAACAAAGCTGCTCCCATCCAGAATGCACCGCAGGGAAATAATGTCTGAAGTCCTCATACCTGTCTCATCTGCAAAGTGACTTCCCAGAGGGTTACCTGCCCTCAGCCTTACTGCAAAGGAATCATCACTGTGGGGTCCAGAACCTCTGGTAGGTGTCAGAGCCATCTGTGGGCACTGCAGGAATATTCTTTCGTGGACAGAGTTCGCGTGCCACCCTCATGGCAGGAAAGTGTCATCTATGGGTGCAGATGTCTGTGGAAGCGACACATCTGCCGCCTGCTTTGGCGCAAGGAAGTACGCAGGGCGACATGGAGGCCTCCACGCAGCCTGGTGTCTGTCATTTTGCTGGCCCTGCTGTTTGGGCTGGGCCCTCTTTGGGCCTGCCTCAAGGTCAGCCACCCTGTCCAGAGCTTCTCCTGAGCCCCACGAGGACTCACAGGCTGTGCCTGGCCTCTTCCAGCTGGGGACACCGATTCCCCAAAGGGAGCTGGGAGCCAGCAGCCGCCGTCCTTTCTGGGGACAGTGGGAAGGAGCCGGGCCGTGCTCGGGCCTGGGGTAGGCAGGGCCTCTGCTGGCCAGCCGCTTCCTCAAGGCTGCCATGTTCATGGAAAAGTGGACCAGGTATTGTCCCGAAACTGGGTCCCACAAGAAGACAGTTCAAGCCTTGTCCTTCCCATTTTACACTCACTGAGAGCCATTCCTGTCCCTTCCACGTTCCAGGGCATGACACGTGGGCACCCCTGGGCCTGCCTCGGCTCCCTTCCTCCGCATCCCGGTGTGGGGGGTGGTGACAGCCGTGGCTCTGCAGGCTCACAGGATCTGGCCGGCATGTGACCATTTTAATGGGGTATGTGCCCCCTACTCCTGTATTTCCCTTCATTCCTCCCTCCAGCCCCCTAGCTCCCAACTGCAGTATTTAACTGGGCTGGGGCTTCGTAGGGTTGCTCTGTCCTGGGGGAGGCCAGGGACTCATCCAGTGCTTGTAAATAAATAGGGTCATGATCCAAGAAAAAAAGTAGACCTTAGGACAGTTGGGGTCTAACATGAGGTGGAAGTGATGCATGGATGGCCCTTTTCCCAACGCCCTTGTTTGCAGGAAACACACACTTAGTTGGGGTGGTGTGCAATCACCTCATCCACTGATTGTCAAATAGTTCAAGGGGAAACTCTGTATTGTTCCAGCAACTCTTCCTATGGGTTCTAAACACTATCACAGTTTCGGAAAATCTTTTCAGCGAAAAGATTTTCTGCATTTGCCAGGGTCCCCGGCCCCGCCCTGCTCTCCACTGTCCACATGGCTGCTGGTGGATCTCTGAGAACTGCAGCCAATTAACCCTGCTCCTCCCCACTGAATTACTGCTGAATTCCCACTTTCCTGGGACCAGTCTGCCCCCTCCCACCCATGGCACTGAACCCGAGACCTGACACAAGTAGAGCCAGGTCCTCAGCCTGCTTGTCACTTTCAGCCACTGCCCAATGTACACCTGGGCTGAGCCCTCTTGCTGGGGGAGGGCAGGGCAGGGAGCCAAGGTCCCAGAGCAATCATGGGTTTGGCCCTGAGGGGCGCCAGGGACCACACTGTAGAATGAATGGACCTGATTTGAGGCTCACATGTCCCCCAGCAGCTCCGTCGAGCTCTATCACAGAGCTCAGGTCAAGTCTCCCAGGAGGCACTGGGCTCAGCCCTCCCCATACTATGCGCACCAAAAATTCCCAGCCCAACCTTGGGAGTTTCACTCCTCTAGACACAGACCATGGCGGCACAGGAGAGCCAGGACAGAAGGTGGCACCTGTGCCCTGCACAAAGCCCAATCCCCACCCACCAGGCTGGGCAGTCCGGGGCTGCCCTGGGTTCTCTGACAGGACAGTGACTTATGCAGCCCTGGAGGCCAGGAGAGAGCAGGGTGACAAGTTTCTAAAACTGCCTCCACTTTCCACCAGCGATCCAGCCCTGCAGAGATGTGAATGACGGCCAGGGGAGAGGAGCCGTAGAGGACCAGGGCTCTCTCCCACCGTTTAGTTATTTGTGTAATCTGATGGCCGGGTCTCACCTAGCAGGAGCCAGACTCTGTGCCACACCCAACCAAGGATGTAACCCTGGAATCTGTACCATGACCAGGGAGGAAAAAATAAGGAGGGAGCTTTATTTAATAGTAAGGTTGAGGCGGGGCGGGAGATGGAGGGCGCCGTCACTTAGTGATGGTGTTCCTGCAGAGAGAACAGGGGCATGAGGCCACTAAGGCAGGCGCAGGCCAGGCCACCCTGTACCACCCCACCAGCCTCGAGCCACTCACGCGTTCATGCTCTTGCCGCTGCCGCTGAGCACGATGTAGGGGTCTTCTGGGCCTTCTGCTTCTCCTGGAGCAAAGCCACAGTGCCCAAGGGCGTGTCGCTGGAGCTCATCTTCTTCAGGAGCTGCAGGGTCACGGACACTCAGCAAGGGCTGGAGCAGGCCCCCCACACCAGCCACCCCTGCCCTGGCAGGTGCAGGGCCTCCCACATCCCCAAGGGCACCCACCGCCTCCTCGTCCCAGCTTCTTCATCCGCCGCTCCGTCTTCATCTTGCCTGAGCCCTTGCCATGGAAACGGTGGGACAGCTGCCGGAAGGCCTGGGGACACAGGGCATGAGGGGGAGCTACAAGGCCCTGGGTGGGGCCGGAGCCACCTATGCCCACAAGGTGTGAAACAGGGCAGGTGGGGTCGGGTGTTGACTCACCTCACCCAGTGCCAGGCCTAGGAGGCAGTAGGAAGGGGATGGGAAAAGGGCACAGACCCTGGTACCCTCCAGGGCCCCAGCAGAGGCCGGGAGACCAGCTTGGCTAGCAGATGTGCTGCCATGGGGGCAGGGCACGGGGAACCTGGAGTGAGACCTGCCGGGCAGCGGCTAGGTCTGGAGGCTGGGGCTGGAGGGAGACAAACCCGGGAGAGCATGGGGGCAGCTGAGTGGGGAGGCAGGAGGGTCGGGCAGCCTCACGAGGGCACTGGAAGGGTCAGGATGATGGAATGGCCTTGCGGGCCAGGAAAGTCGGTGAAGGGCTCATGCTGGTGAGAGACAGGAGGGCAGAGGTCCCGAGTGCCTGTCTGACCCTCCTTCCAGGCCTGCCAAGGGACTGCTGTGCCCACTAGAGACAGAAACTGAGGCACAGCCCTTCCCAACCTTGAGCGCCCCCTCCCGATCCGTGGCACTTCAGCAGGCCCCTGGGGCATTGCATAGTCCCAGGCTCGGCCTCCCTTTGGCAGGCCGGGCTCTGCCCCACAGGGCCCTGCTCACCTCCTTGGGTGTGAGCTTCCGGCCTGTCTCATCCACGTACTCAATTTTAACATCGGGTTTGTAGCCATCCTTCTCCTTGAAGTCCTGCGTGAAGCCTCTGTACTCCTCCCGCCGGCTGTACTTGTCATCGATGGCCCTGGCCCAAGACAGAGGTGGCCTTAGTGTGAGGAGCAGCTGCCTGCCGTGTTCCTGCAGCCCTGAACTGGCATAGGACCCCCAGCCCTGCACACTTACATCTTATCCTCGATGCAGTACACGGCTGAGGGCAGCGACTTGTTGGGGGCCTTCACCCGGGCCACCTTCTGCACTGTCGTCTCCAGCAGCCCTAGGGATGGAGGGGTTGTAAGACTCCAGGCTGCCCAACCCTGTGAGAGGCGCCGCTCCAGGGCCTCCTGAGAAGGTGGAGCGGGCCCTGTGGGAGGCACCTCCCTCTCCTTGCCTCTGGAAAGCCATCAGGCCTAAAGCAAAGATGCAGAAATGAGCCCCTTGCCAAGGGCCACTGGCCAAGGAAATGGCAGAGCTGGGGTCCTAACATCAGGGCTTCTCTGTGCTACAGCTGTAACAGTTTCAACTCCCCCTCTCCTTCCTGGAGCAGATGTGGAGCCTTGGAAGGCAGAGACAGACAGATGCCAGGGGGAAGGGGAAGGAGCAGCTCTGGGCCGGGCAGCTGGCTCCAGCATAGGGACTGAAAGAGGCAGCAGAGGGGACGGAGGCAGCCCTGCCTGCACCTGCTGCACCGAAGCCCCCACCAGCTCTTTCCTGCTGAAGCGCCCAGGGCCACCCAAGCCACGGCTACCCTGAGCTCCCTACCTTTGTTCTGACACAGGAGCAGGGCAGCTGCCAGCCCCCTATTCACGATCGGCTCCTCGTCCAGGATGGTGGTGGAGGAAGCAGAGAACTGGGGGCACGTGGCAAGGGTGGTTAGCAAGTCACACTGCCTGTTCTCACCCCCACCCACCAGTCACCCCCCGCCAGGCACCAGGCCTCCACAACATTTAACTTCATTCAATTTCCTCATGTAACACTCAGATCACCCTGGGAGGAATGCAGAGTGCACTGTGTGGATGAGGAGGCTGAAGACACCGAGCAACTTGCCTGGGCACTCACCTCCAGCTTGACCCTCCCCCCCCCCCCGGCCCCCCCACCCCCTTCCCCGTGGTGACAGCACGGCCCTCACATCCTGCTGCTGCTTCTCCTCGTCCAGGTTCACCGTGCTCCAGCCAATGTTCTCCTCCCCCATCAGATTCAGAGCCACCATTGGCCGAGCGCTCTTCGTCCCGTTCAAAGTCCTGGGGCACAAAAGACCAGGGTCAGCCCCCAGCCCCCAGCCCCCAGCCCCCAGCCAGCCTACCCAGCCGAGGGAAGCCCAGGGCGGGGCTGCCTCAGACGCACCATGAGCTCCTCCTGCTCCTCGCGGTTGCCGGCCAGCCCGTAGGTGGGGATCTCCCCCAAGGTGCGGCAGAACTCAGACGTGGCGTTGAACACAATGGTCCCCTTTCGCTAGGATCCTCATCCTCCTCCCAGCCCCGCTGGCGAGACTCCAGCTTCTTCACAATCTCCACCACCTGGGGGGAGGGAGGCAGCTGTGGGCAAACCCAGCAGTTTCTGGGGTGATGCCATTGAGACTCAGGAACCCAAGGGTCCTCCCTGGCAGCAGCAAGACAGGCCACACCCACAGCCCATGCAGGCCCTGGCTGATCTCTGCCTCCTGACTCCACTCTGCACCTATTTCACTGGGGTCACTCTTCTGCTCCCAACCTGTCAATGGGTTTGGCTGCCCTTTGAATGAACATCCAACATCCTACAGGGCCTTCCTGACCAGGCCTGTGCCAACCCCACTCCAAAGCCCCTGGCACACTACCTAAGCCTCAAGCACCTTCCTCCAGGGTCCCTCCTGCCACCCGCCCCTCACCCAACAGACTCCAGTTTTAGGACTCTGTAGACAGCACTTCCAGAACCCACAGCACGGTGAGGTGGCCCACTCTTTCGACTTCCCACGGCCCAGCTTCTCGCTTCCCACTTCACCAAGAAAGCAGGTGCCATGACATGCTAGAACCCACTCGTGCTACCAGCACTAAATCCAGGACCCCCACACGGGCACCAGCACCCTCTGCTTTCCCTCCTGTTGTAGATGCCTGGCCATACACACAATTACCCACTAGCTCCCCTCTTTAAAAAACTCCTCCCTCAACCCCGAAGCCCTGACAGCAAACTCCTCAGTTAAGGCTCGAGTTGCCATGTCACTTCTGCACCCTCTTCCATTTTAAAAAATCTCCTGAGGTGGGCGGATTGCCCGAGTTCGGGAGTTCGAGACCAGCCTGGGCAACACGCCCAAATCCCATCTCTACAAAAAATATAAAAATAAGCCTATAGTCCCAGCTACTTGGGAGGCTGAGGTGGGAGGACTGCTTGAGTCTGGGAGATTGAGATTGCAGTGAGCCAAGATCATAGTGTGGGCAACTCAAAGTGTGGGCAACAGAGTGAAACCCTGTCTCAAAAAAAAAAAAAAAAATTCTTCCAGGGGCCAGCTGTGGTGGCTCGCTTCTGTAATCCCAGCACTTTAGGAAGCCAAGGCTGGAGGATCACTTGAGCCCAGAAGTTCGAGACCAGCCTGGGCAGTAAGGTGAAATCCCATCTCTACAAAAACTATAAACATCAACCAGGCATGGTGGTGTATACCTGCAGTCTCAGCTACTTGGGAGGCTGGGGTAGGAGGATCGCTTAAGCCTGGAGGTCAGGCTGTGGTAGGCCATGATCTTGCCACTGCACTCCAGCCTAGGCAACAGAGCAAGACCCTGTCTCAAAAAAAAAATAAAATAAAATAAAAAATAAAAATTCCAGGACATCCAGGAACATTTATTTTTTAATGAACTTCATCGTAAACATAAAAGGGGGCATATCTAACACATCATACACTATTTATTTATTTTTTGAGATAGTCTCACTGTCACTCATGCTGGAGTACAATGGTGTGATCTCGGCTTACTGCAACCTCTGCCTCCTGGGTTGAAGGGATTCTCCTGCCTCAGGCTCCTGAGTAGCTGGGACTACAGGTGCACGCCACAACGCCCAGCTAGTTTTTGTATTTTTAGCAGAGACAGGATTTCACGTTGCCAAGGCTGGTCTCGAACCCCTGACTTCAAGTGATCTGCCCGCCTCAGCCTGCCAAAGTGCTGGGATTACAGGCCTGAGCCACCACGCCCAGCTGATATGCTTTTTAAAACAGTAACTAAACACACACACATCCCTCTGCCCGGGGCCGGAGCAGCATCACTAATACCCTGCCCAGTCCTGAGTGTTCCCTCCATCCATAGTCATGACTCACTGGCTTGTCTTCATGGCTTCACCACAGAAGGACCTGCCACAGAACAGTTAATTGTGTTGTATAACCTGAACCACACTGTTTGACTCAGATTCTATGATTTCTTTTGTAAAAAAATCTATGCCTCTGAGAGTACCCCTGATGCAAGTGGCTGTAGCTCATCAGCTTACAGTATGGAATCAGCCCACAGCTGGATGCTCCCTGATCTGGCTCTCCAGCCCACTGAGGATGGACTATTTTTTTTCTGATGGAACAAGTACTGCGGCTGCAGGCCACTGACACTGTCTCCTGGTGCATGTGGGGCACACTTGGGAGTGGGAGGTGGGGGGTGGGCCCAGGCACACGCACATTCCGTCTCGTCTGATCAGCCTCATGGCCATGGCAGTGAGCGGCGTGGCCGAGCGTTCTGGCTGCTCCATGTCCTTATTCCCACTCGCTCCTGTCAGGCTTGGACCTTTCTGTGGAATTGTTTGGGGGTGGCAGGTGCCTCACTGTTCTGGCTCACCTTTCTGTGACCCCTCCTGAAGCTGGGCTTGCCGGGTATTTTCCCAGTCAGTCAGGCTTTCTCTTCTGTGAACTGCCTGTCTTATCTACACCTTTCACCTAGTTTTCCGTGTTGTTGATCTGCTCTGTCTGTTTGTATACTCTTGACACCAACCCATTCTTGGTTGTATATGTGGCCAAATATCTTCCCTCTGGTCTGCTTTTTTATATGCTTCATGATATCTTTTGCAAAAAAAAAACAACAACAACAAAAAAAAACAAACTTACGTTCTCAATTTCTATGTAGTTACGGTTTGTTTTTGTTTTTGTTTTTTTTAGAGTCTTGCTCTGTAGCTCAAGCTGGAGAGCAGTGGCATGATCTCGGCTCACTGCAACCTCTGCCTCCCAGGTTCAAGCAATTCTCCTGCCTCAGCCTGCCCAAGTAGCTGGAATTATAGGCATGTGCCACCACACCCAGCTAATTTTTGTATTTTTAGTGGAGACGGGGTTTCACCATATTGGCCAGTCTGGTCTCAAACTCTTGACCTTGTGATCCGCCTGCCTTGGCCTCCCAAAGTGCTGTGATTATAGGCGTGAGCCACCACACCTGGCCAACATGTTCATTTTTTTCTTCATGGTTTCTTGAAGAAACCCCACCCATGGAACGTGTGGGTTTCTTGGTTTGTTCGTTTGTTTTTTGAGACAGGATCTTGTTTTGTCACCCAGGCTGGAGTGCAGTGGTGCAACAATAGCTGAGCGATCCGAGAGCTGAGGCTTCAGACACATGCCACCATGCCCACTTAATTAAAAAAAATTTTTTCGAGATGGGGTTTGGGTCGGGGGGGGGGGTCTTGCTATGTTGCCCAGGCTGGTCTCAAACTCCTAGCCTCAAGCAATTCTCCTGCCTTGGCTATGCTAACAACTTAAAAAGTCTTTTCTACCAAAAAATCATAAACATAATTTCCTTAAAAACGTTAGGTTTTTACTCTGAAGTTCTTAATCTATCTACAAGGTGTGAGGTACAAACCCAATTTCATTTTTTCCGCAAATAGATAATTGACTGTCCCAAGCCCACTCGCCACACTGATGAGCATCTCTTCCACTGGGATGCGATTCCGTCTCGGGGCCCGTCTGGTCTCTCTGTCCTATTAGTCTGTCCTTACACAATCCCACACTGCCACAATTACCCTACTTTATCCAATTTCAGAATCAGTTTGCCAGGTTCCAAAAAAGTCCCCATTGGGATTTTATTGGAATTGCATTTAACCTAGAAATGAATTAGACGAGACGACATCTTTACAATATTGTCCTCTCTAGGAACTGTGTACCCCCCAAATTCATACAGAGAAGCCCTAACCCCCCAATGACTGTATTTGGACAGAGCACCTTTAGGGAGGTAATTAAGGTTAAATGAGGTCATCAGGGTTGGGACCCAGGCCAGCACAGAAGCTCACACCTGTAATCCCAGCACTTTGAAAGACTGAGAGCAGGGCAGATCACCTGAGGTCAGGAGTTCGAGATCAGCCTGGCCCACATGGCGAAACCCCATCTCTACTAAAAATACAGAAAAATTAGCTGGGCATGGTGGCACGCACCTGTAGTCCCAACTACTCAGGAGGCTAAGGCAGGAATCACTTGAACCTAGGAGGTGGAGACTGCAGTGAGCCGAGAGAGCACGAATGCACCCCAGTCTGGGAGAGAGTGAGACACTGTCTCAAAACTAAAACAGAAAAAAACCCTCAATTCCAAGGATCCTCTCTGTCCTCTACATCCTTCTAGTTCACTGACTGAATTAACCACAATCCGGTAATTCTTCAACCACATCATGACTCCAGGCCAGTCCTCACACCCCTCACTCTGTTATGTCCCCCAGTTACCCAGTTTAGAGTCGGAGGACATCAACAGAACCTCCCCTTTATGAAAACCTTAACTGCCTTGCCTCTCCTCCCTAGAAAGCCCAATCCTCAATCCCACCATCCCTCTCCTCAGCTCCCCATTAATCCCATCCTCCTCCTCAGCTCATTAATCCCACCATCCTCCTCTTCAGCTGACCGCATGGAGCAGCTGGACAGAAAACCCCGTCACATCCAAGGCCACGGGGAATGGCTGGGCAGCCCACACCGCCCAGCAGGCCTGTTCCTCTCCCATGGTGTACCTGCCCTCCACTCTCCAAAACAGCATCTCATGTCTCCTCAAACTGCCACCCCTGCCACCTCTTCACGGGAAAACACCGAACAATCAGACATGGGCTGCTTTGACTTCCCCCAACCAAGGTCACCTTGGTTGTAGCTGCTGTAACCTCCCCCACCTTCCCTCCTGAAATAAATGACACGACCTGGCTTCGCTCAAGGCCACCCTCCACTTGCACTCCAGGCCCCACCAATGCCTGCAAAAATCTCCTTTCCTTTTCCATCATTAATTTGTCTCTCCCACATACTCCAGAATCTCCATTAGTCAGAAAAAGACTCCTTTGTGGGTATGAAACTTGGATACTGGTTAAAACAAAAAATTAAAAAGACATTTTGGGGGATAACTGGAAAACGGGGGGCAAGCAAGCTGCTGTTTTACAGCATTTATGGACTTGTTAGGGCAGCGTGGCTATGCAGGAGAAGCCCTTATTTCGTGAGATGCCCGCTGAAGTAGTTAAGGATACAGTGTCACCATGTCTGCAACTTGCAGTGGCTCAGGAAAAAAGAAGAGAAAGAACTTTAACAATGTTTATAATTACTGACTCTAGAAGACACAGGTGTTCACTGTGCTACACTTTTACTTTTCTGCTGGTATGGTGTGTGGGGTGTGGCTCATATATTTTAAAAATTTTCTAGGCTAGGCCAGGCCAGGTGGCTCATGCCTGTAACCACAGCACTTTGGGAGGTAGAGGCCAGAGGACTGTTTGAGCCCAGGAGTTTGAGACCAGCCTGGGCAACAAGGCGAGACCCTGTTGCTAAAAAAATCTTTTAAATTTGCCAGGTGCGGTGGTGCATGCCTGTGGTCTCAGCTACCTGGGAGGCTGGGGCAGAAGGATCCCTTGAGCCTGGGATTTCAAGACTGCAGTGAGCTATGACCACACCACTGCACTCCAGCCCGAGCAACAGAGCGAGACTTTGTTTTTTAAAACAACAACAACAAAAACAACCTCCTAGGTGTCTAATGTGCAGGCGGGCTAAGAACCTCGGGGCTAATAACCCTTTTATGTTCATTTCAGTCATAAAAGACACAGCCCTGTCAGTCTATCGCCCCATTTCTCTGTTCTTTTTTTTGAGACAGAGTCTTGCTTCATTGCCAGGCGCCAGGCTGGAGTGCAGTGGCATGATCTCGGCTCACTGCAACCTCCGCCTCCCGGGTTCAAGCAATTCTCCTGCCTCATCCTTCCGAGTAGCTGGGACTACAGGCGTGTGCCACCATGTCTGGCTAATTTTTGTATTTTCAGTAGAGAGGGGTTTCACCATGTTGGCCAGGATTGTCTCGATCTCTTGACCTTCTGATCCGCCTGCCTCAGCCTCCCAAAGTGCTGGGATTACAGGCGTGAGCCACTGCACCCAGCCTTCTCTGTTCTTTTTACAGACAGGCTGGGCAAACTATGTCCCACTACCTAGAAATAAAATGTCACTGGAACCCAGCCACGCCCACTCACAGATTGTCTTGGCTGTTTTTCCTACAACAGCAGAGCACACAAGGGGCCTGACAGAGACCACACACCCTTAAACCTCAAATCTGTCCTCTGCAGCCCTTCAACACCAAGCCTGCCCTCCGTCCCGGGCGCAGCCCTCACGTCTCAACTCTCATCCTCCCAGTCCTGAATCCCCTCGAACAGTCCCCACTTCACCTCCCAGTCGTATCAGAAGCCTCCCTCCCTCGCTCCCTCTCCTGGACACCCTTTCTTGGCTTCTTCCTAGGTAAAAAGTGGGGTAGGGCTAAAAATGTGGCCTCGGCAATGATGGAGGTGACAGAACCTTCCGCATAGGAACAAACACAGAGCAGGAAAGCAGTGCCCGGCACACTGTACCGGTGAGGCAGCGATGGCCATGGGCTCAAGGCTCCCCCTGCACCAGCCCCCGGCCTCTCCACCTCAGCTCACGCCACCCTCTCACTCTCTGCTTCAGCCTCCCTGGTCCTCAGGCACTCTAAGGTTGATTCTTCTGAGATACCTTCTGGTTGGTCTATGGCCTAAACGCCAGCCTGTCCACCTGCTGCCACCCCTCTCCCCCCACACACTCTAGAAAGCCAGCTCCATGAACCCAGGGCCCTGTGACTGTCCTGTTCACCAATGACCCTCCCAGCCCAAAAATAATGCACTACTCACAGTAGGCATTCAACACACACAGGAAGAGAAAGGAGAGGAAAGGATCCCCCACTAAAGCAGGCATCTGGTGGTGAAAACACTGCAGATGTCTCAAAGCCTGCACAAAACTTGACTTTAAACAGAAAAGAGGGGCAGGCACAGTGGCTCACACCTGTAATCCCAGCACTTTGGGAGGCTGAGGTGGACACATCACCTGAGGTCAGGAGTTCAAGACCAGCCTGGTGAAACCCCGTCTCTACTAAAAATACAAAAATTAGCCAGATTTGGTGGTGGGCACCTGTAATCTCAACTACTCGGGAGACTGAGGCATGAGAATCGCTTGAACCCAGGAGGTGGAGGTTGCAGTGAGCAGAGATCATACCACTGCACTTCAGCCTGGGTGACAGAGCAGAACTGTCTCAAAAAAAAAAAAACCACCCAAAAAACAGAAAAGAGGCTTCCAACAGGAATGTGGCTGTTTGCCACGACACAGGGGCATGTGCTCGTGAGGACAGGTGAGTGCTGATACACCAGTAGCCCCAGGCCTGCCCGCGCCAGCCTCACCTTCTCGCCACTGTCTCGCAACTGCTGCAGCTGTCGTAGCCGGCGCCCCTTCTCCAGCTGCTTCTGCAGCTCCAGCTCGGCCTCGTCCTCCTCCAGCACCTGCGGGGACCCCGGTGGCAGCGGAGCTCCATTCTCCTCTGGGAGAAACACAGGGGATGCCTGCTCAGACCATCTTCCCCAACCCTGTCCCTGCCCACCTTCCGCCACCCGCCGGGCCCTCACCCTCATCACTGATGTCCATGTTCTCCACTCGGGTGTCGTCTGATGGCGGGGGCTGAGGCACAGACTCCTTCTCCTCCTCCACCTCGGACACTCGGCGGCGACCCCGGCCCCGCAGTCTGAGGGAAGAAGGCCTCACTGGTGAGTACCAGCCCCCAGGCCACCCCAGCCCAGCCCTCTCCTCCTACTACCGTGTCCAAGCCCACCTGGAACCAAAGTCCCCATCCTGAGTCTGGTCCCCGAGAGGCAGCAAGTCATCCGCCCGCACTACTACCTCCTTCTCCTTCTTTCGGATTTTCTTCACCCTCCGCTTGGTCTTTTTAAAGGTCACCTGAGGGGGAAGAGAGGAGAGACATAGAGCAGGGGCGGGGGAGAGGCGGGCCACCACAGCCCTCAAGGGTGAAGCCCTTTGGTGTTCCTCTGTGCTAGCCAGTCTCCTGAGTGCTTCCCACACGTGAGCAACACGTGGGGTAGCTACTATCTCCAATCCACCCGTGAGATGGGGAAACTGGGGCACAGAGAGGTTAAGTACCTTGCCAAGGTTGCCCACTCCTAAGTGAGGGAGCTGGGGCAGTCTGGCTCAAGTCCTGCTCTTACCCACTTAGCAAGACGCCCACTGCACTGGCCGTCTACCTCATGTTACACAGTCACTCCATGGGCAAGATCCCACACACACCTTTCTAGTCACCCCTCACCCATGCTGCCACTCATCCTCACAGCAGCCTCAGGAGGCGGTTCTTGTCACTGCCACTCCAGATGGGGTGCCCCAGGCTCACAGTTAAATGGCTCACCCAGGGCACGGGCTGGTAGCATGGCAGAGCCCGAACACAGACTGGGGCCCATGTGGCTTAGCAGCCCTGATCCGTGCACACCCCGGTGCCTCCCCCCGGAGGCCATTTACTGCTCGCCCACGAGGCCAAGCACTTTGTGAACATGAACACTCGCCTTCTGTTCTGAGTGCCTGCGGGCAGCGCATGAGCCTCGAGGAAGGGAGAATTGTGACACCGAGTACGAGGCGCGAGAGGGCTCACCATCTCCTCAGGCGTGAGGTACTCGGAGGCCAGCCGGGGCCCCACCGTGCTCAGGGACTGAGCCTGCAGCCGCAGCTTGGCCCCGGATCTCCTCCAGCTCCCGCTCCCGCAGGCCATCAGCTGTGCCGCCCTGTTCCAGGCGGAAGGAGTGCGGCCGCTCCCCCTCAAGCTCTTCATCGTACTTAGACAGGATAGAGCGAGGTTTTTGCTGCAAGGCAAGGGGTACAGGTTGGAACCCAGGCCGGCTCCTAAAAGCCACCTAGCCACCACCTCCTCAGAGCCCCCACTCCCGACATTCTCCGCCCTATCCCCTGCCATCCAGCCGGCCCGCCACATGCCTGTGCCAGGTCATCCAAGCTCTCATCCTCGGCATAGGGCAGGTAGTCAGGCTTCTTCTTCCGCAGCTCCACGTTTTTCTCTGCCCGCTCCTTATCCACCAGGTTCACGTTCACCAGCACGTCTTCCTCCTCCTGCAGCACGCCTGAGGGCAGCACAGAGCAGTGGCCATTCACACTCACCCGCAACTCAGCAGAGGCTGTGCCCCCCCTTCAGGCACCCCAGCTCATGTCACCTTTGTCCTTGAGGGTGAGGATCATGGTCTCCCCTTCTCTGAAGGAATCAATGGCATGCTCCACGGTGAGGCCCTGCAGGTCCCGGGCACTGTACAGGTCCTAAGGGAAGAAAAAGCAAATTAGGAACCTCCCTCCACCCACCCAACCCTGGGATCCCAGTAGCAAGGCTGCCAGCGCCCCTGCACCATGTGCCCCAGTTGCTGCAGTCTCACCTGCCGCCTCTGCCCAAACTCCTCCTCCACCAGAGTGCTGACACCAAACTCTTGGTCCATCTCCTCCAGTAGCTTGGCCTATGAAACAGGGAGGGATGACCTAGGACCTCAGGCCACTCAGCATCACCAGAAAACACAGGGCTCTACCAAGCGGGAGTGTAAAAAGGGAAGGCCTTGCAGGCAAGCTGCTGAGAATCCAAAGCGGACGCGAGCAGCCGTGGCCTTTCCCCCTCTCCAAGCCCCATGTCACCTCTCCGGGGTCGGCTCCTGCCTCAGTGCCCAGTCAGGCCACCAGAGGCACTGGGGGAACCACCCCATGCTGTCCGGTGCTCACCCTCTTCTCTGCCAGGTCCTTCTCCTTCTGCAGCTGCCGGCTCCTCTCGATCCAGGCTGCAGTGTCGTCCAGCCAGGGGTCATCCTCTCCTAGGGTCTTTATCTTCCTGAAGAGGGCAGAAAGTGATGCTTCAGGAGCCCAGCTCCTGCTCCCCACCCCACTCAAGAGGCAGCCAAGGATGGTGGCCTCCCTAGCCCTTCCCTTGCCTGCTCTGGCCAGGACCCCTCACCCGAGCTTTTGGTTCAGCAGGCGCTTTTCCTTGGCAGCCGCCAGCTTCTCCCGCAGCTCCTCTCGCTGTCGCAAGGCCATAGGGTTGATGACATCGGCTGTCACGGGCTCCTCCTTGGTGCCCGCCTCTGGAATGGGGGCCCAGACGTGAGGCTATGCCCGCCCATGGCTGGTGGGGAGAGGAGGGGAGCCACTCACCCTGCCCCCTTCCAGCTCAGGGGGCCAGAAGGGGTCAGGACAGGAAGGAAGAATCCTTCACCTCCCTGCTCCCACTTCATCCCCCACACTCCTGGCCAACCCACGCAGCACGACAGGACCCTCTGTGCCTTCCAAAGCCCCTCAAATTGTGCTTTGAAGAAAAACAACAAACCCACCTCTCCCCCAGTCCAGTCTGCAGCAAGTGTGCACATCTTTCAGTCCATCTAACAACACCGCACAGCCAGTGAGTATGCAATGGCCACGGCTCCCACTCAGAAACCAAGCAGAGCCCCAGGTCCCCATTACAACAGCAAGGAAGGACCTCATACCTCCCGGCAAACATGCATGAGTAAGACCACTAAACGGTGCTGAATCTGCCTCTAAGCCCTCCTTCTTCAAAGACCCCCTCAGAGGGCCTCTTTCCCCACCCTAACCCCAACCTCAGCCCTGTACTCACCCTTCTTGACGGCATTGACCTCCAAGGGCTTCAGGCCCAACTTTGCCCGGAGTTTACTGAGAACAAGAGACGCAAGTGTGAGGGGCCATCAAAGACACGGGGCATCGTGTGCATTTCCAGACAGACAGGAGGCCAAACAGGGTGGGAGTGAGTGGTCCCATGGGTCCCAAACACACGGTCTGACCCACAGCCTAGGACCCTGGGAAGGGCCCCGGCCTCCAAAGCAGGACACATGGGCGCCAGCCTGGCCTGCGTCTAACCAGTGAATGCCACCTTCCTCTGAGGTTTTAGTTTTTTCTGCTATAACTCAAACCTTGGCTAAGATGATTTATAGGACCTTTCCAACTCCAATTAGCATACTTTCGTGTGAGAAAGCCACTCCAGTGATGGCCCCAGAGCCACCGCTCTTAGAAAAACAAAGTAGAAACGAGGGAGACAGTACTCACTTGGTCTCTTCGATGCTGAGTGAGGAGGCATCGCCTGAGCTAGTTTTGGAGCTGGCAGCTGGAACAAGAAGAAGCATGGCTCAGGAGCTGAACACAGGGCCAAGAAGCCAGCATCGTTGGCTCCAGCTCCAGGATCAAAGATGAGGGCCCCTCACTAGCACCTGGGCCTGCTGAAACACCAGAAACAGCAGCTTCTTCCACCCAAGCTCCCCAGCAGCTCCTCTGCCCAAGTCTAGCCTCAGACCTCTGCCTCTTCTGCATATCTTCCTTTCTTAACCCAAGAGATCCAAACTGCTGCAGCCCCCACTCTGCCCTCTCCTTTTTTTTTTCCCTTTTTTTTTTTTTTTTTTTTTTTTAAGAGACAAGGTCTCACTTTGTCTCCCCAAGCTGGAGTGCAGTGGCATGATCTTGACTCAGTGCAGCCTTGACCTCCCAGGCTCAAGCAATCCTCCCGCTTCAGCCTCCTGAGTAGCTGGAACTACAGGTGCCTGCCACCACAATTGGCTAATTTTGTTTATTTATTTTTTTAGAGATGGGGTCTCACAAAAAAAACCAGTTGACCAGGCTGGTCTCAAACTCCTGGGCTAGAGTGATCCTCCACCTGGGCCACCCAAAGTGTTTGGATTGTACCAGGTGTGAGCCACTGTGCCTGGACCTCTCCACTTTTATATATTCTGTGTCTTCAACCTAAACTGTCCTCTCTGGTCTTGTTCTCATCGGCAAAATCCTACCCAAATGCAAAAATCAAACACCACCTTTTTCATGAAGTCCTGTTCAATGACTGATCAGAATTAACTGCTCTCCCCTGAACTCACAATCAAGTTATTTCTGTGTATGTTTCTCCCAACAGGACAGGAAATGTGGCTGCTGCATGACTGTGTCCTTCGTGGGACTCAAGGAGTCAAGAAACACTTATCGGTGCCTGTTCTGTGCTGGACGCTGAGGACACGATAAACAAGCACTACAGACCTGCTCCACCCACCTCACAAACAGCAAATAACTTACTGAACACCATTAGATGAACTCCTTCGACCAGCCGCTACCATGAGCTCTTCCTTTCCTGCGTTCCTATCCTGCATCTTACCTTTTCCTTTACCTCAAAGGCTCCTCTCTCCACCTAGACCCTGGATCCCAATCTCTCCAGGCGCTCTCCAAGGTCACCAGCCTCCTCATTTCTAAATCTAATGGGCTCTTTTCGGTTCTGCTTTTGCTTGATCTCCCGTAGTGTGTGGGACTGTTGATCACTCCCTCCTTCTAACAATACCCTCTTTCCAAAGATCCCATGACACAAGGGTTTTCCTGCCTTTTTGGTTCTATCTCTTCTTTTTTGTAACACCTTCCTCTACCTACTACTAAAATAAGAGCATTTCTCAGGTTCTATTCCTGACCCCAGCTTCCCATGTCACATTATTTTGGGGAGCTTCACTGGCCACCCAGATACTGACTCCCAATGGCTTTATTCAGTCCAAACTCTAAATTTTCACATGCACATCAGCCTCGACAACCCCAAAAGTGAATTACCCACCCTACTCCAAATCTGTTTCTCTTCCCTACTCCTCAGTTTCAGTAGAGATGACACCCACAACCCATCTGGCTGCTCAAGCCAAAATTCAAGGAGTCATTCTCAATGCCTTTTCCTTCCCAGCCTCATACAAGTGCTGAGTTCTGTTCATTTCTCCTCCAAAACACCTCTCCAACCTGTCCACTTCTCTCCGTCCCACTGCTGCTGCCTTGGTGCAGGCTACCATCAGCCCTCACGTGGTCTGTAGCCGTCCTGATTTCCTGGTCTCCAATCCTGACTACCTTTGACTAAGTTCTCAATCCAGCGATGTTTACAAAATATGGATCTGAGCAACTCACCCCTCAACTCACATCCATGGCTCCCTACCACCCTCAAGACAATCTATATTTCCTAACGGAGCCTACAGTACAGGGTCCTTTGTGTTCACATCCCTAAATATCTTTTATCTTCCCTCATTTTGCTACCATGAGCCCTACATGATTCGTCCAATACCAGGTTTCTCTTGCCTCTGCATACGCTGATACTACTTCATTCATTCATTCAACACATTTATTGAAGATCTGTAATTGTACCAGACAACTGAGGAAAACAAGCCCTCTCTCCTCAAGGAGCTAGATGGAGAAGTCAACCTCTAATCCTAAACAACCATAGAAAATACTTTTTTTTGAGACAGAGTCTCGCTTTCTTGACCAGACTGGAGTGCATCTGGCGCGATCGCAGCTCACTGCAGCCTCTAATTCTTGGGCTCGAGAGATCCCGTAGAAAGACTATTAAGAGTTGACGTACACAGCCTGGGGGTTTCCCGGCCTGGAGAGCTTCGCAGACACTGAGCGCACACCCAGACCCGCCCGCTCCGGGACCCCTGCCCGCCCCGCCCCCTGCTCAGGCCCCGCCTCCTCACCGGCCTCATAGCCGTCATCGCGCTTCTCCCGTTTCACGCGCCGCTCTGAGGGCTCTGCCTGGCTGCGCTCCCGCCCGTGCGTGCTGCTCCGGGCCTCAGCTTCGGCCCCGCGCCGCCCGCTCCCGCGCTCGCCTCCACGTTCCCGGCTCCGCTTCCGACGTTCGCCGCCGGTACCGCCACTGCCGCTACTCCGGTGCTTGTGTTTTTTGTGCTCCCGGTGCCGTGGCGGCTGCTCGGTGGCGCCCCCCGGTGCCGGCCGCCGCCGTCGTCCCGGCCGCCTCTTCTCTCCGCGGTGCTTCTTGGACGACCCCGATAGTGACACGTCCACCCCGAGCCCGGCCGCCGCCGAGCCCAGACAACGCAAAATGGGAACACTTCCGGGTCGCACGGCAGCCGCTGTCGTGTTGCCGGAAACTAAGAGCGGCTACTTCCGCCGCTCGCCTTGGAGCCTGCCCCAGACGCTCATGGGAAGGCTGGGATCAGCGCTCCACTGCGCATTCGCGCGGTCTTGGGTCCGGTGGGTTCTCTGAGCCGGTGGTCCCGTTGCGCATGCGCTCCTCAAGGGACGCGGAATTAACCCGGGAGATGGGATCTCCAAACTGGAAGGACTTAGACCTGCTCCACCCACCTCACAAACAGCAAATAACTTTACTGAACACCATCAGATGTGTTCAGACACCTTAAGCCAGTGTTTTCGGGGCTGGAATTTCCTCCTTGGCCTCCCTGCGCTTGTACTTCCCCGGCAACGGGGGAGTTCACTACCTCACGGTCTTTCCGTGGACACCTCCCCTCCTACAATGGGCGCTCGCTTCCTGGACTCCTGGGTCGTGGCTCCAACGGGTGTTGTTTTCCCGAGATCTCCAATTCCATAGCCCAGCTTCCGACTCCCTATAACCAGTATCCTCAGGGAACGCTGTCTTCCCACGTCCCCTGGGTTGTTTTTTCTCTTGAGATAGGATCTCACTCTGTTCCTCAGGCTGGAGTGCAGTGGGACGATCACAGTGCACGGCAGCCTCGACCTCCCGGGCTCAAGTGATCCTCCCACCTCAGCCTTCCCGAGTAGCTGGGACTACAAGCGCACGCTACCACGCCCCTCTAATATGTGTATTTTTTTGTAGATATGGGGGCGGGGTCTCAGTATGTTGTCCAGGCTGGTCCTGAGCTCAAGTGATCCACCCGCCTTGGCCTCCCAAAGTGCTGAGATTACAGGCGTGTGCCACTCTGCCCGGCCCTGGATTGGATTTTTTAAACCTGTGAACTGTTAAGGAGCTCCACATGGGCGTCAGTGTGTCCGTGGAACCCCTGAAATTGAATGCAAAATATGGCACATCTGTGTGTATGATTTTTTTTCTTGAGGAGAGGATCCCTAACTTAAAACTACTGGAACTTAAAAAGTCCTATGCACACATTCCCTCCTGAAACCCCTCCCCCCACCCAATGGTTGCTGTCTGTGGCTCCCTGTGTGGCACAAGTCAGCCTGTGTTAGAGTATGTTGTATGCATCCCTCTGAGGGTCCACCCCCTCTCCCACTGACTGGGCATCCTCAGAGGCGGGAGTCGTTCCATCTTATTCATGCTTGAATTTTAGGACCCAGCATATACATTGAGGATGGGGTGGAGAAGTCACAGTCTTACTCTTTGAGATGTCCCCCACTCCTCAAGAGGAGAGAAGGGGCTGTGTGTCCTGGGGTGGGGGGGAACCAAAAGAGCCAGAGCTCCTGGGGGGGCATGTGGGGACAGCTAAGCTTGCTGCCCACCCACCTGCCACCTCTCACTTCCAACCTGGAGCCTCCACCACCACCAGAAATCCCAGGCTGTGTTTGCCATAAAGCCTTTAATTTTTATCTCAGGGACTGCACTCCGGGTCCAGGCTGGGGGTGTGGTGCCTGTCAGGCTGGCTGTCGGTGGGTTCTTTCCTTGGGGGGCTCTGAGGAGAGTGCTCCATTCTCACCCCCATTGGCCTGTGGCTCCTTCAAGACACAGAAAGAGGCCCCTGGCTCTTCAGCTGCCACCCCCTATGCCCAAGGAAACCACTGACAATGTGGCTTCAAACCCTGCTCCTGTACCGGCTTGCTGTGTGATCCTGGGCAAATGACTCTCCCTTCTCGAGTCTCACTTTCCTGATTGTCAAGTGGGCTTCATAGTCCCTGCTCTGTGGCAGGTTATTCTAAGGCATAAGAGAGGTATCCAAGGAGTAACCAGTGTGGTGGTGCCAGCCCCTAATGAGGGCTTGGTGTGCCACGGCTCACATGGTCGCAGATTCCCAGACTGACTCTGCTACTTGTTCGTTCCTGTGTCCTTAAGCAAGGCCCTGCCCATTTCCTCATTCAGAAGTAGGAATGACAACCCTGGCCTAGACTTCCTTGGGTGACATGGAGGACAGGGCCTAGGGGAGGCCTTCCAGAGCCCAGAGTGCTGGTGTGGGCGCCCCATCCCGCAGCAGTGTGGCAGAGCCAGTTCTTGACCTGCCAGGGGGACTCACCTGGGTTTTCTGGGGGTGCCCACTGTGTTCCCCTTTCCTGCCTCAGCCAGCAGCTGCTCCTCATCTAGCCCCAGTGCTGACAGCACCTGGGAGAAGCGCCGGGTGACAGTGAGACGGGCATTGGCCTGAGGAGAGAGAAGAGGGCTTCCTGCTCTGCACCAGGGCTGCCGAGGGCAAGGTGGGGCTCTGGTTACTGAGTGGGTCCCAGGGATCCCCCAGCCCCGGGATCCTATCTGCAGGGACCTACGCCCAAGCTGCTTCCCTACCCACTCAGCCAGCTCTTCGCAGTGGGCAGCCGTGTGCTTGCTCAGGTGCCAGCCTCACCTGCATGGCCTGCTGGAACAGGAAGGGCCGGGCCTGCACCCTGTGCTGGATGCCCTGCAGCTCTGCCTGGTACTCAGCAAAGCGCTGTCGCTCCTGACGCCTGCAGGGGAGACAGACTTTGGGCAGCTAACCATGTACACAAGTGTTCATCCCCACTCCTGAGCCCGCTCACCTTCACTAAGGACTTGATATTCATGTCCTCACCCTCACCTTTACAAAGCGATTTCATGCCCATTCTGGCCCTGGATTTCTTGTGAGGTCAGCCAGTGTGGAAATTATTCACCAATTTACTGATGGCTCAGGAGGGTTGAGGGACTTGTTCAAAGCTGTGAAGCTGGGAAGTGAGGGACTGAGCCTTGTGCAGCCAGGGCTTTCCCATCCTCCTGTGCCACCCCCGTGGGAAAGGGCCAGTGCTGGCTTCTGAGCTTCCAGACACCTGCTTCCATAGGCTCCCTCTCCCTGTCCTCTTCCCCTTGAGGGGAAGCTGTGGTTGTTAGTTGTGTGACTTTGGGCAAGGCCTCTCTCTGGGCTTTGGGCTCGGTTTATTTCACTGTGCTATAGCAGGGATCAGACAAGCTTGCCAGCATTCTCTGTGATTCTTATAAGCAGACAGCTTGGAAAATCGGACAGAGAAACTAAAGAAAAAAAAGAGTTTCAAATTTAAAAAACACATCCCGGAGAGATGAGGGTTCCACTGGGGAAACACAGTTTTCATTTACAAAAACCCAGTTTGGCCAGGTGCGGTGGCTAGCACCTGTAATCTGAGCACTTTGGAAGGCCAAAGAGGGCAGATCCTTGAGCCCAAGAGATTGAGACCAGGCTGGACAACATGGTGAAATCCTGTTTCTACAAAAAATGCAAAAATTAGCCAGGCGTGGTGGTATGCACCTATAGTCCTGGCTAGCTGGGATACTGAGGTGGAGGATCCCTTGAACCTGGGAGGTCTAGGCTACAGTGAGCTGAGATTGTGCCACTGCAATCCAGCCTGGGCAACAGAGCGAGACCCTGTCTCAAAAAAACCCAAAACCCAGTTTGTGCACTTGTCAGAAATGTGTCTGCTTACTTGAGTGTCACTCTCCCTCATGAAAAGAGCACCCTGTCAGCAAGAGGGGCCTTCGGGCCACACCCCAAATGGGACCAGACATCCTTCTGTGAAGCACATAAGAGAGACCTTGAGGTGTGGAGGCAGCATCCGTGGACTGGAGAGGAGGGGAGAAGCAGACAAGACCTCAAGACCTGTACTGGGACCTCAGCGAGTGTGCTGGGCCCTGTGGAAAAACGCCACCTTGCTGGGTCATGCGCCCTTGGCCCTGTGGCAGGGAAGGAAGCATCCTCCACTGAGAAAAAGACATGGACTTGAAAACCCTTGGCCAGGAACATAAGTTGCCGTGAAAAGGGTTTTCACCATTTAGGAAGGAATTCACAGCAGTTACAAGGGGAGGTGGAAAATGAGCTGGCAGGCTCTATCTTTTTGTGATATCATGTGCACTTTTCCTGCTGGATACTTTATGCTATTTCTTTTTCTTTCTTTCTTTCTTTTTTTTTTTTTTGAGACAGAGTTTTGCTCTTGTTGCCCAGGCTGGAGTGCAATGGCATGATCTCGGCTCACCGCAACCTCCGCCTCCCAGGTTCAAGCGATTCTCCTGCCTCAGCCTTCCAAGTAGCTAGGATTACAGGCATTTGCCACCATGCCTGGCTAATTTTATATTTTTAGTAGAGACAGGGTTTCTCCATGTTGGTCAGGCTGGTCTTGACCTCAGGTGATCCACCTGCCTTGGCCTCTCAAAGTGCTGGGATTACAGGCATGAGCCATTGCGCCCAGCCACTTTATGCTATATCTGTTAGAAATGACAGGAGTCCTGAGCAGAAAGGGAAGTGGTGCCTGTGGGTGTCAGCCCCGTCCATCATCTCGGAATGGAAAGAAGACACATCCTTCCTGCCACAGGACAACCTCTTTTGTGCCCGTCCTTCCTAGGCAGGACAGAGTCTCCTGTTCCTGTCAGACAGTGAAGTTCACAGGCTGTAAGGGCTGAGAGACCACGTGGGAGACATCTACTTATGCCTTAACGGTCTCAGATAGAAAGTAAAAGGAGTGAGGTTGAATCACTCTTTTGCCACACCTGCCACTTGGAGTTCTGAACCTTACACTTCCTGCCTTGCTATGAAAACAAAACATTTGGCTGGGCGCAGTGGCTCACGCCTGTAATCCCAGAAATTTGTGGGGCCGAGGCAGGTAGATCACTTGAGGTCAAGAGTTTGAGATAGCCTGGGCAATATGGTGAAACCCTGTCTCTACCAAAAATACAAAAAATTAGCCAGGTGTGGTGGTGCACACCACACCTGGGAGGCTGAGGCAGGAGAATTGCTTGAGCCCAGAGGTTTCAGAGAACTGAGATCACGCCACTGCACTCTAGCCTGGGTGACAGAGTGAGATTGGGAAGAAGGGAGTGGCCCAAGCAGTCCCCCTAAAACACACTTGACCTCTCAGAGCCTCTCTTTCCAAATCTGTAAAATTGGGGTGACTAAGACTGAGCCTCAAAGAGTAGATGATCAGAACCCCGCTGAAGCCTCTGTGGATCCTCACCCTACTTGCCATGGACCAGAGGAGACGGTGCAGAAAAAGATGCCCTGCGCTCACTGCATCCAGGAGGTGCTCAAATCAGTGGCACTGGTTTTGGTCACATTTGTGTTACCTGTTTCACTAGATTGAGCTCTTGTGGGAAGGTCCTGGTATCTTTCATCTAAAGGGAGAATTTGAGCACTCGGGCAGGCAAGGCGGCTGGAACTCAGTTCTGCTACCCACCCGTGACCTTTGGCAAATTATTTAAGCTCTCTGAACCTCAGTTTCCTCACCGGCGGGGTTATGCAGGTGGAGATACTGAGGAAGGACAGTAAGGCGAGCAGGCCATACTGACTTGTCCCCTTGTGTGAAGCCCCGGGGCTCCTTTCACAGTAGCTCTGCATCACTTGTGCGCTCGTGCATCAGCACCTAACTCTTTATTTTTATTTATTTATTTTGAGATGGAGTCTTGCTCTGTCACCCAGGCTGGAGTGCAATGGCATGATCTCAGCTCACTGCAACCTCTGCCTCCCAGGTTCAGCGATTCTCCTGCCTCAGCCTCCCAAGTAGCTGGGACTACAGGTGTATACCATCACGCCTGGCTAATTTTTAATTTTCGTATTTTTTTAGTAGAGGTGGAGTTATGCCATGTCAGCCAGGCTGGTCTCGAAATCCTGACCTCAGGTAATCCACCAGCCTCGGTCTCCCCAAATGCTGGGATTACAGGCATGAGCCACTATACCCGGCTGAGCACCTAACTCTTTCAGGATAGCAGTCCTGGGGGATACCAGATGGCTACAAGTTCCCTGATACCTAGAACAGCCCAGGAAAAAAACAAAAGCCCCTTTTTCATAATGTAGCTTCCCTAATCTCCAGTCAATCAGCAAAAGCCCTAGAAGCTATTAGCTACAAATTCCTGCCTTGGAGGGAGCTAAGGACTTCTCGGGGTCCCACATACACAGCTAGGCTCAAGGTTTAGCTTACAGCAACATTTTCCTCATTTTAATAGTAAAAAACACACCCCTAGGTGGAGATTTTATTGATACATGTGATGTGCGTTAGCGCATGCAGATGCTGAGTGCATGCGCCAACCACAGGTCCGCCTCTGCATACCTGACCTCACCAGTATTTTGTGAGTATGTTTGAATGTTTGAACAATTCCCATGAAAGGAATTCCTTTAAAGGCACAAGCTGCTGTCTTTCCTTCTGAGCAGTCCTCAGGGTGGGCTTGGTTTTTTTTGTTTGTTTTTTGTTTTGAGACGGAGTTTCCCTCTTGTTGCCCCAGGCTAGAGTGCAGTGGCTCTCACCGCAACTTCTGCTTTTGGGTTCAAGCAATTCTCCTGCCTTAGCCTCCCAAGTAGCTGGGATTACAGGCATGCGCCACCACACCTGGTGATTTTTTTTTTTTTTTTTTTGTATTTTTAATAGAGATTGGGTTTCTCCATGATGGTCAGGCTGGTCTTGAACGCCTGACCTCAGGTGATCTGCCTGCCTCAGCCTCCTGTGAGCCTCTGTGTCTGGCCTTTTTTTTCTTTTTCTATTTTTTTTTTTTGAGATGGAGTTTTTGCTCTGTTGCCCAGGCTGGAGTGTAGTGGTGCAATCTTGGCTCACTGTAACCTCCACATGGCTTCAAGTGATTCTCCTGCCTCAGTCTACCGAATAGCTGGGATTACAGGCATGCACCACCATGCCCGGCTAATTTTTGTATTTTTAGTAGAGATGAGGTTTCACCATGTTGGTCAGGGTGGCCTTTGCTTTGCAATAACCTTCTTTGCCTGTCCTTCCTTTGGACTTGCTCTCCAATTCTTTTGTGCAGCCAAGGGAAGAACCTGAGCTGGCCCACCGGCAGCAGTGCTGCCTGCTTCACGGGCCTGTTAGGAGTCCAAAAAAGGTTTGCCCACAAATTTGCTTCTTAGGAAAATGCTCACGATATAGGAAGAGAATAAAACGCGACTCTTCAGCCAACTGTGAACAATGGTTGTCTCCCAGAGTGAGGTCACAGGGCTGTTCACCTTCTCCAGTCATTATTTCTATGATATTTTATAACAAGCATGTCTGGCATTGGAAATCAGGAAATGAAGATTTGAAGGTATGATCATAGATGTGGAATATTTTAACCGTGAGCATTCAACAGCAGCAGAGATTGTCATTACATCAACTGGTGGCCTTCGATGGACCCCTTCTCCCCATGCCTCAGCATCCTCATCTGTAAACATGGCGAAGTGGCCTGGCCAGCCCCGGGGAAGGCGAGGGCTGGTGCTCCTCGGTCCTGTAGACTGAGACCTGGCACGGCCTCCCTACCCTCTCGCTACCAGGCCCCCCACAGCCTGGGCTCCCTACCTCAGCTCCTCCAGCTTGCGCTGGGCCGTTCGAGGCCCCCGGCTCCCTCTGGGCGCGTAGGCCGCCAGGCAGCGGGCCACCTGCCGCTGTACATGCTGTGTGCGGGCCCGCCGCAGCTCGGCCTGCTGCCGCTCCTCCTGCCGCTGCCGCTCCCAGGCCTGCAGCAGGCTCCTTGGGTGAGAGAGGGAAGGGAAAGGGATGAGAGGTTTAAGGGAAGCAGAAGCCTCACGGAGGGCCAGGGGCTGAATAGGGCAATATGGGAGCCTGTGGAAAGGGACTGCAGGGTCCAGAGCCAGTGTTCTAGGAATAGGGTTTGTCATGGAAGTCCATGACCGAGGCTGCCACAGAGGCTCAGCCCTCAGGCCCAGGTCAAGGCCTTTCCCTACTCTTTCTAGAACTCTCCTGCTTCCAGGCCAGCCATAGTGGCTCATGCCTGTAATCCCAGCACTTTGGGAGGCGGAAGCATGCGGACCACCTGAGGTCAGGAGTTCGAGACCAGCTGGGTCAACATGGTGAAACCTAGTTTCTACTAAAAATGCAAAAATTAGCAGGCATAGTGGCACAGGCCTGTAATCCCAGCTACTTGGGAGGCTGAGGCAGGAGAATCGTTTGAACCCAGGAAGCAGAGGTTGTGGTGAGCTGAGGCCATGCCATTGCACTCCAGCCTGAACAACAAGAGCAAAACTCTATCTCAAAAAAAAAAAAAAAAAAAATGAAGGGTGCTTTGGAAGAATTAATATTATTAAAATGTCCATATTATCCAAAGCAATTTACAGATCCAGTGCAATCCTATCAAAATTCCAATGACATTTTTCTCAGAAATAGAAAAAACAATTTTAATATAGAACCACAAAAGGCCTCAAACAGCCAAAGCAATCTTGAACTAAAAAAAAAGTCCAGGCATAGTGGCTCACACCTGTAATCCCAGCACTTTGGGAGGCTGAGGCAGGTGGATCTCTTGAGCCCAGGAGTTTGAGACCAGCTTGAGCAACATGATGAAACCCCTTCTGAACTAAACATACAAAAAATTAGCCAGGTGTGGTGGCCCACATCTGTAGTCCTAGCTACTCGGGAGGTTAAGGTGGGAGAATCACCTGAGCCCAGGAAGTCAAGGCTGCAGTGAGCCATGATTGAGCCACTGCACTCCAGCCTGGGCAACAGATTGAGACTCTGCCACAAAAAAAAAAAGAAAAGAAGCTTAATGACACTGGTCTTGGCTTTGGTTTTTTGGATATGACCCAGAAAGCACAGGCAACAAAAGCAAAAATAGACAAATGAGGTTGCATCAAACCAAAAAGCTTCTGCTTAGCAACGGCAACAGTCAACAGAGATGACATACAGAACAGGAGAAAATATTTGTAAGCCATACATCAGAAAAGGAGTTAATATTCCAAAACATGTGAACTCAAATAACTCAGTAACAAGAAAGCAAATAACTCAATTAAAAAATGGGCAAAGGCTGGGCATGGTGGCTCATGCTTGTAATCCCAGCACTTTGGGAGGCTGAGGCAGGTGGATCATTTGAGGTCTGGAGTTCAAGACTAGCCTGGCCAACATGGTGAAACCCCGTCTCTACTAAAAAATACAAAAAAATTAGCTGGACGCGGTGGTGTATGTCTGTAATGCCAGCTACTCAGGAGGCTGAGGCATGAGAATTGCTTGAGCCTGGGAGGTAGAGGTTGCAGTGAGCCAAGATTACGCCACTGCACTCCAGCCTGGGTGATGAAGTAAGGCTCCATCTCAAAAAAATAAAAGAATAAAAGAAATAGGCAAAGAAGCAGGGCATGGTGGCTCACACCTGTAATCTCAGCACCTTGGGAGGCAGAGGCAGCAGGATCGCTTGAAGCCAGGGGTTGGAGACCAGCCTGGGCAACATAGCAAGACCCCATCTCTATAAATAAAAAGTTAAAAAAAAATCAGCTGGAAGTGGTGGTGTGCACCTGTAATTCCAGCTACTTAGGAGGCTGAGGCAGGAGGGTTGCTTGTACCCAGGAATTCAAGGCTAGAGTGAGCCATGATTGTGCCACTGCACTCCAGCCTGGGAGACAGAATAAGATCCTGACTCCAGACAGGGAAAAAAAAAAAGACTCCAAGTAGACATTTCTCAAAAAAGACAGCCTTTTTCATCACTAATAACTAATCATGTGGGAAAATCAAGGTTCCTCAAAAAATTTCAAGTAGAACTACCATGTGATCCAGCAACCCTCTTCTGGGTGCATATTCAAAGGAAATGAAATCGGCATGTCGAAGAGGTAGCTGTACTCCTATGTTCATTCCAGAAATATTCACAGTAGCAAAGATATGAAATCAACCTAAGTTTCCATCAACAGATGAATAGATAAAGAAAAGGTGGTGTATATAAACAATGGCATTCTTCAGCCTTAAAAAGAAGACAATTTGCAACAACATGGATAAACCTGGAGGACACTATGTTAAGGGAAATAAGCCAGGCACAGGAAGACAAATGCCATATAATCTCATGTGCCAAATCTAAAAAAAGTAAAACTCAGCATAATGGGACCCCATCTCTACATAAACTTTAAAAATGAGCCAGGCATTGTGGCTCATGTGTGTAGTCCCAGATACTCAGGAGGTTGAGGTAGGAGGATTACTTGAGCCCTGGAGGTCAAGGCTGAAGTGAGCCATGATTGTGCCACTGCACTCCAGCCTGGGCAACACAGCAAGACCCTGTCTCTAAATAAATAAATAAGTAAAAAGTCAAACTCACAGAAGCAGAGAGTTGAAGCGTGGTTACCAAGGTCTCAATGCGTTTGTGGGGGAGAAGAAGGGAGAGGTTGGTCAAAGGATAAGGCATTTCAGTTAGAGAGGAGAAATAAATTCGAGAGATCTATTGTATGATCTGGTGTCTGTAGTTAAAGCAATGTATTGTGTACTTGAAAATCACTAAAAGAGTAGATTTTAAGTGTCCTCACCACAAAAAAAAAAAAAAAAAAGTAAGGCCGGACACAGTGGCGCACATCTGTAATCCCAGCACTTTGGGAGGCTGAGGCGGGAGGATCTCAAGGTCTGGAGTTTGAGACCAGCCTAGCCAACATGGTGAAACCCCATCTCTACTAAAAATACAAAAATTAGGTGGGTCTGGTGGCGTGTGCCTGTAATCCCAGCTACTCGGGAGGCTAAGAATTGTTTGAACCCGGAAGGCAGAGATTGCAGTGAGCTGAGATCGCACCACTGTACTCCAGCCTGGGGACAGAGCAAGATTCCGTCTCAAAAAGTGAGGTAATGCATATGTTAATTAGTTTGGTTTAGATATTCCATAATATATACATATTTCTAAGCCTCATGTTGTTCATAAATACAATTTTTGTTTATCAATTAAATAAAATAAATTTTAAAAAAAGGAATTATGTCCAGGCACGGTGCCTCACGCCTGTAATCCCAGCACTTTGGGAGGCCGAGGCAGGCAGATCATGAGGTCAGGAGTTCAAGACCTGCCTGGCCAACATAGTGAAATCCCGCCTCTACTAAAAATTCAAAACTTATCCAGGCATGGTGGCAGGAGCCTGTAGTCCCAACTACTTGGGAAGCTGAAGCAGAAGAATCGCTTGAACCTGGAAGTCAGAGTTTGCAGTGAGCTGAGATCACACCACTGCACTTCAGCCTGAGCGACACAGAGAGACTCTGTTTCCAAAAAAAAAAAAAAAAAAAACCTGTGGGGTGCTATGAGAATGCTCAATGAGCTGGGCGTGGTGGCTCATGCCTGTAATCCCAGCAGTTTGGGAGGCTAAGGTGGGCAGATCACAAGGTCAGGAGATCGAGACTATCCTGGCCAACATGGTAAAACCCCATCGCTACTAAAAATACAAAAATTAGCCAGGCATGGTGGCACGCGCCTGTAGTCCCAGCTACTCAGGAGGCTGAAGCAGGAGAATCGCTTGAATCTGGGAGGCGGAGGTTGCAGTGAGCCACTGCACTCCAGCCTGGCAACAGAATAAGACTCTGTCTCAAAAAAAAAAAAAAGAATACTGAATGAACTCTCCCCTGCTCTCACATGCCACCAGTCACCAAGGCCTACTGAACCAGTCTCTAAATGTCTCTTAAATGGATCTCCTCCCTCCATCCACAGGGCCTCCTGATTGAGGGCCTCATGGTCCCTCATCCCAGTGTTGCCAATAGTCTCCCCTTCAGCTCCCACTGTCTCCTTTGCTTTAGAAACAGAGTCTAGCTCTGTTGCCCAGACTGGAATGCAGTGGTGTGATCATGACTCACTGCAGCCTCGAACTTCTGGGCTCAAGAGATCCTCCTGACTCAGCCTCTAGAGAAGCTGGGCCTACAGGCACTTTCCCACCAAGCCAAGCTAATCTTCTTTTCTTTTGTAGAGACAGGGGTCTCATTATGCTGACCAGGCTGGGTTGGTTGGTTGGTTGTTTGAGACAGAGGCTCGCTCTGTCGCCAAGGCTGGATGGAGTGCAGTAGTGCGATCTCGGCTCACTGCAACCTCCACCTCCCGGGTTCAAGCAATTCTCCTGCCTCAACCTCCTGAGTAGATGGGACTACAGGCACACACCACCACATCTGGCTAATTTTTTATATTTTTAGTTGCCCAGGCTGGTCTTGAACTTCTGAACTCAGGCAATCTGCACACCTCAGCCTCCCAAAGTGCTGGGATTATAGGTGTGAGCCACTGTGCCTGGCCCCTTAACTTCTTTTTTAGAGGCAGTGTCTCACTCTGTTGCCTATGCTGACTGCAGTGGCAGGATCATAGCTCACTGCAGTCTCAATCTCCTGAGCTCGAGATCCTCCTACCTCAGCCTCCTGAGTAGCTGGGACTACAAGCACATGTCACCATGCCCAGCTAGCTCCAAGTCTTGTGATAGTTATATCCCAAGGGCCCATGAGTAGATAATAAGTGTTGCATTAATCACTTAGTTAATAGATTAATGGATGGATAGAAGAAAAGATGGGTAATAAAAGTGGCTGTGTCAATAAATAATTGGCCAGTTATTCAGAGAGATGGATAAATGGTTGAGTGGATGTTATCAGTAGCTGGATGGATGGATGGATGGATGGATGGATGGATGGATGGATGGGTGGGGAGGGTGGATGGATGGATGGATGGGTGTGTGGACGGATGGATGGATGGATGGATGGGTGGATGGGTGGATGGGTGGATGGATGGGTGGATGGATGGATGTTTGGATGGATGGATGGATGGATGGGTGGATGGATGGGTGGGTGGGTGGATGGATGGATGTTTGGATGGATGGATGGATGGATGGATGGGTGGATGATGTTTGGATGGATGGATGGGTGGGTGGGTGGGTGGATGGATGGATGGATGGGTGGATGGGTGGATGGGTGGATGAGTGGATGGATGGGTGGATGGATGAGTGGATGGATGGATGTTTGGATGGATGGATGGATGGATGGATGGATGGGTGGGTGAATGGGTGGGTGGGTGGATGGATGGATATTTGGATGGATGGATGGATGGGTGGATGATGTTTGGATGGATGGATGGATGGGTGGATGATGTTTGGATGGATGGATGGATGGGTGGGTGGATGGGTGGATGGGTGGATGGATGGATGGATGGGTGGGTGGATGGGTGGATGGATGGGTGGATGGGTGGATGAATGGATGGAGGATCCAAAAGTTTGGTGAATGGATAAACAAAGAAATGAATGAGAGTTCAAATGCTTCAGCATCTCTTGGAGAACTGGCTCCATCTCTACTTCTCACCCTTGCCTCCCCACTCCCTTCTCTACCCTCTTACCTGGTGGCTTCCTGTCGTTTGTGGAAGGTGCGGTTAGGCAGGTTGGCAGGCAGGAAGGTTTCATCGCCTCCCAAGGCATAGGCCTTTCCACTCCGTTTGGAGGCCTGGAAGGCATGTCTCAAAGCCTTCCAGGGCTGCTTTTCGGGACCTGTCCACAGTGAGATCAGGTCAGGGACTGCCCTCTCTCTCCCAGCCCACCAGGCAATCCCCCCCAGCACCCAGAGCACAGCCTAGCCTGCCTGAGCTCCTGCATCCCTGAGTGCTCTCCCGGTGATGTTGCCTCGGGGGAACCCAGGCTCTGAGCCACGTGCTCACCACAATCCAGGTCTCTCTGGAGTTGCCTGTGCAGTTTCTCCAGGTCCCACGGCTCCTGTAGCTCCTTGGCCCTTGTCTTCCTCCTCCGCGGCCTTCGGAGGTTGTTGAAGCTGGGGGTGCTCCCCTGGCTCTGGCCCTGTTCCTCCTCATCTGAGGCCTCCTCTCCAGAAATCTGCCCCTTTTTCTGAGAACCAGCCCTCCTTCTGCGGGTAGCCCTGTGCTCCCCCTCCTCAGCCTCTTCTGTGGCTTCTGAGAATTGCTCCTCCTCTGAGATCGGCCCCCTCCTGGGGCGCTGGGGCAGCTCCGCAGAACTCAGACCCCTCTCGGCCTTCTCAGCACCTGGCAGTTGGACCTGCTCTTCGGACACGGATCCTGATCCTGGCCTCCTCCCAGGCAGTTGGAGGCCACACTCACAGCGGGGCTCTGGTCCTTGCCCTCCTTTGCCAGGAAGGATGGAGACACCGCCCCAGGCTCTCAGCCGCTGTCTCACCTTTAGGTTTTGTGCCTCTGTCTTCTGGCAGCAGCCAAGGGTCTCTGGGAGGCTGCCCGTGGACTTGCGCCTGAACTGGCGCTGGGAGAGTGAGGAGGGCAGGGGCAGGGCTTGGTGGCTAGAGCCTGGGGGAGCTTGGCTGAAGCACAGCCCGAACATCTGTGGCAATGCTCTCCCAGGCCCACTGGAAGGGGAAGGAGGGCTTCCCACCAGGAGGGGTGAAGAGACTGAAGAAGGAGAGGGCGGGGGTCAGGTTCCGCACCAGCCCCCAGAGGGGCCTAACCCCCACACCCACCTGACCCATCCCACCACTCCTTACTCCTCAGCCTCTTCAGAGCCCTGTCCTTTCTTGCTCTGACCCCTGGGCTTGTGGTCCTTCTTTGCTGTCTGCCTTGAGCTCTGAGACCTCTGCTGCAGGTCCTGATTTGGCACACCGTCACCACTCCCCAGGCGGCCCTGGGCACAGACAGTAGGGGGAGGCCAGCTCGGAGCAGCCTCCTGGACTGTCTTGCACCTTGCCTGGGTGCCCTCCTCTTCTGTGCACCTGGCTGGGCCTGACCGGGCCCCTCTGGGCCCTCGTTACCATTAATACCAATGGAACACGGCCAAGCGCGGTGCTCACGCCTGTAATCACAGCACTTTGAAAGGCCGAGGTGGGCAGAACATCTGAGGCCAGAAGTTCGAGACCAGCCTGGCTAACATGGTGAAACCCCGTCTCTACTAAAAATAGAAAAAAAATTAGCTGGATGTGGTGGCCTGTGCCTGTAATCCCAGCTACTTGGGAGGCTGAGGCAGGAGAATTGCTTGAACCCTGGGAGGCAGAGGCTGCAGTGAGCTGAGATCACACCATTGCACTCCAGCCTGGGCAACAAGGGCAAAACTCCATCTCAGAAAAACAAAACAAAACAAAAAAACTCGACTGAACACCTCCATTCTGCATATTAAAATAGCAACAGCCGCCATCTGCTGAGCACCTACTGTGTGCTCAGGACTTTCATGCATGAACACACATTACCTTCCCAAGGACCCTAGGAGGCCCCATCATGCGGAGGAGAAAGCTGAGGCTCAGAGAGACTGAGTAACTGAGGTCACACAGCTGGAAAGTGGTGGAGCCCAGATTCGTCACCTTTGCACTAGGCCGCCTCTGGGCCCTGGACTGCACTCCCAAATGTCCCATTGGGCCCTGGACCTGCTACAGCCAAGGCGGAAACCAAGGTGGTCTTCATCAAGGTGGTCTTCATCTTTCTTGAAACCCTGCTCCTCCCACAGTGTTCCCTAAATTGCCCCATCATCCCTGAGAGTCACCCCTGGACGTCATCCCTCAGCTTCCCCCAAGGCCTTTAGGGCTCCCTGTGGTCCCTGTCCCACTCCTGCCCCCTGACTTCCACCTGGACCTCAGCTCAGGTATCATGGCTTCTCAAGAGCCTCCCCCAGCCCAGGCCTCCCTGACCCAAGGTGGCCCACCTGGAAGTGCCCCCCACTGGGCCTCCCTCACCTGCTTGTCCCGAGAGATGGTCGACAGCAGCTTGAGCAGCCTGGAGCTGCTCCCCGGAGCCTGAAGCCGCGTGTCCTGCCCTGGTCGCGCCAACGGGGCCCTAACCAACTGTTGGTAGGTATTTAGCATATCGGTGTCTTCCCCATCCTGCCCCATCCCCCACCCCCCACTGTGGAACTGCCCAACAGGCCATCTCTATGGCAACCAGTCCTCAGCCAGTCTCAAGGGGTCTGGACAAAAGCATGCTAGGAGGCGGCAGTGGGGTATGTGAGGCCCATTTCCTTCTGGGGGCAAATTCAGCAGGATGCCCAGGAATGGTTCAGCGCAGAGACCAAGGACCAGGTCCTGCCTCTGCTCCTGCCTCAGCCACCGGCTCCCCGTGTGACCTGATGTAAGTCCCTGTCCCCACTTCACCTGTGTTTCCTCATCTGTCTGTACAGGGGACCTCAGGACTCGGCCATCTTGCAGAGTCGTCACACCCGTGAAGATGCCCAGGCGGTGCCTGAGGCAGGCCCTCTCCATCAGCCTGTCTCCTGCGCTGCCCCCCCAGGTCCAGCCGAGGCCCCGAAGGAGCCAAACTGGACTTTCACAAGATTTCATTTAAATCCTAGCACTCCCAGGCTGGGTGCGGTGACTGAGGCCTGTAATCCCAGCACTTTGGGGGGTTGAGGCGGGGGATCACCTGAGGCCAGGAGTTCAAGACCAGCCTGGCCAAAATGGCAAAATACCATCTTTGCCAAAAATGCAAAACAAATTAGTCAGGCCCAGTGGCTCGGGCCTGTAACCCCAGCTACTTGGAAGGCTGAGGCACGAGAATCGCTTGAACCCAGGAGGCAGAGGCTGCAGCAAGCCCAGATCGTACAACTGCACTCCAGCCAGGGCAACAGAGTAAGACTCTGTTTCAAGAAAAAAATAAATAAACAAATCCTTGCACTCCCAGCCCCAGTCAGAAAGTTGAATGTTGTGTCCAGGAGACAGGCCATCTTCATAGGCCATGAGGTTCTGGAAGGAGTTACAACATTCAAATCTCACCCGAGGCTGGGCACGGTGGCTCATGCCTATAATCCCAGCACTTTGGGAGGCTGAGGCAGAGGATCACCTGAGGTCAGGAGTTCAAGACCAGCCTGGCCAACATGGTGAAACCCCGTCTCTACTAAAAACACAAAAATTAGCTGGGCATAGTGGCAGGTGCCTGTAGTCCCAGCTACTCGGGAGGCTGAGGCACGAGAATCACTTAAACCCAGGAGGTGGAGGTTGCAGTGAGCTGAGACTGCACCATTGCACTCCAGCCTGGGCAAAAGAGTGAGACTCCATCTCAAAAATAAAATAAAATTTAAAAAGGATGAAAAGATCTTACCCCAAACTTCTAAGCAGTGCTCAAAAGCCTTGGAATCTTAAGTCCCCATGGGACGCCTGGTGCTGACCACTGAAGCCTGCAGTACGAGGACATGGTGCTGAGCTGAGGCCCTAGAGATGGACCAGCTGGACTGGAGGCCTGGGGTGGCCTCTCACTAGCTCTGTGACGGATTCTCCACTCTGCAAAACTGGAATCATGGTCCTAGCTCATAGGTTTGTGCAAGGACTACATGAAACTCCAAACAATGAAACTGGTAAACGTTATTATTACTAACACTAACTGACCATTCTTTTGAGGCAGCAGAGCATAGTGGCTAGAGCTCAGAGGAAGCGCTTGGGTGCCAATCCCAGCTTCTCCACTCGTCCTGTGCCCTCTCAATGCCTGTTTTCTCATGGGCAGTCGGGGGGCTGGTTATAATCATATCTACCCCGAGGGTAGTAGTGAGGATTAAATCACTATGCAGATACAAACAGAACATCCTCATGACTCACGGGAACAGCTCTGTTAGTGTTGCTATTATTATCATCATGTTTTTTGAGATGGAATCTCGCTCTGTCTCCCAGGCTGGAGTGCGGTGACACAATCTTGGCTCACTGCAACCTCTGCCTCCTAGGTTCAAGCAATTCTCCCACCTTAGCCTCCTAAATAACTGGGATTACAGGTGTGTGCCACCATGCTCGGCTAATTTTTTGTATTTTTGTAGAGATGGGTTTTCACTATGTTGGCCATGCTCGTTTTGAACTCCTGACCTCAGGTGATCCACCCACCTTGGCCTCCGAAAGTGCTGGGGTTACAGGCATGAGCCACTGCATCCGGCCACATTGCTGTTATCAATTCATCAATGATGCCCCCCCCCCACCCAGTGCGGCAGGTTATCCTGGAAGTTGCCCTAGAGGCAGAATTCTTCTCAGACCTGCCTGTGGCCCTGTGGCCCCTCTTCTGCTCTCAGACTCCATCCCAGTAGTACCTCACAGTGAGCACGTCCAGTGTAAATATCCTACATAGTGCTGCTCCAGGTGAAGCTCTTTTGCCATCCAAAATATGCAAACTCTGTTCTTTCTGGGGGCTGCCATCCTTCCCCTACACCTGGAGCCCAGTGGAAGGCACAGGTGTAGGCAGCTCCACTTTCAGAAATGGAGCCCCCTCCAGACCTCAACCCAGCTGATTTCCTGGACAGTCTAGAACCCTGGGCCACTTTCTTCCTTGGCAGAGGGCAGGTCTGGATTTCTCAGGTTGATATTTTCATGACTGCACTTCAGCTTGGGTGACAGAGCAAGACCTTAACTCAAAAAAAAAAAAAAGAAAAAAAAAAAGAACAGAGTCCATCACAAAAAAGAACGGAGTCCATTACATCTGTGTTCACCGCCTGCTCATGGGTTCTGGCTCTCACTGGCTAAAAGTCAAAGTCCTTACTGGCCCACTAGGTCCCGCACATTTCAGATGTCTACCTGCAAGTGCCACCATGACCCCTTCTTGCTCTGATCCAACCACCCTGTCTCTTCAGTACATCAGCCAGTACCACCTCAGGGCCTTTGCACTGGCTGTTTCTTCTTCCTGAAAGGCTCTCTCCCCAGAATCCACATGGCTCACTCTCTCAGGACCTCCAGGTTTCTGCTAAAATGACACTTGCCAAAGAAGCCCTCCTTGCCCAGATTTCCTAAGTCCCTAAGAGGCCCCACCCCTTACTCTGCTTCATTTATCACACTTGGCACCCATTCATTCACTTGCTGATTGCCTGCTCAGCGACGTGGCTCCAGCTGTCCTCTCCTTCTCTCTCTGGGATCATTTCCATCAGCATAAATGTACTGTTGCTTCCCCTCTTGACTCACTTCCCCTTCTTCAATACTGCCTCGCTTCTCTGTTCCCTTTGCAGCAAAACCTCCTGAGAGTTTTCACTGAGCAAGGTTAATTTCCCCCCTTGCCTTTCTTTCTTGAATCCACTCCAGGCAGGCTGTCACCTCCACCACCCTGTGAGCCTGCACCTGCCAAGATCACTGGTGCTTTTCCTCCCACTAAGCTGAGGTCAGTGGCCAGCTCCTCCCCAGCTCCTCTGCCAGTTCCTCCTCCCCTTCCAGGAGAAGGACAGCTGCACCTTCTCTCTTCTTGTCCACAACTACTCTCCTACCGGACTCCCCAGGCTCATGGTTCTGTGTTTTGAGTTTGGGATTTTTTTTTTTTTTTTTTTTTTTTGAGACAGGGTCTCACTCTGTTGCCCAGACTGGAGTGCAGTGGCATGATCGTGGCTCACTGCAGTCTCGACCTCCTGGGCTCCTCCTACCTCAGCCTCCCAAGTAGCTGGAACTAAAGGCATGTACCACCATGCTTGGCTAATTTTTTGTATTTTTTGTAGAGACAAGGTTTTGCCAACTTGCCCAGGCTGGTCTCAAACCCCTGGACTTGAGAGATTTTCCCACTTCAGACTCCCCAAACTGCTGGGATTACAGGCATGACAGGCTCATGTTTTAAATAAAATCTGTCAGCCAATGAACCCCACTTTTATCTGTAGTCCAGTCCTCTCCCTCAAACATAGAAGGTGAGTCCTGCCCCCCAAACTCCAATGGCCCACTCTACTAGGTATCTAACAGGCAGCTCACATCTAACAAATCTGAAACTCACCCCCTGACCCTCCCCACAGCCCCCTCCATCTAGGCCTAATGATTATGCTATCCTTCCAGTTTCTCCAGCCGAAAATCTAGGCTCTTCTCTTCTCTGACATGCTATGTCCTATCCAGCAGTTGTTCTGATTTCAAAGTGTGTTCAAACCTGAACTCCCACCACCACCCATTTGGACCATTCTCAATATCAGTTGTCTCCTACATAGACTTTCTGCTTCTTCGTGGTCAATTTCCAACCCAGCAGCCTGAGCCATTTTTAAAGATTCTACTTAAAACCTGCAATGGGAGCCTGGCATAGTGGCTCACACCTGTAATCCCATCACTTAGTGGCTCACGCCTATAATCCCAGCACTTTGGGAGTCCATGCCAGGAGGATGGCTTGAGCCCAGGAGTTTGAGACCAGCCTGAGCAACATGGGGAAAAAAACCCTGTCTATACTAAAAATACAAAAAATTAGCCAGGCATGATGGTGTGTGCCTGTAGTCCCAGCTACTCGGGAAGCTGAGGTGGGAGAAGTGCTTGAACCCAGGAAGTGGAGGTTGCAGTGAGCTGAGATCGCGCCACTGCACTCCAGCCTGGGCAACGGAAGGAGACTCTGTCTCAAAAAATAAAATAAAGTAAGATAATAAATACATACATGTACAGACAGAAAACATATCCTTTACTGATTCTTCAGATAATAGAAGTTACATATGTATGTTGTCAAAAATTTAAATATGTGCAGTAGAGCTCCTCTTAACTATCGGGTGTGTATTTGGCCCGTGTTTTCCCCCTGTGAACACAAACGTGGCACTGACACCCTGAGCAAAGGGGACCCAGCATTCGGGCAGAGACAGCTGCATGCTTCTCCACCCACCCGCTCCCCCGTGGGCCAAGCCATTCCCAGGCCTGGATAAAACAGGAGCAGGCACTATGACCCCTCACGTCACCCGAGGTGATAAAAAGTCCTTCGACCACTAAGAACAGCCTCAGAAATTGAAATGTCGAGTCTGGGCTGAGCGCGGCGGCTCCATGCACGCAATCCTCACACTTTGGGAGGCCGAGGCAGGTGGATCACTTGAGGTCAGGAGTTCAAAAGCAGCCTGGCCAGCATGATGAAACCCTGCATCTACTAAAAATACAAAAATCAGCCAGGTGTAGTAGCGCTCGCCTGTAATCCCAGCTCCTCAGGAGGCTGAGGCAAGAGGATTGCTTGAACCCGGGAGGCAGAGGTTGCAGTGAGCTGAGATCGTGCCACTGCACTCCACCCTGGGTGACACAGCAGTACTCCGTCTCAAAAAAGTGCTGAAATTATAGGCACGAAGCACCATGTGTTTTGTTTTGAGAGACAAGGTCTCATATTGCCCATGCTGGCCTCAAACTCCTGAGGTTAAGAGATCCTACCGTTCCAGCCTCCCGAGTACCTGGATTATGAGCACACGCCACCCTCCCCTGCTAGCACTGTGGTTTTTGTTTTGTTTTGCTTTTTGAAACAGTCTCGCTCTTTTGCCCAGGCTGGAGTGCAGTGGGGCAATCTCGGCTCACTGCAACCTCTGCCTCCGGGGCTCAAGCAATTCTCCTGCCTCAGCCTCCCAAGCAGCTGGGACTACTGGCGTGTGCCATCATGCTTGGCTAATTTTTGTATATTTTTTAGTAGAGACCAGGTTTCGCCATGTTGGCCAGGCTACTCGAACTCCTGACCTATTTACCCATGTCGGCCTCCCACAGTGCTGGGATTACAGGTGTGAGCCACTGCACCTGACCAGCACTGCGTTTTTAAAAGCTGTGTTTTAAAAGCCTTGTCGATCCTGACTGTTGCATAGTGTCCGTAGTTTCCTAGGTACCCTTTACTTAATCCATCCTTCTGATGATGGACGCCAAAGTGGCTCCCAACTCCTGTCTCACAAGGGACACAACACCCCTGCACACGCCTCCTTGTCCACCTGCATGAGAATCTCTCTGGCCTACTTATCAAGGACTGAGAGTGTAAGGTCTTGGCATAAACATACACTTAACTTCAGATTGCTTGAGAGAAGGGCTGTGCCAGTTTATGTACCTACAGAGGACCAAGAATTTCTGTCTGCCCACATTCTCACCAAATGTTGGCATTATTCAACTGATGAATTTTGACTAACCCTGTGGCCATAGAATGATATCTCGTAATTTTTTGTTTGTTTAAGACGGAATCTTGCTCTGTTTCCCCGGGCTGGAGTGCAGTGGTGCAATCTCAGCTCACTACAGCCTCCACCTCCCGGGTTCCACCGATTCTGCCGCCTCAACCCCCAGAGTAACTGGGATCACAGGCACATGACCCATGCTCAGCTAATTGTTTGTGTTTTCAGTAGAGATGGGGTTTCGCCATGTTGGCCAGGCTGGTCTGGAACTCCTGACCTGAAATGATCCACCCACCTTGGCCTCCCAACGTGCTGGGATTACAGGCGTGAGCCACCGCGCCCGGCCGAGGAGTTCTTTATTTCCTAGACCACAGTCACCTGTCAACATTGTCTCTGAGGGCTCTTATGTAACAGAAATCCTTTTTTTCCACCCCAGGCTGGAGTACAGTGGTGCAATCTCGGCTCACTGAAACCTCTGCTTCCTGGGTTCAAGCAATTCTGCTGTAGCCTCCTGAGTAGCTAGAATTACAAGCAGGTGCCACCACACCTGGCTAACTTTTGTAGTAGAGACGGGATTTCACCATGTTGGCCAGGCTGCTCTTGAACTCCTGGCCTCAAGTGATCCTCCCGCCTCGGCCTCCCAAAGTGCTGGGATTACAGGCATGAGCCACTGTACCCGACCAGAAATCCTTAATTTTTTTAAGGTTAGTCAAAAAATCTTTAATTTTGATGGAATTAAATTCATGAATGTTTTGAATAGAGCTTTGTATTTTGGGAGTCTTAAGAAGTTATTTTCCTACCCCTAGGTGGAGTATTTTCCTATGTTCTATTATATTAGTTTACGCTTAACATCTGTGTCCCATAATACAATGCTCTGTACAGACTTTCCTTTTCTGATAGTGTCCTTATCTCGTTTGGTCGAAAGGGGGGTGGTCATAAAAAATTGGGCAGCCTTCTCTCTTTCTGTCTTCTGTAACAGCTGGTATGAGATAAGGACCATCTGTTCCTTGAAAGGCTGGTAGAACTGCCCTATAAAAACATTTCCAATGGGCTCTTTCACACTGGAGTCTCAGATTACAATTTTCTTTCTTTTAGGTTTTTCTAATTTTTTTGTTAGACAGAGTCTTGCTGTCGCCCAGGCTGGAGTGCAGTAGTGTGATCTCGACTCACTGCAACCTCCACCTCCCAGGTTCAAGTGATTCTTGTACCTCATCCTCCCAAGTAGCTGGGATTACAGGTGTGTGCCACCACACACGGGTCATTTTTGTGTTTTTTAGTAGAGATGGGTTTTCACTATGTTGGCCAGGCTGATTCTGGCCTCAGGTGATCTGCCTGCCTTGGCCTCCTGAAGTGCTGAGATTACAGGTGTGAGCCCCTGCACTTGGCCTATTTTAGTTTTAGTTTTGTTTTTTTTTTTTCAAGAGACAGAGTCTCGCTATGTTTCCCAGGCTGATCTTATACTCCTGTCCTTAAAGGATCCTTCTTCCTTAGCCTCCCAAAGTGCTAAGGTTAGGCCGGGTACGGTGGCTCACACCTGTAATCCCAGCACTTTGGCAGGCCGGGAGGGGCGGGTGGGGGATCACCTGAGGTCAGGAGTTTGAGACCAGCCTGGCCAATATGGTGAAACTCCATCTCTACTAAAAATACAAAAAATGTATGCAGACATGGTGGCAGGCACCTGTAATCCCAGCTACTTGGAAGGCTGAGGCAGGAGAATTGCTTGAAACTGGGAGGCAGAGGTTGCAGTGAGCCCAGATTGTGCCACTGCACTCCAGCCTAGGTGACAGAGTGAGACTCTGTCTGAAAAATATAAATAAATAGGCTGGGTGCAGTGGCCAACGCCTGTAATCCCAGCACTTTGGGAGGCCAAGGTGGGCAGATCACCTGAGGTCAGGAGTTTGAGACCAGCCTGACTAACATGGAGAAACCCTGTCTCTACTAAAAATACAAAAATAAGCCAGGCGTGGTGGCACATGCCTGTAATCCCAGCTACTTGGGAGGCTGAGGCAGAAGAATCACTTGAACCTGGGAGGTCGAGGTTGCAGTGAGCCAAGATCACACCATTGCATTCCAGGCTGGGCAACAAGAGTGAAACTCTGTCTCAAAAAAAAAGAAAAAAAAAATATATATATATATATACCTCCATAGGGGGCTCAAGAGTCAGATCACGTGGGGCCTGGTAGGAAGGAGTTTTGGGTTTGTCCTAAGCATGATAAACAGCATGAAAGAATACTCGACTGAGGCTCCAGAGTGGAATAGACACGAGATGCCACGGTGAATTGCTTGCTCCTAGCCAAAATGCAAAATTTTAAAGAAAGCAGAAACCCACATTGCCACTGTTGAAGCCCCTCATCCACCTCAAGAGTATAAAGGGATCAAGGGTGGATTTGAAAAGGGGCAGTTTGCAGTGATTTGATTTGGAAGGAGCTGCTATGGCACTGAGTCTGCAGGGGGTGGAACTGGGGAGCTGCCTTCTAACCCCAAATCTGGTGAGAAGTGCTTCAAGGAAGCCCCCCCAGAGAGCTCGAGGTGGGCTCACTGCAGTCATGGTGGCCCAGTGGGCATCAGTAGATGAGGCCTCCAGAAAGGGGGTGAACTGTGGTGGGCACTGGCCAGCGGGAATGGAAAAGGGCTCTGGCCCAGCAGGCTTGTATTCTCTGGCACAGGGTATGCAACAGAGTGGGTTAGTGCATGCCACTTGAAAGAAAGCCAGAGCTACCAACAGAGAGGCCCTGCCCATTTCCCAGGAGTTTCAGTCAAGGGAGCAGTGCATAAGGGAGACTCCAGGAGCCCATCAAACCCCTCGGAGGGCAGGAGCCAGCTTTAGACAGCTGCCATCTAGGGAGTGAGATGCCATCTTACACCAGTGCCAATCCAGCACACACTCTCTGCACCCACTGCCCTCCCTTCCTCTCTGCACCCCAAAGGCAGGATCTTCTCAAGCCTGGGAGTGGGACCAGGGAGAGGCGCAGAGCTCACTTCCCCCACTCCTTATCAGTGGGGGCTGCAGTGGCCAGAAGTGGGAAATACTTCATTCTGTTTTTTTTTTTTTTTCAGACAGGGTCTTGCTCTGTTGCCCAGGCTGGAGTGCAGTGGTGCCATCTCAGGTCCCTGCAGCCTCAAACTCAAGCGATCCCTGCAGCCTCAGCCTCACGAGCAGCTGGGACTACAGGTGTGTACCACCACGCCCTGCCCAAGACTATTTCATTCTAAATCAAGTTCTGGGATTTGGCTAGTACACACGACTGAGCACTTTTTAACAGAGATTTGTTTAGTAACTTTAGTTGATCACAGGACAGTGAGGAAATGGTATAAAATGTAATGACTGCATTCCCTCTGGCTGTGACTAGAAATTAGACTGGAGGGCCTGGGGTAACAGTGGCCTGACATCCAGGAAGAAGACTGGGAGGCAAGGGAGTGGAGGGTATGGAGGGGGGGAGTGGAGGGTATGGGGGGGGGGAGTGGAGGGTATGGGGGGGGGAGTGGAGGGTATGGGGGGAAGTGGAGGGTACGGGAGGGGAGGGAAGGGGAGGGGGAGAGCAGAGGAGGGGGAGGGAAGGGAAGGGGGAAAGAAGGAGTCTGAGCCTGGGCCTGCCACCTTTCAGAGGTCAAGAGAGGTCAGAGAGATGTGGCCATGGAGGGAAGAGCAGAGCCCACAGTGGGAAAGAAGATTGCCAAGAGTGAGGGCCCCCATCCAAGTGAGCAAAGTGTTTCAAAGAGGAGGAAAGTGACCAACTATGACAAGAGCCACTGAGAGGTCAAGGCCAGCACAAATGAGAACAACTGAACCACCAGGCCCCATTCTCCAAGGTTCACTGTGGGAGGCTTATTACGGGCTTCGGCTGTGGGAATGTGGCTGAGCCTGGCCTTTACCACAACACACGGTGGGCCCCATCTGAAACTGTTCCTTTGGAGCTAAAGTCTAGGAAAAAATTTCTTTCCAGTGAAGAAGTTTTCTCTGGAAAAAAAAAAAAAAACTTTTTGCTTTGGCTGCCAGAAGCCTCAGAGCTAAATTTGATATTTAATTAATAAGTACTTTTGCAGGCCTTTATGGGCTGCATATTTATATATTTATGCTATTGTTTCTTGTCATTTTTTCTTTTTAATTATATTTTACATTTTTAATTTTATTATTTTATTTTATTATTATTATTTGAGATGGAGTTTTACTCTTGTTGCCCAGGCTGGAGTGCAATGGCGTAATCTCGGCTCACTGAAACCTCTGCCTCCTGGGTTGAAGCGATTCTCCTGCCTCAACCTTCCAAGTAGCTGGGACTATAGCCATGTACCACCACACCCAGCTAATTTTGTATTTTTGGTAGAGACGGGGTTTCTCCATGTTGATCAGGCTGGTCTCAAACTCCCGACCTCAGGTGATCCTCCTGCCTTGGCCTCCCAAAGTGCTGGGATTACAGGCATGAGCCAGCACGCCTGGCTAAAATTTTTTACATTATTTTTTTAGAGACAGGATCTCACTATGTTACCTAGGCTGGTCTCAAACTCCTGGCCTCAGGTGATCCTCCTGCCTTGGCCTCCCAAAGTGCTGGGATTACAGGTATGAGCCATCCCATGTGGCCTACAATTTTTTATTTTTAGAGGCAAGATCTTGCTGCGTTGCCCAGGCTGGACTCACATTCCTGAGCTCAAATGCAACGGCACAATCTTGGCTCACCGCAACTCTCCTCGGCCTCCAGAGTAGCTGGAAATTCACCACTGGTAGCACGGGTGTATACCACTGCACCCACCCACATTCTTGAATCTCCATGTCTGATTTTTAAATTTTATCTTCCTTGTTCATGTTGGAAGCCACCTCAGGTGCACTGGGAATGCAGTATGCAAATTAATCGATGGTATTTCATTGACACAGCAAGTATACAGTGGTGTCTTGTAGTAGTCAGGTCTCTCTGGCTTGCAATTGGCCGAAATAATAAAGATAAAAATAAATGTCTTCGTCCATTTTCTGTTGCTTATAACAGAAAACCTACAACTGGGTAATTTATTTTTTAAAAAAGTTTCTTTCTTACAGTTGTGGAGACTGAGAAGTGCAAGGTTGGGGGGTCACATCTGAGAGCCTTCTTGCCAGTGGGGACTCTGGGAGTCCCGAGGTGGCGCAGGGCAGCACGTGGCAAGAGGGCTGAGTGTGCTGCTTCTGATCTCTCTTCTTATAAAGCCACCAGTCCCACTCCTGCGATAACCCATTCATCCATCAACCCATTAGCCCAGTCATCCATGATGGATTTGCCCATTCAAGAGGGCTCCCCTCTTGACCCAATCACCTCTTACAGGCCCCACCTCTCAATACTGACACATTGGGTATATTTGCAGGAGACAAATACTTAAGCCACAGCAAGAAATCATTGGCTTATTTTACCAAATCATAACAAGAGCAGAGGCGTTCCTCATGTCAATTTTGTCTGGATCGAGGGACTTAAGTCCCTTTGTCTGCCTGTGTGTGTATGTGTGTGTGCATGTGTGTGTGATGTGTGTGTGATGTGTGTGTGCATGTGTGTGTGATGTGTGTGTGTGCATGTCTGTGTGTGTGCATGTGTGTGCATGTGTCTGTGTGTGTGCATATGTGTGCGTGCATGTGTGTGTCTGTGTGTGTGTGCATGTGTGTGTGCACGTGTCTGCGCGCATGTGTCTGTGTGTGCGTGTATGTGTGTGCATGTGTCTGTGTGTGTCCGTGTGTGTGTGTGTGCGTGTGTGTGTATCTCATTTCATCTTCATCTCTCTCTCTCTCTCTCGTTGGCTTCTTTTCTCACATGGAAATGCTGGCTGCAGGCAGCACCACCTTGCAGTCCTTGGACCTTTGCCACCAGAGTAGAAAGAGGACTCTTCCCACATAGCCAGCTTAAAAAAATAAAAATAAAAACAGGGAAGGACTCTAACATATGTTGTCTTTTTTTTTTTCTTGAGATGGAGTCTCGCTCTGTCGCCTAAGCTGGCATGATCTCTGCTCACTGCAACCTCCGCTGCCTGGGTTCAGTGATTCTGCTGCCTCAGCCTCCTGAGTAGCTGGGATTACAGGTGCCTGCCACCACACCTGGCTAATTTTTTGTATTTTTAGTAGAGATGGGGTTTGGCCATGTTGGCCAGGCTGGTCTTGAACTCCTGACCTCTGGTGATCTGCCTGGCTCAGCCTCCCAAAATGCTGGGACTACAGGCCTGAGCCACCGCCCCTGGCCACACGTACTGGGACCACAGGCCTGAGCCACCGCCCCTGGCCACACGTACTGGGACCACAGGCCTGAACCACCGCCCCTGGCCACACGTACTATCTTGAGCCTCACGGCCACCCCTGAACCAATGGCTGTGGGGGAGGGTATCTTGACCAGCAGTCCCGGAGGCGCCACCTGGTTAGAGTAGGGTAGGCATCAGTTCTCTAGGGATACGGATATGTTTGGGGCATCCTGAAGGAAGAAGGGCAGGGCAGACCCATGCACAAAAACATGCCCACCTCATACCTACCATGTAGCAGGCCCTGTAAGACATACTGGAGACACAGATGTGAATATGACAGGCCCTGTGCCCCTGAGAGGGGCACTTTCCAGAAGTGGAGGCGAAACCTGCACACACAGTTATAATCCCAGCCAGAGCACGGAAAGGAACTTGGAGAGGGGACAGGTGAAAGATCTGGGGGGTTCAAAGGATGGGGAGGGGCTCTGGGTACTGGTCTTGAAGAAGTAAGGTGGACTGAAATTGCCGTTTTTCCACAAACAGCTAAAAAACTGGGCAAAGCACAGGCAACAACTGTTTACTGATATTAGACAACAGGCAGCACAGGGCTGCGGTCCCTAAGACACGGGAAATTAGGGAGGGGAGCCCTGACACTGTCTAGGTCCCGCCACCTGCCGAGAGGTGATTCACCTACCGCAGCTCTTGGAGGGGACCATTGATCTCACCAAGTTAAGATGAGACCAGAGTTTGGGAAGGCTCATCTTCTGGGCTTCTGATCTAACCGAAGACAGGCCCAGATATGGGTATTTTAAAGCTCCCCAGGGTTGGCTGGGCATGGTGGCTCACGTCTGTAATCCCAGCACTTTGGGAGGCCGAGGCGGGTAGATCACTTGAGGTCAGGAATTCCAGACCAGCCTGGTCAACGTGGGGAAACATTGTGCCTACTGAAAATACAAAAAATTAGCCAGGCATGGTGGCGGCGCCTGTAATCCCAGCTACTCGGGGAGGCTCACGGAGGAGAATCACTTGAATCTGGGAGGGAGAGGTTGCAGTGAGCCAAGATCATGCCACTGCACTCCAGACTGGGAGACAGAATGAGAACCTGTCTCCAAAAAAAAACAAAACAAACAAAGCTCCCCAGGGTCTAAGGTGTAGCCAAGGTTGAGAACTACTAGGCTAATCTGCAACTCCAGACAAAGGCAGAGGGGGGGCAGGGAACCCACAAAGCAGAAACCGAACTCTAAGAAAACGAGTAAGGGGGAAAGTGAAACCGGCTCTGGGCGCCAGGCTGGGGTGGAAGAGCCTTCTGTGGCTGGAAACAGGGCAGCCACCACCCCAGAGGAGGCAGGGCCCTGCCTACCTGCTCGCTTGCTGCAGTTTCAACATCCTGGCCTCCTCAGCGTCCCCCTCTCCTTGGTATCCCTGGTGAGGCGTGTGTGCCTATTTGTTTACCATCGGCCTGCTGCTCCTTCCCCCCAACTGCACTAAACTCAGGCAGGAGCAGGGGCTCTGTGTGTTTTTTCTGAGTTCACCTTCCCCAAGCCCAGAACAGGGCCTGGCACAGAGTCGGTGCTCAGCAAATATCTGTTGAGTGACTGAATGAAGAAAACGCATGATCCCCTGAATCCTGCAGGGCCACATTTACCCTGCCCCTATGTGATGCTGTCCCATGAGCTTGGGCCCATTCTCAGTCTGGCAATATCTTTTCTGTTTTTGAACACAGGATGCATAGAATCAAGCAGACACCGCCTTAGTTTGGGATACTCCACGCAGCCGCAGAGCCCTGAAAAAGCTTCTTTTTTTTTTGAGATAGAGTTTCACTCTTGTTGCCCAGGCTGGAGTGCAATGGCACAATCTTGGCTCTCCACAACCTCCGCCTCCCAGGTTCAAGCAATTCTCCTGCCTCAGCCTCCCGAGTAGCTGGGATTACAGGCATGTGCCACCACGCCCAGCTAATTTTGTAATTTTAGTAGAGACGGGGTGTTTCCATGCTGGTCAGGCTGGTCTCGAACTCCTGACCTCAGGTGATCCGCCCACCTCGGCCATCCAAAGTGCTGAGATTACAGGCATGAGCCACCGCTGCCCGGCCTAAAGCTTCCCTTTTCAATGGACTTTCCCCTTCCCTGCATCCCAGTCCTATTCCTGCAACTCTGAGCCACGCTGCCTCCTTGTCTAACACGTGCCCTTCCAAAATGCTTTCCAGGCACTTATTTCCATAAAGGTCCATAACAGCAGGCCCCATTTATTGGGTGCTTATGGTATCCAGACACTGTGCTGGGCAACTTATGTATCAGATCTCATGAAACCATCACATGTCCCTAAAGGAGGTGCGATTATGATCCCATTCTGCAGATAAGAAAACAGAGTTAGAGGCCAGGTGGGGTGGCTCACGCCTGTAATCCCAACACTTTGAGAAGCTGAGGTGGGTGGATCACTTGAGGTCAGGAGTTTGAGACCAGCCTGGCAAACAAAGTGAGACCCCATCTCTAAAAATATATATACATATAACTGGGCGCGGTCGCTCGTGCCAGTAATCCCAGCACTTTGGGAGGCTGAGGCGGGCAGATCATGAGGTTAGGAGGTCAAGACCAGCCTGGCCAACATAGTGAAACCCCATATAAATACAAATATATATGTATATGTCTCCATACACAAATACATATTTATATGTGTGTACCTATACATATTTGTGTATATGTGTTTGTGTGTGTGTGTGTGTATGTATACTTTTTTTTTTTTTTTTGAGACAAAGTCTCTCTCTGTCTCCCAGGCTGAAGAGTACAGTGGTGCAGTCTTGGCTCACTGCAACCTCCACCTCCCAGGTTCAAGTGATTCTACTGCCTCAGCCTCCCAAGTAGCTGGGACTACAGGCATGAGCTACCACACCCGGCTAATTTTTTTATTTTTAGTAGAGACAGGGTTTCACTATGTTGGCCAGGCTGGTCTCGACTTCCTGACCTCATGATCTGCCCACCTCGGCCTCCCAAAGTGCTGGGATTACAGGTGTGAGCCACCGCACCCAGCTCTTTATTCCGTTTTTTAAAATGACATTTGAACACACACATAGAAAGAATGGGATTTCAGATTAGAGATAGTTCACTCTGGTGATGGGAGGTGGCAGTCACACAGCCCTGTCACTCCCCGGCTACAAGGAGCCCCCGAGAAAGTCCAGGCCCACTCTCATCAAAGGCCCTGCACCAAAGAGGAGAGGGGCCAGGCCCCTGGTAGATCGCCCAGATCATGGGTGCCAGTCCCCTGCCTCAGGGGCCACAGCCTAGCAGAGTGGGAACTTGGTCGCGTCCATGTCCTGGAGCTAAGTGTCCCTGCACCTGAGAAAGGGATGGCCCTCAGGTGTGTACTGGGGGGGTAAGCTGTGAACTCCACCTCTCCACGCCCTGGACCACGCACAGGCCTGGATGAAGCCCCTGCCCACCTCTGGGCCACAACCTCACTTGTAGTGCCTCAGTCTCCTCATCCATAAGGTGGAGGTCTGAGGACATCTCTCCTAGAGGAGGGCTCGGGGTGCAGGGGAACTGACAGTGGCCTCACACAGAGCAACACACTGCTGCAATGCCTCCTGCCCCCCATTAACCACGGGGGAGACATCGGCAGCCCTATTTCATGGCTGTGGAGGGCAAAGCCCAGAGAGGAAAAGGAGAAGGCAACAGATCAAACAGGCTTACTGTATGCCAGGCAAACAGTAAGCACCCTATAAATGGCTCCTGCTGTTATGAACATATATGGAAGTGCCTGGAAAGCAGATTGGAAGGGCGTGTGTTAGACAAGGGGGCATCGTGGCGCAGGCAGCAGCAGGAATAGGACTGGGATGCAAGGAAGGGGAAGCCAACAGCACGTCAGCTCTCCGACCAGGCCAGGGACACGGCTAGGAGAGGATAGGCAGGGTCACTCAGTCATTCAACTCTCCTTCCCCGCTCTGCCTCTTTCCCTGGCCTCTGGGGCCCCAGGTCCAGCAGCACCCAGGACAGGGATGCGGTAGGTACCCCACGCCTCTACCTTCGCCCCTTGCACCGAGCTTCTTGGGCCTGAGTGGCTGCCAGTGCCACAAGGACACCCCTCAGCTAAGATGGGCTGAGTCCAGGGCTGGTGGCCCCTGCGTCAGGTGCTGGGTGGTGGCTGAGGCACTGGAAGCAGAGGAGACCACGGGGAAACCTGACAGATAAAATCTAATCCTCCCAGCCTTTGCCCTTGCTATTCCCTCCTCCTGGAGCCCTCTTCCCACAGAGGGCTGGGAGCCCCACTCACTCCATGCTCACTGTCACCAGTCTTCCCTAAACCCAGTAAAGAACGCTGGCCCCCCCAAGGCTGGGCACGGTGGCTCACGCCTGTAATCCCAGCACTTTGGGAGGCCAAGGCGGGTGAATCATGAGGTCAGGAATTCAAAATCAGCCTGGCCAACATAGTGAAACCCCATCCCTACTAAAAATACAAAAAATTAGCTGGGCATGATTGTCGGTGCCTGTAATCCCAGCTACTCAGGGGGCTGAGGCAGGAGAATCACTTGAACCTGGGAGGCAGAGGTTGCGATAAGCTGAGATCGTGCCATTGCACTCCAGCCTGGGTGACAGAGCGAGACTCAATCTTGGAAAAAAAAAAAAAAAAAAAAGATTGCTGGCCCCCCCAGGCCGGGTATAGTGGCTCACACCTGTAATTCCAGCACTTTGGGAGGCTGAGGCGAGCAAATCATGAGGTCAGGAGTTCGAGACCAGCTTGGCCAAAATGGTGAAATCCCATCTCTACTAAAAATACAAAAAATTAACTGGGCATGTGGTGGTGGGCACCTGTAATCCCAGCTACTCAGAAGGCTGAGGCAGGAAAATTGCTTGAACCTGGGAGGTGGAGGTTGCAGTGAGCCTAGATCGTGCCACTGCACTCCAGCCTGAGTGACAGTGTGGGACTCCATCTCAAAAATAAGAAAAAAATAATGCTGACCCCCTTCTTACCCTGGACTGCCTGCTCCTCCTGTTATGCTTTATATTCCCCAGAGCATGGATCACCATCTGACATGCAATTCATCCTTTTTTTTTTTCTTTTCTGAGACAGAGTTTCACTCTTATTGCCCAGGCTGGAGTGCAATGGCATGATCTGGGCTCTGCAACCCCCGCCTCCTAGATTCAAGAGATTCTCCTGCCTCAGCCTCTCGAGTAGCTGGGATTACAGGCATGCACCACAACACTTGGCTCATTTTTTGTATTTGTAGTAGAGAGGAGGTTTCATCATGTTGGCCAAGCTGGTCTCGAACTCCTGACCTCAGGTGATCCACCTGCCTCAGTCTCCCAAAATGCTGGGATTACAGGCATGAGCCACCATGCCTGGCATGATTCATCTTTATTGTCTGTCTCACCCCTTCAGAAATAAACTCCAAGAACATTTTGTTCACTTAATCGCCACTACCTAGAACAGTGTCTGGCATGCAATAGGGTCTTCATAGAAAAAGTAAAACTTTTTTTTTTTTTTGAGACAGAGTTTCACTCTTGTTGCCCAGGCTGGAGTGCAATGGCGCGATCTCCGCTCACCGAAATCTCTGCCTCCCAGGTTCAGGCGATTCTCCTGTCTCAGCTTCCCAAGTAGCTGGGATCACAGGCATGTGCCACCACACCGGTTAATTTTGTATTTTTAGTAGAGGCAGGGTTTCTCCACGTTGGTCAGGCTGGTCTTGAACTCCTGACGTCAGGTGATCCACCTGCCTCGGTCTCCCAAAGTGCTGGGATTACAGGCGTGAGCCACTGCACCCAACCAAGTAAAACTTTTATGAAGATACCAAAGAAATGCACTAGTCTTAAGTGTACAGCTTAATAGTTTTATATGTAACCCAGTTCAAGTTAAAGAACACTTCCAGAAGGCTCCCTGTACCCCACCCCCAGCCAATCCCCACCCTTTATGTATGTACTGACTTCTATCACCGTTGATGAGTTTTACCTGTTTCTGAACTTGGCTTAAATGAATTATATCAGTGTGTCCTTTTTTATTTTACCTAATTAATTTTTGAGGCCAGGTCTCAGTTTTTCACCCAGGCTGGAGTGCAGTGGAGCGATCTCAGCTCACTGCAGCCTCTACCTCCTGGGTTCAAGCCATCCTCCCACCTCAGCCTCCTGAGTAGCTGGGATTATAGGCAGGCACCCCTATGCCCAGCTAATTTCAGTATTTGTCTGTAGAGACGGGGTCTCACTATGTTACCTAAGCTGGTCTTGAACTCCTGAGCTCAAGTGATCTGCCCACCTTGGCTTCCAAAAGTTCTGGGACTACAAGTGTGAGCCACTGCACCTGGTCCACGTATTTTTTTTTTTTTTTTGAGACAGAGTCTCGCTCTGTCACTAGGCTGGAGTGGAGTGGCACGATCTCAGCTTATCGCAACCTCCATCTCCCGGGTTCAAGTGATTCTCCTGCCTCAGCCTCCCAAATAGCTCAGACTACAGGCATGCACCACCACGTCCAGCTAATTTTTGTATTTTTAGTAGATACGGGGTTTCACCATGTTGGCCAGGATGGTCTCCATCTCTTGACCTTACGATCCAGCCACCTTGGCCTCCCAAATTGCTGGGGTTACAGGCGTGAGCCACCGCGCCCAGCCTCGTCCATGCACTTTTTTGTTTGGCTTCTTTTGCTCCACATAAGGTCTACAGGATCTTCCCACGGTGTTGCCTGTGACGGCAGTTCCTTTGACTGCTGTCTCTATCATACAATATTCCACCATTTATGTATTCATGCTCTTGTTGACGGGCATTGAGCTGTTTCCAGTTTGGGGCTACAGCCTTGTACATGTCTTCCGGTGGCCCTATGCCCCCATCTCTCTTGGGTAGCTACCTAGGAGCGGAATTGCTGGGTCACAGGGGAAGTGTGTGTGTTAATAAGAAACTGCTAAACAGTTTTCCAGGGTGGTTGTACCTACTGACATTTCTGCCGGCCATGTGTGAGTGCCGTGTAGCCACTTCTTCTCCAGTATTTGGGGGTGTCAGATTCTTTTTTTATTTTTGAGACAGAGTCTCACTCTGTCACCCAGGCTGGAGTGCAGTGGCACAATCTCGGCTCACTGCAACCTCTGCCTCCCAGGTTCAAGCGATTCTGCTGCCTCAGCCTTCTGAGTAGCTGGGATTACAGGCATGTGCCGCCATGCCCGGCTAATTTTTGTGGTTTTAGTAGAGATGGGGTTTCACCATATTGGTCAGGCTGGTCTTAAACTCCTGACCTCAGGTGATCCGCCCACCTTGGCCTCCCAAAGTGCTGGAATTACAGAAGTGAGCCACCATGCCCAGCCTTTTTTTTTTTTTTTTAAGACAGAGTTTAGTTCCTGTTGCCCAGGCTGGAGTGCAATGGTGTGATCTTAGCTCACTGCAGCCTCCTCCTCCTGGGTTCAAGTGATTCTCCTGCCTCAGCCTCCCAAGTAGCTGGGATACACAGGCACCCGCCACCACGCCCAGCTAAATTTTTGTATTTTTAGTAAAGATGGGGTTTCACTCTGTTTGCCAGGCTCGTCTCCAACTCCAGGCCTCAGGTAATCTGCCCACCTCAGCCTCCCAAAGTGCTGGGAATACAGGCATGAGCCACCACTCCTGGCCAGGGATGTCAGACTCTTAATGTCAGACTTTTGTTGGGTGACTGTTACCTCACTTCCCTGCTGAGTAATGGTGCTGGGTGCTCAGGAAACATCTGCTGATGGAACCCTGTGGTGGGCTACAGAGAGCGGCCCTCCACCTGGCCAGGAGTATCACTGTCATTGGCTGCCATGCTGGCCTCAGAAGCTGCTCCCCCGTTTCACATGCTGGTCACACCTACACCCCGGGCACAGCTGAGATCAGACTAAGACATTCAGATGGGCTCGGCTGAAGGCTTCCCACAGCTAGGAAAAAGACAGAGAAAATCGTCGGTTCCCCAGCAGAGCTCTGCAGACAGGGCACTGATAGGAGGTCCCTTCCCGGTGTCCAGTGGCACCCACTGGGCAGAAGCCATCTTTCTCCACTCCTAGGAGGTACCCAGGGGCCACGTCGCCCAGCCAGGAACACCATCTCCCCTGAGCCCCTGCTCTCTGTCTCAGGAGGCTGCATCCTAACACTTGGCACAGGCTGGGCCAAGCCCTGCCCGTGGCCTGTGAGGTCAGCAGAAACTCCTAGCCAGTGGCAGGTGAGCAGAGGCACTGGGCCACTTCCCATTCCGGCCCACTACAACCTCCATGAGCTCTGAGCTCTCCCCTTCCACAGTAACCTTGGAAGTCACGGGCTGAGGAAGACGGCGCCAAAGGAGCCACATCCCTACAGTCCCTCTTAGAGAAGTGCTGCCCACTGATCAGATAAATCCCATTACGAACCTTCTATAGGCAAGATACAACCTTCCACTGCATTTGAACCTGTATGTCTGGGCTTTACGACATCAGCAAGCTTTGCCCTCATACAGGTATATACAGTACAGTTGGCCCTCCACACCCATGGGTCCCACGTCTGTGGATTCAACCAACTGCAGACCAAAAATACAATATTCACAGGACGTAAAACCTGTGGATATGAAAGGTTGGCTTTGCCTGTTGGCAGGTCTCTGCCACGGATTTTGGTATCCATGGGGGTCCTGGAACCAATCCCCCCAGGACACTGAGGAGTGACTATTAAATATATAGCATATATACTTTAAAAGAGAAAATACGGCCGGGTGTGGTGGCTCACGCCTGTAATCCTAGCACTTTGGGAGGCCGAGGTGGGTGGATCACCTGAGGTCAGGAGTTCAAGACCAGCCTGGCCATCATGGTGAAACCCCATCTTAAAAAAAAAAAAAAAAAAAGAAAAAGAGAAAATACATAGTACACATAATTAGCATAGGTAACAACTAGCCCGATTTTACAGATAAGAAAACTGACACACAGAGAAGTTGGAGAATTTGTCTGAGATTAGCAAATGGAAGAGCCAGGATTTGAACCCTGGGTCTAGCTCCAGAGATTCTAGGCTTAAACACTCTGCCTCAAGCCTGAACCAGCAGGCCAAGAATACAGAGGTGCAGGCCAGCTGTTTCAAGCAGCTCCTCCCGCCCACCTAGGCCTCCTCGGGCCCTTCACCCCTATGCAGTGAGGGGCGCCCCCTGCACCCCAGCCTCCTCGCCTTTCCAGGTGTCACCCTGAACCCTCCCTGTTCTGACCCTCACCTCTTGGATGGACCCAGCAATAGGGTCCCAGGGGTTTTTCCCTCTCCTACTCCTTACTCATGCTTGGCACAACCTCCTTCTGGTGACCCCAGGGGTCCACCTTCCCTGGGTCTGCCCCCATCTGTTTTGAGAGAAAAGCTGCCCCTGGGTCAGTGGGATCCACCTCCTGTCCACAGGCCCCATATCAACCAGAGCTCTTTCAGTGACAAGACAGAAAGCAAACTGGCTTAGAGGAGGGAAATGTTTATTGGCTCATGCGACTAAGAAGTCCAAGGTGCACAGGCCTCAGGCCAGCTCAGCCCCAAGTGCCCACATGGCATCAGAAAGCTCTTGTCTCTGGCCCCCTTGGCTCTGCTCCCTGTGCTGGCTTTGTTCGCAGGTGGGATGGGCCCTTGGGGTAGTAAGTGGCTTCCAACAGCTCCCAGCCCACACGCATTCCGCCAGCTCTGCTGCCCCAGTGTGGCCGCTGTCATCTCGCCAGCGATCTTGTCAAAACCCTTTCCCGATGGTCCCACCTGAAGTTGTGGGGCCCAGGACCCCACCCCTGCACCAATCAGTGGCGGAGTGTGGGTGGCTCTGTGAGGGGCTAGGCTGGTGCGCCGCTCACCACTCACCCCAGGGAGGGGCTCAGCTGCCCAAAGCCCAGGTTCCAGCAGAGAAGAGGTGGTTCCCCCAAAGGAAACCAAAGGCACTGCGCCAAAGCGGGCGCCAAAGGCAGGCAAGGCCCGCAGGTGCCACAGCTTCCAGGTCCCCAGGGCTGCCCCCTCTCCACGCCTCAAATCCTTGACCCTCCCATCAGCCTTGGCTGTTTCAACCCATCTTCTCCTTCTTTGGACCGCTTACTCACGGAATGAGATCCGCTCCCTGCTTCACAGAGAAGTCAGAGACCTGGGAAGATAAAAACTGCAAAGACCAGCCAGGTGCAGTGGCTCCCCACCTGTAAGCCCGGCACGTTGGAAGGCCAAGGTGGAGGATCACTTGAGGCCAGGAGTTCGAGACCGGCCAGAGCAACATAGTAAGACCGCATCTCTACACACGCGCGCACGCATACACAAACAATACACGCCTATAGTCCCAGCTACTCTGGAGGATGAGTTGGGAGGATCCCTTGAGCCCAGAAGGCTGCAGTGAGCCATGATCATGCTAGTCTGGGCAACAAAGAGAGACCCTGGCTCCAAACCAAAACAAAACAAACAAATTTAAATTAAAAAAGTGTTACCTCTGGCGGGCGAGGTGCCTCATACCTGTAATCCCAACAGTTTGGGAGGCCAGGCCAGGCGGATCACTTGAGGTCAGGAGTTTGAGACCAACCTGGCCAACATGGCTAAACCCTGTCTCTGGTAAAAATACAAAAATTAGGCAGGAGTGGTGGCACGCGCCTGTAATCCCAGCTACTTGGGAGGCTGAGGCAGGAGAATCTCTTGAACCCGGGAAGTGGAAGCTGCAGTGAGCCGAGATCACACCACTGCGCTCCGGCCTGGGTCAAACAGCGACTCCATCTCAAATAAAAAAAAAAATGTTACCTCAATCCTCTCCCCAAAACCCACTCACTACCAGGGTTAGCCTGAGGTTCCCCCTATCTCACCCTATCAATTCTCTCCCATCCTGTCCCTGCAGCCACTCTTTCTCTAAAGGCTTGCATTCCTGCCATCTAAGAACCACCCCCATACATCCATACAGTATGGGAAATTTACATATATGTAACATATAATGTATATATATAAATAAACAAACCACCCCCTACTCCTGTGCCCCTTACTCTGAGCGGTCTCTGGTTGGGATCTCTAAGGACTGCTTTCACACGCCTCAGGGTCTCTCACCTCCAGCCCCCTCGCCGCCTACAACCATCACCAAGGTCCAAGCAGCACTGGCAGAAGCTCCAGGAAAGCTGAGGGGCAGCTCACAGGCACCACCTCCTGTCCATGACGTCTGACAATTGACCTCTCCCCTGCTTCCAGACGCACCTGGGTGGGCACCACCATGGATCCTGGGTGGCCCGGGTTCTGGCCACCCCTCATCTCCTTGGGTGGCCTCCCCAGCACCCCATGCTCAGCGAGGTCACCTGCTTTTGAGGCTCATATGCATCTTTGTCTCGCTATGTTCACGCATCTACTCGGTACCTCCCCCTCAGCAGCCTCACAGGCATCCCTGATTCATCACAGCCAGACTGTGACCTTCAGGCCGAACCCTGTTCTTCTCCCTGTGTCCCCCAGCAGGGAAGGAGCCCTGCCCACCAAAGCCACTGCAGAAAGAAACCCAGGGGTCAGCCTTAACAATCTCCTCAACCTCCACGTCCAGTCAGCCATCTCCACGCTCAAGGCCAAGGCCAGCACAAACCCAAGCCTGCCCGCCGCTCACTGTGCCCCTACCTCACCCTGCTCCAGCTGCCATCACCCTCACCCAGACTTCTGTTGGTTCCCCTGCTGCCACCAGTGCCCACAAGAAAGCCAGTGAGTTTGTTAAGAAACCGATTATACATATATACATATTTTTTTTGAGATTTTTCTTTTTGAGACGGGGTAATGCTCTGTTGCCCAGCCTGGAGTGCAGTGGTGCAGTCATGGCTCACTGCTGCCTCGAACTCGGCCCCAGCCTCCCGAATAGCTAGGACCACAGGCATGTGCCACCATGCCAGTAGACCTTTAAACCTAATGTCCCCCAGGCCCCAGGAAGCCCCACATGGGCCACCTGCGCCCACCCCAGCCTCACCCAGTACCTCCGCTTTACGGGGCAGCACAGCTCCCTGGCTCCACTCTGAAACGTATCTGGATGAACAGACTGTGTCACTGCCCTGTGCAAAAACCACCTTCAAGGCCCTGCACAATCTCAGTATGTCTGTTCCTTCCCACATGCCTTTCACTGCACCGGGCAGAGGACTCTAAAGTTTCCAAGACCCGTTCCTGTTTCCTGTCCCACTTATCCCTTCACAGCAGCCCACAGTGGGCAGAACGGTCTCCATCAGAGACAAGAGGCTGCTCAGGGCAGGGTGGCAGCCTGCCAGGGGTCAGCAATGTCCCCCGAGTGCCCGGCACCTGCAAGCTCTCCCACCTCCCTTCAGTTGGTCAGCAGTCCTGGTGCTGCTCAGCAGAGCCGGGGCCTTCAGCCTCCCCCAGCTGATACCTCCTTCCCCCCTCGCTGCCGCTTCACCTGCCACTCACCCAGGCCCAAGTTTCACGTGGGGAAGGCAGGTGGGGGGATGGGACAGTAACCATGACATCCTACAGAGAGCCTGGGACAGACACTCATGATTCCCTTTTATTAATTTTTTTAATAAATTCAAGAACAGCTCTACCTTCCCCTCCTCCCCCCCCCAGAGCAACTAAAACCAACGAAAAGGGGCTATTGCCTGGGGGGCGGAGGGCGCTAGGAGTCATAATCCTCTTCATCCTCTGCGTCTGGTGCTGAGGGGCCTGGGGCGCTGGGGGCAAAGGCATAGTAGAGGCGAAGGGCAGGAAGGGTGTCGGGGGGCTGCAGGACAGAAGGCAGGGGGGAGTCAGGCCTGAGCTCCACCTGCCCTCCACAGGGGCAGCTGCCAAGACCTTCTCTCCCCCATCCTCCTCCTCACCACCACCCTCCCTTGATGCACGGGACCAAGGCTCAAGGCAGTGTAGGCAGGGCAGGCCCAGGCCCCACCCATGGGCGCTGGCGGGTGGGACGGGATCTTTCGGAAGAAGTCTCCTGCCTTCACGTCCTCTTCGGTTATTCTCCTCCCACCCCCCAGACCTCCCACAATCAGCAAGACCAAGGAGCCAGGGAAAGCAGGAGGGGTGAGCCGGCTCTGGGGGAGTCTGCCAGCGCCCTCCCGTGCCTCTGGGCTGCTCACCTCTGAAAGTGGGCAGGGGGGTGGCTGGCCTGGGGTGGGGGTTGTGATGTCTCCTCTTCCCCATCAGTGTCTGTGTCCTCAGATTCATCCTGTGAGCACCGCAGAGGTCAGAGTTGACAAGAAAAGGCATGAGCCCATCACTGGGAGTGGCAGAGACAGCAGAGCTCATAGCCCCAATTTACAAAGAAACGGGGGTACAAAGAGGTCACAGAAAAGGACGAGAGCTGGCTTCCAGCTGGGTCAGTCTGAGGCGAGGCTGCCGGTCCCATCACCAAGGGCAGGTCGAAGGGTTGGGGCCTCACCTCCTGCTCCGAGTCTGTCCCGGACAGCTTCTTGTCCTTGCTTTCCGTTCCCATCCCACCGTTCTTCGGCCGCCACTGCCCGGCTTCCGGCCCCTTTGGGAAGGTATAGTCCATCTGCCCAGAGGTCTCCCTACTCCTCGGCCACCCCCCAGCCACCCCCAATCCCTGTGGCCTTGGCCTTCCCCCACTGTATGCCAGGTCCTGGCCACACCTGCGGGGCCCTTTCCCCATCCATGTGGTTGTCCTCCCCGTCTCCCTGCATGTCGGGCACAGATGCCACCAGGTCTTTCAAGAAGTCAAACTGCTGCTCCAGCTCGATGCACTGCTTCCTGGAAGAGGTGGGGAGGGGCTGGCACTCAAGAGGGGCCCAGACACCCAGACCCTCTGCAAGTGACAGCAAGGGGCCCCGGATGTCAGACTGGAGCCCAGGCCCCATCACCACCCCCGGGTCTGCCCTCCTTTGCTCAGGTGGCTCCCCTCTGCCGGGACGCCCAGCCCCTCCTCCACCAGTCTGATGCCTCGCTGGTGTCCCGGCCGCCGCCCACCTCCCTCGCTATCCAGGCTCTGCCTCCCTCCGCGCGTGAACTCCCCCGCGCCAGCCCCGCCGCTCACAGGTGGGGATGTGGTCATGGTCTTGGCGTTTCGGGACTGGGTCACCTGGCAGGCCTTCTTCAACAGGGACTCTAGGAAGAGCTCGAGCGCCCGGGCTGAGGGTCGTCAAGGAGAACGCGGAGGCGGGAGAGAGCGACCTGCTGCCTCCCTCCCCGACGCCCCTCGACCCGGCCAGCCCCCGGCAGGATACAGATGATGACAGGCACTGCCGCCGCCACCTTCCCAATCTCTTCGTCCGTCTGCATGATCTTCTTGATCCGCGCCTGCAGGTAAGGGAGCAGAGTTCAGACCCCGTCGCCTGCGTCCCCGAAGGGGATGCTGGGGAGGAAGGGGCATCCCCGGAGAAAAGGGGCGGGGGACGCGGACGCGGGGAGGGCACGGAGGGGGCGGGGCGTCCAGGCCCCCGAACACCGCGGCGCGCCCGCCTCCCCAGCGGGAACTGGGCCTAAGCCTCCCGGGAGCAGGGCCCACTCCTGCCGGGCTCTGCCACGTGCTCACCGGCGGGAACCGCGCGTTGTACTTCTTCTTCTTGCTCGGCATCTCGGGGCCTCTCTCTCCGAGTCGGGTCCAGCGCCGCCGCCCGCAGCCTCCCGGCTCCCGGGCCTGCTCGCCGCCCGCCCGCCGCGGTTCCCCCGGGTCCTGGTGCCGCCCGCTCCGCCCCCGCTGCTTCCCGCGGGGTCCTAGCGCCGCCGGTTAAGACGCCGCTCGTCGGGCCCTAGTGCCCTCTCGTTGGAGCCTCCCGGACGGTGTGCGTCCGTCCCGGATCTGGACCGCCGCTCCGCCCGCCCTCAAGGCCAGAAGAGCGAACGTTGGCCCCGCCCCCCGCGGCCCGCCCTTCCCTGGGTTCCCGCGATGGCCCCGCCCCCCGAGTCAGCACCTCCTCGCAGGGCCCGCCCCTTCCCCTGTCGGCCCCGCCTCGCGGTGCGGCTGCTGTGGCCGGCGGCCCCGCCCCGTGGCGGCGCGGCGCTAAGATGGCGGCGGCGGCAGCGGCGGCCGTGGCGGGGGCGGGGCGCGGCGGCGGTAGCGCGGAACCCCGGCAGGAGCGGAGCCGGGCCCGGGGCTGGGCCGGCGTCGAACGCAGTGAAGGCCGGAGGTGACTGCGGGCGGCGGGAGGGGCAGGGCCGGGGCCGGGGCGGCGGCGCAGCTCGGGCCGTGGGCGCTAATGGCGGCGGTCGCGGCGAGGCCAGAGCCTGCGTTCCTGCAGGCTCTAACAAGCCCAGGTTCGAGTCCGGGCACCGCCCCATTGGCCTCGGACCGGCTCGTGCCCTCTTTGGGCCTCAGTGTCGTCGTCTTTAAGTGGGCCCGATGACGCCTGCCCAGGAGGCCTGGCCCTACAGAGCCGGCCTCGGGAGCTGCGGGAACGTGTGCTTCTGCCTCCCCTCCATTAAATGCCAGCGCTCCGGATACTTGCCGGAAAAGGGGACCTTGGCAGGACCGGGAGGTGTAGCTGGGGCGATGCTCCCACGCCTGGATTCACCTTTCGGCTGTGTCACACACTACGGGTGTGGCCTTGGGCAAGTCCTTTTCTCTGAGCCTCAGTTTCCTTGTCTATAAGTCAAGGAGAATAGTAATAACTGTAGCAACCCTTCTGGAGCGCTCACTCCTCAGGTATCTAATTTTCACAACGGATCTACGGGACAGGAACAGTTGTTAGCCCATTGTAAAGATGAGGCAACTGAGGCGCATCCACAGTAACTCTTACCCGAAGTCACAGTTTAATCCTGTGCCTAGCACCTGTAGTTATTGTCTCTGACCCCACCTTGTCTCGGTTCCCTCACAGCAGGATGGAACCAGGTGAGGAGCTAGAAGAGGAGGACTCTCCAGGTGGCCGTGAGGATGGCTTCACCGCTGAGCACCTGGCTGCAGAGGCCATGGCAGCTGACATGGATCCCTGGCTAGTGTTTGATGCCCGAACAACGCCTGCCACTGAGCTGGATGCCTGGCTGGCCAAGTATCCACCATCCCAAGTTACCCGCTATGGGGACCCCGGTTCACCCAACTCGGAGCCTGTGGGCTGGATTGCAGTGTATGGGCAGGGCTACAGCCCCAACTCCGGGGACGTGCAGGGCCTGCAGGCAGCCTGGGAAGCTCTGCAGACCAGCGGGCGGCCCATCACTCCAGGTACCCTGCGACAGCTGGCCATCACCCACCACGTGCTCTCGGGCAAGTGGCTGATGCATCTGGCACCGGGCTTCAAGCTGGACCACGCCTGGGCTGGCATTGCCCGGGCCGTGGTTGAAGGCCGGCTTCAGGTGGCCAAGGTGAGCCCACGGGCCAAGGAGGGTGGGCGCCAGGTCATCTGTGTTTACACGGATGACTTCACGGACCGATTGGGTGTACTGGAGGCAGATTCAGCCATCCGTGCAGCGGGCATTAAGTGCCTGCTCACCTACAAGCCTACGTCTACACCTACCTGGGCATCTACCGGGCCAACCGCTGGCACCTCTGCCCCCCACTCTCTATGAAAGCCGTTTCCAGCTTGGGGGTGGTGCCCGTGGCTCCCCAGTGCTTGACCGTGCCAACAACGTGGAACTCACCTAGAGGGGCCAAACTGGGGAGACTGCCCTCTGCCTCCTCCATGCTGGGGATGGATCCTCCTGTCTCTCCTCCTTGTCCCATGAAGGCCAGCCCTCCAGCTCTGGGGACTAGGTCACTTGGGAATGACCTGCATCTTCAGTCTGCTTGAACTTCTGCCCTCTGTTCAGGGCTGGCTCAAGCCCCCACAGGCTGGGGGCGCTCCGGTTCACGAGGGATGAACCCTCAGCCTCCCTTTTTAATGCTGCTCCTCTCCATTTCCCAGGACCAGGGGTTGGGTGCAGATACCTAGGAGGAGAGCCTTCCTTGGCCACGCTCATCCCTGCTATACCTCCCCTTCCTCCTGCATCTCCCCTTCTCTCCTTCCCCCCTCACAAGGGAGAAGACTTAGTGCTTCCAGCCCCTGTCCTTGGAGCCTTCATGGTCCAGAGGGTAGGGGCCCCACTGGCCTGAGCATGCCATTTTGGGGGAGAGTAGTTGTGCCTACTCATCCCCTGGCAGAGGGAATGCCAGGGCCATGGACATGAGACCTGCCCATCCCTGCCAACTCACACAGCCTGCACCACCACTGTCCCCCGCCTTCCTTGGCTACTTTGACATGTGCCTGCTCCTGGCATTTCAATAAAACCCATCGTGGGTCTGTGTCTTGAGTGTTTTTTAAAATACTGTCTTGGTGGTTACCTGCTTTGGTTGCTAGAGAGAGGCAGGGCCAGGAGAGACTACCCCCTTGACCCAGCCAGGCCCTCATAGCTGCCCCTAGTTATAAGATGTGCCTCACTGCCGAGGCTGGGCCCTGTCATTAGAACCTCTGCAAAAGCAGCCCCACTTCTCCTCCATCCCAAATCAATTTCTCAGTGATTTCCCATAATTCCAGGGGTTGACTCCTCCAGGAATGTCTAAAGGGCCACTACTAGCCCTCAGGGGGCACATGTGCATATTAGAGAAAGGAACCCCTGTAAGTCCTAGGCTTGGGCATGTGGTTTGGGAGCAGAGGATGGGCTGGATTTCCAGACCCTAGGCTGGGCATCCTTGTGCAGTGAACAACCTGCACAACCCTGAGTGGTCTCTTTGGAAGCCCTGCCATTGCTCCTCCCCTACCACCCCCCACTGTCATAGGGCCCACTGGACGGTTTGCAAAGCATTTTCATATGTATTATTTCTCAGAACTTCTTTAGGAGACATTGACCCCATTGTGTGGTCAAGGAAATTGAAGCCAAGAGGGGAAAGGAGTGTTCTCAGTGTCATATGATGAGGTGGGCAGAGTGAGACTTGCATCCCAGTCCCTTTCTCATGCAGTGAGGTCCCTGCGCTCACCGAGGAAAATTCACAGGGAGCTTTTCACAATTCACGAAGCACATTTCACTCACGTGATCTCACTAGCCTGCCCCTGCTCTGCTGGGACTTGCTGTAGCCTCGGAGCCTGGCTTCTGCACCCCTCCACCTCTCCAGCCCTGTGTCTGGCCCTGGCCTTGGTTGGGGGCCAGGGTGTCTGGCAGGGAGCCCCTTGGGACACAGCTCTCGTGCCGTGCCGGGCAGGGGCTGACTCAGCCTCCAGCAGTCTCACTGAATTGGAATTTAGAGCAGGGGAGCGGAGATGCCACCGGGCTGACTAGGTGGAAGTGGCTGAGTCATGAGATGCTGGCTCAGTGCTCTCTCCAGCTTCCTCCCCCACCCTGAGCTTCCCCAGGTCTGAGTCCCCCCTCTGCCCAGCCTTGGGAAGTCCCCAGAGCTGGGTGGTCTCCGAGTTGGAGGCTGGTGCTCTGCCTCCCTCAGACCATCAGTGCCTTGCACTCGACCAAAGTGGGCCAAGGCACCTCATGGGTCCAGCAGAGATGCCCACGTGGGGTCAACAGCGCTGGCTTCTGTAGCTGAGCATGTCACACACACAGCCCCTCTCCATCCCCGTGCCCTGTCCCAGCCCACAACCCACCATCTCCCAGGCCACCTCCACTTTCCCCTTGCCCCCCTCCCCATTCTCCACAGCCAGGTCAACAGATCCCTCCTGCAGAGTGGCCATGTCTCTCTTCTGCCGAAAGCCCTTCTGTGGCTCCCTGCAGCCTGCAGGATAGAGTCCACTCTCCTGCGCTGGACATGACCTGGTGCCCATCGACTGCCCCCCCTTCCCTCGGGCACCCCTTTCTGCCCATGCTCACCCCCGCTGGAGCCATCTGGCACTTCCTTCACCACCTGTGAGCAGCCCTGGGCCTCAGGCTGTTCCTTCTGCTTGAACACCTGCCTTGCAGCCCTGATGGCAGGAGTGTGTGGTGACTTGTGTAATGGCTTGATTGATGTCTGTCTCCTGCTGGCCCCTAAGGCCCATGCCCATACTGTGCTCTGTGAAGGCAGGAACAGTGTCTAGATTTCAGCCGTGTCCCCAGAGCCTTGCACAGTGCTTGGCCAGAACACGACTCCATAAATTATTACATGAATGAATGAAGTACTTAGTGACTCAGGTTCAGCCCCTGCCAGACCCTTCTGCCTCATCCAATTTCCACTCCCTGATTCACACTCCTTGTCCAAGAACGTTAAGCTGCGTGTGACTTTCTTGCACACACGCTGGCCTTTCACTTTCACGCCTTTGCTCTTGCCATAGCCTCTGCTTGGCTTACCCCTCGCCCACTTCCCTTCCTGGTTCCACATCGCAGACCCACTGGCTCAGGTGTAATTCTTCAGGATCCTCCTGAATCCTTCCTCACCCCAACTGTCCCAGGCATGTCCCCCGAGGCTCCCACAACTCCCCCTCACCTGCGTCTCTCATCTGCGTGTCAGGTCCCTTCAGAATAGTGGCTATGCTTTATCCTCCAGCATCCGGCATAGGGCCCAGCCTAGTGCACATGCCAAGTAAACATTTTTTTTGAGACAAGGTCTTGCTCTGTTGCCCAGGTTGGAGTGCAGTGGCATGATCATGGCTCACTGCAACTTTGAACTCCTGGGCTCAAGTGATCCTCCCACCTTAGCCTCCCAAAGTGCTGGAATTACAAATATGAACCACTGCACCCAGCCAGACATTCTTTTTTTTTTTTTTTTTTTTTTGAGTTGGAGTCTTGCTCTGTTGCCCAGACTGGAGTGCAGTGACACAATCTCAACTCATTGCAACCTCTACCTCCTGGGTTCAAGCAATTCTGCCTCAGCCTCCCGAGTAGCTGGGATTACAATGTTTTTTTTTTTTTTTTGTATTTTTAGTAGAGATGGAGTTTCACCATATTGGCCAGGCTGGTCTCGAACTCCTGATCTTTTGATCCACCCGCCTCGGCTTCCCAAAGTGCTGGGATTACAGGCGTGAGCCACTGCACCCAGTGAACATTCTTGAATAAATGAGTGAGTGAATTAAAGCCACTCTCTCTTTGGGCCTCCGTTCCCTCATTCTATTCATAACAAGAGCCAGGCATGGTGCTAAGCGTTGACCTACGTGATTTCATCTAAGTTTCACCTGGCTCTATTCTTATTGCCATTTTGCAGAAGAGGACACTGAGGTCCAGACAAGTTCAATGATTGGCTCGAGGTTACAAAGCAAGTGAGTGGCAAAGCCAAGATTCAAACCCAGGTCAGCCACCTCCAGGGCTCCTGATGCACTGGTGAACCCCCCACTTTATTGAAGTGCTCTTGGGGTGAGGCTGCAAAGATAGATGAGCCCTGCAAGGACTCAGAATCTGGTTTCTAAAGCACACGGGAGGTTGGGTCCTCAGAGCCACCTGGGAGAGAAGCTGGGCCAAAACTGAGTCCCATTTTTTTTTTCTTTTTTTGAGACAGAGTTTCACTCTGTCACCAAGGCTGATGCTGAAGTGCAGTGGCATGATCTCAGCTCACCTCAACCTCCTCCTGGGTTCAAGCAATTCTGCCTCAGCCTCCTGAGTAGCTGGGACCACAGGTACATGCCATCACGCCCCATTAATTTTTTTGTATTTTCAGGAGAGACGGGATTTTACTATGTTGGTCTCGAATGCCTGACCTCAGCTGATCCGCCTGCCTCGGCCTCCCAAAGTGCTGGGATTACAGGCGTGAGGCACCGTTCCCAGCCAAAAGTCCTTTTTTTTTTTTTTGAAACAGAGTTTCGCTTTTGTTACCCAGGCTGGAATGCAATGGAACGCAACCTCTACCTCCTGGGTTCAAGCGATTCTCCTGCCTCAGCCTCCCAAGTAGCTGGGATTACAGGCATGTGCCACCACGCCCGGCTAATTTTTTGTATTTTGAGTAGAAACGGAGTTTCTCCATATTGGCCAGGCTGGTCTTGAAGGCCTGACCTCAGGTGATCTGCCTGCCTCGGCCTCCCAAAGTGCTGGGATTACAGGCATGAGCCACCGCACCTGGCCGAAAGTCCTTTTTTACCGATGAAGAAACTGAGGCCTAGAAAGTGCAATGACCAAGCACGCCGGGCAGGAAGGGTCTCCAGATCTACAGTGGGCACTGCTCCCCTGCCAGGTCAATGGCCCCCCAAAACCCAGCCCCTCGGGTTGGCAGCGGGTTCTGCCTTGTTTGGCTGGCCCCTTCCTACATTGGAGCAGGGAAGTGCCTTCGGCCCAGGGGGTGCCGGGCAAACTTGGACAAGCCCTGTGCTCTGCTCCTTTTATAAAACCAGGGGAAGGGTGACTGAGGCCCCCCGCCAACTCCTTTTCCTCACATTCCCACATGCTGCAAACCCCCAGACCCCAGGGAGGAGGCTCCAGAGGGTCTGTCCAGGGAAGGACAGAATCCGCCCGACTCCTGACTCCAGCTGGAACTCGGGCAGACTCAAAGAGGACTGAAACAGCTGAGTCAGGAAAACGCTTCAGCAAGAGCTTTGGCAGGATTTGGGGGACTTTCCCAGTGGGGCAGCTGCGCCCCACTCCCGCCTGCTGGGAAGGGCTCTGGCAGGGATGAGGATCGGGTCACACAGCTGATTCATCTGAGGAGGGAAACTCCCCCACTCCTGTGACACACATCCCCCAGGCACCCAGGGGTAAACCTGAGGACACACAGCTGAGAAGCCCACCAACCCCATCTTTCTTTGCTTACTGGGGAAAAAACCCAGGGAGATAGAGTCAGGCAGGGTGACAAGGCTTAGGGGGGCAACTTCCCAGGGAATAAAACCAGAGACTGGGACCAGAGAGAAAGCCGGACAAGGGCCGCCTCAGGCATCCTTTCTCACCCATTTTATAGATAAGAAAACAAGCTCAAATAGTAGAAGTAAACATGAGCTGGGCACGGTGAGTCATGTTTATAATCTCAGCAATTTGGGCGGCCAAGGCGGGAGGATTACTTGAGCCCAGGAGTTCAAGACCAGCCTGGGCAACACAGTGAGACCCCCATCTCTACCATAAGATACAAAGAAAAAGCAAGGCATGGTGGTGCATTCCTATGCTCCCAGCCACTCAGGAGGCTAAGAGAGGAAGGTCGCTTGAGCCTGGGAGGTCAAGGCTTCAGTGAGCTGTGATCCAGCTACTGCACTCCAGCCTGGCAAACCTGTCTGGAAAAAGAAAAAAAGCAAACATGTATATAGACCTACTCTGCGCTGCCAGACACACCCTAAGCAGTTTAGATGCATTAACTCATTATGGTCCTCACAGACCACCGAGGCAGAAAGAGGTTAAGTAACTTGGCAACTTGGCCGGCGTCAAGGCTAGAAATGCTCTGGGGCCTCCACAACTCCCCCGGAGTCCTTGCACACACCTGTGTCGCAGGGAGCTCGTCCCTGGTCCCCGGGCAGCTCTGGCCCCTGAGGGTAAAGGGCTTTCTGGGGTGAAGTCCAAATTGGTGTCTAGGGATCTTCTCTCCTCCGTCTGACTCTGCCCTCTGGAGACCCTAGGGGACAGGCAGGTCACCCACCAGGCCCCAGCTCCTCCTCCTGCCTCCCCTAAAGGGAGAAAGCTGGCAGGAAAATCAGCCCAACCCTCAGAGGCCAGGAGAGGGCAGTGAAGCATTCCCGCCAAAATCTCTTTAGGGCTTTGACTCTGTTCCAAACCCTAATCCATCCTTTCCTCCCGAGTCAGAGCCTCCCTTTCCTGTCTGCCACCCGCCCCTCAGAACACATGACACAAACTCACACACAGACACATGCGTGCGCACTGGGAGTCCAGCCTCTGGGCTCCTGCCCTCTGGGAACCTGGTCTGGCCCCGCTCCCATCTGCCGTGGGCCAGGGGCCTGGTGGGTGTCGGAGTTGGGCTGAGAGTTGCAGCTGTTTGAGATGGGGCCAGGGACCCCACACAGGCCAGCTCTGCCCCATTTGGCTCCCACTCCCAGGCTGTGTGACTCACCCCCTCACCCCCCCATGACTCAGTTTACACCGCTGCCCAGAGGTCCTCCCAGGATGGGTGGGGCGGTTTATTGGCCCAGCCCAGGCCTGCCAGCCTTTCATCCAGGATGAGCGTTTCATCCCACTCCTGGCCCAGAGCAGGAGCTGGCACCCATGGAGTACTGGGGTCAGGGTATGTCCCAGGTCTGAGGAGTTAAGGGGAACCTGAGAACTGGGTGACAGGCTCCAACTCGTCTGAGCCTGGGTCTGCAGGAAGCAGGAGCCACTCCAAGAAACTTAAGGGGCCAGGCTGACGGGCAGATCCCTCCTGGGCACTGACAGCAGAGCCCCTGACTTCTCCCTCCAGAGGAAACTACCCATAAAGCCCAAAATGAAACAGCAAGAAAATTCTCACTAACATTTATCCACCTCTCACTGTACCGGTGCCACGCTCAGCACTGTCCTTGCCATGGCTCAGCACTCCCCAACAACCCTGAAAAGCAGGTTCGATTATTACCTTTTTTTTTTCCTTTGAGACAGAGTTTTGCTCTTGTCGCCCAGGCTGCTAGAGTGCAATGGCTCGATCTCAGCTCACCGCAACCTCTGCCTTCCAGGTTCAAGTGATTCTCCTGCCTCAGCCTCCCGAGTAGCTGGGATTACAGGCTTGTGTCACCACACCCGGCTAATTTTGTATTTTTAGTAGAGATGGGATTTCTCCGTGTTGGTCAGACTGGTCTCGAACTCCCAACCTCAGGTGATCCACCTGCCTCAGCCTCCCAAAGTGTTTGGATTACGGGCGTGAGCCACCGTGCCTGGCCAGCATCCTCTTTACAAGTGAGGAAACCGAGGCATTGAGAAGTTTTAGGGAATTACCCAGCTTGAGCCAGGAAGTGGCTGAAGTGAAATTTAAACCCCACCCGTCCACCACCAGAGCCGCTACTGCCTGCTGAGCGGCGCTCACTGAAGCAAGAACGAGGGGCCCAAAACTCCATCCCAGCCCCTGCCATCTCCATGGAAACCTCTAGCTTCAGGGTCCACAGTATGTAAACCACTGATCTGCAAGAAGGGGAAACTGAGGCTCCCAGAGGGAAAGAGACTGACCCGAAGTCACATAACGAACTACTAGAGACCTATCCAGGCCAGACTATGGCTTCGACTTCGCCCCACAGAACCAGGCTGGAGAGGTGGCTGGTGAGGGAAAGGGAGCCCCCACTTTTTATGAATGGCTTCCCCAAATCCTCCTCTGCCAGGAAGGCTCTCCCACCCACCCCCACCACAGTTGGAAAGAACTCTTCCTTCCTGGGGCTCCAGTAATGGTCCTGGCACTCTCTGGCTACCCCCCCAGCACTGTCTCTTTAGCACCAGGACTATTCTGAGTGTCTGATCACTTCTTTGGGCTGCAAGTGCCTTGCGGGGCCAGGAGGACCAAGTGTTTTTTTTGTTGTTGTTTGTTTGTTTTTATGCCAGAGTCTCACTCTATCACCCAGCCTGGAGTGTGATGGCGCGATCTTGGCTCGCTGCAACCTCCACCTCCCGGGTTCAAGCAATTCTCATGCCTCAGCCTCCTGAGTAGCTGGGATTACAGGTGCCCACCACCACACCCAGCTAATGTTTGGATTTTTCATATAGACAGTGTTTCACCATGTTGGCCAGGCAGGTCTTGAACTCCTGACCTCAAGTGATCTGCCCACCTCAGCCTCCCAGTGATGGGATTACAGGTGTGACCCACTGTCCCTGGCCTGGGACCAAGTCTTTAAATCGTCCCTACCTCCGCTACATCTGGCTCCATTCAACCTTTAGTTTGGTTAATTCAGAAGAATGGATAAAGAAACGGTGGCACATCTGTGCAATGGGAGACAGAAGCCAGGCACGAAGGGCACGTGCTGAATGATTCCATTGACGTGAAATTCTGCAAGAGACAAAACTGATTGCTGACAACAGAAATGAGTTAAGTGATTTCCTGGGGTGGGAGAATCCACCACAAAGGGACAGGAGAGAACTTTCTAGGGGGATGGAAGTGTTCTGTATCTGGATTGGAACATGGCTACACAGGTGTATACACGACTGGTGGCACATTAACAAAGCGTTGTGTTCTACTGAACGTAAGATACACCTCAACAAGGGAGCTTCTGTTTTTGTTTTTGTGAGACAGGGTCTCACTCTGTTGCCCAGGCTGGAGTGCAGTGGCCTGATCACAGCTCACTGCAGCTTCCAACTCCTGGGCTCAAGTGATCCTCTTACCTCAGCCTCTCAAAGTGTTAGGATTATAGGCTTGTGCCACAGTGCTCAGCCAGATTTTTCTTTTTTTCATAGATCATAGGAAACTTTTTTTTTCAAGGATTGTCAGATTTTTCTTTTAATCAAGGCAGATCTACATGTGCTCAGTGAAGATCTTCCAAGATAATAAGAAAACAAAAAAGCAAAGAAAAAAAAAAAAGAAAGAAAGAAAACAAAAAAGCAGGAAAGGAAACGGGATGTACATAGGCTACCCTCTGGGTAAAAAATACACAGGAGACTGGTTACAGCAGAGGGGAGGCTTCTCATGCTACCCCTTTTGCAACTTTTGAATTTTAAAATATCTTAATGTATTAACTAGTGGAAAAAGAAATGCAATTATGTTTTTAATGTAAAGCTACATAAAAAAATTTTAAAAACAATGTTTAAAAATAATTTCTTCTCCAGGCCAGGTGTGGTAGCTCACGCCTATAATCCTAGCAGTTTGGGGACGCCAAGGTAGGCTGATTGCCGGAGCTCAGGAGTTCAAAACCATCCTGGGCAACAAGGTGAAACCCTGTGTCTATTAAAATACAAAAAAATAGCCGAGTGTGGTGGCAGGTCCCTGTAGTGCCAGCTACTCAGGAGGTTGAGGCAGGAGAACTGCTTGAACCCAGGAGGAGGTTGCAGTAAGCCGAGATCGTGCCACTGCACTCTAGGCTGGGCGATAGAGAAAGACTCTGTCTTTTTTCTCTCTCTCTTTTTTTTCTTTTCCCTTCTTTTTTGTTTTCTGAGACGGAGTTTCGCTGTTACCCAGGCTGGAGTGCAATGGCGCAATCTCAGCTCACCGCAACCTCCGCCTCCCGGGTTCAAGCAATTCTCCTGCCTCAGCCTCCCGAGTAGCTGGGACTACAGGCGCATGCCACCATGCCCAGCTAATTTTTGTATTTTTAGTAGAGACGGGGTTTCACCATGTTGACCAAGATGGTCTTGATCTCTTGACCTCATGATCCACCTGCCTCGGCCTCCCAAAGTGCTGGGATTATAGGCGTGAGCCACCGTGCCCGGCCAGACTCTGTCTTAAAAACTAATAATAAATAAATAATTTCTTCTCCACACCCCCTTTTTATGGCCATCAACTTGGTAGATGCAGATAGATATGTACATATAGACACATGCATATCCATCTCCAAAATGCAACACCTTCAAACATTATTCCGAGCAGGGAGAATAAAAGGTAATATCCTCAGCCGGGTGTGGTGGTTCACACCTGTAATCCCAGCACTTTGGGAGGCAGAGATGGGTGGATCACAAGGTCAGGAGTTCGATACCAGCCTGACCAACATGGTGAAACCCTGTCTCTGCTAAAAATATTAAAAACAAATTAGCCAGCTGTGGTGGCCTGCACCTATAATCCCAGCTACTCAGGAGGCTGAGGCAGGAGAATCACTTGAACCTGGGAGGCGGAGGTTGCAGTGAGCCGAGATTGCACCACCGCACTCCAGCCTGGGTGACAGAGTGAGACTCCATCTCAAAAAAAGTAAAAAGTTACTGTCCTGCATTGTACTAGGGACTGTATTGCATAAGGGATTTCACCTGGGTTGGGGCTCATGGAGGACCTTGCTGAGGAAGTGGGGAAACTGAAAGCTGCAGGATAAGAGGCAGTCAGCCAGGTGAGGGGACCAGGGAGGTCCCTTGGGCAGAGGAAACCGTCTGTGCAAAGGTGAGGGGCTTGATCTGGCAGCCTGGGGCAGAGAGTGAACAGGTGCCTACAAAGAAAAAGCCTGTGCATTCGGCCAAGACCCGCCAGGTTTGCGAGGGTCTTGATTCCGCATGCTTTCCTCCTCACTGTGTGGCTGTTAGCAAGTTGCTTAATTTCTCTGTGCTTCCATTTCCTGATCTGTAAAATAAGTATTATTGGCCAGGCGCGGTGGCTCCAGCCTGTAATCCTAGCACTTTGGGAGGCTGAGGTGGGTGGATCACCTGAGGTCAGGAGTTGGAGACCAGCCTGACCAGCATGGAGAAACCCCGTCCCTGCTAAAAATGCAAAATTAGCCGGGCATGGTGGTGCATGCCTGTAATTCCAGCTACTCGGGAGGCTGAGGCAGAAGAATCGCTTGAACCTGGGAAGCGGAGGTTGCGGTGAGCCAAGATCACACCATTGCACTCCAGCCTGGGCAACAAGAGCAAAACTCCGACTCAAAAAAAAAAAAAAGAAAGAAAGAAAAAGAGTATTATTATACCATCTATCTCACAGAGTTGCTGGGAGGATTAAATACTTTACTTGGCATGGTTCAACAGAGTTCAGTGAGCAAGAACTACTATCCTCTTAGCCCTTCAAGCCTCCCAAGCAGCACGTAACCTAAAAGAACATGGGGTACGCCAAGCACCCCTCAGCCCACCCCTTCCCAGGCTTTAAGCCTTCCTGCGTAGCAATGCCAAAGGTGCCATAGCTGGGGCAGGTCCAAGTCTGAGGGTGAAATGCTGGCCATGTTGGCCAGGCTGGTCTTGAACTCTTAAAATTCTTCATGATTAAAATAATTCCTAAGGCTGGTGGGCGGGAAGTGCTGAGCTGGAAGCTATGGAGGGCGTTCAGGGGAGAAAGAATGGGGCCAGGACCAAGGAAAATAAATGTGCGTAGAAGTGGATTAAAATGTCGTCTCCAGTCTGGGCACGGTGGCTCATGCCTATAATCCCAGCACTTTGGGGGGCCAGGGTGGGTAGATCATCTGAGGTCAGGAGTTCGAGACCAGCCTGGCCAACATGGTGAAACCCCATCTCTACAAAAATACAAAATTTAGACAGCAGTGGTGGCAGGTGCCTATAGTCTCAGCTACTTGAGAGGCTGAGGCAGGAGAATCGCTTGAACTGGGGGCGGAGGTTGTAGTGAGCTGAGATTGCACCACTGCACACTCCAGCCTGGGTGATAGAGTGAGACTCTGTCTAAAAAAAAAAAAAAAAGTCATCTCCAGATGTGGAGCAACTGGACCTCTTACCCACTGGACAGTGTAAAATCATACAACCACGTTGGAGCACTGGTGGAGAGAATCAATTCAAGCTAAATGTACACCAACCCAATAATTCCTCCCAACCTGGGCATATAGCCAAGAGAAATGAATGTAACTGGCTCCCGAAAGGATGTATCGAGAATATTCACGGCTGCCTTATTCATAAAAGTCCAAAACTGGAAGGCCACCCCCGACATCATCAGCAGGAGAATGGAGAATGGAGAGACCGATTGTGGGAGATTTGTGCAGTGGGACGTGGCAACAGAAAAGACCAAGCTACCAGGTCACTCCGTAATGCAGAAGAATCCACAGACATGTTGAGTAAAAGAAGCCAGACCCAAAAGAGTACGCACCATATGGTTCCATGTACACAAAGTTCAAGAACAAGCCAAACTAATCTATGAGGACAGAAGTCAGAATAGTGGCTACCTATGGGTGGGGGTATGACTGGGAGGAATCACAAGGAGCCTTTTCAGTTGCTGAAAACATCATCATGATCAGGTGGTAGTTACATGGGTTTATATATATGTAAAAAGTCATTGAGGCTGAGCGTAGTGGCTCATACTTGTAATCCCAATACTTTGAGAGGCTGAGGTGGGAGAATCACTTGAGCTCAGGAGTTTGAGATTAGGCTGGGCGACAGCTCTTCTCTACTAAAAAAAATAAATAAATAATTGGCGTGGTGGCAGACCTGTAGTCCCAGCTACTCGGGAGGCTGAGGTGGGAGGATAGCTCGAGCCCAGGAGTTCAAGGTTGCAGTGAGCTATGATTGCACCACTGTGCTCCAGCCTGGGACACAGAGCAAGACCTTGTCTTAAAAATAATAACAAATAATAAATTCTTTTAAAGTCATTAAGCCGAACACACTGATGTGTGCACTTCACCGTATGTTTAAATCTTAACTTCAATTTAAACAATGATTTAGATCTAAGAGCTAAAACTATAAAAACTCTTAGAAGAAATCGTAGGAGTAAATCTTCATGACCTTGAATTTGGCAATGGAGTCTTTCTTTTTTCATGTCATCAGTTTACCTACACACATATCTAGTATGCTGTATGAGTTCAAGTTTGATGCAATTTCCAGAGACTGCACCTCTTAAAATGCTCTTCATATCTGTTAAATGGATGAACTGAAACATGCTTATTTTTTAAGCAGTTGGTGTCTTACTATAAAGAAGCATGCAGCAGATCCAGATCCAAAGCACAAACACATCATGGCTAGTAACCACCACTTGTTTTCCACTGAAAATGGCAAATTCTTCCCAGGGCCCTCCTTGTAGTGGCACCTACAGACCGAAGAGGTTGTGAATCTCTGGATACTCTGGCCCAACATAGCGCTGCTGGAAGCTCTGCAAAAGGCACAGAGAAAGAGGACGGAAGAAATGGTGGCACCTCACCAAGACCTTTTTTCACGACCTTGTTCCCCCTGTGCGCAAGGACTAAAAGGCTAGCGATGGATTCTTACATTAGACACCCAAAGCATGGGCAACAACAACAAAAAGACACACTGAACTTAAGAAAAAATGGTAAAGCTTTTGTGCATCAAAGAACAATTTTCAGGCCCAGGTGTGACGGCTCATGCCTATAATCCCAGCACTTTGGGAGGCTGAGGCAGGTGGATCACCTGAGGTCAGGAGTTCGAGACCAGCCTGGCCAACATGGTGAAACCTCCATCTCTACTAAAAATATAAAAATCAGCCAGGCGTGGTGGCACATGCCTGTAACCCCAGCTACTTGGGAAGCTGAGGTAGGAGAATCACTTGAACTCAGGAGGTGGAGGCTGCAGTGAGCCAAGATCATGCCATTGCACTCCAGCCTGAGTGACAGAATGAGACTCCATATCAAAAAAAAAAAAAAAAAAAAAGAAAAAGAAAAAAGAAAAAAGAATGGGCAATGGCTGGGAGCAGTGTCTCACGCCTGTAATTTCAGCGTGAAGGGAGATAAAGGCAGAAGTACTTGAGTCCAGGAATTTGAGACCAGCCTGGGCAATATGTTGAGACCCCATTTCTACAGGAAAAAAAGGCGGGGGTAAAGGCTTGAATAGATATCTGTCTAAAAATATACAGATGAAAGCAACAACACAGGAAAAGATGTTCATTGGTCATTAAGGACATGCAAATCAAATAAAAATACAATGAGATACCACTGCATAACCTCTAGGATGCCTTTAATATAAAAAACGGAAAATAGGCCAAGCACGGTGGCTCACACCTGTAATCCTAGCATTTTGGAAGGCTGAGGCAGGTGGATCACTTGAGGTCAGGAGTTCAAGACCAACCTGGCCAACATGGTGAAACTCTGTCTCTACAAAAATAAATAAATAAATAAATAAACAGAAAATAACAAGGGTGGGCAAAGATTTGGAGAAATTAGATCCTTCATGTATTGCTGGTGGAAATGTAAAATGGCATAGTCACTTTGTAAAACAGTCCGGCAGTTCCTCAGAAGATTACCATGTAACCCAGCAATTCCACTCTTAGGTAAAGGTAAACATGCCAGGCGCAGTGGCTCACGCCTGTAATCCCAGCACTTTGGGAGGCTGAGGCAGGTGGATCATGAGGTCAGGAGTTCAAGACCAACCTGACCAATAGGGTGAAACCCTATCTCTACTAAAAATACAAAAATTAGCCAGACATGGTGGTACCCGCCTGTAATCCCAGCTACTTGGGAGGCCAAGGCAGGAGAATCACTTGAACCCAGGAGGCGGAGGTTGCAGTGAGCCAAGCTCGTGCCACCGCACTCCAGCCTGGGCGGCAGAGTGAGACTCCATCTCAAAAAAAGAAAAAAAAAAAAAGAAAGAAAGGAAAACATATCCACATAATAACTTGTACAGAAATGTCCGTAACAGCATTATTCATAATAGCCAAACAGTGCAAATATCCCATGTCCATCAACTTATGAATAGTTATATATACTCAGCCATAAAAATGAGCAAAGTACTGATATAGACTATACCATGAATGAGCCTTCATATGTTATGCTGACCAGGTGCAGTGGCTCACACCTGTAATCCCAGCGGTTTAGGAAGCTGAGGCGGGAAGATCACCTGAGGTCAGGAGTTTGAGACCAGCCTGGCCAACCTGGTGAAACCTCATCTCTACTAAAAAATACACAAATTAGCCAGGTGTGGTGGCAGGTACCTGTAATTCCAGCTACTTGGGAGGCTGGGGCAGGAGGATCACTTGAAACCCAGGAGGCAGAGGTTGCAGTGAGCCGAGATTGTGCCACTGCACTCCAGTCTGGGTGACAGAGTGAGACTCCATCTCAAAAAAAAAAGAACAGAGAGAAAATATTATGCTAAGTAAAGAAGTCAGACACAAAAGACCGCATAATGTATGAGTCCATTTACTTGAAATGCCCCAGAATGGGCAAATCCATAGAGACAGGAAACAAATTAGTGGATACCGGGGATGAGGGAAGGGGAAATAGGGAGTGATTGCTTCATAGGTATGGGGCGTTTTTTCTGGAGTCATGAAGTTTTGAAACTAAAGAAAGGTGGTGATTGTACAACATTGTGAATGTAATAAATGCCACTGAAGTGTATACTTTAAAGTAGTTAATTGTTTGTTACATAAATGTAATCTCAAGTAAAAACATAAACTTCAAGGCCAGGAGTGGTGGCTCACGCCTGTAATCCCAGCACTTGGTGAGACCGAGGCAGGCAGATTGCCTGAGCCTAAAAAAATTAGCTGGGCATGGTGGCACGCGCCAGTAGCCCCAGCTACTTGGGAGAATGAGGAGGAAGGATCGCTTGAGCCCAGAAGATTGAGGCTGCAGTGAGGTGCGATCCTGCCACTGCTCTCCAGCCTAGGCATCAGAGTGAGACCCTATCTCAAAACAAACAAACAAAAACAACATAAACTTCAATTAAAAAGTGAATAGAAACTGATAAACATAAATATCACCTCCAATGCCCTGGCCACACTGAGAACCCATGGGGTGCCAAGCCTCCTTTCCTTCACTGCAGCCCCAAAAGATGGGGATTCTCTGGGACTCAGAAAGGGGAAGGGACTGAGCCAGTCTTGCAGGGTCACCAAGGCATGTTGGCAGGATCTCTCAGGCCTCCCTGCCCCCAAACTTCCAGCGATGGCTGTGGCCCCCTGGGGTTCTCTCCTGGCCTCCACTGGGTGGAAGATGGTGAGGTCAGAGGCCAGGAACGTTTCTACAGCCACAAGGCGGGGGTTAGTGACTGAGGAGGTTGGAATGTGCTCCCTCTGAAAGGACCTCCTTGTGGCTCCAGTGACGGTTAGAGCAGGAAGAGACTTTCAAAGTCATGTAATCACACACACACACCCAGACCTGAGCCCCTGCTCCCTCAGCTGCCCCAGTGACTCCAGCATCCACTGCTTGAGGTGCAGGGTGATGTTTCTGGAGCAGGCAAGTGAGCGCAGTCAAGGCTGACCTGTGTGATCCCTCCCCTGGCTACCTGTGTCACCCTTGACCTGTCTAACCTGGGCTCTGCCGAGGAGTTGGGACATCAGTGTGTGTGTGTGTGTGTGTGGGCACATGTGTGTGCATATGTCCTGTATGAGTGCCTTCACGTGTGGTCAGTCCCGAAGACTGCCACCGTGGGGCTTTTTATTAACGTGAATTCATTTTCACTACAATTTGTCAAATTATTTTATTTATTCATTTATTATGAGACAGAGTTTCGCTCTTGTTGCCCAGGCTGGAGTGCAATGGCATGACCTTGGCTCACCGCAACCTCCGCCTCCTGGATTCTAGCGATTCCAGGAGGTGGAGGTTTCGTGGTGGCACATGCCTGTAACCCCAGCTATAGCCTCAGCCTCCTAAAGTGCTGGAATTACAGGCATGAGCCACTGCGCTGGCCTCTTTTTTTTTTTTTTTTTTTTTTTTTTTGAGATGGAGTCTCACTCTGTCACCCAGGCTGGAGTGCAGTGGCACGATCTCAGCTCACTGCAAACTCCACCTCCCGTATTCAAGCGATTCTCCTGCCTCAGCCTCCTGAGCAGCTGGGACTACAGGCATGCACCACCATGCCCAGCTAATTTTTAGTTGAGACGGGGTTTTGCCATGTTGGTCAGGATGGTCTCAAACTCCTGACCTCGTGATCCACCTCCCAAAGTGCTGGGATTACAGGCGTGAGCCACCGTGCCTGGCCCCTGACTTTTTATTCCAAAACTAGCTAGGGTAATTCTTACTCTGTGCTGTGGTAAGCATGTGACATGATTTCTGTCCTCCAACAATCCTGAGATAGTTACATTATGTCTCCATTTCACAGATGAAAAAACAGAGGCTCTGAAAGATTGTGTGCCTCACCTAGGTCACACACCTGGTGAGCAGCCTAACCACGTTCAAATCCGGACCCCAGAGCTGTCTGACCCCAGCATGTATGTTCTGTCCATGGGTCACACTGCCTCAAAAACACTCTCCTCTCCTGCCCTCTCTCTCTCTCTCTCTCTCTCTCTCTCTCTCTCCTCTCACACACACACACACACACACACAGAGATGACGACAAGAGGATGACAAGAACACTGGGAAGAGCAAAGGTGAAGGAGATGCACCAGACTGCTAACCACTTTCTGAGTGCACAACACTTTACAGCTTACAAAGCACTTTCACATCTGTGATCTCATTTGATCCCGCAGCAGCTCCATGAGATCAGCAGGGGAGGCCCAAGTGAGGGAAGATGACCCGCCCAGTGTCACACAGAAAATGGTAGCTCTGGGACTAGAACCCCAGCCCCAAGCTAGCCTTCTGCCTCAAAGTCCTGAGTGCACCCACAGACTGCTGGCCTGTGTTCCCAAGGAAGGTAGCCCAGAGGGCAAAGCTAGAGCTGATGAAATGGAAGGACCGTCGAGAAGCAGGAAAGCCCAGCCCTCTTGATTTACTTACTTTAAGTCTTGCTCTGTCCCCCAGGCTGGAGTGATGTGGCACAGTCACAGCTCACTGCAGCCTCAAACTCCCTGGCTCAAGCCATCCTCCCACCTCGGCCTCCAGAATAGTTGGGACCACAGGCAGTCATATCACCATGTCCGGAAAAGTTTTAAATTTTTGGTAGAGACGGAGTCTCAAATGGTCCTCCCGCCTTGGCCTCCCAAAGTGCTACGATTACAGGCATGAGCTACCGTACCCAGCCCCAGCCCCCTTTCTGTAGTCGTGTGAAAACTGGCAGCTCAGTACTCCATCTGGGCCTCAGTTTCCTCATCTGTTAGATGGAAGAAAACAGAGAAGAAGCTTTGGATGGTGCTCAGCACTAATGTTCTGCATGTGCGACAAGGCTTCTGTGAAGCCGTAAGGGCTTTAAAAAATCTTGGCTGAGCCTGGGCTGGGAGCTCCCACTGCTGTGACTTGGCAACCTGTGTCAGCTACTCACTTAGTGACCTTGAACAATTCATTTCAGCACCTCCCAGCCTCAGTTTCCCCACCTGTAAAACAGGGATGAGGATGGTGCCTGCCTCCCAAGCACATTTGGCCATGGCCTCACATTCACACTCACCTTTGACATACTCTCCAGACGAAACTGGTGGCCACACAGTCTCTGAAAGGCACTGACAGTAAAGAAGATGGCGTTTATCAGACCTCAGGACACCTGTAGTGGCCCTGAATTAAAGTTGTCATGGCTCCTGAAATTATCCTGAGTGATACAATTATATTGCATTGTTCAAAGCATTACATTATCATGAACATTAAAAATGTACCACCCAGCCTGGGCAACACTGCGAGATCCCATCTCTACAAAAACACAAAAATTAGCCGGGCATGGTGGCGAGCGCCTGTAGTCCCATTGACTTGGAAAGGGCGCTGAGGCAGGAGGATCCCTTGAGCTCAGGAAGTTGAAGCTACAGATCGCGCCACTGCCCTCCAGCCTGGGTGACAGACAGAGACCCTGTCTCAAAAATATAAAGTAAAATAAAATAAAATATGTCACCATTTTTGTAACCCTGGTTTATCATTTATTCACTTTTCATATACTCGAAGTCTTAAAACAAGGCCAGTGGAAAGATCTCCACGAAGCTTTGGGTGGCGGTTGGCGTGGCTCCTGGAGACGTGATTATTCGTGCTATTTTGTGGGAGCAGAAACGGAGGCCAACCCAGACCGCGAGAGGGCTGGGGCGGGGCGCGGGCTTGGGCAGGTGCGTCAGTCCGCGGGGGAACCCGGGGCTCCACCTGGGCGCGGCGAGGAAGTTGCACCATGTATGGGCAGCTACGTCAGGGGGGCGGGCCCGCCGCCGCCGCGGGACGCGGAGCCGGTCCCCAACCCGGTGAAAAAGCGGCCGCCGGGCTAGGGGAGGCGTCGCCGACGGGCCTCGGCGGCGCGTCTCGGGGGTGGAGCCTGGAGGTGACCGCGCCGCTGCAACGCCCCCACCCCCCGCGGCGGTCGCAGTGGTTCAGTCCTAGAACTTTTCATTCATAAAAGAAAAGACTCCGCACAGCGCGGGTGAGTCAGAACCCAGCAGCCGCGGACCCCACGGAGCCGCCAGCCCCGGGCATGTTCCGAGACTTCGGGGAACCCGGCCCGAGCTCCGGGAACGGCAGCGGGTACGGCGCCCCCCGCGCAGCCCCCGGCCGCAGGGCAGGCGGCCCAGCAGGTGAGTGGGGCCAGACGCCCGGGGTCCCGGGAGGACGGCGCGTGGGAGGCCGGGGTCAGCTCCCGCAAGCTCCGGGACTGGAGCCGCGAACAGGAGTATGGGCCGGGCTGGGGGCCGGGGCGAGGATCCTGTCCCTTCGCCGTCCGGGACCAGTTTCCCCCACCGCGCAGCCGGCGGCACCAAGATCCGCGAGCCTCCCTTCTCCCAGCCGCCCCCTTCTCCCTCGCCGCGCGCGTCCACCCCTCCGTCTCCGCGCCCGCTTTCTCGCCTCCTGCCCACCTCTGACTTCTGCGTCCCCCCTGCCTCGGAAGGGGCGTGGGCGCCTGGGTTGGCCCGGCCCCGACGGGTCGGAGGGTCTCTCCGCCTGGGGCTGAATTCCTGGGCTCTGGAGTCTGGGCCCGGGCAGAGACGTCCCCCACACATGAGGGAGGCGGGATCCATCGGGAGAGCAGCTGGGCCAGGGTGGGAGTCTCGGCCCCATCTGCGACCGTACGCGTGTCCGTCCGCCTGTCTGTCTTTCGCCCCCTCCGTCGCCAAGTCCCTGTCGTTTCTGGGCCAGGGGGAGCCCTAGGGGGCCGGGGCAGTGGAACCTGCCAGGTCCACGGAGAGCAGCCCTCGACCCCTTTGCCGAATGCGGCGAATAGAGACCGCGAGGTTCCGGGACTTGCGCGGGGTCAGGCTGCGGGCGACTCCCGCGACCCAGTCTCGCCCCCGAAAAACGGCGCCCGCTATCCACCAGGGGTACCCGGGGAGGCTGCAGGTGCCGGTTTCCTATCAAGGGGCTGCGAGCACGTGTCGACAGGGGCGTCCGTTCAGCCGAGTCACGGCAGCCGAGTCACGGCGGCTGAGTCACCCGGGGCGCCCCTCCCTTCCTGGCCCGGGCCCGGACAACCTCGGGAGCGGGGAGATGCCGCCGGCGGTGCCTCGGACCCGGAACTGGGGCCACTGGGCCGCCGGGCCCGCAGCGCTTGGGCTCGGGCTACCGCTGTCAGGACTTGCCTGGGCTTGTGGGGCGCTTCCCGGACGACCGGGCGTCCACACCCAGGGCCCAGCAGCAGAGCTCGAACCCACTTCTCCCAGAACACTGAGCCCCATCCCAACCCACTCCTCAGATAGCTGGCTAATAGAACGGTCGCAGGGACGTCGTGCTGGCTGCTTGCCACATCACTTGCCGTATTTCACAGAATCAAAGACCTCATGGATTTAAGACCCCATTAATTTATGCCACTAATTTTCTTTCTTTCTTTTACTTTTTTTTTCTATATATATATATATATACACATATATATATATACACATATACATATATATACATATATATACACATATACATATATATACATATATATATACACATATACATATATATACATATATATATATATATATTTTTTTTTTTTTTTTTTTTTTTATTTTTTACAGGGACTCACTCTTCTGTTACCCAGGCTGTAGTGCAGTGGCACAATCACAGCTCATTGCAGCCTCAACCTCCTGGGCTCAACTGATCCTACTGGGATCCTAGCTGGGAGGCAACCTGGCCACAGGCACGCACCACCACACCCAACTAAGTTTTTAAATTTTTTGTAGAAATAAAGTCTGACTGTGTTGGCTAGTGTGACCTGGAACTCCTGAGCTCAAGTGATCCTTCTACCTCAGTCTCCCAAAGTGCTGGGTGTGAGCCACCATGCCTAGCCCACTAAAATTTTTAAAATTGCCAATTAAACTATGATTTCAGACCTATTAAAGGGTACTTCTTAGCATCAATGAAATCCTGTAATCCTCACCTGTAACACTATTAAAAATGAGGAAACTGAGGTACATGAAGGTTAAGTGACTTGCCCATGGTCACACAGCCAGTAAGTGGCTGAGAGCTGAGATTAGAATTGAGACAGCCTCTCATGCCAGAATGCCTATCGTCTCCACTTTGGGAGGCTGAGGTGGGAGGATTGCTTCAGCTCAGGAGTTTGAGACCACCGTGGGCAACCTAGTGAGACCCTGTCTCTACAAAAAAGTTAGCCAGCCTGGGCACGGTCGCTCACACCTGCAATCCCAGCACTTTGAGAGGTCAAGGCAGGCAGATGACCTGAGGTCGGGAGTTCAAGATCAGCCTGGCCAACATGGTGAAACCCTGTCTCTACTAAAAATACAAAAACTAACCAGGCGCGGTGGTGGGCACCTGTAGTCCCAGCTACTCGGGAGGCTGAGGCAGGAGAAACGCTTGATCCCCAGAGGTGGAGGTTCCAGTGAGCCGAGATTGTGCCACTGCACTCCGGCCTGGGCGACACAACAAGACTCTGTCTCAAAAAAAAAAAAAAAAAAAAATTAGCCAAATGTGGTGGTGCACATTGGTAGTCCCAGCTGTGTGGGAGGCTGAGGTGGGAGGATTGCTTGAGATTGCAGCTCACTGCACTCCAGCCTGGGCGACAGAATGAATGAGATCCGGTCTCAAGAAAAAAAAAATTGGGATAACCTGAACCCAGAGCAGTGAGTCTTTCCTGCCTCAGCCCCTCTGCACTGGGCACCTGCCACTTACCAGACTGTCACACACATTCTCACACCTGATTCTCACAGCCTTCCCCTGAGCTGGGAGCTCTAATTATCCTCTTCATGCAGATGAGTGCAGGAGTGGGTAAGAGCCCAGCTGCTGGGCTCAAATCCCATTTCCTACTCACTGGCTCTGTATCTGTGGACAACTGTTCTCCCGTCTGAAAATGAAGATACTATGCCAGGCGTGGTGGCTCACACCTGTAATCCCAGCACTTTGGGAGGCCAAGGCAGGTGGATCACCTGAGGTCAGGAGTTCAAGACCAGCCTGGCAAACATGGTGAAATCCTGTCTCTACTAAAAATACAAAAATTAACTGGGCGTGGTGGTGCATATCTATAATCCCAGTTACTTGAGAGGCTGGGCAGGAGAATGGCTTGAACCTGGGAGGCAGAGGTTGCAGTGAGCTGAGATTGTGCCACTGCACTCCAGCCTGGGCAACAGAGTGAGACTCCGTCTCAAAAAAAAAAAAAAAAAAGAAAAAGAAATGAAGACACTACTGTGCCAATTATATGAGTCAGTATTTGTACAGTGGTTAGGACAGTTCCTGGCGGTTCATACTTTATAGATGTTAGTTCTGATGGGGGAAATGGAGGCACAGAGAGGTTATGTGACCTGCCCAAAGTCATACAGCTTATGAGCAGGGATTTGCTACTAGGTCAGACTCTGACTGCCAGGCTGTGCTCTTTCTGTTCCCAGAGCTAGCCAGTACATTGAAGGTAGACAGCGGTGTAGCCCCTGCCCAGTGGGAGCCCCTCAATCCACATGGACCTCATCTGTGGCCTTCCATTTCTTATCCCTTAGAAGTTCCACCTCGTGCCAAGCGTCAACACCATGAGTGGCAGTCAGGAGCTGCAATGGATGGTGCAGCCTCATTTCCTGGGGCCCAGCAGTTACCCCAGGCCTCTGACCTACCCTCAGTACAGCCCCCCACAACCCCGGCCAGGAGTCATCCGGGCCCTGGGGCCGCCTCCAGGGATACGTCGAAGGCCTTGCGAACAGGTAAGGCACAGAGGCATGGCAGTCGTTCCAGCTGCTCCTGGCAGTGCTGGGATGTGAGAAGCTCTTGCCGGAAAGAAGAGTACGGGGTTAGGAGCAGGAAGGGTAGGCTGCAGGCGACTACTGCCCAAGGCTGAAAGTGATAGGAGCCCCAAGCAGAGGCCCAGAGGGTAAAATCAGTCACTTCTGGATCAGAGAAAGCTTCCTGGAAGAGGTGGCATATTAGTTTAGAAGGATGGGTAGGACTGGCAGAGGCAGAGATGAAGGAAAGGACATTCCAGGTAGCGGGGGATGGCAGGATCAAGGATGGAGGTGGAGGTGAGAACATGTAAGATGTGCACATGGAATGGTGAGGGGGTGTCTACCTGCTGACATGCATAGAGGGGGTGCTTATGTTGCCTGGAACAAAATCCCTCTGGGGAATGTACGTGGTTTTCCCCATCTTCCACCAAGGAAATGAAGGCATACAGTGAGTAATGACATAGGACTGGTCTTGGCCCCAGGTCTATCCAACTCTGAAGTCAGATCCAAATCACCAAGCCAGGGCTGGGCGCAGTAGCTCATGCCTGTAATCCCAGCACTCTGAGAGACCTAGGCGGGAGGGTTGTTTGAGGCCAGGAGTTCAAGACTAGGCTGGGCAACACAGAGAGACCCTGTCTCTACCAAAAAAACAAAATAAATCACCAAGCCACTCAGTCTCACTGGGAGCTAACAGAAGATTTGAAGCAGAGGTAACCGAGAACTCTTGGCTCCCCCAGGCCCTTACCAAAATAAGTAAGAGATAGAGAGTCTTTAAAGGAGTGGCTCATCTTTCCCCCTCCCTGGGACATTTTGGTGTAGGAGACTCCAGGGGATAAGGTTACAAAGCTTGCTCTGCAGGCTGGGTAGAGGATGGGAGAGAGGTTAGGGTCCTGGGAAAGATGAGAGATCAGCCAAGGACAGCTTTCCCAGAACAGAATGTCTGGCCTTTGTGGTGAGAAGGGACCGTGGTGTGAGCCACAGAAGTGGGCCAGGGGTAACCCCTCCTGTACGTCCTTCTTTCAGCCTGGTCCTGAGGGTGACCTTTTGATCCTGGGTTCTCCCAGGTAGGTCTGTGAGCTGTGAGTTGGATCCTTTCGGCGAAATGGTCTCCCTCATCTGGCTTGTCACTCATGTGGGATAGAGTGAGTGGGTTCTAAGTTCTGGTCTGGAACCAGAAGCAAGTTATCCTCCGTGGGCTTCAGTTTTTCATGGAAAGTTGGGTTAAGAAATTATGTTAAGGCCGGACGTGGTGGCTCACGCCTGTAATCTCAGCACTTTGGGAGGCTGAGGTGAGTGGATCACCTGAGGTCAGGAGTACTAAAAAAAAAAAAAAAAAAAAAAAAATCTATGTTAAAGAAAACAAAAAAAAGCCTGGCTATGGTGGCTCCCACCAGTAATCCAAGTATTCTGGGAGGCCGAGGCAGGAGGATCCCTTGAGCCCAGGAGTTCCAGACCAGCCTGGGTAACACAGCAAGACCCATCACTACAAAAGAAAAAAATGCCGAGCATGGTGGCTCATGCCTATAATCCCAGCACTTTGGGAGGCCAAGGCAGGTGGATCACCTCAGGTCAGGAGTTCGAGACCAGCCTGGCCAATATGGTGAAACGCTGTCTTCACTAAAAATACAAAAATTAGCCACGTGTGATGGTGCATGCCTGCAGTCCCAGCTACTTGGGAGGCTGAGGCACAAGAATCAGTTGAACCCAGTAGGTGGAGGTTGCAGTGAGCTGAGATCAGGCCACTGTACTCCAGCCTGGGAGAGAGTGAGACTCTGTCTCAAAAAAAAAAAAAAAAGAAAGGCTGGGTGCAGTGGCTCGTGCCTGTAACTCCACCACTTTAGGAGGCTGAGGTTGGTGGATCACTTGAGGTCAGGAGTTTGAGACCAGCCTGGCCAACCTGCTGAAACCCAGTGTCTACTAAAAATTCAAAAATTAGCCGCAATCATGGTGCACACTTGTAGTCCCAGCTACTCAGGAAGCTAAGGGAAGCAGGAGAATTGCTTGAACCCAGGAGGTAGAGGTTCCAGTGAGCCGAGATCGTGCCACTGCACTTCAGCCTGGGCAACAAAGCAAGACTCAAAAAAAAAAAGTTTTTGTTCTGCATATTCTCAGTGAAAAAACAAGAATCTATGTAAAGTACTTAGCTGGCGCATAGTAGGTTTCCAACAAATTGCCACTTAATCAGCGACACTCATTAGCCCCTCCTAGTGCTTACAGCTCATGGGGTAAGAGGAGACTTGGTTGTCCAGAGATGCAGAAGGAGGAGGGTGCTGCAAAGAGGGGGCTGAGGAGGAAAGGTCACTTCTGGCTGGGGAATAAGAGGACTTACTGGAGGCGGGAGCATCTTAGTTGAGTCCTAGGAGATGAGGAGGGTTACGGTTTATGGAGGAGGAGGACATTATGGGAGAGGAATGCGCACTAAAGCTAGGTGTGAGGAGGAAATTTGACCAATCCAAGAAGACAGTGCCTCAGTGCAGGGAACTGGTTGGGTGCAGTGATCCCTAAATCACAGGCGGAGGGGGCCCCTGTGTTGCCATGACCTCTGCCAGGGTCCTACCACTGGGCCACCGTGAGGGGCGAGTTCCAGGCAGCCAGTGGCCCAGGGTCTTCCTCACTGCTGGTCTCACCCCCAGATCAGCCCAGAGGAAGAGGAGCGCCGCCGAGTAAGGCGCGAGCGGAACAAGTTGGCTGCAGCCAAGTGCAGGAACCGGAGGAAGGAACTGACCGACTTCCTGCAGGCGGTGAGCACAGGCCCTGGCCCACCAAGCTCAGAGGGACCCCCGTCTCCCTGGAGGCCCCAGAGTCCCAGTATATGTAGCCCCCTCCCCACCATCCTTGCTCCTTGTCCGAGGGGCAGTCCCTCTAGGGAAAGGATGAGGAAAAATCAATTAAAAATGGGCTGCAGTTGGGCTGGGCACAGTGGCTCACCCCTGTAATCCCAGCATTTTGGGAGGCCGTGGTGGGTGGATTGCCTGAGGTCAGGAGTTCAAGACCAGCTTGAACAACATGATGAAACCCCATCTCTACTTAAAAAAAAAAAAAAATTAGCCAGGCATGGTGGCAGAGGCTGAGGCAGGAGAATCACTTGAACACAGGAGGCAGAGGTTGCGGTGGTTCACGCCTGTAATCCCAGCACTTTGGGAGACAGGTGGGCGGATCACGAGGTCAGGAGTGTGAGACTAGCCTGGCCAACATCGTGAAGCCCCGTCTCTACTAAAAGTACAAAAATTAGCCGAGTGTGGTGGCATGTGCCCGTAGTGCCAAATACTTGGGAGGCTGAGGCAGAAGAATCGCTTGAACCAGGGAGGGGGAGGTTGCAGTGAGCCCAGTGAGCCAAGACCACGCCATTGCACTCCAGTCTGGGTGACAGAGTGAGGCTCCGTCTCAAAAAAAGAGAAAAAACAAATTGACTGCAGCAGGTCTCACTTGTAGCAGAGCAGAGCTGAAGCTCAGCCCACAGTCTCCTTTTTTTTTTTTTTTTTTTGAGACAGAGTCTTGCTCTGTCGCCCAGGCTGGAGTGCAGTGGTGTGATCTCGGCTCACTGTGACGTTTGCCTCCCAGGCTCAAGCAATTCTCCTGCTTCAGCCTTCTGAGTACCAGGGACTACAGGCACCCACTGCCCCACTTGGCTAATTTTTGTATTTTTAGTAGAGACAGCGTTTCGCCGTGTTGGCCAGGCTAGTCTTGAACTGGCCTCAAGTGATCTGCCCACCTTGGCCTCCCAAAGTGCTGGGATTACAGGCCTGAGCCACCACCTGGTGCCAGCAATCTCCTAAAACGCCTGGGCCTGATGGGAGTCGTGCCCATTTTCTCCCAGGCGCTCATGGGAGTCGCAGTACAGACTTGCTAGAGACTCTCCATCACCCCCAACCCCACACTGCCAATCCCAGCTCCTCAGAACCCTGAGTTCAAACATCTGAGGCTCTGGGGTATTCAGCCCTCACCTTCCTGAATCCTCTCCTGATCTACAGGAGACTGACAAACTGGAAGATGAGAAATCTGGGCTGCAGCGAGAGATTGAGGAGCTGCAGAAGCAGAAGGAGCGCCTGGAGCTGGTGCTGGAAGCCCACCGACCCATCTGCAAAATCCCTGAAGGAGACAAAGAGGGGGACACAGGCAGTACCAGGCGCACCAGCAGCCCGCCAGCATCCTGCCGCCCTGTACCTTGCATCTCCCTTTCCCCAGGGCCTGTGCTTGAACCTGAGGCACTGCACACCCCCACACTCATGACCACACCCTCCCTAACTCCTTTTACTCCCAGCCTGGTCTTCACCTACCCCAGCACTCCTGAGCCCTGTGCCTCAGCTCATCGCAAGAGTAGCAGCAGCAGCGGAGACCCATCCTCTGACCCCCTTGGCTCCCCCAACCCTCCTTGCTTTGTGAAGCACCCTAACCATTGTCTCCTCCCCTTCCCCCACCAGTCCAGCTGGCCTGGACGGTATCCCACACCCAACTCCAGCAGCTTCTTCTCCATCCCTCTAATGAGACTGACCATATTGTGCTTCACAGTAGAGCCAACTTGGGGCCACCAGAGCTGCCCACTTTTTCTCTAGAGCTGGCTTCTCTAGCACAATTTGCACTAAATCGGAGACAAAGTATTTCCCATTTGTGCCAGAGGAATCCTGGCAGCCCAGAGACTTTGTAGATCCTTAGAGGTCCTCTGGAGCCCTAATCCCTTCCAGACCACTGCCACATTTTCCGTCACCCTCTCTCTTCCTGTGATCCACCCAACCCTACCCCTGACAGAAGGTGCCACTTTACCCACCTAGAACACTAACTCACCAGCCCCACTGCCAGCAGCAGCAGGTGATTGGACCAGGGCATTCTGCCGGCCCCTCCTGAACCACACAGCTCAGGAGGCGCCCAAGGCTTCGGTGATGAGCTGATCTGCAGATCTCAGCTCTGAGAAGCCTTTAGTTCCGGGGAATCCAAGCCTCCACAGCGAGGGCAGCTGCTATTTATTTTCCTAAAGAGAGTATTTTTATACAAATCTACTAAAATGGAATAAAAGGCTGGAAGCTGTGGCTCGGGTGCCTCACTGGACCCAGAGGCTAATGGGAGAGTATCTGGAGCCCTAGGTCCCAGCTGTAGCTCTACGGACTCACTGCATGACCTTGGACAAATTCTTTGATATTTTTGGACTTTGTCTTATCTGACAAGTGGGGCTACATCAGCTCGGCCCCATCTCCAGGACTGAGAGGAGAGTCCTCTGGGGTAAAGAGGCTTGTCCCTCTCCCCATCGGGGCCCACAGTGCTGCTGCCTGTACCTGCGGGGGCGGGGGAGCCGCTGTTATGCCCCCTTCCAGCCTCAGAGGAGGCGGCCAAGTAGTTCTAGGCCCCCAGCACCTGCTTCCTGCCCCATTGTCTTGGACAGGAAGGAGCCGGGAAGGGAGCTGGAACCACTTCAGGGGCCGGATTATGGCGGGTCCCGGCACCCGATCGGGGAAGTCTGGTTTACCACTGGCTCGAGGTAATGGGGGGATCATTAGTTCTGCAGTCCCTCTGGATGGGAATGGTACCCTGTTTCAGTGCCCCACCCTCGCCCCAACCCCGGCGAATACCAAACAGACGCTGCCCAGGCCAAGGGCTCCGCTTCCGTCCCGGTTTATTACCCCAATCCAACCCCCAGCAAGTCCCTCCGCTCCAGCCTTCAGTCCCCCTGCTCCAGTCTTCAGTCCCCCTGCTGCCCTGCCAGCAAGAGCGAGGGGCTCTCCTCGGTGTCAGGATTTCTTAGTCCATGCCAGTGGCCCCTCCTGCGCAGCCAGGACGGCGTCCAGGTCCCGAGGTTCACAGCAGTCCCAGGGCTCGGGGAGCAATCCGGGCGGGCGTCGGCGTGGAGGAAACAGTGCCTTCAGTCATCGGGGGAACAGGCCAGCGGCAACTGATCCGGACTGCCCACGCTGCCGGTGCTGGAGCTTCCATCGCCTAGGTCGCGGGGCCCACACGGAGGCAGGGCAAGCTCGGGTGCTGGCCCGGCTCCTGAGCCCCCCGCGCCTCCAGGGCTGCCGCGGGGGCCCCACTCCTCGCCCAACGCCAGGCAGAGCTCCTTAAGCGCCAGGTTCTCCCGCAGCAGCTCCTCCTGGCGGCCCTCCAGCTCGGCCAGCTTCTGCCAGCAGCCTCCCAGGTCCTCGCGCACGGCCCGGGATGCTTGGGTCCCGAAGAGCTGCCACTGGCGCGCGGCGCGCCGCCCGCGCTGGCGCTCCGAGTCCAGGAAGCAGCAGAGGTCGCGCAGCTCACGGTTTTCTGCCTGCAGGCGCCGGTTGAGCTGCTTGAGCTCGCGGATCTCGCCCAGGTGGCCCTGCAGCTGCCGATTCACCTCCTGCATGAGGCGGCCGCGCTGCACCAGTGCCGCCAGGCGCGCCGCCTCCTCCCGCCGCAGACGCCGCACCAGCTCTTCCTTGCCTAGCGCCGCCATCTCCTCGTCCGTCAGCTCCTCCAGGCCGCCTGCCTCGGCCTCCATGACTGGTCAGGCCGCTGGAGCATCGCCCGCCCGCCGCCGCGGCCCAGGAGCCCCAAGTCGGGCCCGGCGCTGTTCAGGCTCGGGCTCCGGCTCCGGGTCCTCGCGCGGCAGGCAGTGGCCGAGACAGCGTAGGCTGCTGCAGCTACCTGGGCTGGGCACGCGGCGGGGCGCGCGCCGGGGCGGAGCCGCATGACGTTATGGAAGGACAACCAATCCGGTGAAACGCCCCCGGAAAGGGGCGGGGCCTGAGCTCAGAGAGCCCCTTCCCCACCCACTTCGGGTGTTACTGACTCTCGATGTCAAGGAACCCCCGCGTCATCGCCCTCCGCAATTGGTCTGAAGCCGAAACTGGGCGCTTCGAACCTCCAAGTTCCGGATCGCCCTAAGCTCGAGCCTAGGCCTCTCGGCTCTTGTGAGAACCAAGATGCAGGCGTCTGCCCCTGACTCCCGCCCATCCCCGACGGAAGTCAGATGGACCGGTCTCCAGTCCCTCATTACCTTTGGTGAAATTCCGAAGTCTTGGCTCACTGAGGATCGCTCCCGGTTCCTCGGAACCCTGAGTCCACACGTCCTAGCTCACCATTAGACTACTCTCCCTCCCAGGGAGCGTTTCCTGCCTTGGGGGAGGAACATACAGGATTCGTTTGTTCAATAAACGTTTTTTATGTGCAAGCCCCGTGCAAAAATAAATTTAACCAAAATACTGATTCCGTCCTCAAGAAGGTCGCAGTCTGTCGAGACAAGCTGTGTTCAAGAAACAAATGGGGGGTGGGGATTATGATCTGAGGGTCCTTAAGAGATGCTGTCCAAGAGGCTCTGGTAGATGCACAGGACTTTGCCAAGGAAAGAGCTATTTCAGGGAGAGAGAACAGCATGGTGAAAGACACCGGTGCCTGAAAGAGCCTAGCTGCTTTAGGAACAATGAGGATAGCTTTATTTTTGAAAAGCGGATGTGTGGAGAAAATGCTGAGAGAGTGAGGCTTCAAGGGTAGGCGAAAGCCAGATTCTTAAGAACTTTCAGTACTAGTTTGGAGCGTTTCCAAAGGCCAGTAAGGATGTTAAGGGAGTAACATTTGAAAATATGCATTTAAAAAGATTGGGCTGCTCTGTGTGGGCCGGATCCTGCGGGGGGTGGGGGGACACAGGCAGGGAGATTAGAGCTAAGCAGAAAGACGGCTGGGGCAGCGCCAGTGGCGGTGGAGAGGACAAACCGATACTAGAAATATTCCGGAGGCAAATCAGCCGAACTGAACGTGGAGGCAGAGGAAATCTGGAAGAACGCCCAGGTTTCTCGTATGAAAACTGGTGGATGTTAGGCTTGTCACTGAGATAGGGACGCAGGAAAGAAACAGACGGGGAGAGCGAGAGAGGTCTGGCTAGAATATGTTGAGCTTTTGAGGGGCTTACGGGAAGAGTGTGGACAGACTTGGCCGATGGGCGGCCCCTCCGGATGTGGACTTCCAGGAAGAGCTCCGAGGGGCAGAATTAAAGACGTCAGTAGCTCGTGGGGGGTGCGGGTGTGGTTAAAACCAAGGTGGGCACAGGTGCCCCAAGCCCAGGAGAGGTGCTCATGCACAGGATGGACAGAGGGGTCTCCAGCAAGAGCCCGAGGAAGTCGGGCCATACACCCCTTTTGCGGAGGAGATTTAGGATAGAGCCCCGTGAAACCCCTAACTTTAGGATACAGGTCAAACTTAGGAGGTCCCAAAAAGGGCAGAGGAGGTGGGAGAAAAGCCAGGAGGAAGTGAGGGGAGAGGTTGCAGGGACCGTGGAGACGAAGATGAGGCACTCCGCGCTCCGGCAGACGGCTTGTGGGAGACAACCCGCAGGAGCCCAGGACTCCCCCTCCCGGCGGGCGGAGGCGCTGCTCCTCCGCGCAGGCCTCCCCCTCTCTTCCCTCACCGCTCCCTCCGCGTCCCCGCTCTCACTGGCTGTGTCCCGGAAGTGATCCTATGCTGGGTCCGGGTGCTGGGAGCGGAATCTCAGCGCTCCCGGAAGTGGCCCGGAGGCGGCGCGCCAGGCCCCAGCAGTGCTCTGTCCCGCTCGGGGCGCTGCGCCCCCGGGCGTCGCCATGAGTAGCGAGCTGGACATCTTTGTGGGGGAACACGACCCTTATCGACGAGGACGTGTATCGCCTCTGGCTAGATGGTTACTCGGGTCCGTGAGGAGCATGTCGGGGAGCCAGTCCGCGGAGCGGTTGTTTTGAATTGGAGACGGGGCGGGGCTTGGACTTGGGCATCCTTTAGGGAAATGGGCAGCCGCCTGGGAATAAAGCGTTTTATAATGATCGGGGATGGAATCCCTGAAGGGCCTCTGGTGTCGGCGGGGCGGGGCCTGATGCAAGCCCCCACTTTCCAGTGACCGACGCGGTGGCCCTGCGGGTGCGCTCGGGAATCCTGGAGCAGACGGGCGCCACGGCAGCGGTGCTGCAGAGCGACACCATGGACCACTACCGCACCTTCCACATGCTGGAGCGGCTGCTGCACGCACCGCCCAAGCTACTGCACCAGCTCATCTTCCAGATCCCGCCCTCCCGGCAGGCGCTACTCATCGAGAGGTGCTCACCCTGTGGGATGGGGGGGATGTCAACCAGTCTGACTGTATACCCATTTTGCATGCTGAAACAGGCCCAGGGAGGGATGAGACTTACCCAGCCATCAGAAAGTTGAGAGCAGAAGGGGTCAGACCCAGGCCCTGCCAGGCCCCCTTTCCTCTCTTTATGGAAGGTTAGTGGGGTTCTCTGACTCCACAAGGTACTATGCCTTTGACGAGGCCTTCGTTCGAGAGGTGCTGGGCAAGAAGCTGTCTAAAGGCACCAAGAAAGACCTGGATGATATCAGCACCAAAACAGGCATCACCCTCAAGAGCTGCCGGAGACAGGTGGGCACTGCACCCACACGGGCCCAGCATCCCATCTGCACATCACTCCCTCCCTTTGGCCACTGCTGCAGCTCCAGCCTCTGACTGTGGCAGCAGCTTCATACCTAGTCTTCTCCTCCTTTCCCCTTTTCCGCCTTCTTTTTGTTTTGAGACAGAGTCTTGCTCTGTCGCCCAGGCTGGAGTGCAGTGGCATGATGTCGGCTCACTGCAACCTCCAGTCTCCTCCCCCGCCCCCAGTTCAAGCGATTCTCATGCCTCAGTCTTTGCAGTCACTGAGATTACAGGCTTCCGCCACCACACCTGGCTACTTTTTGTATTGCTAGTAGACACAGAGTTTTACCATGTTGGCCAGGCTTGTCTTGAACTCCTGGCCTCAAGTGATTACCTGCCTTGGCCTCCCAAACTGCTGCTGGGATTACAGGTGTGAGCCACTGTGCCCAGCTCCCTTTTGCCCCTTCTAAGCTATCCTGTACTCTATGGCCAGAGTGATCTTTCAGAAGCCCAGATCTGACCTGAAAGTTTATCAGACCCCGCTTATAAACTTCCATTGGCTCCCACTGCCTCCTGCGTGGCAGCTGCACTCCTTGGCCTTAACCTATGGACTGTCCTGTAATCTCATCCCTGCAGACCTTTCTAAGCTTATGTTTCTTCAGCCCCAGGCTTTCCTTTACTCATGTTGCTTCTACCTGGAGGGTACTGTTCTTGGCAGTATCTACCCCTTGAAATCCAAGACGGGAGGTGAGATGCCACCTTCTCCAAAGCCTTTTTGGTATACCAGGAAGAAGTAACTCTTCTGGGCCTTTGATGCCTTTCTTTTGTATCTCCTGTGAGCTTCGTGTGTATAGCTTAGCATTTGCCTATTTTTTAGTTGCTGGGGCTTAGCCAGGAAAGTCTTTTCCATTCAAACTCCTAAAAATCTAGAGAGCATGGTGCTAAAATGGGGTTGGATTTAGAGACAAGATTGAGTAAACATTTATCCAGGGCAAGATACGGCAGGAGCTGATAAGCATTTGAGTTGATAACAAGTACTAATAACTAATAGTTGGTTGAAGGAATGACAAATGCTAAATCAGTCTCTGCTGACTGGATAGGTGGGTGGGTAAGGGAGGGATGTTCAATAAGTGGTTTATTGGGTGAGCGACATGGTGGGCACTCTGACCCGTCCTCTCTCCTACCCTAACTGCCCTGCAGTTTGACAACTTTAAGCGAGTCTTCAAGGTGGTAGAGGAAATGCGAGGCTCCCTGGTGGACAATATTCAGCAGCACTTCCTCCTCTCTGACCGGTTGGCCAGGTGAGGAGCTGCCACCTCCCCATCCTGCACACCACTTCCCTGGGCCCTGAGGCTGGTCCCGTTTCCCTGCCCCAACCCTTCTGACCTCCTCAGTATGCTGGGGGGATAATTATCCCCACTTTTGGCCTCTACTTTTTTTTGAGACAGAGTTTTACAAAACTGGAGTGCAATGGTGCAACCTTAGCTCACTGCAACCTCCGCCTCCCAGTTCAAGCAGTTCTCCTGCCCCAGCCTCCCAAGTAGCTGGGATTACAGGCATGTGCCACCACACCTGGCTGATTTTTGTATTTTTAGTAGAGACAGGGTTTCACCACGTTGGCCAGGCTGCTCTTGAACTCCTGACGTCAAGCGAGCCACCTGCCTTAGCCTCCCAAAGTGCTGGGATTACAGGCGTGAGCCACCGCACCCAGCTTGGTCTGTTCTTTGGACCAGACTGACCTAGATTCAAAGCATAGTCCAGCAATTTCCCATTGGGCTGTTGAGAGGTGCCACACTTAGGGAGTGCTCAGTAAATGGTAACTGTTACCCTTATGGTCTCACACTGCCATTAGAAAACTTGGGCTGGAAACTTCTCTTTGTATAGATGAGGAGGGGCATAGAGAGGTGACTTGAGACACATCACACAGTGACTTAAGGCAGAGAGAGGCCAGAACTCTGACACCCCAGCTGAGGTTGCAGGTGGGAGCTGCTCCCTAAGAAGGAGTTTCAAGCCCTAGAGGACTGTCCTCTCTTCTGTGCAGGGACTATGCAGCCATCGTCTTCTTTGCTAACAACCGCTTTGAGACAGGGAAGAAAAAACTGCAGTATCTGAGCTTCGGCGACTTTGCCTTCTGTGCTGAGCTCATGATCCAAAACTGGACCCTTGGAGCTGTCGGTGAGGCCCCCACTGTCCCAGGTGCCTGGACACCTCCCCATCCTCAGGACCTGGTTCCCCACCAATAGTTTCTCCCACAGACCCCCAGTTCCCAGCATCCGCTGGCGTTCATGGCCCCCACCCAGGCTCCCCCCGGCTCATGGGATGTTTTCCCCCACACATGCCTTGTCTGCAGAAAAAGGTCCCATTGCCTCTCTCTGGCCTGGGGCATGTCACTCCCCCCCTCTCTGCCACTTCATTTCCTCTTCTGCCCCCTGGGGTGCAGTGAGGTGGTTGGTGAAGAAAGGCTGAGGCTATCGAGGGAGGGGTTTTATCACCCACCCCAACTCCCTTCCTGGCCTCACAGACTCGCAGGTGGATGACATGGACATGGACTTAGACAAGGAATTTCTCCAGGACTTGAAGGAGCTCAAGGTGCTAGTGGCTGACAAGGACCTTCTGGACCTGCACAAGAGGTGACCTTGTAGGGGTCCTTGGGGCAGGGCCTGCAGTAGGGGCCCAAGTGGCTGTAGGCATGACCCTGTCTCTCTGCAGCCTAGTGTGCACTGCTCTCCGGGGAAAGCTGGGTGTCTTCTCCGAGATGGAAGCCAACTTCAAGGTCTGTGGTCCCATCTAGCCTCTGTCGCTTGGCATCTTCATCCTCCAGATTGCCACCCCTACCAGGCAGCTCTGCCCCTGCAGGGGATTGGCGGGCAGGTGGTGCTGTTGCTCCCTCTGGTGGCCGCTGAGGGGAGCAGCTCACAAACAATGGGGACTTGGTTGATGGAGGGAGGTGGATGGATCTGGGAGGGACCTGCTCCTCCCCCAGCTTCTGTGCTGAGCTCCCAACTTCTGGGGCAGAAGGCAGAACTCCCCAGGATCCCTGCCCCACAGAACCTATCCCGGGGGCTGGTGAATGTGGCCGCCAAGCTGACCCACAGTAAGGATGTCAGAGACTTGTTTGTGGACCTCGTGGAGAAGGTGAGCTGTCATGCCCTCTGACCTCCCACCTGGCTTGTCCCCAGCCTGTACCAGTGCTAACTGTTCCCTTGGGCCCACAGTTTGTGGAACCCTGCCGCTCCGACCACTGGCCACTCAGCGACGTGCGGTTCTTCCTAAATCAGTATTCAGCGTCTGTCCACTCCCTCGATGGCTTCCGGTGAGCAACCCTGGCCTCTTGTCCAGCTTGGCCTTGCCCCAGCCAGCCACCTCCAGGGACTCGCCTCCTACAGACTCAGGGTTCCCCATTCTGCTGCCCTAGGGGTGGGGGAAGTCTCTGGACCAAAGCTCTGACTCCCCCCTCTTAGAAGCTGTGTGATTGCTGGGCGTGATGGCTCATGCCTGTAATCCCAGCACTTTGGGAGGCCGAGACAGGTGGATCATGAGGTCAGGAGTTCGAGACCAGCCTGACCAACATGATGAAACCCCATCTGGCACCTGTAATTCCAGCTACTCAGGAGGCTGAGGCAGGAGAATTGCTTAAACCCGGGAGGTGGAGGTTGCAGTGAGTTGAGATCGCACCATTGCACTCCAGCCTGGGCAAGAGAGCAAGATGCTATCTAAAAAAAAAAAAAAAGCGGTGTGATTTGGGGCAGGTTTCTAACCTCTCCATGCCTCAGCTTCCTCAGTGAACTGGGGTTCATCATGAGAAGAATTGAAGCATTTTCTTAGGGCAAAATGAATGAAAGTGTAGAAAGCGTTCAGGGCAGGGCCTCCTGCCATGGTGAATGTTGGGAAAACTCAGCTGTCACTGTTCCTGCTCTTACAGACACCAGACTCTCTGGGACCGCTACATGGGCACCCTCCGTGGCTGCCTCCTGCGCCTCTATCATGACTGAGACCCCTCCCACCACCCCACCCACACTGACAATAAAGTTGCCGTGAGTTTAGAGACCGGTCTTTCCTCTGGGGGAGCAGGTGGGGGGGCATGCAGATGCGCCTGTGTCTGTGTCTGAGCACCTTGTGTCCATGTACAAGGATGGACATACAGTGGCCTCTTGGGAGCTGGGACATTTATGAGGGAATGGAGTCTATGCTCAACCCATCCACCAGAAGAGTCCACTCACAAGCCAGAGGTCTTGTCTTTGTTTATTCAGGCCGTATTGAGAAGATTGGGAGGATGGGCAAAAACCTGGGGGATGGGGCTGGCGAGGAGACAGTTGGTCTAACAGGACAGAGCTGAGGGGCCAGGTGGGTTCAGGGAGGGCAAGAGAATTGGGGCTTTACATCCGGTTTTTGCACACGGGCAGTGATTGGGTACTTGGTGATGCCGCAGGTGTTGCTCCCTCGGTGCAGCCGGAAATAGCCCTAGGAAGTTAGGGGACATGGGGGCGGGCAGGTGGGAAGAGGCCTGTTCTGCGCCCCCCCTCCACCAATAGGTCACACTCACCTTCTCTCCCCATTGGGCCCCCCAGGAGTTCTTCAGGATCCAGTATGGGGTGGAGCGTGGATGCCGAGACTGGGATGAGACTGTCTCTGCCCCCATCCCCTCCTCCGACTTGTCGCTGCCAAAACCCACCAGTAGGACACTGTGGTCCACAAACTGGGGGTCACAGGTGGTGGGCCTGGCCTTGATCACACCTTCCCGGTATAGCTGCAGGGGGTGGGGGCCAAGGTGCTGAGTGTGGGGCCAAGTCCCCTGTATGCCCCTCCCCCATTGGCTTCTCCGTCCCACCTGCAGGGCCTTCTTGTTGATGGTCACCGTGATGGGGCCGTATGTGGCCAGGTACTGGGCAATTCCTGGGGGATGGGAGCATCATCAGATCCTTGCCACATGGGCACGTGGGTCTCTCTCTCACTCCTTCGCTCCGTCCACCCCCTCTTGTCTCTATCTGTAGCCTGGTAGCCCAGCATGTCTGCCTCTGCCCCGGTGTCTGTCCCTCCCACCCGCCTGTGTCTCTACCCTGCCCGCACTCAGCTCGTCGTCTGGCAGAAAGATGAAGTCCTGGATCCAAGCCACCTTGTTGTATGTCTTGGCGTGGCACCTGTGGGGTCTGAAGTTGGCCTGGAATGGGTAGTCCCTTTCACTGGCCACGCCGCCTGCAGATAAGCAAGACAAGGAGGGGGCTCTGATCCCGCCCGCCCTGTCCCCAGGCAGATGTCCAGAGTGGCGGGGGTGGTGCACTCACTGTTATTGAGGACAGTTAAGAACGCTTCCCAGACGTAGCCTCCATGGCAGCCATCCCCCACAGCGGCCACAGTCCAGCAGCTCTGGTGTAAGAAGGGACAGTGTGGGTGACCAGGCCCCTAAGCCTCCCTCCTTTATCACACACGAACCCTCTCCCAGCCCTACCCTGCACAGAGACGTTCACGGACTCCAAGAAATTGATGCCCCACAGTGCCTCAATGTTGCCTGCCGCTGCCATGGCCCAGCAGCATTTGCAGTTTCCCTGGAGGGCGAGAGGGTAGGGCGGGGCTAGGTGTTGGGGCCATGTCCCTCTCCTTCCCACCACTAAGCCGAATTGGAGCGAGCTGGGTGAGAACCAGGGGCAGATACCTGGTCCCTGATGGATGAGATGGCTCTGGCTACCTTCCGCCAGTCACAGGTGTGAGGCACCGACTCCTCTGGCTCTTCAGACCCGACCACTCTGCCCATTCCGGGGACCCCTCCAGCTGCCTTCCGATGCCCATAGAGCTGGCCAAACTCCTCCTCTGGGGAACAGACAGGGCCACTGAGGTCTCTGTTTGACCGCTTCTCCCTGTTCTCCCACTCCAGCCCTTGGCCATTTTTGTCCCATAATGCCCTGAGGGGCAAAGGGCAAGGATGGGCTGGGTGTGGTGGCTCACACCTGTAATCCCAGCACTTTGGGAGGCCGAGGTGGGTGGATCACTTGAGGTCAGGAGTCCGAGACCCCATCTCCACAAAAAATACAAATATTAGCTGGCTGTGGTTGTGCAGGCTTGTAGTCCCAGCTACTTAGAAGGCCTTAAGAGGTGGGGAGAATCGTATGAGTCTAGGAGGTGGAGACTAAGTGAGCTGAGATTGCACTGTTGCACTCCAGCCTGGGCGACAGACAGAGAAAGACCCTGTCTCCAAAAAAAAGGCAAAAAAGACGCAGGGGTGCTGAGCCTAGAGGGGCTGGGCTCCCTGCTGGGTGCTTCCCTGCAGCTGCTAACACTGGCCCCAGGGCTGGGTGGGCTGGGTTGGAACACAGGGCTGCGGAGATTCTGCCCCTGCGCTGGGTAATTTGATGCCAGCACCCAAGCGCCCGGTAGTCAGGGAAATGAATTTCCTTCCCTGGGAAGTGAAAGTTAAAGGTCCGCTCAGTCCAGCTGCCAGTTTCCTTTCCCCACCCACCACTTACGGGCCAGGAGGGTTGATGGTACCTGTGAGGTCACTGAATGGAGTCACCCCAAACTCAGCTGTGCCCAAATCCTCCTCCTGCAGCCGCTGAGCCTGGGCCAGGTTGTGAGCAAAGATGTCGAGGCGGCGAGCGTGCTCTGGACCAAGAGGGAGTTGTCCTAGGCTGGCTCCCAAGCCCTCAGGGGCAGGAAGTAGCTGCTGGCTGGGCACCCTTCCACCCACACCCACCCAGTTGAGCACTGGCTCCTTTCCTGTAGTCCCCACAAGGCCCCGCTGCAGACACCCAGGCCAAGGAAGTGGTTACCCAGCCCACCTAGGGTTAGGTTTTCCCCAGAGGCAGCGAGAGGACTATCTCTGGTCACCCTAGGTGGGCAGCCAGGCAAGGTGTCTGGTGGCGGTGACTCAAGGAAAGGGGGTGTGGTTGGAGACCAGCTTCCTGCCAGGCCACCTCCTTTACACCTTTGACCACAGAAGGAGAGCTGGAACATAGCGGGGGTGGGAGATGACAGCACAGGCAGCATGGGCTAAAAGGCACACACAGACCAGCCCCCTGTGAGAGATCAGCACAGCGAGAGGGCAGGGGCAGAGGTTTTATCATGGGATAGAGAAGAAGTCCCCAACGTGGGGACAAAATGGGTGTCCTTGGGGGTTTGCTGAATGAACGCATGACTAGGGGGTGGTCCCTGCTCATTGCCTAGAATCATAGGGAAGTGACTGTGGAGCCAGGGGACCACACAGGACTAGGGCAGGACCCCACCACCTGCCACCGCCCTCCAGATCCATAGGAAGGAATGATCCTGGACCCACTCGTGCCTTTGGGAAAGCAGGGGGTACACCCCCAGCCCTGCCCTGTCCTGCTGAGTGGCCTTGGCCATGCCTGTTCTCCTCCCTGAGCTTCAATTTCTTCATCTATTAAAAAGTGAGATGGCTGGGCACGGTGGCTGACGCCTGTAATCCCAGCACTTTGGGAGGCTGAGGCAGGCCATCACCTGAGGTTAGGAGTTCGAGAGCAGCCTGGCCAACATGGTGAAAACCTGTCACCATTAAAAATGAAAAAGTAACGGGGCTACTTGGAGGCTGAAGCAGGAGACCCGCCTGAACCTGGGAGGTGGGGGGTTGGAGATGTACTTGGCCTGCGATACCTTCTGGGGTCGAGTAACTCCGGTTGAACTGGATCTGGAACAACTTGAAGGCCTCTTTCAGCTCCAGCGGCTGGGGACCTAGGTCCTGGCAAGGAGCCAAAGGTGGAGAGGGGCAGTGGGCAGAGGAATCATTGGCGCGGACCCCACCTTAGCTCCTAGCTGTGCTAAGACTGGGCTAGGGGGCAGCCAGTTAGCTTTCTCTGTCTTCCCATGTGCCCTTGGGCACGTCAGCCCCCTCGCCAGCCTCAGTGACTCCCTCTGAAAAATGGGAATGACAGGCTAGTGGTTTCTGAAGGGGTGACACAAGGTGTGGGACTGGCAGAGGTAAGGGTTTGGGAGCACTTACCTGGGCCGTAAGGGAGCCTCTGATGCCTTGGGCTAGGCCTGCCACCAGCAGGGCCAAGAGGCAGGAGGGATGGGCAGTCAGAGCCATGGCGGTGTGGTCTGAAGTGGTGTGGAGGCAGGAAGCCGTGCAGATGAAGGTAGAGGGTATGAGGGCGGGGCTGGAGAAACCATGAAGGGGAAGCCAGGCTGGGGGGGTGGGCAGATCCCTAGAGCGAATGAGTTGCTCAGGCCTTCAGGCTTTTGGTCCTCTGCCTCTCTGCTCCCCACCCCACTCCTTTTTCTTTTTTCTTATTCTTTTCTTTTCTTTTTTTTTTTTTTAAACAGTGTCTTCCTCTGTCTGTCGCCCAGGCTAGAGTGCAGTGGCACAATCTCAGCTCACTATAACCTCCACCTCTGGGGTTCAAGCGATTCTCCTGCCTCAGCCTCCTGTCTGAGTAGCTGGCACTACAGGCCCATGCCACCACACCTGGCTAATTTTTGTATTTTTAGTAGAGACGGGGTTTCACCATGTTGGCCAGACTGGTCTCAATCTCCAGATCTCGTGATCCACCCGCCTCAGCCTCCCAAAATGCTGGGATTACCGGTGTGAGCCATCACACCCAGCCCATTCCTTTTTCTTTATTCAGCACAGGCTCTAGGCCCACCCCGTTCTGGGCAATTCTACGGCTAAGATATGGATCTGTCCTTAAGGAGACGAGGGGGAGATAGATGCTAAGTGGGCAGTGACAATATGCAGACATCAGTGGAGATCCCACGGGGCAACAGGAGACACTGGGCCCTGATGATCGGCTGGGGATGGAGGGAACCATCCCTCCATCCATTTTTTTTTTGAGATGAAGTTTTGCTTTCGCCCAGGCTGGAGTGCAATGGTGTGATCTCGGCTCAGTGAAACCTCTGCCTCCTGGGTTCAAGCAATTCTGCCTCAGCCTCCCGAGTAGCTGGGAGTACAGGGGTGCACCACCATGCCCGGCTAACTTTGGTATTTACAGTAGAGACGGGGTTTCACCATGTTGGTCAGGCTGGTCTCAAACTCCTGACCTCAGGTAATCCACCCACCTCGCCCTCCCAAAGTTCTGGAATAACAGGTGTGAGCCATGCACCTGACCAAGGGAACCACTGTTACTCATCCTATGAAGCTCAGTCAGGTCAAGGGCTGTCTCTTTCAAGAAGCCTTCCCTGCTTCCCCAACCTCTGGTAGAAGCTTTGCAGCCCCTTGAGCCCCAGCTGCACCTGTGCCCATTGGACATCTGCCTCCAGCCACACCAGAAGTGTCTGGTTCACTTGTGTCCTCAGTGCCCAGTGCAGGGCTAGGCATGGGGCAGGCTCACTAGGTGTTTGTTGACTGAACAATTGATCATCATGAGTTTTAAACAGGAAAGCAGGCCGGGCACAGTGGCTCATGCCTGTAATCCCATCACTTTGGGAGGCTGAGGTAGGAGAATCATTTGAGCGCCGGAGTTGGAGATCAACCTGGGCAACAGAGCAAGGGCCCGTCTCTACTAAAAATAAAAAAAATTAGCCAAGCCTGGTGGTGCGCTCCTGTAGTCCCAGCTACTAGGGAGGCTGAGGCCAGCAGGATTGCTTGAGCCTGGAAGATTAAGGCTGCAGTGAGCTATGATCATGCCACTGCACTCCAGCCTGGGTCCAAGACCCTGTGTCAAAAAAACTAAACCAGACCAGTCACAGTGGCTCACGTCTGTAATCCCAGCACTTCGGGAGGCCGAGGCAGGTGGATCACCAGAGGTCAGGAGTTCAAGACCAGCCTGGCCAACATGGTGAAACCCCGTCTCTATTAAAAATACAAAAAAATCAGCTGGGCATGGTGGCAGGTCCCTGTAATCCCAGTTACTCGGGAGGCTGAGGCAGGAGAATCACTTGAACCCAGGAGGCTGAGGTTGCAGTGAGCTGAGATTGCCCCACTGCACTCCAGCCTGGACGACAAGAGCAAAACTCCATCTTAAAAACAAAAACAAAAACAAAACAAAACAAACCCAGGAAATTGCAGAGTTCAGGAGCAGCAAGTGGCAGCTGGTGCCTCCCCGTCCTCATCCCTCGCATGGTCTAGGGATGCGGATGAGGGGGCTGAGGAGCCAGAAAGATAGCAGGGTGAGCATCACAGAGGGAGGTCAAAGCCTGACTTGTGAGGTCAAGGGCTGGGCAGCGGCATCAACACTCATTCCTGCTGTCTTTGTTCTAAGTGAGTCCTTGGGCTGGGGACCTCCCCTATAGGCCTCCAGCCTGAGAACTGGTGACCAAGAGAAGGGTGTGAGAAGCTGCCTTTCTAGGGTTCCGTGGGGGTGGGAAACAGAGGACAACTCTGATCCTGGGATTTATTCACTCACATGCTCACTACCTCGTTTATTTATTAGGATTCCTCCTAGAGTCATGAGGCTCCACTTTGTCACCCTGCCCACAGAGCAAGCCAAGGGGCCTCTCTATTTGAAAAACGTGGTGCTACCTTTATTTAAAGGCCGTGGACAGACCATCCACAGAGTGGTGCCTGGCCCTGTGGTTCCACAGCACAGTTATGGGCCCCAGCCAGTCTTGTCCTGTGTGTGGCTGATGGTCAAGGCTCCATGTCAGCCCTCAGAGATGGAGGTCCCGGTGTGGGCCCCTTGTGGTGGAAGAGGATGGTGGGAGGCCAAGGGGAGAAGGGACTGTAGGTGTGGGACTCAGCGGCCTTCCTCTTTGATCCTTTCCTTCCTTCCCTTGATCGAGAGCTCCCCGAAGCCAGGAGGTTTGGGTCTGGTTTTGGTCTGTGCTGTGTCCCTGGTGCCTAGCACAGCATCTGGTTCACAGTGGCCACTGAGTAAACGTTTGTTGAGTGAATCAGTGAACTTCGTCTACCTGCTCACTCATTTGTTCATTCACCTGCCTACCCTGCAGATCTCGGCTGGCACTCAGTAAGGGCTGGGCCATGGGTAAGGGGCCTCACTGCCTGAGAGGAACTCACTACTTGGTAGGAGAGAGACACTGATCCACTGGTATCTGGGACCTTGAAAGGGACCCAATGCAGAGCAGGTGAAGGCAGGGAATGTCACCGGGGTTGCAGAGGCTGGGGGAGGCATCCTGAGGAGGCAGCTCCAAATGGGAGGCTCACTCGGGCCAAATGGTGCAAAGATGGAGTTTCAGGTCCAGGTTGTGTGGCAGCTGTGCATTACGTCACCCCCCCCGGGCCTCAGCTCTTCATCTCTAATTGGCAATGACAATTCTCAGGCTGAGGCTTGAATGGAATTATACTCAGTGGAGCACGCACCACTGTGGCTAGCACAGAGTAGGTGTTCACAGGGTGGGTCCTTAACGCTCTAATACGGGGCAAAGAGTCCAGAGGGTCATGAAGCCTGTGAGACTTGAGTGCAGGTCCATCCTTACTACTCTGGCTGCACCTGGGACAAGTCTCTCAGCCTCCCTGCCTGTGAAATGGGGTGGTAGCAGCACTCCTTTCCTGCCTTGTTTTTTTTTTTTTTTTTTTTGAGACAGGGTCTTGCTCGGTCGCCCAGGCTGGAGTGTAGTGCCGCAGTCTCTGCTCACTGCAACTTCCACCTCTCAGGTTCAACTTATTCTCCTGCCTCAGTCTCCTGAGTAGCTGAGACTATAGGTGTTCACCACCACACCCAGCTAATTTTTGTGTTTCTAGTAGATACGGGGTTTCGCCATGTTGGGCAGGCTGGTCTCAAATTCCTGACCTCAGGTGATCCACCCACCTTGGCCTCCTAAAGTGCTGGGATTACAGGCGTGAGCCACAGTGCCTGGCCTCTTGTGGTATTATTTACATACTATAGAATTCACCTTTTGGAAGTGTACAATTCAGTGAGTTTTAGTATATTTGTATAGTTGTGTGACCATCACTACTATCTAATTTTAGAACATTTTCATTATCTCAAAAGAAATCTCAGACCCATTAGCAGTCACTCCCCATTTCCCACCTTCTTCTGGCAACCATTAATCTACTTTCTGTCCTTCTGGGTTTGCCTATTCTGGTTATTTCATGTAAATGGAATATGTGGCTTTTTGTGTCTGGCTTCTTTCACTTCACATAATATTTTCAAGAATTCACCTATACTGCGGCATGCATCAGTACTTCATTCCTTTTTAAGGCTGAATAATGCTCCACTCTGTGGATGTACTGCATCTTGTTATTCGTCAGTTGACAGACTTTGGATTGTTTCTGCATTTGGCTCTTATATACAGTGCTGCTATAAACGTACAGATTTGTGTGTGTGTACATATCTTTTTTTTTTTTTAAGAGACAGGGTTTCACCATGTTGGTCAGGCTGCTCTCGAACTCCCGACCTCATGTGATCCGCCTGCCTCAGCCTCCCAAAGTGCTGGGATTACCGGCGTAAGCCACCACGCCCGGCTGTACGTATCTTTTAATTATCCTAGGTATGTATACCCAGGAATGAGATTGCCGGGTCATGTGATAACATTTTGAGGAACTGCCAGACCCTTTTCCAAAGCCACTGCACTATCTTACATTCCCACCAACGGTGCATGAGAGCTCCAGTCTCTCTATGTTTGTTAACACTTGTTATGGTCTGTCTTTCTCGTTTTAAAGAGCTGTTAATATTATTATTAGTAGTAATAGTATTTTGAGATGGAGTTTGCTCTTGTTGCCCAGGCTAGAGTGCAATGGAGCAATCTTGGCTCACTGCAACCTCCGCCTCCCAGGTTCAAGCGATTCTCCTGCCCCAGCCTGCTGAGTAGCTGGGATTACAGGAGCGCCACCACGCCTGGCTAATTTTGTATTTTTAGTAGAGACAGGATTTCTCCATGTTGGTCAGGCTGGTCTCAAACTCCCGACATCAGGTGATTCGCCACCCTCGGCCTCCCAAAGTGTTGGGATTACAGGCGTGAGCCACTTTGCCCGGCCTTATTATTTTTTAAGCTGGAGTCTCACTCTGTCACCCAGGCTGGAGTGCAGTGGTGTGATCTGGGCTCACTGCAACCTCCATCTCCCGGGTTCAAGCGATTCTCCTGGCTCCTGAGTAGTTGCGACTACAGGCGCCACGACCCCTGGCTAATTTTTGTATTTTTAGTAGAGACGGGGTTTCACCATGTTGTTCAGACTGGTCTCGAACTCCTGACCTCAACTGATTCACCTGTCTCGGCCTCCCAAAGTGTTGGGATTACAGGCGTGAGCCACTGCGCCCGGCCCCTTAAAGAGCTATTATTTAACCCCCTGGGCCCAGCGGCTGGGAAGGATGATGGTGGCAGAGTGGCGAGGAGGGGGCATTGCGCAGTTCACCTGAACCCCAGGCGCTCACCTCGGCACCCACCAGCACGTCCCCTCCTGAGCAGGCGCCCTTCCCGGAATCACGTTGAGGGCAACTGTGGAAATTAGCGTGGATGGGAAGGGGAAAGGAGGGGCGAGTCCCCAGGCGGGGGATCCCCCGGACACGCAGTGCCTTCCTGCTTGGCCCCGCCCAGAGACGTGGGCAAATGGTGACCACGCCCCTTCCTGGGGAGTCAGCCCCGCCCAGACTCCGCCCCCAGGAACACGCCCCCCACTTTGGGGCGGAGGCGGAAACCGGGCGGGGGACGCGGGTGGGAGGAGGTCGAGGAGGTGCGTGGGCACCCGACCCTGGCATCCTGCACGTCCGACATCAGCCCTGCCCTCCTTCTCAGGGGCTTCCATTCATTTTGTGCCAAATGGGAACTGGCGCCCCCGCCCCAAAACTTGTAGCTTTGTGGGTGGAGGATGTGGGGGAAGGCAGTGCGCAGTGAACAGACCACCGGAGTGAAGACGGTCCGGGGGATGGAGGACAGGAGGGAGCGAGAAGGACAGTTCTGCTCCTGGGAGCCTTTCGTTCCTGGGCAAGGGTCTGGGGACCCTGGATGAAGTTTTAGGATCTTTTAGAATGACGGTCTGGGGCAGAGAATAAAATTCTGCGGGGGAGTAGATTGAGGGTCTGTCTGGGGGACTGGTTAGGTGGGCTAGGTACCAAGGGCGATCTCAGGAGGCGCAGAATGTGAATCCGAGGGCTCCGAGATTACGGTGTGGGTGCACAGGATGGAATTCTGGGGGTGCAGATTAGGTAGGATCTAGGTGCGCAGGATGACATTTTTGGTGAGCGTCTGGGGGACCCCGGGTGAGTCTGGGGTCCTGGCATCAAGGTCGAGCGCTGGGGGACCCTGGACTGGCACCGGGAGGCGGCTCCTGGCGGCGCCGCGGGGGACCGGGTGGGGGCCTGTGGCTGGCCAGGGGCGGAGAAGCTGGGGGTCGGGGTCCCTCCCCCCTGGCGCGGGCTCAGGAATCCGCCGAGGGCGGGCGGAGGCGCCGGGGTGGGCCGCGCCGCGGCAGGCGGGCGGGCGGGGGCGCTTCCTGGGCCGCGCGTCCAGGGAGCTGTGCCGTCCGCCCGTCCGTCTGCCCGCAGGCATTGCCGGAGCCAACCGAGCCGCCAGAGCCTTGGGCCGCGGGGGGTGTCGCGGGCCCAAGTGAGTGGCCGTGGCCGTCTGTGGGGGAGGGCGCGGGCCGGAGTTTCGGCCGAGTCCGCGGCAGCGTAGCGTCCAGAGGCCAGCGTTCCTCGGCCTTCGCCGCAGGGGCACGGGGCGGGGCGGGGTGGCTGGGGTGAGTGGGCCCGGGACCCGGGCCTGGGACCTGGGTCTGCTAGAGGAGTCAGCCCCCAGCCCTTGGAGGCCCCGGGGCCCAAGCACGGTCCTGAGCGGACCACGGCGGGGGCTGGGCTCGGGCTCCCGGTACAGGGAGTGGGGGTGCCACGGCCGAGGCCCCTGACCCGTGTCCACCACCTCGCAGCCCCAGGATGCTCCCCTGCGCCTCCTGCCTCCCGGGGTCTCTACTGCTCTGGGCGCTGCTGCTGATGCTGCTCTCGGGGCCAGCGTCTCCTCAGGATTCTGAAGAGCCCGACAGCTACACGGTGGGGACAGTGGAGGCCGCTGGCCTGGAACGGGATGGGCAGGGAGGAAGAGACCGGGACCCCAGGGTGTCTATTGTCGGGGAAGAGTCTCCCTTCCGTGGCTGGTGGAGGGCTGGGGGCCATTGTTGGAGCGGGTGGAGGGTAGCCAGGCTCAGGCCCTAGTCTTGGCTGGCCAGTTGGAGGAGATCTGAGGGTGACCACTGGCCACTTCTGGTTCCCTTCCAGGAATGCACAGATGGCTATGAGTGGGACCCAGACAGCCAGCACTGCCGGGGTGTGTGTGCCTGGGGGGACCAAACACCCCCAGGAACGGGGGAAAGGGATTGATAGCTGCTTTCCACCTCCAAGAGCTGCAGCAGCCAGTCCTGTGCCCAGCTCTGCTGCACCGAGGCCAGCTCTGGTTCTCTGGAGGCCAGTTCAGCTAGGGGTGGCCTCGCCCTCTCCCAGAAACCCAGGAAACCTTGCCCCTATCTCTCAGAGGAGCTGGATTCTGTACGCCTTCTCTGAACTACTCTCCTGTCCCAGCTCTTTGTCTCATCACAACCTGGGAGGGCAGTGTCCCCCAGGGGTGGGTAAGGAGGTTCCCCCTCTTGGGCTGAGCTAGGGCCAGGGCTGTGGGGAGGGTTAGAGACCCACTTGCAGGCCAAAAATGAGGGCAACAGTGGGAACTACCGCCCCACTCCAGCCCTGGCTGACCCTGGGGAGGGGTCCTGGGCAGGCAGCCTCAGCTTGCTGAGTAGAGTGGAAGGCTTTGCTGGGGCCACACATCTCAACATCTCAGAGAAGGCCGAGCTGGGCTCCTGCCTCCACTCCCTCCAGGGCCAGCCCAGGAGATGGGCTGTGCCCAGCAGGCCCCTCTCTGCAGATGTCAACGAGTGTCTGACCATCCCTGAGGCCTGCAAGGGGGAAATGAAGTGCATCAACCACTACGGGGGCTACTTGTGCCTGCCCCGCTCCGCTGCCGTCATCAATGACCTACACGGCGAGGGACCCCCGCCACCAGTGCCTCCTGCTCAGCACCCCAACCCCTGCCCACCAGGCTATGAGCCCGACGATCAGGAGAGCTGTGTGGGTGAGTGGGGCCTGCTCTGGCGCCTGGCTTCCAGTCCTCTCACCAAGCTTCTTAAACTCAGACCTCATGTTCTTCCCCCGGCGCAAAAGGGCCACTAGTGATGTCCACACCCTCATCCAGACACCCAGGTTGTTTGGGACCTGCCACAGGTGCCCCCAGCTCATGTGCCACTGCTCCAGCCAGCTCTGGGCCTTTCCCCTCAGTTGCTGCAGAGACACTGCAGGAACTCTGCCTTCCAGTGTCTGTCCCCTGGGAGCCTCGGGCCTTGTAGGAAGGAGGGTGCAGGAATCAGTCTTGCTCGGGGTGTGTGGACAGGACCTTATCCCTATGCAACCCCCAACATGCAGTGTTGGAGGTTAGGGGTGCCTTTCCTGTTGGCTCCCGGGTACTGAACTCTTACGTGTGCTGTTGAGAGGACTGAATCCAAGTGTGGGATCTATCTGTCATACTGGGTGGTGTGCAGGATCCCAGGCAGGGGCTGAGTGGTGTCTCTCACAGATGTGGATGAGTGTGCCCAGGCCCTGCACGACTGTCGCCCCAGCCAGGACTGCCATAACTTGCCTGGCTCCTATCAGTGCACCTGCCCTGATGGTTACCGCAGATCGGGCCCGAGTGTGTGGGTGAGTCCAGGGAGCGGCTTCTCTAGTCCCGGCATTGTGCCCCTGGTCTGGCCCTTGCCCTAGCACCTGACCCCCATTCAACCCAGGCTTCACCCCCACCCCTGTCACCTCTACCCTCCTGTCATCAGACACAGAGGATTGTATGGGCCGTGTTTGGGAGGTGTTCTGGCTGACCCTGCCCAATTCAGCTCCCCGGACACAGGCAGGATCATGGGTGGTGAAGCCTTGAGTCCCAGCCGGCTTGGTCCCACCTGCTCTCTGCCCTCTTTCTGCCTCTATCCCAGACATAGACGAGTGTCGCTACCGCTACTGCCAGCACCGCTGCGTGAACCTGCCTGGCTCCTTCCGCTGCCAGTGCGAGCCAGGCTTCCAGCTGGGGCCTAACAACCGCTCCTGTGTGGGTGAGGTTGGGCCGGGCCAGGCTCCTGGGTCCTGTGCAGGGAGGTGTGAGGTGGGGGTGCTCCCTTCCTGACCAACCCAGGTAGAGTGGGGGCTCTGGGCCGCTCCTCGGCTTTCACACCTTCTGTTTCTCCTGGCACCCCTAGATGTGAATGAGTGTGACATGGGGGCCCCATGTGAGCAGCGCTGCTTCAACTCCTACGGGACCTTCCTGTGTCGCTGCCACCAGGGCTATGAGCTGCACCGGGACGGCTTCTCCTGCAGCGGTGAGGGCTGTACCCCTGCTGTGTGCTCCTCTGTGGGTCCCCAGGCCCTCCCTGTGCCGTGCCTCCTGCCACACAGTTCTCCATTTGAGGTCTCCAAGTCGTCACTGTGCCCCCACCTGCCTCCTGGGTGCTCCACCCTGCTGGCTGTGGAGCACTCCCAGGCTGGTGGGGAAGGCATAGGGAGAGGCAGCGAGGTCCCTACTGAAGCCTACTGGGGGAGAAAGGATGTGGGTGCCACTCTTCCCCGCGTGTCAGGCTCACCTGCATTTGAATTTTGCAGTAGGACAAGTCACTCTTCTCTAAGCCTGTTTCTTCTTCTATAAATGGGGTGTCTTGAGGGTGAGATGAGACAGTGTGGTAGAGGGGCTCCAGCGAGTCTCAAGCTGCAGCACTTGAAAGTGAATGAATGCCACTTAATGAGACCCTCCCCCTCTCGGTGAATTCCCTGACATACTTGGCCTCCTTCCTCTCAAGAATCCTAGGAGGTATGGTTTTTTCCTTCCTCTACAAAATGAGGACATTAATATCTCCCTCCACATTTGTTGGGAGGATTACATAAAAATAATCTCAAAATCCTGGGTAAATGGTGACTTTCATTATTCAGCTAAGAGAAGTTAATGATCTGGCCAAGTTCATACACCCAGGATGAGATGGGGCCAGGGCTCCATCCCAGACTTCTCTCACCCCGTGAACTGGCATGTACCTCCTATGTTATGCTTTGCTTCGGGATGAGGCCTCATTGCTACGTGGCAGCATGAGGGGGAACAAGAGAAGGGATATGGTCTGCCCATGCAGCTCACAGTTGGCTGGAGGTGATCACTGGGTGCTTGGGCTGATTGTGGGCTGCAGGACTTGGGCAGGTTACAGCACAGGCCTGGCCCACAAGACTCATCTAGTCTAATCCACCTATTTTACTGATTGGGAAAGTGAGATTTCCCCAAATCAGCTGGTAGGATTCACACCCAAGCCTCTAGCTTCCCAGTGCTTTTATTTAGTGCTTTCTTCCAGTCCTGGTCAGAGAGAGGTCTGTGAGCTGGGGCAGCCTGGGCAGAGCTTTCTCTGAACCCTCCATCTTCCTGCCGAGCCTTGCAGGACTTGTCTCATCCCCCTGTCTCCCTGCGTTCAGCCTAACATGGGGCTGGGCCCTCTTAGGAAATGTCTGTGGGACTGAATGGCGAGGACTGCCCTTGACCCAGGGTCCCCATCCCCATGCTTCCTCAGATATTGATGAGTGTAGCTACTCCAGCTACCTCTGCCAGTACCGCTGCGTCAACGAGCCAGGCCGCTTCTCCTGCCACTGCCCACAGGGCTACCAGCTGCTGGCCACACGCCTCTGCCAAGGTACAGGTTACCCGGGTGGGATGGACAGGATGGTGTCAGGAGCTGGCAGCCTGACGCCCTGGATTCCAGCCCCTCTCCCCTGGCACAGACATTGACGAGTGTGAGTCGGGTGCACACCAGTGCTCCGAGGCCCAAACCTGTGTCAACTTTCATGGGGGCTACCGCTGCGTGGACACCAACCGCTGCGTGGAGCCCTATGTCCAGGTCTCTGACAAGTGAGTCATTTTGATGCCTGGCTCCCACAGAAACTACGTCTCCCAGGGGGCTTTGGGGCTGACTGGCATCTATTTGGGCCAGTGAGTGCCCTTGAGGGCTGATGGAAATTGTAGTCCTCCATAACAACCAGTCACAGGGGTGGGAGGATCCTTTTGGGATTCCTTCCCTTTGTAGGGTAGGTGAAATTGGTGGTGGTGGGGGTGGGGGGGGACAGGCAAGGACCTCATTCGTGTCCCCCCACCTTGGGGTCTCTAGCCGCTGCCTCTGCCCAGCCGCCAATCCTCTGTGTCGAGAGCAACCTTCGTCCATCGTGCACCGCTACATGACCATCACCTCAGAGCGGAGCGTGCCCGCCGACGTGTTCCAGATCCAGGCGACCTCCGTCTACCCCGGCGCCTACAATGCCTTTCAGATCCGTGCTGGAAATTCGCAGGGGGACTTCTACATTAGGGTAAGGCTTCTGCAACCCTCAACTGACATGCACTCCAGGAAGCCTTAAGGGAGTACTGGGCCAGGCTATGCCCCGCCTCTCCTCTCAAAGGCCTGCCCCCCGGGGAGTTGGGGTTTCTGAAGGAAGACAGGGTATTCTAAATTCTTGTGGTACGGAGAGATGGTTAAATGCAATTCTAACGAAGCACTTGGACCCTGGGGTTTGAATCCCAGTACTGGTTTCCCATATCTGATCTAAATTTCTTCACCCACAAACCAAGGGAATGGTGTGTGCAGGGGTCTGGGGTCAGAAAGTCCACTCCTTGCTGGTGGAGCTGTTAAGGTGGGAGGGGCCAGGAGTGGGTCACAGTGAGTGACAGCGGCTTGCTTGCGTCTCAGCAGGAGTTTGTCCGGTACCAGTGCTTCTCTTTCTTTTTGAAATTGAATGCTCTGGACCATTAATGCTCTAGGCACAGTGGCTCAAGCCTGTTATCACAGCACTTTGGGAGGCCGAGGTGGGTGGATCACCTGAGGTCAGAAGTTTGAGGCCAGCCTGGCCAACAAGGTGAAACCCCACCTCCACTGAAAATACAAAAATTAGTCGGGCATGGTGGCAGGTGCCTGCAATCCCAGCTACTCGGGAGGCTGAGGCAGGAGAACCGCTTGGAACCCGGGAGGAGGAGGTTGCAGTGAGCTGAGATCGCACCACTGCACTCCAGCCTGGGGGACAAGAGGGAGACTCATCTCAAAAAAAAAAAAAGGAATCGAATGCTCTGAAGGGAGTCTGCTCACTTTGGGTCACCAAAGGTCCCAGCACTCCCAAGAGCAACATGTGGCCTTGAATCATCAGTTAGCCTGGGTTAGACAGAATGAGCTGGAAAGGGTGGGAAGAGCCCCAGCGGGGAGATTTCTGAGTCGGGGAGTGGAGACGTCAAGGGTGTCAAGGAGCCAGATGAGAGCCCAGACGAGAGCCTGGGATCACAGCCTGGCCAGGGCTGTCTCTCCACCTCACGGCCATGGGGCAGGGAGGTGACACTGGGGCAGAGGCCTAGCACACAGGCTGACACAATAAATATGTCCCCCCACCCACTGCCCTGCAGCAAATCAACAACGTCAGCGCCATGCTGGTCCTCGCCCGGCCGGTGACAGGCCCCCGGGGAGTATGTGTTGGACCTGGAGATGGTCACCATGAACTCCCCTCATGAGCTACCGGGCCAGCTCTGTACTGAGACTCACCGTCTTCGTGGGGGCCTACACCTTCTGAGGAGCAGGAGGGAGCCACCCTCCCGCAGCTCCCCTAGCTGAGGAGCCTGTTGTGAGGGGCAGAATGAGAAAGGCAATAAAGGGAGAAAGAAGGAGTCCTGGTGGCTGAGGTGGGAGGGTCACACTGCAGCAAGCCTCAGGCTGGGGCAAGCTGGGACCTGTGGGGGGCAGGCCAAGTCCACCTAAGTGGGGGGTCTCTGTGTGCTGAGGCCCAGGGGGCCCCATTCACAGGAGCTAGGAGCTCCGTACTACTGGCTTCAGTCACCCCCGAGAGCAGAGGAGGTAACGAGGAGGGCGGACTCCAGGCCCTGGCCCAGAGATCTGGACTTGGCTGCTTTGCAGGGGTCCTAAGAAACTCCACTCTGGATAGTGTCAGGAGGCCCTGGGTTCCAGTCCTAACTCTGTCTCAAGCTGTACATTTTGATAAGTCCTAGTGGTTCCCTGGACCTGTTTTTCCATAAAATGAGGCAACTGGACTGTTAGTGGTTTTTGAGCTTTTCTTTTAGGAAGTTTTATTTTTATTTTCCCAGTAAGTTTTATTTATTTAATTTTCCCTCCTCACTCCTAAGGAAGTTTTATTTGATAAGGACCAACTGATGATATAAAGTCGATCCAAAGCTGCAGTGCCCCACTGACTCCACCTCCCTGACCAGGGAATCCCCAGGTCCTAAGCAGCTTGGTTTAAAAACCACTGGACCAGATCATATCTCCGGTTCCTGCATATTTCACAAGGCCCCCAGGGCCAGGCATCTCCTATGTAATACATATGGCTGCAAACACTTAGATTCTAATTGTACCCCAAACGATGGTGGCTGAAAGGCTGATTAGCCTGGGTTGGGGGGACAGATGGGGAGCTGGGGGCTGCTTCGTGGCATAAGCTCAGGTCAGGGGGCTGTAGCTGCAGTAGAGCTGGGACAAAGTCTTGCTCAGAGCAGGCCCCAGATTCCTGCAGGAAGAGAGGCAGTGAGGGTCACGCCCTGGGCCTAGGGCAGCCCCGGCCCCACCACTCCCTCCAGGTTGTGCCTCTTGCCCTCACCTCTGCAGACGCCCACATTTGATGGTGCTCAGTAGTGTCTCTTGTTCCTTGGGGGTGGCACAGGCATCATACGCGGCCAGGAGGCTGGGGGGCAGGGGTTTGAGTTTCTGAGGCTGACAGTGGCCCACTCCAGGCCAGTACCATGAGGGGCCAGGCAGAGGGCTCAGCATGGGATAGAGGATTCGGGACACTGCCCCACTTCCTGAGCCCAGGACACAAGGCCCCACACCAGCCTGCCTATCCTCCCTCCCTGTGGCAACTCTGAGGCAAAACCAGCAAGGGCTCCAGACTGTCACCCCCACTCCCCTTAATGGCTCAGCCCCCTTCTCCAGGAAGCCTCTGTTCCACCAGGTGGGACGTCTCCCTCCCCTCCTGTGGCCTCCACTGCCTGGGACGCTGTGTGGGCCTGCTGGCTTCCTCCCCATTTGACCTCCACGAGTACCCTGGACTTCAGCCAGATCTGTCCATCTCTGGGTCTGCACAGCCCACACAAGGCATGGATTAAGGTGAATTCCATGCACGGAGGGCAGGGGCTGAGGACACCAAAGGGCCCCTCGGGAACCTACCTGGCAGGGGTGCTGTATCGATCTACCAGGGCTGCTGCCTTCTCCCCCACTCACTCCGCGCACCTGCATCAGCTGCCGGGCAAACACTCTCGCACCGACTGGGCCTGGGTTTGGGAAAGGGCTGGATCAGGGGTGATCTCGGCCGGGCCCTGTCAGGGAAGCAGGGAAGAGGCAGTACCTTGTTCTTGATGGCTCCTGCGTTGAAGTCACTGAAGGTGAGGAGTGAGCAGAGAGGGTTTGGAGAGGGCATGGCCCCTGATTCAGGGTTCCCAGGGGCTCCCCAGGGGCGGCTGCGTAGGGTGTGGCCCTGAGGGAAGAAGGAACTGAGGCCAGCCTGGAGCTCGAAGGGACAACTCCAGCCAGCTCCTGCCCAGTGCTCGGCCTCAGGGGGTCAGCCTGAGAAATGGGGGATCTCACCCACCTTGCTTCTCTTGGGGCGCACAGGCAAGGTGAATTCCTTACGGGCCCTGCTCACCTGGTACAGTCTCTGCAAGCCCCGTGTCAAGAGGGCCAGGTAGGCGGCTCACTCCTTAATGTCTGCTGTGCGCTTCACAAAAAAGCCATCAATGACCTGGGAAAGAGGACCCAAGAGAGGGAAGGTGGCTCCTGGCCCAGACCACGAACCACAGACCATAGGCGCCCCTGCCTGCCTGGCTCTGCCCTCCGAGCTCACCTGAGTGTTGGTGACAGCCTGCAGCAGCGTGCTCTCAGGAAGGCTGAGGTTGTGGACTGAGCCATGCTCTTCCACCAGGTATACCCGGCGCTCCAGGCCGCAGCGCTTCAGCCGGAACTAAGGAAGTGAGCAGAGTAGGCAGGGAGGGTCCGGCTGGATGCCCATGTGCCTGGGCATCCATCATGTCACATTCAAAATGGTGCTGTGACCCTGGTCCCACCAATTAGCCTCCACATCCTCCCTAGCCTCTCCCCTGCCTCAGAGGGGCCTCCGAGGCTTTGCTCATACTGACACTCTTGCCTAGAAAGCCCTTCCTCCATCTCTGAACACCGCCCATCCATCAAGCCTGCCCTGGGCCTGTATATGGCCTCTGTGACTATAGGGTCTGCCCAGCAGCAAGTACCAAGGTACAGCGTCTGTATTTCCAGTCCTGGAGATTTGACCCTTGTTTGTCCAAGACTGAGGAAGTGGGCACCCAAGGGATCTTTAATCTGCTCCTGAGCTCAGCCCAAGAATGCAGGCACCCTGTCTTCCTACTGTACGCCTGGATGGGCCTGTGGGGGTCTAATCCTGGAGCGCCACAGGGTGGGTGTGGCTGGAGTCCAAAGGGCCCTGCCTCGAGGAGGCTGCCAGAAGTGCTCCTGGATTGCTCTGGCCTGAAAAGGGGGCCCCAGAGCAGGCAGGGAGCCTGGCAAAGCCATCAGAGTTACCTTCTGCTCCCGGAAGCGGCCGTCAATGATGCTGCTGCACAGGTCATCCAGCCGCTTGCGCTCCACGATGTGGTCCAGCACCAACTCCCCTGGGCTTGCTGCTGAGGAGCCAGGAAGGGTCCCGTTAGCTTGCCATGCCCCACCCACCAGGCCCTGCCCCTGGGCCAGCCTGTCCATGGCCCTTCACCTGGATCTCTAGGATTGGTCTCCTGTGCCACCCACACAAAATCCCCGACATGCAGCTTGCGCACTGTGTGGGCCACGTGCAGCCGCTGTAGCTCTCGGAGCAGCTCCGGCCTGTGCCCCGCCCTGCAGTGGCAGGGAAGGAAGCCTAGATCAGGGCAGGGCAGGGCAGGGCAGGGCAGTGCCTACCCCCCAGCTTCCTCCGATCGTCTGTTTCTCCCCCACCTCACTCACCCCCGGGTCTCACCGATGTCCACACACAATAGTACCCTGTAGTCTCCAGGCCTCAGCTCCAGCAGCGGCAGCTGGACCCCTGCTTCACTGGCACTAAGTGGGGGTGGTGTGTGAGGCCAGAATCCCTCATGCCAGGGCTGTTGCCCAGCACCCACACCACCCAACACCCACCACCCACCCATAGTAGGGGGCAGCCACAGCTCGGCTGCAGGGTTTTGGTCTCATTTCCCATCCCCTCCTTCCCGTTTTCCCCTCTTCCCCGCTCCTCCTCACAGCTCTGCTGAAGCTGCTCCTGGCACTGCTGTTTCCTCCCCCAGGGGGCTCCTCAGGCCTGATGCCCACATTCAGCAAGCTCAGACCTTCTGACTCAGCCAACTTCTGGGCCAGCTCCAGGCCCTCTGGGGTCAGTGAGTACCTGGGAAGCAGAGGGGGACAACACAGCTCTCCCTTTTTCACTCATTCCTGGCAGGCTCTCCTGCCTGCCCCCCAGCTGGGTTAGACTCACTGCCCCCTGGCACCCTGCACAAATGACCCCAGTGGCTCCTGCTCCTCCTGGTCTTCTTGGCTGTTAGAGCAGTTCCTTGGACCTGCTCAGTGCCATTCTCAGGTCTGCAATAAGTCAGTCTCAGACAATTTCCTTTCTCTTCACACTTCACTAATGCTGTTTCCTCCTCCTCAGAACACTTATCCTGCATCTCTACCTGCCAAATCCTGAAATGTGTCAAATGCTCTCTCCTCTGAAAAGGCTTTCTACTCCTCTAAAACCCGTGGTGCCCTCCCACCCACACTGTTGCAGGGTTGGTCTGTTCTCTCTAGGTACACTCCAGGTACGCCAACAGTGGGAGCTCCTGAGGGAAGGCCCACGTCCCCCAACCTCAACAGCATCAGCTCTGGGAGTTGTTGGGTGATTCTAAGCCCCCCATTAAGAAGGTCATGCACGCTCTCCCCACCCCTGCCTCCTGAATCTCCTGCAGTTGGCCCCACCTGGCTGGCTGGTGTGTCCTGAGGACCAGGTTCCTGTGGAGGAGGGAGCGGAGGGCTGGCCAGGGTCGAGCACTCCCAGGGGCTACCTGTGGATTGGAAAAGAGACCCTCAGAGAACACCTGTTGCCACCACGAGTCCATGTTCCCTGTGTCCCCAGCCACGGGCCACACATGTGCCCACTGCAAGAAAGGGCAGTCTTTGGTGCCAGAGCTGCTTGGGCGTGTCCTCCCTGACCCCTGTGCTCACCCTGGGGGCCTTCTGAGCACACTTCTGCAGCAGCTCCTCCTTGGTTAAGAACTGGTGGCCGTTAGGATTCTGAAACCACAGTAGAAGAGACAGGGTAGGCTCAGTGCCAGGGCCCCTCCTCATCCTGCTCAGGTAGCTGGGATAATCTTTGCCTGTCTTGTCCTGGCCAGGCACCTCTTGGAACCTCCCACCCCCACTGCCTTAGTTCCACCTCCCGGTGTAGCTTGGTGCTCACCAGGTGCTCCTGGTAGAGCAGCAGCAGTATCACTCGGGCTCCTGAGTGCCGAGCTGGCCAGTAGCTGCCAGAGCCTCCCACTTTGGGCTGGGCAGGAACCTGAAAGGAACACAGGAGCTCTGAATGTGAAAGCCAGCCAGTCATCTTCCAATAAGTCCCTGGCAGGGCTGAGGTTTCACAGGCTTCGTGGCACTGGGTAATTCACTCAGTTGAGTCTCAGTTTCCTTCTCTGTAAAATGGGCCAGGTGATGCGATGACCCCCTGCAAATCTGGGATGAGACAGCAGGCAGTTTGGGGCAGCCGGTGGGGGTGTCTGCCCAGCCCGGCTCTGGTCTATGATGTGGGGGCAGGACAGGAGTGATTAGACAGGAAAACTGAATGACCATGACCCTGTAACTAACTGAGCTGCGCTCCCTAAGTAGCTTGATCATGGAATTCTCTCATTGGCTGTTACCAATATTCCCATTCACAGGTTAAAATACTAAGTCGAAAAGAGGATAAGTCATTATTTGCCCAAGGCCAGGCATCGCTAGTGAGATTTGGACTCAGGCTTGCCAAATCCCCCCAAGCCAGGAAATCATACTCCCGCACTCCCACTTTGCCTTCCACTCCCCTTGCCCCTTCCTCACTGGCATGGAAGAGTCCTGGACTTCTGCAGGTGGCCCCTGCGGTGCTGGACTGTTCTGTCCAGATGGTGAGCCTGGGGCATGGTCACCTGCGGGAGCAGAAGAGAGTCAACTCTGCACTCCATGGAATCCAGCAACTGCGAAGGTCTGGGATGCAACCTGCTCAGATGGTACATGAGACCGGTGAGGGTGGCTCAGGGAGCGCCAGCCACTAGCCTGAGGCCGAACAGCAACTTGGACAGGAGTGGGGAGCTTGAAGCCAAGGGATCCCAGGTGAGTACGGAGGCTGCACCTGGGGGAGGCAGGGGATCACCGACCCCTTTCCGAGGCGCTCACCGCCAGATGTTTGGTGCCTCTGCAGCCGCTCGTCCAGCATCCGGCAGAGCCCGTCTCCGAAGTGCTGCAGAATCTTAGCTTCCTTCCCGCTGCGCAGCGGCAGTGGGTACCGCCGGAGGGAGCGCAGCGCCTGGCGGGGGCAGGGGTAGGGTACCTGGTCAGGGTAGGCCTGACCTGGCCAGCAGCTGTTCCCATCGGGCCGCGCAAGGACCCACCTTCTGAAACACGAAGCGCGTGCGGCGCCCGCTGCGGGTCGCCTCGTCCCGCCACTCAGTCAGCCAGCGAACGAAGAGCGGGTTGGGACAGGCAGGCAGCGGGCGCTTCCGACCCAGGCGGACCGGCGCCGCCATGAGCCCGAGGGCGGGTCCTCCGGCGGGACTGGGACGCCGCCAGTTCTGGAGTCGGGATTCGAACACCTGGTCCGGGGCGGGGCGGCAGAAGAGGGAAGGTGAGGGCAGGACCGCTGAGATCACGGGCCCAATTACAAGGGGCACTAACGAGAGGAGAACCTGCTCTCCCGCCCCTGCGCTGCTCTAAGTGGTTGGTGCGCGACGCTGCCTCTAACAATATTTTGCCTCGGCCGCGCTCCGGCCAGGACCGGCCTTTGGGACGCGCCCCCACCCCCAGCCCCGGAACCTGGACCTGTTCCTTCCAGTCACCTCAGATTCGAGAGCGGGGTCATCTTTGTGTAGGTTAGAGTAAGACGGACAGCGCCCCCTGTGATGGGGGAGGACTGGCTGGGCGGTGCTTAACAGCCCAACCTGAACTTGGCCGCGCTAAGGTCTTTAAGATTGTCAGTTTCATAGAAACACTAGGTCCTGCCAAAGAAAATAAACGATTAAAAAAAAAAAAAAAAATATTAAAAAAAAAAAAAAAGATTGTCAGTTTCAGCCTCAAGCTTGAAGAGGAGGCTGGAGATGGAGACTGGGCTCCAGGAAGAGTCCAGAAGAGGCAGGGGCTGGGAAACAAACGGGTGCAAACATACTGGTGGGAGGGACACCCAGAAAGGGGCGCCGGAGATGAGGCCACAAAGGTAAGGCAGGAGGAGCTGCAGCACCCCTGGAGGAAATGGTGGCCCTCGTCCCCGGGATACAGGGCAAAGAGTGTGTGGTGGGGAGAAAGTCGAGGACGTGCCGAGAAGGCCCAAAATAGGGCCTGGGGGGTCGGGGGCCAGAGGCCTAGTGGAAGGAGTACTGTAAATTAAGAGGTGATTGGGCACCTTGGCAGTTGGGGAGATCTGAGGTGGGCACGTGGTTGAGTTCGGGGTCGGGGGGAGCAGGCTGCGGGTTAAGACGCCCAAACACAGGTAGACGGGAGAACACTTCGTCTTTTTTGCGGCCAATCGGAAGTGGGAGACCCTGAGGGAGGTTGCAAATGGAAACCCTACAAAGGGTTTCAACCTGACAATGCTGAAGGACACGTACAGTTGAGTTGGCCACAGGCGACTAGCCAGGGTTTGAAGCAACACCCGGCCTCTAGCCTGTTATGCCGGAAGTCGCGAGACGCAGGTCTCGAGCCTGCGAGGAAGAGAGGTGGGCGCCAGAGCTCCAGGCCCGCCCCTCCGGACTCCGCCTAGCCCAAGGCGTAGAAGCCCCAGCCGGCTCCGGCTCCCGCCTCCCTCCCGCCGCGGCCTTATAAGGAGCCTGAAGCCGGCTGTCGGGCTGGCCCCGCCTCCTCGAGTCTCTTGTCCTAATAAGGACATCTAGGGCATCTCGCGGCTAGGGGCGGGCAGGAGCGCGTCTCCAGGGTAACTGCGAAGCCCCGTCCCCCTCCTCGTTGCTCTTGGAAACTCTAAGACTCGAAAAAGGTGGCGCTAGCCTCGTCTTCAGGCAGAGGCGCTCGCGGGAGGCGGGGGCCAAGCTGCAGCCTTCACCTGGAGCGCTGGGAGCCCAGGGTGGGGGCGGTGCTGTGGAACGTCCCCGACTACAACCCCCGGCATGCTCTGCAAGGTACTCCACTTCCAAGCATCGCTCTCCGTTTACAATCTTAATTCCGTTTATGGGATTAAGGCCCCAGATCCATTTCTGGGTTTGACTCTGACTTGTTTGCGACCCAGTCGTCTCTTCCTGAAGAGCGTGAGGCTGTGGTCACTGTTCTAGGACAACGAAATCATCCCGGAGTCCCCCGCTCGTTTCTTTTTTTAAGGAATATACTACCACATAACTTGTCTCAGTTTTTACAGATGTTAGAAGAGCCATATGCCTGGCTATAAACTCGAGAGCTGGGTTCAAGTCTGGTTTAATATCTGTTCCTTTTCACTGGCACGTAAAAGGCACGTAAAGAGGCCTTGAATTGAATGCACAGTTCCTCGCCTTTACCCATTACCGCCTCATGACTGCCAAACATCTTTAAACAAGAACAGAGCTCTCAGAGATTTCCTTTGTAGCCTTCCCCTGTGCCTTTTTCTCCTATTTTTATTTTACTGACGTTGCACATGGCCTTTTTTCAGAAGACGAGAGTGGCTTTGCACATGCAGAGTACTAGTGTTTGTCGGACTGACAACGTCTTCATACGTGTGATTTTCTTTGCTTTAGGACGGGATTCCAGGCTAATCAATAGTTGCCTCGATTCAGAAAAGCAAAACCCTAACCTTACTCAAAAGTTTCAGACCAAGGAATCCAGATAATATCAGATAGGTCTTAAGAAAGCCGTGTTGCTGCGGGATAAAAAGCCGCTTAATCCGGGATCGTTTTCAGGTTATTTTACTGAGCGCCGCCTCGCAGGACTCAGAGCAGTTCCTGTTAAATTGGACCAATGGGCTCGCGCTGCGCGCTGCGGCCCTGCCCGCGGCCCAGGCCTACATTTCCCCGCATGCACTGCGGCGCAGGGCCGGCAGGCGGGAAGACTCCGTTACCCAGCGAGCGCGGCGGCAGCGCAGGGCCCTCGGACTCCATTTCCCGTCTGCCCGCGGAGGGAGCGCCGGAAGCCCGCCCCGCCCCCTCATTGTGCGGCTCCTACTAAACGGAAGGGGCCGGGAGAGGCCGCGTTCAGTCGGGTCCCGGCAGCAGCTGCAGCGCTTTCTTCTTCTGCGGCTTTCCGTGTCCTCTCCTTTCGCTTCCGGAAACATGGTGAGCGGCAGGCCACGGCGCCCGAGGGAGGCGGCTGCGGGTCGGTCGCCTGCGCGCGGGAGGCGACGGGGGAGCGATGTCCGCACCCCCTCCCCCAGCGCCCCGGCGGGATGAGGGTCTCGCACGGAGGGGGCGGGCGGTACCGAAATGCGCGTGCGCGCCCAGGGGTGCCGGGGAGGGCCGGCCTGGACGTCGCTCGCGCGCTCCCTGGGCCCCTCTCCCCTCCCCCCACCCGCTGGTGCGCCCGCGCGGACGGACTGCGGCCGCTGGGGGAGGGGTCTGGGTCGCGCGCCGGCGCGCCCTTCGCGGAACGGCCGGCGTCGCGCGTTGTTTCTTAGGGGCGCGCTCTCGACTGGAGCACGCGGCGTCCAAACCCGGCCCGGGGGCGGCGAGGGAAAAGCGCGCGAGAGGTCTCGGCGCGCGCGCCCCACCCAAGGCTGTTCCTCTCTCCGCGTCACCCTCCCTCGGCAGCCGGGTCCGTCTCGGGAGCAGGTGGCAGAGATGCCTGCGCCTGGGAGGGGCGAGCGCTGTCGCGGCGAGGGGAGATGCTGGGACAACAGAGTACTGGTTGGGGCATGGGTGCCTGCGATTAGGGCCTTGCACCGCAAGGCTTGGAGGGGGCATCGCAGAGACCGTGGCCGGCTCTGGAGCGCAACCCATCGAGCTGCGTTCTCACCCGTGCATCGCGCGAGGGCTGAAACGGCGCTGTCCGCCGGCGCTTGCGCGCACTCTCAGGCCCGGCCGCCGGTGTCGAAGCTCTGGGCGAGCAGGGCCTTCCCGGATGGGCCTGAGGGTGGAGCCGAGTTTAGGGAAGTGACCCAGGCGGGCACCGCCCGGAAACTCATCCCGCCCCCTGCATACGGCTAGAGGGCTGAGAAAGCCGAAGGTTGTGTAGCTTGCCCCAGGCTCCTGCCTACTGCAGATGGGTCTGATATGCCCGTTGGTTAAGGCGATTCCACAGGGTTAGGGACCTGGAGGTGCTGCTGCCTTTAGGGTACGCGTTTCTCTACAGGGGAGGGGGCCGAGCCTAGCCGGTCTCCTTTCCCCGCCCACTCCGGAAGCGGCTGGGTCACGTGGCCGGTTTCCTCTGCAGTTCCGGGGAGCAGATTTACCGTGGACGGTCCCTCCCTCTCCTGGCTCGGGCACCCCCAAGCACTGTGCAGAGTAGGAGTTTAAAGAGCTCTCGAGGCCTGTGGGCACTTGAGTTTGGCATGTTAATTTCTACCAGCAACTTCTGGGGCCCAGCACCATTCCCAGAAGAAAGAAGTTGTCGGGCACGGTCCTTAGTGGGGGTTGTGATTCTTGTTTTGGTTGGGAAAGACCCTAGCAAGGAACGGGCGTCGTTTGTGTAATAACTGCATTAAGTAGTTCTGGTGGATTTGTTGCAACTGTTCAGTGTCCTTGGGTCCCAACTAGCATTGTGGGGTCTCGGCTCTTCTGAAGAGGAGTCTTGCTTCGGGTATTTGGATCCTCCTATCTGTGAAGTTCGAGGTCACCACTTTTATCCAAAGGCTGAGAGCAAATACTATGAGTAGCCAGTGGATCTTTTAATTCTGGGTCCACATCTGGGTCAAGGCTCTGCTTTTCACGAGTTTTCCATTTCCTGTAAAATAAGGGGAGGAGTTGTTGAACTAGGTGATCAGAGGCCATGGCTGCCGTTCTGGGGTTGTGTCCCATCTGGTTCTTTGACAGTGGCGTGGGTTGGAAACACCAGTGACTTGCCCTGGGAAGGGCACTAGTGCCGGGCGCGGACTGAGAACTGAGAAAACAAGGGGCAGTTCCCTAGAATCCTTTCTCTGAGGAGGGATACGTGGCATGTCTCCTAGGCCTCTGGTGTGGCTGTCTCTGATGGAGTCATCAAGGTGTTCAATGACATGAAGGTGCGTAAGTCTTCAACGCCAGAGGAGGTGAAGAAGCGCAAGAAGGCTGTGCTCTCTGCCTGAGTGAGGACAAGAAGAACATCATCCTAGAGGAGGGCAAGGAGATCCTGGTGGGCGATGTGGGCCAAACTGTCGACCACCCTACGCCACCTTTGTCAAGATGCTGCCAGATAAGGACTGCCGCTACGCCCTTTACGATGCAACCTACCGAGACCAAGGAGAGCAAGAAGGAGGACCTGGTGTTTATCTTCTGGTGAGCTCTTCTTCATCCTGGCACTTCTTTCTATCACCTTCCCCCCTTCCTCATCTGTGGCTCCAGAGGTGTGGGTTTGGGGTAGGGGTTATAATAAAAGACTCCTCACTGCCAGCCCAAGGGTTTCTCAAAGTCACCTATGGCTTTGCTGTTGCTGTGAGTTGCCTGATGCATCTTTCTGTTCAGGGCTCCTGAGTCTGCACCCCTTAAGAGCAAAATGATCTATGCCAGCTCCAAGGATGCCATTAAGAAGAAGCTGACAGGTAAGGCCCAGCATTGGTACTGAGTGTCCTTCTGCTCTGGCCTTGGCTGCAGGGTAGGGTGAATGGCACTCACAGGGGGTCCGCCCCCTTGTCTTTGCCGCCTGCTTGTTCCTTCCATCTGCTTTGATTGGCTCCTTCCCAGCCACAGAAACTGCCCCCACCCCAGTGCTTCCTGCTCACAGATGCTCCCCCTTCTTCCCTACAGGGATCAAGCATGAATTGCAAGCAAACTGCTACGAGGAGGTCAAGGACCGCTGCACCCTGGCAGAGAAGCTGGGGGGCAGTGCCGTCATCTCCCTGGAGGGCAAGCCTTTGTGAGCCCCTTCTGGCCCCCTGCCTGGAGCATCTGGCAGCCCCACACCTGCCCTTGGGGGTTGCAGGCTGCCCCCTTCCTGCCAGACCGGAGGGGCTGGGGGGATCCCAGCAGGGGGAGGGCAGTCCCTTCACCCCAGTTGCCAAACAGACCCCCCACCCTCTGGATTTTCCTCCTCCCTCCATCCCTGACGGTTCTGGCCTTCCCAAACTGCTTTTGATCTTCTGATTCCTCTTGGGTTGAAGCAGACCAAGTTCCCTTCAGGCCTCCCAATTGTGGGGGGAGCCTGTATTTTTTTAACAACATCCCCAATCCCCACTTGTTCCTCCCCCTTTCCATGCTGCCAACTTCTAACCGCAATAGTGACTCTGTGCTTGTCTGTTTAGTTCTGTGTATAAATGGAATGTTGTGGAGATGACCCCTCCCTGTGCCGGCTGGTTCCTCTCCCCTTTTCCCCTGGTCACTGCTACTCATGGAAGCAAGACCACTAAGGGACCTTCGATTAAAAAAAGATAATAAAAAGACTCATTAATGAGATGCGTGTTTCAAGGTTGGGGCCCAGGAGACCTTAGGGAGTGGGGGTGCACTGGGAAAATGGTACTATCTGTTCTCTGTACCCCATGCCCAGCCAGCCCCTACACACCCTTATCTGGCTTGTGACTGGCTGGGACGCTCTTCCGATGTTCACCATTATTTCTTTTGGTGCTGTGATTGACACTAGACTGGCTGTTGTAGGAGTGGGTGTGTCTGCTGCTGGCTACAGGGGTTCTCCAGCAGAAGTGACTTAGGCCTGAATTGGTTGCTCTGTAGCTTTGCCTGGTTGGGCAGTGAGGTCCATCTGAACTCTGTTCTGTCCCTGCCTGGATGTGGTCTGATAGGCACATCACAGGTATCTGTAAGGTTCGGTTTGGTCTATCTTCCCTGGGTGGCTGACTCAAATTTATGAGGGTCAGGTTCAGTGGCTGCTGTGAGTAAGAGGCCAAGTTGAGCCTTTGACATAGATGTGGCTGGAGTCCGTTGAGGGTGGGGCCACCCAGGTGGAACCCAGGACTTCAGACCCAGGTGTCTTAAGCACCGCCTCCCTATGTTTAGCCAAAGGGTGTTGCCGGTGCCTTTTGCTGGCATTGCCATGGCCTGTTTTCCAGCTTGTACTTTGGGCTCTTCACCTGCCCAGCAGGCAGAGACATCCAAGAAGTCTGGCCCTAGGGGTGAGGTGAATTGGGAGTGCTAATGTGGGGTCTGTATCTCTCCCTAGTCACCTGAACTGAGAAGGGAGGCTGCGTCCTGACTTACGAGCTGGCTCCTTAACTCCTGGGAGCTCATGAGTGGTTCTGGGAGGAAGGGCTAGGTCCTTTCTGGTTAGGAAACAGGTGTGGAGAACTTGGGATTCATCTTGGTGCTAGGGTTTATGGGGGTGGGGGCAAACCTGGAAGACTGTTCTGGGTGTCTTGCCTTCCCACAGGGAGCCTGCTGCCACTGGAGAGAGGGCTGAGGATGCTGCAGGGTTGCCCTCTGTGGTGTCCCCAGGATCTGAATCTTCATACTGCCTTGGCAGAGGGTGTGCCTGGTGGACCCTTGAGCTGTGGGAAGTAAGACAACGAGCACCCTTGCTGCAAAACCAGGGTTTTTATTTGTGAAGGAGAACAGGCTGGGATCAAGTGAGCTATGTTTCCTTCAAGGCCACGGGTGAGGGTAGAGGCTGTCCTTCAGCCTGGTGTTGGGGGGATGTCAGGGTCCCTGGGGCTCTGTTGATCTGTGGCCAGTTATGATGCCCATGCTGCCCTGTGTCTTGCAGGGCCTGGCCCCTTTGGTGGTGGTGGGGGTGGGGGTTCGGGCTTTCCCTGGGAGGATGTGGGACAGAGTGACAATGTGGCTAGTGGCACTGTGCTAGGGAAGGAGACATCTTGCTGGAGAGGGGTCTGGGATACCCCGGTTACTAGAGATCCCAGAGCAAGGTCTGGCAGAGTCTGGCTGCTCTAAGGCTCCCCCTTTAGGGCGACAAGGGTGTTCCGGAGAATCAGGGTGCTGGCCTGCAGAGGAGAAACAGGTCCTTGAAGTCCCCTGCTCCCTAAGTCAGAATGCCATTCTTTCTGCACGTTAGATGGCTTCTTGCTCCTCACGCCCCTGCTCTCTGCAGTAACAGGTGCGGTTAACTGGGGCTTCAAACCAAGGAGGCAAGGGTCCTGAGCCTTAGTTGGGGCTACTCTCATGGATGGCCCCTCTTCACAACATGTGTGCACACATGCACATGCATGCACACACCCACATACACACATACACATGCGTACACGCACGCATACCCTCGTGCCTGTGGTGGGGAGGGAGGTTGGAGGTGGGAGGGCTCACCTTGGCATGTTTGAGCTCCAGCTCCGCCAGCTCAATGAGATTCTTTCGAAGAGGAGACCCGGCGGGACTTGAAGTCCATGAGCTCTGGAGAGGTGGGGAAAAGGCATGGAGCCCTGGGCAGGGCAGGACAGGGGGCTCCGGGCTGGGGGCTGCGGGCTCACCTTGCTTGGCAGAGTCGGAGAGGCGCTCGAAGCGTTGGCAGCACAGCTGCTGGTGGCTCTCGGCGGGCCGAACCTCCCTGTTCCTGGTGCGCGCCTTGTCCAGCGCCTTGTTGGCATTCTCATAGTCAGCCAGTGCCCGCAGCCGCCGGTATAGCAGGTCCTAGGACCACGGGCACAGGGTCACTGCTGCCCTGTCCTGGTCTCCAGGCCTGAGCACCGCTCTGGGGCTGCCTCTCACCTTGGCTGCCTGTGAGTCGCGCATGTAATACCTCAGCATGTCTGACAGCTTCAGGTCCTCGTCGGAAGCCACCCGGCCCTCCAGCTTCTGCATCAGAAAGGTGGGCACTGGCAAGGGAGCTTGTCAGAGGGGCAGCTAAAGGGTGGGAGGCGCCTCTTAATCTAAATATCCAGCAAAGAAGCCTTAGGTAAGTGCTCCAGGTCAGACCTGGTGTTCAGGGGGAGCAGGCCAGGGAAGGCTTCACAGAGGAAATGGCATCTAGCCTGGATCTTGGGGACTAAGTCAAAGCCAGACAGAGGGAGCTGAGGGCTTGGCAGCTGTGCAAGCCTGGGTATAACCTGGATTAAGCCTGGGTTCAGGGAGGGCACTTGGGCAAAGCAGGGAAGGGAGGCAGAGGCTGGAGCACAAGAGGCTGAAAATGGAAGCTGGGCGCTCTGGGCTTTGGGCTTTGGGGAGCTTCTAGAAGAGGCAGGGTCCCTGAAGGGCCTTGAGCAGGAAGAAATGCGGTCTAACAGACATTTTAGGAAGATGGAGACACTCCAGTGACTTTCTTGGGGAAGAGGGGGGAAAGTGTGTACCTGGGCAGTGTGCTGGCAGCTGGGTGCAGCCTGCCAGAGGTTTGGGCACCCCCTGTGCCTCCCACCCGTCCCCTGCCACGTATGTGTGCACGCATGCACGCGTACACACACACACACGAGGCTGCATTCTCGTCTTCACCCCACCTCTTATTAAACTAGTCTGGAGTGTGAGCCCAACTTGCCAGTGGGCCCAAGTTATCACTGAACATTCCAAGATGATCCTGGAGCTCTTCCTCTGCCGTGACTCATCTTCCCTCCAAAGCTCACCAGGAAAGAGAAGGCAGTACTTACCCTCAGCCGTTCAAAGAGCTCTGCCAAATTTGAGGAAGCTCCTAGGAAACAGTGGGAGGAATTAGGATAGGGGGCTGAGACACAGCTCAAAGCCTCTCTGCCTCAGCTTCTCCTCAGGAATCTCCCTCTTCCCCTTTCCCTCCCAACACCCTCCCCCAACAAGAGAGCCTACACCTCCCACCTAGAACTGACAGTAGACATCTACAGAGTGACCCCCTCATGGGAAGACATGGTATTACAGGCATAGGGAGAGGGTAGAGGTGGGAGGAGTCCTCACGTCCTTAGCTGGTTGACTTCCTGTGTTCCCAGACTGCTCAGTGCAGCTGAGATAGGGATATAACTCGTCTGCCAGGCCTGTTGGGGGAACAACCCCATCAGAGCCCCTACATCTGCATGTCAAGCCCTGGTGCTTGTGGCATGCCCTGCTCTCTTCTCTCCCCAAGGAGTTGAACCGCTGGGGGAGAGGGGCAGGGGGATCCAGGACCCCTTCAGCCCTGCGTACACTTGTGGGAGCGCATGACGCGGTCGGCCCGCAGGCAGGCATCTCGGATACGGGTGTGATACTCCAACAGGAAGGTCCTCTCATGCTCAAAGAAGTCATCCACCTCCTAAGGGAGCCAGGCAGGAGCCCATTTACACTGGGTTACCAAGGAGCTTGGCAGTTTAGGCACCCAGGGTTGGTGAAATCTCTTTTAATCCAGGCCAGGCCCCACCACTGGCTTCCCTCCCACGGCCAGCCTGGGCCTCAGTCTGTGCTGTGGACTTGAGGCACTGGGTTGAATCTGAGAGGAGCCCCCGAGGATTACCTTGAGCCCTGACATGCCAGTGATGAGGGCTTCATCCGCGGACTTCACGATATTCCTCAGAAACCCTCCCAGGAGCTCCTCCTATTCTTCCCGCGGACACTCAGCTGAGGCACACAGGGAGGGTGCGATGGTGGGGGTGGGCGTTCTCGCCTCCCAGCCCGTGTCGCAAGCCACTCACGGAGCTGAGACACAGACTTGGCCGCTTCTCCAGCCCTGCCAACCCTGGGGGCCTCCTGACCCAAGCTAGACTCCTGCCCCAGGGGTGATTTTAGGGATTCGGCCCAGCTCACATCCTGTCCATATTCCAAAAAGACGAAGAAGTTGTGGTCTCGGCGCAGGGTGGGGGTGGGCCGCCAGGCGCTGCAGAAGACTTCGTGCATCGCGACAGTCTTCTAAAGATGGCCAGGTACTCCCTGCGAGAGCAGCAGCGGCTCACAGGCCCTGCTCAGCTCGCATCATCCTGCCTGCCCCCTCTCTGGGGTCAGAGGTCAGGGTTGCTAAACATTCATCGGGGGATAGCTGGGGAAGACAGCTGGGCTCTGGGCACAGCAGGGAAAAGAGGTGGCACTCACGCTTCCAGCTCCTGCTTCATCTTGGCAAACTCTTCCCGAGTGACAGAGCTGTCCCCCTCACCCAGTTTCTGCAGCTTTTCTCTCGAAGCCTCAAAGTCTGGCCTTGGAGGGGCTGGGGGGGATCTGCTCAAAGGAGGGATGGAGCTGGGAGGCCTCTCACTGCCGAGGCGGCCGTCACAGCCTTTGGTCCTCACCCAGTGCTCTGCCTGTCCCTCCCAGCCCCTGCCCGTCCCCTCCTCACGATGAGGCCGGCGTACTCCTCATTCTCCACGTAGGCGTCATGCAGCCAGATGAACTCCTCGTGCTGCCGCACGACTGAGAACTCAGTCTGGGCGAAGTGAGGGAGGCAGCTCTGGAAGCAGGAAGGCTGTCTGAGGTCCCCTCTCTCTGCCCCAAGCCCTGCCTCAACAAGTCTCCTGGGCACCTACTTTTGGGATCTCCTCATCCCACTTTCCAGGGAGGACCCAGTTAGAGTTCAGGTGTCCATGATTTCATTCAGAATGGTGGACAGGGATGATTAGGACTCGGGGCCTAGGCAAAGACACCCAGAGCCTGGCCAAGATGCTCACTTTCTAGAAGGGACTGAGGGCAAATGCCAGGTGGAGGAACAGGGCCCACAGGCTGTTTTGGCATGTGTCTACCACCCCTGGGGGAGGCCTCCTGCAGGCAGCCACCAGCACCTTTCCTTGCGGCCCGCACTGCCTCACCTTGGTTTGAACAGTGAATTTCACCTTGTCCCGCTCACTCACTGCGTCAGAGATCTCCACCTGTAAGGAGCTGTCTCCCTGCAGTTCCACCAATGCGCAGGAAGGCTGTGGAGGAAAGGAGGTCTCTGGCCTGGCTGAGCGTGGCCCCTTTCCCCTTCCTTGCCCTGCAGGCCTGGTCCACCTGCAGAACCCTCTTCAGCAGCACTGCTTCCACAATGCCCCAGGTCACCAGAGAGAGGTCCTGATAAGGCACTGACCTGAGCTTGGGAACTGTCAAAACATTTTAATCCTTCCATCCTTGGAGGCAGGCAGAATGCTTCCCATTTTACAGATATTGAAGCTGAGAACACCAGAGAGGTAAAGTAATTTGTCCAAGGTTACGCAGCTGCAAAGCGGCAGTACCAGATTGAAACCCAGTTTTTTGTTTTGTTTTGTTGTTTGCTTTTTTAAGATGGAGTCTTGCTCTGTCACCCAGACTGGAGTGCAGTGGCACGATCTCAGCTCACTGCAACCTCTGCCTCCTGGGTTCAAGCGATTCTCCTGCCTCAGCCTCCCGAGTAGCTGGGACCACAGGCGTGCACCACCACGCCCGGCTAATTTTTGTATTTTTAGTAGAGATGGGGTTCACCATGTTAGGCTGATCTCAAACTCCTGACCTCAGGTGATCCACCTGCCTCAGCCTCCCAAAGTGTTGGGATTACAGGCGTGAGCCACTGCACTGGGCAAAACCCAGTTTCTTAATTCCCAATCCCCTGCCCTTTCTCAGTTACTTGCCCACCCCTTCCCCAGCTGGCTTCCTCAGGCATTCCTTAACCAAGGCTTCAAGTGAGTTGGATGAGATGTTCCCACCTCTTCTGGTGGGGTTACCAAAACCATTCCATTTACTGTTTTTGGTGCCAAGAGGCAACAGCTTACATGCAAAGCATGTGTATCTCTCCAAGTAAAAAGGTCCACGAGACACTGAGCTACTCGCTTGTTCTTGCATTGAGCTATTCAACATGTATTTATTTATTTTTGAGACAGGGTCTTGCTCTGTCACTCAGGCTGTAATGCAGTGGTGCCATCATAGCTCACTGCAGCCTCGAACTCCTGGGCTCAAGTGATCATCCTGCCTCAGCTTCCCGAGTAGCTGGGACAACAGACATGTACCACCATGCCCAGCTATTTTTTTTTTTAGAGACAGGGTCTTACTATGTTGCCCAGGCTGGTCTCCAACTCCTGGGCTCAAACAATCCTCCCACCTTAGCCTTCCAAAGGGCCGGAAGCAACATGCATTTACTGAATACTACTGTGTCCACATCATTGTGCCAAGTGACATGAGGGGGAAGGGAAGAGGCTTAGGAATCACTCTGTCTTTCAGCATTGCTCACCAGTATACAAAAGACACATGTCCCACCTCTCAATCTGGAGGCCTTCTCACTCTCTCCTCTCTCTTGGTTTTGGCATACTTTGGAGATGGTCCCTGAGATGGGGCTTGATGGTATGTGGGTCCCAGAAACAGGTAGGCCCCTGGCTGATGATGGTGGCCCATCTGCAGCTAGTGTAGTGATGTCTCCTCCCTGGATGGAGATGCCCGCATCTCTCCCCCTCCTCCTGGATGTCCAGCATAAAGGAATTGACCCTGAGGTCACTGGTCACTGTTTACAGGGTTATCGCTACAGTGTTTCTCGCCATTTTTTTTTTTTTTTTTAGGTAGAGTCTCGCTCTGTCACCCAGGCTAGAGTGCAGTGTCATGATCTCGGCTCACTGCAAACTCTGCCTCCCGAGTTCAAGTGATTTTCCTGCCTCAGCCTCCTGAGTAGTTGGGATTACAGGCGCACACCACTACTCCTGGCTGGTTTTTGTACTTTTAGTAGAGTCGGTGTTCTGCTGTGTTGGCCAGGCTGGCCTTCAACTTGTGGGCTCAAGTGACCCGCCTGCCTCGGCCTCCCAAAGTGCCGGGATTACAGGTGTGAGCCATCACACCCGGTCCCCCCCACTTTTTTTTAATTGAGGTATAAGTTACATATGGGAAAGTGCACAAATTTTAAGTGTAAAGCACCAATTAATTTGTAGATATATATACAGCTAGGTAACCATCACCCAACTCAGATCATGATGTAGATTTTCTTTATTTGTTTGGAGACAAGGTCTTGCTCTGTCACCCAGGCTGGAGTGTGGTGGCACCACCACAGCTCACTGCAGCCTTCATATCCTGGGCTCAGGCAATCCTCCTGACTCAGCCTTCCTAGTAGCAAGGACCACAGGCATGTACCACCATGCCCAGATAATTTTAAAAAAATTTTTTAAAAGTGCTGTAATCCAGCACTTTGGGAGGCCAAGGCAGGAGAATCGCTTGAGCCCAGGAGTTCCAGACCAGTTTGGGCAACATGGTGAGACACCCTCCAACCCCCGCCTCCATAAAAAACCCCAACAATTGGCCAGTCCTGGTGGCTCACACCTGTAATCCCAGCACTTTGGGAGGCCAAGGCGGGCAGATCACAGGGTCAGGAGATTGAGACCATCCTGGCTAACATGGTGAAACCCCGTCTCTACTAAAAAAAAAAAAAATTAGCCGGGTGTGGTGGTGGATCTCTGTAGTCCCAGCTACGTGGGAGGCTGAGGTAGGAGAATCGCTTGAATGTGGGAGGCGGAGGTTGCAGTGAGCCAAGATCGTGCCACTGCACTCCAGTCTGGGCCACAGGGCAAGACTCCATCTCAAAAAAAAAAAAAAAAAATTAGCTGAGTGTGGTCACATGCTTGTAGTTCCAGCTACCTGGGGGGCTGAGGTGGGGAAGACTGAGCTTGGGAGGTTGAGGCTGCAGTGAGCCAGGATCTCACCACTGCACTCCAGCCTCCAGCCTAGGTGACAGAGTGAGAAAGTGTCTCATAAAAAAAGAAAAACAACAATTATCCCCCACCCCAGAACTGACCACCCATTCTGACTTCTATCACCATATATTATTCTGGCCTATTCTTTTTTTTTTGAGACGAAATCTCACTCTGTCACCCAGGCTGGAGTGCAGTGACGTGATCTCAGCTCACTGCAACCACTACCACCCAGACTAATGGGATTCTCCTGCTTCAGCCTCCTGGCGAGTAGCTGGGATTATAGGCTCCCACCACCCCCACACCCTGATAATTTTTTTATTTTAGTAGAGACAGGGTTTTCACCATGTTAGCCAGGCTGGTCTTGAACTCCTGACCTCAGGTGATCTGCCCGCCTCGGCCTCCCAAGGTGCTGGGATTACAGGCATGAGCCACTCAGCCCAGCCCATTCTGGCCTATTCTTGAACTTCCCAGAAATGCAATTGTGTGTTATGTATTCTTTTGTCCCCCGTTCTTTAGAGAGTTCTCTCTATGTTGTTGAGAGGAGAAGTAGTTGTTTTCATTCCTGTGTCTTATTTCATTATATGATTATACCACAATGTATGTATCCACTCTACTGTTGATGGTCATTTGGATTATTTCGAGTTTTTGGCTATTATGAATAAAGCTGCCATGAACAATCTTTTTAAAATTTTTCCTTTTTTTCCTTTTTTTAAGCAGGGGGGTGTTCTCGCTATGCTGCCCAGGCTGGTTTGAACTCCTGGCCTCAAGCCATCCTTCCACTTCAGCCTCCCAAATAGATGGATTACAGGTGTGCACCACTGTGTCTGGCTTCCATGAAAATTCTTGCAGACGTTTTTTGAGGGCCTTTTTTTGAGACAGAGTCTTGCTGTGTCACCCCAGGCTAGAGGGCAGTAACGTGATCTTGCTCACGGCGACCTCTGCCTCTCAGGTTCAAGCCATTCTCCTGCCTCAGCCTTCTGAGTAGCTGGGATTACAGGTGCCCACCACCATGCCCGGCTAATTTTTGTAATTTAGTAGAGATGGGTTTCTCTACATTGTCCAGGCTGCTCTTGAACTCCTGACCTCAAGTGATCCGCCCACCCTGGCCTCTCAGTGTTGGGATCAGGGTGTGAGCCACCGCACCCAGCCGTCTTGAGGACTTTGACCTAAGTCCCCATTTCTGTTGGCTATGAGAAATGGGGTCACAGGGAAGGCATATTGTATGTTTAAAATGCTTTAGTAAATACTGCCAAACAATTTTCTAAGGTGACTAAGCCAATTTATACTCCCAGCAGCACTGTGCATGAAAGTTCCAGTTGTACTGCATCCTTGCCAATACTTAAGAATTGTTAGTCATTTTTATCTTTTTTCTTTCTCTCTTTTTTTTTTTTTTGAGACAGAGTCTTGCTCTGTCACCAGGTGCCAGGCTGCAGTGCAGTGGCGAGATCTTGGCTCACTGCAACCTCCACCTCCCAAGTTCAAGCAGTTCTCTTGCCTCAGCTTCCCGAATAGCTGGGACTACAGGTGCACACCACCACGCCCAGCTAATTTTTGAATATTTTGGTAGAGACAGGGTTTCACCATGTTGGCCAGGATGGTCTCAATCTTTTCACCTCGTAATCCACCCCCCTTGGACTCCCAAAGTGCTAGATCACAGGCGTGAGCCACCACGCCTGGCTTATTATTATTATTATTTTTTTAAAAGACGGGGTTTCACCATGTCGGTCAGGCTGGTCTTGAACTCCTGACCTCAGGTGATCCACCCACCTTGGCCTCCAAAGTGCTTGGATTACAGGCGTGAGCCACCACGCTCAGCCCCCTCATTTTTGTTTTTATAAGAAACAAGAGTCCCACTAATGTTGTCCAGGCTGGCCTTGAACTGGGCTCAGGCGATCCTCTGGAGTAGCTGAGAGTTGCTTTTGTGTACACATATCAATTGACCTATTAAGTATGATAAACTTTAGACTCTCCACTCTGTTCCATTGGTCGATATGTTTGTCCTTATGATAATATCTCACTGTCCTGATTACTGTAACCTGACAGGTGAGACTTGAAATCTGATAGTGTAAGGGCTCCACCTTTATTCTTTTTTCCAAAATCATTTTGGCTATTATACATCATTTGCATTTCTGCACATATTCTGCTTGTTAATTTCTACTCCTAAAAAACGTACTGGGATTTTTATTGGGATTGCGTTGAATATATAGATGAATGTGGGCACAAAGCACTGTGACAGCTCAGAGTTGTTAGTCTTTTTTTACTTTTGCCGTTAGTCGAGGCCTGGGGGAGTGTTACTGGTGCTACCTGGTGAGCAATGACGCTGAGCGGCATTTTCTGCATTTATCAGCCATCTGCATATCTTCTTTTGTGAAGTGCCTGTTCAGGTCTCTGGTTCTTTCCTTCCACCTCTTTGAAAGATCAGATTATCTGTTTCTCAGTAATTTGTAGGAACTCTGTTCCTGGAGATAAACCCTTTGTTGATTATATGTTTTGTCAACATCTTTTCCTAGTTTATAGTTGGCCTTTTGACTCTTTTTAATGGTTCAAATGTTAAATGTTACAAGCTCAACATAACAGGTTTTTTTTGGTTTTTTTTTTTTTTTTTGAGATGGCGTTTCACTCTTGTTGCCCAGGCTGGAGTGCAATGGCACGATCTCGGCTCACCACAATCTCCGCCTCCCAGGTTCAAGCGATTCTCCTGCCTCAGCCTCCAAGTAGCTGGGACTACAGGCATGCGACACTACGCCCAGCTAACTTGTATTTTTAGTAGAGATGGCATTTCTCCATGTTGGTCAGGCTGGTCTCAAACTCCCGACCTCAGGTGATATGCCTACCTCGGCCTCCCAAAGTGCTGAGATTACAGGCGTGAGCCACCGTGCTCAGCCTAACAGTCTTTTCTTCTATGGTTAAGGCTTTTTGTGTCCTGTTGAAGAAAACTTTGCCTACCCCCAAGGTCATGAAGATATTCTATTTATTTTTCTAGAAGCATTATAGTTTTAGCTCTTGTGTCTATGATCCATTTTCTTTTTTTTTTTTTTTGAGACAGAGTATTGCTCTGTTGCCCAGGCTGGAGTACAGTGGCACGATCTTGGCTCACTGCAAACTCTGCCTCCCAGGTTCAAGTGATTATCCTGCCTCAGCCTCCTGAGTAGTTGGGGATTACAGACACCTGCCACAATGCTTGGCTAATTTTTGTATTTTTAGTAGAGACAGGGTTTCACTGTGTTGGCCAGGCTGGTCTCAAACTCCTGACCTCAAGGGATCCCTCCGCCTTGGCCTCCCAAAGTGCTGGAATTGGAGGTGTGAACCACCCTGTCCAGCTATGATCTATTTCAATTCATTTTTTTTTTTTTTTTTTTTGAGACGCAGTTTTGCTCAGGTCATCCAGGCTGGAGTGTAATGGAACGGCTCACAGCAACCTCCACCTCCCGGGTTCAATCGATTCTCCTGTCTCAGCCTCCTAAATAGCTGGGATTACAGGCACCTGCTACCACACCCAGCTAATTTTTGCATTTTTAGTAGAGATGGGGTTTCACCATGTTGGCCAGGCTGGTCTCGATCTCCTGACCTCATGATCCGCCCACCTTGGCCTCCTAAAGTGCTGGGATTACAGGCATGAGCTACCGTGCCCGGCGTTTCAATCCATTTTTTTAATTTTAATTTTTTGAGATAGAGTCTTGCTTTGTCACCCAGGCTGGAGTGCAGTGGCAGGATCTCAGCTCACTGCAGCCTCCGCCTCCTGGGTTCAAGTGATTCTCCTGCCTCAGCCTCCCAAGTAGCTGGGACTATAGGCATGGTTCACACACCTGGCTAATTTTTGTATTTTTAGTAGAGATGGGATTTTACCACGTTGGCCAGGCTGGTCTCAAACTCCTGACCTCAAAGATCCACCTGCCTCAGCCTCCCAAAGTGCTGGGATTGTAGGCATGAGCCACCACGCCTGGCCATTTTCAATTCACTTTGTATATGCAGTGGGAGGCATGGGTTGTGATTCATTATGCCATGTGGCCTGCTACTTCAGCACTATTTGTTATAAAGATTTTTTTTTTTGCTATTGAATTGCTTTGGTGTACACGTATCAATTGACCTATTAAGAGTGACAAATTTTGGACTCTACTGTGTTCCATTGGTCTAAATGTTTATCCTTATGATAGTATCTCACTGTCTTCATTACTGTAACTTGACAGGTGAGAGTTGAAATCAGATAGTGCAAAGCCTCCAACTATATACTTTTTTTCAAAATAATTTTGGCTATAATAGGTCATTTACGTTTCTACAAATATTCTGCTTGTTAATTTCTTTGCCTAAAAAATGTACTAGGATTTTTATTGTGATTATATTAAATATATAGATCAATCTGGGAAGAATTGATCTCTTTATAATTTTATCATTTATAATTTTTAATCTTCCAATCTAAAAACAAATAATATTTTTCCAATTATTTAGATCTTCTTTGATGTTTTGTAGTTTTCTGTGTAAAGGTCTTGCATGTCTTCTATGATATTTATTCCTAGGTATTTGATGATTCTCTTTTTTCTTTGCTTTTCATTTTTTTTTTTTTTTTTAGATAGAGTCTTGCTCTTGTTGCCCAGGTCAGAGTGCAATGGCTCGGTCTTGGCTCACTGAATCCTTTGCCTCCCCGGTTCAAGTGATTCTCCTGCCTCAGCCTCCCAAGCAGCTGGGATTACAGGCACCCCACCACCACACCTAGCTAATTTTTGTATTCCTAGTAGAGACCAGGTTTCACCATGTTGGGCGTGCTGGTCTCAAACTCCAGATCTCAGGTGATCCCCCTCCTCTGCCTCCCAAAATGCTGGGATTACAGGCATGAGCCACTGCACCTGGCCTTTCTTTGCTTTTTAAATGATATTTTTTTAAAGTTTCATCTTATAATTGTATATAGAGACACAATAGGCTGGGCATGGTGCCTCGTGCCTGTAAACCCACCACTTTGGAAGGCTCAGGCAGGAGAATCACTTGAGCCCAGGAGTTCGAGGCCAACTTGGGCAACATGGCAAAACCCTGTGTCTACAAAAAAAAAATACAAAAATTAGCCAGGTGTGGTGGCAGTTGCCTGTAGTCCTAGCTACTTGGGAGGCTGAGGTAGGAGGATCACTGGAGCCCAGGAGGTCGAGGCTGCAGTGAGCCATGATCACACCACTGCACTCCAGACTGGATGACAGAGCAGGACCCAGTTTCAAAAAAAAAAAAAAGGCCAATTATGCCTGTAATTCCAGCATTTTGGAAGGCCGAGGCTGGTGGATCACCTGAGGTCAAGAGTTCGAGACCAGCCTGATCAACATGTTGAAACCCCGTATCTACTAAAAATACAAAAATTAGCTCGGCATGGTGGCGGGCACTTGTAATCCCAGGTACTTGGGAAGCTGAGGTGGGAAAATCGCTTGTACCAGCGAGGTGGAAGTGGCAGTGACCTGAGATTGCTTTATTGCACTCCAACCTGGGTGACAAGAGCAAAACTCCATCTAAAAAGAGGCTGGGCTCGGTGGCTCACACCTGTAATCCCAGCACTTTGGGAGGCTGAGGTGGGCAGATCACGAGGTCAAGAGATTTGAGACCATGGTGAAACCCCGTCTCTACTAAAAAACACAAAAATTAGCTGGGCGTGGTGGCGCGTGCCTGTGGTCCCAGCTACTCGGGAGGCTGAGGCAGGAGAATTGCTTGAACCTGGGAGGCGGAGGTTGCAGTGAGCCGAGATCGCGCCACTGCACTCCAGCCTGGCACCTGGCGACAGAGCAAGACTCTGTCTCAAAAAAAAAGAAAAAAGAAAAGAAAAGAAAAAGAATGAATGAAAGAAAGAAACATAATAGATTTTTATATATTTACCATGTGTCCAGGCAAATTTACTTTTTAATTTTAATAAATTATTAAAATATCTTGCTGAATTCACTTTTTTTTTATTCTAGTCACAGAATCAATGAATTCACTTATAAATGTAATTGTTTGTAGATTTTTTTTTTTTTTTTTGAGACAGAGTCTTGCTTTGTCATCCAGGATGGAGTGTGGTGGTGCCATCTTGGCTCATGGCAACCTTGAACTCCCAGGCTCAAGGGATCCTCCCACTTCAGGCTCCTGAGTAGCTGGGACTACAAACATCTGCCACCATGCCCGGCTAATTTTTGCATTTTTTTGTAGAGATCGGGTCTCACTATGTTGCCCAGGTTGGTCTCGAACTCCTGGGCTTTATAGATCTCCTAACCTAGGCCTGATGGAGTTCAGGGATTACAGGCTTGTGCCACCTTCCCATTCTTTTGGATTTCCTACATATACGGTCCTATCATCTAAAATAATGACAGCTTTAGTTCTTCCTTTCCAATCTTTAGTTTAGTTTTAGTTCTCCCTTTCTAACCTTTATACCTTTATTTCTTTTTACTGCCCTATTACACTTGCCAGGACCTCTAGTACAATGTAGAAGTGATGATATGATGACATGTTCCTGATCTAAGAGGGACTTCATTCAAAGCTTAACCCCAAAGTGTTTTTAGATATTTTTTAATCAAGGATATCTTTATGAAGCTTAATGGAGCTCCCTGCTATGTCTAATTTGAGGAGAGTATTGATTTTTATCAATTGTTTTTCCCTTGATTGAGATAATCATATGAACATTCTTGTTACCTGTTTATGTGCTGAATTTTATTGGTTGATTTGCAAATGTTAAACCACCTTGCATTCCTGGAAGAAGGCCTTGTTCGTGAAGTATTATCCTTTTCTATATTGCTTATTCAACTGGATTTTTTTTTTTTTTTTTTTTTTTTGAGACAGTGTCTCGCTCTGTCATCCAGGCTGGAGTGCAGTGGTGTGATCATGGTTCACTGCCGGCTCAACTCCTGGGCTCAAGCAATCTTCCTGCCTCAGTCTTCCAAAGTGCTGGCACTATAAGCATGAGCACCATGGGCAGCCTCAACCTTCTTTTTAAAATTTTTGAGACAGGGTCTCACTCTGTTGCCCAGGCTGGAGTGCAGGGTTATGATTACAGCTCACTGCAGCCTCAACCTGCCGAGCTCAAGTGATCCTCCTGCCTCAGCCTTCCAAGGAGCTGGGACTACAGGCATGTGCCACCACGCCTGGCTAATTTTTAATTTTTCTGTAGAGATGGGGGTCTCTCTATGTTGCCCAGGATGGTCTTGAACTCGTAGGTTCAAGCAATCCTCCCGCTTCATCCTCCCAAAGTGCTAGGATTATAATCATGAGCCACCATGCCTGGCCCCCAGCTGCAACTTGATAATATTTGATGATTTTTGCATCTATGTTCATTATGTTCATGAGAGATATTAACATGTATTTTTCCTTTCTTGTAATGTTCCTAACAATTTTTTATTGTGATAAAATATACATAATATAAATTTTACCATTTTAACCTTTTTTTTTTTTTTTGAGACGGTGCCTTGCTCTGTTGCCCAAGCTGGAGTGCAGTGGTGGAATCTTGGCTCACTGCAACCGCTGCCTCCCGGGTTCAAGTGATTCTCATGCCTCAGGCTCCAGAGTATCTGGGATTACAGGCACCTGCCACCATGCCCAGCTAATTTGTTTGTTTGTTTCTTTGTTTTTGAGATGGAGTCTTGCTCTGTCGCCAGGCTAGAGTACAGTGGCAAGATCTCAGCTCACTGCAATCTCTGCCTCCTGGGTTCAAGTGATTCCCCCTGCCTCAGCCTCCCAAGTAGCTGGGACCACAGGCACGCAACATCACGACCAGCTAATTTTTTATATTTTAGTAGAGACGGGGTTTCACCAGATTGGCCAGGATGGTCTCAATCTCCTGACCTCATGATCTGCCCACCTCGGCCTCCCAAAGTGCTTGGATTACAGGCATGAGCCCCTGCACCCAGCCTAATTTTTGTATTTTTAGTAGAGACAGGGCTTCACCATGTTGGCTGGGCTGGTCTTGAACTCCTGACCTCAGGTGATCCACCTGCCTCAGCCTCCCAAAATGCTGGGATTACAGGTCTGAGCCCCTGTGTCTGGCCCCATTTTAACCATTCTTAAGCATACAGTTCAGTGGGATTAAGTCCATTCACATTGTTGTGCAATCCTCACCACCGTCTGTATCTCCCCTTGACAGATATTTGTATCAAGGTTATGCTGTCCTCCTAAAATAAGACAGAAACTGTGCCTTCTATTTCTGTTTTTTGGAATAATTTATATAAAAATGGTATTATTTCTCCTGTAATGTTTTGAAGAATTTTCATGTGATTTTATTTGTGCTACAAAGAGATTTCTGGAAACGTTTTAAATTACAGATTCAATTCCTATAATATATATAGGACTACCTAGATTTTCTATTCTTGTTTCAGGTTTGGTAAGTTGCCTTTTTCAGTAAATTTGTCCATTTCATCTAAATTACCTAGAGTTTGGCAAAAACTTGTTCATATCTACTCATTGTCTTTTTTTGTCTGTAGTATTTCTAGTGATGTCACCTTTATCATTCCTGATAATGGTAATTAATATTCTTCTCCTTCCTCTCCATCTCCTGCTCTCTCAATCTCTCATTTGTCAATCTTGCTACTTTATTAATTTTATTAATATTTTTTTAAAAACCACTTTTGGCATTATTGATTTATTGATTTTCTCTATTTGTATGTTTATTTTCTATTTATTGAGTTTTGTTTGTTTGTTTGTTTGCTTAGTAGAGAGGTCTCACTACGTTGCCCTGGCTGGTCTGAAACTCCTGAGCTTAAAGCGATCCTCCCTTTCACCTGGGCTTCCCAAAGGGCTGTGATTACAGGCGTGAGACACTGCAACCATCCTTTATTGATTTCTGTGCTTATCCTCTTATCCTTCTATTTTCTTAGAGTTTAACTTGCTCTTCTTTTTCTGTTTCTTTTTTTTTTTTTTTTTTTTTTTTAAGACGGGGGTTTCACCATATTAGTCAGGCTGGTCTTGAACTCGTGACCTCAGGTGATCCACCTGCCTCAGCCTCCCAAAGTGCTAGGATTACAGGCGTGAGCCACCTCGCCTGGCTTTTTTTTTTTTTTTGAGACAGAGTCTTGCTCTTTGCCCAGGCTGGAGTGTAATGGCACACTCTCGGCTCACCGCAACCTCTGCCTCCCGAGTTCAAGCAATTCTCTTGCCTCAGCCTCCTGAGTAGCTGGGATTACCGGCACGCAGCATCACACCTGGCTAATTTTTGTATTTTTAGTAGAGATGGGGTTTCTCCATATTGATCAGGCTGGTCTGGAACTCCTGACCTCCTGATACAATCACCTCAGCCTCCCAAAGTGCTGGGATTACAGGCGTGAGCCACCACGCCCAGCCCAAAAGAAATTTTTAAAGTTACTTATTTTCCAGCCGGCCGTGGTGGCTCATACCTGTAATCCCAGCACTTTGTGAGGCTGAGGTAGGTGGATCACTTGAAGTCAGGAGTTTGAGACCAGCCTGGTCAACATGGTGAAACCCTGTCTCTACTAAAAATACAAAAAAATTATACCTGGGTGCGATGGCACGCATCTATAGTACCAGCTACTGGGGAGGTTGAAGCAGGAGAATTGCTTGAACCTGGGAGGCAGAGGTTGCAATGAGCTGAGATCGTGCCACTGCACCTCAGCCTGGGCAACAGAGTGAGACTTTGTCTCAAAAAATAATAATAATAACTTATTTTCTTTAGTGTCATATACTCAAGGCTTTCTTCTTTCTAAAATATGCATGTTGTAGTATAAATGTCCCTCTGGACACTGTATCTTATGAGTTTTGATATGTCATATTTTTATAATCAATTTTAAAATATTTTCTATTTTTCATTATAATTTCTTCTTTGACCTATGAGTTATCTAGAAGCATGTTGCTTAATTTCCAATATTTTATAATCTAGTTATGTTTTTTTTTGATTCCTTGTTAATTCTGGAGCAGAGAACATGCTCTATATGATTTCAGTCTTTTAAATTTTATTGATACTTGCATTATAGCTGAATATATCATTAATTTTGGTAAATGTTTCATGTGCATTTTAAAAAATGTACTTTCTGTAGTTGTTGAGTATAGAGCTCTACATAAGTCAATTAGATCAAGTTGATTAATCATGTTATTTACATCTTCTAAATCCTTACTGATATTTTTGTCTGCTTGTTCTAACAGTTGTTAAGAGTTGTGTTACAATTTCTTACTGGGCTGGGCATGGTGACTCATATCTGTAATTCTAGCACTTTGGGAGGCTGAGGTGGGAGGATCACTTGAGCTTAGGAGTTGGAGACCAGCTTGGCCAACATAAAAAGACCCCTTTTCTGAAAATAATAATCATAATAATTTATTTACTATTAATTGTAGGTTTGCCTATTTTTTCTTTTAGTTCTATCATCTTTTACTTTGATGCTATGTTATTAGGTACATATAAATTTAGGATTGTTTTATCTTTCTGTGGAATCAACTCTTTCATCATTATAAAATGTCTCCCTTTATTTCTTTTTCTTTATTTTCTTTTTCTTTTTTTTGAGATAGAGTTTCGCTCTCATCATCCAGGCTGGAGTGCAATGGCGTGATCTCGGCTCAGTGCAACCTCCGCCTCTTGGGTTCAAGAGATTCTCCTGCCTCAGCCTCCCGAGTAGCTGGAATTATAGGTGTCTGCCACTACTAATTTTTGTATTTTTAGTAGAGATGGAGTTTCACCACATTGGCCAGGCTGGTCTCAAACTCCTGACCTCAGGTGATCTACCCACCTTGGCCTCCCAAAGTGCTGGAATTACAGGCATGAGCCACTGCACCTGGCCATCCCTCTTTATTTCTGATATACTTTTTTTTTTTTTGAGACAAAGTCTTGCCCTGTCACCCAGGATGGAGTGCAGTGACATGATCTCGGCTCACTGCAACCTTCACCTCCTAGGGTCAAGCCATTCTCCTGCCTCAGCCTCCTGAGTAGTGGGGATTACAGGCGTGTGCCACCATGCCCAGCTAATTCTTGTATTTTCAGTAGAGATGGGGTTTCACCATGTTGGCCAGGCTGGTCTCGAATTCCTAACCTCAAGTGATCTGCCCACCTTGACCTCCCAAAGTGCTGGGATTACAGACAGGAGCCACTGTGCCCAGCCCTCTTTTTTTTTTTTGTGAAATAGAACCAGCTTTTTTTTTTTTTATAAGACAAGGTCTTACTCTGTCTCCCAGGTTGGAATGCAGTGACACAATCACAGCTCATTGCTCATTGTAGCCTTAAACAATCCTGAGCTGAAGCAATCCTCCCACCTTAGCCTCCTACAAAGGTGGGACCACAGGTGGGCATCACTATGCTCAGCTCCCCACCCATTTTAGGTTAACCTTTCTGTGTCCTTATATTTAAAATATGTCTCTTTTAACAGACTCTCGTTGTTTGTTTTTTTCCAAAATACAATCTGACAATGTTTTTTTTAAATTGGAGAATTTAGTCCATTCATAATTATTGTAATTACTGATGTAGCAGGCTACCAACTTGTCATCTTGCTTTTTTTGAGTAAGAACATGTGGTGTTTGGTTTTCTGTTCCTGTTTTAGTTTGCTGAGGATGATGGCTTCCAGCTTCATCCACATCCCTACAAAGGACATAATCTCATTTTTCTGTGGCTACATTCCATGGTGTATATGTACCACATTATCCAGTCTATCACTGATAGGCATTTGGGCTGGTTCCAAGTCTATGCTATTGTAAATAGTGCTGCAATAAACATATGTGTGCATGTGTCTTTATAGTAGAACTATTTATAATCCTTTGGGTTCATTTATTTATTTTTGAGACAGAGTTTTGCGCTGTTGCCCAGGCTGGAGTTCAGTGGTGCAATCTCAGCTCACTACAACCTTTGCCTCCTGAGTTTAAGCGATTCTCCTGTCTCAGCCTTCCAAGTAACTGGGATTATAGGTGCGTGCCACCATGCCTGGCTAATTTTTTGTATTTTTAGTAGAGATGGGGTTTCACCATGCTGACCAGGCTGGTCTTGAACTTTTGACCTCAAGTGATCCGCCTGCTTTGGCCTCCTAGAGTGCCAAGATTACAGGCTTCAGCCATTGCACCTGGCCAGTATTTTATATTATTTCATTTTCTCCTCTATTACATTTTTACTTATATATTCTTTTATGTCTCTATATTTAAAGGAGGATCTTAGAGAAGGCAATCTTAACCTAGAGGATAAGTACTGGTAGTGAACTTTCAGAGATTATGGTTCCTGCAAAGGTTGGGCGGTGCATCCATCTGTTCAATAGCTCAACACACCTTCAGAACATACAGCAATAATACAACAACAGTAATAATAATAATATAATAGTTAACTCTTATGTTGGTCTTTACAATATGCTAGGCACCGCTCTAACCATTTCATATATATATATATATCCTAAGCATTTTATATATGTTAACTACTTTAACCATGAAGATGAACATAGATAAACATTGAAGCAGACATATTCTGTTCCAGCTTTGTGTCTCTCAGCCCCTCTTGTTCCTCCAAACCACTTGAACCCCACTCCTCATTTCTTGACTTCTCTAACACTACCAAGGCAGGCTCTCCCACTTGCCCCAGACCCCAAACACACACAGTCTGGCTCACTGGCACAGCAGGTCCCCTAGTCCCCAGCCTCCTTCTTGCTGCCTTAGTATCTCTCCTTTGACCTACACTGCTTGGTAGCTGCTTGAGGGGGCTGGGGCCTCAAAGATGGACCACAGCTGCTTCATCCTCATCCTCAGCCACAGCCCACTAGGCATATGCCTCCAACTCCCCAAAATGGGGCACCTCTCCATGCTCTAACCATCCTTGGCACAACATGGATGCTCGACAACTCCTTGCTGAATGAAGTCCAAAGGAAGAAATGGTCTTATGATTATATGAACTCAGAACACAAGTGAAGCCATTAGTGCTGAACAGGATTCCCTCACCTTGGGAAAGAAGAGGACGCCAGCCTCTGCTCAATCCCTAACATCCAGCCCTCCTCCCCCATTCACCCTCCACCCCCCATCAAGCCAGCGTGAGCTGGTTCTGAGGAGGGTAAGAGTGACAGTGACAGGTCCCTTTCCATCTGTCAAGACAAAGGCAAAACCCTGCCTCCCTTGGCAACCTCATCAATCCCCACGCAGGTGCCACAGAGCTTCCCCACCCTCTTGCTCAAGTCTCCCTTCTCTCACTTGTGCAGACACACATACACACAGAGACATATGGGCAAACATACACACATGCAGACACATGAGACAGACATCCACACACACAGACACACATAGAAACACACACAGACACATGCACACACAGACACACATAGAAACAGATACACAGACACATGCACACACAGACACACATAGAAACACAGATACACAGACACACAGACATACACAGATCATGTACAGGCACACAGACACACATGCACACAGACACAGATACACAGAGACACACAGACACACAGAGACTTGTACACACACACACACACACAGACACGCAGACACATGCAGACACACAGACACATACATACCCACACACATAAAGACACATGCACACCATCACACACACACACACACAGAGACACACACACACAGACATAGACACAGACACAAAGACATGCAGACCATACACAGATACAGAGACAGACACACACACGTACACACAGACACAGAGACTCTCGTGCACACACACACGCACACTATACGCACACACACATATACAAAGACACATGCAGACCATACACAGAGACACACAGACATGCACAGACACAGAGACAGACACAGACGCACGCACACACAGACACGCACGCACACAGACACGCACACGTGCACACACACAGACACATGCAGACACACACAGAGACACACAGATACACACACTGAGACACATAGACACACACAGAGACATACACAAACACACACACAGACACACACAGACATATACAGACACACCGACATACACACAGACACATGCAGACCATACACACACAGAAACACAGACACAGGCGGACCATAGACACACAGATGAGCGCGCACACACGCGGGCGCGCGCACACACCACCACATGATTGGGCATCACGGGCTCTCACTGAGGGGGAGGCTGGCGGGGGTCTTCATCCTTTCTCTACCTTGCCCTCCTTCCCAGCCTCTGGATGCACCTCCATCGCTCTCCTGGGCTGCAGCACACACGGCTTCAGCGTCCGGCCACTGCCCGCGTGCTCCCGCAGGTCGACCCCGTAACTCGCCCGAAGAATCGACCGAGCCTGGATGCTCTCAGCTGACGGAGAAGCTCTCCCCCGCCCGGCCAGGGAGTCGCCTAGAGTCGGGGGCGGTTCCCACCCGTTTCCCTCAGCCGCGCCTTTCGATTGGATACCGGGGCTACCGTGCTTGACACCATTGGCTGGAATGTCTGCGGTTCCTGGCCCAGGCCTCAGCTTTTAAGGGGCACGCGGCATGGAGAGTAGGCCAGTGATAGGCGACAGTGTGGGAGCTGGGGTCAAGACAGCTCTAGGGTTGCAGAGGCCGCGTGCCGCGTCTCCCTCCTGTCTCCGGCGGACTAACACCCCAACCTCGTGCCGCTGTTCCAGGCCCCTGCTTCCAACCGCCACGTGCGGCCTGCGCATGCGCACTCACCCAGTTTGGCTACCACCAGGCGGTGGGGAAGGGGAAGGGGAAAGGGAAAGGGAAGGGGAAGGGGAAGGGGAAGGGGGTGAGGGTGGCAGGGTGGGGACGGGGAATGGGGAGCAGGGGTGGGGATGTGGGTGGTGGACCAGGGGCGAGGACAGGGGACTATGTGGAGAAGGGGGTTCTGTTCAAGTTTTCCGCCCTTGGGTGGGAGGGAGCGAAGGGGGAGAAAAAGCCTAAGAGGACTAGGGGGCTCCCTAAGGCCCAGGGCCAGGGCGCCCCTGGCAAGACCGGGTTTCGCGGGCGGTCGCCACTGGAGCAGGGCTACGAGGGGGCGCCGATGCTGCGAGAGAAAACCTGGGGACCTTGGAACAGCCTCATGGTGATTGGGAAGAGAGTGGAGCTTCTGAGTAGAAACACTCAAAAGCCGAAGCTGGAGTCTGAGTACTGGAGACTGGAAGATGTGGAAAATGAGGTCTTGAAAGAGAAGTCAGGCCCGAGTCAGGAAAGGGTGGATGTGAAGCTGCTGCACCGTAGATCAAGTGCATCACAAGCTTCAGTAGATTTGGGGAAAGACAGCCCAAGGGAGATTTGGGGAAAGGAAGAGGTCAAACACAAAATAAGGGCTAAATCTAAGAGTGCAGGGATGACAGCAGGGCCTATGAGGGGGTCTGGGTTTGAAGAGAGGTCGAGATCTGCTGGGGAGAAGGTAGGGACCAGTGGAGAGGACTTGAGATCCAGAGGCCATAAACTGGGGCAGAATGAGAAGGAGCTGAGGCCGAGTGTGGACAAAAAGAGATCAAGTGTGGAGAAGCTGAGGTCTAGTAGTGAGAAGCTGGTGTCCAGGGAAGAGAAGTGGGAGTCCAGTGGAGTGAACCTGAGGTCCAGTGGCAGAAAGCTAGATCAAGTGGAGAGAATCTGAGATCAAGTAGAGAGAAGCTGAGATCGAGTGGAGAGAACCTGAGATCGAGTAGAGAGAAGCTGAGATCGAGTGGAGAGAACCTGAGATCGAGTAGAGAGAACCTGAGATCGAGTGGAGAGAAGCTGAGATCGAGTGGAGAGAACCTGAGATCGGGTGGAGAGAACCTGAGATCGGGTGGAGAGAACCTGAGATCGAGTGGAGAGAACTTGAGATCGAGTGGAGAGAAGCTGGGAACCAGTGGAGAGGAGCTGGGATCAAGCAGACAGAAGCTGAGTTTGAGTGGAGAGAAGCTGGGGTCAAGTGCGGAGAACCTGAGATCTAGTGAGGAGAAGTTGGTGACCAGTGGGGAGAAGTAGGAGGGTTCAAGAATGGGGAGCATAAATGAGAACATTGAAAAAGTGATAGAAGTTACTGGTGATGAAAGAGTGATGGCATTTACTGATGATGAGATGGAAATTCCTTTTGAAAGTGTCAAAGGGAGTGATGAACTGCAGGGGACTGAGGAAGGAGTGGGAGTTGAGGGGGGGCGTCTTGCATGAAGTGAGAGACATTACTGATGAATCTGTTTCTATGGAAAAGAAAGATGTTATATAGGTGAAGGTACCAGTGAATGAGGCAGATGAAGGGTTGACACCAAAGAAGAAAATAGAGGCAGACAGGGGAAGTACTGAAAGTCAAAGGAGAAATTAGAGCCAGGCAGAACATTATTGACACCGAAGGGGTAAAGTTGAGAGAGGAAACGAGAGAGTCTGAGCCTAAAATAAAAGAGAGTGGAAATGAGTTAGAAGAGCTGCTGGGCCTGAAGGCAGACGCCAGAATCAAAGGAAACGGAGGAGTGTGTGGTTCAGAGAGAAGTGGGAACATATGGAGAAGAAAGAGAAGACGTGGTAACGTGTTGACAGAGGAAACTTGGATATCGGGAGAAGAGCTGTGACTGGGGAGCTCATAGGGAAATGTTTGTGAAAAGGATGGAGGATGGGCTGGAAGGATTTAGTCTGACACATGATGGGGTGTATGAGATGGAGGAGAATTGCACCAGGATAAAGGGTAGATTCTGAGGGTTGTGGAAGAAGGTGCAGGCTGAAGTAGGCAAAATTTCTGAAAGAGGATCCTGAAGAATGAAGGGCTCCCAAGTGACAAAAGCAGGAGAGGAGATGAGAAAGAAGTGAGGAAAAAACATAAGAAGCCACATGCTATAATGGTGATTGTGTTTATTGGTATGTCCTTCACTATTTCTTTTCCCTTCCCTTCCTTCCCTCCCTCCCTCCCTCCATCCCTCCCTTCCTTCCTTGCCTCCCTCCCTCCCTCCTTCCCTCCCTTCCTTCCTCCCTTCCTTGACTTCCTCCGTCCCTCCCTCCCTCCTCACTCCCCTCCCCTCCCCTCCCCTCCCTTTTGGACAGTGTTGCTCTATGGCCTGGGCTGGAGTGCAGTGGCACAATCTCGGCTCACTGCAATCTCCACCTCCCAGGCTCAGGCAATTCTACTGCCTCAGCCTCCAAGTAGCTGGGATTACATGCGCCTCCCACCACGCCTGGCTAATTTTTGTATTTTTAGTAAAGATGGGGTTTCATCATGTTGGCCAGCCTGGTCCCAAACTCCTGATCTCAAGTGATCTGCCTGCCTTGGCCTCCAAAGTGCTGGGATTATAGGCGTGAGCCACCGCCTGGCTTACTGTATCCTGTTTTATCAGTGGGGTCTTGTGACCTGTGTCCTGGGAAACTAGGCTTGCCCTTGGGAAAGTAGTCCTGCAGAATTCCTATGTAAATATCACCTCTCTTTATTCTTCTGTGTTGCACTCCTACTGCCTGGATCTTAGATCTTCGTTTCTTGTTTTACTCTCTCACTTTGGTCAACTGAATCATCTAATAGCTCCTAGAGAAAGTAACTATGGGAGGTAAACTTTGGGACGCTATCTGTCTGAAAATCTCAATTCTTTGTTCATAATTTGGTAGGTATAGAATTCTAGGCTGGAAATATTTTTCCCTTAGATTTTTGAAGGCATTTCCTCACTATCTTCTTCTTTTTTCCTTTCAATTTAATTTTTTTGATACAGAGTCTCACTCTGTTACCCATGCTGGAGTGCAGTGGTATGATCTTGGCTCACTGCAACCTCCACCTCCTGGTTCAAGTGATTCTCATGCCTCAGCCTCCTAAGTAGCTGAGATTACAGCCATGTGCCACCATGCCTGGCTAATTCCCTTACTATCTTCTGACTTCCAAATATTGCTATTTGTAAGTTTTTTTGTTCTTTTCTTTTAATTCTATAGATAGTGTTTTTCTTCTCTATACAAATTACCTGTTTGCTACTGCTCCCTAACTCAACCAGCATCCTCATCCCATTTTCTCTGGCTTTACTAGAGGATCTTGGACCCGGAATTATAGCTGTTATCTTTTTTTCTCCTTTTGTCTTCCTCTTCTTGTTCTACTCTCTGGGCAATTTCATCAACTTCGAAACAATTGATATATAATAGATGTACATATTTGGGGGGGTACATGTAATGTTTTGATACATTCATATAATGTGTAAAGATCAAATCAGGACAATTGGAATATCCATCATCTTAAATATTTATCTTTTCTTTATGCCAGGAATATTTGAATCATTCTCTTCTAGCAATTTTGAAATGTACAATAGATTATTGTTAACTACAGTCACACTACTCATCTATAGACACTAGGTCCCATTTCTTCTATCTAACTGTACATTTCTACTCATTAATTAACATGTCTGTATTTCCTCCATCCTTCCTGGCCTCCAGTAACCACCAGTCTCATCTCTACTTTCATGAGATCGTCTTTCAACTTTATTAAGTATATCTTCCTATCCTTTCTGTTGAAATTTTACATTTTAACTTTCTTGTTCATCAATTGCTTCTTTTTTTATATATAGTATTTCTGTTCCTGTTTCGTGAGCCTATTCTCTTAGCTCTCCAAGGACTTTCCAGTTTTCAAGTTTTCTTCTACTTTTCTTATTGTTTTCCCTGAGTTTCCCTCCCCCTGCTTTCCCCACCCCTCCTTTTTTTGTGTGTGTATATTGTTGGAAGTTTTCCTCAAATGTTTGATCTTCGGCTGTTCATATTTAAGTATGAGGCGTTAAGCAGAGGCCATTGGAAGCAAAGTGTGCGTGGATGGGGCTTATTTATCTATGGCCTTCACTCTGTGGTGACTGGAGCAAGCAGGATTTTTTCTGGGTACATCCAATATCAGAATCTCTAGATCTCATTGGAGGGACCATCTGGTTCTCCAGAGAATTCTCCAATCTGTCTAGGGGATATCTGCATGGCCCCTGCTGTAGAGGTTACAGCAGCAGGTGCAGGGAGAGGACTGTGGAGCCTGGCCAAGTGCGTGTTTCTATTACAGGGTTTTTTGTTTGTTTGTTTGTTTGTTTTGAGACTGAGTCTTTCTCTATTGCCCAGGCTGGAGCGCAGTGGCGCGATCTCAACTCACTGAAACCTCTGCCTCCCAGGTTCCAGTGATTCTCCTGCCTCAGCCACCCAAGTAGCTGGGATTACAGGCCTGTGCCACCATGCCTGGCTAATTTTTGTATTTTTGGTAGAGACAGGGTTTCACCATGTTGGCCAGGCTGGTCTTGAACTCCTGACCTCAAATGATCCACCCACCTCAACTTCCCAAAGTGCTGAGATTACAGGCGTGAGCCACCGTGCCCATCCGGGTCAGTTTTCTTACTGACATTTCACATGCTGGATTTATCTGGTTGTGTCCTGATGGTGTCATTTAGTTCGTTCTTCTATCTGTTGTAGTTCCTGTAGTTCTTCAACTGGAAGTTGAGGCTAGAGGCCCTGACTTCTCTTTCTCCATCACATTCATCACTGTCTGACTCAGAGCTTTCCTACTGTAGCTGTTTACATTTCTCTCTCCCCCACTAGGATGTAAGTGAGCTTATACTGGCAGCAATGTGTGTCTGTCTGGTTGCCCTCTCCAGTCCAGTGTCTAACCCGCATGTAGTAGCACTCAGCATGTGTTTGCAGAATGAATCAACCAGTCATATTCAGTGACTTTATCAGTCTCAGTATTATTTAACATCTATTGAGAAATTGCTATAATGATTTACCCTGTTTCTTAGAATATGTCACATTTTTTGAAGCCTCAAAAGCCTGAAACTGTCTTTGTTCCATACTTGTACTTGAGGTTTCACTAGGTATAGAATTTCCCTCAGCAGCGTGAAGACGTGTGCTTTTGTTTTCTTCCTTCCTGCATGGCCATTGAGAGTCCAGATCTATTTTTACACTGAGCCAGTTGCACAACCAGGCATTCTCTGTATGAGACCTGTTTGCTTCTCCTTGACTCCGCTGTTTCTGCTTCTTTATTGGGCAGAAGCTGAGAGCTTGCTCTTCCATTTTCTGGGAACTCTGATCCCACTGTTAGACAATAAAGTGGAGATACTGGATGTGGGCAGAGTTGTAAAGATAAGCTATAGATGGCTCAAGCCTCCTAGCGGGATCTCTTGACAAATGATGATGACAGCTAACATTTGCTGAATTCTTGTAATAATCAGAGTAATTTACTCAGCACCATGCTAAGCACTTTACACGTTCTCTATAATTTAGTCCAACAGCTCTTTGAGATAGGGATTATAACTTTATCAACTCTTCCCGGAGCCAGGCACAGAGCCCAGGCAGCCTGACTCCAGAGCTGAGCTGGAAACCGCTCTGTCTGCTGAACGGCCTCCTCTGTTCTTACTAGATAAGCCCTGGACCTCGGCTTCCTCACCTGCCAGAGCAAGGCCTGGGATCCTGCATGGGGGTGGGGAATGAGGCTGTGTAACAACCCTTCCATTCATTCAGCACATGCTTGCTGGCTGAGCACGTCAGTGGCAAGTGTTTAAAAATATAAATATTATCTGGGCGTGGTGGCTCACATCTGTACTCCCAGCACTTTGGGAGGCCTAGGTGGGCGGATAACCTGAGTTTGAGACCAGCCTGGCCAACATGGTGAAACCCCATCTCTACTAAAAATACAAAAATTAGCCAGGTGTGGTGGTGTGTGTCTGTAATCCCAACTACTTGGGAGGGTGAAGCACAAGAATCACTTGAATCCTGGAGGTGGAGGTTGCAGTGAACCGGGATAGTGCCACTGCACTCCAGCCTGAGTGGTGAGTGACAGAGTGAGACTCTATCTCAAAAAAAAAAAAAAAAAAAAAAAAAAAAAAGAAAAGAATATAAATGTCAAAAAAAAAATGTTTATTTTCTTTCCTAGATTTCTGCCATCCTGAGATCATCACTCCTAGCCTCCTCTGGAAACTCTCTGAGTGCTGGGGAATCGCCTCTTAAAAGAGGCCCACACAGGCATGAGGTCATACTTTGGCAGTTTTTGGCTGTGTGAAAATTGCACCGCACAGTATACAAATGAAGAACCAAACAATTACATTCGTTCTTTGGCTGGATTGCATTTTCTCCTGGGATCTAGATGCATTTCACCAGGGCCACAGAAAGAAAAATGAAGACCAAGATACCGTGACAAATGCCAACTGCCTCGTAAGTGCAGATATTTTCAGTTATCTACGTAGCTAGAGTTTTGCATAGGTAATAGTCTTTTCTACTAAAATTAACCAAAATGCACACATTCCAGGGCTCCAGAGGAAAAAAAAGAAATGTAACATTAACTTTTGGTTAAAATGCACTCTTAGTTGGTCCCATTAATTCGTTCAGCAAACAGTGCACACTTACCATGTACCCTCTGGGAATGCAAAAAGTGTGTAAAACCAGGTGTTGGCCTTGGCTTTTTTTTTTGACAAAGTCTTGCTCTGTCACCCAGGCTGGAGTGCAGTGGCACAATCTCAGCTTATTGTGACCTCTGCCTCCCGGATTCAAGCAGTTCTCCCACCTCAGCCTCCCAAGTAGCTGGGATTACAGGCATGAGCCACTATACCTGGCTAATTTTTGTATTTTTAGTAGAGATGGGGTTTCACCAAGTTGGCCAGGCTCGTCTCGAACTCCTGACGTCAGGTGATCCACCCGGCTCGGCCTCCCAAAGTGCTGGGATTACAGGCGTGAGCTGCCACACCCAGCCCAGAGCAGAGAGAATGTTAATGAAACTGGTAGGATATGAGCCTAGGGCCAGACTGGGGAGGGAACCTCAAAGGCAGGATTAAGGAATTGCGACTCTTGTTCTGTAGGTGACAGGGAAGATGATGCCATCAGATCCGTGCTTCACATAGAGAAGTCCAAAGCAGAGATGGAGTCACCCAGGCATGGTGTGCAGGCACGCAGTAAAGCAGAGATATGATTACTAGATCGTTATGATAAGTAGTTCAGGCCTGGAGTGGTGGCTCAAGCCTGAAATCCCAACACTTTGAGAGGCTGAGGCAAGAGGATTGCTTGAGTCCAGGAGTTCCAGACCAACCTGAGCAACAGAGCGAGACCCCATCTCTACAAAAAATAAACAAAATTAGCTGGGGATGGTGGCATGTGCCAGTATTTCTAGCTACCCATGAGGCTGAGGTGGGAGGATCACTTGAGCCTGGGAGGTTGAGGCTGTAGTGAGCCTTGATCACACCACTGCACTCCAGCACCCTGTCTCAAACACACACACACACACACACACACACACAAATCATTCAGTGTAGATAGGTTGAAGTTATGAATTACAGCAGAGAGAAGAAATAAAAACAAGACTTAAGAGAGTATGAAAAGTCCCTTTTAACAGAATTGGCTGACGTATGTGAATGGGTGGTAAGGAAGGAGGCACCAGGTGCGCAGATAGCAGCAGCTAACATGAAATGCTTACTCTGCGTTATCTCACTTAATCCCACAACCGTGCTATGAGCAGGATTGTATTACTATCCACATTTTGTGGGTGGCATGGAAGCCCGTCAGACTGGGCAATCAAAGCGACATAGCTAGTATGTGTTGGTGGCAAGTGGTGGAGTGAGGAGGATTTGGACCTATGTGGTAGCTCCACCAGCTGGCCGGGTCTTCAGTGCCACGTGATTGGGAGGTGAAGACACTGCCCTAGGTAGCAGTTAATGAATGGCCGATTTGGGCCAGGAGCCTGCTGCGGCCATCTTCTGCTCCAGAAAGCTCCCAGGTGGCTCCAATGCCACGTCCGCCATAGACGTGTTGTGTTTGCCCCATAGACTATTTTAAGACCATATTTAGAATTAATTGGTACCTTTTTGAAATGCAGAGATTCACATTAAAAAGTAGGTTTCTGGCTTTTCTTGGAAAATGAGAAGATCTGGCCACACTGGGCCCATGTGGGAACTGGAGCTGCCTCTCTGTGTTTCCTTCAGCTGGGGCTTGTACCCCCAGTTGGCCAGGCCCCGCTGGTCTGCGTGGGGTCTCCTGCCACCTCTGCAGGCACCTGGGTCTGCCTCTCTGCTGTTCTTTTTTTTTTGAGACAGAGTCTTGCTCTGTCACCCAGGCTAGATTGCAGTGGTGTGATCTTGGCTCACTGCAACCTCCGCCTCCTGGGTCAAGCAATTGTCTTGCCTCAGCCTCCCAAGTAGCTGGGATTACAGGCGCCCACCACCACACCCAGCTAATTTTGTATTTTTAGTAGAGACAGGGTTTTACCATCTTGGCCAGGCTGGTCTTGAACTCCTGATCTCGTGATCTACCTGCCTCAGCCTCCCAAAGTGCTGGGATTATAGGCATGAGCCGCCGTGCCTGGCCCGCCTCTCTGCTGTTCTGGCACGAGGCGTGCCACTCAGCTTGGCTTTGACGCCAGGCTGTATTTGTTCATTTAATGCATGCCAAAGCTCAGGCCTCCACTGATGGCTAAATATCTTTTCTGAATTTTAGGCAATGTAAGATAAAAATATGCTGTGGGAATTGAGAAAGACTAAATGCCCACCCATGCTTGAGTGCCCACAGGGAGGAGGGTTCTGCACAGGTAGTGCAGGAAAAAGGCAAATGGCAATAGTTCCTGAATGCAGCATAAATTAAAGCAAAATACAAATCGTACCACGCAAATGGCAAGTAACGGCCTATTGCCAATATGCAAATCATGTTGTGATTTTTTTAAAATTTGTTTTGTAATGAATAATTTGCTTGAATTTTGAGCTGTGTACTTTGGACATATGATAAGGAAGATTGTGTGTGCGTGCGCGTGCATGTGTGCATGTGCACCTGTGCATCTTTGTTTATGAGGGCGTGGACCACACTTTACAAAGCTTGGAATTTTCTATAGAAATTCAGTTTCAGAGGCTGGATGCAGCGGCTCACAGCTGTAATCCCAGCACTTTAGGACACTGAGGTGGGCAGATTGCTCGAGTCCAGGAGTTTGAGACCAGCCTGGTCAACATGGCGAAACCCCGTTTCTACAAAATATACAAAAATTAGCGCGTCGTGGTGGCACATGCCTATAGTCCCAGCTATCTGGGAAGCTGATGTGGGAGGATCACTTGAGCCAGGGAGGTGGAGGTTGCAGTGAGCCAAGACTGTGCCACTACACTCCAGCCTGGGTGATAGAGCAAGACTATGTCTAAAAAAGAAAAGAAAGAAAGAAAATTTCAGTTTCAGAACATTTTTTCAAGACCAGCCTGGCCAACATGGTGAAACCCCGTCTCTACTAAAAATACAAAAATTAGCCAGGCTTGGTGGCGGGCACCTGTAATTCCAGCTACTCGGGAGGCTGAGGCAGGAAAATCACTTGAACCCAGGAGGCAGAGGTTGCAGTGAGCCGAGATCGTGCCACTACACTCCAGCCTGGGCGACAAGAGCGAAACTCGGTCCACCCCAAAAAAGAACATTTTAATAAACTTTGATGATTTATTAAAGGGTGAAAATATGTTTCTGTACCATTATGTTCAAGTGTGAGCCCCACACTGGCAAACAGGTATTTGTCTGTATTAAATATTTTGTTCCATTTAAAGTATAACAATAGTTCCCTGTGCCCATGCTCAGGTTGGATAAATGACCACATTTCATGCCTGTGTGAGTTTTTTGTTTGCAATCTGTATACTGCCCGTAGAGATATGGGTTCAAACAGGTGCAGGAAGCAGAGCTGCCAGCAAAGCTGCAGGAATCGACTCTTAATCTATGTTCTTTGAGTTATACGTGACAACTTTCCATCACACCTGGCTGCCTGGCTGAGGAACTGGAGGAAGGCGGCCACTGCTGGCAGGAATTTATCAGCGGCCACTGGACAATATTATGGAGTGGCCACCGCCTCTCAGAGGCTCACTGTCCATAGCACGGGGGTCATCCATCCTGTCAGGCCACGTTGACCCCACTCGTGAGAGGCTAGCCCTGCAGGTTCTCCCCCTGGAAACAAGAAGTGATCGTGCAAGGTTCGCACTGCAGATCAGCTTGGTCTTGGGAGCCATTTCTACACAGATCACGTGGGGCTCACAAGGCCATGCTCTGCTGCTCCCTGGACTCTGACCCCTGTCCTGCCTGTCCTCCTTCCTCCTTCCTCTGGTCCTGAGAGACTCCCTCTTCCCCGACATGTCCACAACTAGGGTGGGACCAGGCTGTGCATTGTGACCAGTTCTGCTCTCATTTGTTGCTCAGAATCCATTGTTTCTACTGATGCAGACCAGTGCCTAATCCTAGGGGTCTAGCACCGTGCTGGGAGCCAGGGATACGGCAGACAGGTGCCTGCCCTGGGGAACACGGGGGAGCACATGCAGGACATAACCGGTGAACTGGCTAGCACTTCGTCACAGGCCTCTCACAACTGCTATTTTATCTCCATCACATTACTTTTGTGGTGTGACCTAAAAGGCCTTCGCTCCTCCAAGATCTGGCCAAGTTCATGGTAAAGTTATTCATTCATTTAACAAATTCATTCACGTAACAATATTTATTAAGCACCTGTTATTTGTCAGATACCATTCCAGATGTCAGGATTGTAACAGAGAACAAACTGACAAATACCTGTGTTCTCTTGGTGCTTACATTATCGTGGAAGGGGACACAAAGAAATCGTGTCAATGTATAAAATGTCCTAAGAATTTTCAAGAAAAACTCAAGCAGGGTAAGGGAGAGAGAATGACAGTGGGGAGAAGGGCTGCTCTTTGAGGAAGGCCCTTCTGGTGACTCTTGAAGCAGAGCCCAGCAGGAGGGAAGGGGGAAGCGGTGGTTTGGAGGAAGTGCTTTCATAGCGGGGAGCCACAAGAACAGAGCCCCCTAGTGGGAGTGTGCCACTGATCTGCAATCCTGTTTTCCTCGTCTGCAAGTTAATGGACTTGTTGGGAGGGACAAATGAAATCGTTTATATGAAAACGTTTACGTCAACTGTAGAACAGTGTACAAAAGTTACTCTCTTTATGTTGACTTCATCAAGTATTTGTAGTGTCTAAATCAGGAAGGATCATAATGATATTACAATTCTGTCCTTTCATTTTTTTTTATTGAGGTGACATGCATATAACACATAATTAATCATTTTAAAGTGTACAATTCAGTGGCATTTGGTGCCTTCACAGTGTTGTGCAACCACCCCCTCTTTCTATTTAAAAATCTTTTCCACTATCCCTGCCTTTTATTTCTTTATTTCTTTTTTATTTTTTTGAAACGGAGTCTCACTCTGTTGCCCAGGCTGGAGTGCAGTGGCACGATCTCGGCTCACTGCAACCTCTGCCTTCCAGGCTCAAGCGATTCTTCTGCCTCAGCCTCCCGAGTAGCTGGGATTACAGGTGCCCACCACCACGCCCAGCTAATTTTTGTATTTTTAGTAGAGACAAGCTTTCACCATGTTTGGCCAGGATAGACTCGACCTCTTGACCTCGTGATCTGCCCGTCTTGGCCTCCCAAAATACTGGGAATTACAAGCGTAATCCACCGTGCCCAGCCTCCTTATTCTTTTTAAAATAGAGATGGTGTCTCCCTATATTGCCCAAGCTGGATTCGAAACGTGGGCTCAAGTGATCCCCCTACCTCAGTCTCCTGAGTAGCTGGGATTATAGGCACTCACCACTGAGACTGCCCTTTCATTTTTACTTTATTTTATTTATTATTTTTATTATTTAGGGGCAGGGTCTTGCTCTGTCACCCAGGCTGGAGTGCAGTGGTGTGATCATGGTTCACTGTAGCTTCCACCTCCCAGGCTCTAGCAATCCTTCCACCTCAAGTAGCTGAGACTACAGATATGTGCCACCGTGCCTGGCTAATTTTTGTATTTTTGCAGAGATGCGGTTTCACCTTGTTGCCCAGGCTGGTCTTGAACTCCTTGGCTCAAGTGATCCTCCTAGCTTGGCCTCCCCCGGTGCTGGTATTACAGGCATGAGTCACTGTGCCTGGCCTTTAAAAAATTTTTGACACAGAGTCTCACTCTGTCACCAGACAGGAGTGCAGTGGTGCAATCTCGGCTCACTACAACCTCTGCCTCCCAGGGTGAAGAGATTCTCATGCGTCAGCCTCCTCAGTAGCTGGGATTACGGGTGCGGGCCACCACGCCCTGCTATTTTTTTCTATTTTTAGTAGAGACAGGGTTTTACTCTGTTGGCCCCACTGGTCTCAAACTCCTGACCTTAAGTGATCCACCTACCTACGCCTCCCAAAGTGCTAGGATTACAGGCATGAGCCACTGCGCCCGGCCTTTGGCCTCATTTTTAATATGAACTTGAGTTACCACTCTGGAAATAGGATTTTTTCCCCATATCTGACTTTGTCCTTTCTGCTTCTGGCTAACCTCCACCAGCTGGTAGGCTTCACCCATGTGTGTTCAACAGCGATGTATCAAGCACCTACTGTGTGGGAGGCACTATGCTAGGCAGATTTTGGAAACACAACAGTGACAGTGACAGGGAGGTCCCTGCATCCACAGGACTCACAGTGTGGTGGAGGATTTCGACAGTGAATGGATAATTGCCAGAAAACTAATTTAAATTATGATATGTGCTTATAAGAAAAAAATGTGGGCCAGGCTCGGTGGCTCACGCCTGTAATCCCAGCACTTTGGGAGGCTGAGGCAGGTGGATCACAAGGTCAGGAGTTCGAGACCAGCCTGGCCAAAATCGTGGAACCCCATCTCTACTAAAAATACAAAAATTAGCCAGGCGTGGTTGTGTGCTCCTGTAATCTCAGCTACTCAGGAAGCTGAGGCAAGAGAATCGCTTGAACCCAAGAGGAGGAGGTTGCAGTGAGCCGAGATCACGCCACTGCACTCCAGCCTGGGACACAGCGAGACTGCGTCTCAAAAAAAAAAAAAAAGAAAGAGATTATTGGAAAATCATGTTAAATACATTTGTGGAGTTATTGAAGCTACTAGAAGAGAGATGCCACTCTTAGAACAACATGACTGTGGTTTTTATAACTGTGCTCCTAGTTCAGACACGGGGGAGAAGCATGACCTCAGGGAGGTGACCTGGATTTTTCTAGGGCCTAAGCAGGAGGCCGACGCAGGGAGAAACAGCGATGCTTCCTTCATTTGCTCCTGGTCACCCTCTGAAGGGTGCAAAGGCAGATAGTGTTGCCGTCGTTCCCATTTGAGAGATGTGGAAACTGAGGCTTGGCTGGGCATGCTTGCCACCTAGCGGGGCTGACGTCTGATACTTGCTTTAGGCAACGGTCAAAGCGTTTGTCCGACAGGGGGCAGCAGCGCGCCCGGCTGGAAGGAGAGCGGCGCGCGCGCGGGACCATCCGGCAACTGCGCGCGAGGCGCTCCCGGCCTTCCAGGAGGGGGCGCCGCTGAGCCGGCCTCGGATGGCTGCTCCTGCCCCGGCCCGGCCTCGCCGCCCTGTCCTCAGCCCCCGCCCGGAGCCCGGCACTCAGCTCCCTGGGGCATTTTCGTGCACGCTAATGTGCGCCTCTGTGTATTCTTAGATGCTGGTTTCTTCATCAAGCGGCGGAATAACGCATCAGGGCAGGTGACCCACGTCACCGGGGTGATGCGCTGGTGCTCGCCGGGGCGGGCGCGGTGCCTGCGGGAGCCGGGCGGCCGGCTGGGTGTCGGGGCGCCGCGTGGGGGCCGAGCTGCGCCCGCACGTCCCTCAGGTAGGCGCGACCCGAGTTTCTTTAGACAGGATGACCTGGCAGCGCTTCCACCCCCACCCACGGCGAGTTTCGCTTTCCTAATGTGATTAAAAAGTGCGTTCTAACCGAAGTAGGGTGGTTGAACAGGTTTCAACATTTTACTTAATTTTTTATTGTTTGTTTTAGATTTCTTCCTTCTAGTGGAAGAAATCTAAAAGAAGAGCTTTCTTTTTCTGTCAAGAAGATGTCCAGAACTGTCCTCTTTGGCATTTGTTCAAAGTCCCGTTCTAATAGCTTTTGGACTGTGGTTTAATTTTAACCATAAAGACTTCTTTTGGAATAATTACTTTTGAATCTGGAAAGAGCCAGCTAGATACAGGACCATAAATACCCACCTTCGGGGAATGTGCAGGCCGTTATGTTCCTTTACTACTAGCATCTCTCCCTCTTTTCTTTCTGTTTTTGAGACAGGGTCTGGCTGTGTTGCCCTGGCTGGAGTGCAGTGGCACAATCACAGCTCACTGCAGCCTCAACCTCCTGGGCTCAAGCGATCCTCCCATCTCAGCCTCCCGAGTAGCTAGCTGGGACCACAGGCGTGCATCGCTGGCTCATTCTTTTATTTTTTGTAGAGATGAGGTCTTGCTATATTGCCCAGGCTGGTCTCAAACTCCTGGTCTCAAGTGATCCTCCTGTCTCAGCCTCCCAAAGTGCTAGAATAACAGGTGTGAGCCACCGCGCCTGGCCTAGCATATCTCTTTTTTTCAAAAAAAAAAAAAAAAGGAGACTGAGGTGGGGCACGGTGGCTCAAGCTTGTAATCCCAGCACTTTGGGAGGCTAAGGGGGGGTGGATCACGAGGTCAAGAGATCAAGACCATACTGGCCAACGTGGTGAAACCCCGTCTCTACTAAAAATACAAAAAAAATTAGCTGGGCGTGGTGGCGTGCGCCTGTAGTCCCAGCTACCGGGGGAGGCTGAGGCAGGAGAATTGCTTGAACCAGGGGAGGCAGAGGTTGCAGTGAGCTGAGATCCCACCACTGTCCTCCAGCCTGGCGCCTGGCCACAGAGCAAGACTCTGTCTCAAAAAAAAAAAAAGGAGACTGATGGGGGGTTGGGGGGATGCAAATTGTGAATAAATAGGTGGGTTTGGAGGAGAGTTTGAACATCTGCTTTAATCAGCTGAATGATGTCTTCTCAGAGCAACCAGGTGGCCTCAGATTTCTGGGACAATCTCAATTTCTGGGACAGAGGAACACTGGCCCTTTGTCAGACTACGCATCAGACAGCCACCAATTCCCAGTTCTGAAAACGTGGTCACCAGAGAGACCTGTCAGCAGCCGTAGACATTATCTCCTTGGGGATGACCAGACCCAGGCAGCCCGGCAGAGCTGGGGTCCCCAGAAGTCCTGGTGCTAGCCGGAATATTTCTAGTTCCTCTTCTCCCCTTACAGCACAAGTCCTTTGGTAATAATTGCTTGTATTTGTAGAACCTTAGAGAATTTTTATTGTAGCAGGACAGAAATTGTTTGTCTACCGTTTTGTGGTTTGGGTGGCACACTTCTTGTTTGGCAATAATAAAAAAAAAAAAAGATGAGAAGAAAATGGGATACGCAATGGAGACCAATTCAAGAAAACTGATTTATGCCAGTCCTAGCTGAGGCAGATGAATTTGGGAAGACTTACTCGTTTTCTAGGAATAGTCTTCATGTTACGAGAGATTCATGCTTGGGCATATTTAAATACAGAGGAGCTCTTCTAGGGCATTTGAGTGGGAAGACAGAAAACCAGAGACGAATTAACCAGCTGTTACCAGCAGGAGATCCATTTTTTTGAGACAGAGTCTTTCTCTCGCCAGGCTGGAGTGCGGTGGCACGATCTCGGCTCACTGCAACCTCCGCCTCCCAGGTTCAAGCCATTCTCCTGCCTCAGCCTCCTCAGTAGTTGGGATTACAGGCACACGTCACCACAGCCAGCTAATTTTTGTTTTTTTTAGTAGAGACGGGGTTTCATCATGTTGGCCAGGATGGTCTCCATCTCCTAACCTCATGATCCCGTCCACCTCAGTCTCCCAAAGTGCTAGGATTATAGACGTGAGCCACTGCGCCTGGCCAAGAGATCAGTCTTACATGAAAATCAAGGGTCCGATTACCCAGTGGGTCAGTAAGAGATGAGGCTTTCATTGAGAAAAATCAGAGCCTGTGCAGCTCTCCCGAGGGCAGATGCATAAAGCTGGGTGTGCCCCGTCAGCCTGTTGGGTCCCACAGAAGCTCAAGAGGCAGGGGCCTGTCTTACAACTGCTATGATTCCCTGTTTAGAACTCTCCATGAGTGTCAGATCAGCACATTCATCCAACATATCCGTGTGTGTAAGAACAATCCATCCCTCCTGACCTGATCCAGCACAGAATCAGGACCTCTGGAAGAGGAGCAAAGAAGAGAAAAAGTGGAAGTGTCACATGCCCAGAGGAAAACAGATGCTACAGAGATGAATACAACAAAACAAAACAAAAGGAAGAAAGCCGAGCTAATCTGGGAGTTCCATCACGGCTAAGAACGCAGTGTTTTGGTCACACGGTCTCTAGCCCCGGCTGAGACCTGGGCCGCGGCACCTCAGGCATCTCCTTTCATCTCTCAGTTATTCTCGCTCCCGGGCGCTTCTCGAGACTTTGGACCTGCGCTGCTCCATGGCAGAGCACCTCTTTCCTGAATCCTCCCCAGGCATCTGCCCAAAGCAGGGTACTGGGGTGGCACTCTCAAGGATGCCAGGCTCCTCAAAAGAAGCCGGCACCCCCTAGGCTGTACTTGGAGTTGTCTCCAGGGAGCCTGGGGAGGTAACCGGTCGGTCGGGCACTGATTCACTTGGGAGGGAGTGAGTGCAGATTGCAGATGCTATCTAGTTGGGCCAAGTCAACCTGGGGAAGGGCAGGTCTGTGTCTCAACTGGTTTAGCGGTGGGAGGGTGGGATTGGAACTTTTACACCTTGCATTCTTCTTAGGACGTCACGATGGTTTTCCCAAGGCTTCCTTATCTGAAGGTGTTTACCCATCCAGCCAGCATACGCCAGGTCAGGACTTCCGCTTTGTCCGGGTTCCATCCTCGCAGGCACAGGAAAGTGAATGAGAGCAACAGCGTCTGACAAACCAAAGCTCTCAGATAAGAGGCTCAATGTATTGGGGCAGATGCCAGAAGTCATGGGATCTTCACGGGGTGGCCAAAGGCTGAGCAATCTCCCTCAGGACGTGAGGGGGGCCATTTCTGCGGTGTTGGTCATTGAGAAATTCCCTAATCTTAGAAAAGGAATGGAGCTAAGGGCTTGAATCGGAGTATATGTTGTTGACCTAATTATAAGGTAGTTCATCTGTCTGTTTAATAAACAGTTCTATGATGTGGGACGGCAAGGTCATGCATAGCCCTGGTTATTAACAACGTTTTCCTAAGGTTCTCGGAAAAAAAGTGGTAACAGTGTGTTCAGCTGCAGGCTTGTTCTGTCTGTCTAAGGCTCCAGGCTGGCATGAATCAGAAATAGAGGGAAATGTTGAAGCGGCATTGCAAATATTAGTTCTAATAAACGAACTGGGAAGAGAGAGCGCCTCTAGACCCAGCTATGGCCTAGCCAAGCCCCAGAAGAATGACATCACCCATTGTGCCTCGTGGGGAGCCCCTGAGGCCGTCATGGATTTGTAGTATGTGGGACAGTGCTGCTGACAGGGTGGTTTCTTGCGCTAGACCTACCCTGTCAGCAAGACACTGTTTACACGAGCTGAGTGCCAAGTGGCGCACAATATGCACAGTCTCTTTAAGTTCAATGAAATCAACGTTTAGAAGAACTGTAGATAGAAAAAGCTAAAAAGCATTATAGCAAACAGTGATTACCCCAGAGATGCAGGTGCTTTGAACCTGAGCGTTAGAAAACCTTGTGAATTTGTAGGAGTTAACCAGGACAAGCATCCATCTCAGGCACTTTGGTAAGGGAAGCTCGAGTTTAGGAGGCATTTAGGGTAACCCAGGGCAGACCAAGGAGGAAGGAGAGAGATAAGGTGTCAGAAAAACATCTTCGAATACCCAGAGTTGTTATCCCCTCCACAAAACACTGGAGGGCGAATTGTTTGGGTTGGATAGGTAGGATCATAAAGTGTGAGGAAGAAACCTGTGGAACATTCTGGAAGAATTGGTCAGAGATGAATACCCCATCACAGCCTCTTTGATTTCAAAGGTGAAATAGTTGAACCCCAGACCTCACTGTCAGATGTAAAGAGTCACTCCAAATTTATAAGCTCATTAAACTAGCATTTCTGACTGTTTACACATTTGGCTGTAGAGAAATCCACAGAATGCTGCCAGCCACACCTAAGCCTTCTCAAGCCACTTAGCTGACAGCTTTTTCTTCTAATTACTCAAGTGCGTGTCTCTGTTATTTACAAAGTTTGGTGAAGTCAGGGCAGGGGGAGTTTGTGGTTTGATACCCTTTCCAGCACAGAGGAGTGAAATTCAGCCTGTCTTTTGAAATCAGTCTGAACGGTCAAACTCTCAGCTGAGGACCCCTCTCCCCAGATCAGGAATCTTTTTTATTTTCTCTGGCCATGGGCCAGAGTCAGGGCTTTGGAGTTCATTTGTATGCCCCACCCCCATTAGTGCTATTGTGTATATTTGCGGTACCTGTTCTTCTTCACTGACCATGGGTGAACAGAGGCTGGTTCACCTAAAAGCTTCCACTCCCCATTCACGTTTGTTTTTGAGACGGAGTTTTGCTCTGTTGCCCAGGCTGGAGTGCAGTGGTGCGACCTTGGCTCATTGCAACCTCCGCCTCCTGAGTTCAAGCGATTCTGTCTCAGCCTCCTGAGTAGCTGGGATTACAGGCGCCTGTCACCATGCCTGAATAATTTTTTGTATTTTTAGCAGAGAGAGGGTTTCGCCACATTGGTCAGGCTGGTCTTGAACGCCTGACGTCAGGTGATCCACCCACCCCGGCCTCCCAAAGTGCTGGGATTACAGGTGTGAACCACCGTGCCCAGCCCCCATTCACTTTTGTTTTGTGAAATGAGAAGGCTCCGGGTGTGGTGGCTCACGCATGTAATCCCAGCACTTTGGGAGGCTGAGGCGGGTGGATCATGAGGTCAAGCGATCAAGACCATTCTGGCCAACATGGTGAAACCATGTCTCTACTAAAAATACAAAAATTAGCTGGGCATGGCGGCGTGCGCCTGTAGTCCCAGCTACTCCGGAGGCTGAGGCAGGAGAATCCCTTGAGCCCGGGAGGCGGAGGTTGCAGTGAGCTGAGATCACGCCACTGCACTCTAGCCTGGGCAACAAGAGTGAAATTCCATCTCACAAAAAAAAGAAAAAAAAAAAAAGAGAGAAGGCTTCTGCCTTTTTTCTTTCCTTCCTTCCTTGGATGTTGGTAAGATCAGTGAGGCAGTGGTGATAAAGTACTTTGAACTACCTCAAGGAGAGTGCAGCCCAACTTGTTATTGTTTACCTAGGTCAGTTCACAAACCCCCATGGTCTAGGGTTTCTGTCTCCTGCCCTGAGGATGGTGGCTGGGAGAAAGGAGATGCCACAGACCCAGTCCTACAGGGCGCTGTTGGCTGGAGTTGGTCATTCCTGACTTTGACATCAACAGGCTTATCTCCAGAAATAGGCTAAATGGTAGTTCAGACGCCTGTGTTGCCTCATCCTGCAAACTCTCAGGGAGGATGCCTACTTCCAGCCCCTGTTCTGGAAACTAATGATAGGTGGGATGAAAAGACTGTTTTCTCTGATGCGCTTTTACGAGATGTTTTCAAAGATGAGGTGGAAAGGACATGGTTCACCCGCTCCCTTGTGCAGGGAGATGTCAGAATGACAGGGCACAGGGAATCTCCCCCACATCTCCCGGAGGAGCTCTTGCCCAGGATGGCCCAGCTGTTAGACAGCCAGGAATCAAGGCAGCCTCAAGCCCTGTAACCCAGATATCACTGGGCTTTTTCAGCTGATGGTGCTGTGACCTGCGGCAGGCTGGAGTGTGGGTAGAGGACAGCTGTGGCTGGGGCAGGCAGCTCTTTCCACACCGACTTCTTGGGTAATGTCTCTTCTTAAGCCTGTGATATTTAGGGATTGTCAAACTTCTCTTTCGTCCTGAGCCACTTTCCCTCATGGGTAGCAGAGGAGTTGGATTTCTTTTCTTTCTTTCTTTCTTTATTTTTTTTTGAGACAGAGTGTCGCTCTCTTGCCCAGGCTGGAGGGCAGTGGCCTGATCTCGGTCCACTGCAACCTCCAACTTTTGGGTTCAAGTGATTCTTCTGCCTCAGCCTCCTCCCAAATAGCTGAGATTACAGGTGTGCACCACCACACCCAGCTGTATTTTTAGTAGAGATGGGGTTTCACCATATTGGCCATGCTGGTCTCAAACTCCTGACCTCAAGTGATCCATTCGCCTCAGCCTCCCAAAGTGTTGGGATTATAGGTGTGAGCCACCACACCTGACCAAGGAGTTGGATTTCTTATGAGAAGAATATTATGGCTGTGTATCCCGGAGGAGGCACTGCGTCCCCATTAGGGTCCTTCACCGAAAGGAGAACCTTGAGGACAAAGGAATCTTCTAGAGACAATGTTGGGAGGGAGGAGTGGAGTTTGCAGGTGACTCTAGAGGACCCCCAAAGTCCAGTGGGAGTTCATCACTTTGTTGTCTGAGTGAGGAAAGGTGACCGGACTGAGGCTGAGAGGGGCTGGGAAGCTGCAGCAGCGGCGCTAAAGCCTGAGAGGAGGACATGTTCTATTATGCCAAGTAATTATACCCACTGAAAGGGCACGTCACATTTTCTGGGTGGCCAAAAGCTGTCTTAGCAGCAAAGTCTGTGAACTGCTGCACCGGCCATTGACAAAGGCTTGGTAGCCAACACATTGAAGAGGGAGAGTCAGCCTCACACCTGGAATGGATCCCTCTGTGTTTCTGCCACAATTTGCCGATTTGATGCCAGTGCATGCTTGCTGTTTATGTGTGCCTGTCTATGCTGTTAGGTTATCTTCTGAGTCATTTCAAGTTTTAAGAATATGTTGAAGTCAACGATGAACAAGTCCGGAAGACTTGGTTCCTGGGCCCTGCTCAAAAAGATGAGGACCCCCTCCCAACCCTACCCCTGTCTGTCCACACGGCCCTTCCTCCCCACCATCCGCCATGGGGGCCTCCTGTGCCACAACGCAGCTCTCACCCGTCTGCCTGGACACGTGCCCTGCCTCCTGGAGAAAGAGGCTCCTGCCCTGGCGGGTATGTGTGTGAATGTGCATGTGTGTGAGTGTGCATGTGGGTGTGTGTGCATGTGTGAGAGTGTACATGTGTGTGTGTGTGCATGTTTGAGTGTGCGTGTGTGCATGTGTGAGTGTGGATGTGCATGTGTGAGAGTGCGTGTGGGTGTGTGCATGTGTGATTGGGTGTGTGCATGTTTGAGTGTGCATGTGTACGTGTGTGTGCATGTGTGAGCGTGCATGTGTATGAGTGCATGTGTGCATATGTGTGTGTGCATGTGGGTGCATGTTTGTGTGCATGTGTGCATGTGCATGCACGTGTAGATGCGTGTGTGTACATGTGCATGTGTGTGTATGTGTGTATGCATGTGTGTGGGTGTGCATGTGTGTGGGTGTGCACGTGCGTGCGTGTGTGTGGTGGGAGGGGGGGGAAGGAGAGAGTTCTCTTCTGTGGTGATCACCCCCCGTCAATCAAAGGCTTTAAGCGGAGCCAAGATGAAGCAAGAGTGACACCAAGTGCCAAGAACAAGTGCCTGCTGTGGTGTCAGGTGTTCCCTCTCCTCTTCAGAGGAGCAGAGAGAGGCTCAGTTCCAGCCTACGGTGGTCACTTCTGTGAAAGGGTGCCGACCCCTCCAGAGCTGGCTCAGTGCCGGCATGCCACTCAGCCTATTTGGATCTCTGGACTCTCTGGGAATTGGATGCAGAACTGAGGCTTTGAATAGATTTTAAAAATAAATTCCAAAGTGGGATGTTTTGTTGGCTAGAATATGACGCACAGACCCAGGTTGCCATTCCGTCCCTGTTGCTGCTCTTCAGCCCCATTTGGAGAATGACCATACCCCGAGGCCACAGTGGGACAAAGTGGAAGACTGGCTCAGTTCTCTGTGTTTGCGCTAGACCCTGCTGCCAGGTCTGGACCCTGCTGCCAGAAGTCTGCCCCACGAAGCCATCGGTAGGAACTAAAACGCATATTGCTGTGGGGTGGCCCGAGAGAGACTGGGCATGGCTTCCACCAGGACACTGTGGGGGCAGAGGATTCTGTGGCTGCCGGAGAGGACCACCTGATGCAGGCTGGACCTGTAGCTGTGGCTCTGGGGGAGGGCGTGGCCACCTTGGTGTTGCCATCTGGCCAGTCCTTGTTCTTACACTTCCACTCCCAGCCTTGTCCTCAGCTTATACCCACTTGTTTTTTTTCCTTCATGGAAGCTAAGGAGGGAACTAGGTTTGTTTGTCCAGATGCCACCCATCAATGACTGTTGCGGGCACAGGAGTGTCTCTGGGGCACAGTGCCAGGCCAGGTCCCACCTCACATCTCTATTCCTCATCTGGGAGTGCTGGCATCAGCAGGTTGATTCAAAACTGGGAGGTGTTGGGAAACCCCTTGGGTTGGAGATTTCGAAATGAAATTCAGATTAGAAAAAACATAGTGGGTGGAGTTCCGAGGCAGGAAGGAGACGGAAAAACTTCTGTCCTGACACTCCGCTTGATAGCGGGGATCAACAGAACAGCCTGGTATGGACGGGGGGGCAGCCGTGCTGGCTGAACCCAAGTGCCAGGCCAGTCCTAGATGGCCTCTCCCACCTCTGGACACAGAGGTACCCCCTGCCTCTCTATTCACCAGGCGAAACCACACCTGGAGCGGCGCTTTCGGTCTCGAGCATGTCCACACCAGCAGCTATGGAGGGAGGGCAGGGAGGAGGGCTGGCAGGAGTATGGGGAGAAAAGGTGTTTGAAAAGATTGTAAAAGGCTTGTGGGAGAATTCAGAGAGGGGGTGAGTGATGAGGGAGGACCACGCAGCTCAGGAACCACAGCCTGGGTGGCCCGGGCGGCAAGGACAGCCCCCATCCTGCTGGCCAGTGACTGCCTTGCCATCTGCGCCCCCTCGTCACATGGTTCTCCCCCGTGTGTTAGCTCAGGACAGCCTGGCATCAGTGGCTCCTGGTGGCAGGTGCCTGTGACATGAAGAGCACAGAGGAAGACGCTAGATCCAGAGGCAGAGAGAGGAGGACATGAGGAGAAGGTGAGGGAAACTGAGGAACAAGGAGAGGAAGAACAATTAAAATGAACCCTTGAAAGAAAAGGAGGTAAAACAGAAAATGTGGTGAGAGGTATCCTAGAAGGAGCAGAAAAGGAAGAAAAAGGGCGAACATTGTCTTCCTTTGTTTTTCTTTTAGAGACAGGGTTTCACCATATTGGTCAGGCTGGTCTCAAACTGTGAACCTCAGGTGATCCGCCCACCTTGGCCTCCCAAAGTGCTGGGATTACAGGCGTAAGCTGCTGTGCCCGGCCCGAACATTGTCTTCCATTTGAAGACCGGGAGTGGTACAGTCAAGAACGAGCCTCCAAACACAGTCAGTACTCAACTTGTCATTGGATTTGTAAACCTATTTCATCTGGGTGGACTGAAGAGCATGGTACCCTCTGAGGGTATCTGGGGCCACACTGTGGGAGAGTCAAGAGTGGCGCTGCGACAACCTAGCTAATTGGTTATGAACACGAGGGGCTCATGATTCACGAGCCTGCCCATCTATCTTGTGCAGGGTGGGGACCCATCTAACCGGAACCGCCACCCAGCCTCTCCCAGACTCCTTAGATGACAAGCTGTGGCATCCTTGTCCATCCAACTCAGCCCCAAAGCATTTTGCCAAAACATCAGTAAACAGGCGTAGGTGAAGGAAGTCACAGGTGTCTGCATTTAGTGCCATTTTCTCTCCTTCCCAGTGCTCAGCACACAGCACACCAGGGGTTCTCATCAGGGGCCACACATTCACTCCTCAGGGGCAGTCAGCAGGCCGCCAGACACCTTCCTCTTAACTCAGAATAAGTTTACTTTTATTTTTACTTCTAATTAAAAAAAAATTTTTTTTTGGGACAGAGTGTCATTCAGTTCACACAGGCTGGAATGCAGTGGTGTCATCATGGCTCACTATAACCTCAAACTCCTGGGCTCGAACGATCCTCCCACCTCAGCCTCCCAAGCAGCTGGGACTACAGGCACCTGCCACTGCATCTGGCTAATTTTTAAATTTTTTGCAGAAACAGAATCTCACAATGTTAGTCTCAAACTCCTGAGCTCATGCGATCCTCCTGCCTCAGCCTCCCGAGCTGCTGGAATTACAGGCATGAGACACCGTGCCCAGCTAGTTTATTTTTATATTCTAGATTACTGCAGACTGGAAAATCCAAGAGTTTGCCTAAACGCTATGGGAAAATTGTCTCTCACCCGCAGGGAGCTCAGTGTTCTCAGCAGCCAGGGGAAATTCAGCTGCGGCAGCTGCTGCCCTTCTGGCCGAAGCTAAACTAGACATGGATGTTACTGTTTGCTGCATCCAGCATTTGCTTAGCGCTCTCTGCCTTACAAAGCAACTCATTATCTTATCTAATTTTCACCGTCATCCTACATTGCTGTTACTTCCACTTTATAGACAGTGAGTCTCAGAAAGCTAAGGCAGCTTCCTCAAAGCAGCCGTAGGATTTGAACTCGGTGTCCAGGGACTCCACATTCTTTGTGCTTTCTACACAGTGTTGCTGATCCCCCTTTAGATTTCATGGTAACATCAAAGTCAGAATTCCTGGATCTGGAGCAGTTTACCCCCTCGGCCTTCCTCCCACCCATTGTCATCCCAGCCCATTTCTGTAACCATCAAATGGGCAAGAATTTCTGTTTTGTTTTGTTTTTCTGAGACATGGTCTCACTCCATTGCCCAGGCTGGAGGGAGGGCGGTGGCGCAATCTTGACTCACTGCAACCTCTGCCTCCCAGGTTCAAGTGATTCTCTTGCTTCAGCCTCCCAAGTAGCTGGGATTACAGGCACCCACCACCACGCCCTGCTAATTTTTTTGTATTTTTAGTAGAGATGGGGTTTCACCAGGCTTGTCTCAAACTCCTCACAAGTGATCTGCCTGCCTCAGCCTCCCAAAATGTTGGGATTACAGGTGTGAGCCACCACCACGCCCGGCCTAAATTAGCAGGAATTTTCACTTTTCAAAGAAGAACATTCTTGTACATCGAATTATTCCAACATTGCATTCCTGAAGAACTCTTTCAAATCATTAAGAAGATTTCTTTTCATTACAAAAGCAATATGGGAACATTGAAGAAAACAGTACAAAATATAGAAAAACCAAAGAAAATAAAGATCATATTTTCACCATTGAGCAAGAATTTAAGATTGTAAACACTGTAGTGTTTACCCTTCCATGACTTTCATTGCAGACATGTGGACTGACTTATGTTCATAAAAACGGCAAGTGTGCCTACCCCATAACACTGTTTTGGAACCTGCTTTTATTTATTTTTATTTAGTTAGTTTTTTGAGACAGAGTCTCACTCTGTCTCCCAGGCTAGAGTGCAGTGGCACGATCTCGGCTCACTGCAACCTCCACTTCCTGGGTTCAAGCGATTTTCCTGCCTCTGCCTCCAGAATAGCTGGGATTACAGGTGCCCACCACTGCACCCACCTAATTTTTGTATTTTTATTAGAAATGGAGTTTCACCATCTTAGCCAGGCTGGTCTCAAATTCCTGATATCATGACTCGCCTCCCAAAGTGCCGGGATTACAGGCGTGAGCCCCACGCCCAGTTTGGAACCTGCTTTTAAACTTAATATATTGTAAGCATTTTTAAAATTCATTTTTAAAAAATTTTTTAGAGATGGGGTTTCACCATGTTGGCCAGGATGGTCTTGATCTCCTGACCTCGTGATCTGCCCGCCTCGGCCTCCCAACGTGCTGGGATTACAGGCATGAGCCACCGTGCCCGGCTATTGTAAGCATTTTTCCTACAGACATGTGGACTGACTTACGTTTATAAAAACAACAAGTGTGCCTACCCCATAACACTGTTTTGGAAACTGCTTTTAAACTTAATATATTGTAAGCATTTTCCTGAAATATTTTTATACCATCATATTTAATAGATACACATATTTCATTAGAATACATATATTTTTTGAGACAGGGTCTCACTCTGTTTCTCAGGCGAGGGTGCAGTGGTGTGATCTCAGCTCACTGCAATCTCTGTCTCCCAGGTTCAAGCTATTCTTGTGCCTCACTTTCCCAGGTAGCTGGGACTAGAGGAGTACAGCACCATGCCCGGCTAATTTTTTGTGGTTTTTTTGTATTTTTGGTAGAGACATGGTTTCACCATGTTGGCCAGGCTGTCTCTTGAACTCCTGACCTCAAGTGATCTACCTGCCTTGGCCTCCCAGAGTGCTGAGATTACATGCGGCTTATTTTATTATAATTTTTTTTTCTTTTTCTTTTTCTGTTTTTTTGAGACGGAGTCTTGTTCTGTCACCAGGCTGGAGTGCAGTGGTGCAGTCTCGGCTCACTGTAACCTCCGTCTCCAGTGTTCAAGCGATTCTCCTGCTTCAGCTTCCTGAGTAGCTGGGATTACAGGCATGTGCCACCACACCCGGCTAATTTTTGTATTTTAGTGGAGACAGGGTTTCACCATGTTGCCCAGGATGGTCTCAATCTCCTGACCTCGTGATCCACCCACCTCGGCCTCCCAAAGTGCTGGGATTACAAGCGTGAGCCATCGCTCCCCGCCCTCATTATAATTTTTAATGTACTCAGGATAAATATTTAGATTGTTTCTACTTTTTCAATATTGTAACTAGTTTTATGATAGACTTTTCTTCTTTTTTTTTAAGCAATGGAGGTCTCACCATGTTGGCCAGGTTGGTCTTGAACTCCTGGCCTCAAGCAAAACTGCCCCCCTCAGCCTCCCAAAGTGCTAGGATTACAAGTGTGAGCCACCGCACCGGGCCTTGATAAACTTGTTTATGGGTAAAAAATATCTAATTTTCATTTTGATTCCTTGGATTATGAATGAAGTTGCATTTTTTCATATAATTATTATTTGAAGCTCTTTTATGAAGTTAATCCATACTGTTTGAATTTCCCATGGTGCACATTTTATTGTTTTGTTTTTTTTCCTTCCTTCCTTCCTTCCTTCCTTCTTTCTTTCTTTCTTTTTCTTTTCTTTCTTTCTTGAGACAGAGTCTTGCTCTGCTGTCCAGGGTGGAGTACAGTGGTGTGATCTGGGCTCACTGCAACATGCACCTCTCAGGTTCAAGTGATTCTCGTGCCTCAGCCTCAAGAGTAGCTGGCATTAGAGGTATGCACCACCACGCCTGGCTAATTTTTTCTGTGTATTTTTAGTAGAGACAGGGTTTCGCCATGTTGGCCAGGCTGGTCTCCAACTCCTGGCCTCAAGGGATCTGCCCATCTCAGCCTCCCAAAGTGCTAGGATTACAGGAATGAGCCCCCGCGCCTGGCCGCATTTTATATGTCTTACAGAGATGTAGGAATTCTTTATACTAAGGTTGAAATTTCAAACCCTAAACAAATCAAACTTCTTAGAGGGCTCCTGGCCTCCTTAGGAAATGCTTCCTCCCCCACCTGGGCACCTAACTCAGCCAGGGCAGCTCTCAGCCCCTCTGCCCTGACTCCAGCACCCACCACCTCCCTTACAGAGCTGCAGCCTGAGGGCTGTGGTCGCCCCACAGAGGTTCCTACACAAGGCTTCAGAGAACCCTGGCAGTAACACCACTTAGAGCTCCCGGGAAGGCAGTGGAGGGGGAGCAAACGCCTAGGGGGCCTTTGAGTCAGAGGAGAGCATGCTGGTTGGGGTGGGCAAGGAGGCACCAGTCTGGCCGGCACACAGGGAGCCCCAGTCCACCAAGGCCCCAGCTCTAGCAAGGCCTGGGTGCTGGTGAGAGCGTCCTTTCCCTGTTATTACCACTGGTGGCTTCTTATTTGTGCCGCTGGTAACAGGGGATGCAAGTCCTTCCAGTCCTCCTGGTCTTCTCTGTCAGTCCGCTGTGCGTGGGGGAGGGAGGGCGCCCAGGCCTGTTACCTGCCTGGAGTCCTCAAGCGGGAGAGGTGGAGGGAACCGGCTGGACTGGCCCCACCAAGGCCGAGGCGGTAAGGGGCAGGATGAGTTTCTTAGGCACCAAGATCATTACTTTGGAAAATGGAAACTGTAGGAGGAGGTCAGGGCATGTCGGGGGCAGATGTCGGGAGTTCCTTCCAGAGATCCTGTGGGTTTGGAATGTCCTCACTCCCTCCGGATCCTCTAGCATCTTCCTTTCTGCCCTTCTGTCCCGCCCTTCCTCCAGGTTTGGGACATTTCAGAGACAGCTGTGGCTGTGACATTAGCAGGAGAAAACACACCTGGCAGTGGTGTGGTGGGGCCAGCCCCGGGCACCTGTGGTCTTCCTCCGGGTCTTGGGCTTAGTTCTCTGCAGTTGGGCTTCGGGGTGTCCCCCACCATCTTTCCTTCTACCTTCACACATTCTTGGGAAGACAGTGCCACGCTTTAGAGAGAGCCCAGGCTCGGAGTGGGACGCTCTGCTCTGCAGGGAACGTGGGCTGACCTTGGCTGTTTCTTAACCTCTTTAGGTTTGATCGTCCTTGTCTATAAAGTGACAGTAACAGTGCCAGCCTCCAGGGGTTGCTGGAAGAGTAAATGAGACCCCATGTGCAATATGCCAGACAGACGGCAGGTAGGTGCCCACCTGTGTATTTCTTCCTCCTTTGTCTTTTCTCAACTCTTCTGACATGGGGTGATTTCGGGAGCTTAAGCAATTTCTGCTGGACGGTGGAGTCAGTGGTGGTGGAGTCTGCGCACCCTGGGGCTGCCGGGCCCCTCCAATCTTCACTTCTCACCGTCCTCTTCCGTTGCCTGGACTGGGCCACGTTTGTTTCCCCCTACTCGAAGGTGACCTTCTGGATGGAGCTCATCTTAGGCATCTTTGCATCCTCAAAACCTGGCACAGAGCGGTCGCAGAGACCGAATGTCCAGAGACGGAATGAAGAACTGAATGGGAAGGATCTCTCGTGTCATAAACACTGAGGACTCAAGTGACAAGAACCTCAACTCTAGAATCTGTCAGGCGTCAGACCAGAGCCCAGCTTCGCCACTTACTCACCTTGTGACCTTGAACAAGATGGTTAATCTCCCTGAGCCTCAGTTTTTTTGTCTAAAAATAACAACAATAATAGCTACCGCCTAAGGTTGTTCTGGGGACTAGAGGTGATGTCAGAGGCTTCGACCTGATGCGTAGTAGGAGCTCAGGCAGCGCAAGCCGTGATTAGCTGTGATTACAGGACTGTTCACTTCTGCCCTTAAAGCCAAATCTTGCCTCAGGCACTCTTGGGACAAAGTCTCGCTTTGTCACCCAGGCTGGAGTGAAGTGGTGCAATCTTGGCTTGCTGCAACCTCCATCTCCTGGGTTCAAGCAATTCTCTGCCTCAGCCTCCCTAGTAGCTGGGATTACAGGCACGCGCCACCACACCCAGCTAATTTTTGTATTTTTAGTAGAGACGGGGTTTCACCATGTTGGCTCGGTTGGTCTCGAACTCCTGACCTCAGGTGATCCTCCCACCTCCGCCTCCAAAAGTGCTGGGATTACAGGCGTGAGCCACCACGCCCGGCCTCTGAACACATTTTACATGATCTGTTTTGTTGGTATTTTATTCTGTTTTAAAAGATTGATCAAAGTAGGATTATGTGGAACCATTTCTTAGAGAGACAGAAAGTGAGGAACGGAGGAAATCAGGCACTGACACCCAGCTGCTACAGTCAGGAAACAGAACCTGGAAGACCTCACTCACAAGGGAGCATCCTTGCCCAAGACCCTGATCCCCACACCTGACTCTACTTTCCCCAGCGTGGGCCCCGCAGGGACGAGGTGCCTGAGCCCCCACATGCAGCCCGCCTGCCACCCCCACCGCTCCCACGCCACCTCTGCAGGGGAGAACTGGAGTGGGGGAGGAGGGCAGTGAACTGGTTGTAGAGACTGAAAGAGCCAGCCCTGGAGCGGGGGGTCGGGGGCAGGAGAGCAGGAGCCAAACAGACTCCAGAGCTGGGGGAGGGAGCTGGCCTGAGGGGCCAAGGAAGAGAGAGTGACTTTGGCTGTGAAGAGGGTGGGACATCCTGGGTCAGGTGGCTGCCATCGCCCAAGGGAGTGGACCCAGGGGACAGTGAGAGGGTCAGGGGCGACGGCGAGTCCAGGTTCAGTGCAGGGAGCGACCTTGCCTCAGGTCTTGCTGTCTGCTCGGCTGTCTTTTCCATCCCATTCAGCTCACCAGCATTTTCTCCCTGGCGCTGCCATCTGGGATCTGACGAGCAGGCCTGGAAGTCACAGCCCAGTGCACTTTGGCCTTAGAGGATTTTGTGGCTGTGTCCCATGAGCAGCACCAGAATTGGGTCCCTCTAGTGAGTCCCAGCAAACGACCTCCAGCCAGGCCAGCAGCCCTCCAGTCCTTCCCAGCAGCTGGGGCCTGGGGCGCTTGGAAGAGTCTCCTGCTGCCTGCACTGCTCTCCTCGCCTCCCAGCCCACGTTCTCCAGGTTCTCCAGGAGCAGGCCTGGCCCTCGGCCCCTCCTCCAGGGCAATCCCCCCAGCCCTTAGCCTCCTCACCTCTGCCAGTTTGCCAGCAAGTGTCTTCAAGAGTTTTTATGGAGCCAGGCTCAGTGGCTCACGCCTGTAATCCCAGCACTTTGGGAGGCCGAGGCGGAAAGCTCACGAGGTCAGGAGATGGAGACCATCCTGGCCAACATGATGAAACCCTGTCTCTACTAAAAATACAAAAATTAGCTGGGCGTGGTGGTGTGCGCCTGTACTCAGGTGGCTGAGGCAGGAGAATCTCTTGAACCTGGGAGGTGGAGGTTGCAGTGAGCTGAGATCCTGCCACTACACTCCAGTCTGGTGACAGAGAGAGACTCCGACTCAAAAAAAAAAAAATTGTTTTTCTAATTCCAAGATAGAATCTAAACTTAATGGCACTTACTGTTACTGTAAAGTTCTTCTCACCCTGCACTTGGTTGCTTTGTTTTTAGGTATAAAAATAGGACTCTCCGGTCATCCTTGATAAGGCCGTCTGGCAAGGTCCCCCACCTCTCCTGTGTCTCAGAATTTTGTTTAGTTACCAGTTCTTGCTGGCATCTAGGCAGGACTCAAAAAATGCCTGCGGTGTGACTGACTGAAGGAAGAGGTGTCAGCTGTTAGTGGAAGCAGGGAGCCTTCCGCCCTCCTCCTGCCCTCACTCCTCTCCCCAGGTCTGAGCCCACCTCCCTTCCCTGAAACACCTCGGTCCTCTGTTCTGCTCACATGCTCCTGTTCTTCCAGCCCCACCTCTTCAAGAAGGCTTTGTTCTTTCTGGTGCAGAAGACGCTTTTTGGGTTCCATAGTGTTTGTAGTTTGGCCATGCCACTTGTTCTGGGTGAATCAGTCTCCTCTCCCTTTCCCAGTCAGCAGAGGCCCTGCACGGCTGTGCGTTTCCCTCACAGCTGCCATCTTACAGAGCCTGGAGAATATTCCAGGCCTTGAAATGTGACTGTCTGGCCCCACCCTGCTAGGGAAGAGAGACCTTCTGGGTGGCACAAGGCGCGGCACCCACCTGAGCTCACCTGAGGCATGGGAGGGAGCCCCTGCCACCCCTACCCCACCGTTGCTTCCCGGAGGCGTGTCCTGCCTCCTGAGGTTCAGGTGGTGAGCAGTCCCCTGGGTTCCCAACAGTGGGGCTGCACGTCCTGGGATAGGAAATGGGATTTGGCTGGCCTTTCACAGAGAGGCCTCTCTAAATAAGAGAAATCCTTCACGCCCAGTTATTTAGAGACAGAAGGAGGGTTGGGGCTCTTTCTAGTCCTCTGGGCTTGCTACCAGGAGCCTTGGGAAAGGAGGTCTTCCCTCGCCTCACAGTGCCCAGTACCAACCCTTCTCAGGCCTCCCGGAGCAAGACCAAAGTCCCCGGCCTGTAGCTTTCTCATCCAGCTGGCCAGGCTGTGGTGGAAGAGCCCTGAGTTGGGACCCAGGGACCAGGGCCCCAGAGAGATCAGTCTCCCAGAGCAACCCTAAGGCCCCTCCTGCTTTCTCCATCTATAGTGTGAGCAGTTACTGAGCAGACCCTGGGCCAGGCTGGGTGGGTGGCATCCCAGCTCCACTGCTGGTCAGTCATGAGATGCTGTGCCAGCTACCCGGATTCTCTCTGCTGGGGTGGAGGTGGTCACAGCAGCTGCCTCAGAAGCAAGTTGAGTCAAGTGAGCCGATACACATAACACACTTCCAAGTGTGCCTGGCACAGAACAAGTGCTGCGCAGGTGCCATCCCTAGGTGTGTGGACACAGAGTGTAGCCATCCCTAGGTGCCTGGATACAAGTGTGGCCGTCCCTCAGTGCATGGACACAGGTGTGGCTGTCCCTAGGTGCCTGGATACAGGTGTGGCTGTCCCTCGGTGCATGGACACAGGTGTGGCTGTCCCTAGGTGCCTAGATACAAGTGTGGCCGTCACTAGGTGCATGGACACAGAGTGTGGCCGTCCCTGCATGTCTGACCGGAAGTGACGTGAGCTTTGTGCCCTCTTTTGGGACTATGGCTCCTCCTGTGGTCTAACCCTGGCAGGGTCCTGGGAGGCCAAGACTGGATCCCCATGTGACTGCATAGAGCCTGGCGGTCTCTGCTTGGTAAAGGCCACCAGTCGGAATGCAGGGTGGTATGAGGCAGATGGACGGAGCCCAGGGGGGGGCCAGGCCGCCGCCACCAAGAGCAGAGCATGCTGAACCAGGGCTCGGCGGGCACTGACTGTCTGAGGCCCTGGGAAGGCCACTTAAGCTATCCGGGCCAGGCTCGTCTTGACCAGGGCCCCCTGGTGACCATAAGGAGGAAGGGTTTGAATAAGAATGTGTCGATTGTTTCGATGACTTCTCTGCGTGGGGGAAAAAGGGGCCCATAAGACAAAAACATCGGAAACACAGAAAACATTAGTTCTCAAATTTTAATAGCTGAGGGGAAGGTTATAAAATAAAACAGACAACACAGAGCCTCATGACGGCCTCGGATTGGCAGTCAACCCAGGGATACAGAAATGTAAACAAAAACAGAGCGTGCAGATAACATTACTGTGTGCCGTGTAACTCAGAATACAGCAGCTCCCCAGACACGCTAAAGGCAAGTGAAACAAGAGTTTTCAGAATCAATCTATACACATTGCAGAGGGCAGTCCAGGAAGGCTCCTTCCTCTTAGGTCAGCTGGGCCTGAGCCTGAGCGGGGGAGGTACAGACTCTAACCATTTTGGGCGGGGTTTGGCTTTAAGGGGCTGCTTGGCTGGCTGTGTTCTGGGGACCTCTTTGCATTTGCCTCTGGCAGGCTCTGACCCCTGCCTGTCTCCCTTTGGTCCACAGACACACACCCCTTTACACCCACAACCCCTTTCCCAGCTGCATGGAGGGAGCCAGCCAGCCAGGATGGATCTCCCCCAGGCATTCGAAACCCCAGCCTGGCCAGATGAAAAAGTCAGAAAAAAGGCAACAGATAAAATTTGGTAGCCATCGAATCCTCTCCTCCCTCTGGAAGTTTCTGAGGTGCTGGTCATCATTCTGTTCCATTTTTTGCCACTGTGCTAGGGCTTTTGACTCAACCAAGAAGGGCCGGCCTTCCAGCCTGGTCCTAGCGCTTCAGGTAGTGAATGGGCATCGTCATTTGTCCCCCCCCTGCCTGCCCCCTAAAGCCCCAGGGAGACACACCCTCAGCCTCAGGCCAGCTCCCCAGGGCACTGGGGCTTGCCTTGACAGGATGTGCAGGGCAGAGCCGGGAGGGAAGAGCAGAAGATGCCATGTGCTGTCTGCAGGAGCAGCCGTCCAGGGCGAGGCTGGAGGAAGGTCTTCCCGTGACTGTCTCAGGACGTATAAAGAATGGGGGTGGGTTGGGGCAGCCGCCCCCCCCAGAGCCAAGGCACAGAGGAGGTTTGAAATGTCCAGGATAAATAGAAGCGCATGGGAATGGAGAAAAGCCAGCTCCATCCCACTCTTAAAAACATTGCCATTGGCACCAAAAATATATTAACATCTGTACATTTGTCATCTTTAAAAAAAAAGGAAATAAAACCTTCTTGGCACCTTGCAGTTTGTTTCTTAGAAATGAGGTGATGATATGTGGAAAGGCAGCGCGCGGCTGGCACACGTGTGCCTCTCCTTTCCGGAAGGACAGTGCCCTCCGAACCCTGAGCATTAGAAGCCCTGCCAGGTGTAGGGCCGCCGCCAGCCCCCCACTGCAGGAGTTTGCAGGGGTGCCCTTTGCCAGTGCTTTTGGCTCTGCTGTCCACTGGGGGCCTGCAGCCTCTGCCCTGTGCGGAGAGGCGGGGCAGTGGGAGTCCAGCTCACACCTCGTCTGGGTGGGAAGTCCTGCTGCCAGGCACACCGTGCCTGTCCCTGTGGGCGGCTGCTTCTAATCGAAGCCAGCCTTGGCCTCATCCCTTCTCTAGACATACCCACATCTTCCCAGGCTCAGAGCAGCCTCGGCCCGTAAGTCAAAAATGCAAAAATGAACAGAGATCATTGCTGGGCCTGAGTGAGCACATGTGCCCCGGGGTGAGACCAAGGCATGGGGGGGCTTCAGTCCTGATCACTGGTGTTTGGGCAAGAGGCTGCAGGAGGGTGGGCTGGCCAGGCAACTGGGAGGCGACCCTGGACCCTCTCGGGGCCTCCGGGAGCACCCCCGGAGCTCGGGCCACTCATAGGTGGGGGCTGCCCTGCAGCAGGGAAGTGACAGTGTTCTGCAGGGCCACGGCCACCTTCTTGGAGGTCTTGCGCAGCAGCGGGCTGTCAGGGTGGTGCTCCTTCAGGTGCAGGACGTGGCCCTCCTGGCTCTCAGACGTGCAGCCGCACTCCTCACACACGTACAGCTTGGCCCGCCGCTCTTTGTACGCGTACTTCTGCTGCACACCGTGGATCTTCTTGAGGTGCGACTCCAGAGAGCAGCGCTGTGTGAAGGCCTTGTCACACAGGCTGCATTTGTAGGGCCGCACGCCTGTGGGGGAGGACAGGGGCCAGCATCAGAGACCTGGCAGGGGCTTTGGAGCCTGTCGGCTGCTTCCAGACAGAGAAAGGACAGGCCCCCTGCCTCTAGGGCTGAGGGAGGGATGGAGGCCTGTCCAACACCAATTTCCCGAGTGATTCTCAAATCAAAACTTCTGATGAGCTCAGGAGGACTTCGGACCTGAGCTCCCGGGGCTGCCCGTCACCAAGGGAGAACAGGGGTTCCAGCATGCTCCTCCCAGCCATGGCTTCCGCTTACCAGTGTGAGTTCGGACATGTCTCTTGAGGTCGAAGGTGTCGTTGAAGCCCTTCCCACAGTACGTGCAGAGGTGCCTCTTCACGTCGTTATGACACTTCATGTGGCGGTTCAGCATGCGCTGGTAGGTGAACGCCTTCTGGCAGATGTGGCAGGTGAACAGGTCTCCACTGGGACTGTCCCCAAGGGTCACCTGTGGGTGAAGATGGCATTGCTGATGGACATCCAGAAGTTGGGGCCACAGGCCGGCAGATTGGGAAGATGCAGATGCCAGCCCTCAGCGTCCCTGAGGAGGGTGGTACCCACCTCCCAGAGGCCACAGCTCTGTGCTGTCTGCCCAGAGATGGGCAGTGTGGGGCTGGAAGGAAGCTCTGGGCCGCTGGCCCAGCCTCCGGTTGGTTTCTGAAGTCCCCTTTCAAGGTTGTCACGAAGCCTCCTTCACCGCCCTTAGAGACACAACTTCACTCCCTAAAGACCGTTTCATCATCACGCAACTCTACCTGTTAGAAAGTTCTCCCTTAGCTGAGGCCACATCTGCCCCTCTGTAGCTTCTGCCCATTCATTCTTGTTCACCCCCTTAGGACAGGGAAAAATGCCCAGGCCATGGTCTCTGTGGCAGGGTCCCCCAGGCCAAGCAGCTCTGTGAGCCTGGAGTCCGCTCACTGCCAGCCCAGCTGCCCGGTTTTACTAGAGCCAGGCCTTTACCACCCTGAGGACCCATCTGCCTATAAACCCTATTGATTTCTTTTTAATTGCAGAAAACCCCACATTTATACAAGTGTGGAGAGACAAAAGCCATGAGCCCTGTGTCCCGTCACGCGGGACCAGCCTTGTTTCACCTCTGCCTTCCTACTGCCCCCATGCCTTGGATTATTTGAAGGAATCCCCAGATGCTGCCGGCCACCTTGGAAAGAGCTGCTGAGAAGAACCACACCAGCCCGACAGTGGCACCCAGCACAGGGTGGCGTGGTTTCCAGACTGCCCCTCTGCTGGCATTCCAGATTCTGCTTGTGTTCTGTGGGTGGCTATGTCACTGGAGACTGCTCCTGAGGTCCCAGGCACTCACTCCTCTGGCTCATCTGCTGTTCCATCCCCTGTATTCTCTCTCCATGCCCTCCGTACCCACAAGGTCCAAGGAGTGGGGGAAAGGCCCAAGGGTACCATGAGCCTCAGGAGAGCCCCGGCTGGCTCCCGCCAACCACCCAGCATAGGTCTTGGCTATTCCCCCTCCAGTTACAACACATGCCTGGCCTCCGAGGGTGGGAGAGGCAGGCCCGCCCCGCTGCCAGTTCTCCCCAATCTTTTGGTACAAGGAAAACTGTGAGGAGGACTCTTCTGCTAGGTCAGGGTCATCTTCCAGTAGGAGGCTGATCCTCCCAGATCCTGGAGCTTTCAGGAATGCAGACCCAGCCGGGCCGGCGGTGCTGCCTGTCCTCTCCCCTGGAAGCAGGGGGCATCCCTGCTGCCTGGCGCTCTCCTCACGGCTGTGTGCTGCTGAGTGCCGGAGGCTGCTCAGCCAGGCCCTGGCCTGGACACTAACAGGGGCTGGAGACAGCAGACCTGGGCAAGGTGATCACCAGGCAAGTGCCTCAGGGAAGAGTCAACTACTGTGCCCGACTCCAGACCTCACTCTCCATGCGGCATGACAGGAGGCAAGGAGGCAGAGCTGAGCTGGGCCCACGTGTCCCTGCTTAGCCCAGGACTTCTGTGGAAGAGCTGGCTCTTCCTATAGCTCCCCTTGCCTCTTGGGGCCAGAAATGAAACTGAACAGCCCATGGGCACAGACCGCAAAGAACTCCAGCCCCACATCCCTCCTCGCCGTCACCATCTGTGCTCCAGCTCAGTTCAGTCCTCTGCAGACCTTGGCCCAGGTCCCAGGTCAGTCTCTGCCTACGTCTCATCTGTGCCACGTCTTGTGAGCTGGACTCAGGTCGACACACACGCCCCTGGCCCTTGGAGACAGTGTGAGCTGCATTACCTTCATCTTGGTGCGCAGGAAGCCATGGTCTCTGCTCTGGGGGTCTGTCAAGTGGCCCATGTCTTCAGAGGGCAGCTGGGCCACCACACAAGGCCCAGGGGCCACACTGTAGCTGGAGTCTCGAAGGCTCATGTTCAAAGCCAGGGGGCAGGAAGGGGGTTGGGCCACGGAGGGTTCTGGCTCCCGGTACGGCTGTGGTGGGCAGAAGCCCAGGCTGACTGGGGAGAGAACAGAGAGGTGAGGGCCTTGGTAGAAAGAGGATCCAGGGAGGTTTCTAGAAGCTTCCCTAGCTGTGAGACGGCTGGAACCTGAAGACTCCGTCCCCTCCCATCGCAGGCATTTGGCAGAGCAGGGCTGCCCCGACCACCACTGCTGTACCGCCCTCCCGCCCTATTAAGGTAATTGCAGGTGATGCCAGCCAAGCGCCACTGCCCGCTGAGTAATTTGTGTCTTAGCGGAACTGGGAGGACCGAACTGCCCTGCCAATTATCCCCGCCGGAGTTGTCTGCCTGCCCCACCTGGGCCGGTCCCTCTGAATTCCACTCTCCTGCAGGGACAAAGGGCACCAGCGGAGGCCTTGTGCCCAGGGACAGCTCTTGGAGCCTCATCTTCACCCCAGAAGGGTCCTTGGTGGTCTGGGCCACTCCAGACCTCTCCTCTGGCAAATCTGGTTGCTGGCCTCGGGGTTTGGGTGGTCCCAGCCCTGCCTCCCCACCACCCAGCAGGCTGGTCCCTGCTGTTGCAGCCCAGGGCTACAGGCTCCCCCACTCCCAGCTGGTCCCAGCTCTGCAGGGAAACAGGCCAGGTGGGTGGAACAGGGAGGAGGTCAGGGAGCAGCAGGTGGATGCAGCCTAACTGTCTGGCGGCCTGCCCAGGCTTACGCAACCCTCCCCCTCGGCAGGACCGCTCGCCGAGGCATGTCGGGCCAGGTGCCCTCAGCAGCGGCAGCACCGATACCTGGCAGCCCTTGGATGTGGCCACACCCGGGGCAGACACCTCATGCTGAACGGGCCAGGTAGGAGGCTTGGCTTCAGACCCTCAGCCCAGTCCTGACTAGAGAGGACCAGAAAGACGGCGCTCTCAAGGGACACAGAGAGACAAGTCTCAAAGCCAACAGAGCTGGGGCAAATTTTTCAACTTAGTATTTTTCTTCCAAAGAGCCTGAGCTCAGTACTTGAAGCCTGTAAGCTAAGATATCCTTCAAGTTTCAGAAGAATCAGGAGGGGCTAGGACCGAAAGGATGAGTGAGCCTCGGAGGGAGGCTGATGTGGGATTGCAGAAGCATGAGCACTGCCCCGTGCATCCGACATTCCACAGCCGGTAAGGCAGAGAACTGGCGAGGGCTGGGCAGGAGGGCTGCCGCCCTCACCTCTTTTCCCAGGAGGAAGGGACTTGGGGGAAGCAGAGGAATGCGATCGAGGAGCAAGGGTGCGTTTGACAGTGCTGAAGTTTCAGGAGAGGCCCCAGCTCTCGCCCCCTCAAAACACAACAAAGGTCTGAGAGGAGAAGAATGCGCCTGCCGACGCCCAGAACTCGTCCTGCAGGCACTGGCGTCCGTCTGTCCGGGGACCTTTAATGAGCCACCTCATTCCTGGGGTTGATTCACCAGTGCCTGGCCCTGGCCTGGCCTCTGGGCTGGGATCGCACCTCTCTCTCAGCCTGAGTGTCAGTCTCGAGTCGTTGAGGTCTGGCTGTCCATCCTGGCCTGTTCCCCTGCACCAAGAGCTGTCCGTGCCCACAGGGCTGGGAGTGGGCAGGGTTGGGTGGTGACCTTCTGATGCCAACTCACCAGCTATTGGAGACCTTGGCTGAGAATTCAAAGCTGGATGACAGTTTCCAGTTCTCAATCCAGGTGGAGACGAACAGGAACCTCTATCCTCCTCTGCCTGTCAGTACTGGATGGTGTGAGCGAGGCCCCCCAGCTGCACCACAGCGGGGCAGGAGACAGCAGGTGAAGGACGGGCTCAGCCCACAATGGTGGCTGCTCTGGGCTGCCTTGCTCCACGAGAGGGGGAGGCTCATGGTTAGAGTCCTGAGATCCATGCATTTGGGAGGAGACCTGTGTCCTTTGCCCACCTCTGCTGTTTCACGCAAACCTGGCAGAGCTGGTGCTGGGGGACCCAGGACAGGGAGTGGGCCTGCCTGCTTCGGCTCTCTGGGCACCTCCACCCTGAGTGAGGGGCAGAGGAGGCTGGATGGGTGGCCACCCGCTGCCAAGGTGGGGGACGTTTGCCTCATCCCCACCCACCCTGCCAAACCTGTCTCCCTGCCACCCCCGTGAGCATGTCCTTGCTGTGGCCACATGCACAGGGAGTGCGTGCTGGCGTGCCACCTGGCACTGAGTGTCGCTGAGTGGCAGGAGGCAGGAAGCAGAACTGGTTGGGCCCTGCTTGTGATGCTCTGTCCCTAATTAGATGTTTCCGGCAAGGCGGTGGCGCTGTGACCACTCATCACCCGCCCACAGCTGTGGAGTGTGGCAAGGCCCAGCTAGCTTGGCCCTCTTCCTACTGCCTGGGGGCTTATGGGTTCCCTCCCCCGCTGGCCCAACTTGCCTCTACCTGGACAATGTTGAGGGCCAGGCTCAGAGAAGAGGAACGGACACCGAGGGGCCGTGTCTGGGCAGCCGCCCATCGAGGCCTGTCTCCTGCCTTAGCCTCGGCAAGTCCCCTATCTCTTGGATTGAAACCTGCTGGCCCAGATGTTGAGCAGAGTGCCAGGTCCCCCATCCAAGGCCTCAAGAGAGGTCTGGGCATGAGGCCTGTCCCTGGCTCTCTGGGGGAGAGCAAGTGAAGCAGATGTAAGGATGACCCCCTCCTGGGCACAACTGACTGCATGGGTGCTGCCCACAGCATGGGGGTCAGCCCAGTTCTGAGGGTGAGGTGGGAGCCCAGCATGTCAGCGCAGTGCAGCTGGTTCTCAGCAGCCTTGCACCCTTATCAGGAAGGGCTGGTACCCCTCATGCCCACCTCCTCTAGTCCTTGTAGGTCAGTTAGCAATCGTCCAAAAGGACCCAGCACCAGCTGGAGGCAGGCAGCCCCCGAAACATGTGGGCCAGTCTCTTGGCTTTTTGTTTCCTCTCTGTGAACTGCCAGAAGTTCCCTCAGACAGGATAGTTCCCCTCTTTCCCAACCACTTTTCACTGGGTGTCCACAAAGAAGTTAAAACTGCGCCTCAGCCCTCGAGCTAGAGTGCCTGCCCAGAACAGTCTCGCGCTAGGGTGCCTGCCCAGAACAGTGGGGCAGCACTTCCTGTTGCAGCCCCCACCCAGCCGGGCACAGGCCTGGCACCCCTGTGGGACTCCATCCAGGACTTGTGGAAATGGCCGATAACACAAAGGAGCCCCGACTTCCACCACGCCAGCTTCCCTCGCCATCCTCCCTGCGGCCAAAGGACCCACCCCCTCACCCGTTTTTTCTGGGACAAATGGTCTGCCAAGTTTCCGCCTGGGGACACCCAAGCTCAGCACAGATAGCCTCAAAGCCTGGGTGACAGCACCCCAGGGACAGGTAGGAGTCCCAGTTAGCTGGCTGCCCAGGCCCACTCTGCTCTTCTGTCTCTGTCCACTGTCTGCTGTCCACTCTCCCAGCCCCATTCCCTGGTGAGCACAGCAAACATCTTCACTGCCAAACGTGGCCGAGGAATGAGTAGGGTAGCCATCAGAGGCCTGAGCTCTCCCCATCCTCAACCCCATCGCATCCTTGGGACCCAAAGCTGACTCTCAGCCTTCCTGACCAGCTGGAAAGAGACCTGCCCAAGTGCCCACGCTACCTAGTAGTACAGCCAGGCTGGGCCGCATTCCTTGAAGGAAGCTCCAGCGTCCCACTGCTCAGCCTGCCAGCCTCCCTGAGCTCAAGTGTCCACAGGGTGAGCAGCAGAGCAGACCCTGGCCAGCCCATTGACAGAGGGGGAGGCTGGGAAGCGGTGGTGGGAGGCCTGGAAGAGGCCCTGAGATGCTCCTTGGCTCCAGCTTCCAGCCTCGGTCTGTCAGGTACCTTCCTGGCCTGGAGATTTCACTCAGCAGGGATGGGGGGCTCAACCCTGTTCCTGGAGCCCTTCCCTGGTCAGTCTAGGAGGTAAAGTTAACTCCTGGGTACAGGTCCTGGGTTTATCCTCAAGGAATGAGCATTACTCCCTGTCACTCCAAGTCAATATTGACATAACAAAGGAAGGCGAGAGGGTGGGGCGGGGGGAGCCTCAAGATGGCTTCCTAGCCAGTAATCCTTTCAAGTCTCCAGGGCGCAGGGAGCCATCTTCACCTCTTCCCAAGGGGAAGATTCTGCCCTGGGAGTGAGAAGCTCTAGAATTCTGCGGATGGGAGAGAGGCTGATGTGATTGTCAAACTGGGTCTCTGGAGTCAGTGCTGCCCGGCTGAGGCCCAGCGTCTCTGGCCAGTAAAACCCCCCCTTCCAGGGGGTCTCTGGGAGGCCTTGAGGGTCTCAGAGGAACCTGGCAGGAAGGTCAGAACTCAAACACTCCCACGTTCCCGGGCCCTCCGCTGGAAATGGGGTCAACGCTTAGCTGGTCACAACGTGCCAGGAGTCTACGAGGTGAACGGAAACGTGCCCAGTTGGCTCTGGGGTCATGGTTGGCTGGTGATGGAATGGCCTAGCCAGGGGACAGACCAGCACAAAACGCACCCCCACTCTCCAGCCATTGGAGGCACCCGAGCGTGGGCTGAGGACATTCCCTTTCACATTGCCAAAAACTGTGGGAAAACTCTCCAGTGGGCCACATGGCTTTCAGAGGTAAAATTAAGTTCTCTATCTTCTACCCTTGACCCCGTGGATTCTCCCCTTTCCAGAGGGAGGAGCGCAAATTCTCCTTCTCCCTTCCCTTGAGATTAGACCCCTGCCACCCATCCTGGATGAGCCTACAGAGAGAGCCGGCAGGTCTCCCTCACCTGGATGGTGGCAGCAGGTGGCCTGGACCACCCAGAGGCCCTCCCCTGCACCTGACAGGACAGCCCCCCGGGGCCTGAGTCTCCCCTGCCACTTCCACTGTGGCCACCAGAACTGTGGTGGAGAAAATTGCCAGGACGCAAAGAAGTCAGTGATTTCTACGAGAATTTCTTTGTCCTTTGTAAAAGTCAACACATGATCTGTTACTGATTGGGATGTGAAATAAAACTAAAAATAACAGCATGCTGAATCTGGCTCAAGGCTCAGCTCACCTTTACCACAGTCCAAGTTCAGTTTATCAGATCCCAAGGAGCAGCTAAGCAGCAAGTCAAACACAGGTGACGGCGGAGGGCAGAGGCGGGAGGGGGCTCTGGCCCTCTGCGCCCCCCACTCCACCCCCAGGTAGAGAACCAGCCAGCTTACCAGGGAGTGTGGCCAAGCAAGAGGCTATAAACAGAGTCCTGAGCCCACACTCTCATCTGCCTCAGGTGAGGAGGCCACTCACTTCCCTTTTTACCTTAGTTTCCCCACTGGGGTCATCAGGGACTTCTGGCACATTCCCTTGTTTTAAGGAACTGTGGAAGAAGGTCCCCTTGAGATCAGGTTAAGCTGTGAAACATCCTGCCAGGGCCACAGGCCACTGGATCCTGGCAGGTCAGGCCACAAAGACCTCACCACAACACTCACTCTCTCCAACAGCGTATTCAGGAGGGAAACTGAGCAAAAGCCCTCACAGGGCCCCTCACTGCTGCCCTCATTTCCCCACTTTCCTACAAGGCCTGAGGCGGTGCCAGGGAGTCTGCAGATCAAGGGTCAAAGTCAGTTGGTTAATTACCCTCTCCCCCTCCCCCCCTCGGAGGGGCTGGGCCGTCGTTCAGAGTGTCCCCGCCCCGCCCCCAAGGCCTGGGGAGGGGTCGTTCGGAAGGAAGCTGGGTTTCTCCAGACCAAAGACTTTGTTGGGGGTTGGGGGGAGGACAGAAGGGGCAAGAGTGTTCTTGGGGCGTGCAGAGCAAGATGCCGCCGGAGGAAGAAGCAACTCGGGTTACTCATTCACAGTCGACGCTGTCGAGGCGTCTGCCAAAAATAACTGGGTGCACCAGCTTCCCCAGCCTGGCCCCCCACTGTGGGGTGGGCTCCCTTCAGCTGCTTTCCACGTAATTGTGTCCTCCGCAAGGTGAAGGAAGTGCGTTTCTAGCAGAAGTGAGACCCGATTCACCTCTGCCTTAAGGGCAAGCGGGGCGCAGCGGGCGTCTCGGCGCACTGCGCCGGACCAAGGAGCCGGAGCCCCACCAGAACATGAGGGCGCACGCCCTCCACCGGCCCGACCCTCACGCCAACTCGGCCACCAGTGTCGTGGGGGGAGGAGGAAGGACCTGTGGGAGCCGCTTGAGCTCTGAGTCTTGTAGCACAAATCTCGGCAGAAACTCCAGCTCGATCCCCGCCCCCCAAAGTGGCATCGCTCCAGTGCCCTCCTCCCGCCTCTTGAAAAGTCCCGGTTTTCTGGATTTACGACGTCGGAGCGGAGGGTCGCCTGGGCAGTGACACACCCCGCTGCCTCCTTTACGCTGCGGCTCAGGGGGTGGGGAGAGGCGGTCCCGCGCCCCCCGGCCCGGGGAACGGCTCCCAGTCCACCGCGCAGCGCCCCCCCCCCCCCCCCCCAACCGGCGCTCTTCCGCCGGCCCGGCCCCCGCCCCCTGCCCCAGGGTCGGGAGCCGCGGGTCCACCCGGCCTGGGCCGCTGCCGCATTCAGCCCCCGCGCCCACACCGCGCTGCCGCCCGGCTCCGCGTACCTGCGCCCGCCCGCCCGCAGCCTCGACGCCGCCACGGGCGCCCGGGCCGGAGGGCAGCTGGAGCCTCACCTGGCACGTAGATCTCGCCGCGCTCCTCGTCGGGGAGCTCGCTCCAGTTCCTCTTGCACGTGGAGACGCACGGCTTCTTCACCAGGAACGCGCGGGGCATTTTCGAACTCTCGTCGCTGGGCACCGGCTGCTTCCGTAACTGAAGCCGGGAGCCGTCCCACCTTTGCGGGGCCGGGCTGGTCGCCGGGAAGGGGGCACAGCAGGGAAGGAGTCGCTAAGGTGCCCCCCACGTTCCGGGACGGTCTGAGCGCTGACGACGCGCGCGGGTTCCAACAACGCGGAGTGTGGTCGTCCTCCCCTGCGAACCAGATCCCTTGGGGCCAGGTGCACCGGACGGCGGGGGAAGCGGCAGGTAAGCGTCTCCCCCGCTCGACTGGCGTCCCCGCGGCCGCTCGGGAAGTCTTAAAGTGCGAGCCGGACGGACGGGTTCACGCTTTATTGGCTCGCGGCGCTGTGTGTTGGTGGCTGGGGCGGGGGGGGCGGGGGGGCGGTGATCTGATCTAATTAGCTTGGAGTGGCCCGGGGGAGCGACGGCGCATGCGTTGGGAAATAACGGTGACAACCCACCTATTTGTTACCTGTCGAACCGGTTTCCATTCCGCTGCGGGTGAGGTGGCCTCGCGGCCCGGGCGGGGCGGCCGGGCGGGGCAGGGGGCGGGCGCCTGGCACTCAGCCCCCGGCTGCGCAGCCGGCCCGGCCCCGGCGGGACCTCCCAACCGAGCGTGCTGGCGTTTGCAAACAGGAGTTTCGGAGGGAGCGGAGCAGGGAGGGAGGGGGCAACGTTATTTGCACCGGCGCTGGCACGCTCCACGGGTGATGACACGAAACTCGTCCAACTGGGGCCGGCCCAACCCCGCGCGCCCGAGGCTCCTGGGGAGGCGCGAAGCCGCCGAGCGGGAACTGGCGGCCCGGTTCGCACTTGTTGAACCGGGCCTGGGCCCAGGCGGCGCGGGATCCCAAAGGTCCGGCTGAGCAACTCGTGGCTCAGCCGCGGAGGTGTTTGCTGGGCACCGGCTTCGTGCGAGAAGGCACGCAGGGCCGCAGGAGCGCGCTGGCCGGTGTGTGGGGGAGGCGCGGGCCGCGCGGCCGAGTGCCCGGCGGAGAGCCCGCCTTCTGCCGGGCAGGCTTTGCGGAGGGCGTCGAGAGTCCGACAGACCCCCGCATCTTGGCCACTGGGGCTTATGCACCCTCAAAAACTCTCCTCCTTGTCCCAAATAGGTGGATTTCAGGTGCAGCCAGGCTGGTGGAGCGCGGAGGGCCGGGGACGTCAGACCTCAGCCTTTGCCCTGCTGCGGCTACTGCGGAGAGCTTCTCCCGCATGGCCTGCCCTGGGATGAGGTTCAGCCTGGGACCCCCGCCCCCAGCCACTAATCATGGCTCAGGCCCCAGGCCCACGAGGAGGGATGCCCCCGCTCCTCGGAGGCCTCCATTAAGCCCACACTGTCATCCTGACACTTTGGCGGTGGCTGGGCTTCCTTCACTAGCTGACCTACTTAAGGGCAGGGATGGGGCATTCGTGTTTGCTTCTTTCCCTGCGTTTCCAAGGGCTATGACCCTCACTCTGATCCCAGCCAGACCTTCTAGTTCAACTGACATTAAGCGAACACGTGGTATGTGCCTATCTTTTGAGGTGAATCCAGGAGAAACAACCTTAAACACAGCCTGTCTAGGAGAGAGGTGCATTTAGTTCATTCATTCAACAAATACTGAGAAGTTTGGTGTGCCAAGCCCCAATGGGCCGGGACACAGTGGGTGCTCAGTGGATACTATGAGAAGTCTTCACAGATGACCCTAGACCCAAGGGCAGTCTTCCACATCAGGGGGAGCAACTCCAGTGTCCAGAAGGCCAGGACACTGGATAAGTACAGTGAAGCCGGCCAGGGAAACTCTCCCTGCACAGTGAGTTACAGGGTGTGGAATGGGGCCTGTAGATATGAAAAGTCAATACTACAAATTCAGTAATAAAAGACAACAGACCCCAGCTGTCAGGGAGGGAACAGAGTGGGAGGGACTGGGGAGAATGTGCCTATCTAAAAGGCAGTCACAATCCTGTCACTCAGGTACACAAACCCCACGTGGCCACAGCTTTCCATTTTCCAGAGAGAAGCCAGAAGTCCAGATTTGTAAATGAAATCTAATTTTTTAAATGTTAGCTCAATTTTTTTATTTTTAAAATAATTTTAAGAGCTGAGGTCTCACAGCTCCCCTGAGCTGGAGCGCAGTGGTGCAATCTGGAATTAACCAGCTCAAGTCATCCTCCTGCCTCAGCCTCCCAAGTAGCTGGGATTACATGTGTTTGACTCCACACCTAGCTAATCAAAAAATCTGAAAACATGGAATGAGTCAAACAAAACACCTTCATGGGTTAGGTCTGGCCCACAGGCTGAGGTCTGTGGTGTGGCTGCCTTCACGGGCAGCTCTGGAGATAGACGATGTATGTGATGGTGGGGAAAGGGGGAGCTGACTGTGAACCCCATGAAGGCTGGCGCCTTCTGCTCTGATCACCACAGCACCTAGCACAGTGCCAGCTAGATGTCGTTCATTCATCCCTTAATTCAGTCAACAATTCCTGAGCACCTGCTGTGTGCCAGGCACTGAGATTCTACAAAGCGAGGCAGACACAGAAATAAGAAAGCATGTAAGCATAAGCATAAGATGCACGCAGAGCATTTGACAAGAGAGCGTGATAGTGATAGTGGCGGGTGGGGGTGCTGAGGCCTGATGAGAGGGAGGAGCCAGCTATGCAGAGCGGGTAAGAGCATGACCAGGAGAAGGAACTGCTGATGCCAAGGCCCCAGAGCAGGAGTGAGCCTAGGGTGTGTGCCATGTACCCAAATGCAGCTTGGCTGGGCAGTGAGGGGAAGGGAGGGTAGGGGAGCCGAGGTTGGAGAGGCAGACCTGAGGTGCTGTTTAAACCCAGGCCAGGCCTCCCCCTCGGCTCACATCCTCCAGTGACTTCACTGCAGCTGGAATGAGAGCCTGAGGCCTGGCATGCTGTGGCCACCGCTGACCTCCTAGCTCCCAGCTGGGTCCCTGTGTGCCAGCCACACTGCTGGCCCCTGCGTCCCCTGAACAGGTCCTGGCCTGTTCCCAGCTCTGGCCCCTCCTCCCGCTTCTCCTTCTGCCTGTAACACTTTTCCCTACTGGATTACTGGCCACCTCTCTTCGTTCAGGTTTCAACCAACTGTCCCTTCTTGTGAGGGACTCTCTGTTCACCCCAGCTAAATCTTTGTCCCCCACCGCCCCTGTCCCACTACCCTATTCTGTTTTCTTTGCCACAACTTTCACTCCATGGCATTTGGGTTTTGTCCTTCTTGTTTATTGTTGATTCTCCTCCCCACCAGTGCAAGTTCTGAACTTGAGGGACCCCTTTTTATTTTAGTTTAGTTTTTGTTTTTATTTTTGAGATGGAGTCTCGCTCTGGTGCCAAGGCTGGAGTGCAGTGGCGGGAATCTCTGCTTACTGCAACCTCCGCCTCCTGGGTTCAAGCAACTCTCCTGCCTCAGCCTCCCAAGTAGCTGGAACTACAGGCTTGTGCCACCACACCTGGCTAATTTTTGTATTTTTTAGTAGAGATGGGGTTTCACCATATTCTCCAGGCTGGTCTCGATCTCCTGACCTTGTTATATGCCCACCTCTACCTGCCAAAGTGATGGGATTAACAGGCGTGAGCCACAGTACGATTTTATTTTTGCTTTTTGTGCCTCTGCTGGTCTAGGGTGGGTCCCCTTTTTTTAAACACCATTTTAAATAGCTTTATTTAGATATAATTCATATACCATCAAATTCAGCCTTTCATAAAGTATACAATTCAGTGGTTTTTAGTAACCTCACAGAGCTGTACAACCATCACCACTAAATCCCAGAACATTTTCATCATACCAAAGAAAACCCTCTACTCACTAGCCGTCACTCTGTTTCCCCCTCCCCCCAGCCCGGCACCCACTGTCTGCTCTATCCATGGGTTTGCCTATTGACTCGCTCTTCCCTAAGCCTTCCTGTATCCTCATTACCCAGTGCTGTGAGGGTGTGTTTGTTGTAGCTCCATTTTACAGATGAGAAAACTGAGGCTCAGGACCCCTTGGGAAACTGACTTTCCTTTTTCCAAGCCTCACGTCTAGTGTCTGCCCACAACTGGGCTGCATGGGGAGGACGGAAACTCAGCAGGAGGAGAAGAAATGAGGGAGGGCATGGAGCGGGGGAATTCCCAGCTCAGCATCTGGCAGTGGCCCACACCTGGGCCCTCGGCTGGGATGTTGCTGTCCTGGGTGAGTCTGATGACGGGCTGAGCTCAGCTCCATGCCTGGCCTTGCCAGGGACAGAGCCAGCACCACCCACCCATAGGGAAGCAGACAGGTGAGAACAAGGCTCACCCAGGGACCTGGACACCCAAGAAGGCCAAGGATACCTGGTGTGGGGGGGAGGACCAGGTCAGATGCAGCAAGGGGCTGTTTGTGGAAGTCCAGGCTCCACTCTGAGGGGCTCTGTGACTGAGTGACTGTGCCTCTGTGGGCTTCCCTTTTCTCATCTGTGACTGGTACCCACCCTTGGTACTTGGGGCTGCTGTGAGCCTCAGTGAGTCTATGTGGATTCGTCCATTGCAGTATTGGAGACCATAGGTGGGTTTCCTCCTTCAGCCCCAAGGAGCCAAGACTCAGGCAGGAGGTGGCAGAGGCCATGCTGTCAGAGGCTGAGCCGGGGGCCAGGGCCAGTGCCAGGCCTCCTGACCCTTGGAAGCCTGTCTCCTCAACTCTGCGAGGGGTTTAATAACCACTCCGTGAGGGTGGGGAGGGCCAGGGATGTGCAGTTACCAGCACCCTCTGGGCTCAGACAGGGAAATCAGACTGGCTCCTGCTGCAGGCCGCCTCCCTTCCCCCAGGGCTGCTCTCATCCTGCCCTCTTTCATCTTGGGTTTAATTAGCCAGACTGCCTCACCCCACAACCTCTTGGGTGGGAGTTATCACTCCCATTTTATAGATGGGGGAAACTGAGGCACCTAGAGGGAAGTGGTTTGGGACTGCCGCCTGTGAGTCAACTGTGGAGCCAGGGCCCAGAGGAGCCAGGACGGGGCCTTCTGGCTGGACCTGTCCCTCTGGGTGGGTCCCTATCTCTCCATCCCCAAGGGCACCCAGACAGCCTCCTTTTTGGCACTCTCCACCCCTCAGCTCTCCACCACCTCCCATCTGGAGCAGGATGGGGTAGGGAGAGACCAGTTGGCAGTGCCTTGCATGGGGGCTCAGGCCTGTTTCATCTTCAAAGCGGCTAATTAGAGCCAGAGGTGGGTGGTGGGGTTTGGGCGCCCGCGTTCTGTGCCCTGGAAACCGGTGGTCTGTGGGGCACCTACAACCTGGGCCTCTGGCCTGGGAGAGACCGCAGTCCAGACCCCCGAACACCCCCAAACAGCCAGAATCCAGCCCACTGAAGTCAGGAGTGCTGGGTTCCGGCCCTGCTTGGCCCCAAGTCTCGGTTGGCAAGGCCGCCCTCCTCGCGGGCCTTGTTTTCTCCATCAGTAGGCGTGCCTCCAGCCCCGTGACCGGCCAGGCCCTGACAGCCCGCACTTCCCGAGTATGGATCCCGTTGTTTTCGACTTAGGGCCCTGCCTCGCCCTCGCCGCCACGACCCCTGCGGGCCGCCAGCGCGGCCTCGAGCAAACAAAGGTCAGCAGCTCCCCGAGGGCCGCGACCGCGGCGCCGGCTCCTCGCCCCCAAGCCGAGAGGGTGGGGGGCCTGGGCGGGCGTCAGGGAAGCGAAGCCAAGCCCTGCGGCGCCTGCCCGACCGGTTCAGCTGGGGCGCTCTTCCTGCGGGCGCCCTGCGACCGCACCTTGCTCACCCCCAGCGGCCACTCCGGGAGCCCCAGGACCCGCACCCACGCCCCCCCCGGGGCCGCGCGTCCGGCGCGGGGGGCGCGCTGGCTGCCGCCCTGCGCGGCTTAGCCGGCGCTGGTGGGGCCGGGCCGCTGTCCGCTGTCCGCTGAGGGCCGCGGGATCGCAGCCCCGCGCCGCGGAATCCGGGATCGGGGGCCCAGACCCACCCCGCTCCGCCGCCCCACCCACTCCCCCTCCGCCTTTCCTGCCCGGGCCTGCGGCGGTTTCTGGGAAGGGGGCCTGCGCGGTGGGACAGTTAGTCAGCCCCCGCGAAACCGGCGAGTAGGCACCTGCGGGAGGCGGTGGCTCCGTTACGCCCCGCCCCGCCCAGCCCCGGCCGCCCCCGCGCCCCGCCCCGCGCAGCCAGCCCGGAAGGAGCCGGCCGGCCTGAGCGCCCGCGGCAGCTGAGTCAGGCAGCGAGCGCGGCCCGTTACCGCGGGCGCCGGGGGCCCGGGCGGCGCTGTGGTTTCGGTACGAGCTGCGGGCGAGAGGGCGGCGGCCTAACGAGCTCTCGGCACGCACCCGCCCCCGCCCCCTCCCCGCTCCTGTCCCGCGGGGGCCAAGGCGCCCAGCCCCGGCGTCGGCCCGGAGAGCCCTGGTTTCACCGTGGGAGCAGGGCGCGGGTCCCGCCGGCATCTGCGCGGCGGCCAAGGGTGACCGCAGCCCCTTGGGGTCGGCGGCGGGCCCCGGGCTCCTGGCGGCCGCGGCCTGAGGCTCCCTCTCCCCCGCGCAGGGACCCGCGCGCCTCACCATGGGGCCCCTAAGCCGGGATGTCTGGGCCCAGCGCCTGGGGGCCTTCCGGGCCAGCCCGTCCGCCTTCATGGCAGGTCCCGAGGGGGGAGGATTTGGGTCGCGACCTGCTGGGCGACCTGAGGAGTGAGAAGCTGAGCGAACAGACCAAGGTAGGCCCCCACGTGTCCCCTGCCCCGGCCCGCAGGGTGACCCCAGCCCGCCGCGTCCGGAACCTCATCTTCGTGATTCCCTCCTAATCCCCCATCCAGGTTTCCCTGCTGGCCCTGAGCTTGGAGTACCCAGCCCAGCTGTGGCCCGACGCCTCTGCGGCCGAGGTGGCCGCCACCTCCCTGTTGGACACCCTGGTCCTCCTACCCCCGCGGCCCTCAGCTCTCCGCCGGCCCCTGCTGCTGGCGGCCACCACAGCCCTGGCGGTGGGCGGCGCGGTTGGCCCCACCTCGGGCGCCTCCTGCCGGCTTCTGCCCCTACTTCTCGGCCTGGCCGCGGGCAGCGATCTGGGGCGAGGCTTTGTCCCCGCCTCGGAACAGCGTCCCTTGCAGGCCACCGCCTGCGAGTGCCTGCGAGAGCTAGAGAGCTGCAAGCCCGGGCTGCTGGGGGCTCCCTGGGGCTGCTGCGGGGCCTGCTGGGCAGGAGGGCCCTGTCCAGCCGCTCAGCCTGCTGCTGGCCCTTGCTTTGCGAAACACCTTGGTGCTCCAGTCCCGGGCTGGGGCCGGCCTGGGGGAACTGCTCACGGCTAGAGTCTCCCCAACTGGGGGTGGTCCCTGGGATTGGACACTTGTGGAGGAAGGCGATGGACGCCTTCAGCCCCAGGCACCCAGCTGGCCGGCAACTGAAGAGGGAGAGGGGGAGCGTAGCCTTATAGCACTAGAGCACAGCCCTGAGGAGGCGCGGGAACTGCGGGCTGTGATGGCCCAGCTTCTGGACACCTCCTACCTACTCACTCCTGTGGCCCAGGCCCAGCTCCTGTGGCTGCTGGGCTGGGCCCTGCGGGGTCTGCAGGGACAGCCACCAGCACTCTTCAAGCCGCAGCTGGTACGGCTGCTAGGCACAGCACAGCTGTCACTGCTGCACGCGGTGCTTGCGCTCAAGGCGGCCTTCGGTGAGGCCCTGTTCACAGCCCAGGATGAACGCTGCTGCTCCGTCGGCTCACCTTGGCTGCCCAGCACCCTGCTCTGCCTCCGTCCACCCATCTCTTTTACCTGCACTGCCTCCTGAGCTTCCCCCGAGAACTGGCCGCTGGGCCCCGAAGGTGAGGAGGCCACCCCACTGCTGCTACGGCCCCAGCTATGCCGTGGTCTCCTGCCCAGTCTGCTGCATGAGCCGATGGCCCTCCTGGCCCGCCTGCATTTGCTGTGCCTGCTCTGTGCCGAAGACGAAGAAGAGGAGAAAGGCCAGCTTCCGAGCCCAGGGCACTACCTGGAAGAGCTGCTGGCCGGCTTGTGGCAGAGGGCAGCCCTGGAAGGGGGCCCTCGGGCCTTGGCCACTCTCTGCTTCCAGGCCTCATACCTGGTTGCCCGCTGCCTGGCTGGGCAACCTAGGGTGCTGACCCCCTTGATCCATGGACTGGCCCAGCTGTACCAAGCCCGGCCTATGCTGGCTCCCCCACTTTGTGGACCTCTTGGATCAGGTGGACCCTGAGCTGAGGGAGCCCCTGAAGGTGGTGTTGCGGCAGGAGGTGGTGTCCAGGCCAGGCAGGGATGAAGCTCTTTGCTGGCACCTGCAAATGCTGGCAAGGGTGGCAGATGGAGATGCCCAGAGTGCTACTCTCAACTTTCTACAGGCTGCAGCTGCCCACTGCACTAGCTGGGACCTACAGCAGGGCCTGCTGCAGGTCTGCCGGGCACTGCTGCGGGCAGGGGTGGGGGGTGGCCTGGTCGACTTGCTGCAGGTACTGGCCAGGCAGCTGGAGGACCCTGATGGGCGTGACCACGCCCGACTCTACTACATCCTCCTGGCACACCTGGCAGGACCCAAGTTGAGGGTGGCCCTGGGCCCCTCGCTTGCCGCACCTGCACTGGCCTCTTCACTGGTGGCCGAGAACCAGGATTTTGTGGCAGCACTGATGGTGCAGGAGGCCCCGGCCCTGATACGGCTGAGCATGGGGTCCCATGAGGTCAAGGGCCCACTCCCAGTGCTGCAGCTCCTGCCAGAGGCACTGGAGCCCATCTACTCTCTGGAGCTGCGCTTCCGCGTGGAAGGACAGCTATATGCACCCCTAGGGGCTGTCCATGTGCCCTACCTGTGTCCTGGCCGCCCTGCCCGCCCTCTGCTCCTGTCCCCTGCAGCCCCGACGCCCAGCCCCAGCACGGCTGGATGTCCACGCCCTTTACACTACATCCACCGGTCTCACGTGCCATGTCCACTTGCCACCCCCTGTTCGTGAACTTTGCCGACCCTCTTCTGCCTTCCCCCAGCCCCTAGAGGGGGCTGGGCTGGGCTTCTTTGAGGAGCTCTGGGATTCCTGCCTGCCAGAGGGTGCTGAGAGTCGTGTGTGGTGTCCACTTGGGCCACAGGGCCTGGAGGGCTTGGTGTCCCACCACCTGGAGCCTTTCGTGGTGGTGGCCCAGCCCCCTACCAGCTACTATATAGCGATCCACCTGCCCCCCGGACTCAAAGCTGCTGCTGCGGCTGGAGGCGGCCCTGGCAGATGGAGTGCCTGTGGCCCTGCGGACTGATGACTGGGCTGTGCTGCCCCTGGCGGGGGACTACCTCCGCGGGCTGGCAGCTGCTGTCTGAGCCCCGGGAGGCCAGGTGGGGCAGGACTGTGGCCCTTGTGGGGGCCAGGGCACACTCCTGTGGCTCTTTTTCCCAAAACCCTGCATTCCCCAGTGCCATCCCTGGCTTGCTTTCTTCTGGGCCCTGGTTGGCAGCAGGCTCATGGGGGTGAGGGTCTTAGTCTGTTTTTGCTGCTCTAGTAAGATACCCGAGACTGGGTAAGTTATAATAAACAGAAATGTGTTGACCCACAGCTCTGGAGGCTGGGAAGTCCACGGTTGAGGGCCCAGAGCCCAGCGAGGACCCTCTGCATCATCCCATGATAGAGGACAGAATGGCAAGAGTGAGGGGAGACAGCGAATCTGCTCCCAAGATAACAGCCTGAGCCGTGCAGGAGGGCAGAGCCCTCGTGGCCTGATCGCCTCTTAAGGGTCCTAAGTCTTACACTGTTACAGCGGCAATTACGTTTCAACATGAGTGTGGGAGGGGTGAGCATTCAAACTGTAGCAGGGTCATACGCCCCAGGAAGGCCCCCAGACAGAACCCAGGACTGCATCCAGACACACTGCGCTCTCCAGGGTCCCTGCCCAGAAGGCAGGGCAAAAATCTCCTTCTGCTTCCCAGAGAGGGTCTGGCCTTGCCCAAGGCCACTCAGTGATTTAGGAAGGGGCTGGAGCTAGAGTGTGTGGGACAGTACTTTTCTTTCTTTTTTCTTTTCTTTTGTGGGGGGGCTAAGAGCAAGATCTCACTCTGGTGCTCTGGAGTGCAGTGGTGCAATCAGGGCTCATTGCGGCATCTGCCTCCCAGGCTCAGGTGATGCTCCCATCTCTGCCTCCTGAGTAGCTGGGTCTACAGGTGCTAGCCATCACTGTATTTTTTGCAGAGACGGGATCTCCCTATTTCCCAGGCTGGTCTCTGACACCTGGGCTTAGGCGACTCTCTTGCCTCAGCCTCGCCAAAGTGTCGGGATTACTGGTGTGAGAATCACCACACCCTGCCAAGCCAGCACTTCTCAACCCCCAAGGTTTGCAGGGTCCCTACCCCAGGGAGCTCGGGCAGGACAGTGGGCCTAAGCCAGAAACAGAAAGGCTGGGGTGGCCAGGTAGTTTCTCCAGGGAGAGAGCTTCCCAAGCTCTGCCAGTTGCAGCCCGCTCTAGGAAGGGCCTGCTAATAAGGTTCGAGGGCTGAGACGGGGAGCCACATGATTGGGGTTAAAGCTAAACTTTTTCTAATCTCAGCCCCTAAGAAACCTAATCTATGCTTAGGAATCTTCCCCAGGTAAGAACTAGTTCCTCTAGTTTTTGTTTTCTCCCCCCCAAACATCCAAACACAGGATTCAGCTGTGTGGGGGCCAGCTCTGCTGCCAGGCACATGTATTGCCTCATTTCATCCTTGCAACAGCTCTGCAGGGCCCCGCAGATGAGGAAATCTGTAGGTCAGAGCAGTTGAGTGATTTTCCTAAGGTCACCCGGCTGGTTGGTAATTGTTTTGTCATCTGGTAGCAGGTTTCCATTATCACGCCATCAGAGCAGACCTCAGCCAGGGCCACAGAGGTCCCAACCCTCTCTGCCCTCTTCTGCTGCCCCTGCCTCTTGGGCTCCCAGCCACAGGCTCCCCATGGGCCAGCTTTACCCCCTCCTGATCCTCCTGATTGGGGCAGGCCAGAAGAAAGACGGGCCTGGGCTGGGCGTGGTGGCTCCCACCTATAATCCCAGCACTTTGAGAGGCTGAGGTGGCTGGATCACCTGAGGCCAGGAGTTCGAGATCAGCCTGGCCAACATGGCAAAACCCTGTCTCTACTAAAAATACAAAAATTAGCCGGGTGTGGTGGCGTGGACCTGTAATCCCAGCTACTCAGGAGGCTGAGGCAGGAGAATTGCTTGAATTCGGGAGGTGGAAGTTGCAGTGAGACGAGATCACACCACTTCACTCCAGCCTGGGTGACAGTGATCTCAAAAAAAAAAAAAAAAAAAAAAGGAACCAGGCCTGGGACAGTGGGAGTGTTATAGGTCAGGTCAGGGGGCCTGTCTCAAACTTGAGATGTGGCAGTAACTTGCTTTGTCACCTCAGCAAGTGATTTCCAAATCAGGAAGGGGTCAGTTTCAGGAAACAGAAATTTCTCTAGCTGTTTTTGGCAGAAAGAGATTTGAGGGAATCAGGGTACTTAAAACTCCAGGGGAAGGCTGGAGAAGCCACCTCCAGGAGACTCCCACTGGAGCTGAGATCAGAACATACTGTCCTGCCTGCCATCCACCCCCCTCTCAGCACCCAGGGCTTGGGCCCTGGCACGTGGGGGTGGGACTGCCACCTCTGCCTCCTGACACCCACAAAGCCAGAAGCCTGATGCTGCTGCAGAAGGACTGAACATCTCCAAGGCTGGGCCTGCAGGGCAAATGGCCCTGGCCCTGTTTCCTCCGTCCACATCCTTCAAAGGACATCTCATTAGTGGACTCCATTTCTCTCTTCCACGGAACCCCAGTGGCAAGGGGATCTTTCTGCCTGCAGTTGCTAATCCTTAGCCTAACAGTAAGGTAACTGGTCCATGTGAGGACTGGCCATCCTTTCACCCGTCTCTCTGCCCACCTGTGCATCCATCCCATTTTATCCATCCACTCCTCCAGTGTTGGACACCAGATGACCTTCAGCTCCCCCGCCAACCAGAACTGTGCTGCAATGGCCATTCTTAGATGTCCCCTGTGGACCTATGTGACGCTTTCTCTGGGATACATGCTAGGGGTAGAACTGCTGAATCGTAGGGCATGCATGTGCGTGGCTTGGCTAAGCAATGTTGGAGTAAAAGCTTTTGGTTTTGCATCTCCTCGGCGCTCCTAGGGAGGTACCAAGAGGCAGGATGGCACTGAGCGAGCCCTCCTGAGAGAGCTCCTCGACCCCACCCCTGTGTCCTCAGCATCACACACTGCTGCTCGTCACCTCAGCTTCCTGAAGATCTACAGCAGCACACCTGTAACTGGTCAAGTACAACCATAAATTCTTCCTAAAAGAGGGAACCAAAGTCACATGGGTCACTTTGTCCACCTGTGTGGACACTGCTGATGTTCACGTACCCTTCCTTGCCTCTTCCAAGGCAGGTCTGGCCACAAGCCCAGTTCTGGCGAATGAAATGTGAAGGAGGTCAGTTTTGGGGCAAAATATGTCATCGCCAATGCTCAATTTTCCAGCCCTCTCTCCCTCTGCCATGATAGTTGGGGAAGTACATGTTGAGATGGAGGTGCTAAATAGTTGAGTCATAATCTCACTTTGATACGCTGTAACAAATGCACTGGATTATCAAATTAGTTATGTAAACTAAAAATCCTAAACCCCCACCAACTGAACAGACGCCCCCTCGTGGCCAAGAGGACCCTAGAAAAAAGTTCCTGACTTGACAGGCTGAGAGGTCAGATGCAACTTGTTATACCCCATCCCTTTATGGTTTAGACACAACCAACCGGCATGAATGAACAAAATAGGAATCATGAGATGGACAGAACAGACTGTGTGGCAGTGAGATACCAAATGGTAAACAGGACCTAAGGCCATGCCAGGCAGGCAAGGGTTAAGTCATACAGGGCCCCCGCTCCATGCTCTGCCTCCCCTGCCCCCTACTTATGAATAAACTATGTTCTAATTGCACAAGGTTTTTTTCTGTAGCAGCTAAAAAGCTAAAAAAGAAAGCACTGTTTTTTTATTTTTTTGAGATGGAGTCTCACTCTGTCACCCAGGCTGGAGTGCAGTGGCACAATCTTGGCTCACTGCAACCTCTGCCTCCTGGGTTCAAGTGATTTTCCTTCCTCAGCCTCCTGAGTAGCTGTGATTATAGGCATGTACTACCATGCCCAGCTAATTTTTGTATTTTTAGTAGAGACAGGGTTTCACCATGTTGGCCAGGCTAGTTTGAACTCCCGACCTCAGGTGATCCGGACGCCTCAGCCTCCCAAAGTGCTGGGATTACAGGTGTGAGCCACCTCGCCCAGCCCAAGCACTGTTTTTGAGATAAGCAATATTAAAAACACTTTCAGCTTCACCAGATGCTGCCTAACTGACCTCCAGCCAGTGTTCCACCAGCCATAACTACAGCTTTGGTTGGACAAGAGACTGATTTCAGTAACTTTTTCCTGATGACCACCCACCATGGACTGGTTCTGGCTGGTTTGCAGAACTCTTGCATTTGCATGGAAAGAGCTTTTGCCATATAGGGCCTAATTGTAATACATTTAAATATTAAGTCTCCACCCCAAAGTGAGCATGGGTTGTATGTTACATACATGTTTGTTCAATATGCATGTGTCAGAAGCACCTTCATGAATATTCATAGCTTGTCATGTAAGCTATTGAATGTGTATGTTTCATCAATCCATTGAGCATGAAGCTTCTATCCTAACCCCTCCTCCTTTGAAGTGCCCGTCTCTGGTCTTGGCCGGAGGCACGATTCCCAGTGGGTCTCTCCCTTTCCGAGGCTGGAGTGCAGTGGTGCGATCATAGCTCACTGCAACCTTGAACTCCTGGACTCAAGTGATCCTCCCACCTCGGCCTCCTAAGGTGCTGGGATTATAGGCATGAGCCACTGTGCCTGGGCTATAACCAGTGTTAAATCATGTTGAGCCTAAAGCTGCCTCCTTACATATTTTAAGTTTGGCCTAAAGGTTTCTCTGTGCATCGTGAACTGTAACCTAAATGGACTTGTAAACAGAATGTAGCCAATGCTTGTGCCAATCCCTGAGTTTTGGCTAATCAAAGGTGGCCAACTGTTCAAACTGTGTTCAGATAAGGCAAACACCATCTGGCTGGTTTCTAGATCTCACTTCTGTTTTCTGTACTTCATTTTCCTTTTTCTGGCCATAAGTCTTCCACCACGGGGTTGCACTGGAGTCTCTGAGCCCACTCTGGCATGAGAGGCTGCCTGATTCTTGAATTGTTATTGCTCATTTAAACTCTGTTAAACTTACCTGGACTAAAGTTCTCCTTTTATCACTGAGCATCCTGTATTTTCTCTGTTAACCCTGGATTGATATTTACAACTTCTTTCTTCCATACCCATTCTATGGTTCTTTTAGGGATCTTAATGAAGTGACCCAAACTTCATTCCTGAAGGGTCTGACTCCTTGGTAATTCTGCTTGTACTGGGTCACTTGAGGCTTTCATTAACACTAACACTGAACCCAGCAATCCTCAGCGATGTCTCAGGGGATCCCCAGGGTACAACGGACTCCTTGTCTCTGTTGTGTGGCAGCAACAGCCTCTCTCTGGACAGTCAGGATCAGTCTTCTTCTTAGAGCTGTTGGTCACCAGGCAAAATGATGATGCGGGGGGGCAGCCTTTACTTCCAGTTCAAAAAACCATACAGTGTCCATTCCTGGCAGCACTCTCCCTTGGACACTGAGGCCTCTAAACCTTAGAAGGAATGGGAAGGCAGTATTTTGTCAGAGCTTTCAGGTAGGAGGATAATGGTAGCAGCAGAAGTCCCCAGTGTCACCTAGAGAAACAATATGTAATGAGGAGAAAAGATAAAATTATGCAACAGCAAGCCCTCAGGATAACTTGGAGACAAGAATGCTCAAACTTAAAAAGAATAAGAAAAACAAATAACATAGAAATTACCCAGCTGGGTGTGGTGGCTCATGTCTGTAATCCCAGCACTTTGGGAGGCTGAGGTGGACAGATTCCTTGAGCCCAGAGTTTGAAACTAGCCTGGGCGACATGGTGAAAACTTGTTTTTACAAGAAATACAAAAATTAGCTGGGTGTGGTGGCATGGTGGTGTTCTAGCTACTTGGGAGGTGGAGATGGGAGGATCATTCGAGCCCAGGAGGTCTGGGCTGCAGTGAGCCTTGATCGCACTACTGCCCTCCAGCCTGCGTGTCAGAGATCTTGTCTCAAAAAGAAAGAAGAGAGAAAGAGAAAGAAAAAGAAAGGAAGGAAGGAAGACAAATGACAGCCTAGGATGTCTCCCTCCCACATGGCCATTCCAACCCCACCTGCCACAGGCTTTGTGTGGCTGAGGAAAACTGGGGCAAAGGAGAGGAGGGGGTTGTAATGGGCTTAAGATTGATCTAAGACCTCACCAAAAGGACTTAAGTATACTTTGAGCCTGAAAAGGTAAAAATGAGTCTGCAGTAATGTCGGAGCTGGAACGATAGGTGGGGGATTTAAAAGTACACATGAGGCCAGGCATGGTGGTTCACGGCTGTAATCCCAGCACTTTGCGGGCCGAGGCAGGTGGATCATTGAGGTCAGGAGTTCAAAACCAGCCTGGCCAACAGGGTGAAACCCCATCTCTACTGAAAGTACAAAAATTAGCTGGGCATGGTGGCCCATGCCTGCAGTCCCAGCTACTCGGGAGGCTAAGGCAGGAGAATCGCTTGAACCCAGGAGGTGAAGGTTGCAGTGAGCTGACATTGTGCCACTACACTCTAACCTGGGAGACAGAGTGAGACTCTGTCTCAAAAAAAAAAAAAAAAAAAAAAAAAAGTCCTGTGAGATGTGAAGCCACCGTCTTGGAAACACATAGATCCTGGAGGAGCAACTACCCACAAAAGAAGGAAAAGTGTCCTTTGGCATTTGGGTGTGAAGAGAGAAGCAAATGGAGAAGTTTAATTGTCCTCCAAGACCAAAAAAAAAAGACCCACAATCCCCACTCCCGCCCCTGCAAAACAAATTCACTAAAGCATCTGGACTTTACAATGTTGCCAGAAGAGGGTGCATTATCTAGGGATCTTGTAAAACACCCAATACCATGAAAGTGAATAATAAAAAGATAGGTTCATACATACAAAGTTACTGCAAAATATCAGAAAATGAATTCCATCACATATGAACCAAGGAAAATTCACACAAACCTTTGAAACAACAGCCATGAAGAAGAAAAGAGCTGTAGTACCTCACCCTAAACAGAACCAAATATACTCAAAACAAGCATCTGAAGACATGCAATGCCACTTTGGTGGGAAATTTCAAAACAAAGAACAGAAATAGGCAAAATAGAGGAAGAAATGAAAGAGATTTGGTTGAACTTGGGAAAGAAAGGCAATAAACAGACAAAATTATCTAAAAGTAAAGATTAAATCACAGGATGCCCAAGGGAGAATAAAAATTTAATAAGGGGCATTGAAGGAACACAGAAGGCCAATTAAGAGAATGAAAATGAGATAAATAAGTAGGTTGGGTCCAGAGAAAGTAGTGGAAACAGAAGATAGTCAAAGAAGGAATCACATGTATATTATTGGAGTCCCTGAAGAAAAACTAAACAACTAAACCAGAACTAATATTTAACACTATAAGAAAACTGCCCAGGAGCAAAAAATCTGCACGTTGGAAGAGCCCACTGGGAGTGTGGGAAAATTCACTCTGTGTGATCAACTTTGAGATATATCCTAGTAAAACCCTAATTACAAAGACCCTTCAATTTTATTTATTTTTAAATTTATTTTATTTATTTATTTGTTTCTGTCACCCAGGCTGGAGTGCAGTGGTGTGGTCTCGGCTCACTGCAACCTCCACCTCCTGGGTTCAAGTGATTCTCCTGCCTCAGTGCTTGAGTAGCTGGGATTACAGGCACCTGCCACCATGCCCAGCTAATTTTTGTATTTTTGGTAGAGATGAGGTTTTGCCATGTTGGCCAGGCTGGTCTGGAACTCTTGATCTCAGGTAATCCACCTCCCTCGGCCTCCCAAAGTGCTGGGATTACAGGTGTGAGCCACCATGCCCAGCCTAAAAGACTCTTAAAAAAAAAACCCTCAAGGTCTCCAGGCAAAAAGATCAAATAACTTACAAAGGCAAAAGAATTAGAATGACAGCAGACTTTTTAAACTAGCGTACAAAGCAAGACAGCAATGGAACAGCAGGTTTTAGACATTACACCTTTACAAATGTGAGCCGGGATTTTATATTCAGACAAACTGTCCTTCAAGTATCACAATTTTAGGAAACAATTTTCTGTTTTTCAATGAGTACCTATGGAATTCTGCACACGAGTCAGTCTGATAGAGATGTGTTTCATCCACACCAAAGATAACAATTATAAACAATATATGTAGGCTCAGCATGGTGGCTCACACCTGTAATTCCAGCACTTTGGGAGGCCAAGGCAGGAAGATTGCTTGAGGCCAGGAGTTTGAGAACAGCCTGAGCAACATAATGAGATCCTGTCTCCACAATAATAATAATAATTAATAATAATAATAAAATAGCCAAATGTGGTGGCGCATAACTGCAGTCTTAACTGCTCAGGAGGCTGAGGCAGGAGGATGTCAGCTTGAGGCTGGGAGTTCAAGGTTGCAGTGAGCCATGATCACACCACTGCACTCCAGCCTGAGTGACAGAGTGAGACCTTGTCTCAAAAGGAAAAAAAAAAGGCCAGGTACAGTGACTCATGCCTGTAATCTCAGCACTTTGGGAGGCCAAGGCGGGCAGATCACTTGAGGTCAGGAGTTTGAGACCAGCCTGCCTAACATGGTGAAACCCCATCTCTACTAAAGATGCAAAAATTAGCCAGGTGTGGTGGGCACCTATAATCCCAGCTACTCGGGAGGCTGAGGCAGGAGAATCACTTGAACCCAGGAGGTGGAGGTTACAATGAGCCAAGACTGTGGCACTGCACTCCAGCCTGGGCGATAGAGCAAGACTCAGCTTAAAAAAAACATTATATGTATATGTGTGTGTGTGTGTGCGCACGTGCGTGTGTGTATACACAATGTAGACATATGTATACACACACACACACACACACACACATATATATACACATACATATATATAGAGAGAGAATCTAAGACTAAAACATAGGTGGATATGAGGGCAAATATGTAGAAATGTTATATACAGTGAAAAAGTAGAAATACTGCAACTAAAAACATGGGAAATGAGGAGCTGAGGTCATGCCACTGCACTCCAGTCTGGGTGACAGAGCAAGACTCCACCTCAAAAAAAAAAATATTTTTTTTGTAGATACGGGGGATCTTGCTATGTTACCCAGGCTGGTCTTGAACTCCCAGCCTCAAGTAATCCTCCTGTCTCAGCCTCCCAAAGTGCTGGGATTACAGGTGTGAGCCACCATGCCTGGCCAATTTTTGCTGGTACCTTTAACTCTCACCTATTGCCCATAGTATCAGCAATGATCCAATTAGAAGAACACCAGACAGTAATTTGAATAGAGAAGTTTAAAGAAATATTAACTATAATAGGGGATGGAAGTAACAAGAGATTAGCCAGCAAGAGGTGACAAGAATGCTAAAGAACACAGAAATAATAGATATAGGGAGCAGCCTGCAGCCCTAGGACTTTGATGGAGCACCCAAGGAAGAGCCCTCTTCCTGCCCCCAGGTCTGAGATCCAGATCTGCGGGACAGGGTATGCCTGTGGCTCACAGGGCAGCAGAGAAGTCGGTGCCAGTGGAAATTGCTGGAAAAACATCCTCTTGGATGCCAGGGAAAACTGTTCCTTTTTTTTTTTTTTTTTGTAGATGGAGTCTTGCTTTGTCACCCAAGCTGGAGTGCAGTGGCTTGATCTCGGCTCACTGCAACCTCCACCTCCTAGGTTCAAGCAATTCTCCTGCCTTAGCCTCCCGAGTGGCTGGGACTACAGGTGCCTGCCACCATGCCTGGCTAATTTTTATATTTTTGGTAAAGAGGGGGTTTCACCATATTGGCCAGGCTGGTCTCGAACTGCTGACCTTGTGATCTGCCCACCTCGGTCTTCCAAAGTGCTGGGATTACAGGCATGAGGCACTGCACCTGGCCAAAAAAAATTTTTTTTTAAATTTAGCTAGGTGTGGTGGTCTGTGCCAGTAGTCCCAGCTACTCAGGAGGCTGAGTCAGGAGGATCACTTAAGCCCAGGAGTTTGAAGCTGCAGTGAGCTATGATTACACCACTACACGCCAGCCTGCATGATAGAGCAACCCCATCTCTAAAACAAGAGAAAAAGGTATCAATAAAGATGGATAATCCAGGCCAGGCACAGTGGCTAACTCCTATAATCTCAGCAGTTTGGGAGGCCAAGGCCAGTGGATCACTTAAGCCCAGGAGTTCAAGACCAGCCTAACCAACATGGTGAAACCCCATCTCTCCTAAAAATACAAAAAATAGCCAAGTGTGGTGGTGCATGCCTGTAATCTCAGCTACTTGGGAGGCTGAGGCAGGAGAAGCACTTGAGCCCAAGAGGCAGAGGTTGCAGTGAGCCGAGATCGTGCCACTGCACTTCCAGACAAAAGGAGGCTCTGTCTCAAAGAAAAAGTTAAATTTAAAAAACAAAGGTGAAAAAAAAATTTTTTTAAGTTTAAATGGATAATCCAGTTAGAGATTTTTAAAGATGTACAAAGGTAGACCCTAGAGGAAAAATAAAAGCTTTGCTAAATACCAATTTATAAAGAGCAAAGAAAATAGCTCATAGAGAAATAAATAACAAATATAAAATAAACATAATTATGTAATATTATGACAGAGTATGGACCAATTATACTGACACATGTAAATGGGCTTGACTCACCTATTTAAAGAAAAAGATTTTGAATTTGGCTCAGCGAGCAAGACCTAACTATACGTCTGCTATATACAAGAGAAACACCCACAGCAACATGATCAGAAAGGTTAAAAATAAAGGGATGGACAAAGGTATCAAGGCAAATGGAAACAATTAAAAAGCAGAGGTAGTGATCTCAACATCAGACAAAGTAGAATTCAAGCCACAAAGCATTAAACATGACAAAAGGTATGTTTTAATATAAAAGCCGTAATTCTCCACAAAGCTGTAACACTTATGAATATTTATGCACCAAGTAGTATAGCAACCAATTTTAAGGGATTAAATACCACAGGAGATGCAAAGAAATATAGACAGAAACACATGAGACAGATCAAGAGGACAAAAAATGAGTAAGGAGCTAGAAGACTTAAAGAGCATAATAAATACAGTAGATCTCATGGATATATATTGGATTCTATGCCAATAGGGAACATACTTTCTTCTCAAGCACTCACAAAATATTTATAAAACTTGAATTAGATCATAAGGAAAACACCAATAAACTCATAAAATTATAGATTTTATAATATCTTCGATTATAATGCAATAAAACTAAAAATTGTTAACAAAACTTGAAAGGCCCTTCCATCAGGAATTCTGTATGGCTCACAAAGCATAAAATATTTGCCATCTATAGAAAAGGTTTGCTGACCCCTGAAATAGGCAAACAAGTAGTTAACTTGATTAAGAGGAGAGGCCTTGTGGCGTGGCTTACTCCTGTAATCCCAGCATTTTGGGAGGCCAAGTCAGGCGGATCACCTGAGGTCAGAAGTTCAAGACTAGCCTGGCCAACATGGCAAAACCCCATCTCTACAAAAAGAAAGAAAGAAAGAAAGAAAATTAGCCAGGCCTGGTAGCGTATGCTTGTAATCCCAGGTATTCAGGAGGCTGAGGCAGGAGAATCACTTGAACCCAGGAGGCGGAGGTTGCAGTGAGCCAAGATTGTGCCACTGTACTCTAGCCTGGGTGACAGAGCAAGACTCCATCTCAAAAAAAAAAAAAAAAAAAAAAAGGAGAAAACACAAATGTACGAAATAAGAAAGACAAAGAGGAGAAAATCATGGAAACAGAAATTTAAAGAAATTATTGAGACTACTTTGCAGAACTGTATGCAAATAAATGAAAACCTAGATGAAATGGATAACTTCTCAGGGAAATACAGATGACCAAAATTGCTCCCATTGGAGTTAAAAGCTTTTAAAACTTTAAGAACTTAAACAGAAACAGATTTCTTCCCATACAAGAAATGATGAAAGTTATTTATTAAGGATCTATTCCACAAAAAAAGCACAAGACCCAGATGGTTTCACAGGGGATTTCTACCAAGTCTTCAAAGTCCCTATGTGCTATGAATTTTTCAGAATATTAAAAATGAAGGAAAACGTTCTAGTTCATTTTGTGAAGCAAGTATATTCTTGATACCTAAACCTGATTTAAAAAAACTATCAAAAACTCCATACAGACCAATGTTAATGATGCATGTTAACATAAAAAATATTAAATAAAAGTCCGGGCATGGTGGCTCACAACTGTAGTCCCAGCTCTGGGAGGCTGATGTGGGCGGATCACCTGAGATCAGGAGTTCGAGACCACCCTGGCCAACATGGTGAAACCCCGTCTCTACTAAAAATACAAAAATTAGCTGGGCATGGTGGCATGCACCTGTAATTCCAGCAACTCGGGAGGCTGAGACAGAGAATCGCTTGAACCCAGGAGGCAGAGGTTGCAGTAAGCCGAGATCACGCTACTTCTCTCCAGCCTGGGCAACAGAGGCAAGACTCCATCAAAAAAAAATATTAAATAAAATAGTAGCAAACAGGATATAATACCACACTAAGAAAAGTGAGATTTATTCCAGGAATATGAAGTTGGTTCAATGCTACAATACCATATTATACCATAGTGAAGATGTAAGGGAAAAAGCAATTATCTCCAAAGATTCTTAAAAAACATTCAACAAGGCCAGGCGCGGTGGCTCATGCCTGTAATCCTAGCACTTTGGGAGGCCGAGGTGGGGGGGGATCACCTGAGGTCAGGAGTTCAAGACCAGCCTGGCCATCATGGTGAAACCCCATCTTAAAAAGAAAAAAAAAAAAGAAAAAAACAAAAACATTCAACAAAATTCACTTTGCAGAATAGAGCAGGACCATAAAAATGACCATGCACACTGAAGTCATGCAAAATGATATTAATCCATGGGGGGAAATTATGATTATTACATGACCATCACAAATATTTATTAAAAATTTAAAAACTCTGTTATTGTCAGTTATAAATGTATACAGAAGTGAAAAAATAGAAAAACACATACCTACTTAAGTACACTATAATTTAAAACATTAGAAACAAGTGTTTTATTACTTTTTAAAAGTCGTTTCAAGAGTAGTGTGAATAGTGCTTGTTTTCCTCTTGTCGTTTAACTTATGATACAGAAAGAACTTGCTGGCCAGGCACAGTAGCTCACACCTGTAATCCCAGCACTTTGGGAGGCCAAGGCAGGCAGAGGTCAGGAGTTCAAGACCAGCCTGGCTAACATGGTGAAACCCGTCTCTACTAAAAATACAAAAATTAGCTGGGTGTGGTGGTGGGCGCCTATAATCCCAGCTACTTGGGAGGCAGAGGCAGGAGAATTGCTTGAACCTGGAAGGCAGAGGTTGCAGTGAGCTGAGATCGTGCCATTGCACTCCAGCCTGGCAACAAGAGTGAGACTCCATCTCAAAAAAAAAAAAGATAAAAGAAAAGAACATGTTTTCCATGACTTGGAAAATTGTCACACTCCTTTCTAAGTTTTCAACATCCTTTGTACTTCCAATGTTGTGAAATAGCTCCACGTTCTTTTAAACTTTTTGCCAGCGGCATTTCTTCCAGGGCATCTTTATCATTTTTGTGATCACTGGCTGCCTTAAGAATAGTGGTTAGTTAAAAAAATAAAATCAGCCGGGTGCAGTGGCCTATGCCTATAGTCTCAACACTTTGGGAGGCCAAGGTGGGAGGATCGCAGGAGTTCAAGACCAACCTGGGCAATATAGCAAGACCCCATCTCTTAAAAACTTTAAAAACCTACCCTGGTGTGGTGGCACATGCCTATCATCTCAGCTACTTGGGAGGCTGAGGCAGGAGGTTTGCTTGAGCTCAGGAGTTGGAGGCTGCAGTGAGCCATGACTGTGCCACTGCAGTACAGCCTGGGCAATAGAACGAGACCCTGACTAAAATAAATAAATAAATAAATCTTGACATCTGGGGGCAGATTTCACAGCCACATCCTCATCTGTACTTGATAGTTTTATATTAATCAGCACATGCCAACTTCTGAAATGATGAAAAAACCACCCTTTACTGTTAGTAAAAGTTTCTTCTTCAGTCTCCTTGAAATTACTGTTTTCTGTCAATATGGCAATTAACTTCAATGCGTCAGCCTGAATGCTGGCCAAACCAATGGGGATTGTTAACAAATTACAGTCTTCAGTTCAACATAGAAGTAAACATTCCATTTCAACCACGAACAACTTCTGTTTACAGTGCAATTTAAACTAAAAGATGTTGAAGCAACCTGGGTGTGGCGATTCATGCCTGTAATCCCAGCACTTTGGGAGGCTGAAGTGGGAGGATCACTTGAGCTCAGGAGTTGGAGACCAGCCTGGGCAACAAAGAAAAAAAATAAATTAAAATAAAAAAATAAAAAATATGTTAAAGCAACTTTATCTCATTTATTTTATTTTGTGTTGCTCTAAAGGAACCCTGGAGACTGTAATTTATAAAGAAAAGAGGTTTATTTGGGTCACAGTTATGCAGTATGTACGAGAAGCATGGCATTAGCACCTGCTTCTGGTGAGACCTCAGGAAGCTTACAATCATGGCAGAAGGCAAAGGGGGAGCAGCGTATCACATGGCAAGAGAGGGAGAAAGAAAGAGGGAGGGGGAGCTGCCACATTCTTTTAGATAACTAGATCTCATGTGAACTTACTACCACTCATGACCACGAAGAAGGCACCAAGCCATTCCTGAGGGATCCACTCCCATGACCGACACCTCCCACTAAGCCCCACCTCCAAAATTGGGGGTCACATTTCAACATGAGAATTGGAAGGGACAAACATCCAAACCATATCATGATATTCATCAGACTTTCAATATAGTTCATATCACAGCTTTGTATACAATTTCCAGTCTTATCCATTGTCTCTTTTTTTTTTTTGCTGTACTTTTATATTTGTTAGCCATTCCCCCCTTCCAATCATCCATCCGTTTCTTTTTTTTTTTTTTTTTTTTTTTTTGAGGCAGAGTCTCAATCTGTTGCCCAGGCTGGAGTGTAGTGGTGCGATCTCGGCTCACTGCAACCTCTACCTCCCAGGTTCAAGCGATTCTCCTACCTCAGCCTCTGAGTAGTAGCTGGAATTACAGGTGCCTGCCACCACGCCTGACTAACTTTTGTATATTTAGTAGAGATGGGGTTTCATCATGTTGGCCAGGCTGGTCTTGAACTCCTGACCTCAAGTAATTCACCTGCCTCGGCCTCCCAAAGTGCTGGGTTTACAGGTGTGAGCCACTGCGCCTGACCCAATTACTCAATTTTGTAAAACATTATATCTGTTTATGACTGAGAGACAAGGAGGCAACCCAACTATACACCTGACTGACGTCTGCATGAACCGAGTAACAGACTGGCACTGACCAAGCAATCACCATCAGACTTCAAAAGGAGTGATGTCCTAATCATGACGCCCATCTGTTATTTATGTCATGTTTTTTCGACTAAAGAGCCAGCAGCAAGATTTGCACCTTACACAATTACTCCCAGTTAAAATGCCATGATAAATGAAGGTTGAACCATGTTGGTGGGGGGGACTGGAGTTATTTAATTAAAATGTAGTAACTGAAAAATGTGCATACAGAACTGGGCAAAGCAAAGACTTCCCACATATAGCACCTTAGCCTTTGTATGAGTTAGGAAACAATGGACTGTTTTTCCTTCTACATTCACTCAACACAGAATGCTTCTAATCACCAAAATGTGTGGGTGATTAAACCCACACACCAAACAATTCTCTAGTGGACACTAACAGGGTGTGTCTGATAATTTAATTCAATTCTGACATCATCATCATCTACCTGGAGTTAGAGTCAGAACCCACAGGATAAGGGCTCAGTCCCACAAGACTGCCCACACTTCAGAGGCCAATCACAAGCCCCAGCCTGTGACATGTGCTTCTGTCCAGTGAGCTATAAACAAGGGCTCCCACAACCCCATCCTAGGGTTTGATGACTTCTAGGGCAGCTCACAGAACTCAGGGAAACTTTACTTACATTTACCCATTTATTCTAAAGAATATTACACAGGATACAGATGAAATTGATGCACAGGGCAGGGCACGTGGGAAGAGATGCTGAGTTTCCCTGCCCTCTCTGGGATGTGCCACTGTTCAGGCACCTTCATGTGTTGAGCAGCCCAGTAGCTCTCCAAACTCTGTAGTTCAAGGACTCTTATGGAGGCTTCATCACCCAGGCATGGTTGATTATTAACTCAATCTTCAACCTCTCTCCCCTTCCTGGAGGATGGGGGTTGGGACTGAAAGGTACAAGCTTCTCATTATGGCTTGATCTTTCTGGTGACCAGGCCCCATCCAGGAACCACCAAGAGGAACTTGTTAGCAGTTCATGTTTGTACTCCTAGAAGTACTTTCAAGAAGTATAAAAATGAATACACAAATATTTAAATGTTAAATATTTGGGTTTGTGGTCAGTCAAGTTTCTACATAAGAATGAGGTGCAGAGTGGTGAACCAACTTTAAATAACATGACCATTCTCCTCTGATGTAATGTTGCCTATTCTAAAAGGTGTATATGAAACCTTAATTACTTGCTCTATTTGATGAGAATTAGGCAATGAACAGAGAATCACATTTAACATGGTTATAGACAATTTTCCTGTAGCTACTATGTAACGATTAATTTTCAGATTAGTTTTGCATAATAGAGATTCCTTTCTGCCACTAAGTGGAAAATAAAAGACTTAAAAGTCAGAAAATCATGTCTTGGACTCTGAAAGATATCAACAAAGGATATTTTTCAGTTGACTATGTTGATTTGGAAGTCAACTTCTTATAACATTGAGACAATACATCAAGGCTGAGAATTCTGTCTGATACTTCTGTAGTATGATTTGCTACTAGAATTATGAAAATTCATTCTTCCTAATAAAGAGATTTTAGGGGAAAATAGATGCTCCTATAACTCAGGCGATTCCAAAGGATTAGAAGCTCTATGCCAGAAAGTGGGACAGAAACCAAGTATATATTTCTTTTTTTTTTTTTTTTTTTTTTGAGACAGAGTCTCACTCAGTCACCAGGCGCCAGGCTGGAGTGCAGTGGCGCGACCTTGGCTCACTGCAACCTCCGCTGCCCGGGTTCAAGCATTCTCCCGCCTCAGCCTCCCGAGTAGCTGGGACTACAGGTGTGCGCCACCACGCCCAGCTAATTTTTTTGTATTTTTAGTAGAGACGGGGTTTCACCATGTTGACCAGGACGGTCTCGATCTCTTGACCTCGTGATCCGCCCGCCTCGGCCTCCCAAAGTGCTGGGATTACAGGCGTGAGCCACCGCGCCCGGCCCTTCCAAGTATATATTTCTTATTATATCCAAACATCACAGCTTTAGCCAGCATCTTACTTAAAAGGGAAATACTAAAAGCAATTTTCACCTAGATCAGGAACAAGGCAAAGATGCTCACCATCTTTGCTACTATTCAATATTGTCTAGAGGTATTAGCCATTGCAATTCAGCATGATAAATCAATTCAAAGCAAAGATTGGTAAAGAGGAAGTAAAATTATCTCTATTTGCCAACAATGCTGGAAAAACTCAAATCAAGAATAAAATTAACTAAAAAGTCCAGTAAAGTAACAGCATATAAAGCTAACTAACAGACAACAAGCCATAGTTTTCATACAAACAAACAATAATTAGAGTGCATAATGATAAAACTCGTTTAAATAGTATTGAAGAAGATTGGATACTTAGAAATAAAAGTATCAGGAAATGCGCAAAACGTATATGAGGAAAATTTTAAATACTCCTGAAAGTCACAAAGATAGACTTACATAAACAGATAGGACAACTCAACATTATAAAGATGTTGGCTTTCCTTTAGTTACTTTATAGATTTAATGCAATCCCAATAAAAATACCAATAAGCTTTTACATATATTACATAAATTGATAATTAATATTTACATGGAAAAACCTGCAAGAATAACCAGAAAAATATCAAAAAAGGAATAACTATGATGAAGACTAGCTCTGTCAGACATTAAAACAAAATATATTCACTGAATTTCTGACTGCTTAAAAAAAATAGGTCAGATGCAGTGGCTGACACCTGTGATCCCAGCACTTTGGGAGGCTGAGATGGGAGGATCACTTCAGGCCAAGAGGTTGAGATCAGCTCAGGCAACAAAGCCAAATCCCATCTCTACAAAAAATTAAAAAATTATTTGGGCATGGTGGCACATGCCTGTAGTCCTAGCTACTTGGGAGGCTGAGGCAGGAGGATTGCTTGAGCCCAGGAGTTCAAAGTTGCCGTGAGCTAAAATTACACTATTGCAATTCATCCTAGGGAATAGAGTAAGACTTCATGTTAAAAAAATAAAATCCTCTAGGGGCAGTGGTGCACACCTGTAGTCCCAGCACTTAGGGAGGCTGAGGATGGCGGATCGCTTGAGCCCAGAAGTTTCAGAGCAGCCTGGGCAACACGGTGAAACACCTTCTCTACAAAAAGTACAAAAATTAGCTGAGCATTATGGTGCCTGCCTGTGGTCCCAGCTACTCAGGAGGCTGAGGTGGGAGCACTACTTGAGCCTAGGAGGCAGAAGTTGCAGTGAGACGAGATTGCACCACTGCACTCCAGCCTGGGTGACACAGGGAGACCCTGACTCAAAAAAAAAAAAAAAGAAAGAAAGAAAGAAAAAAAAATCCAGGGACAAGAAAAGAAAAGAATGATAGCTTGACTACATTTTTTTAAATTGGATGGCAAAAATCACCATAAACAAAGTAAAAAGACAACAGAAAACCTCCTAGAACTAATTAAGTCAGTTCAGCAGAGTTGCAGATAGAGTAACACTAAATCAGTCACATTTTTATATACTAACAATGAACATATAGAAACCAAAATTTAAAACACAATACTATGTACACTAATTCCAAAGAAAATGAAATACTCAGGTATAAGCCTAACAAAATATGTGTAGGATATGTTTGCTGAAATTTTTTTTGAGTGGGGGAGTAGAGAGTCTCGCTTTGTAGCCCAGGCTGGAGTACAGTGGCGGGATCTCGGCTCACTGCAACCTCCACCTCCCAAGTCCTGGTTCAAGCAATTCTCCTCCCTCAGCCTCCTGAGTAGCTGGGATTGCAGGCATGTGCCACCATGCTCAGCTAATTTTTGTATTTTTAGTACAGACGGTGTTTTACCATGTTGGCCAGGCTGGTCTTGAACTCCTGACCTCACGATTCACTCGCCTCGGCTTCCCAAAGTGCTGGGAGTACAGGCGAGAGCCACTGTGCCCGGCCTTTTGCTGAAAATTATAAAGTGCTAATGAAAGAAATAAAAGACCTAAATAAATGGAGAGGCATATTGTGTTCATGTATTTAAAGATGTAACATAGCAAACATCAATTATCCCTAAACTGATTTATAGGTTTTTTTGTTTTGTTTTAGAGCGGGGTCTTGCTCTGTTGCCAGGCTGGAGTGCAGTGGTGCAGTCATGGCTCACTGCAGCCTCAAGCTCCTGGACTCAAGCTGATCTGTAGCTTTAATGCAATTCCTATTAAAATTCCAGGATGGAATTTTGCTGACACAGACAGTTTGTTCTGTGATTTATATGGAAAGGCATAGGCTCTAAAATAGCTAAAACCGAAAAAGAATAATAAAGTGGGAAAAATCCCTCTACCTAATTTCAAGATTAC